>CM028674.1:47439534-48832868 GCA_016760335.1 Gastrodia elata | reverse complement strand
ATGTGTTATATATATCTCCATGTCTGTATGTGTGTTATATATGTGTGTGTGAGTATGTATATACATGTATGTGTTATAAATACACATACGGGTGTGTGTCTATACATTTATATACAGTTATGAGTATGTATACCCAACACACACAAACACACATATATATATACTAATCTCTATGTGTGTGTGTTTGTGCGTGTGTTTGTATGTGTGTCTGTATTTGTGTGTATCTATATATTTATATATAAAGACACATACACATATATATATACTAATCTCTATGTGTGTGTGTTTATGTGTGTGTTTGTATGTGTGTGTGTGTATGTGTGTGTCTATATATTTATATATAAAGACACACACACACATATGTATATACATACTCACAACCATATAATTAATTTCTACATACACAGATATATATACATACATTTATATTAAAATATATGAGTGTGTGTGTATGCACGCATATGTCTATATATTCATATACAGTTGTGAGTTGTATATCTAGCACACACATACACATACTCATATATACTAATCTCTATGTGTATGTGTTTGTTATATTTTAATATACAAATGTATATATATATATCTGTGTGTGAGTAAGGATTAGTATATCTGAGTGCATGCGTCTGTGTCTATCTATAAATATATATGGTTGTGAGTATGTATATAAACATATACACACACTCATATATACTAATCTCTATGTGCATGAGTTTGTGTGTGTGTGTGTGTCAATAGATTTACATTCAGAATCATATATATATATATATATATATATATATATATATATATATATATATATATATATATATATATATATATGAGTGTGTGTGTGTTAGTATATATAACATGTATGTGTTATATATACATATATATAAACAACACACATATGTGTTATATATAAATATATAAACACACACACATATGTGTTATATATACATAATCAGATTAGTATATAAATAGACATACACACACACACAAACACATTCATATGTACTAATCTCCATATGTGTGTGTGTGTCTATATATATAAGCGTAAATTAATATATAGACACACACACACATGGAGATTAATATATATGAGTGTATGTGTGTGTGAGTGTGTGTGTCTACATATATAGGTGTATATAAATATACAAACACGCACACACTTGTAGATTTTTGTGTGTATGTGTGTGTGTGTGAGTGTGATGTGTGTGTATGTGGTGGGTATAAATATACAAACACACACACACACACACACGTATGTGTTATATATATCTCCATATGTGTGTGTATTATATATGTGTGTGTGAGTATGTATACACACGTATGTGTTATATATATACATATGGGTGTGTGTGTATATATTTATATACATTTGTGAGTATGTATACCCAACACACACACACACACAAATACATATACACAATAATCTCTTTGTGAGCGTGTTTATGTGTGTGTGTGCGTGTGTTTGTGTGTGTGTGTGTGTGTGTGTTTGTGTGTGTGTGTTTGTGTGTGTGTCTATGTATTTATATATAAAGTCACACATACATATGTATAAATATACTCACAACCATATAACTAATCTCTACGCACACAGATATATATACATACATTTATATTAAAATATATGAGTGTGTGTGTGTATGCACGCATGTGTCTATATATTCATATATAGTTGTAGTATGTATATCTAGCACACACATACACACACTCATATATACTAATCTCTATGTGTGTGTGTTTGTTATATTTTAATATACAAATGTATATATATCTGTGTGTGAGTTGGGATTAGTATATATGAGTGCATGTGTGTGCGTATGTATGCATGTATGTAGACACACACACACACACAAACACACACTCATAACCTTATATATATATATGTATATATAGACACACACACACACATACACTCATATATACTAATCTCAATATATATGTATTTATATGTGTGTATGTATGTATATATATATATATATATATATATATATATATATATGATTGTGAGTATGTGTTTATGTGTGTGTGTGTGTGTGTCTACATACATTCATGTAGACATAGACACACACTCATATAAACTAATTTCTACACATATACAAATATATATATATATATATATTAAAATATAACAAACCTACACACATAAAGATAAGTATATAAGAGTGTGTGTGTGTGTGTGTATATATATGTTGGGTATATATATATATGTGTGTGTGTGATAACACACACATATGTATTATGTACATATGTGTGTGTGTGTGTTGGGTATACATACTGGTAACTGTATATATACTCACACAACCATATGTGTGAGTATGTTACCTACAAAGACACTCACACAACCATATAGGTATACATACTTGTAACTGTATAAACACTCACACACATGTGTTTTTTTTGTGTTTGTGTGTGTTGGATATACACACACATACAGATAAGTATGTATGTATGTGTGTTAGTGTGTTGCTAAATATATATATATATATATATATACATACAGGAGACACTTATTAAGGGAAATACCAAATTATGCAGCATTTTTGCTACGATACGCCAGAGCGCATTTTAGCATACTACAGCGAGAGAGTTTTTGAAACTCAATCACTACAGCGCACTGCAGCAAGAGAGTTTTCGAAACTCAAGCGCTACAGTGCGCTGCAGCAGGAGAGTTTTCAAAACTCAATCGCTACAGTAGAAGAGTTTTCACAACACAATCTCTACAGCGCGCTGTAGCGAGCAAGTTTCATGACTAAGAACTGCCACAGCGCGCTGCAATAAAAGAGTTTTGAAACTTGATTGCTACAGCGCGCTGCAGCGGCACACCAAATTTCTATATGTTCAAGGCATTTATTGCGGCTGGGACAAGACCCCCAGCCTGCTCCGTGTCTTGCAACCATTATATCTTCTGCAACAGCTTATTTTATTGGCAAGAGGGTGGATTGAAATTATATCAAAGAATTTAAAAGGGAAAATAACATGTCACTTCACTACTCAAGTGGTATTTATAATCATCATAGCAGAAAAATAAAGAGGGAAAAGCAGAATTTGAAAAGAGGAAAGAGTAGAGTAATCCATCTATATATGCACCTCTTCTCCACTTAAGAAGGGTTCCCAAATTTTATTCAAAAATCTAGTTTTAGGGGTCGCATAAAGGAAGAAGGAGATCTCTCTAAGGGAGGTGGAAAGGAACATTGCTAGCAAAGGTTGCACTAGGGAGCTAAAAGAAAGGAGAAGAGGAAGAAGAGGAGAGATTCAGAGAACCCCATTAAGGGCTATTCCTAGTAAACTCTTATTCTTGCTTTTTATTTCTTTTAATGGATCATGAAAGAGTCTTCATCCTTATATGTTTTTCTTCTTTTCTCAGTTGTAATGGAAGGCTAAACTCCCTTGGGGAGGGTTGGGCTGAGCCTATTGTAAAATGTAAGGGACTTAATGAATGATGTAGAACTTCCTCAAGCATTGAAATAAAAATTTATTTTTGAATGACTCAAGGTAATCATCTTAAGATCAAGTTATGGACTAAATGAAAAACTTTTGTTAAGAAAAAATAAAATTATAAATACTAACAATCAAAGTGAAAGTCTTGAGCTCCATGGCTCATTGCTTAGTTAAGAGCAGATATGTGTGCATGAGGTGCTTAGAACTAAGTGAGAAGTTCTTGAGCCTAATTGCACCATGCTTTACGCTCAACTAAGGAGTCGAAGCATGTGAGCTAAGACCCATTAATGAATCTCAGTTGCCTAGCATACGTGAAAGGAGGGAGTGGATTCTATGAGAGTTCATGGATGATGTGACAAGTTCATAGAGCCCAATGAAATCACTCCCTTATTTGAACTGCGCATGATGCGCTTGAAGCTCATTAGTAGAATTAATGCTCATGAGATCGGCTAATTAAAACGATTCATTTTGGTAACCTGAACATAGGAAATTAAGATGCTTTTATTGTGATCCCATGGGAATCTTTGTGTAGAATTTTGAACCCTAGTGTGTTCATCTCTTGCACAAGATTTTTACTTGAAGGATTTAGAGGACAACTCTAAGGAATATAATGTGCACTTGATTAATTTGCATAACGATAAAGAAAGAAAGGTGCTTGAGAAGTAATACAAAATGTGGTCCCTATAATTTCACATGGGAAAAGCCCAACTCTCCTCTCTAATTTAATTAGTTTCTTAACTTTGAATTATTGCTTGGATAATGTAACAAAATCAAGCTGAATTCATATCGTTTAAACATTATTAAATTTAGATATACCTTAGTAACAAAACATATCATTCCCTGAGAACGATAAACATCAGAACTTACCTTCCAAATTATTACTTCAGACACATACACTTGCATGCGAGCACAGACGTGTATTTTATAGTCTGTCAGTAGCCGACTATTGGGATAGGGTAGAAATGCAAATAAGAATTGTTAGGGTCCAAATGACCCTAAAATGCAATTAGACCATTTTACTTTAAATTGAATTAAGGTCCAAATGATCTTCAAATTTTACCAAACTTTAACATCTTTCTAATTTGGGAGTGGGGAATTTAAAATTGCAATCAGATTTTAATTATAAGAATAAATATTTTTAGGTCTTATTTAGGGCATCTAGACTAGTCAAAATGTTAACGGGACTTAGATATGTCCAATTGACTTCAAATTTTTAGAATAAGCTTAACTTGGTATTCTAAAAGCAATGGGATCAAAATGAATGTCTGATTAAACTGAGAATTAATAGGGTAACAATCTTGGGTTATTATAATTTATCTCTTACATCTAAGTTATAAAATTAATATTTTAGGTTGAATATCACATGAAATTGATTCCACCAATTTCTCACACGCATCTTCTCTTTATTTAGTTAAGAAAATTAGCTGCAAGGCTAAATTAGCTTATATCACATCGTTCATAGTTCATAGCGCTTTAAGTCCTCAGATAAACAAAGAGTGATTTGTGGAGCTCAAAAAGGTGGTTCTCAACTCACCTCCATCTAGACTTAATTTAGCCAAGGTGATGAGCTATGAAGCTAAATGAGCTTGTCACATAGCTCATAGCTTGACATGCTCGATTACCTTGCATAAATCATGAGTGAACGATGGAGCTCAGAGAATATTAATATTCCTCATGGCTCAAATGATCAAGCATTTATCCAAAGTTGTGCATGGGTTGCTTTCGCACAGGGAATGTTGTCACAGACATTAGCGTCGTAAGCCCTCATGAATGCACAGCTTTAGGACAAGGAGATCATTGATATCTAAGAGATTTTCATTTATATAATATTATCTATATATATAAAGATCTGTATAAGGATTCACTATATTCCAATTATTCATTTAGATAATATGCAAATATTTCAAGATCTAATTAATATTTGATTGATACAAAGAGTGCAAATACTACATCAATAGCTTTTACATATTTTTGTCCAAACTTCTCCAAAGGGGGGTTTAGGCTGCCATTAAAATAGAGTACAAGGAAAGCGACATGAAATGTTGAGCCTTTGCATGGCTCGTACAACTAAATACAAGGGATAAAGTTAGAATACGACACTATAGAATAACTATCGCATTCGCATTGATTTCTTCTTCATTTGATCACCTTATTTCCTTGCTGTTTGTGCTTCTTCTCTTCCTTAGTTGCAGCCTTCTCCTCCCTTGTGGTTTGGAACTCTCCTCATTGTTTTCGACTAGCAGCACTCAAGAAAAACAATTTGAAATTGAATTTTGGAACTTTTTTAAGCCTTTAATTTCCATTTTATAACCCTTGCTTCGACCTCCATTCATCAAAACAGCCAGCCACTTTCTCATTGAGAATTGAATTCATATTTATGTTTTATTCTATTATTCTCTTAGTAATGAAAGAGTTTTAATGCATGCAATCATGGAAAGTAAACTCCATTAGATTTCCCAAAGCTGACTAGAATGCTATTTCCCAAGCAGAAATATGGCAGACACTACGGTGAGTGCTGTAGCGCTAGGCTTTCAGCCTGTCTAGCACTACGACATGTTGTAACACATAACTTATGGGTTATGATCGGCTATGGCGCGCGTAGCGCCTAGCTCTCCATTACGGCGCACAGTAGCGACTTGCTCTTGGGAATTTGTCTATCACGGCGCACTGTAGCTCTTGGATCCATGGCATTTCTCCTCCACGGCGTGTTGTATCACCTGTCTCTTCAAAATTTATCCGCTATGGCGCGCGTAGCACCTTGCTCTCATGAATTTATTCGCCATAACTAGCTGCAGGGTCCGGCAATTGGGAATTTATCCGTCTTGGTGGGCTATAGCCCATAGTTCTCAGAAATTTATCCACCACAGCATGCTATTGCACCGAGCTCTCAGAAATTTATCCGCCATGGCGCACTATAGTGCATGCCTCTCGGGTTTATCCAAATTTGGCGCACAGCAGTGCCATCTTTATCCAAATTTCTTTTATCTTAATTTGAGCTCTTCATCTTAAATGCCACAAAAATAAATATCAAAGTACCTCTAATCCTATGAAAAATATAATTTCTAACATTAAATTACCTTTAATTATTTGGTTCACTGATGATCCCTGGAGAATAATCACCATAACTTCAACAAAAAGTAATATAACTACCCATAAAATGTAAATTATTATATAAAAGACATGTTTTACTTTTAAAATATAAATTTTATACATAAGAAATGTTAAGTCTTAGTCTAGACCCAACAAAATATGGACCAATCTAAACTAATGCAATTAAATAATCAGGCTATAAAATTTTAAATCCCTCTAAGGGCTAATCAAGTATAAGCTTAATCAATCAATTGAAGATGAAAAAATAAATATAGGATATCTACATAATTACAATAAAATTACAAATAATATAAACTTATAATATATGAGCATCCAAGAAAATCATATAACTAAAGATTTCAACAAAAAGAAATAAACTACTTAAGAAATTATCACAAAAATTATGAAGCATAACAACAAAATTAAAGAAAAAAACTTAGTAAATACAAATAAACTATAATATACTTATTTTTCAAATATACTTGGTTATTGAATTTGAATTTGAGTACAATTTTATTAATGGTAAAAGGATATCATTTTTTCATTTTTTTTATATGCCACTTTATAATTCTATGGCTTTACTTTGAGCCATTCAATCTTTATTATATTTGATGTTTTAATATTACTATTTTTATGTTGTTAAAATGTTGTGTCTTTATCAAAGAATGGATAAAATTTCTTGTAATAAAAGTAATGTAAATGAATGGTATGAGTTCCCCACATGTGAATTTTTATAGTCTGTATAGATACATGTTAAGAAGGGGCAATTCTGATACCTAGAGAATTAAAGAAATTATTGTAATGCCCTACTCCTACTATTAAGTTAGTAAGTTCTAACTCAATACTAGAAGTTACTGTAGTACTTAATATTAAATTTGTAGGAAGTTAACTCACTATTAAACACATCATTACGATGAATCATTTAGAGACAAGAAAATTTAATAAATAAATGAGCAATATAAAAGTGTATCTATATCTATCATCCAAACCATACATAGCAAAAGAAGAAAAATGAATTCGTCATAAAAAAAGAAACTAAAAACATCCAAAATTATAGTTATTACAAATTGTTTATAAAATTCTCTCATCCTCACTAATAAGAAAATACAAGTCTTCCGTGTTAAAGGACAGGCTCCGCACCAACTCGAAGCTCATGTACTTATGATTTATTGTATTTGATTTTTAATACGTTAGGGCATAGCCAATAAAAAAAAAAGATGATTAGACATAACAAGCCTATGTACATTATAGGGTTACACTAAATTTTATTAAATTTAATTGGATATCATATTATCCATTTATAATATTTAAGTAAGTGGTTCACTAAGCAACAAATGGAAATAGGTACAAAAATATGTAAAAACCATGGCGCACTGTAGTGCATGGATTTCTGGAATTTCTCCTCCACGGTGCGCTGTAGAGCTTGGCTTTTCGCTGCCTTTTTTCTTTTTTCTTTAAAACATTATGTGACTACTTGAACGGATGTTTTGTGGAACTCTTTAGCTTCTTGTTAAGTAAAATTGAAAGATGGTGTCTTTAAGAATTTTTGTACCATATGTTTTTTTTCTTATGAAATGCAATGCATACTATTTTTTTTTCAAGAGAGATATTTTTCTTCATCTCGATATATTTTATTTTTCAATATTGCACATGAGAGATATTTTTCCTTATCCTAATTTTTACAGCTTTTTCTTTATCCCAATTAGTACAGTGGTTTAATATTTTTCTTTTTCCCAATATATTAACCATAAATATCTCTCCCGTGCATTATTGAAAAAGAAAATATAATATCTCTATCGGGATAAATGGTCATCATTAGTACAACAAATATTAAATCATAAATATATTCATGATACTAATCATGAGTTGAGCAAGACTTGTCAAAAACATGTATATAGTATAATAGTGCAGAAAATTAAAAGGAGGCATTTAGATACAATCCACATTTGTCTATTCACATGCAAAACATTAAATGCAGAATAATAAGAAAGCATATTTTTTACATTTTTATTAAATGCGGGCAAAGAAGATAACTCCTTCAGCGAGCCACACCTTACTTTAATCTTCTATTTAGCATAATCTTCAAGTACTAGATCTGACCTATATTCTTAATCTGTCATATGTATATATATGACAGAGCTAATCCAAAATAAAGAAAATCTAATTAGACTTCAATAAGTCTAAGTACGAATGTAATTTTAATTAAGTTTAAGATATTACAAACACCCTAAGTATTTAAGGAGCAATATAACTAGAAAAGAAAGTGATTAAAGCAATAATCGTTTAATTATAATATTAAGCAAAATATGAGATAAGCACATATTGTAACAATCCTAGTATTGTTACTCATCAATTAGTGACATAATTGACTCTAATCCTTTTTCATTAGTCTTATAATAGTATTATGAGTCTCCATTTCAATTTTTGTACGATTTGGAGATTGATTGATAATTTCCAATATTTTCTTATTTTCTGATAATTCTGAGAATGCCTAATTTATTTAGACCTTAAAATCAAAAATAGAGTTCACCATTGGACTCACCACACCCAAAGTAGCTAGGGATAGTATTTTGGAAGTGTTTGGAAGTCGTCGAATTTTCCACAAATATTTTAATAATATTTAATTTCTTAGAAAATTAAGATAATTAAATTGACATCCGATCAAAAATTTGATTGCATTTTTGAGTTTCCCACACCTCAAATAAGTAAGAGTGAAATTTTGAGATTTTTTGGAGTGCGTTTGATTATTTTATTTTGAGTGATAAATTATGTTTAAATAATTAATTAAATAAAGGTTATAAATTAAACTATTATATATATATATATATATATATAAATATTTGTTATTTTTGGCTAATTTTTGGAACCGCGCAGATCCCATATCAGGCTGCTGGCATTCAATCTGGCGCTTTGGATTAGATCTGGTCATCCGATCAATTAATCGAGTTAACTGTCAGGATTTACTCTCTGTACGCCTTCTTCTTTCTACAGTCGATCGTGCTCTGCAAAAAGCAGAGAAAGGACCGTGTGCTCCTATCTTCACATATCTGGGCCATTTAGACTTGGGAAAATTTTATTTTTTTCTTTTTCTCTCTTCACTAGTAGCCTGCGAATTGTGAAGGCGTTGATCGGTGATCCTTTAAAGCTCTTCGACAATTCTCTTTAGGAAGATTGGTGGTACTGCTTACAATAGAGTAAATCAAGTACTCCAATCTGCTTAATGCTTCTAGATTTTTATTTCACCTATCATTTCTTCTTTTGAAATTTAATTAAATTTATCTGCATTGAGGAATCAAACTCACCTTCATAAAGTTACAAATATTTCTTTTGAGCTAAATATGAACTCCTAATGCATTCATATGATTATATTGTCATCTGTGTCCTATCTTCAATCTTCTTAGTTTAATTGTAGTACTTCAACTAATTCCTCATAAATTCAAGTTGTATTTGATGAAATACTGATTCTTACATATATACTCTTTTTTTTAGCACTCCTTAAATCAGTAATATGAAAAGTCTAAATGCTTTATGTTCTCCCTATGCAATGTAAACTGATGTATGTTATCCTTACTTGAACTTATTATCTCTCAGTAGACCTTATTATTGCATTTAGGAAAGTTTTTAGGGCATCCTTTCACATTCCTTAAAACTTTTTCTAGGTGATTCGAATTGAGCTTGGGACATAGTCCTGGAATGGACTATTCTTCTTAAAGGCTAGGTAAGCCGTGAAGAGCTTCCCTTGCGATCCCCATTGATTCCCTAAATCTTTCTCAATCCCGCCTCTATGAAGAAGATGCGGTCGACTCCCAGACCTGTCGAACCAGCTGGTCGAGTGCCTTTGAACCACGCCTTCTCTTCTGGACATGCGGCGCACCCTCATTTGTTCTGCCATTTCTTTTAAGTAACGTAAGCGAATGTTTAAATAAATTAAGGGATTATAGTATGTTTAAATTAATAATATTAATATTAAATAATATGGATTTTATTTTAATTATAACTTTAAAAATATAAATCCAAATAATACAAAATTATATACCATTTTGATCACAAAAATGAGTCAATTCATAATACGCAATTTAATTTCTATTTTGATAAATATTTTAATTAGTTAATATTTATGATTAATTAATTAACTACAAATTAATTTTATCATTTCATATGACATAATTTGATCATTTAAGATCCAAATTAAATGATCAAATAGTCCATTCACTCACAAAAATGTGAGGAACAATAATAGGAAATCAAATTTAATATTTGAAACCTAATTTTCAAAATTACTTTTTAACCCTAATTAGGAGTCACAAAACCCTAATTTTCTAATGTTGTCCAAATTTGATATACTCAGTATCATTTTTCTCCTTATAATACAAGGATTTTAATAATATGTAAATCATTTCAATTGGACAGTAATTAGTCATTTTAGGTTATTGACTATTAATTAAGTGTTATTGTGATAATTCTAATTTCCTAGATGGTATGTTATAGGTATTATAAAACCCAAGGATAGCTAACTTGTCACATTTATTAATCCCCATATAAGATTAGATTACATTTATTTTACCTTAGTTCTCATTTTCTAAATATGTGAATTAATTGCCAAGTGCTTAATTCACCTTTCAACCCTAAGGTAGAAATCCTAAGATTTATTTAAACTTAAAAGTAGTTGATCTCTAGAATTTATAAGTTACACCCATTAAGAGTAGTTAACTTTAATGCATTCATATTTGTAGATTATTGAATCAACTAGATCTAGCTTTAGTGATTATATTAGTACTTAGTTCATTCATCTTAATCCGTAAGGCCTTCTCTTGAATCTTTTAATATCTAGTAATAGGAATCCCTAACTTACTTAAATTAATTTAGGAATCCTATTGAATTCATTAAACATCAACAATTAGAATACTTAGAACTTGTAGTTCTTAAGCCCTAGCATTTGCTTACTACAAACCTTTCACTTTCTTATAACTTAGCTAGATTAGTAATTGATTGGTTAAATCCTCAAACTATAACATAGCTAGTGAACCTTAGTGAATTTACCTTAACTTCCAATTTCTTAAATTAGATATTTTCTTTACCTTAACCTCTTCCTACTTGACACCTAAAGCTTGATTTAATTATATAATTAAATCTTATAGTTTAAGATGTGAATAAGAGCTAGTTTCTAATATTATCAATTATACTTATAAATTATTTTGTCATATCGTACTAATTGAATTGAATTTACTACTTTCAATACCCCAACTACTACTATACTAATAATTAACTTGAGATTGGTATCTCAAAGTTAATTGGGAGCTTAGATAGCTCCAATCATTAAATAAATAATTAAAATAAGATAACTTTAGGTATTACTTAGTTGTAATTATTGAATTTTTCTTAAATGCTTGCTTAGCTTTGAGCCTTATTCATTGAATCATTCATATAAGATATTGTGCAAGAATAAAAGTTTCACATTAATATTAATTGGGGTTTATACTGATGGATCAACCTAGGGCTGGCTAAAAAGGAGTAATAAGGAGACCTTACATTCTCAGAGGGTGAATGTGAGTGTTTTAATTTTTAACCCCACTTTCTTTAGTTGTTAAACAAACGTCTTTAACTCCTCTCTTCATTCTGAATATGCCCAACGAATGAGTACAGATTAAAATAACTTCAATTAATTAACATGTAAGATCTTCTTCAATCTTATAAATTATTAAGACTCATGATAGCTTTCAGCTATGTTACTTTTCATAGTTCTAGACTATGTGAATCTTAAACTAATAGTCAAAGATCTTCCTTCAATTTTCTTACTATGCATTTTCTATAATTTAGTACTATACCTTATATGTTTATAGTTTACTTATGATACAATGAATATTATAAAATTACATTTAAATACTTCAATGTTTCTTTTTCTTAATTAGCATAAGTTCAATTTAGGATGCTCTTACCCTTATTTTATTTGCAGGCTAGGGTATGCATTTAAGTGAGTATTCTAACTCACTTTGTCTTTTCTTACTTACTTTTTCACACTTGTTTGCTTACTTTATTGCACCCATGCTTGTGTCTTTTGAATAACTAGTAGTGATATCCAATTAAAACAATAATATATTTATCCAATCTTAAAATGTACTTAAACTGTTTAGTCTATCCAAATTTTCTATTTCTTGGCTTTTCCCTATCACATTTAAATTCCAAAATTATGATACATCAGGTGCATTTGGAGGCTAGTGGAGCTGGACCAAGTGCTAAAAGCTAGCTGCTTCTGCTTATCATATAATAAAATTATATAGCTTAATATTAAATTGCAAGTGAGCATAAATTCTTACCTTTCCTTTATGTTTACTGTTGGTTTGTTATTAATGTTATTTACTTTACTTTTACTACACTTGTGTTGGAGCTTAGTTTATATTTAAATGCTTATGATGAATGAATGGATGAATGTAATAAATGGATGGATAATTATAAATGTATAAAAATGAATAATCACTAAGTCATTAGTTGCATATCTACTTAGAATGTTAATTAGGTTTAGATGAATACTACATTACTTATAGAATTGGAAAATAGCTTCATGTCTAGATTGACAAGTTCTCCTTGGCTACATGTGGGTATTAAATGTTGTGTTGAAGCATATCTTAGGGTAGATAATTATTACACATGTGATTTTCTCCCTTTAAACTTTTATAATTGTAAATGAGTAATCCCATATAATGGATTGACTCTATTTTAGAATTGGAAATAAGTAAACTCATGTAATGGATTTCATTTACTTTAGAATTGAAAATGAGCAATCCTATGTAATGGATTGACTCTATACTAGAATTGGGACTAACCAATCCTATGTAATGGATTGATTACATATTAGTTTAGGTTGTATTTCTTTCAAATTATAACTTCCATTAGAATGGAAATCTTATATGCCTACCTTGCAGGTATTTCTTTAGCCATTTACAAAGGAAACTCGGCTAAAATGTTTAAGAAATTTATAACTTAGAATAATTTGGCAAAATTGTAGACTTAAGTTTTCACATGTTAAATACTTATTAAATACTTAGAATCTTCATATCTAGACTTGAAAATATTCACATCAGTTGCTTTTAAATTAACATTCTATCATGTCTTAGTACGCATTGCATCTTCATATATAAATTGCGATAACGCATTTCAAAACTTCCTTTCTATCTTAACTTAAGATCCTCTTCTAAATCCTTGGCCAAACATAGTATCTAATGATTTGGATTAGTTTTCTTCAAATCAAGTATTATATATTGTGGTGATGTATCAATGTTGAGTTAAGTGATTCTCAATATTGGGGTCATTATAGTTGGTATCAGAGCCAAGTTGATAACTTTAAGTTAAGACAAACACATCCATTTATTCAAGAGCAAACAACACAGTATAGTAAAAAAGAATAAATGACATCTTAGGATAGAAAATGCATTTTCAATTTAAAAGGTGATCTAAATTTCTAATTCAAACTTTAATTTAACTTTTAGAAGGCATATCCTAGTACTGAACTAAGACCTTATACCAAATTGTTCTTCCAATATTGGGAGTATGATCATTGGTATGGGTTGACATTTGGTCGTGTTTACTTGGAAGTACCTGCTGTGGTAGGTGACATTCTAAATAAGATTTTGAGGTTTTGTGTATTTAGAGGTGATTGTTTCCCTCAACTAGCTAGGGAATGGCTCTCCCGTGTTACCACGGTGTTTGAGGTCGTAGAATGCCCATATCACTTACGCCTTAAAATTTTAGATGAATGTTTTAGTGACTACGCCATGGTTTGGTGGTGTCATGCTTTTGGAGTTCTCATTCGTGGATGTAGGCGCCTTCATCATGCCCCCACTTATGAAGACTTTAAGAATATATTTTTTGTAGAATTCTGTAACTAGTAATACTAGTCTTCTTTTTGCTCTAGCTTCTTTCCCTTTAGTAGTTTTGTAAATAACTTCTACTTTACTTATGTTTCTTTCCTTTTTCCTCTAAAATTGTAATCTCTTAAAAGCTTCAAATTTTAATGAGAATTTTCTTTACTTATGTTCTCCATTTTTTGAATTATGTTTTCATTTCCTTTCTTTAGAATGGATCCAAATCCCAATATTCTTATTGAACCAATAATGGAAGAACCTACTTCCACTATGACTTCTCAAACAAATCAAATACAAAATTTTTTAAATCTAATGAAGGTTATGGTAGAAGTACAGACACGTGCAGCAAAACTGATGGCCTCATCCTGTAACCCTTCCCAACCTTCTCCTGTCAATCCCAAATCTTCCTAACTCCTCCTCAAGCTTCTTCTCCTATTATTCCTAAACTTACATTGGCTCCACAACCATCTTCAGGCCCTGTAGTGGATGCCGACCTTCTCACTTTTCTTCATCTGAACCCTCCGACCTTCAATGGTTCTATTTCTCATTTCGAAGCCATTGACTAGCTAAAAGCCATTGAAAAGACCCTAGTCAGTATTAAGTGTCTGGAGAGTGAATGCCTTAGTCTTACAACCATCTATTCCATGGAGAAGCCGAGTACTTGTGGGATAGTGAGTTGAAGACTCACTTCTCTGAAGTACAGATGGAAGACAGCCCTTGGGATGAATTCAAACAAGTGTTCCGTGAGGAATTTATTCTGCCTTCTGCCCAAACAATCAAAGAAAACGATTTCATGCAGCTTACCTAAGGAAATCATTCAGTGCACGGCTATGAGATAGAGTTCCATAAACTCTCTCACTTTGCTCCAAATCTAGTCCATACTGAAGTGGCTAGGTGAACTAGATTTCTTTCTGGTCTTAAAGATTTTGATAAAAGTCATTTGATATCACAACATTATGACAAATTTTCTAATCTCTTGGAAGGCGCTTGTATGGTTCAGTACCACAAAAACCAAATGGATTTGAGGAAGTGCTCCCATCCTCAACCTTCCAGATGAGAACCATTCAAATGGAACCATTCGCATGGTCCAAAAGTCTTCTAGCTTACTTCTGGCCAAAAACCAAATCTAAATCTTAGCCAGAACCCCAGGCAAAACTAGCAAGGAAGACCTGGAGAAGTTTGTAACAGACCCCATCCATATGGGAAGTGCTACCACTCAGGTGGTAGGTGCTACATATGCGGCAGAACCAATCATAAACATTGGGACTGTCATGCTAACTGGACTATGGACAAAATAAAGCTCAACTGCCAAGGTTCTATGCAGAATCCGATTTCTTTAAACTCTCAAGTGCCAGTGCTTGCCTTGATGCCTCCTCCTACTGGTGGGAGTGGTTAGCACCAAAAGGGAGTACCTTCATCTTCCTCTAAGCAAGGCCACTATAGTAGAAAGGATAAGGGCAAGTCCATTGCTCAATCACATGCAGTACCAAGGGTATACGCTCTATTTTCTTCAGCTGCTCAAGATGATAATAACATTGTTACCTGTATGTTCTAAATTTAATTTTATATTTTTTGCCTTTCATTTTTTGTACAATTTTATTTTCAGCATTGTGCTGCTTTAATTTTCATTAGTTATAATTAGAGTTAATTTTTCCTGATATAGGAACTCTAATTATTAAAAATTAGTTCTATGACACTCTCTTTGACACTGGTGCTAGTCACTCTTTTATGTCAGTGAGTTGTGCCTCTTCTTTAAATCATCAATATTTTATCCTAGGCAGTCCCTTAGTAGTTTAAATGCTATCTGGTGCTGAGATGTGTGATAATGAGTTCTATTTGGTAGACATCCCAATCACTAACCAATTCTTCCAATCCAAACTTATTGTTATGTCCATTACAAACTTTGCCATAATTTTAGGAATGGATTGGCTAAGTAAGTTTAATGCCGTAATAGATTGCTTTCGTAAGCAAGTTTTACTTAAGGTTGGAAAGAAACCTGAAGTGTTTTTAGGAAAACTTGGCTTGATTGCATCCTTAATCAATGCTATTGAAGCCAAGCATCTCATTAGTAAAGGTTGCTATGCAATTCTAGTAACTTTAATCAGCGAAGAGAAGTAGGTAAGTAGTTCAGAAGAGACTATCATCGTTAGAGAGTTCCAAGATGTGTTCCCCGAAGACTTGCCTAGACTACCTCCTTTGCATGAGGTAGGGTTTTCTATTGAACTTGTCCTTGGAACTCAACCTAAATCTAAGGCTCCATATAAAATGGCTCCAAAAGAACTGCAAGAGCTTAGAGAGCAATTACAAGAGTTGTTTTATAAAGGATTTGCTTGCCCTAGCATGTCACCTTGGGGAGCTCCTGTCCTATTCGTCAAGAAGAAGGATGGTTCAATACGGATGTGTATAGACTATCGTGAGCTTAAAAAGTGACTGAGAAGAATAAGTATCCTCTCCCTAGGATCGATGATTTGTTTGATCAACTTGCCAGAGCAAAGATCTTCTCTAAGATTAACTTAAGATCAGGTTACTACCAGATTAGAGTCAAGCATGAAGTTGTTGCCAAGACTGCATTTAGGAACTATTAGGGGGATTTTGAGTTTCTAGTCATATCTTTTGGATTGACAAATGCTCCTTCCATCTTTATGAACCTGATGTAGCGCATCCTTTAGCTGTATCTTAACGAGTCTGTCATTGTTTTTATTGATGACATCCTAATCTACTCAAAGTCAGTTGGTGAGCATGAAGAGTATCTACGTATTATTCTAGAATTGTTAATAGAGAATAAATTTTTTGCTAAGTTTTCTAAGTGTGAGTTTTGGCTCTAGTCCGTGGCATTTTTGGGTCACATAATTGATGTTGAAAGCATTAGAGTAGATCAAAAGAAAATCCAAGCTGTTCAATAGTGAATCCAACCTAATTCTGTAACAAAGATCCGCAGTTTCTTAGGACTCGCTGGTTATTACAAAAGGTTCATTCCTGGAATCTCTCTAATTGCCTTAGCATTAACTCAATTAATTAGGAAAGATGTTCCATTCATTTGGAATACAGCCTATGAAGAATCTTTTCAGAAGTTGAAATAGTTATTGACTTCTGCTCTTATTCTAGTACTACCTCATGAGGGTAAAGATTTTCATGTTTATACTGATGCCTCAAAGGTAAGACTTGGTTGTGTTCTGATGCAAGATCATCGTGTTATAGCTAATGCTTCTAGAAAACTTAAACCTAATGAGATGAACTATCTTGTGCATGATCTTGAACTTGCAGGAGTAGTTTTTGCTCTAAAGATCTGGAGACACTACCTGTATGGAGTTAAGTGTGAGATGTTTACTAATCACCAGATTTTAAAATACATATTCACTCAGAAGGAACTTAACTGCTGTCTGTGTAGGTGGTTGGATTTACTTTGTGACTATGATTTGGAAATCCAAAACCATCTGAGTAAATCTAAAGTTGCAGTTCATGCCCTTGGTCATAAAGCGACTTTATCTTCCCTTTGTTTTAGCGAATCTTTGATCAAAGATTTTGCCAGATTGAATCTTGAGCCTATCGGTTCAGCTAATTTAGGAACTCTACTATTTGCTATTCAGTCAGATGATTCCCTAAAATCTAAGATTGTAGAACCTCAGAAGGAAGATTCAAATTATTCTTTGTTAATTTCTGAAATCATTAGTGGCAAGAGATCTGAAATACATCTTAATGATGAAGGTGTAGTATTTTAGAAGTCCAAGTTATGGATTCCAAAAAGCTTGCAATTACAATATTGTCTGAAGCTCGTATATGCAGTGCACTCTGGTAGTTGTACGATGTATTAAGATCTCAAGCAATCGTTTTGGTGGTTCGGCATGAAGCGGGATATAGCTATTTTCATTTCCAAGTGCCAGCTCTGTTCCTTGGTCATGGCCGAACACTAGATGCTTGGTGGACTTCTTAAACCCTTAGACATTCCTGAATGGAAGTGGTCTGATATCTCCATGGACTTTATTGTAGATTTGCCTAAGAATAGATCTGGTTCTGATTCTATTTGGGTGATAGTTGATAGACTCACCAACTCAGCCCATTTTCTAGCTATTCATCAGACTGATCCTATCTTAAGGTAATCGTTCATTTGCATGGTACACCGAACTGTATAGTTTCTGACAAAGACAGTAGATTCACTTCCAAATTTTGGTTAGCTGTTCAGCAAGACTTGAGGATGAGTTTAGTGTTTAGTACTGCTTTCCACCCCTAGATAGATGGTCAGACTGAGCGTGTTAATCAGATCTTGGAAGATCTCTTGCCTCTTTGTGTTCTAGACTTCGGTGGATCATGGGAAGATCATTTAGCATTAGTTAAGTTCTCCTACAATAATAATTATCACTCCAGTATTGGAATGGCTCCTTACGAAGCTCTTTATGGAAAGAGGTGTACAACTCCAATAGCTTGGACTGAAGTAGGAGACTCTCAAATTTATATTTCTGAGTTAGCAAAAGAAACCACTAAGAAAGTTTAACTGATCAAGTGTAATATGACTACAGCTCAGGACAGACAGAAGAAATATCATGATACTCATCATCATCAGTTGGAGTTCCAAGTAGGCGATATGGCTTATCTTAAATTTAGCCCTATGCGTGGTGTGTAGAGATTCGGTGTTTCTGGAAAGGTGAGTCCAAGGTATTTAGGACCCTTTGAAGTGATTGAGAGTATTGAAACATCTGCTTACAAATTAGAGTTTCCAAAAGACTTCTTGGCTGTACATAATGTGTTTCATATTTCATCACTAAGAAGGTATTTGCTAGATCCAAGTCAGCAAGTTCAGATACCTGTAATGGAACTGCAACCCAATATAACTTTTGTAGTTAAACTTGTTGTAATTCTGGGGCGGGATCTTAAATAGTTAAGGAACCACAACATTCCTATGATCAAAGTCCACTGGTAAAAACATCCAGCTAGTGAAGCCACATGAGAGAAAGAAGAGGACATGCTAAAGAAGTTCCCATAATTCTTTTCTTAATCAGCTAGATTTAGTTCTTTTAATTTCATTAAGTTCTTTAGACTTTCTTCATGTATTTTCAATTTTCTTATTTTTGCTTGTTGTGTGTTGTGAGTGACACTCTTTTTAAGGAGGGGAGTCTATAACAACCCTAGCATTGTTACCTATCAATTAGTGACCTAATTGACTCTAATCCTTTTTCATTGTCTTAGAATAGTATTATCAGTCTCCATTTTAATTTTTGTATGATTTGGAGATCATTTGGTAATTTCCAACATTTCCTGGTTTTCTGATAATACTGAGAATACCTAATTTATTTAGACCTCATAATCAAAAATGAAGTTCACCATTGGACTCACTACACCCAAATTAGCTAGGGGTCATACTTTGAAAGTGTTTGGATATAACACCCTGCCCATCGCGGTGAAGCGGCGAGCTACTCGAGGAAATGAGCAACTGACAATGGCATCTCCCCGACTTGGCTAAAAGACTGAGCTACACTGAAGGCTGCTGACTCGAACCTAAGTGTAGGATCGAGAGTCAATACTTAAGATAAGAATAGATTACTTATCTTAAGTATTAGAATAATACGTATAATGATTTTAAAAGATAAATATGAATCCAATATATGTTTTCAATATATTAGCATTTCTAGTATGTTGATCACATCACAATACTAAGTATAGTAGTATAATAGAGTGCAGAAACTATAGCAAAACATCCATAAAACATTCATCACAGAGCAGCAGTAAGTATTCGTCTAAGAAAAGAAAAGTAAAATACATCCAGAATTATTACAAATTAATTTAAAAGATGAAAAGTAAAGTCTATTTGAAGTACTGAAAATAAAGCAGTAAGAAAAAGGTGGAAGACTGATCCACTATGGCTCCACGTACTCCTCCTGGATCTCCTATAAGTCCTCCTGCCCTGTTTCCACCTGCTGCTCGGGATCTAGCAATTTGCCGGATCTCTTTTGTCTAACACAGCGCAACTAACTAAGCAATTCTAAAGTAAATGCAATAGACAGTAAAGTAAACATGAATGTAGAAAACAACAGTAAAGGCACTATGTAACTGAAACTATAAAGAATAAGCAAAGTAAAACTGCATAAAAACTGAATACTAAAAGTAAACAAAAATATCAAATACTTAGAAATCAATATGAAATGCCCAATGTTGTACTACATGTCACTAGAGTGATGCAACCAAATATGCCACAACACGGTATTCCATGATATGTAACAGAACTATCACTAGAAGGCTACATGTTGTACAGTCCAATTTATACATCCACTCAATTGGGAAGACAATATGGTGATGCTGATGCATCCTGAAATTCCCCAGTCTATGTATGTAACATTCCATAACCCATATTTCATCATTGATACTCATACGTCACCGCTGAATCATTCATTATGCTCATGCTCATATTTATGCCCATGCTTCTATGTTATATGAGGAAAATCCAGAAATCCATATGGTTTTAAATACAAATAATGAATTCAAGGTCTCCACTATGCTAAAAGGATTCTGAATCCTAGCTTCTAGAAAAAAAATTGGTTAAAATTGAAGATTTACTTAAAGATCATTAGAAAGGATGATTGTATACACATATTTAACACATTTGCAAGAAAGGTGATTCTTATCACTAAGTTTGATTAAGCCACCCTAACGAATTGATCTTCGATAGGAGGCATCGCCCATTGGCATTTTGTATCTTAAGTTAAGTTATTGAGATGCCAAACTCACAATCTGTGGCGACCCTCACCCTTAACCCTCAATAGGTTTAGATTAAGGGTGGAGTGTCACTCTGGTTAACCCCTCACTTAGCATTGGATTAGGATAAACTCCACAATCCACCTGATTAGAGAAAGGTTAACTCAGAATCAAGCAAGCAGTCACTATATAAGTAAAAATACAGAGTGCGGAAGCGATAAATAAATGACATCCAAGCATCATAATATATATAAGAAGAGAAATATAACTCATAAAAGTAGCATAGTGAAATATGAACACAAGTCACGGGTACCTGTATTATTACATTAATTAAAATTTAACAAAATAAATGTTCAAAATCCACTCATCCTCATAAGTAGTAAATGACTAGATATATTCTGGCCCCAACTACTGCACCTCCTCTAAGTAAGGCTCCTCCTCGGGTGCAGGCTCCTCAAACTGCTCTAAGCCTGACATTGTCGGTTTCACAATGTAGGGCCCCAGCCAAAAAAAGAAAATCTGGTTAGACAATTGTCTAAGTACATTTTAAGCTGAATTTTTAATAAGGTTATATAATATCACCATTTTACCATTTACTTCTAAGCATGATGTGTAAATACAGGAGCAGTAAGCAACACAAATAAAAAGGCAAACTATAGACTATGCTCTATAGTATAAACAAGGCAAAGAAATGAGGCTGAAGCATGCCTCGCATAACAAGTAATCAAGGAAAGGCATATAAGTGTAAATATAATTGAATAAATGCTGGAAGAAAAATTTTACATCCTAAACATGCTGGTGATCAATAAAAATAACATGCTAATTAAAAATGAATAACTCAGCAGTGATATATACATATAGCAGCAAGATTCTACATCCTAGATATATATAAAACAGTACAAGGAAATAGCTGACTGAAAAAGAATATACTGAAACAACCACAACTGCATATAAAACTATAATACATCAACTACCATACAGAAAAGAGCTACACTAGCTCGCCAAAATACGGCTAGGGCTACTCCTAGCTCGATACGACTAAGCCAACAACAGTCACATATATGGCCCTAACACGATACGACTAGGGCTACTCCTAGCTCGATACAGTTAGGTCACCAACTATCATACCGAAATATCCTAGCACAGTATGGCTAGGGCAACTCCTAGTACGATACGGCTAGGGCAACATTCGGTATGATCAAAAGAACACTGAGAGGCAGCTCAATCACATCAATTCATTATCATTTCACTTATTTACTTTAATATTTTTATAAGGAATCTAAGGAGTCTCCATAATTTCCTAATATTTTATTTATGCATCAAATATCTTATATGATATGTTCAAAGAAAATATAAGGCACAAAATTACAAGGTATGCATAGCAACAAATAACAAGTAAGCAAGAGACTCGACTAAATATGGTGATATCATTTGTTTTCTACTTAACCAGCTAACTATTCCAAGTTACACAAGTTCAAGATCACCGTTTTCCTACTATCGAGTGTAACTCTGAAATTCGTCCTTATAAGTTAAAAAGGATTGGAACTGATCAGGTTCCAATCTAGTTCAATTAGATATACGACTATGAATTAAACAAATAAATCATACGTCCTAATTTTTGTGAATTTAGACGTTCTAACTAAGATCTGATCAAGATCTTCTACACCTATAGATTATGGATTAAACACTACGAGGTTTTAGGTTTAATCACATAATCCAAACTGGATAAGACCTAAGTTCTAGGTTTTATACTATAAGTGATCTACTAGTTAAGGCAAATCCTATTAAGTAATCAACTTAATAGGATGAATCTCCTATCTTAAATCTAAAGTTAAAAGATAAACTAATCAGAATGGGTTGTAAAATAAAATAATATCTAGAAACTACTAAAACCAAGGTTTCACCCATAGGGTAACCCAATTTACCCAATAAATGAACTCTAACCTATGATCTAGTCCTACTCTCAAGAAAGGTCCTTAAGGTGAGATGCTTGAGACTTAGGAAAAATTATTGGAATTCAATTTAATGACTTGTTTTATTTACTTATATGGTACTAATATGATTACATTATTAATCCTAGTATTTTAAGATTTTAATTAAGGGCTAAAGTTGCGCTTTTCCAATTTTAAGGTAAAACGACTATTTTCCCCTACTTTACGGGTCAATCAACTTTTGATTTAGGGGTCCAAACTGAGTTTTATCTTCTCCAACTAATTCCTTACTGTCTAACTTGATGGTAGACAGTAAGTACATCCAATTTGGACGAGAAACGGCCGAGTTATGGCTAAAATAAGGCTAGGGGTATTTTGGTCATTTTCCTAAATTTTAGCGTTCAAATCCTAAATATTATTTCTGTGAAAATAATGACATTGAAATTCTAAACTAGGTAGCTTCTTAAATTTTTGGATTTGGAGTTAAATTGACCAAGTTATGGCCATTTGAAGTCCAAGGGCATTTTGGTCATTTTTCACTACAGTCAACTCTAAATTCTATAGTTGACTTTTTGTCCTGATATCGAAATTGGAAAACTAATACTACCACGGTGATGGGGCCGCTCTCCTGAGCATTTTAAGACCCATATTGACTATGTTTTGATAATCGGGTAAAAAGTTATGGGGTCTTAAAGAGGCTCTAAAATGCTACCTCGTTATATGTACCCCGAAACAAAATTTTACATTACGCCATTTGATTCTAAATATTTTTCTGAGTATTTTAAGACCCATATTAGGTATGTTTGGATTATCCTACAAAAAGTTATTAAACTTTTAAGATTTACTATTCAAAAATATAATTTGAATTAATTTACTATTCATTTATTCAAATTGAATGATTTTACTGTTCATCCATAAAGTTTTTATTTAATTAATCACTGTTTAATTATTAATTAATTAATTAATTAATTATTAATTAATTAATTTTACTGTAGTAAAGTAATTAGTGCTAATTACTGTTTAATTAATCTTAATTAATCTCTAATTATATTTAATTATTTAAATTTACTGTTCATTCCTAAAGTTTTTATTTAATTAATCACTGTTTAATTATTAATTAGTTAATTAAATAATTTTACTGTAGTAAAGTAATTAGTGCTAATTACTGTTTAATTAATATTAATTAATCTATAATTATATTTAATTATTTAAATTTACTGTTCATTTCTAAAGTTTTTATTTAATTAATCATTATTTAATTATTAATTAATTAAATAATTTTACTGTAGTAAAGTAATTAGTGCTAATTACTGTTTAATTAGTCTTAATTAATCTCTAATATATTTAATTATTTAAATTTACTGTTCAAAAGTAATTAATTATCCTAATTACTGTTTAAGATTTAATTAACAATTAATTAATCATTAATTAATCTTTAATTATAATTATTTAATTAAAATTACTGTTTAAAAGTAATTAGTACTAACCCTAACTTAATTAACTACTAACAGTAATTTATTAGGGCTAAACAGTAATTAATTAACACTAACATTAATTTAATTAATTTCTAATTAACTGACAGTGGACCCCCACTGACACGTGGCACTTCTAGAGGCTGCCACGTGGCACTGTGGGTCCCACGGGTTGCTGACTCAGCCCGGCTGACTGGACAGTGGGCCCACCTGACACGTGGCACTGCCAGAGGCTGCCACGTGGCACTGTGGGTCCCACGGGCTGCTGACTCAGCCCGGCTGACTGGACAGTGGGCCCACCTGACACGTGGCACTGCCAGAGACTGCCACGTGGCACTGTGGGTCCCATGGGCTGCTGACTCAGCCCGGCTGACTGGACAGTGGGCCCACCTGACACGTGGCACTGCCAGAGACTGCCACGTGGCACTGTGGGTCCCACGACTGCTGACTCAGCCTGGCTGACGGGGCTGTGGGCCCACTTGACACGTGGCGGGCCCGTAGGCTGCCACGTGGCCGGGTGGGCCCCACCCGTGCTGACGCGGACCCGACCCGGTCGGGTCGGGCTCGGGTTGGCCCGGCCCGACCCGAAGGCGTGATCCTTCGCCTTCCGGGGGTTCGGCGGACCGAACCCAGTCTACTTCGGGGACCTGGTGCGCCCGATCTAGTGGGTTTTAGCCCGATCGGAACGGTGGATGTGAAGAGGACATGTTGAGCTACCTATCTTACAATTTTTGCAACGATCGAACGGTAAACGAGGGAGATCAAGGTACCTGAAGTTCGGATCGGCGAAGGATTCGGCCGAAAAGAAAGGCTGACTTCCGGGCTTGATTCCGGCTCGATCCGGGCTCCGATCGGTGAAAACTCGGAGCCTAGGGGTAGGCCGAGGTCTTATAGACCGGACGACGATCTCGCCGAGGCCTAGATGCTGCTGGATTGGCCAGAAATGGCGACGGGCCGTCGCGTGTCACGCGGGCGGAGTCGTCGAGGAAGACGACTCCGCAGCCGTTGGATCGGCCGGCTGAGATGGCGCCATCCAGATTGACGGCGCCGTCAGCTACAGTGACGGTTCCGTTAAGTACTTAACGGCACGCCGTTAGCTACAGTAAAAAAAAATAATTTTTTTTTTTTTTTTTTTTTGAAAAAAAAATTTTAAAAAATTTTTGAACATGTTTTTCCTAGCTAATTTGGGGCCAAGGAATTCAATGACGCAGTCGGATTTTTGATCCGACGAGTATTTTGATACCTCGATTTCCGTGATATTTTTATTATTAAAATATTCATTGAAATTTCGACGACTTCCGATTGACACGAAAACTTCACCCCAAGCTAATTTGGGGTCAAGGAACGCAATGGCGCAGTCAGATTTTTGATCCGACGAGTATTTTGATACCTCAATTTCCGTGATATTTTTATTATTAAAATATTCGTTGAAATTTCGACGACTTCCGATTGACACGAAAAGTTCACCCCAAGCTAATTTGGGGTCAAGGAACGCAATGGCGGTGTCCATTTTTCTATCAGAGGTCAATTTAAATAGGTCTTTCTAGGGTTTTCCGGATTTTCTAAAATCAGGATTCAATCCAATTGACTCTTGATTTGTGCTAGGTTTAGGAGGTTGACTCCATTGACCTAATTAGCACATCTAATTATGTTTAAGACTTAGGGTTAACCCTAATTATCTAAAGTAACAACTCAGGTTGTTACACAATCACACTCAATATCTTAAAGAAGGTAATTCTAATTACTTAGTTTGTTTGAGCCACACTTATTATAGTGGTCTTCGCTAGGAGACATCGCCCATTGGTGATTTATATTTCAATCAAACTAAGGAATGAGTACCTGTTTAATACACTCTTAGTCTTGAGAGATTTACTATAACATAACTATATTTGTCTAATCCTCAGGATAACACCTGCTCATAAGTCCATATTGGAGAGAACAAATCTTGAATACTACTGAAGAAAACTAGTACTTTGGGTATACCATACTACACCAACCAATGGCCTAATTTCAAACAACTATATTTAATCAGCAAGGATTTAGCAAGACTATCAATTCCTATGCTAAATAGGTAAGTCGTATATAAGTCTCCAAAATGGTGATCAAAGATCACTAATATAGATTCTACTACAAGGAAATGTGTCATTCTAATATCTTAAGTGATTCCTACCACGAGGGGTTAAGATCAACTTCTAAGGTTAAGGGATCATCTAAGCTTCTATACAAAATTCTCCTACCTCAATGTATATTTAAATTTAAGTCTTTAAAATATTTCAGAGACAATCTTATGCTGAGATACTTAAGATCTGATACCCTTAATTCTAAAGCTAACATTTCAGGTTCTATATAAAAGTTAGGTTTAGGGTTATTAGATCAGATGATTATGCCATTTGATCATATCTTATCCTAAGATTATGGGATTTAAATCAAGGAAGTTATTAGAGTCAGATCCATTGTTAAATCAGTTTAGTTATATTATCTCTTTATTCTAGTAGTCTTATTTAGGAGAAAGTTAAGGATCTAAAGTTTAGATTCAGATTAGTCAATCACATAGATTCATCAATAAGCTTAATATGTCTAATTCAAATGGTTAAGATCAATACTAAATCAGATGCATTATTGGAATAATGTCAATTGCATTATCTTATAATCAAGCCACTTTAGTTAAGGTTTAAGGATTTGGATCTTAACTAAGTAGAATAGGGTTGGTTTGACCCCTACTCATATCTAGTTAAGATCAAGGATTTATTTATAGATTAAATGTCAAATCAGTGAATTAGGTATATAGTATTAGTGGTAATCTTAGACCTAGATCAAGATTTAATAGCTTGATCAAAGTCTTAAGACTTCTTAAGTTAATTAAGATAATTAAGTTCTCCAATTTTTGGATCATTCAAGATATACATCATGAATTAGCATACATGGTTTCCATATATTTACCTTACTATTATGAAGCATGTTAATAGAAAAATTCATAAAAACAGAAGGTAATTAGTACTAATTAAACCCTAAATCTATTCAAAAGGATTAGCACCTAATTATAAATCTAGCTATTAAAATTCCATACCAATTGGCACATAAGTTCTATTTAACAATAAAATTTATCAGAGACTAAGTTTACTAAGATCCCATGTCTGCCAACCTTAATTTTCACTAATCATGGTTTAACAAGATTAGGGCATAAATTGAAATACAGAGATCAGAAATATACATCACCTAGCACATCCATTCTACTTTGCATATGGAGACATATGGCACCCTAAACATGCAAATTAGTTAAGTATAATTGCTAATTTACCCTAATCAATATTTGTAATAATTAGGCAAAAATAGAAAATCTAACCATTAGATGTTCAATATTTTATGATATTCAGATCCCTAATATTTTTCTGATCAATTTCATATATAATATTATAGGATTTGGACCAGTGGATTAAAAGTTATTCAATTAATACATTTTATATTTTTCTAATTTAATTTTCCTATGATTTGATTAATTGGATTATTTTCCTAAAGGAAAATAAATCCAATTAATCAGATTTAAATTAAAATGGGTTCGGCCCGATACCAAAAGGCGCGGGTTGGCCGGGGCACGAAGACCCGGGACTGTCGCACTGTGCGGCTCACGGGTTGGCTCGACCCGCACAGCGCTTCATCCCCTATCCTTCGTCCTGACGGAAGGATCCGATTAGGGGAACCCTAATCGGCCAATTCCAACTCATCCCGACCATGGCACGTCCAACCAATGATCGATACATGCTTACCGTAATCAGGCGCACAGAACGGGACCTGAAGCCCTCTGTGAGACGGTCCGGATCGGCCGGACCTTACTCACCCGAGGGCTCCTTTAATGGAGCTACTGTGGGGAGACAATTCTCTTCATAGAGACCACGCCATACCTGAGGCTCGATCCCCTACACCATCAGGGAGGTGAGACAGATCGAAGCCCTATGGTTCGAGGATCTGAGATGGTCTGGAATGTCGAGACATTACTCACTTGAGGCATTCCTTAGGTGACTTAGCCCAATCAATCCATTTGATCGATCAGGTCTAGCTTAGGGCTCAAGTTCGATAGCCTTGCATTTGTTTCAACAATGCGCATGATTACGTATAAAAACGGAGAGGGTCTGAGCCCAATTAGCTCAGACTAAGCAATGGGTGTACCTGGTTCGACAGGGGTGATTAGGATGATCGACTGAGGATTTGGCTGGTCTTGGCTGAGCTTCCAGATGCCACAAAGAATCCTGAATACCAGGAGAGCCTACTATCAGCAGTTCGGGAGCTCTAGGGATCGCTTACGCAAGCTCGAGTGTTCGGTAATGGCAGAAGTTATAGAGAGCTCAATTGATCAGCAAGGATCAAATGGAGCAATGCAAGGGCTATTTATAGCCTTGGCAGAGGATTGGGAAGCTTATGGAGGGTTGGCTTGGGCTGGGAAAGACCCGAGAGGTCGGGCCATGTCTGAGCTCTCGAATTTCTAATTTGAGCTCTATCGGGTCATAAGGCCCGATCAGGGGTTCTTGCCAGGACGGGGGAGGTCCTAATGACCTTGCTGAGGTGGACACAGGAGTGGGGGACAAGCGGGGCAACTAGCAGTACAGGGGATCTCCTTTGTCGAGGAATGGCACGTTCGGGACGAAGTTCACAGTGGCAGATTCTTCAGATGCCGTTCAATGGATCAAAGGGAACGCGCTACGGTCTATAACCTCCAGATTCTAATGGCCGGATTGGATTGGATTCGAGCTGTGGGATTCCATGGGCGCATCTAACGGTGGATCCGCGATCCATTGGATCTAATCCTAGCCATCCATCAGATAGGCATGACAATTAGATTTGTGGGACTCCGCTGTCACGTGATCCGGGCTCCGCAGCGGATCGCGCACGATCCGCACAGCGGAGCCTGGTTGTTAATTTAGTTTAAAGGTACATTTGCAATTTAGAAAAGTTAGGAACCCTTTCATACAATTAGACCATTTTAATTAAATGTGAATGATGGCCTAAATGATTTCCAAATTGTACCAAACTTTCACCCCTAGCTAATTTGGGGGTGAGGAATTCAAAAATGCAATCAGATTTTAATTCTGAGATTAAAATGTCTTAGGTCTAAACTAAGGCATCTAGATTGATCAAAATATCATTTTGGACTTAGAGAAATCCAATGGACTTCAAATTTTTAGGATGGGATTCATTTAATGTTCTAAAAGCAATGGAAATCAAAATTAAGGATTACTTGGACTATGTATTAGTAGGGTAACAACTTAGGATTATTACAGACTCCCCCACTTAAGAATAATATCGTTCTCGACATAATCTCAAGAGATAAGACAAACATGAAGAAATTTGAAGAATAGAATAAAATTCAGAAACTTAATGGGTACCTGGAGTTTCAAAGAGACTGAGATACTTCTTTCTCATATCTGCCTCTTTCTCCCAAGTAGATTCTTCTAAAGAGCAATTTCTCCACTAAACCTTTACCATTGGAATTGATCGATTCTTCAGCTGCTTTTGGTCATGAACTAAGATCTTAATTGGCTATTCCGCATAAGAAAGATCCGGCTGGAGAGATACCGCTAGAAGTTAAATTAAATGAGATGGGTTGCGAAGACATCTTCGCAGAGGAGATGTGGAATACATTATGGACTGTAGAGAAATCTTTAGGAAGCTGCAATCGAAAAGCTGCAAAAACAATCTTCTCTAGGATTTTAAATGGTCTGACATAGCGGGGACTTAGCTTCCCGGCTACACTAAAATGATACATGCCTTTCATTGGACTAACTTTAAGATACTCAAAATTTCCAACATCAAAATCCAGAGTATGATGATGAGCATCATGGTACCTGCTCTGGAGATATTGAGCTGGTTTGATTCTTTGCTAGATCAGTTGAATCTTACGACTTGTTTCTTCAACTAAATTAGAACCATATAGCTGAACACTATCTATTTTGGACCATGTTAAAGTACTGCATTTCCTGCCCTACAGAGCCTCATATGGGGCCATGCCAATACTCGCCTGAAAATTGATGTTATATGCAAACTCTATGAGAGGAATATGATCCTCCCAAAAACCTCCAAAATCCAGAATACTGAGACAAAGAAGATCTTCCAAGACTTGATTGACTCTTTCCATTTATCCATTATTTGAGGATGAAAAGCGATGCTCATGGCTAGAGTAGTTCCCAAGTCTTAATGCACTGCTTCCCTAAATTTAGAAGTGAAACAGCTATCTCGATCAGATACGATAACTCTGGGAATCCCTGGAGTCAGATAATTTCCTTGATATACAACTTTGCTAATTTCTCCATAGAATCAGTTTGACACATAGGGATAAAATGTGCTGATTTGGTCAGTCGATCGACAATGACCCAGATTGAATCGGCACCGGAACTTGATTTAGGTAAACCAATAACCAAATTCATAGAAATATCGAACCACTTCCATTCCAGAATTGCTAGAGGATGAAAAATTCCTCCAGGCTTTTAGTGTTCACTTTAACTAAGTTATAAGCATGACACTTTGCTACAAATTCCACCACACTCTTGTTCATTCCAGACCAACGGAATGATTTCTTCAGATCTTGATACATTTTGGTACTGCCAGGATCTACTTAGTAATCAGAATTATGACCTTCTTCTAGAATCTCTTGATAAATGGGTTTGGGAATCAATAGATGATCTCCCTGATAATTTACATTACCTTAAAGCTAAAGATAAAGGCGATGACCACTTTCAATGTCCACCTTAAACTTCAGATAGTCTTCATCCTTGGTTTGAGAGATATAGACATCGCGATGAATTGTAGGTTCAAATGAACGCATGGTTATCAGGGTGCTTAGCATAGCACCACGCACTGGCTTGATTTTGAGCTTTCGAAATTCTTCTTCTAGAGAACTTGATAGCATCATAGAAGATAGAGTAGCATGACGATTGAGTGCATCTGTTATGACATTCACTTTTCCTGGATGATACTGGATGCTTAAACCATAATCACTTATTAGCTCTATCCATCTTTATTGTTGGCAGTTTAGCTCACGCTGGGTGAGGATGTACTTTAAGCTCTGATGATCGGTGAATATGAAACACTAAATGCCATAAAGATAATGATGCTAGATTCTTAGAGCAAAAATTACGGCTGCTAATTCTAGATCATGAGCAGGATAGTTCTTTTCATGCGGTTTTAACTGACGAGATGTATAAGCTATAAGTTTTCCTTCCTGCATCAGCACACATCCCAAACCTATGCCAGATGCATTGGTATAGACTTGGTAGTTAAGACCTTCTTTAGGTAAGGTTAGAACTGGTGCAGAGAAAAGAGCATCTTTTAATGATTGAAACACTTTCTCACATTATAGACTCCAGATAAATGGTACTACTTTCTGTGTCAACTTTGTGAGAGGAGACACAATTTGTGAGAAGCCTTTAACAAATTTTTTATAGTACCCTGCTAGTCCTAAGAAACTCCTGATATCGGTCACAAATTTTGGTTGTGACAATCTTGAACTGTGCTCACTTTATTTTGATCGACTTTGATTCCTTGAGAGTCAACGACATGACCTAGAAAAGCGATTGAGTCAAGCCAAAATTTGCATTTGGAATACTTAGCATATAGCTCATGTCTTCGGAGCTCTTTTAGTACTAGTCATAGATGGTTCTCATGATCTATTTTACTTTTCAAATAAATCAGAATATCGTCGATGAAGATGATGATGAATTTGTCCAAATATGCTTTCAACACGCGCTGCATTAAGTCCAAAAAGATGGACGATGCATTTGTTAAGCCAAAGGACATTACAAAGAATTCTTAATTTTCATAGCAGGTTATAAACACTGTTTTCTCCACATTTGGATCTTTAACTCATAATTGATGATACCCCGATTGCAAGACTATCTTTGAGAAAGATTTAGCTCCAGATAACTGATCGAATAAGTCACCGATACGAAGTAGAGGATACTTATTCTTGATGGTTTTCTTATTTAATTCCCTATAATCGATGCACATTCTCATCGATCCATCTTTCTTATTTACGAACCAAACTGGCGCTCCCCAAAGAGATGAACTTGGACGAATAAGACCTTTCTCCAACAGTTCTTGAAGTTGCTTGTTCAATTCTTGAAATTCTTTTGGCACCATACGATACAGAACTTTTGACAGCGGTTGAGTTTCAGGAATTAATTCAATTGCAAATTCTACTTCTCTAACTAGAGGAAGACCGGGTAGGTCTTCAGGGAAAGCATCAGGAAATTCACAAACTATACGGTTCTCAAAAATAGGCATGATTTCTTTCTTCTCTCCCAACATCGTTACGAGATACGCATCGCATCCCTTCCTAACTAGCCTTTCTACTGTCATTGCATTGATCAGCGATGCTTGGGTGCTAAATCTTCCCATGAATGATTTTGATTTACTTCCACTGCCCAAAGTTATTTTCTTCTTTTGGCAATTAATTGAAGCACCATGCTGGCTTAACCAATTCATGCTTAGGATTATATCAAAGTTTGTGATTGGCGATATAATTAATTTAGCCCCATAATTTTGTTCACCAATAGGAATATCTATGTTACAGAATTGTTGAGACTGTATACGAGCTTCAGAAGGCAACCCGTTGCTCAATGAGTTAGCTAATCGATAGGTTGGTAGCTTTAGAGTTTTAGCCCAATTTTCCTATACGAAGGAATGACTTGCTCCCGTATCGAAAAGGATGTTACACGATTTATCGTTTATTGATAAGGTGCCTATGATTAAGATGACTTAATAAGAATAGCTACTCAAACATTTGAAAAAGTTGAAATAGTAAAGACTGATTACTAAAATTGTAAGAACTGAATAAAATTTATTTAAGGCGTACCTGAAATCACATTGTTGTCCTCTGAAGCAGAGGCAGGACTTAACATATATACCCTTGCCGATGCTAAGGGTTGTCTATTATGAGGCCTTTGACCCTGCCAATCATAGTTCGCCTTTTGTACAAGTACAATTGCTTTTGAGTTCGAAGTAGTAGCCAGTATTATAGCAGGAGCAGGCTCTCAGCTGTTCCTTAGTTGTGCACGGAATGCTTTCTTATGACTGGAGTGATTGATGAGCACTCCGTTGATTGTGTTCTTCTCATTACATCCGTAATAACAGTGGCCACTACAACCACAAGTTAGACATACGCCACTACGACCACGTGGTAGCATTTTCTGTACAGATGCAATCATTTGCATTCAAAGTTCTAAGGCTAGGGTTGTGTAGTTTCCATGTTATAGACTTTTGCCACCTTATGATGGCCATAATGTTCCTTTCTCGGCTACATAACTATTGCCTTCCTTTTTCAGTGTAGTTGACCTTGGAATCCTTCCTGTAGATGGGCAGCCTCGATTAATTCAGTCAGGGTCTTGATCTGACAAGATACTAAGTGGACTTTAATAGAGTCTCTCAGACCCTTCAGGAAACGGTAGCATCTAGATGCTTCTGTTCTAACTAGATCCAGAACGAAACATGACAATCTCCGAAGTCGAACACTGAATTATTGCCTTGTGTGGGATGGAGGAGTTCATCCTCTAGAATTGCTTGATGATGCCGGTATGAATGCTTCACGAAATGCTTCCCAGAACATGTTCCAAAAAATGTCCTCTACTTCATAATCAGCAAATTTGTTATTCTGCTCGTTCTCCCACCAGTACTCAGCTTCTTCTTGAAATAAATGAGTTACTAGGTGGATGTCTTCAGAGTTAGGGCACTTGATACTGGCTAAGTTCTTCTCGGCCATCTTAAGCTAGTTCACTGTGTCCATAGGATTCAGTGCTCCATTGAACGTAGGAGTTCAGAGATGAAGGAAAATGTGTAGGATTCCGTCGCCCGTATAGTGTGAAGACGATGAGAATTCTGATGGGAGTGCAGGTTGCTGTCTAACTGAGAGGATAAGAGCACGTGTCGCTTGTGCTTCTTGCGCATTGCTATCTATTAAGGCCTTCAATAAACTCTCCATGGGGTTGGACTCCTCTGGTCCGCCTGACAATGCGACCATATTCTTAATTGGAGTAGGAGCAGATGGAGAGCCAGGATTCATGACTGCAATGCAAGTATGAACTTAGGAATATAAAATATAATTTCATTCATTCATTTCTTTCTCAAAAGAGAAGATACATGGATCCACAAAACACATAACTGAGATGAATGAAAATGACATAATACAATCTCAAAAATCTAGTTACAAAATTCTATCCAAAAGGCAGCACAGAAGTCATCATATGTGACTATGTGGCTCTTCCGAGCTAACTTATATACCAAATACCACCAATGATTCGCTAATCCTCTCAGTAGGATCTCAACGATCTATAGACGATACTCCTCCGGACAAGATGTCTCTCGAAGTGTGGTAGTAACACGATCCAACCATTCTCTGGCGAGTGGTGAAAGATTAGTACCTCCAAAAGATGAATTGATAAGGATTTTATCTAGCACCTCAATTCCCCGAGGTGACACTCCATCGATGACCCTTCCATAGATTTGGCCATCCCGGAGGTCATCTATCCAGTAGTCATCAAACCTCCTAAGGTAGAACCAAAATGCTAACTGCGAGTATTTCATCCCTAAACAGCTCAACTTATAAGTATTTCATTCATATTTTATCATTACTTTCAAGTTCATTCAAATCCTAAGTTGTCAGTTTTGATATTAAGAATATGCATAGTTTCAATCGAGTTACTATGTGCGTTAGATTCCTAGGGTGTTATTATTCTAGACATGGTCAATACTTTCCTTTCTGAGGTAACTTAATGAATGTTTAGATGTTTGCTTTTTATTACACTTAGTAACTTGTGATCTTGATCTGATGCAGAAAATAGATCATAAGGTAGATAGGAACAAACTCCTTATCTGACACTTTATGATACTTCTCTGATACCAATTGTAATGGCCCGCCCCGCCGCCGAGTGCAAAAGATAAGTATAACTAACAGATCAGCGGTAGAGCGGTGTGCTACTCGGGGAAACGAGCAACTGACAATGGCATCTCCCCGAATAGGCTAAAAGACTGAGCTACCCTGAAGGCTGCTGACTTGAACCTAAGAGTATGATCAAGAGTCAATACTTAAGATAAGAGTAGATTACTAGTCTTAAGTATTAGACTAATACGTACATTAGATTTAAAAAGATAAATAAGAATTCACTATAAGTTATCAATATATCATCATTTCCAGTATGCTGATTGCATCACAATACTAAGTATAGTAGTATAACAGTGTAAAATACTAAAAATTATTCTCAAATTTGTTTATTAATATTTAAATAATTTTGACCTCAAATTGAAAATCTGACTTTGTCATTGCGTTCACCACCCCCAAATTAGCTAGGGGTGAAATTTTGAATGCATTTGGAAGTCGTTAAATTTTTGACAAATATTCTAATAATATTTAAATACCTGAAAATTCGAATAATTAAATACTCATCGGATAAAAAATCCGAGTGCACCGTTGTGTTCAGAAGCCCTCAATTAGCTAGGAATGATATTTTGAAAATTTTTGGAACATATTTATTAAGTTAAGTTTAATTAATTAAATTGATTAAAATAAATTAAATAATTATTTATTTAATTAAATCAGACGGCGCCGTCAGCATTAATGTAACGCTGTTACCTTGTTCTGTTAGAGCGCCGTTCGTTTGGACGGATCACATGCGCCGTCTGATCGCTCGATCAGATGGCTGAGGTCCATCCTCTTCGCGAAAGGGGCACGCGGCGAAGGCATACCCGCGTCACTCGAAACCCTAACCACGCGGCTTAACTCCTCAACACGCGTTGACTCAGACTTCACGAACGCCTCCACAGTTGCTTCCTCACCATTACAAATGACCATTTAAAACCTAATAGAACATCCTATATCGAATTTTCACCCTTCGAAATCATGCGGCAGTTTAAACCAAATCCCTCAAAACCTTAAAATTATCTACGAAGGTACGTATTCTCCATTCATGCATCCTTATGTTTTCGTTTAAACCTAATATTGTGATACGATCCATCGAATCGATCGATCGTATCACCGAAAAGAAAACCTAACCCTAATCGCAATTTTTGCTGAGGAGATGAAGAGTCTCCGGTTCGTCTCGGACCGAATAAAAAATGACCGGTCCAAGTCATGCATAATCGGTCCGGTTCGGGAAGAGGATGGATCTTCTCTTTGAAATCTAACCATCGAATTTGATTTAAATCTGACGGTTGGATTTAATCTAAGACCCGATTTAATCTATACCATCAATTTAAGCTCACTCACCGATCCGCAGTCACTCTAATCGCCTCTCACGCTGTGACATGTGGCAGTGGGACCCGCCTTTTTCTGCCGCGGTTGTCAGCCCGGGCCCACCACCTGCAGTTTATTAATAATTAATTAAATTTAAAAATATATAATATACTTATTATATATTAAACAACTTATAACATATATATACTATAAGTATAAATATATTATTCATTTAAAATAAAACAGAACCTATAAATAAATATAAAAAAAAAATTAATAAATATTATAATTAATTTTGCAGAGAATTAAGTATGTAAATATTAAAAATAAATTTAAGATTAATTAGAGTAAATTTAGCTTAATTTAATTAAATCAAAAAATATCTAAACTTTGGACCTTAATAATTCATAAAATATAAACCCAAATTATGCAAATAAATATATTATATTAATCAGCAAAAATCAAGGATTATTTTTAAGCCATCCAAATTTAAGTAAAATTAATATTTTGTAAAGTGATATTTTTGGATATTAAATAATCAAAATATATTACAAATAATCAATTAATCATAACTTTTAATCCATTAATCCAAACAAACCCAATACGGGTCTCAAAATAGTCAAAAAAGAATAAGGAATATTTTAGTAGTGCTAATTTTGCCATTTGGATTAAATTTAGACTAATCACCATTAGGACTAATCCTAATTAAGCCTTTAACCCTTGAAACTTCAAATAGCCATAAGTAAGTTAATTTAGCTCCAAATTAAGTGATCCAAATATCAATTTAGATAAAAAAAAATCTAATTTATAGTAAACTATAAAAATATTTAGGATCTAACAATTAGATCTCCTAATCTACCCTAATTACTCTAAGACTTGATTAGTGAATATGAGCAAATCTAATGATCTAAATTAAGTAACTTCAGTTTCAGATAACTCCTAAAGTAAATTAGAACCTAGTTGTATAATTAGTTTAATAATTTTATAACTAAATTCACTAATCACTCACAAATCACATTTAATCTTAATTATTAACCCTAGGAATTGTATTGGTTATAACTTAGCCAATACATATCAGAATTAGATGATTTTAGATCTTATGGAAATCTTAGAATATAATCTACAATAAACTGACCAAAATTTTTATTTTTATTAACGGTAAAATTACAAATATGCCCTTATAAGGTCAAATTCCCAATTTGACCTTATAAGACATAATAATTAAGTAACTTAATAAATAAATCAAATATTCAAATATTCATTACAACTTATGAAGCATTAAATTAATAAATTAAACTATTTTTGGCAGATCAAAGGAATTAAATTGATTGATTTTTGAATCAAAATAAATCAGGTACTCAAATTTACTTATAAGTTTCATTTCAGTATTCTTATTTTGAGCCATTTTTATTTTAGCAGTATTTATTACAAAACTACTTATCGCTATTAAACCTGCAAAAGAATGATGTCAAATATCATGTAACAAAAAGATAAAAAATGATATATATTAGTGTGGTGTTTGTCTTTAGAGGGTGGAATGCAACACTGAGAATCTGTACAGATTGGGCCTGGTTGCAGCCCTTGGGAGTTATATGGAGGGATTTAGTCTCTTGCAGGAAGTAGGCAAATCCAGAGGAAAAACATACCATCAGTTCCTATTTTGAGTAAGCTACTGACGGGTAGTAAGATAAGCTTCCTACAGGTTATGCCTATGGGTTTACCCATTTGGGCTCAGGAGTCTACGGACTCGACTTATTATTATAAATGCTTTTGATAAAATTGTTTATTTCATGCTTTCATATATGATGAATTTCACAGCTAATATGCAGGGCTAAATTTAAATTTGAGAAAATTGCTTTTCTTTCATATGCAGATATTCAGTCATTTCCATATTTGATTTATGCCTATTATAGGATGCTAGAATACTTATATAAGAACAATTTGCGTACTCCTACCTGACTGGTAACTGTATTTTTTAGGTTTTGATAATGAAAGATCTGCCAAATAAAAGAGAAGAATAAAGAAGAAGGAAAATGTGAATATTTCATCTTTATTTTGTAAAAGATAAACTGTTGTAAAATTTCATATATATTTTGGCTCTATTTTTAATTGTACAATTGGACTTTGAACTTTTATTATTTTATGTCCTTTTATTTATAAAAATGTATATGTTTACATTTGAGATAAATTCTTCTTTAGAAACTCTCGAACTTCGATCCCTGGTCGTCACAGAATTGGTATCAGAGCGAAGTTTGAGACAATCTAAAGAATGATTTATCAGAGCCAACATTATGAATACAATTTTGAAAAATGATAAGTATAATTAGTAGTTAGATTTTAAGTTGGAGAGCATAATAAGTATAGTTTATTATTTCCCCAGATTATGGAGAGCCATAATCAAAACAACAACAACCAATCTCAGGAGAAAAATGTTCCTCAAAATACCCCAAGCCACAATGAGACTGTTTCACCTAACGTTGAAGCAGTATACCCTTTTGATCATAGTGAAGCAAATCAGATGCTCCAGTTCATGAATATGATGAGCCAATTTATGAACAGTCCACAAATCCAGAACCCAAATCCTATTTCAATCCATAAGAAGGCAGTAAATGAAGATATGCATGTTTTTCTCAAACTCCAACCTCCAAGATTCAATGGCAAGTCAACTCCGTATCAAGCCGAAGAATGGATTCAAAGGATAGAAAAGGAATTTAGATGTGCTTAAAGTTTTGAAGATCAGAAAGTATCCTTAGCTACCTATATTTTGGCAGAAGCTGCTGAAAAATGGTGGAAGACAACCAAAACTACAACATTCCAGAATAGATAAGAAGAAGAAATTCAGTGGGAAGAATTTGTGAAGATATTCTTGGGCAAGTATGTGCCCCAGTCTGCTAGGCAGACAATGAGGAAGGAACATTTGAATCTGAAGCAAGGGAGTCATTCAGTAATAGAATATGAATAGGAGTTCACATGTTTAGCTAGCTTTGCTCCAAAGATGGTTACAATGGAAGAAGTCAGGTGTCACTTGTTCCTTAAAGGATTAAGGAATAATTTTCCATATTCTGACACCTCTCCAGATTTCAAACTTTACTCAATTAGTAGAGAAAGACAAGCTCATGGAAGCTCAAGAAGAGCAGTACTCTTCAAGAATGTCAAAGAGGCCAGCCTTTTCTCCACATTTTCAATCCAAGAGGCAGCAATTTTCAAGACCTCAAGGGAAAGTTTACAATATTCAAAGCAACCCTAGTGGACCTATTCCAAGAACACCAAACACTTGTAGATTCTGTGGAAGATTGCACAGTACAGATAAGTGTTTTACCGGTGTAGGTCAATGCCACCGATGTGGGAGAACCAATCATTCAATAAAGTTCTGTCGTGCTACTTACACAGTAAACGGGCATTAGCTCCCAAATAAAGGCAAGGCAGTTATGAGGGATCAAGGCAGACCATCGGCAAACCATGGAAACAACATTGCATCTTCCAGTAATACAAGGAATAATCCAACTCAAGCCAGAATATTTAATCTATCTCAAGAAGAGGCTAGAGATGAACCTGATGTGGTTACAGGTACCATTTTATTATTTCAGCATCCTTATTCAGTTCTTTTGATTTTAGAGCTACGCATTCTTTTATTGTGTCAAAATTAGTTTAAAAATATTCATTGCTAGTAGAACAACTTTCTTCAGCACTTAAAGTTAGTCTACCATCAGGAGATTTCTTAGAGACAAACATCTTTTATAACTATAAGTTAGATATAAGTGGAATTTCTTAGGAAGCTAAACTCACTGTCATCCCTATAACCACTTTTGATATTATCATTAGGATGGACTGGATGAGTCAGAATAAAGCATTAATTGATAATGCAAAGAAGAGAGTTTATGTTTACAGTGGAAGCAAGAAGGTGACATTTATTGGTCAAAGAAGTGCAGTTATTAGTCTTATTCCAGCAAATAAGATTGAAAAGTTTATTAGAAAGAAATACCCCATATTCTTAACCTTACTCTCAAGTTCTGATGCTAAATCTACAACTCTAGAAGAAACTCCTATAGTGAAATAATATGCAGATGTTTTCCAGAAGAACTTCCAGGATTACCACCTCAAAGAGAAGTAGAATTCAGTATTGATTTAAGTCAAGGAACGAATCCTTTATCAAAGACTCCATATAGAATGGTGCCCAAAGAATTAGAAGAAATTAATAATCAACTTCAGGAGTTGACAGAAAAAAGATTTATTAGACCAAGTAATTCCCCATGGGGTGCCCCAGTCTTGTTGTTAAGAAGAAAGATCGGAGTATGCGCTTATGTATTGATTATCGAGAATTAAATAAGGTTACCATTAAAAACAAATACCTGTTACCAAGAATTGATGATTTATTTGATCAATTAGTCAGTGCTTCAATATTTTCCAAAATTGATTTGAGATCAGGTTATCATCAACTCCGTATCAAAGATGATGATATTCCTAAATCTACCTTTAGCACTCATTATAGGCATTTTGAATTTCTTGTGATGCCTTTTTGGTTAACTAATGCCCCATCCTACTTTATGGATTTGATGCAGTGAATAATGAAACCCTATTTAGATTCATTTATCATCATCTTCATTGATGATATATTGATTTATTCTAAAAATGCTAAGGAGCATGAAGAGCATCTTAGAATCACATTGAGCTTATTAAGGCAATATCAATTGTATGCTAATTTTTCAAAATGTGAATTTTGGCTTCAATCAGTAGCCTTCTTAGGGCATGTGATTAGCAAAGGAGTATCAGTTGATCCAAGCAAAATAAGTGTAATCCAGGATTGCCACAACCTACTTCAGTAATAGAAATATGCAGTTTCTTAGGATTAGCTGGTTATTATCATAAGTTTGTTAAGAACTTTTCCCAGATTGCAGTCCCTCTTACTCGTCTTACTCAAAAAGATGTGCCTTACGTATGGGATTCATCTTGAGAATTAGCATTTCAGAAATTAAAAGAATGCCTAAAATCAGCTCCTATTCTAGTTCTGCCAGTTGAAGGAAAAGAATATCAAATTTATTGTGATGCTTCTGGAGTTGGATTAGGATGTGTTCTTATGCAAGAAGGAAATGTTATAACCTTCGCATCTAGACAGCTTAAAGCTCATGAGAAAAATTATCCAGTTCATGATCTGGAATTGGCTACAATAGTATTTGCACTTCAGATCTAGAGACATTACTTATATGGAGTAAGATGTGAAGTTTTCACTGATCACAAAAGTTTGAAATATATCTTTACTCAGAAAGAGATAAATTTAAGGCAGCGAAGATGGTTAGAGTTAATCAAGGATTATGATTTATCAATTCAATATCATCCTGGCAAGGTAAATGTAGTAGCAGATGCACTAAGTCGAAAGGCAATATCACATTTGCATATTTTGACTCTAACCCTATCTTACTCAAGGAAATAGAAGATCTCCAATTAGAAGTCATATTACCATCAAATGTTAAGCTATTTCAGATAACTGTAGAATGTTCATTAATGGATGAAATTAAAGAAGCTCAACATATTGATGAAGAATATAATTCTTTGGCTGCATTTATTCAATCAAGAAAGCATCTAGAACTAAATTTGGATTCAAATAAGAAAATTTGGTGTGGATCTAGAATTTGGATACCTAATAAAGCTGAGCTAGGATCTAAACTATTGAAAGAAGCTCACCAATCTAGATACTCAATTCATCCAGGAAATAATAAGATGTATTAAGATTTGAAATCACACTTTTGGTGGCCAGGAATGAAGAAAAGTATAGTTGAGTTTATATCAAAGTGTGAAGCATGTAACCTGGTAAAAGCAGAACATCAAAAACCAGGAGGATTACTTCAACCTCTAGCTATACCTCAATGGAAATGGGAAGATATTTCTATGGATTTTATAACTGGATTTTCTTGTTCAAAATCCAATAATGATTCTATTTGGGTAATTGTGGATAGGCTTACAAAATCAGCACACTTCTTACCCATTAAGCAGACAGATTCAGTAGACAAATTGGCAAAGATTTATCTAAAAGAAATAGTAAGATTACATGGTATTTCAAAAACCATTATTTCTGATAGAGATAGCAGGTTCACGTCAAAGTTCTGGAAAGCAGTTCATCAAGATCTTGGTTCCCAGCTCTGTATGAGTACAACATTTCATCCACAGACTGATGGACAAACTGAAAGAGTGAATCAAACTCTAGAAGATTTTCTTCATCTGTGTGTATTAGATTTTGGAGGAAGTTGTGATGATCACCTTCCCTTAATTGAATTCTCTTATAATAACAGTTTTCAAGCAAGCATAGAAATGGCTCCTCATGTAGCCCTTTATGGAAGAAAGTGTATCACTCCTTTATCTTGGAATAGTGTTGGAGAAAATAGAATATTAAAATTAGATTTGATTCTTCAGGCAACAGAAAAGATTAAGTTGTTTCAGCATCGAATGAAAACAGCTCAAGATAGGCAGAAACAGTATTTTGATACTCACCATCATCATGTTGAATTTTCTGTTGGAGACTTTGTATATTTAAAAGTTTATCCATTCAGAGGAGTTTCAAGATTTGGAGTTTCTGGAAAATTAAGTCTAAGATTTATTGGACCTTTTGAAGTCTTGAAGAGAGTGGGCTAGCTGGCATATCAAATCAAACTTCCACCACATTTGAGTCTAATGCATGATGTGTTTCATATCTCCTCATTAAGGAAATGCTTATCAGAACCTTTAATGAGAGTGGAAGTAGAAGATATTAATTTGCAACCAAACCTCAGCTATGTGATTGAGCCAGAAGAAATTCTAGATCGAGATGAGAGGAAATTAAGAAATAAGTCCATCCCATGATAAAGGTTAGATGGAAGAACTGTCGCAAAGAAGAAGCTACATGGGAAGAAGAATCAAGAATGAAGAAAGCATATCCTCACTTATTCCACTATTAAGTGATTATAGATCTAGAAAATGTCCTTAAATTTTAGATTGATGTCAGGACGACATCTCTTTTAAGTTGTAGAGAATATAAAATACTAAAAATTATTCTCAAATTTTTTAATTAATATTTATATAATTTTAACGTCAAATTCAAAATCTGACTTTGCCATTGCGTTCACCACCCCAAAATTAGCTAGGGGTGAAATTTTGAATGCATTTGGAAGTCGTTAAATTTTGGCAAATATTTTAATAATATTTAATTACCTTAAAATTTGAATAATTAAATACTCGTCAGATCGAAAATTCGAGTGCACCGTTGTGTTCAGAAGCCCTCAATTAGCTAGGAATGATATTTTGAAAATTTTTGGAACATATTTATTAAGTTAAGTTTAATTAATTAAATTGATTAAAATAAATTAAATAATTATTTATTTAATTAAATAAAACGGCGCCGTCAGCATTAATGTAACGTCGTCACCTTGTTTTGTTAGAGCGCCATTCGTTTGGACAAATCACCTGCGCCGTCTGATCGCTCGATCCGACGGCTGAGGTTCACCCTCTTCGCGAAAGGGACACGCGGCGAAGGCATACACGCATCACTCGAAACCCTAACCACGCGGCTTAACTTCTCAACACGCGTCGATCCAGACTTCACGAACGCCCCCACAGTTGCTTCCTCACCATTTCAAATGACCATTTAAAACCAAATAGAACATCCTATATCGAATTTTCACCCTTCGAAATCATGCAACAGTTTAAACCAAATCCCTCAAAACCCTAAAATTATCTACGAAGGTACGTATTCTCCATTCATGCATCCTTATGTTTTCGTTTAAACCTAATATTGTGATACGATCGATCGAATCGATCGATCGTATCACCAAAAAGAAAACCTAACCCTAATCGCAATTTTTGCTGAGGAGATGAAGAGTCTCCGGTTCGTCTCGGACCGGATAAAAAATGACCGGTCCATGTCATGCGTAATCAGTCCGGTTCGGGAAGAGGACGGATATTCTCTTTGAAATCTAACCATCGAATTTGATTTAAATCTGATGGTTGGATTTAATTTAAGACCCGATTTAATCTAGACCATCAATTTAGGCTGACTCACCGATCCGCAGTCACTCTAATCGCCTCTCACGCTGTGACATGTGGTAGTGGGACCCGCCTTTTTCTACCATGGTCGTTAGCCCAGGCCCACCACCTATTTTAGTAGTGTTAATTTTGCTATTTGGATTAAATTTAGACTAATCACAATTCTGACCTAACCCTAATTAAGCCTTTAACCCTAGAAACTTCAAATAGCCATAAGTAAGTCAATTTAGCTCCAAATTAAGTGATCCAAATATCAATTTAGATCAAAAAAACTTAATTTACAGTAAACTGTAAAAATATTTAGGATCCAATAGTTAGATCTCCTAATCAACCCTAATTACTCTAAAACTTGATTAGTGAATATTAGCAAATCTAATGATCCAAATTAAGTAATTTCAGTTTCAGATAACTCATAAGTAAATTAAAACCTAGCTGTATAATTTGTTTAATAATTTTATAACTAAATTCATGAATCACTCACTAATCACATTTAACCTTAATTATTAACCCTAGGAATTGTATTGGCTATAACTTAGCGAATACATATCAGAATTAGATGATTTTAGGTCCTATGGAAACCTTAGAATATAATCTATAATAAACTAACAAAACTTTTAATTTTATTAAGGGTAAAATTACTAATATGCCCTTATAAGGTCAAATTCCTAATTTGACCTTATAAGGCATAATAATTAAGTAACTTAATAAATAAATCAAATATTCAAATATTCATTACAAATCATGAAGCATTAAATTAATAACTTAAACTATTTTTGGCAGATCAAAGGAATTAAATTGATTGATTTTTGAATCAAAATAAGTCAGGTACGCAAATTTACTTATTAGTTTCATTTTAGCGTTCTTATTTTGAGCCATTTTCATTTGAGCACTATTTATTACTAAACTGCTTACCGCTATTAAACTTGCAAAAGAAGATGTCAAATAACATGTAACAAAAAGATGAAAAATGATATATATTAGTGTGGTGTTTGTCTTTGGAGGGTGGAACGCAACACTGAGAATCTGTACAGATTGGGCCTGCTGGCAGCCCTTGGGAGTTATATGGAGGGATTTAGCCTCTTGTAGGAAGTAGGAAAATCCAGAGAAAAGACACACCATCAATTCCTATTTTGAGTAAGCTACCGATGGGTAGTGAGATAAGCTTCCTACAGGTTAAGCCTATGGGTTTACCCATTTGGGCTCAGGAGTCTATGGACTCGACTTATTGTTACAAATGCTTTTAATAAAATTGTTTATTTCTTGCTTTCATATATGATGAATTTCACAGCTAATATGCATGGCATAATTTAAATTTGAGAAAATTGCTTTTCTTTCATATGCAGATATTCAATCATTTCCATATTTGATTTATGCCTATTATAGGATGCTAGAATACTCATATAAGAACAATTTGCGTACTCCTACCTGACTGGTAACTGTGTTTTTTAGGTTTTGATAATTAAAGATTTGCCAAATAAAAGAGAAGAATAAAGAACCAAGAAAATGTGAATATTTCATCTTTATTTTGTAAAAGATAAATTGTTGTAAAATTTCATATATATTTTGGCTCTATCTTTAAATGTATAATTGGACTTTGGACTTTTATTATTTTATGTACTTTTGTTTATAAAAATATATATGTTTACATTTGAGATGAATTATTATTTAAAGAGTCTCGAACTTCGATCCCTGGTCGCCACAAACATAGTGTGGAAGCTAAAGCAAAACATTCATAAACATTTATCATAGAGCAATAGTAAGCATTCGTATCAGAAAAGAAAAGTAAAATACATCCAGAATTATTATAAACTAATTTAAAAGATGAAAAGTAAGGTTTATCTGAAGTACTGAAAATAAAGCAGTAAGAAAAAGGTGGAAGACTGATCCACTATGGCTCCACATACTCCTCCTAGATCTCCTGTAAGTCCTCCTGCCCTGTCTCCACAAGCTGCTCGGGATCTAGCAAATTGCTAGATCCCAAAAGTATCGAATGTTAGACAAGAAGTCTAGCACAATGTAACTAACTATGCAGTTCCAAAGTAAATACAATAGATAGTAAAGTAAACATGACTGTAGAAAACAATAGTAAGGGCATTATGTAACTAAAACTGTAAAGAATAAGTAAAGTAAAACTGTATCAAAACTGAATACTGAAAGTAAACAAAAATATCAAATGCTTAGAAATTAATGTGAAATGTCTAATGCTGTACTATATGTCACTGGAATGATGCAACCAAATATGCCACAACATGGTATGCTATGGTATACAACAAAACTATCACTGGAAGCCTATGAGTCATACGATCCAATGTATACACACAATCAGTTGGGAAGACAATATGGTGATGCCCAATGCATCCTAAAATTCCCTAGTCTATGTATGTAATATTCGGTAGCCCATAATTCATCACTAATACTCATATGTCATCACTGAATCATTCATTATGATCATGCTCATATTTATGCCCATGCTTCTATGCTATATGAGGAAAATCTAGAAATCCATAAGGTTTTAAATATAAATAATGAATTCAAGGTCTCTGCTGTGCAGAATCCTACTAAAAGGATTCTAACTCCTAGCTTCTAGAATGAAAATTGGTTAAAGTTATAAATTTACTTAATGATCATTAAAATGGATGATTGTATAGACATATTTAGCACATTTGCAAGAAAGGTGATTCTTATCACTTAGTTTGATTAAGCCACCCTAACGAAGTGGTCTTCTATAGGAGGCATCACCTGTTGGCAATTTTTATCTCAAGCTAAGTTATTGAGATGCCTAACTCACAATCACACTCAATGTCTTAAAGAAGGTAATTCTAATTACTTAGTTTGTTTGAGCCACACTTACTGAAGTAGTCTTAGATAGGGGGCATCGCCTGTTGGTGATTTGTATTTCAATCAAACTAAGGAATGAGTACCTGTTTAATACACTCTTAGTCTTGGGAGATTTACTCAAATAGGACTATATTCGTCTAATCCCTTGGGATATCACCTGCTCATAAGTCCATATTAGAGTGAATCAACCAATCCTGAATACTACTAAAGAAAACCAGTACTTTGGGTATACCATACCAATGGCCTGGTTTCAAATAACTCTATTTAATCAACAAGGATTTATCAAGACTAACAATTCTAATGCTAAATAGGTAAGTCTTATACAAGGCTCCAAAAAGGTGATCAAAGATCACTAATTATAGATTCTACCATAAGGAAAGGTGCCATATTAATATCTTAAGTGATTCCTACAACGAGGGGTTAAGATCAACTTCTAAGGTTAAGGGATCATCTAAGCTTCTACCTCAATGAGTTATACAAAATTTTCCTACCTCAATGTATTTTTAAATTTAGGTCTTTAAAATATTTCAGAGATAATCTTATCTGAGATACTTAAGATCACATACCCTTAATTCTAAAGCTAACATTTCAAGTTCTATATAATAGTTAGGTTTATGGTGATCATATCAGATGGTTAAGCCATCTGATCATATCATATCCTAAGGTTATGAGATATAAATCAAGGATGTTATTAGAGTCAGATCAATTGTTAAATCAATTTAGTTATATTATCTCTTTATGCTAGTAGTCTTATTTATGAGAAAATCAAGGATCTAAAGTTTTGATTCAGATTAATCAATCACATTGATTCATGAATAAGCTTAACATGTCTAATTCAAATGCTTAAGATCAATACCAAATCAGATGCATTATTAGAATAATATCAATTGCATTATCTTATAATCAAGCCATATTAGTTAAGGTTTAAGGATTTGGATCTTAACTAAGTAGAATGGGGTTTGACCCTTACTCATATCTAGTTATGATCAAGGATTCATTTATAAATCAAATGTCAAATTAGTGAATTAGGTATGTAGTATTGGTGGCAATCTTAGACTTAGATCAAGTCTTAATAGCTTGATCAAAGTCTTAAGACTTCTTAAGTTAATTAAGATGATTAAGTTCTCCAAATTTTGGATTATTCAAGTTATACATCATGAATTAGCATACATGGTTTCCATACACTTACCATACTATTATGAAGCATGCTAACAAAAAAATTCATAAAAATAGAAGGTAATTAGTGCTAATCAAACTCTAAATCCATTCAAAAGGATTAGCACCTATTACAAATCTAGCCATCAAAATTCCATACAAATTGGCACATAAGTTCTATTTGATAATACAATTAATCAGAGACTAATTTTGTTAAGATCCCATGTCTACAAACCCTAATTTTCACTAATCATGGTTTAACAAGAATATGGCATAAATTGAAATACAAAGATAAGAAAAATGCATTATTTAGCACATCCATTCTACTCTATATAAGGAGACTAATGGCACCATAAACATGTAAATTTGTTAAGTATAATTGCTAATTTACCTTAATCAAGATTTGCAATAATTAGGAAAAAATAGAAAATCTAACCATTAGATGTTCAATATTATTTGATATTCAGATCCCTAGTGTTTTTCTGATCAATTTCATTTATGATATTATAGGGTTTGGACCAGTGGATTAAAAGTTATTCAATTAATACATTATGTATTTTTCTAACTAAATTTTCCTATGATTTGATTAATTGGATTATTTTCCTAAAGGAAAATAAATCAAATTAATCAGATTTAAATTAAAATGGATTCGGCCCGATACTAAAAGGTGTGGGTTGGCTAGGGCCTGAAGACCTGGGACTACTGCACTGCGCGTGTCATGGGTCGGCCTGTCCCGCACTGCGCTTCATCCTGAATCCTTCATCCCGACGGAAGGATCCAATTAGGGGAACCCTAATCAGCCAATTCTGGCTCATCCCGATCATGACATGTCGAACCAATAATTGATACACGCTCACCGTGGTCAGGTGCACCGAACGAGACTTGAAGCCCTCAGTGAGATGATACGGATCAGCCAGACCTTACTCACCCAAGGGCTCCTTTAATAGACCTACTATTGGGAGACAATTCTAGAGACCACGCCAGACTTGGGGCTCAATCCCTACACCATCAAGGAGGTGATATAGATTGAAGCCCCTAGTATGAGGGTATGAAATGGAATAGAACACCAGGACCTTATTCACCGAGGCATTCCTTAGGTGACTTAGCCCGATTAATCCATTCGATTGATCGGGTCTAGCTTAGGGCTCAAGTTTGATAGCTGTGGGTTTGTTTCGATAATATGCATGATTATGAATAAAAAGAGAGTAATACAAGGTCTATTTATAGCCTTGGAAAAGGATTGGGAATCTTCTGGAGGGTTGGCTTAGGCTGGAAAAGACCCGAGAGGTCGGGCCATGGTCGAGCTCTCGAATTTCCAATTCGAGCTCCACTGGGTCACTTGGCCCAATCGGGGGTACTTGCCAAGATGGAGGAGGTTCAACGACCTTGCTAAGGTGGACGCAGGAGTGGGGGACAAGCGGGGCAGTTGGCAGTACGGGGGATTTCCACTATCGGGGATGGGTGCCTTCTAGATGAAAGTCCACAGTGGCAGAGTCTTCAGATGCCGTCTGATGGATCGAAGGGAATGTGCTACAGTCTAGATCCACCAGATCCTAATGCATGGATTGAATTGAATCTGAGCCGTGGGATTCCACGGGCGCATTTGACGGCAGATCCGTGATCCCGTGGGATCTATTCCTAGCCGTCCATCAGATAGGTGCGATGGTTAGATTTGCGGGACTTCGCGGTCGCGTGATCTAGGCTCCTTAACGGATCGCCCGCGGTCTGCAAGGCGGATCCCGGTTGTTAATTTAGTTTAAAGGTACATTTGCAATTTAGAAAAGTTAGGAACCCTTTCATGCAATTAGACCATTTTATTAAATGTGAATAATGGCCTAAATGATTTTCGAATTGCACCAAACTTTCACCCCTAGCTAAATTGGGGGTGAAGAATTTAAAAATACAATCAGATTTTAATTCTAAGATCAAAATGTTTTAGGCCTAAACTAAGGCATTTAGATTAATCAAAATATCATTTTGGACTTAGAGAAATCTAATACACTTCAAATTTTTAGGATGAGATTCATTTGATATTCTAAAAGCAATGGAAATCAAAATTAAGGGTTACTTAGACTATATATTAGCAGGGTAACAACCTAGGGTTGTTACATTGGAAGTCGTTAAATTTTCCCCAAATATTTTAATAATATTTAAATGCTCAGAAGTTAAGATAATTAAATTGACATTCGATCAAAAATCTGATTGCATTTTTGAGTTCCCCACACCTCAAATATGTAAAGGTAAATTTTTGGGATTTTTTTTAGAGTGCATTTGATTTTATTTTGACTGATAAATTGTGTTTAATTAAAAAATTAAATCAAGGTTATAAATTAAACAATTATATATATTTGTTATTTTCAGCTAATTTTTGGAACCGTGAGGATCTCATATCAAGCATTGAGCACAAGACAACGATGCGCTGAGAATTTGACTGTTGCGCCTATTTGGAGTTAATCAGGTGGCTGGCATTCAATCTAGCGCTATGGATTAGATCTGGTCGTCCAATCAATTAACCGAGTGAACGACCAGTATTTACTCCCTGTATGCCTTCTTCTTTTCGTGTGCTCTATGAAAAGCAGAGAAAGGACCGTGCACTCCAATCTTCACCTCTGTGGCCATTTAAGCTTAGGAAAATTTAATTTTTTCTTTTTCTCTCTTCACTAGTTGACTGCAAATTGTGAAGGCATGGATTGGTGATCCTTTGATGCTCTTCGGCAATTCTCTTTAGGAAGATTGGTGGTATTGCTTGCAATAGAGTAAATCAAGTACTCCAATTTGCTTAATGCCTCTAGATTTTTATTTCACCTATCATTTCTTCATTTGAAATTTAATTAAACTTAACTGCATTGAGGAATCAAACTCACCTTCATAAAGTTAGAAATATTTCTTTTGAGCTGAATATGAACTCATGATGCATTCATCCGACTATAATATCATCTGCATCCTACCTTCAATCTTCTTAGTTTAATTGCAGTACTTCAATTAATTCCTCATAAATTCAAATTGTATTTGATGAAATACTGATGCTTACATATATACTCATTTTTTTAGCACTCCTTAAATCAGTAATATGAAAAGTCTAAATGCTTTATGTTCTCCTTATATGATATAAACTAATTGATGTTATCCTTATTAGAACTTATTATCTCTCTATAGACCTTATTATTGCATTTAGGTGAGTTTTTAGGGCATCCTTTTAGCTACCTTAAAACTTCTTCACGGTGATTCGAATTCAGCTTGGGACATAGTCATGGAATGGACTATTCATCTTAAAGGCTAGGTAAGCCGTGAAGAGCTTCCCTTACAAACCCCATTAATGCCCTAAATCTTCCTCAATCATGCCTCTATGAAATAGACGACGGTCGACTCCCAGACCTGTCGAACCGGCCGGTCGAGTGCCTTCGAACCGGGCCTTCTCTTGTGGACAAGCGGTGCACCCTCATTCGTTCCACTGTTTCTTTTAAGTAACGTAAGTGAATGTTTAAATAAATTAAGGGATTATAATATGTTTAAATTAATAACATTAATATTAAATAATGTGGATTTTATTTTAATAATAACTTTAAAAATACAAATCCAAATAATACAAAATTATATACCATTTTGATCAAAAAAATGAGTAAATTAATAATATGCAATTTAATTTCTGTTTTGATAAATATTTTAATTAGTCAATATTTAGGATTAATTAATTAATTACAAATTAATTTCATCATTTCATGTGACCTAATTTGATCTTTTAAGATCCAAATTAAATAATCAAATAGTCCATTTCACTCATAAAAGTGTGATGAATAATAATATGAAATCAAATTTAATATTTGAAGCCTAATTTTTATAATCACTTTTTAACCCTAATTAGGAGTCATAAAAACCCTAATTTTCTAATATCGTCCAAATTTGACATACTTAGTGTCATTTTTCTCCTTATGATATAAGGATTTCAATAATATGTAAATCATTTCTATTGGACAATAATTAGTGATTTTAGGTTGTTGCCTCTTAATTAAGTGTTATTGTGATAATTCTAATTTCCTAGATGGCATGCTTTAAGTATTATAAAACCCTAGGATAGCTAACTTGTCACATTTATTAGTCCCCGTGTAAGATTAAATTACTTTATTTGAGCTTAGTTCTCATTTTCTAAATATGTGAATTAATTGCCAAGTGCTTAATTCACCTTTTGGCAATTAATTCACCTTTCAACCTTAAGGTAGAAACCCTAGGATTGATTTAAATATAAATTGTAATTGATCTCTAGAATCTATAAGTTACACCCATTAAAAGTAGTTAACTTTAATGCATTTGTATTTGTAGATTATTAAATCAACTAGATCTAGCCTTAGTTATTAGATTAGAAATTAGTTCATTCATCCTAATCCCTAAAGCCTTCTCTTAAATATTTTAAGATCTAGTAATAGGAATCCCTAACTTACTTAAATTAGTTTAGGAATCCTATTGAATTGATTAAACATTAACTATTAGAATACTTAGAACTTATAGTTCTTAAACCCTAGCATTTGCTTACTTTAAACCTTTCACTTTCTTATAACTTAGCTAGATTAGTAATTGATTGGTTAGATACTTCAAACTATAACCTAGCTAGTGAACCTTAGTGAATTTACCTTAACTTCTTAAATTAGATATTTTCTTTACCTTAACCTCTTCCTACTAGACTCCTAAACCTTAATTTAATTATATAATTGAATCTTATAGCTTAGGATATGAATAAGAGCTAGTTTATAATATTATCAATTATAATTATAAATTATCTTATCATATCATACTAATTAAATTGAATCTACTACTTTCAAAGCCCTAACTACTACTATACTTATAATTAACTTGAGATCAATATCTCAAAGTTATTTGGGAGCTCAATTAGCTCTAATCATTAAGTAGATCATTAAATTTAGATTACTTTGGATATCACTTAGTTGTAATTATTGAATTTTCCTTGAATGTTTGCTTAGCTATGAGCCTTATTCAATGAATCATGTATATAAAATATTGTGTATGAATAAAACTTTCACATTAATAATAATAGGGGTTTATACCAATGGATCAGCATAGGGAAAGCTATAAAGGAGTAATAAGGAGACCTCACATTCTCAGAGGGTGAATGTGAGTGTTTTAGATTTTGACCCTGCTTTCTTTAGTTGTTAAATAGACGTGTTTAACTACTCTCTTGATTCTAAATATGCCCACAGAATGAGTACAGATGAAAATAATTTCAATTAATTAATATGTGAGATCTTCTTCAATCTTATAGATTGTTAAGACTTATCATAGCTTTCAACTATGTTACTTTCCATAGTTCTAGACTATGTGAATCTTAGACTAATAGTCTAAGATCTTACTTTAATTTCCTTACTAGGCATTTTCTATGATTTAGTACTAGACTTTACTTATTTACAGTTTACTTAGGATACAGTGAATATTGTAAAATTACATTTAAATGCTTCACTGTTGCTTTTCCTTACTTAGCATAAGTTTATTTGAATATATACATGTGTTACTTTATTTACTTTCATATACACATTAGTTTCTTTCTAACCTATTTAGGATGCTTTTACCCTTATTTTATTTGCAAGCTAGGATATACATTTAAGTGAGTATTCTAGCTCACTTTGTCTTTTCTTACTTACTTTTTCACACTTGTATGCTTACCTTATTCCACCCATGCTTGTGCTTTTCTTATAACTAGTAGTGATATCCAATTAAAACTATAATATTTTTAGTCAATCTTAAAATGTACTTAGACTGTTTAGTCTAACCAGACTTTCTATTTCTTTGCTTTGTCTTATCACATTTAAATACCAAAAAAGTGATAGATCAGGTGCATTAAGCTATTTGCTGGACCAAGTGCTAAAAGCTATTTGCTTTTGCTTATCATATAATAAAATTATATAGCTTAATATTAAATTGCAAGTGAGCTTAAATTCTTACCTTTTCTTTTATGTTTACTATCGATTTGTAATTAATGTTATTTACTTTACTTTTACTACACTTGTGTTGGAGTTTAGTTTATATTTAAATGCTTGTGATGAATGAATAAATGAACGTAATGAATGGATGGATGATTATAAATGTATAAAAATGAATAATCACTAAGTCATTAGTTGCATATCTACTTATAATATTAATTGGGATTAGATGAATATTACATTACTTATAGAATTGGAAAATAGTTTCATGTCTAGGTTGGGAAGTTCTCCTTATCTACATGTGAGTATTAAATATTGTGTTGAAGCATATCTTAGGGTAGATAATTGTTACACATGTGATTTTCTCCCTTTAAACTTTTAGAATTGCAAATGAGCAATACCATATAATAGATTGACTCTATTTTAGAACTAGAAACAAGTAATCCCATGTAATGGGTTGACTTTACTTTAGAATTGGAAATGAGCATTCCTTTGTAATGGATTGACTCTATACTAGAACTGGAACTAAATAATCCTATGTAATGGATTGATTACATGTTAGTTTAGGTTATTTTTCTTTCAAATTATAACTTCCATTGGAATGGAAGTCTTATATGTCTACCTTGCAGGTATTTCTTTAGCCATTTACAAATGAAACTTTGTCAAAAATTTTAATAAATTTATGACTTAGAATAATTTGGCAAAATTGTAGACTTAAGTTTTCACATGTTAAATACTTATTAAATACTTAGAATCTTCATATCTAGACTTGCAAGTATTCACATTAGTTGCTTTTAAATTAACATTATATCATGTCCTAGTATGCATTGCATCTTCATATATAAATTGCATAATACATTTCAAAACTTCCATTCTATCTTAACTTAAGACCCTCTTCTAAATCCATGGACAAACACAGTATCTAATATTTTGGATTAGTTTCCTTCTAATCTAGTATTAGATATTGTGGTGATTTATTAATATTGAGTTAAGTGATTCTCAATATTGGGGTCATCACACATACCTCAACCTAAAGCTACAATAAGGTTAGGCAATTTATATGTATAAAAAACTATAAATATTGAAAAGAAAACTCATCTTAATATGATTATGATCATGTAAACTTATGTAGATTAATAGAAAGTAAGCTGAACTATGATGCATATTAGTAAAGCAAAGTAACAACTAGCATCCTAACATACATAAGTAAGTACTAAACAAAATTTGAACTGTAGTAAAAGTAAATTGAAAATAAGAAATAAGTATGTAAGAGTTGCCATATCAGAAGAATTGGCTAAATAAGCTACTGAACTATAACTGAACTGAACTATATCATATTATATCACTTTGCTTCTCAAAGCTAAGATATAAAATTATACAGAACTGAGGAAATAGTGGTGGTTGAAATACATATGCAAAAATTTTTATTTAATTTACTTTTCTTTTGTGAACACGTCTAGAAGTAGTTGAAGAGTCAAACACATTTGCAAGACTGAGGTGGGTTCCCAAACCTCAACACAACTTTCCCCAATGAGTATATGTCAGGTAATTGTTATTTCTGCTACCACTTGTCCATTGGTAGTAATGTGTAAACACAATCATCTTTCTAGATCATGAACCCAATGTAAGAGTTATCCTAATTTTTTATGTTTTCATTTCATGCATCCAATTATCTTATATGACATGATCAATGTTAAAAGGCTCAAAATAGAAGGAATGCAAAGCAATAAAATAAGGTATAATTAGCACTACCCAAAATCTGGGATGTCACTGGTTTTTTAATTTAATTTGTTCTACCTACTCTAAGAGGATATAAGCTTAAGATCTCCAATATCTAGCTATCAAGTATTATCCTAGATTTACTGGCTTTATAAAGTTATACATTAGAACTTATCAAGTTCTAATTCAGAATCTAAAAAGGTCGCCTACAAAGGTTTAATGAATAAATCGATCGACCTAATTTATACTTTTCTATTTCTACCCCCAATCTTGATACGATTTATCAAGATTAGAAGTCCCTTAACTTAGGATTCTAAGCATCTAAAGTCTATGTTATTCAATGTTAAATGATATTAAGTTTTGAACTAAAAGGAGGTTCCGTTGAGTTCTATTATACTCAATGGAATATCAATTTTTTTGCTTTTATTAATTTAAGCATTACGAGAGAAATTAATGGGTTCGACTATATTCTACACAAAATGATATTATTCTCTCAAAACAATATCATTTTAAGAGACTAAAAGATCAATTTGAGAAAATATGATTTTAAGAGAAATCATATTAATTTGATGATATGATTATTGTCCGAGGAGTAAATCAACTCCTCAAACACCCTAATTGGACATTTACCAGTCTTAAAAATTACTAACTAATGCTTTCCTTAATTGAAGGGAAACTAATAGCATTACTCACTAAACCCTAAGTTTCATTTACCTAGTGCAAACTTAATAATTTAAGTAAATTAATATTGCTACTTAGTGAAAATTCATTAAATATAAACACTCTCCTACAATAGCAAGTTGTTCCTACACCCTAATTATTGGCTCACCAATAACAATTAATAACTAACAATGCTAAGATCTATGCAAGTGATGTACACACTATACATAAAGCTCAAGGGAATTGCATAACTAAATAAATATATAATTCATTAAGGTTATAAGTACTTAACGTACCATTAAACTGATTTTAACTTGAAGCTCAACGTTTGATTGGAATGAGACGTCAATCATTGCATTTGCATTAATTGGGCAAAGTACATTTATATTTTATACTTTGATTAATTTGCTAGCTCCTAGACAATCAGGGATTCTATCTAATTCATTCACTAATACCCATGATAGAATAATAACTACATCATGCTAGAGAGAGATCTACAGAATGGAATGCAACATTTTGATCACAATTGGTTCTTTGTAGATAGATGTAAAAATAAGAATATTATTCCTAAGAATGAACTCAAGAGGCTCATTTAATCAACAATAATCAATATTATTAAGTATCTAAATAAGCCATATATAAAATGTAGAATAAATATATTTATAAAAATATCAGTGCATCTAATTTATTTGTGTGTTCTTAAGCATCTTAATTTATTTGTTAAGACCACTCTTGCACTCAATTATAACCATATATTTAGGAATTCAAGTTTCACAACCCTAAACTACTGAGTATTAAATCCCTTATTGCTTGATTAGATGAATGGATGCATATTTAATAAACTTATTTGAAGCATGAATAAATATAAATAATATGAAACTATTAAGAAAATAGAGAAAAGTCATGATAAAGATAATCATAAATATATAAAACCAAGACTATAAGAGCAATGCAAGTATAATTATCTTTTCCTGCTCCTAACAAAGCTAATAATATTAATACTCTTAAGCAAATATTTAAGAGCCATTCAAAACTTAACTTGAAGAAAAAAGAGCATTTCAATTATATGAAATAAAGTTATAGTTTAATAGCATCATCCTAAAATGATGCTTTGAAATCTTTATTTGAATTATAATATATACATATATATATATATATATATATATATATATATATATATATATATATATATATATTTATTTATTTATTTATTTATTTATTTCACTCTCTTCATACAAAGACATAAAAATAAGAGAAGTGCTCACTATGCAGCTAATATGAGAACAAAACATGTGCCAATAACAATGGAAGGTATTTATAATAAAATAAAAGCATAAAGATCCAAAAGAAAATGCTAAAATATCATTGAGTACTCAATAAAATTTATAGATTCTATTGAAATCAGAGCTTTATGTATTGCAATATATGTAAAAAACTTTTAGCTAAAAAAATAAAAAATTGTAAAACATTAGGGGTTTTCTTTTTATCAAAATACTAATTACCAATTATACAATTCTATTACTATTAATGTTTCTTATTACAAGATTTATGCATTTAGCAGACCACATACCAGGATAGCATAGAATTTTCATTCTAACTTCACATGTTTTATGATAAAAAAAATATGCTGAATTCATTTGAGAGGAAGCAAGTTAAGATTCAAGTATACATGCAAGAAAGAGGAAGGATCGATGAGATCCTTGCGTACCTGCAAAGATTAACCAACAAGGATGATCGGATTGTTGCGAGGAGCAGCAGTGGGGTTCGGCCATGGATGAAGAGGGCTGGTCGGTCATGGAGAAGGAGTTCAGAGGGAGAGGTGCTGCAGATTTCAGCCATCAATGGAAGCTTGAGTGGAAGATGATCCGATGGCTATGACCAAGCCATGGAAAGGAGAAGAAGTAGCTTTACCAAGCCATGGATATCTTATCCAAGCCATGTAGTTCTAACCCAAGCCATGGAGAGAAGAAGAAGAAGCTTGGACAAACCATGGAGAAGCGAGGAGGCGAACGCCTCTGGGCCTCCTACCGAGAGAGGGAAGAAGGGTTCGACATCATGCGATGAAAAAGAAAGAAGGATGCAGCTGACGTTGAGAGAAAAATAATTAGGTTAGAATTGTTACGTTAGAGTTGATTTAGAAAGTTATATAAAGCCAAACTCTAAACAAATTCAGCTATTGGATTTAAATTGGATGACTAAAAATTCTTGAGCCCTGATCTATAGTCATTCGAACTCCAAAAATTACAAACAAGTTACTAAAATGAGCGTCTCGACGCGACAAACACTCCCATCCAAAATTATTGAATTTGAACGAATTTCTTATTTTATATTAATTTTTTAAGTGAAAAATTTTGAAAATTAATTACGATATATCGAGAATTTGAAAATTAATAAAACTTAAAACATATCATCCTTAATTGATGCATAACTTAAATATAAAAAAATTTCTAAGTTCTGATTTATATTTTTCTTATTATTTGACTATGAAATTTAAACTTTATGAATTAATTTTGGTTGAACTGGGATCCTAATTGTGCTCAAATGTTTGCATGAGGATCCTCTCAATTAACTTTATTTGAGAATATTTTTACTTAATTTTTATTTGACTTAATTAGTATCTTGATTTTTTACTTAATTTGATCAAATTTAGGTTAAATCGATTGGGTAATAACATTGGGTTGTTACATCCCCCCAACCCCTCCCACCCCCCACAGAATAATGAGGATGCATATTTCTGAATGTAAGAGGTGCTAAGGTGGGGGGGGGGGGGGGCGGGGGCGCAGAGCAGGGGCTCAAATGCAAGAGGTGTGCAAGGCCCACTAAGGACTTGCCAAAGGTGCTTATAAATAATTTTGGCAATGTTTATATTACCTAGACATTGAATTGCACAAATTAGCACAGCTCTTGTTCGGGTAACCTCACTCAAATGCGCAAATGGTGTTAATTCTAGTAGAGATGAGATGTACCAAGAGTAAATTACTACAGTTATCAAGGCCCTTGGAATAATGGCAACATTATGGCATTGCTGCGCCCATTAATGCATGCATCACTTCCTAAGGATTGAAATTAAAATTTTTATATTCAATGTATGTACAGTTTTCTATAAATTCCAACTTGCAAAAATTGAAAACATTCCTAAGTTCAAGCTCTATTGTTTTTCATCGCACAAAAATGCTCCACCGTCAAGCGTTGATGGCCTTGGCATACATCTCCTGAATGAAGAGTGGATGGGTTATATCCTACCTGCCTACCATGTTCACCCAACTTTCATTGATGAGGTTGGAAGGGGATTTATAAAGTAGGGCTCAACAAATTCTCGTTCAGGGATTATCTTCTTATTCTTCGAGGTAATATGCTAGAATCTTTGTTCAAGTTTTGAAGTAGCGAACCTTGTTTCATCGAAGCTTCCTCCAGAAGTAGAGGCTACTACAGCCTTGCTCATTATTGCCTTCTTGCAGGAAGCCATCTTCTTTGAATGTTAATGGCTTAGGAATCACAACGAGGAGACAAAAATTTCAGGGAATGCAAGAGAGCAGCTCCCTCCTCCATGCTTATTTAAAGGCTCCAAGGAAAATAATTTATGCACCTAATTTGTCGCTTGCCATCCTCTCAATGTTTGGTCAAAAAGTTTCCAATAAGTCCCATAATTGTGATTTAATGCCCACCTATTGGGAAGACCAAAGGGTGGTCCCTTAACAACATTTTGACCAAATCCTTGAAAGCAGCACGCTACAATTATTTTGACCTATTGGAATTCTACCCAAAAAAAATTGCCCAGCTGTCCAGGTTCACACCGTGCGCTACAACACATTGTAGCGCACGTAGCGTGTTGTGGCACGCTGTAGTGTCCGAATGCAGAGTTCTAGCTTGCAATTAACTGAGGCGCACTGCAGCGCGCTTAGGCATGCAACGTTATTATGTTAAGGAATTTTTGCCTCGCTCTATTTTCAAATTGGGTTGCAACACTCTTTATTTGTCTAACTATCACTACATTATAGACAAATAAACTAAACTAATCAAAAGTATTGGGTATCCTTCTAACAAGCACTTGTTTTAATGTCCTCAGCCTGACCATTCTAGTTTAAATCACCTTTCATTCTCTAATGGCACTTCCCTCCAAATTTTGGATGAGCTTGGGAGTGCACAAGCAGATTTACTCTCATTGTGATTTGTCCAGAACTATTTAATTCATTAATCAATGTATCTTTCATATCATTTATCAGATTTGAATTAACATTTTCTTCTATTTCCCCCATTAGTTTTTTCTCATTGCAGAATCATTTTCTCCAGATGAGGTGTTTATTAATCTTTCAAATTTTAATTCAAAGGGCAATTTGTCTTCATTTTTAACCTCAATAGGATCTAATCTAGCCCTTTCTATTTTTTTCCATCTTAAATAAAAACTATTCTCTCTATTAAGAGTTGGCATGAGATCTGCAACTTCTTTCTTTCCATTGATTCTAATTTTTATTAATCCACTCTCCACATCAATTATAGCTTGAGTTGAAGAGCAGAATGGTCTTCCAAAAATAATGGTGGATTTTTCATTCCAACTATCATATTTGCATATAATTAAATCAGTGGGGATCATAAAATTTCCCAAATTTACCAACACATTTTTCAGAATACCTATTGGTGTCATGGAATCTAAGTTAGCAAATTCTAGAATTACAAGGTTATTTTCCATTCCCCTCATTCCAAGTTGTGTGTAAATGTGGTATGGCATTACATTCATGGAGGCCTCTAGATATCACAGGGGATCTAAGAAGACCTATCCATTAATTACACAGGGCATATTCAATCTTCCCGGATCTGGCATTTTTATAGCCACTATACTCTTATCTATAATAAATTTATTTTTAACACTCTCACTTCCCCCATTTTTGTTGCAAGGATTTCCTTGAGTTTCAGTAGTGAGGAGTTAAATCTCTCTTTTTTTTTTTTTGACACTACATCTCCCTCTACATCCTCAGAAGTGACTGCGCTCATCGTTTCCCTCAATTTTATTTCCATGGTGCTAGGGAGCATTCCCTATTATTTATTAGTTAGCTACTAGGAGATTTGTCCCTGTTGAATTTCAATGTTGAGGAGAGTTGTTTAAATTTGCTAGATAGATGATTCGTGCCTACATCTTGTTTGTTCAGTTATATATATGAATGATTGATTTTTTTCTTTGAAAGAGTGCAAGGCTCCTTCTATTCCTATTTCTTATTATTATTGAGGTTGAGATAGTAAATTATTAAAATTTTCTCCTTATTTACCCTGGTTATGATATCCATTAGGATAATAATTTTGGTTGTTTCCATTACTCCAAGAGAAATTAGGGTGATTTATCCACCCTTGATTATTAGCGTTTAAGTAAGGTTTGTTGTTACTTTCTAGGTTGTTATTATTATTTCTAAAATAATTAACGTGTTCAGGGTTGGAAGGTGCAAAAGGGGTATTAGAATTGCAATCTCATTTGTCTGCCCTCCCCTGCAGAACTTATATTCATCTACCTTAGTTTTTGGTTTAGCATTGCAATTTCATATTGAAGTTCAATAATTATAGGAGATTCAGCTATGTTTTTAACCTCACTCATGTTGGAATTCAAACTCTCAGTAGGCCACTGATATGCATTATTTGTTATTTATTCCAACAAGTCATAACCTCTTCATGTGTTTTACTGCTTAGTGAGCCACAAACAACAGCATCTATCAAGGTACGGGTGGGTGCATTCAATATGTTGTAAAATGTTTGAACTTACATACTGTTGAAGGAATCCATGATAAGGGCAGCACTTTAGACACTCCATAAAATGCTTCCAACTATCATATAAAGTTTTCCTATCTTATTTCTAATAGTTTTGTTAACTCAATTCTTAACCTAGCTATTTTAGCTAGGGGAAGTATTTAGCAAGAAATTTCCTAGCCAAATCATCATATGTGCAAATAGAAATGCTAGACAAAGAACTGAGCTAACTTTTGGCTCTATCTCTCAATGAGAATAGGAATAATCTCAATCTAATGGCATCATTAGTAACACCATTATATCTAAAAGTATCACATATCTCTAAGAAGTTTGAGATATATGAGTTAGGATTTTTAGTAGCCTTCCCACTGAATTGGTTATTTTAAACCATATGTAGAGTTAATGACTTTATCTCAAAGTTATTTGCCTCTACATTTGGTTGTACAATGGCATGAGGAATTCCCCTAACTATAGGCAGAGCATAATCTCTTAGGGCTCTACCCCTATTTTGTTCATAGACCTAACCTAGATTATCTCCTAAATTCTCCATGGGTTTTTGTGTTAGATTTGCTATAAGTTGTTGTCTTCTTTCTCTTAACAAGGTTCATTTTATTTTATGATCAAACAAATAATTATAAAAATTACGTCTACGCATGCGCAACTTAAATTAAATAGAATTTTCACAGCATAACTCAAGGATAGAAAATGTTTAAAAGAAAATAAAATAGTAAATACAAAAGGATTTAAATGAACATTTAATTACAAAAATTAAAAAATATATGCATCAAAATATTAAATCAATATTTACTTTTAAGTTATCTTTAATACAAATCAAATGAACCATTCCCCAGCAACGACACCAAAAACATGACAGACCTAAATTACGTAGCCTACGCTTATACGCAAGTGTACGTAGTATGAAGTTAAATGGGATGGTAAGATCTTGAGATTTATCATCCTCTAAGAATGATGTTTAGTTTCATTACTAGAGTATACTTAATTTTAATAATGTTTAAGTTATCAATAAAGTTTTGGATATGAACCTAAATTATGATTTCAAAGTTTCTTTGGTGTTGAAACTATTTTGGGAAAATTAAGGAGAGTTGGGATTAAACATGCAATGTATCATGGATTCATGCAATTACTATTCTTCTCAAATTCATATCATCTTGAAGTATGCAACATTCCGTAACTCATAAAACCATCACTGATACTCATACATCATACTCATGCCTCTATACTACATGACTTAAATCCAAAAATGCTTGAAATCAGATTATGACTCAAATGTTTCAATTGTGCAGAATCCTGTTAAAAGAATCTGACTCCTAGATTCTAATTTCAATAATTAATTTAACTTAGGGTTTTACTTAAAATCATTAGTTGTAATGATTGTATATATGTTTGGGTATGTTTCCAAGAAAAGTAGATTTAACACTTAGTTTATTTAAAACTGCACTTATCAAAGCGCATTAAGATAGGAGGCAGAACTCGATTGTAGTTTATATCTCAAATTCAAATGTTAAATACTCTATTTCTATGCATACCTAGTGTTCTAAAGAGAGTAACTTAAATTACTTAGTTTGTTTAAAACTACACTTATCGAAGCGCATTAAAATAGGAGGCAGAACCTGGTCGCAGTTTATATATCAATCTAAGATGTTAAATACTCTAATTATTACACTCTTAAGATTAATTGATTTACTCTATGCGAGATTGTGTTCGCCTAAGCCCGCAGGATACCACAAAGATAAATTTTATTTAGAGTGACTCAACAATTCTTGAATACTACTAGAGTGATCCAACAATATAGATGTACACTACTTTGCTCTACTAATAATCTATGTTCAATCAAATCTATTTCATCACCAAGGATTTATCTAACACTATCAATCCTTATTCTAACTAAGTGAGTCCTATACAAGGCTCCAAAGATGTTACCAAGAGGTCACTCAATATGGGTTACTACCACATGGAAGAATCTTGATCTAAAATCTTAGGTGTATTCTACCACAAGGTTTGAGATCAGCTCCTAAGATTAGGGAGGATTATCTAGGTTCCTACCTCAATATATCACAATAAGTCTTTCCTACCTCAAGGTGTAACATTCTTTAAGGCTTTTAAATATTTTAAAGCACTCATAAAGTAAGATCCTTATGATCTCACTCTTCCACCACTTAAGTTAAAGATTCAGGGCTTACATATTATCTTAAATAAAAGTGATTAGTTCAGATGGCCAGATCCATCTAATCATACCCTATTTTACAATTATGGGTTGAAATCAAAGATATTATTCAAATTAATTCATTTCATAAATCGTTACAATTTTAATATCCATTTTATGCTAATAGTCTTATATAAGAGAAAATCAAATAACTAAAGCTTAGATTAAGATGATTCTATCAACTAACTTCATTATTAATCTTAGCACTTCTAATTTAATGATTTAAGATCAATACTTATTAGATGCATTGTTGGAATAATATCAATTGGATTACCTTACAATCAAGTCATTTGGTTAAGGGATTAAGGATTTGAATCTTAATTAGATTAGCTAGTGTTTGACCCATAATTTTACCCAATTAAGATTTATTGTTTCTTTATAGATCAATAGCAAATCAGATATATTGGAGGTGTATTATTGATGGCAATCCAAGATTTAGATCAAGTAATAACCACTTGATTAAGATCTTAAGATCTCTTAAGATTAAAAAGATTTAATTATCATTTCATGAAATTAAGAATTGAAGTTGCATAAGAGAGTGTATTTACTTTCATGCTACTATTATAAAAGCATAATTATAAAAATTTACAGAAATCAGAGGGTAATTAGTGCTAATCAAACCTTAATTCAAAATAAATGGATTAGCACCTAATTACAAATCTAACAATTAAAAATTTATGAAACTTGGCAATTACATTCTATTTATTCATGTGAATAATCAAAGATAGATTTTTCTAAATTTGAATAATCAAAAACTCTAATTTTCACTAATCATGCATTTACAAGATTTGGGTATAATTAAGAGTACATAAATCAGAAAATTAAATTACTAGCATGTGCATTTTACAAGGCTTAAGAAACACAATGGTATATAAATTATGCTATTTGGCAAAAGTATACATGCTAATCAACCATAATTAAGTTCTGCAATAATTAAGCTAATCCAAAAAATCTAACCATTAAAAGTTCAATTTTATTTAATACTCTGATTCCTAATATTTTTTTGTTTAATTTGTTTTATAATATTATAGATTTGGACCAATGGATCAAAAGTTATCACATTAATTTATTATGTATTTTCTAAAGAATCCATTTAAATTTCCATTATGTTTCTTAAAGAAAAATAAATACAAAATATGTTTATTAATTAATAAACGGGTTCCGGCCCGTTTATAGAACGCACGAGTCGGCTCGACCCTATGGCCCGGCACTGTCGAACAGCATGGGTCATGGGTCGGCCTAACCCTTAATGTGCTTCACCCTCGCCCCGCGCTTGCCCGATAACTAGCTGATTAGGGTAACCCTAATCGGCTAAATTCTCACTCACCTGACCGCCCCGTGACCATAAATGGACCGGGATTCCATCAGCATGCCAAGGCGCACCGATAAAACTCAAAACCCCCATCCGAGAGTGGCTTGATAACTGGAGAGCTACTAGGCCTATATACTACTAAGGCCATTACTGTGGCGGATCAATACGCCTCGGTCTCGTGAATTTATCTGCCACAACTAGCTGTAGCATTTGACAATTGGTAATTTATCTGCCACGGTGCACTGTAGCGCATAGCTCTCATAAATTTATCCGCCACGGCATGCTGTTGCACCTAGCTCTCAGAAATTTATCCGCCACGGCGCACTGTAGTGCATGACTCTCGGGTTTATTTGCCAAGGCGCCTTGTAACGCGCTGTGGCGCTACAGTGCCATCTTTATCCAAATTTCTTTTATCTTAATTTGAGCTATTCATCCTAAAATGCCACAAAAACAAATATCAAATTACTACTAATCCTATGAAAAATATAATTTCTAACATTAAATTACCTTTAATTATTGGGTTAACTAGTGATCCCTGGAGAATGATCACCATAACTTCAATAAGAAGTAATATAACTACCCATAAAATGTAAATTATTATATAAAAGACATGGTTTACTTTAAGAATTTAAATTTTATACATAAGAAATGTTAAGTCTTAGTCTAGACCCAACAAAATATGGACCAATCTAAACTTATGTAATTAAATAATCAGGCTATAAAATTAATCAAATATAATCTTAAGTGTCTTGAGTATAAGCTTAATCAATCAATTAAAGATGAAAAATACATAAATATAGGTTATCTACAATATTACAATAAAGATTACAAATAATATAAACTTATAATATATGAGCATCCAAGAAATCATATAACTAAAGATTTCAACAAAAAGAAATAAACTACTTAAGAAATTATCACAAAAATTAAGAAGCATAATAACAAAATTTAAAAAGAAGACTAAGTAAATACAAATAAATTGTAATATAATTATTTTTCAAATACACTTGGTTATCGAATTGAATTTGAGTACAATTTTATTAAAGGTAAAAGGATATCATTTTTACATTTTTTTATATGACACTTCATAATTATTCTATAGCTTTGCTATGAGCTATTCATTCTTTATTATATTTTGATGTTTTAATATTATAATTTTTATGTTCTTAAAATGTTGTCACTTAATTGAATAATGGATAAAAATTATTGTAATAAAGGAAATATGTGAATAAATGGTACAGGTTCCCCACATGTGAATTTTTACAGTTTGTATTAATACAAGTTAAGAAGGCGCAAGTCCGATGCCTAGAGAATTAAGGATGTTATTATAATGCCCTAGTGTTAAGTTGGTAAGTTCTACCCTAATACTAGAGGTTACCATGATACTTAATACTGAATTAGTAGTAAGCTAACTCACTTTTAAGCATTGCGTTGCCAAGAATCTTTTTGAGATAAGAAAATTTAGTAAATAGAAGAGCAATATAAAATTGTATCTATATCTATCATCCAAATTATTTATAGCAAAAGAAGAAAAATGTATTCATCACATAAAAGGAACATAAAAACATCCAGAATTATAGCTATTACAAATAGTTTATAAAATTCTCTCATCCTCACTAATAGGAAAACACAAGTCATCTAGGGCACTACATTTTAAGATTACACTTAAGAGAAGACTAAATCTCTTGATTATAAAATATTTAAGATTACACTTAAGATTTTGAATAAGATTAAACAAGTGATTAAACTTAACAAGTCTAAGTACATTTTAAGACTACACTAAATTTTATTTTTTTTAATCGGATATCATATTAGCCATTTATAATATTTAAGTAAGCAGTGCACTAAGCAATAAAATGAAATAAATATAAAAATTTATAAAGATTGAAAATTAAGTAAGAGAAAGTAAAGCTACTCACATGGGGTTTCTCTATCCAACATAAAATATATAAGGAATAAACAATATCCAACAACTAAAAATGCTAGCATGCATGTGAAGCATATAAAAAAATATGTATATGTTCAATAGAAAGTATGCTAAGTAACATTAAAAGAAAAGTAGTGCAAGAATAAATGAGTGTAAATAAGCAAACATACACTGCAAGTAGATTGATGTAGAAGCTATAAGAAATGCAATACATAAACAGTAGGAAATACAATGCAGTGAAGTAAAATTCAGTCTCAAAGACCGAGTAAACATAGTCAAAAGACTATGATAATTCATTCACAATAAAAAAAATTATGAGAAATAAAATGTTAAGTTATTTATCTTGTTTAATGTTTAGTTTTGCAGGCACATAATATAATAAATGAGGAGTTAAAAATGCTTGCTTAACCATAAGCAGTAGTGTATCCCATAACACACACACTCCCCCTTTAAGATATATGTGGTTTTCATATCACTCCATATCCTTAATAACTTAAATAACGACCACATGAAACCACTAAGCTTAATGTTGTAAAGTCTTATTTATACAGGATGTCTTAATGAATTTCCAAGGTTGGAATCTCAAAAGTGTTGAAGCATTCAAATGGTTCAAAATTAATTATAAGCCTTAATATCTATTAATGTTTAATTTAATTAATTACCATAATGATTGGGGCTATTCAATTCCCAATTAACTTAGACATTATCAGTCACTATGTCAATTGAAGCATAATAATATATATAAAATAAAGTTTTTAAAATAGTAATTTAATTAAGTGTTATTTAGATGACAATATATATATATATGTATGCAAGTTATAATTTAAAATATTATCTTGCTTTTAGATCTACAAGCTACTATACCTTCTAGTTCCTAAGCTACTAGGTTTAGACTTGTGCTAAGGTTTCCAATTAGAAGGTAATCTTGAAGATTTATTAATTTACTGAGCCTTGAGTCTATTAGGGTGTGTAAGGCTTAGACCTTTCTAACTCTATAGCTACACCAATTTGTTAACTACTCATTAATAGCTTACTATGAAGGGCTCTAAAGTGAAGGTCTTACTAACATAAGCTTCTTAGTCCTAATCTTTCCAATGGGGACCTTAAGGTTAGCTATATGGTTTGACTTCTAATGAACTTCTATAGTTTATAACATTTTATCTTTAATGCTAGATGGGTTATGTCACTCCTATATATAAGGAAAGGAGGGTGTAAACTTAGTTCAAACCAACTTATCTGTGCTTTTATAGCTAAATCTAATGTGCTTTAATCATAGGATAATAAATTTTATATTTCTACCTAATGATTAGGATAATCAACAAACTAATTTGATAATCCAAACCTAATATCTCACATTATTTTCTCATTCCTAAGGTTGAGGCACACTTCTAAGTTTACTAGAACTAAATGAATTCAAAACTAACCTTAGTGTTTCCCTACCAAAGGCATTCCCAAGGATTTAGTCAAGTCATATCCTAGGTTAAGGCATGTTGTCCTAGGCTTAAGAATCTCAATTAGGGAAAATTCCTAATTATTGAACTTTATATTATATAAATGAAGTGCCAAAAATATATATTTTCCAATTGATCTCAAAATGAGTTAAATTTAGTAAATATGAATTCCGTATAGCATAAGGATCAAAATGACAATAAGTAGAGTCAAATTGGACATCATTTCGCTTAATTGGGGTTTAATTACTCCAAATGGCAATTAAAAAATGATTTGTAAAATCAATAGTCAAAACCAAATATAAATTCTATTTTAATATTTTACATATTTTTTTTGATCATTTTGGTATATAGTTTTGCAATGTTTGAATGAGTACTTAAAAGGTTAAGCAATTAATTAAATTTGCATTAAACTCCCTAAGTTTTGATTTATTAATTTCGACATCTAAGGGAATATTCGGTGTCGTTAACAGTAGGTTCCCGATTCAGTGCCTTTGACCATCCATTGTCGTGGTTTGGGCCGAACTGTGGCACTGTTCTCTTCTCCTTAACAGTGTTAGGAAGAGGGAGCTATGGTTTGACCCAGCTTTTCACTCTGGTGGTTACAAATGGCGTGCCACCCCTAAAAAAAATTGCTAGTGATGGGGCCTCTCAACTGCACCAAAAAACCCAAATCGGCCATACTTAAATAGCATAACCCTAAATATTTTGGCTGACCATTTTAGGGTTCACTGTGGTGGGACAATTCTCCTTCCTATGTGAACCAATTGGCCGACTGACTATCCCATTGGGTTCCTTGGATCCAGGATTGTAATGACCCTGTGCTATGTTATTTAAGTCTAACCCAACACTAGGTGTTACCATAGTACTTAATATTGAATTAGTAGGAATCTAACTCACTATGAAGTTCTACATGGAAAAGAATATTTTTTAGTCAAGGAAATTGTAGTAAATATATAAGAGAAAAGTATACATGTATGGGAGCATCCACATCAATCATTCAAATAAAACATATAAAGAAGAATGAAAATGCATCCATTACAGAATAAAAAGTAAGAAGATCTAGAGTTAAGGTTATTACAAATAGTTATGAATGTTTTGAAATGTACTTGTCCTCACAAATAAAAGTAAAGGTGCAAGTCTTCAATTGTTATTGATTGCCGGTGCTTTTCCGAACTCCAAGCTCCGTAAGATGCTCCTAATCTACTGTATTTGGTATTTAATACGGTAGAGCACAACCAATAAAATAAAAACAAGTTATTAGACTTAAAATGTTTAAGTACATTTTTGGGTTACACTAATATTTATTTTTATTTAAGAAGATATCATATTAGCCATTTACAATTATTTGGATAAGCAGAGATACAAAAATATGTAAAAGCAGTAAAGTAATGTGAAGTTCAATCAAAAGTAGATTTCATTGGAATGCATCAAATAAGTAAGGGAAAATACAATATATAAAGTTTTAAAACTAGTATAGTGCATTTAAAATATGAAGGTTTACATGAATATGTCCATTTGGAATTATGATAAATAATATTAAAAAGAGAGTAGTGTAAGCATAAATATAAGTAATTAAGGAACATACACTGCAAGTAAGTAAAGTAAAGACAATAATAAGAGATAATAAAAGGTATTGTACAGTAAAGTAATGTGAAGTTCAATCAAAAGAACAGAATAAGCATAGTTAAAGACTACAATAAATAGACATAGTCAAAAGACTATGATAAGTCATTCACAATCAATACAATTATGATAAAAGTAATGATGAGTTATATAATTTACTTAAAGTTTTGTTCTATGGGAAAAGTTACAAAATAAATGAGGAGTTAAGTATGCCTGTTGAACAATGTAAAGTTGGATTTCCCATAATACACACTCCTCTTCAAGGATATGTGTGGTCTCCTTAATACTCCATAGCCTTCCCTAGCATAATAGTTTGCCATATGAAACTCCTATAGTTAATGATTTAAAGTTTTATTCATGCATAATACTATGATGTATGTTCAAGGTTTTAGTCTCAAAGCATAGCAGTATACAAGTAGTTCAAGTTAATTGTAAACTATGTTATATCTATTATTGTCTAATTAAATTATCTACCATAATGAAGCTAATCAAGCTCCCAATTGACTTAGACATTAATAAATCTCCAAGTTAATTGAAGGATAATACTAAAAATTTATAGAAATCAAAGGGTAATTAGTGATAATCAAACCTTAATTCAAAATAAATGGATTAGCACCTAATTTCAAATTTAATAATTAGAAATTCATGAAACTTGGCAATTACATTATATTTATTCATGTGAACAATCAGAGATTGAGATTTCTAAATTTGGATAATCAAAAACCCTAATTTTCACTAATCATACATTTACAATATTTGGGCATAACTAAGAGTACATGAATCAAAAAATTAAATTACCTAGCACATGTATTCTACAAGGCATAAGAAATACAATGGCACATAAATCATGCAATTTGGCTAAGTATACATGCTAATCAACAGTAATTAAGTTCTGCAATAATTAAGCTAATCTAAAAAATCCAACCATTAAAACTTCAATTTTATTTTATATTATGATTCCTTATCATTTTCTGATTAATTTGGTTTATATTATTATAGGATTTAGACAAGTGGATCAATAGTTATCACATTAATTTATTCTATATTTTTCTAATTAATATATTTAAATTTCCATTATTTTCCTTAAGAAAAATAAATACAAAATACTTTATAATTAATAAATGGGTTACGACCGTTTACAAAATGCGCAGGTTGGCTCTACCCGATGGTCAGGCACTGTCGAACAGCGCGGGTCATAGGTCGGCTCGACCCGTATTGTGCTTCTCGAGAAGCTCTTCAAGTGGTGCAATCCGATTGATCAATAGGATCGATTGGGTTGACCCAAAGCTACCAAATCATTCGCATTACAATCGCCTAGACTAAGAGTGCATTAAGAGAATAATTTAATAAGGAACCGAGCCTAATCAACTTAGTGGACAAGGAGCGGTACCTAGATAGCTGGGAAGACTAGAACAGTCAGTCAGAGGTAATGCAGAAGTTGGCTAAGCTTCTTGAGAGGCTCTTAGAGTTCCTAAACACTAGGAGCAGCCCTCTATCAGTGGTATGCACGTCTGGATTCTTCTGGGGAAGCTCGAGCTGCCGACAATGATGGAGAAGCAACTGACTTCAACTGAGTTCAATTGGTCAGCAAAAGCTCAATGAAGAGATGCTGAAGCTATTTATAACCTCAATAGAGGGATAGAAAGGTTCCAGAGAGGAGGACTTGGGCTGGAGGTGGCCTGAGAGCTTGGGCCAAGACTAAGCATTCCAACTCCCATAATTACGAGGGATTGGGTCTCAGGACCCGATCAGGTGGTTTACACCGGGAGTGGGAAGATCCTAATGGATTGAATGAGGTGTCCAGAGGAGTGGGGGACATGCCAGGCTACCGTGGATTTGGCTGTCGGGTGCGAGCGGAGAAGGAAGATGATCCATAGTTGCTGGGTAGGGCGTCGCCGTTTGATGAATCGTTAGTTGAAGTGGGATAGCTCTGATTCTTCGACAGGTAATGGCTGATTACGGATGCTGGATGAGCCGTCCAATCAGATCTTGAATTCATGAGGCAGAGAGGGTTACTTGAAGCAAGCGATGGATGCCATTGAATCACACTTCAGAAAATACGTAACTACTAGGATGGGGACAATCAGATCTAAGGCATAGGCCATTTGATCAGATTTGCAGAAATCAATGGCCCAGATGATGCCCACGGTTCTGAAGGCAGTCGGCCATTGGGATAGGGTCGAAATGCAGATAAGAATTGTTAGGGACTCTTAAAATGCAATTAGACCATTTTACTTTAAATTGAATTATGGTCCAAATGATCTCCAAATTGTACCAAACTTTCACTCATAGTTAATTTGGGGTGGGAAATTCAAAAATACACTCAGATTTTAATTCTAAGATCAAATATTTTTAAGTCTTATTTAAAGCATCTAGACTGATCAAAATACTAACTTAACTTGCAGAAGTCCAATTGACTTTAAATTTTTAGAATAAGCTTAACTTGGTATTCTAAAAACAATGGGATCAAAATTAATGTCTGATTAAACTGAGAATTAATAGGGTAATAGCCTAAGGTTGTTATAATTTATCTCTCACATCTAAGTTTCAAATTTTATTTTTTATGTTAAATATCACATGAAATTAATTCCACCAATTTCTCACACACATCTCCTCCTGGTTTAGTTAAGAAAATGAGATGCAAGGCTAAATTAGCTTATATCACATCGCTCATAGCTCATAGTGCTTTAAGTCCTCATAGAAACCAAGACTGATTTGTGGAGCTCAAAAAGGTAATAGACTTATACTAATGCTAAGGTTATTTAACAAAATGATAGGTTGTAAGATTACTAATTGATAGACTGTAAATACACGTCTGCGCTCGCACGCAAGTGTACATCGTTTGAAGTAATAAGTGGAAAGTTTGAGTTTTCTGGATTTATCAAACTATAAAGAATTGGATGTTTTGTTACTAAGGTATATCTATTATCACTAATGTTTAAGCTATCAATAACTTATTTAATTTGGTTCCAGAATGAGCAAAACAATCACTTAGTAGAAAATAGTCAAATAGAAGGAAGAGGAGAGTTGGGTGTCTCCCACATGATATGATAGATTACTTAGATATGATGCCTCCTCAAGCATTCATCTTTCATTTGCTTTGATTTTAATCAAGTGCATATTGTTTTTCCTTGAGGTTTATCTCAAAGATTTACAGGTTCAAATCTTATACTTGAAATGAACACATGGTTAGTTTTATTTTAGTACAAAGATCCCTATAAGATTTTAAGTTTGTAGTTTTTATCTCATCTCTTGATCATGGAGATGAGGGTTGTTAATTTTTAAGATCTTATAAGCATTGATTCCACTAAGAGCATCACGCTCATCAAACATAACTGAGATGAGGGGTTGAATTCATTGGGCTCAATGACTATGTCACCTCGTTCATGAGCACACAATTATTCTATTCCCTCTCTCAAGTATGTTGAGCAACAGGGCTTCATTAGTGGGTCTTAGCATCACATGCATCATCCCATTAGTTGAGCTTAGATTAAGGTTCACTAAGCTCAATAACTTTCTCACATAGTTCCAAGCTCTCGTGCACTCATAATTCTAGCATCTAAACCAAGGTGAGCTATGGAGCCCAAGACACTAGTTTTTTTATTCACATTTCAAGTCCAATAATAAAATTATACATTTCTTAGCAAGGCATAAGATCACAATCTTTACTAACACTTGAGGAAAACCCATACATTTATAGTAACTATCAAAATATGTGGGATTACCCCAACCCGCCCCAAGGGAGGTTTAGCTCTCCATTACAAAAGAGATAAAAAAGAACACATACATGGGTAAAGACCCTTCCTTAATCAATTAAGGGAATTTCAAAACAAGAGTTTAGAAAATACTAGGAACGTTCCTTGGAAGTTCTTCGGACTCTTCTTCTCCTTTCTTGAAGTTCCTTTCTTAAGTCGCTAGTGCTGCCTTTCTCCTCCTTCTCCTTAGCAAGTTGAGCTTCTCCACCCTTGGGGAGTTTTTCTTCTCTTCTATGCAGCCCCTTTCTTTACTTAGTGAAGTGAGCAAATTTGGGAACCCTCCTCCAATCAAGAGGAGTGATGTTTATAGATGAGGGGCTGCTTCTTCATTCTTCATTTCAAAATCTAGCAAATGCTTCTTAAAAATCTAAGAAATGATGGCAAAATCCACTTGATGGATGAGGTGACCAATTCTTTCCAATGTTTTAGCCATTACATCACCTCAAAAGTTCATTTTCTCAATTAAAATTGGAGCTGTAGCAGGAGGAATGATGGCTAGAGACAAGAGGCTGGTTAAGTATCTTGTCCCAGCCACAATTAATGCTTCTGCCAGAAAAATTTGCAGCGGGCCGCTGTAGCGCACTGTGGCGTGCTGCGGCGCGTTATGGCGCAAACAATTTCTACAAATATGCCCGCTGTAGCACGCCACCGCGTGCATTTTTCGCAAAGTAACCCGCTGCAGCGCGCTGGAGCACTGGCATTTTACAAAGCGCTCCGCTGCAGCGTGCTGTAGCGCCAGCATTTCGCAAAATGCCCCACTGGAGTGCTCGCATTTTGCAAAATGCCCCGCTGCAGTGCGCGATTGCGCCCGCTGTCAGCAAACGAATCCACTGCAGCGCACGATCACACCCTCTTTTTGCAATGCACTCCGTTGCAGTGCGTTGTAGCGCTAGTATTTCGCAAAATGCCCCACTGCAGCGCGCTGTAGCGTCAATATTTCACAAGATGGCCCGCTGCAGCGCACGATAGCGCTCGTGTTTTGCAAGATGGCCCGCTGAAGTGTGTGGCAGCGGTTTTCCTTAGAAAAAATTGGAAAATTGTTCAAATGGCTCAGAATTCCTTGGGTAGGTATTTTTCCTGCAAAGATAGACAGAATTTGATTAAGGGAGCAATTTTGGGATAAGAAATGAATAAAATTTTCCTTTGTTTGAGAGATAATTTATGGATTCATCACAAACTTTGGCATCTATAGGTTTGGAGTGATACTAGTTTAGAAGGTACACTAAGTTGACTAACTACTAGCAAGTCAAGTTTTAATTGTAGAAGCTATGGGAAGGTTGGAATTATAATAGTTTCTAGATTTGATTAAGTGCACTAGGAATCCTAGAGTTTTTTAAGAGACTAGACCACTACAAGGAGCTAATTAATACTAAGTTACATGCTAAAATGACTAGGGTGGAACATACCCTTAAAGGAGGTAAGTACTAAGCCTAGCTTAAGTAAACATCTTAAGGGTCCTAATGTTGTCTTATACTAGCATGGGAAACTAGCTTAACTAATCTCATCATAAGCCTTAGAACCTCTACAAAATTCAAGTATCCAATCAAATTCTAAGGTTTAATACTATCCTATAATTTCTAAGTTGAATCTCAATTCTATGTTTACTAAGCAAAACCATCAATCTTCTATTTAAGTTCTCCATGGCTAAATTTGTAACAACCCAGATATTGTTACCCATTAATTAGTGACCTAATTGACTCCAAACCTCTTTCATTACTCTTATATTAGAGTTAAGAGTCTCCACCTCAAATTTTATGTGATTTGGAGACCATTTGACAATTTCAAATATTTCCTAGTTTTCAGATAATTTTGAAGATACCTAATTTATTTAGACTTCAGAATCGAAAACGGAGTTCGCCATTGGACTCACCACACCCAAATTAGCTAGAGGTGGTATTTTGGAAGCGTTTAGGAGTCGTCAAATTTTTCGCAAATATTTTGATAATGTTTTAATACTCAGAAATTAAGTAAATTAAATACACTTCCGATCAAAAATCCGATCACATTTTTTTTGAGTTCCTCACCCCTCAATTAGGTAAGGGCAGAAATTTAGGATTTTTCGGAGTGAGTTAAGATATTTTTATTTGATTAAATAAAAATGTTAAATAAAATAATTTAAATAATATAATTGAATTAATTTATTTATCATTATACTTAAATTTAATCAGAACGGCTAATATTAGTGAGGCAGAAATCTGCTGTGAGTTTCAAAGAATGAAACAACAAACCAATGAGACAGGAACCGTCCATCTAGAAACTGATCTAACGGCTTGCGATTTATTAAGTAAGTCTAGCCGTTGATCAACACGTGATCCGACGGCTCGTAGGAACCCTTAGAGCGCCTTCGCGATTAAAATCAATATCGCCTGATGGAAGGACGACAAAAAGTCCTTTTCTCCTCCACGATCGCACGATAGCTCTAGACAGCGCATCTCCAGTACCCGCACCTTCGCAGCCCTATTCCAGATCGGACGAGCCTCAGAGAAAAGGGGGTCTCCATTGTCTTTCTCTAAATCGAAGGCCATCTGCAGGGAGTTGCGCCGAGGCTTGCGATCCTTCGCCACATTCAAATCCCTATCCAAGCTCCAGATCGGCTGCGGTCGCCATTGGCATCGTGTTAGAACCGATCTCTTTCATCCCATGGCGACAAACATCTGGAACGAGAGGAGGTTGTCGAGCGTGTTCTCTCGGTTGTCAAGAGCTTCCCGAAGTTCGATTCCTTGAAGGAAACTAGGAGGAGGCGGCAATGGAGAGGAGGCGAGTGGATTCAAGAGGCGAACTGGGCCTTGTACGTCCTTGCCCTAACCTTAAGTTGCCAAACGCCTTATGCCGGAGTCAGGCACTTCAATAGGTTTAATCTCTCCATTCCAAAATACCTTCCATCTAATGAAGATTTTCTGGAATTTTCTTACTTGTTCTTTATCGTTCTCTATATAGATAATTTTATTTGACATGTGAGATGATATGGACTCTAAGATCTTGCATCCATGAACTAGATTAAATCTGTAAAGTTATATATGAATTCAGAGAAAATGCTATAATAAAACCCCAATCTATTTTGAGAATGATATAGATAAATCCTATTTCCATGTATTTTCTTTCTTCATTATCTATTGAACATTCAAACTTCAATTGCAAATTTTCCCTGTTGAATTGATTTGAGGAGCCTGCAAGTCTCTAATCGATACATTCCTCTCCATTTAGACGATAGACTAAATGTTATGGTATCATAATAGCCTATCTTAGGATTGATCTTAAGTGAGTTACAAGAAATTGAAACTTAGGCCATATGATGCTCTTTCGTAAGAAAGACTTAATGCGCCGTTAGAAGTCCTATCATGTTGCTGTGATCACGCCCAAATTTCTCAAAGACGCGAAATTCTATTGGAAAAGATCACGGACTCGAAATGTTGCCATCGAATCGACGGTTTCATGAATTGAACCGCGCCGTTCCCATTTACATAAGCGGCCTAAATCTTAAATCGCAGATAACGCCGTGATGAACCGTCGTTAGTTTAATGATATCAAAGGATCATTTTTAAGTATAAATTTTATTGATAACTTGTCAAATAATAATCCAATATACACAGTATTATATTTTGTTTATTTCATATGGATCTATTGATGTCAATTAATGTAAGTAAGAATAAGAGCCATCATTTTCTTTCATTAGAATCACATGTTGCCATATAATTATGAGATCCAAATGCTGCTTTGTATCCTATAAGATTCAAAGATGCCATCTAAGTTATGTGAATAATTGCTGCCATCTATTTGTAAGATACAAAAGCTGCCAATAGATTATATGAGCATCCATGCTGCCATTCTTTATAGAATCATATGTTGCCAATAGATTATATGAGCATCCATGCTGCCATTCTTTATAGAATCATATATTGTCATTCTTTATAGAGTCATATGTTGCCAATAGATTATATGAGCATCAATATTGTTATTCTTTTATAGAATCAATTGCCACCATCAATTATGTATAGATTCGAATGCTGCTAGCAGATTAAATGAGAATTAATGTTATTATCTTTCGTATAATCATATGTTGTCATTTTAAGAATGTGAGATTAATGCAATATGAAAATAAATTTGATCATTCCTTTTATTAGAATTATATGTTGTCAATTATTCCTAAGTGATAGAATTGCTGCCATCTCTTATAATTGAATGATCATGATATTTAAATTCTCTTTTAACATAATTCCAAAGGATCATTACTTGCAAATCTAATAAATACATATTCAGTACCCACACTGTAATAATTGCTGGAAAAGCATTATTATCTTATTTCTAAAGTGCATGATATCTCATCTCTACTTGCAATTAGAGGAAATCAAATATTATGTATATGATGGAGTTCTACTTGTAAGTATTCAAATTTGATTTTGGATGTTTATCATAAAGTAATCCAATGCTGCCATGTATTATTTGAGATCCAAATGTTGTCACCAAATGTAATGGAAGAACATTTGCTGTCATTTAATTCAATATAATCAAACATTGCCTTATTATACGAGAATCATGGTGGCCATTTCTTTAATTAGAATTATATGCTGCTAATTGTTAATAAATTTAAGTGCTGCCATTTCTTGTAAATGAAATCATATGATGCCTTTCCATTTAAAGTGAAATCAAAAGATCAAATGCTGTCATTTCTCTAATTAAAATCATATATGATCAAATATATAAATAAAAGAATCATTGAATCATGTCAAATTTAATACTGTCCTTCACATTATTGTATTAAATTAATGTCTATCATTAAATGCATTGAAAGAATCAAATGCTGTGTTAGAATTCAGTTAAATGATTCTTGTTTCTTTTATATATAAATGCTAACTTTAATGCTGTTATTCTTTGCAGGTTGGGTTATATATTAATACCAAATGAAATGCTGAAATAAATGCTATTGCCTTATGTGCAATAAGCCAAATGCTGTTGCCCTTATAAATTGTTAATTAATTTTTGCATCTCGTATTAACTTCATAAGTGTTTGATTTGGATGTAAGAACCATAGGTTAGTGAACTGCTTCGATTGATTTTTTTTCACTTGAAATTATTAGAACTGGAAATAGTCAATGGATTGACTTATAAATTGCCGTTCTTTATAATTGTCAAAACTATTTTAGAATTGGAAATGAGCAATCCTTTTAAATGGATTGAACTCTATTTTAGAACTAGAAATTGTTAATGGATTGACTTATATATTGAATTGTGAAATTGTTTATTTGAACAAAAATAAATGAGATTCTGTCGAAATTTCTAAGAATTTTAGGACTTGGAAATTTTTAAGGAAAATATTAGATATTTCCACATGTTAAATACTTAAAGAATATCTAGACTTTCATATCTAGGATTGTAAATATTCTTTTCAATTAAATGTTCGCTTCAATTGAAAGTATTAACTTCAATTGTAAGTATTCGTTTCAATTATTCAATTTAGAACATTAACTCTCAATCAATAAGATTGAGATTATTAACTTCCTTCAAGCTTTAGATAAGCTTCTAGATTTCTAATTTCCTATAATCATAAGTTGAATTATTTCAAGTAGGGTATAATCTAACTCTTTTCTTAACTCCAAATATTCAATATCAATTAATCTTAGATAACTTCATGATTAAATTGAGTTGATACTTTTGTTTACAAGTTAAATAAGTAAAGCTATTAGAATGTCCTTTAGCTTATACTCTCATTAATTTAGAAATCTATAAACATTTTTTATCCTTACTAGTTTTCTTAAACTTTAATCATAAATCTATTTGATTTGATTAGTTTAGGACTAGTATAAGATGATCTTCAATTAAATGAAAATACTAATTTCCAAACTTATCTTCCTTCTACTTATATTAAAATTGACATAAAGATCAATATCTATTAGTCAATTTGGAGCTCAATTAGCTCCAATCATTAAGTAGATTATTAAAGTTTAAATAATAAAAAAATATCATATAGTTACAATTATTGATATTTATTGAATGCTTGCATAGCTTTGAGCATTTTCCTTGAACATTTATTCAAGATCATTATGCATGAATAAATAATTTCATAAGACTTTAACGGGAATGCCTTATGGCAAATTGAGTATTAAAGATGACGCTTATAAAAGGACTTCACATTTTAAAGAGGGTAAATGTGAATGTCCAACCTCCACACTGTATCTAGTTAGGCAGATACGCTTAACTCCTCGCCCCATTCTGTAGTGTACTCCTACAAATGAGGTAGCTCCTAAATATAACTTTAATTAAAGATATGAAAGTTCTTTTATAATCTTATTGATTGTAAGATCTCTTCATATGCCTTACACTCTCTATCTCCAGTATTGTGTATTGGTTAATTCAATTCAATTTGAATACAGTGTATGTTACTTAATTTCATTTAATGCTTCTGTGTATTTCATTTGCTTACTTAGCATAAATTTAATTGAACTTGTTTTGCTTTTATTTCATTTATTTAAATGCACATAGTAGTTTCTAGCCTTTAGGATGCTTTCCCTTACCAATTTTGGTTACGGGCTAGGACTTTTATAAAAGTGAGTATTTTTACTCAACTTATTTCATACTGTCTTTTTTACAGTTATGCTTCGTTCATTTTCCATACTTTACAGTTATTATAGCTCCGTTGCTTACTTTAAATTATAAATTGTAATTGTGATGTCTTATTAATTTAAAAACTTAGCAAATCTTAAAATGTGCTTAGACTGTTTAGTTTAACTACACCTTTTTTTTTCTTTGGCTTTGCCCTATCATATTTAAATACCAAAATATGATAGATCAAGACCCCTTTGATTCAGTTAATACAGGTGCGAATACTTGAAGGACTTATAAAGAATTTTGCTTCCGCTTAGTTTTACAGTTTACTTGTATTTTGTTTTGAGTAAGTGAGTGATTTGCTTACTATCCTCTACTCTTACTGTTAAAAGGTTTGTAATAATTAAATTCTAAACTGCTTGAGTTTACTTAAGTTACTTTTGCTTATACTTATTTTTTTTTATATTTGTAACTGCTTGGGATGAATGAGTGGATTATTCAAATTGCTTGTGTTAGAATTAACTGCAATGTTGTATCTACATGTATCTCCTTATCATGTATTTCTGATTGCATTCAAATTGTATAAATTTATTTTAACTTAACAACTACTCATAAAGTGACTTGGCTACTTAGCATCTACATTTGATTTGCTTTCTCCTAATCGAGTGTTGGTTGCTAAGGTAACATCCCAATGTTTGGATTGATCTCTTATCTAATTATTGGGGTCATTATAAAATCCACTCTCTAAAGTGTAATATAAGTTCAATCTAGGCTTAGGCTTGCTATCCTAGGGTTAGGAGCCTAAGAATATACAAGCTACAAAATATGCAAGTCAATGATTAGGTATTTAATCAGTATTTGATGTGCCAAAAATGTAAATTTTCCAAATGACATCCAATTTGAAGTAAAAATAATGAATATGGAACCCTTATAGTGTAAGGAATAAAATGACATTATGTAGGTTCAATTTGAGTACTCCTCATCATTTGGAATTAAGGTTTAAGCACTCCTAATTATAAATAAAAAATGATTAGCAAAAATAATAGTCCATTATAAAATTAAATTGCATATTATTATTCTTCTCATTTTTTTTGATAAAAATGGCATATAGTTTTGCTATGTTGAAGTTATATTTAAGATGTTATTAAAATTATTAAATTTGGATTTAATTAAGCATAAATTCCAATTTCCATAATTCATGTAAATGACGACCTCACTTTCCCTTAACGTCAGTCGATTAGACAGTGCAGACCGCATATTCCAGTGGTTCGGCCAAACCGCGGCATTATGCTCATTCTTCCCGAGCGCACCAAGAGGAGGGAGCTAGGGTTTGACCTAGCTCCCCACTCTGGCAAAGCAATATGGCATGCCACCCATTATTTGAATGCTGATGATAAGATCTACCTAAAACCCAGAAGCCCTAACTAGTTTATCCTAAAATGAAAAACCCGAATATCAAATTCTAGTGATTTATGGTTCACTATGGAAATAAAAATTCCACACCATAGTGAGCCATACTACCATTTGACAATTTTGTTGGGTTCTTAGGGTTCAGGATGACCCATGGACATCCTCAATTAGCGATAGGACTATTGAGAAGCAAAGAATTTGAACTAAGGGTTCTCGAGAACTCTACATTACTGTACAGGCCTTAGCCATTTAAGCTGAGCCAACCTCACATGAGCTCAATTGAGCTCGGGGAACAAAACTTAGGGTCCTATAATGTAATAAAAATATTAGAAGCACTAAAATCAAAATTAAGAGGCAACTGTTAAGGTGTACTTATAGTTCGTGATGATCTAACTCCGGCGAGCTCTTGGGGAGCATAAGCTGCTTCTCAATTTTGGTTAAGGGTCTCAAATGAACATGGGAAGGGAGTATAGTCGAATGGTGGGCCTAATAGGAGCCAATGGGGTCAACGAAGACAAGCCATGTTACGACACATTGCTGGGCCAGCGATCGTGGTCAAGCTGTTGTACGATAAGAGCACAGTGTTCCTATCAATCTGGTTTGTCTGATGGATTAGACAACCTAGATTGACCCATCTGGGTGATCAAATCCACAAGTAGAATCCCAGTCATTGATCAGAGTCCTGATCCAATAACTGTGATTAGATATGCTGTAGATCTGATTCATACCATCGTTTCAGGATCTGAGAATCACAGAATGACCCAAATTGGAGAATCAGGCTATTTGGTGTTCCAAACATAATAGTGGATCTCTATCTTTTTGCAAAGAAACAGTTGATGGACATTGGATAAAAAAGATATATAAATTATTAATCAAATCAAATTATAATAATTTTAATAATTAAAATTAAGCTATTAAATGAGCTCTGAAAAATTCCAAAAATTCACCCTAGCTAATTTGGGAGTGAGGACTCAAAAATAAAGTTGGATTTTTGATCGAATGTTAATTTAATTTTCTTAATTTTGAGGCTAGTTAACTTGCTCAAAATATTTGTCGAAAATAAATAATCTCCAAATAGCACTAAAATTCAGGGGTTGGCTCCTGATGCTATTAGGAGTCTTATGGCAATAATTTTAAGCTCTATGGTATTTATAGACTCCCGCTCTTACAAGAGTTATCATCCTCGATGCATTATTAAATTCATTATAAATAAACATAATTTAAAATAAAGATTGTAAATTATCTTGTCAAAGGAAGAATTCATGAAACTTCTTTCACATATCCTCCTCTTTTTACAACGTGGTTTCTTCTATTGAGTGATTCTGCTTGTGGGCTTTGACCATAGGGATGCTGCAACTTTTCAATTGCTTGCAATCTCATCCCAGAATTGCATTTGGTTTGACAGTGACGGTTAAGTCATGTTGAAATTTAATGGAAATAATCTGAACTTGCTTATTCGGATCAAGCAAACACCTTCTCAAGAATGAAATGTGTAAGACATTGAGTACAACTGAAAATTCTTCGGGCAAATCCAGCCTGTCGCTGACATTCCCACTTTATCGATCACCTCGAAGGGTCCCAAATATCTAGGACTCAATTTTTTTAACATGCTGAACCTTTGAATACTATGCATAGGACTAAATTTCAAATAGGCTCTTTCCCCAATCTGAAATTCTAAGAGGTGGTGGTGAGCATCGTCATACTTCTTTTGTCTATCCTACGCTTCCAACATAATATGCTTAATTTACAGAACATTTTTGCTAGTTTCCTCGACCAATTCTGAACCATATAGCTAAGTGTCACCTACCTTGTTCTAGGCTATAGGAGTATAACATGTCTTTCCATAAAGAGCTTCGTAAGTAGACATACCAATACTGGACTGATCGGTGTTATTGTAGGTGAACTCAACTAGGGCAAGATGATCTTCCCACAATCCATGCAAATCTAATACCCAGAGACATAAGAGATCTTTCATAATTTTCTTTGCATGTTCAATTTGCCCATCAGTCTGGGGTTAAAAAGGAATGCTCAAAGCTAAATTTGTCCACAGGTCTTGCTGAACAGCTGACCAAAATTGAGAAGCAAGCCAACTGTCTCAATCAAAAACAATATCATTCAGTGTCCTGTGCTAATGGACAAACTCTTTAATATAGAGCTTGGCCAACCTTTCTACTATGTGAATTGGAATGAAATGGGATTACTTGGTGAGTCTATTGACAATCTCATCACAAAGTCCATGGAAATATCTGACCATTTATATTCCAAGAATTCTAATGGCTTAAGAAGTCTATCAGGCTTTTGGTGTTTTGCCTTTACTAATGAGCAGGGGTGGCACTTAGATTTGAACACAATAATATCTTTTTTAATGCCCAACCATCAAAAAGACTTCTTCATATCTTGATACATTTTACTGCTACTGGGTGAATAATGTAACCTTAATTATTAGACTTAAGCTTGAAATAATCTTTATCTTTCCTTTGGGCTTCGATAACCCTTAATCTCAATAAAGTTTCTGATTGACGAGCAAATAGAATTTTGCACAAGTCTATGAATCTGATTAGCTCAAGATTCAATCTTTCAAATTCTACAACTAAGGCATTATTACAGCAAAGAGAAGATAATGTTACTCTATGACTAAAGGCATCCCACTACTTCAGCTTTTCCCATAGTTGCAAAGTAATTCTAGCCAGCTATGCTATCTATAGTTAAGCTCCTTCTATGTGAAGTTTATTTCAGACTCTGGTGATTTGTTAACTTCTCACACTTTACTCCAGGCAGGTAGTGTCTCCATATTTTTATAGATAAAGCTACCACTTCTAGTTCAAGATCATGAATAAGGTAGTTTCTTTTATTAGGCTTAAAATATATATAAGTAAGGGTATCACTCTTCCATCTTGCCTCAAGACACATTCAAGTCCTACCTTAGAGGCATCAATGTAAATTTAAAATCTTTTCCCTCTTGGGGTAGCACTAGGAATGGCACAGAGGTTAGCAAATGCTTCAACTTCTGGAAGGCATTTTAACATTCAGAATTCCAGATGAATGGTACTTCCTGGTCAACTGAGTTAATGATGCTACTATTTGGGAAAACTCTTGAACAAACCTTCTATAGTAGCCATCAAGTTCCAAGAAACTTCATATTTCAGTTACAGACTTGGGTTGCACCCACTGCTATACTGCACAAATCTTCTTCTCGTCAACCCTTATTTCTCTTGGCATTAATCAAATGACCTAGAAATTCCACAAAGTTGATAGAAAACTTGCACTCCAAGAATTTGGCAAAGAGCTTATTGATTCTGAGCAGCTCCAAGCCGGCATGAAGGTGCTTCTCGTGGTCAGCTTCTGACTTGGAGTAAATTTAAATATCATCGATGAACACTAAGACAAAATCATTCAGGTAAGACTTCAAAATGCGGTGCATCAAGTCCATGATATGGATGGAGCATTAGTCAGTATAAGGGACATGACTAAAAATTCATACCGGCAATAACGCATTATAAACTAGTTTTAAGGATGTTGTAATCCTTAAACCTAATCTGGTAATAACCTGACCTCAAGGCTAACTTTGAAAATACTCTTACTCCCGCTAGTTGGTCGAATAAGTCATGGATTCTTAGCAAGGGATACTAATTCTTGATAGTTAGTTTATTCATATTGCAGTATTCTATGCACATCTACATCGAGCCATCCTTCTTTTTTAAAACAAAATAGAAGCTCCCCAATGCAACATACTTGGTGAATGAATATTCTCTCTAACAGTTCTTGCAATTTTTCTCTCTGCTCTGACGACTCCTTGGGAGCCATTCGTTATGGGGACTTAGATTTTTGTTGCATCCCTAGAATTGACCCAATGGAAAATTATATCTCTCTTAAAGGAGGTAGTCCTGGAAAATCTTCCAGGAACACATCCAGGAACTCTCTCATAATATTGGTGACTTTTATGGATCGATCTTCTTTGGCTTTACCCAAAAAAGTTACTAGGATTGTGTCATAATCTTTGCTAATTAAATGCTTGGCTTCAACCACATTAATTAAAAATAAAGTTACACCGCTCTCTTATAAAAACTTCAAGCTTCTTTCCTACTCTTAGAGTAACCCTTTTATTTTGGAAATCAATAACTCCATTGAATTTACTCAACCAGTTCATGCCCAAAATGATGTCAAAATTTGTGATCAGCATAACAATTAGCTTAGCATGAAAATGCTGGTTACTAATAAGAATATTAAAGATGCAAAATTTAATGGCATACTTTTTCACTCCTGACGGCTTTTGTACATTTAAGGCTTTGCATAAACTGAATTGTTGGAGATTGAGCGAATAGTCACACTTTTCAGATATGAATGAGTGACTAGCACCCAAATCAAAGAGTGTATCATAGGATTGGTTATTTACAAGTAGTGTTCCTATGACATAAAAATCCTTTATTTTATCGACTAATGCAGGAAGGTAAAGACAAGAACTTCAATATGCAAAAAAGAAAAACAAAATACAAAAATAAATTAGAGCATACCTGTAAAAACTTTGTTGTCCTCTTGAGCGACAACATAAGTTAAGGCCTAAACTTATGGTAAGCTAGAAGATTGGGAAACAACTTTGCCATTAGCATTGTTTCTAGCTTGAACCTGCCTTTGGATAGGTGGAGGGGTTCCTCATTGATTATAGGCATTCCTATGGGCTAGGGCTGACATAATTGCTAATGCTGGCGCTTCTGCATTAATAAGCACAGTGTTGTGAACAATAGGAGGTTAGTTAATCTTCATCTTCTCGATGGTCCACACGACCTTGCAGTCCCAATACCTATGGCCATGTCGCCACATGTATAGCTCCTATTATCGAAATGGTAATACTTTCTATATGGTGAAACCTTTGACAATGAGATCCTTGTATACCTTATTGATTTTGAGTCATCTAGTAGACATTAGCTCCTTGAGAATGATATCTTTTGAATGGCGTCGACTTGGAGTGGACAAATGAGGTATTTTCTTCATCTATTTTTGCATCTAATGATGCTCAATTAATCAATCTCCTTCCAATAGCTTGGCAACATTATGATGATGCTATGACATGAGGTGGTCCTTTATGGAACCCTTTAATCCATTTAGAAACCATTTGCACCTAGCCGCCTCAGTATGGACTAGGTCTAGAGCAAATCTCAATAATTTTCTAAATTCCATCTTTTATGTGAGAACTGTTCTATTCTCTTGGATCAGTTGGATGAATTCATCCTCTAATATTGTTTGTGCAGAGGGTGTGATGAATTCTTCCCTAAGAACATCCTCAAACTCTTCCCAAAGATTTTCATTGACAATAACTCTCTCAAAATGACCTTGAGTTAGTTGTCCCACCAATACATGGCCTCATCAGCAAACATATGGATTGTCAGATGAATGGCTTTTCTCTCTAGACACTTAATGCAAGACAAGTTCTTTTCCATGACTTTGAGCCAATTGGTGGCTTCAATAAGTGTTGTAGAATCATTAAAAAGATGATTGATTCTAAGAAAGGTAAGGAGGAATCCATCCACAACTGGCCCATATGCTGACTGGGGACTCACATGAATTATCTGTGGAGTAGTGGGTTTAAATATTCTCTTAGCTGCTCTTATTTGAGTCTCCACCATGACCTTCATCAATACAGCCAAGGTCTTTATCTCTTCAATTGTTGATGAACTAGAAGCAGTTGCCTTCTCAACAAAAGGAAGAGGGGTGTTGGGTTTTGGATTCATTGTATAGAGAAGAATAAGATTATTCAAGAACCATAAATATGAATAATTTCATTAATACTAGATTGGAGTACAAGTTTTGAAGTGCTAAAAGCAAATGGTAAGGGAAACTACTAATATAAAACAAGTACACTCATTTACAAAAGGTAGCATAAGAAAAAATTTCAAACTCTTGATAGATAAGAGCATGACAGTATTCTCAGCTCTCACGATCTATCTTCAAGTAAGCATAATCCCACCATTCTACAACATAGTTGTCAACGAGTTTCTCCAAGATTTGAAATGGATTGGATCAGGATGACATGGAATACTTTAGACACTGTAGAGAGCCATTCTCTAGCCAACTGAGGTATGCAGTATCCTCTAAACACTAGTGACTTGAGAATTTTGTTGAGTACATTTCTTGCTTTTGGTGACACTCCGACATAGAGTCTTCCATACTTGAGCCCATTCTGGTAGTCTTCTTCATCCCAATATTGGAAGAAATTCTAGTGTAAGAGTCTAGATCTGACTCATAGTTCTCCATATGAGAGTTATTATTGATTAGGTTTAGTTAAGTTTATTATTGATATGATATGACATTTACTAACTTATGGTAAGAGCATTAGTGGTCTTATTTTACTTTTTTGTGTTGTTTGATTTGGATAGATGGATATTCACTTAATTTCCTTTTCTTAACCTTGGCTCTGATTCCAACTATAATGACCCTTAACACTAGGATTTACCATAATACTTAACACTAAATTAGTAGGAATCTAACTCACTATGAAGAACTACGTGGCCAAGAATATTTTTCAAACAAGGAAAATATAATAGATATAAAAGAGCAAAGAATACATGTAGGGGAACATCTTCATCAATCATCCAACCTAACCATATATAGAAGAATGAAAATGCATCTATTACAGAAAAGAAAGTAAGAACATCCAGAGTTATAGTTATTAAAAATAATTATAAATGTTTTAAAATGCACTCGCCTCACAAATAAAAGTAAAGTTGCAAGTCTTCAGTTGCTAATGACGGTCGATGCTTATCCCAACTCCAAGCTCCATAAGAGGCTCATGGTCGACCATATTTGGTATTTAATACTGTAGGGCACAACTAATAAACAAGAACAAATGATTAGACTTAAAAGGTCAAAGTACATTTTTGGATTACTCTAAGTTTAATTTTGATTTAAGCGTATATCACATTAGCTATTTACAATTATTTGAGTAAGTGGAGCACTAAGAATCAAAAGGAAAGGATATATAAGTATAAAAAACTAGTAAAGTAAGTAAGGAGAGTAGAGTAGTCATAAGTACATTATTTTAGCCTACATCAAATAAGTAAAGGAAAATACAACCTATAAAGGCTAAAAATTGGTATAGTTTATATGAAACATAAAGGGATACATGAATATGTCTATTTGGAATTATACTAACTAACATTAAGTAGAAAGCAGTATAAGCATAAATGTAAGTGAGTAAGCAACATACACTACAAGTAAGTAAAGTAAAGACTATAATGTAAGATAATAAAAGGTATTATACAATAAATTAAAGTGAAGTTTAGCCACAAGAACAAAGTAAGAACAGTTAAAGAATATGATAAATAGGCATAATCAAAATGCCTATCATAAGTCATTCACAATCATTAATATTATTATAAAAGTAATGTTAAGTTGTTTATTTTATTCGAAGTTTTGTTTGCGGGCAAAGTTATAGAACAAATGAGGAGTTAAGCATGTTTATCTAACTAAGTAAAGTGGGTTTCCTATAACACCAACACTCCCCCTCTAGGATATGTGTGAATTCTTTATTACTCCATAGCTTTCCCTGGCATAATTGTCTTCCATATAAAACCCATATGTTTAATATTTTAAAGTTATCTTCATGCACAATGTCTTAATGAATCAAGGCTATAGTCTCAAAGCATAGTGGCATACAAGGAGTTCAAGTTATTTGTAAACTATGTGATATCTATTGTTATCTAATTTAGCAATCTACCCTAATAATTTGAATAAATCAAGCACACAATTAACTTATACATTGATAAATCTCAAAGTCAATCGAAGAATAATACTTTAAATAGTTATAGTTTTGAAAATAGTGATTTGATTAAGAATTACTTAAGTGATAAAATGATTTATAAGTATATAAATGCATAATGATTTCATTTCTATTATAGTACTAAACCTACCAGTGTTCTATAGCTAATAGACTTATGCTAATACTATGGTTCTTTAACTAAGGGATAGGTTGTAAAATTACAAACTTTGGAGTTACCATGGCATCTAAGGGTTTGGAGTGATACTAGTTTATAAGGTTCACTAAGTTGACTAATTACTTGCAAGTGATGTCTTAAATGTAAATTCTAAGGGAAGGTTTACAATTTAATAACTTCTAGATTTGATTAAGCGCACTCGGAATCTTCAAATTTAATAAGAGACTAGACCACTACAAGGAGCTAATTAATATTAAGTTACATGCTAGGACTAGGGTGGAACCTACCCTTGAAAGAGGTAAGGTACCAAGCCAAGATTAAACTAACATCTTAGGGGTCCAAATGATGTTTCATACTAGCATGGGAAACTAGCCTAGCCAATCTCATCCTAGAGTTTAGAACCTCTATACAAATTAAGTGAACAATCAAGTCTTAGAATTTCATACTATCCAACAATTTCAAGGTTGAACCTCAATTATATGTTTACTAAACTAAATTATCAATCATCTATCTAAGTTCTCCATGGCTAAATCCACACTCAAAGGTGTCATATAGGTTTAATCTAGGCTTATGTTTGCTGTCTTAGGGTTAGGAGCCTAAGAATATACAAGTTACAAAACATGCAAGTCATTAATTAGGCATTTAATAAGAATTTGATGTGCCAAAAATGTAAATTTTCAAATGCATCCAATTTGAAGTAAAAATAGTGAATATGGAATCCTTATAACATAAGGAATAAATTGACACTAAGTAAATTCAATTTGGACATCATTTGGCCTAATTAAGGTTTAAGTAATCCATATTTAAATTAAAAAGTGATTAGAAAAAATAACAATCCAATCCAAATTTAAATTACATATTATTACTCATCTCATTTTTTCTGATCAAAATTACATAAAATTTTACTATATTTGTTGTATTTAAAAAGTTATTATTATTATTAAATTTTCATTAGAATTGTAACTAAGGGGGCTGAGGCACAGTACATTACTATACAGGCCTGAGCCATTTAAACTCAGTCAGCCACACTCGAGCTTAATTGAGCTCAAGGAACAATACCTAGGATCCTATAATGCAATAACTAAATGAGAAGCATTGAAATCAAACTTAAGAGGCGATTGGGAAGGCGTACCTATCATCTATAATGATCCAACTTTGGCGAGCTCAAAGAAACAATGTAAAAGAGTAGAGTTGAATGGCGGGCTTAATAGGAGCGGAGGGGGTCGGGAAGACATTTGTACTATCGCATTATGCTCAGCTAGCGATCGTGTCCAAGATAGCGTAAAACAGAAGCATAGTGCTTCTATCAATTGAATTTGTCTGATGGATTAGATGCCCATATTGACCCATTCGGGCGATCTAACCCACAAGTGGAGTCCAGTCATCGTATCGGGTCCTAATCCAATGACTGAGATTGGATCTACCATAGATCTGCTTCATAATATCAAATTAGGATTTGTGTAATCACGGGACAACCTAGATCAGTGGATTTGGCTATGTAGTATTCCAAACCCAACAATGAATCTCCATTATTTTGCAAAGTAACAACTGATAGTTGTTGGATAAATTAGATAATTAATTTCTTAGTAGAATTAGATTATAAGAACTTTAATAATTAAAATTAAGTTATCAAACGAGCTCTGAAAAATCTTAAAAATTCACCCTTAGCTAATGTGAGGTGAGGAACTCAAAAATAAAGACATATTTTTGATTGGAGGTCAATTTAACTTTCTTAATTTTTAGGCTATTTAAATTTCTCAAAATGTTCATAAAAAATGAACGATTTCCAAATTACACCAAAATTTAGGGATTGGCTCCTAATAATATTATGAGTCTAATAGTAATGATTTTAAGCTAATTGGACTACCCAATAATAGGTAACAACATTAAGGTTATTACAAGGCTGACCCAATGAGACCTTCAGTGGAGGATGGGACTATCAGAAAGAAGGAGATTATCATTAAAGGGGTTCGGGCACTGTGCTGTAATGTACTAACTAAAGCCTATATGGTTGTGCCAGTCACTCCTGAGCTCAATTGATCTAGGAAGATGATAAAATAGGCTAAGAGATGTAATTACAAAACTCAAATGGATGAAATTAAGCAAAGAAGATGATATGAGAGGTGTACCTAGTTTCTGGACAGTAAAGCTTCGACGCACTCTAGATGATGACTAAGAAGCTATTGTCTTTATCTTTGGGTCTCAAATGATCAAATAGAGGTAGAGGATTTGATTATGGGGATTAATGGGAGCTGGGTAAATTAGGATGACAGGCTGTGCTACTACCCTGAGATCGGCTAGCGGTTGTGGCCGAGCTGGCATAAGACAGGAGCACAGTGCTCCTGTCAATATAGTTCATTTGATGAATCCTATAGCTCGAATTTAATCATTGGGAGGATCAGGTTCACGGGCACTGCCTCAGCCATTGGATATGGGCCTTGATCCAACGGCAAAGATCAGATTTGTTGTCGATTTGATTTAGTTGTTTGGATCAAAATCTAAGAAACCATGGGATGATCCAGATCAATGGAATTGGCTATACCATGTTCTAAGCCAAATAGCAAATTTCTGATGTTTTTAAATTTTAGGGTTAATGGTCATTTGAAATTTTAATAAATTAAATTAATTATCTAATTAAATTATATATAGGTTATTAATTAAAATTGAGATATCAATTGAGCTCCAAAATATTCCAAATTTTCTCTTCTAACTAATTTGGGGGTGAGAAACTCAAAAATGAAGTAAGATTTTTAATTGAAGGTCGATTTATTTATTCTTAATTTACAAGTTACTTAAATTTCTCAAAATAAATATCAAAATCAAATGATCTCTAAATTATACCAAAATTCAAGAGTTGGCTCCTAATGTCACTAAGAATCTAATGACAAAGTTATAAGTAGTTTAGACTACCAAATAATGGGTAACAATACTAGGGTTGCTACAGGCTCCACCTCTTAAGAGATATGTCATCCTTGATGCTCTAATGAGTTTAATATAAAATAATCAGTAATTGAATGGTTCTGCCATTTGACCTTAACCATAGGGATTTTGCAGTTTCTTGATTGCTTGAGGCCTCTTCCCAAAATTCCAATAGGCTTACGATGAAAGTTAGACTAGGTTGCAACTCAACTACTAGAAGTTGAATTCATTGATTGTGATATAGCAAACACATTCATAGCAATAAGACATGGAAAATATTATGCATGGTTGAAAATTCTTCAGGCATATCTAACTTGTAGGCAAGGGTTCCCACCTTCTCAATTACTTCAAAGGGTCCTAGATATCTTGGACTTAGTTTTCCTAATACTCCAATTTTTTGAATTATGAGCATTAAACTGACTTTGAGGAATGCACTTCCCCCTACTTGAAATACTAGAGGATGGAGGTGAGCATCGTGGTATTTCATCTTCCTATCTTACACTACCAACATATTCCTTATTGTTAGTTAAGTTCTTATATTAGTCTCTTTGACCAACTTTATGCCATACAGATGAGTGTTTCCTACTTCAATCCAGTCTAATGGGGTGTTGCATCTCCTCCCATAAAGTGATTCAAAATGGGCCATCCCAATATTGGCTTGCTAACTATTATTGTAGGTGAATTCCACCATAGTGAGGTGATCTTCCCCAGATCCCCCAAATTTAAATACACAATGACACAAAAGATCTTCAATGATTTGATTCACTCTTTCAATTTGGCCATCCATTTGAAGATGAAAAGTTATATTCATGGCTAAGTTCATCCCCTGATCTTGTTGAATGGCTAACTAGAATTGAGACATAAACCAATTATCTCAATTCAATATGATGCAACTAGGCATACCACGAAGATGAACAATCTATTTTATGTACACCCTGACAAACTTCTTGGCTGAACTAGTCAGGCAGATTAGAATAAAGTGGAATGATTTTATCAACCAATTGACAATCACCCAAATCGTGTCAGCACTTGATTTACTTTTAGGTAAACCAATTACAAAATCAATGGAAATGACGGTCTATTTTCACTCTGGGATTTCCAACTTTAGAAGTCCACCAGGATTCTGGTATTTAGCCTTGATTAACAAATAGGAATGGCACTTAGAGATAAATATTGTAATGTCTCTTTTAATGACTGGCCACCCAAAAAACTTTTTCAAGTCCTAGTACATCTTACTGCTACCAAGATGGATAGTGTATCTTGAATCTTGGGATTATAAAAGAATTTCTATTTTCAATTTCTTGGGAACTCAATTGAAAACAATACCATCGCCATCTAAATGCACTTCTCGCTTCTTACCACTTTCTATATTAGACTTGAGCTTGGGGTAGCTCTCATCTTCATTCTGAGCAACAATGACCCTTGACCTCAATGAAGATTTAGTTTGACTATATAATTGGAGATTATGCAGATCCTCTAATTTTATTGGTTCAAGATTTAGCCTTTCAGATTCCTCAATTAATGAACTACTACAGCAAATTGACAACATCGTTGCCTTTCAACTCAAGGCATCAGCTATTACGTTAGCCTTACCTGAGTGATGCTGAATCTCCAATTTGCAATCACATATTAGCTATAACCATCTTTGATGCTTGCAATTAAGCTTTTTCTATGTAAGGATATACTTCAAACTTTGATGATTTGTAAATATCTCACACTTGATTCTGTACAGATAGTGGGTCCAGATTAATAGATCAAAACCTACTGTTGTCAATTCTAGATCATGAACAGGGTAGTTTCTCTCATTGGGTATAACTATCTGGAGGCAAAAGCAATCACCTTTCCTTCTTGCATCAAGACACAACCTAGCCTTACTTTAGAGGCATCGGTGTAGACTTGAAAGTCTTTTCCCTTTTGGGGTAGCACTAAGATTGACACAAAAGTTAGCTGATCATTCAACTTCTGAAAAGCTTCTTCACAATCAGCTTCAAATAAAAAGAACTTTTTTCATTAGCTGGGTCAGAGGTGCTACAATTTGAGAAAATTCAGTACAAATATTTTATCGTAGCCAGCTAAATCCAAAAAGCTTCTGATCTCAGTTACGGACTTAGGTTGCATCCACAACTCAATGACACTAATCTTTTTTTGGTCCATCCTTATTCCCTTGACATCAATAATGTGGTCTAATAATGCCAAATAATTCATCCAAAAATAACACTTCAAAATTTTAGCAAACAACTTATTGCTTCTTAGTATCACCAAGACAGCATGTAAGTGCTTCTCATGCTCAATCTCAGACTTAGAATAGATTAGGATGTTATTTATGAATACAATGATGATGTCATCAAGATAGGGTTTTGAGATTCACTGTATCAAATACATGAATATGGATGGAGCATTAGTTAGCCCAAATGACATGACTAACAACTCATAATGTCCATACTGGGTTCTAAGAATAATCTTATATTTCTTCATCCTTAACCCTAATTTGATAAGATATTGATATTAATTCTATCTTTGAGAAGACTTTCGCTCCTACTAATTAGTCAAACAAGTCTTAAATCTTTGGTAAAGGATACTTGTTTTTGACAGTCACTTTATTCAGCTCACAGTAATCTGACACATACATATTGAGCCATCCATCTTCCATATAAACAACACCAGATCTCCCCACGGTGACATAGAAGGTTGGATGAAACATTTTTCCAACAACTCCTATAGTTGCTCTCACGACCCATACAGTTTCTTGGGAGCCATTTGACAAGGAGACTTTGAATATGGTTGAGTTCTCATAATCATCTCAATAAAAAACTCTACCTCTTTCAAAGGAAGTGGTTTTGGCACATCATCTAGAAATATGTCCATGAATTCTCTTACAATGTTGGTGTCCTCCATAGTTTTGTCTTCTTTAGCTTCACCCAACATGGTCACAAAGAATGCGTAGCAACCTCTACCAAGTAATTTATCAGCTTCAACTGCATAGATCAATGATAAGGTTACACAAAGCTTCCTTATAAATACCTCGGGCTTCTTGCCTACCCTTAACATAACCTTCCTTTTTTGATAATCGATAATTACGTTAAACTTGCTCAACCAGTTCATTCCCAAGATTATGTCAACATTTGTTATTGGCATAACTGTCAACTTGGTATGAAAGAGTTGGCTACGAATCTAATGCTAAGAATACAAAATCTTTCTACGTGTATTTCATCTCCTGATGACATTTGAACATTCAAAGCTTTGCCTAGTTTGAATTGCTGAAGGCTTAGGTATTGTGCACATTTTTCAGATATGAATGAGTGATTAGCACCTATATCAAACAATGTGTCACAGGGTTGGTTGTTTATTAATAGTGTTCCTACGATGAATTAAAAATTTTAAATTATTAACCATTGCAAGAAATAAAGACATGCAATTTAACATGCGGGAAAAAAATGCAAAATGCAAAAAATAAATTTAGAGCATACCTTAGATGACTTTGTTGTATTTTTATGCAACAACAGGTGTTAGAGCATACACCTAAAGTAGAGTGGCCGATTGGGAAACAACTTTACCCATAGTATTATTCTTTGCCTGAGGAGGCTTAGGAACAGGCTGAGCTGCTCTCCTCAGATTCTGCACCTGTTAATTTGCTGGGCATGGCATTGTTGCTAATGTCAGCGCTTGAGTTTTCACTAGAATTGGGTTATGAATGGTTGGTGAATGGTTGATCTTCACTCTGTAAATCATTTAAATGGCTTTGGAGTCCCAATACATGTGGCCTAGTCTACCACAAGTAAAACATTTGTTACCATGGTGGTAGCACTTCGCAAATGGATGGGGTTTATGGCATTGACTATTCTGTCTGCCTTGATCATTCAGGATCATCTGTTAGACCCTTAATGCTTGGGAATGGTTTTTCTTTGACAATTCAAAGTTGGAAGAGGATCGAAAGGATCTCATCTTTTGCTATTTCTAAATGTGGTGATGATCTATCAGTCGTGCTCCTTCAAGCAATTTGGTGAAATCTTCATGATGCTAGGATACGAGGTGGTCCCTGAAGGAATCATTGATAACCTTCAAGAAACATCTGCACCTTGCCTCCTTAGTGCGCATAAGGTCGGGAGAAAATATTGACATCTTCCAAAATTCCATCTCATAAGCGAGAACAGTCATGTTGCCTTAAGTTATCTGAATCAACTCATCCACAATTACAATCTAGGTAGAAGGTAACATAAATTCCATACTAAATACTTCCTCAAATTCATCCCATGGGATCTCCTCAACTCCAACTCTAGAAAAGCGATTCTTTAACTCACTATTTCACCAATATTCTACTTCTTCAATGAATATATGTGTGGTAAGATGAGTTACTTCACTTTTGGGGCACTTAATATTGGTCAAGTCTTCTCGATAACTTTGAGCTAGTTTGCTATTTCAATAGGTGAAGTAGACCCATTGAAGGGTGGGCAATTTAGCCTAAAGACGGCATGGCAAAAACCATCAACCATAGGACCAGGAGCAAGTTGAGAGCTTACTTCGATAATCTGATGGATAGGAGGTTTAAGGGTTCTTTCATTTGCTCGAGTCTGGGTTTTGATGAAACCAATAAAAATAGGGATTTTTTTGTTAAAATTTATGCTTTTCTTAGTATTAGTGGTACTTAAAGTTTATTTTTATGGAATTTCAGGAATGAAGAGATAAAGTTGAGATGGATATGAACTTAGAATGATGATGGTGTTGTAGCATGCCACAATGCTACAGTGCGCCATCGCACCCAAATTCCTGAGAGCAAGGCACTACAGCTAGCTATAGCATCCAAGTTCTTGAGATCCAGGCACTACAGCGCACCATAGGATGAAAATTCCAAAGCATCAGGTGCTATAGTGCGATGTAGCGGGTATATTCCAGATAGCTAGGCACTATGCACGCATCGTCGCAAGCAAATTCCTAAGAGCTAGGTGCTACAATGGGCCGTAGTGGACAAATTCCCAAGTGCCAGGTACTACAGCACTCCGTAGTGCACAAATTCCTTAAAGTTAAGCACCAAAACGTACCATAGCAAACAAATCCTGAGAGCTTGGTGCTACCGCATGGCACAACGCCCTTGTTCTCAAGAGGAAGGTGCTATAGTGCACTGTAGAGGCCAAATTATCCAGAGTTGGGCGCTATGCGCGCTGTAGCGGTCAAATTTCTAAGAGCCAGGTGCTAGAGAATCTCGTAAATTCAAAATTCTAATAATCCATATGCCACAATACACCGTAGCAGACAAAATCTCGAGAGTCAGGTGCTATAGTGCGCAATAGCAAACAAAACTCAAGAGCTAGGCGCTACAGCATGTCGTAGCGCCCAACAAACAGAAAGCTTGGTGTTACCACATGCCATAGCGCCTACTATCAAATTTCTTTGGGAAACAGCTCCAAATAAGCATTGGGAAAACTAAACGACTTAATTCTCTCTGTTTTCCCATAGCATGAATTAAATGGCCAGTATTATACTCCTTCATTACCAAGAGAATAATTGATAAATCTTAAATGAAATCAAAATTTCAAGAGGGATTTGACTGGTTATTTTAAATGTAAAAAAGCTGAATGGAGGTCTATAAAAGGATGAATGCAAGACTTAAAAAAGGTTCCAAATTTTAGTTTCAACCTCTGGCCCTAATTTTTGTTTTGTGATAAGAAATATTGAGTAGAGCTTCCCACCCCTAGGAGGAGAAGGCTGCATCTAGAAAAAAAGGAGAAGCACATAGAGAAAGGAGAGAAAAGAAGATTGAAGAAAGAAGAAGACAAGAAGTATGCGACAGTTATTCCAAAGTATTGTATTCCCAATTTATCTTTTGTTTTTTTTTTGTAAGATCTAGATAAAGGCTAAACATTTTAAATTGCTTTCCTTATATTTATTTTTTAATGGCAACTAAAAACCTCTTGGGGAGGATTGGGCTAGAGCATGTAGAAACCATGGATGTAATTCTTGAACTCTTCTTATCAATGGAATGTTAATTAGATCCAAAATTTTTGCATATTTAATTGTATGAACTATTGGAGAAAGGGGAATCTTTATACATAAAAATCTTATATAATATATCTAAATGCAAATCTCATTGAGCTTAATGATCACCTTGCCCAAACGCTGTGCATGTTTGAGCATTAACGTCACGAATGACCACGATAATGTTTGTCGTGCGTAAATAGCCCATGTACAACTTTGGGTATGTGCTTGATCACTTGAGCCATGAGGAAAGTTAAAAACATATTCTCTAAGATCTATAGCTCTCTCTTGATTTATCCGAGGTAGTCATGCACATCAAACTATGAGAAGCATGACATAAGCTCATTTAGCCTCGTTGCTCACTAACTTGGCTAAATGAAGAGTAGATGCATGTGATCCATGAACCACTTTTTGAGCTCCATAGCTCACCCTTGATTTATGTGAGGATATAGAGTGCAATGATCTATGGGTGACATGACATAAGCTCATTTAGCCTGTATAAGAGTAGATGTATGTGAGCCATTGGTGGAATCAAGTTCATATGATACTCAACTTAAAATGTAGATTTTATCACTTAGATGTATGTAACAACTCTAGTTATTATCCTAGTTAAATTTAGATTAATCAAGCTAAATAAAGTATTGATTTTGATTCCATTGGATTCAATGGTCATCTAATCCTAACCCTAGAAGTTTGAAATTGATCAAAGCAAAAAATGAAAATTTTGGTATATTTAGCTATTTTTAAGCTCTAGAAAATACTTAAATTAAATTTATCTCCAAATTAAGATCTGACTTCATTTTTGAATTCCCCACCCCCAAATTAGCTAAGGATGAAATTTTGGGAATTTTTGGAGGTCATTTAGGCACATTTTGGATTTAATTTAAATTGGTTCAATTGCAATTTAGGGTTTTAAGCAATCCTGAATTACAAATATACCCTCGTCCAACGGTCGGCTGATCCCAAACCGCGGGTTCCATCCGGGCCATCCATTCCTCGGATCAGATCCAACGGCCGTGCTTTCGATCAGGCCCTGCCTCATCTCGACTATTCAACGGTTCTGAGATCTTGATCCAACGACATCTAGGTCTCCGTCTTAAGTAAGCCCGATCGCCCGTTCGATCCTCAGATCTGATCCGACGGTTTATCCAGCTTCCTCCTTCGGCCGTTAGATGTTAGGAGATCGGAGTCGTTCTGCATCAACTGGAGATCCATCAGACGACTCTGGAGACCCCCGCAACTATGGATCGTCTTCCTCCTCAGCTCGCGCCCGACATTCGAATCCATTGGTACGTCCACATCCTCAAGCCGGTCTGCCACTCCCGTGCCACATTGGAGAGGCCGTTGCGACCTTGCCCTTATCTCCCTAGCACTCCCAGCCAAGGTCGAGGCCCGGCCCACCCCAATTTGGGAAATTGAGGGAACCCCTCGGGCCTAGCCTATGCATTGGCTCCCAACCTCGGTAACCACCCTAGACCCTCCCTGGTCCTATAAATACCCCTATCGATTCCTCAGTGAGCTTCTTTGCTCATTGAGATCCCCTAATTTTATAGCTAAAGGTCTGCTGGAATCCTGTCATCTTGACTAATTCTTGGCATTTTTTGGAGTCTAGAACTGCTATAGAGGGCCCGTCTGGTGTTCAGACCCCCTGTGAACCTACGTGGCTAGTCTGTTGAGCTTAGAAGCATGTCAACTCCCCTCAGTCAAGTCTACAACCCCGACTTCAGGTACAGATTTTTCCCACTGAACTCAGAGAGCTCAGTTTCCCTTTAAGCTTCTAGTTAAGCCTCTGGATGTCATCTAAATCGCCTTAGCCACTTAGGAAACCCAGTGTGATTGCTCTCAAGGTCTGGATTAGCCTAAGTTGATCGATCATTCATCTGGTTTGTGCCGCGAGCTCGTAGCCGAGCTCAAGTAAGGATCCACCGATCCAGGGCACCCTGAAGCTCGTGGCCAGAGGGCTTCAATCCGCCTCACCACCAGGATGGTGTGGGATCGAGCTCTGGCCAAGTGGTCATCTCTGTGAGGAGAATTTACTCCTCACAGTAAACCCTAAAAGCTTCATGTAAGGCTGAATTCACCGAGTAGCCATCCGACGATTCAATGTGTCCCGGAGAGAGATTAGGGGTGCGATCGATGAGTCCCTACTCCAGGATCGAGTAGCGATTGAGTTGAGCTGCCGCTGTTGCCTGGGTACCGAGAATTTCGGTGCTGAAGCTCGGCTTGGACGAAGTCCGTCGGGAGGAAGGAGATGAAGTCCGGGTCGGGCCGACCCGTGACCCGCGCCTTTTGATTTTGGGCCGCGGTTATTAGCGATTTATATGAATATATTTTCTATGGTTATTAATTAAATAAATCAAATCCTATAGTTTTAATTTAAATAAAAATATAGATTAAATTAATTGAATAACTTTAGCTATACTGATCCAAATGGTATGATCCAATATACCATTTAAATCAGAAAAATACAAAGAATCTAAATATAAAATAAAATCACATATCCAATGGTTGGATTTAAAATAATTAGTTAATCCTTTTTCTATTTGTAATTAAATCACAATAAATTCAATTAATAACCAAATTAATTGATTTATGGCTCTAATTGCTCAGTTAATCTTAAGGAACCTATGTAGACCATTAAAAGTGATTTAGGAACCCTAATTGTCCTAATCCCTCCTTAATCACCCTAATTAGGGATTAGTGAACTAAGTCAGGATTAAGCTTCTGATTTTGGGTAAGTTAATTTCTAATGCTATCTTAAGTATATTAGAACCTATGTGTAAGGTTGGATTGCCCTAGAATGCCCTAAATTCATTAATCACCCTAATTGGCTTAAATAGGTGATTAGTGCTAATTAGCTTAATTAGGTTGTCAAAACCTAAGATAAGTACTTCATTAACCAACATAAAACACATTAAAATAGATTAGAAGTAGTTTGGGTAATTGAATCCTAAAATCCCATATTTAGCCTTAAGAGGGGTATTTTGGTTATTTTGACCAAAATGTGCTTAAGTGTCCCTTAAACCTTGGAAAATTTAGTAAGTTACCCTTAGTTAGATTATTAATGTTCTACTGAACTCTTAGACTATTGATGTTAATAATATGGATATTAAGTTAAGAGATATTCATTTAGCCTTAATTAAGATGCTTAGATCTTAAGTGATCATAAAAGGGTCACTTTGCCTTAATAATTGAATCTAATAATTTTAGATGTTAAATCTCAATTTAATAAACTCAACTAGCTAGTTTATGAGCTTAAATTCTAAAAGAAACATATTTAGGAAACCCTAAGTTATAAGCCTAGCTTAAGTCTAAAGTGATCAAATCTTAGATCTTAGATCTTAGATCTTAGACTTTTGATCTTCTACTTGAATTAAACTAATTCCAATTGAAATTCCTTAAATAATTTATTGTCTAACTCTTTTGAAGCCTTCCATGTGGGTGTAGGATTGATTCAATCTATGGGATAATGAAATTATCCAAAAGATTGAATATAGAACTTAGATTCTCAAGTTCTTAATCAATTATTTTATCTTATAATCAGTAGAGTAACATTTCACTAAGTTCCTAGCTCTTGGATCTTTCAGCTTATAGGATCCTTTATCTTTATCTTGGGTATTAAGTATGAACCCTAGATCTTTAATAGGACACCACCTTGGATTTAGGAGTTGAGCACCAAAGTGGAGTTCAAATCCAAGATCCATAATCTTGATTTATTAAATCAAGATTTAGGTAAGAGAGAAAAATACTAATAATCAGGTCATTGATTCATTTGTTTAAACCTTATAGTCATTATCTGATTTTAATTTAGAACTTGCTAAGTTCTAATATTAACTTTAAGGTCATAATTTTAGGATTATACTCGATAACTGGATATTGGAGATCCTAAACTTGTATCTTCCCAGAATAGTTAGATTGGATAAAGTAGACAACAACAGATATCACATAAGTATAGATTGAGTCTCCTGCTTACTTTGACTTGATAACTTTGCACACCTTGGATATTGAGCCTTATTTCTTGAGCATAATAGGAGAACTTAGGATATGGATGATACATCATAAGTTAGTGTTTGTAAAGCATATCATTCATCTAGTTCTTACAGTGCTTTTAGTTAGTAGAATATGTCCTAGCTTAGTCTTACTCTTCAGTTCTAGTATTGTATAGAATAGACCTAGACCTAGCAGATTTGGATGTCTATGATGGGTATTGTTGAGTTCATTTTGGAGGCCCTGTATGGCCTATTGTCTGGTATGACAGTACTATGTTTTAGGCTTATTGCTACTCTAGGTTAGTTTTTTTCAATCTTGTTTTTTCTTTGCCACTTGCTTCAGTGGCCTTTCTTGTAGTACTTGCTTACTTTGCCACATGTCTCAATGGCTTTACGTTACACTTGATTGTTTTGCTTTTGCCACATCTCTCAGTGGTAATTTCTCTTCATATTAATCTATATGTTATAAGTATATTCTTATGGATTGGCTAGATATATAAATATTGGCATATTTAGGATGTTAGAATTTCTTATTATTTCAACACTTGTGTTCTTTTATATATCTATTAATTCAGTTTGTAATAATTGAATTCTGGATGTATTTTACTTTCTGCACTTGATCTGAGTTACTGTCTCTTCTACTTGTTATATTATACTGTGATGTGGATGTTATAATCATGTTTTCTGCTTTCGCTACTTTGATACGTATTGATGTATGTTTATAGTTGTATTATCCAGGTGACAAGTCCTTGGCTTAAGGTAGGTTGGGGTTTTATCTAACTTTACTTAAGTTGGAGATTTGCCATAGTTGGAGCACCGTACTCTCTACTGTTAGTACGGGGGGCCCACAACGTAAGAGATGAATTTATGTACTAATGATCACATGATTATCTATGCATCGAGATTAAACCTTTTTAGTATTTATCTCAGAGCACTAGATAAGATTTAGTATATTTTGTAAGTCTACTAGAGAAGACTAAATCTCTTGATTATAAAATAAAAAATAATCCAAATTATTTGACATAAAGTTATGAAGAAGAGTACTTGCATGAACCCATGATACTTTGCATGTTTAACCTCAACTCTCCCCAATTTTCCTCAACAATTTCAAAACTTAAAAAATCTTTGAATCATACTTTAGGACTAAACCAATATCATTTTGATCATTTAAACATTATTGAAATTAGGTAAAATCTAGTAACATATCTAAAAATCATTCCTAGAGGATGATAAATCTGGGGATCTTACCATCCCATATTACTCCAGACAACATACCCTTACGTGCAAATGTAGACACGTGTATTTTAGGTCTGTCAAGCTTCTGGTGCCAATGCCAGGGAATGGTGCATTAGAGTTTTATTAGAGATAACTTAAAAGTAAATGGTGAATTAATATTTTGATGCATATATTTTTTGATATCTATATTTAAATGTTCATTTAATTTTTATATTTACAGATTTATTTTCTTTTATACATTCGTATCTTTGAGTTGTGCTTAAGTTCCTACTTGATTTAAGTTTTGGATGTGTAGACAAAATTTTGACATTTATTTGTTTGACCCTGAGATTAAATAAAGTTTGTTAAGATTAATAAGAAAATAATTTTGAACAAATCTAATACAGCAACTCATGGATAATTTAAAAGATAACCTAAGAGAGGTTTATGAACATAATAAGGGTAGAGCCGTGAGAGACTACACCGTACCCACTATTAGGGGAATCCCGCATGCTATAGTATAACCTAATGTAGAGGTGAACAACTCTAAAATAAGGACATTGACATTACAAATGGTATAAAATAACCAATTTAGTGGGAAGGCAATTGAGGACCCAAACATGCATATCTCTAACATTTTGGAGATATACGACACTTTAGATACAATAACATTACTAATAACCTAATTAGATTAAAGCTATTCATATTCTCATTGAGAGATAGAGTTAAGAGATAGCTCAGTTATTTTCTTGGCAATTCTATAAGCACGTGGGATGATTTAGCTAGGAAATTTATAGCTAAATATTTCCCACCAGCCAAAACTGCCATGTTAATAATTGAGATCACTAACTACTCTCAACAAGATGTTGACACACTGTACAATAGTTGGGAATGATTTAATGAGTGCCTAAGGTGATGCCTCATCATGGATTCCCACAGTGGATACAGGTTCAGACGTTTTGCAACGAATTGAACGCACTCACCAGGATCCTAATAGATGCAGCCAATGGGGGGGTTCCTTAAATGGAAAAACACAAGAAGAGGCTTATGACCTGTTAGAAGAAATGGCTAGTAATGCTTACTAACGGTTTACCGAGAGGCTAAATTCTAACATGAGTGATGTTAAGAAAATAGCTGAATCCAATAAAATAGATGAACTCCAACATAAAATCACTATGCTAAACAAAAAATTAGGACAAATGAATGAAAGTGCCATGCAAGAAGTTATTTGTGAGTTCTGTGGAGGTGCACACACTAATTAGAATAGTAGTTCTAATATTCCTTTTGCACCCTCCAACCATGAACATATAAATTTCTTAAGGAATAACAATAATAACTCAAGAAATAATAACCCATACTCTAACACTTATAACTAAGGGTGGATGAATCACCCTAATTTTTCATGGAGAAATGAGAATACCTCTAATAACTTCCCTAATGGGCACTAAAACTAGATTAGGCAAGAACACAATTTTAGCAATTCAAAACCTCAGCAACAAAATCAATAAAATCTAGGAATAGAAGCAACCTTTCACTTCTTTAAGGTTGAAACACTATCTTTCATACACAAAACTGAACAAATAATAAGTAGGCATGAGTCCTCAATTCAGAGGATAGAGGCAACTCTCTGTAATATTAATGTCCAAACGGGATAGATCTCCCATCAATTGATGAATAGACAATAGGGAGCACTCTCTAGCACCACGAAAATAAATTAGAGGGAAATGGTGAGCATTATCATATCAAAAGATGTAAATAAAGAATTAATGTTGCATTATAAAATTAAAAATACTAAACCTCTTAAGACGGAACCTGGAATAAACTCTCGAAAGGAGAAAATAGGAGAGGAGAGTGTAGGAAAACAAACTAAGATTGAAGAAAACTTAGTGGCTTTCAAGAGAAGGGATTCTAGGAGACTCAATATCCCTTGTGTGATTGATAGATAAGTTTTTTAGATCCCTAGTGTGAATTAGGAGTTCTATCAATGTAATTCCATTTCAAATATAGAGGCAACAAGGGATGGGGGGAATGGAAGATACCCCTGTGATTCTAAAGTTTGTAAATTTGGACTCCATGACACCATTTGGCATTCTAAAAATGTGTTAGTAAGTTCAAAAAGTTTTATGATTCCAACTGATTTCATAGTGTATGAGTGGGATAGGAGGAATGAAAATTCCACCATTGTTTTCAGAAGACCATTCTTTCCACAACTCGTATAATAATTGATGTGGAAAGCGGCATAATGAAAATTAAAATAAATGGGATGGAAAAAGATGTGGATTTACTACCGGCCGTTAACAGGGAGAAAAATTTATATTTAAAATAGAACGAGAGAGAAAGAGTAAACTAAAGCCTATTGAGATTGAAATTGAAGAAGAATTGTCCTGTGAGTCTAAATCTAAGAGACTCACAGATACCTCATTTAAAGGTGGTTATTTTAAAGAAACTAAGGTGAAGAGAAAAACTCAAATGGGGAAAAGGAAGTACAAGGTTAAATCCAACCCCAAGAATGAACTAAGTGATCCCATGATTTATGATATGGATAGATTTTGACTGAGCATAGCAAATCTGCTTGTGCTCATCCAAGCTCCTTAAAAATCTTGAAGCAAGTACCACTTGGGAGCGAGAAGTGATATAATTTAGAATGGCGGAGCTAAGGACATTAAACTAAGCGCTTTTTGGGAGGCAACCAAAATTTTTGGTTAGATTAGTTTATTTTCTACTAATTAATTAAATTGATAAAAAAAAAATGCATCTTGTTTCACTTTCAAATTTTTTGTAAGAAAAAAGTAGGAAAATTGAAATTTCTTGAAAGCAGAGCATTGCCGCGCGCTGCCGCGTGCTGAGTGCGCTACAGGCGTCGTACATTGGGAATTTGTGACCAGGTGCAACAGCACACCACAATGCCCTATAGCTAGTGGCATGAAAGGACTAGCAACTCTGTAATTAATTGCAGAATTTCAAGAGGGATTATCCTAACCGTTGTAGCGTGTTATCTCCAATAAAAATGGTCAAAACCTGTAAAACATTTATATTCACTTGGTCTTTCCAATGATTGGTTGTTAAATCACACTTATGGGTCTTAATGAAAACATTTTGACTTACCATTGGGAGGAGTACATGTGGAAAGTAGGTACATAATCTTAGATTCTTGGAATCCCTTTGAATAGCAAAGTATGGAGAGCTGCTCTCTTGCATTCCTAGAAAATTACCTCACCTCCTTTCAATCCTTAGAACCTTAAACAAATTAGTAGAGATGACCTTCCAAAAGAAATAAACTGTAAGAAAGGCAACAACATCCTCTTCTTTTGTAGGGATCATTGATGACAAGAGGTTCCACTCTTCCAAAGATAAATAAAGATTCCAGTAGATCACCTCCAAGAAGAAGTTGATCCTTAAATGGGGATTTGTTGAACCTTATCTAGTGAACCCTTCCAACATCATCAATCAAGAATGGGTAAACTTGGTAGGGCAGTAGGATGTAACCCATCCACTCCTCATTCATGAGGTGTGCACTAATGCTATTAATGCTTAAAGACAAAGCATTTTTGTCCGAGAAAAAGCCATTGAGTTTGGACTTCGGGAAGTCAGAAAATTTTATGGGTTCGAATCCACAGGCATCTGCACTTACAATGACTATATAGATTTTTATTTTGATCCTAAGGAAGCTATGCACGTACTCACGGGCTACAATGACAATTGGAGTGGGAATGTTGGCAACATTCCATGGGCCTTGCTAATAGTAGCAAGCAATGCTTGGCACATAATTGTCTCCATCAGAATAATGCCATCTGGGCATTTGAGTAAGGTAATCCAGACGAGAGCTATACTTATATAGGAAATTTCATGTTTGGAAAAAATCAATGTTGCCAAAATCATATTTGAGCACATTTGGCAAGCTCTTAGTGGGCCATGCGCATCTCTTGCCTTTGGGTCCCTCATTACTGGGATGTTCCTTGAGAAAGGGATAAAAAAAATGATGAAGCCCTATTTCCTCCCAAAGCACCTCTCACCTTCAAGAACATGCATCATTACTCTGGGGGGAAAGGAGTAGGAAGAGAAGGCAATAAGGAGTAGAGGAAGGAACTTTGACCTAGGTAAGCCAAAACTCCAAGTTTATAAACCTTCAAAGGAAAATTGATAGGTTGGAAGAGTATCAAAAGCAAGCTGGTAAATGTGTGGAAGCTAGCCTTCGTTACTATAAAATGACCATGTACCAACAATGCAAATAGAACAAGGACTTTAACATAGCTCTTGGGGGTATGTTTGCAAATTAGTATTTACACAGTGGTCCAGGCAAAATAATTTTTTCACCACCACCAACACTTGAACCTCCTCCAGCCATCCCTTCGACTGAATATGCTCAGGAAGAAGGATATGATGATGATGATGATGATGATGATGATTGAATAATCAAGTTATAATTTACTTTTCTTTTGTCTGTTTCCTTTTCTGTATGTTTTGTTTGTTTAGTTTTTCTTATGTTTGTTTCATCACCTATGTAACTTGTTGCTCCCATCTAATAAAATTAATGTAATCACTTTTTGAGAATTTACATCTCCTTACAAATTAAGCTCTAGAATATGATTCACTTGTTAGGAAATCTTCATGAATCTATTAATATAGCATGTATGTGATTGAGCAAGTAAGTAACCATTATGCATTAAATTTTCAATAAAACTTACTAAAACCATTATGTTGACTCTTTTATCAAAACTTGTGACTCAATAAAATTAAGTGTGGGAGGCAAATAAAGCACATATGAGATAAATGAAAGATTGGTTAAAATAAAAAATGTGCTAAGCTTCTATAGGACTTAATGAATGTAATGCATGAAAAATGGGATGAAGAAAAATGTCTTGCCCTTAAAAAAAAAATCTAAAGGAAGGAAATGGAATGAAGAAAAATGCTTCTCCCATGCGACATTGAAAAAGAAAAAGTAAAGATGAAGACAAATATATCTCCCGAAAGGAAATACGCATTACATTACATTAGAAGAAGAACATATGACACAAAAATTTTTAAAGACACCAACTTTCAACTGTACTTAACAAGGAGCTTGAAAGTTTCCCAAACATTTGTCCATGTAGTCACACAATGTTTAAAAGAAAAGTGGAAAGGATAGTGCAAAGATTAGTCAAATATTGGACCAAAACTAATGAAGGTTACCCTTAATCAATCATCACATTGTTGATAGTACATTAAGTTATAAGAAGAGTTTCATAAATATTTCTATTGAGAGCAAGATTATGTAATTCTTACTATTAAAAAACATTATTTATTGCTTACTCGAGAATGAGCACAAAGTTAAGTGTGGGGGTGTGATGAATCCAATTAAAATAAAGTATTTTTTTTTTGAAATTGATACTTTTATTACTATTAGTTGTACTTTAAGTTTGTTTTTGTGGCATTTAAAGAAAAAAGAGCTAAATTTGAGATCAGAAGGAAATTTAAATAAAGATGGCGCTCATTGCACCACAATGCGGTCCAGCACGTCATAGCACCCAATTCCTGAGAGCGATGTGCTACCTATGCGCCATAGTGACCAAGTTCTTGAGAGCAAGGCACTACATTTCATCATAGCAGACAAGTTCCCGAGAGCCATGCTCTACAGCGCAGCGTATCAGGTAAATTTCTAAGAGCCAGGCACTATAGTGCATTGTAGCGAGCCAATTCCCGAGATCCAGGCGCTACCGTGCACCGTAGCGAAAAAATTCTCAAGAGCCAGGCACTACAATGTGCCGTAGTGGGCAAATTCCTAAGAGTCAGGCATTGTAGTGCCCCATAGTGAACAAATTTTAAAGAGCCATGTGCTACAGTGCATTGTAGCAGACAAAATTCTAAGAGCCAGGTGCTACAGCGCAAGTAGTAGACAAAATTCAAGATCTAGGCACTACAGCAGGCCCTAGCACCCCCCTTATTCTTGAGAGCTAGGCACTATAGGGCATCGTAACAGCCAAATTGCAAATAGCCAGGTGCTATAGCGTCTCATGAGCAAAGTGTGACAGCGTGCCGTAGCAGCCAATTTCTTAAAAGACAAGTGCCACAGTGTGTCGTAGTAAACAAAATGCTGAGAGCCATGCGCTATAGTGCACTGCAGTGCCCATCAAACAGAAAGCTTGGCTTTATAGTGGGTCATAGTGCCCGCTGTCAAATCACTTTGGGAAATAGCTCAAAGTTAGCATTCGAATAATTAAAAGACTTAATTCTCTCAATTTTTCCACAACATGAATTAAATGGCCAGCAATAAATTCCTTCATTACTAAGAGAATAAAGAATTATATTATAAATGAAGTCTTATTTTGAAGAGGGAGTTGGTTGGCTATTTTAAATGTAAAGAGACTGAATGGAGGTCTATAAAATGAAGAATGCAAGACTTAAAAAAGGTTTCAAGTTTCAGTTCCAACCTCTGGTCCTAATTTTTTTTTTTATGATAAGAAAGATTGAGGAGAGCTTCCCATCCCAAGGTGGATAAGTGTGCAGCTAGAGGCAAAGGAAAAGCACAGAGAGCGAGGAGAGAAAAGGAGATTGAAGAAAGAAAAGGCAAGGAGAATGCGACAGTTGTTCAGTAGTATTGTATTCCTACTTTATTTCTTATGTTTTCTTGTAAGAGCTATGTAAAGGCTCAATATTTCTTGAAGCTTTCTTTGTATTTATATTTTAATGGAAGCTTAAAGCCTCCTTTGGGGGAGGGTTGGACAAGAGCATGTAGAAACCATAAATGTAGTGCTTGAACTCTTCTTATCAATGGAATGTTAATTAGATCTCAAAATTTGTGCATATTTAATTGTATGAACAATTGGAGAATGGTGAATCTTTATGCATATAAATCTTACTATATATATCCAAATGCAAGTCTCATTAAGCTTAATAATTGCCTTTCCCAATCATTGTACATGTTTGAGCATTAACATCACAAATGATTGTGACAACATTTGCCATGAGAAAATAATCCATGCACAACTTTGGGCAAGTGCTTGATCATTTGAGCCATGATGAAAGTTAGCAATATCTTCTCCAAGCTTTATAGCTCACTCTTGATTATGTGAGGTAGTGGAGCGCATCATGCTATGAGTGACATGACATAAGTTCATTTAGCCTTGCAGCTCACTGCCTTGGCTAAATGAAGAGTAGATGAATGTGAGCAGAGAACCACCTTTTAAGCTCCATAGCTCACCCATGATTTATGCGAGGATTAAAGCACTATGAGCTATGGGTGATGTGACATAAGCTCATTTATCCTAGGAACTCATTTCCTTAGCTAAATAAATAGTAGATGTGCGTGAGGCATTGGTGGAGACAAGATCATGCGATACTCAACTTAAAATGTAAATTTTATCACTTAGACGTAAGAGATGAATTCATATTCTAACGATCACATTATTACATATGTGCCGAGATTGAATCTTTTTAGTGTTTATTTGAGAGCACTAGATAAGCTTAAGTACATTTTGTAAGTTCACTAGAGAAGACAAAATCTTTTGATTATGAAATGAAAATCAATTCAATTGACTTGACATGAAGTTGAGAAGAAGACTATTTGCATAAACCCATGATACTTTGCATGTTTAACCTCAACTCTACTAAATTTTTCTCAATTATTTCAAGACTTAAAAAATGTTAGAATTGTAATTTAGGACTAAACCCAAACAATTTTGATCACTTAAACATTATTGAAATTAGGTAAAATATAGTAACGAATCTATACACCATTCCCATAAGATGATAAATATTGGATCTTATCATCCCTTATTATTTCGAACCACATACACTTGCGTGCAAACACAGACACATGTATTTTAGGTCTGTCAAGTTCCTACAAGGATTTTAATCATCTCTACTTAAGTTTTGATTTCTTTAGTAGTAGACAAACTAGAAGATGCATTCTTACTAAGTTTACAAGAGGAGTATTCCATTCAGGATTCATTCTAAGAATGAAAAGAGAAATTTAGAAGCAAGGAAAAAAATCTTTTCATTAATACTAAATTTAGAATAAGCCTTGAAAAATTCTAGAGAGTAGAAGATAAAAGAAGACTGTTACACAATAATTAAGCTAATATAATTGCTTATAGAATTTAGAATAGAAAAGTATTTCAAAATCTTGAAAGATGGATGGTTGGTAAAACTTCCGACTCTCACGAACCATCCTATAATAGGCACTACACCACTCTTCAGCGTAGTCATCAAAGAGTTGATCTAAAACCTTGAAACAAATGGGATATGAACAGCCTATGGAATAGAAGCCTTCAATCACTCGATAGAGCTAATCATTTGCCAATTGAGGAAGACCAACTCTTAGAAAACTAGCAACTTGAGAATTATGTTGAGCACGTCTCCAACAGAAGATGATACTCCAAAGTAAAGGCTTCCATACTTAAGTCCCTTCTAATAGTCATTGTCCCATAATTGGAAGAACATCCTAGAAGAATAATCTAGATCTGATTCGAAATTTGTCATCTGAACAATTTGGATGGTTAAATTAGGTTAAGTTATTTATTATTTATAAGATGTTTGCTATCCGAAGGCATGATTACTAGTGTTCTTATTTTAATTTTTAATGTTGTCTGATTTGGATAGATAGATATTCACTTAATTTCTTTCTTTCAACTTAGCACTCAAATACCAACTTTAATGCCCTGGTGCTAAGTTAGTAAGTTCTAACCCATCACTAGAGGTTACTATAGTACTTAATATTGAATTAGTAGGAAGCTAGCTTACTATTAAGCACTATACCAAGAATCTTTTTGAGACAAGAAAATATAGTAAATAAAAGAGTAATATATAAGTTTATATATATATATATATATATATATATATATATATATATATATATATATATATATATATATATATATAATCCAAACCATTCAAAGCACAATATAGAAAATGCATCATCACAGAAAAGAAAAGTAAGAATATCCAAAATTATAGGTATTACAAAAGCTTATAAAATATTATAAAATTCTCTCATCCTTGTTAATAAGAAAATGCAAGTCTTCAAAGTTACTATTGAAGGTTAATATCAACTTAAACTTCAAGCTCCAGAATATGCTCCTAATCTACCAAAAATAGTTTTTAATATGGTAGTGTACAACCAATAAAGTAAAACAAGAGATTAAACCTAAAAAGTGTAAGTACATTTTAGGGTAATTGTAAGTTTTATTTAATTTAATCAGATATCATAATAGCCATTTACAATATTTAAGTAAGCAGTGCACTAACCAACAAAAGGAAATAGGTACAAAAATATATTAATACTAAAAATTATGTAAGAGAAAGTAAAGGTTCTCTAGGAAATTGCTCTTGCTTGCATAAATTATATAAGGAAGAAATAATAACTAAGCACTAAAAATGCTAGTGTGCATGTGAAACATGAAGAAAAACATGTATATGTCCAAAGGAAATTATGCGAAGTAACAGTAAGAGTTAAGCAGCATATGGATAAATAAGAGTAAATAAACAAATATACAACTGCAAGTAAGTTGAAGTAAAAACTGTAAAAAATGTAATACATAAATAGCAAGAAATACAGTACAATGATGTAAAGTAAAATTCAATCTCAAAGACTAAGTAACATAGTCATAAGACTATGATAATTCATTCACAATAAATAATATTATGAGAAATACATTGTTAAGTTATTATCTTATTTAAGGTTTTTTTTTATGGGAACATTACATAACAAATGAGGAGTTAAAATCGTCAGCTTAACCATAAGTAGCGAGTATCCCATAACACACACTCTCCCCCTTCAGGATATGTGTAGCATTCAAGGAGTTCAAAATTAATTATAAACCATGTGATCTTTATTATTTTCTAATTTAATTATCTACCTTAATGATTTGGGCTATTCAATCTCTAAGTCATTTGAAGCATAATAATATAAAATAAATATGGTTTTGAAAATAGTAGTTAAATTAAATATTATTTAGATGGCAAAGAAAAAATAATTATATATATATATATATATTTAATTTTAATTTAAAATCCTATCTTACTTCTAGATCTACAAGCTACTATACCTTCTAATTGCAAAGCTACTAGGTTTAGACTAGTGCTAGGGTTTCTATCTAGAAGGTTAACTTAAGGATTTACTATGCCTTGAGTCTATTATGGTATCTAAGGGTTAAACCTTTCTAACTCTATAGCTTCACCAACTTGTCAACTACTCAGTAATAATTTACTAAGTCCTAATCTTAAAGTGAAGGTTTAAACTGAAGGACTTACTAACATTAGCATCAAAGTCCTAATCTTTCCAATGGGAACCTTAAAGTTAGCTATAGACTTCTAAAAAAATTCTATAGTCTCTAACAATTCATCTTTGATGCTAGCATGGATTATGTCACTCCTACATCTAAGGAAAGGAGGGTGTTAGAGTTGGTTCAAACTAACTTCTCTATGCTTCTATAGTTGAATCTAATGGGTTTTAGTCATAGGATAATATTCATTATATTTATACCTAAGAGTTGGTACAATCACCAAAATAATTTGATAATCCAATCCTAATAATTTTGACGATTAATTGGGCCAAAAATTATAGCAATCCTTAACCATATGTATATGTTTATTTTAATATGATTTGCATATTATTTAAGTGTATTTGTGTATTATTATATATATGTTGAGGTATTTGGTGAGATTATATTGATTATAAGGAGTTTTGATGAAGAAAATAAAATCCACAGGTACTTTGGCCCATCTCGATGTGCTCCGGAATCTATTTTTATGGTGCTTCCCAAGACCAAGGTGCCCAGGCGTCCAATAACAAAGGCATGGGTTCCCAAGCTTGCTCCAGTACCCGACAAATAGAGTTATGGGCATTCACACTTGCCTATGTGCCCAAAATATTCTCTAGGATGTAAATAGATGCCCCTTAACATCTAAGGCATAGATTTGGGTGGTTTTAAAGCCAAATTAAAGTCCTAAAATAGAAGAGTATCACTTAGAAAAATATTAGAGTTCCTAAGAGAGAAATATCAACCATCCCAAGAGAGAAAAAAGGAAAACACTTAAACTGTTATTGGAGAGCAATTGAAAGATGATGACGAAGAAGATGATGATCAAGAGAACCCTTTGGGATGTTCCTTCAGTAATCCCTTTTCTTTTCACTTTAATTGCTTTTGCATTTTATTGTTCTAAGAAATCATATTATCTTTGAGAGCACAAACACTTTTTGCCTATGATTCCTTTTTAATGGCAGTCAAAACCCCCCTTTCAGGGAGGATTAGGCTAGACATATGTAGTAAATATATATATCTAAATGATGAGCTTAGATTTGTGATTTGTTGTGATGAATGCATGTGCCTTATTGTGTATATCTCTTACTTTTATGTTAAGAAATTAATATCCCTTAAAAAGGGCATTCTCATATTGCAATCCTTACTTGATAAACCCCTGAAATCTTAATGAGATGTATGTGCATGTAATTTCATGCCATACAAGTAGTACTAAAGCTTTGGTCATAGCAAAACTCCATATCAAGGATTTATGCATGCTTGCTTAGACACAAGGTTAAACCAAGTAAGAGGTTGTCAGAGTAGAGAGATATACATGCTTCCCTTTGAAGATTGAGATGTCTATGTGCATATTAAAATAGAGATGGAAATCTAGTTCCATTTTGTGGGGCCTCGTACCCACCATGACCATGCTAATACTGATATTAATATAATCACGAGTAGTGCGATGCTCCAACTATGGCAAATCCCCCCAACTTAAGTAGAGTTAGGTATAACCCAACCCGCCTTAAGAAAAAGACTTGTCACCTGAAACTGAGAACATACATCAACATATCAAAGTAGCAGAAGCAGAAAATAATAGAATATAACATCCACATCACAGCATAGTATAAAAAGAGAAAATGCAACAGTAGCTAAGCTCAATTTGTAGAAAGTAAATACATCTAGATTCAGAATTATTACATGAAAGAAAAAAGCTCTCATAGTCACAACAAAAAATGAAATCTAACTAAGCAGGAACATGAAGATCCTCCTTCTGCCCAAGCTCCTCTCGAGAAGGGCTACCAATGAATAGCTCCAAAATTGACATTTGTCAGTATCACAAATGCCAGGGCCCCAGCCAGTAAAAGAAAAAGGTTACAATTAGACAAATTGTCTAAGTACATTTTATGCTGATTAGGTGAACTGAAAATTTAAAGATATCACTTTATTACTATTAGCATATAAGTAGTTTAAGGTGCAACAAACTACAAAGAATAGGATAGTTATAAAATAACATTTCTAACTATACAACCAAATATGCAAAATGACATACCGTACATGAAGTTGAACGAGGTGAGGTTATAACATAGTATTAATTGCAAGGTCTTGGAAGTAAAGCTCATCTTAACATGATTATGATCACATGAAAATATGCTGGTTACGAGAAGGAAAATTGTACTGAAACATGCCGAACTAAGTATACAAAACTGGTATCCTAAACTTGTCAATACTTAATAAATGATGAACTGAAATAATGAAATGAAGTTAGTATAAGTGTATGCAGAACTATAAAGTAAAAGCCATTGAAGCAGGTGGCAAGACAAGCCAAGGCACTGAACTGAACTGAAAGTAAAAGTTACTAAAGCATGTGGCAAAATAAGTCAAAACACTGAAAGTAAAACCATGCCTAAACATAGTACTGCCATGACAATATGAATATAAAGTTCAACATGTATCCATCCTATGCATCATTAGAGCTAGGCCTAAGTTGAACTTATAGAATGAAACATTTATCCATCCTAGCCAAGCTCAGGGCTAGGTCCAAGTCTATTCTACAATAGAACTGGTGCTGAGGAGGCAAACTAAGCTAGGACACAATCTACTGAACTGAATGTACTAAATGAACCAAATAAAATTTATGATGTTCAAATACTAACTTAGGATACATCATCAATATCCTGAGTTCACCTATTATCTCTAAGGAAGAAGGCTCAATATACAAGGTTTGCAGAGCAACAATAGTTAAAGTATGCAAGAGATTCAACTAGACTCATGTGATATCCATTGTTGACTAATTTAATTTACTCTAACTATTCTAAGAAAATACAAGTTTAGGATCTCCGAGATCCAGCAATTGAGTATAATCCCAGATTCACGACCTTAATGTTAAATTAGAACTTAACAAGCTCTAATCCAAAATCAGGTGACGACTGTAAAAGATCAAAGTAAATGATTCCACAACTTAATTTAACGTATTCACAACACTCAACCCAAATCTTGAGCATACTAATCAATATTAGAGATTCTGAAATTAAACCATATCCTTTGGGCTCAAATCCTAAATCCAAGGTACTATTCTACTAAGGATCTATGGTTCACACCCAACCATAATCTAAAGGTGGAAGATCTTATGAGCTAAAGGATCAAGAAGCTAAGATCGTAATGAAAGGGTATTCTATTATTAAAGGCAACAAAATCAATTAAGAATCAAAGAATCTAAGATCTATATTCAATCCAAAGATTAATCACATTATTCTACAGGTTGAATATATTTTATACCATAAGGAGGTTTCTAGGGAATTAAGCTAATAAATCAATTAAGAATTTCCAAGATGATAAGACATAATTAGATCAAAGTGATTAAGAGCTTAAGATCTAAGATCTAAGGTCTAAGGCTTTATTACTTAAGAAAAAGAAAAATTAAACTTAACTCAATTAGATTAATTAGGCTTAGAAGTTAAGAAAATGGTACTAATACATTTCACTACTGATTAAGAACACTTTACTGAAGTTTTTAAGGTTAAGGATGCCTAAGCAATATTTTGGTCAAAGTGACCAAAATACCCATCTTAAAGCTAAATTTAGGATTTTGGAGTTTAATCTTTCAAATTGCTTCAATTTAGTTTTAATGGACTTAATATTAACTAGAGAGGTAAATGAAGCTCTCAACTTAAGATTTGATATCATAAATAGCCTAATTAGCACTAATCACATTTTAATGCCAATAAAGGTGATTTTAGGGTACATTAAGATGATCCAAGCATCGTTATAAGCTCTACTGCACTTAAGAAGGTGATTGAAACTTACATCTCCAAAATCTTGGGTTTAACTAAAGCTATATTCACTAATCCAAAATTAGGGTGATTAGCAATTTCAAGACTCCTAAATTATTTCTAATGGCTTAAATAGGTTCTCCAAAGTCTATGAGCAATCAGAGACTTAAATTATGATTTTTGGACATTAATTGAATTAATAAAGAATTAATTATGTTCAGAGAAAGATTAGTCTAATTTATAAAATCAAACCATTATATCATAAAATGTATTGCATATTATTATTCCTTATGATTTTTTGATTCAAATGGTATATTGGATCATACCATTTGGATAAGTATTGATTAAATTTATTCATTAATTCATTATGAATGTTTTCATTAATCAAATCATAGGATATTAAATTAAATGGATTTATAAATGAATTAGTAGAAGGAAAATAATTTCTAAATAAATTGATTAACCCGGCCTGATTATCAAACTGCGCTGGTTAGAGCAGGGCCTGAATGGGCTAGCATTGTCGCATTGCGCGGGCCTGGGCTGGCCCTGCCTGATGTGCCAGTAGCATCGTCCCCAATACCCCCTTTACAACCAGCCACAAGCGGGCACCTTGAACTGCCAAATTCGCCATTGGTAGACCACGCTACGACCAGCATTCAATTGCCACACCTTCAAGAAGTTAAGGCGCATCGATTGAACATTGAAGCCCTAACTAGGATGGAATAGAATGCTAAATGATTAATCCCCCGAAATGTCCCGATTTCAGATGATTAAGGTTCACTTTGAGGGGATAGTTCTCCTCACATGGAACACAAAATGGATGGGGTTCGATTGCTACACCATCAGTGAGGTGAGGCGAGCCGAACCCCCAAGGTTTCACATCCTAGGGTGCAGTAGATTGATGGGTCCTTACTCAAACTCAGCCATGGCTTGGTTGCGAGCTTGATCGATCAATATGATTCATTAGAGCTAGCTCAAACCCTAGCAACAATTAGGATAGGTTCCTAAGAGGCTAAGGCAACTAGATGACATCCAGAGGCTCAATTAGAAGCTTAATTAAACAACTGAACTCACACAGTTCTGTGGAACTGTACCTGGGAATGCATGGTAGGAGGTAAGCCGAGATGAATGGGAGCTTGGAAAATAGTTGCAAAAATTCTAGATGATCACAGAAGATAGTTAGGGAGGTCTGAACTCCAGACACACACAACCTCTATCAACTGTTCACATAACTAGGATGCCGGGATTTGTCGAGAGCTCCAAAGACTTTAGCTAGAAAATTAGGGAATCACAATGAGCAAAGGGACTCACTATGATAATCCAAAGGTATTTATAGGTGCTAGGAGGCTCTAGGGGTGGATGCCAGAGCTGAGAGCCAGGGTATGGCTCAGCCCAAAGCAACGGGGTGGGTGAAACGGTCAGGGGCAATTTGGGGAGAGCACTACCGGTAGACGGTCGCGCCTGAGGGTAGAAGAGGGAGATTATGATATCTCTTGTATTGCCATAGTGGTAGGAGAGGATTCTAGTTATCGAGGGGGATCAGTTGCACAAATGGGAGAGGGTAAGGAGATGATCCACAGTGATGGGAATGCTATGATCTGTCTCATATATCTTCGGTTGGAGCAGAACGACTCTAATCTTCAGACATCTAGCGGCTGAACGCAGATAGGAGATTAGTTGTTGGATCAGATCAGGAGATCTAACGGTTGATCGAGTGTACTTACGACGAATAGCTAGATGCTGTCGGATCAAATCTCGGAATCGTGGAATGGTTGAGATGGGACGGATTTAATCGAAGGCGCAGGCCATTGGATCAGATCCACAAAGATTAATGGCCTAAATGGCGCCCACAGTTTGGGGTTAGCCGACTGTTGAAGGGAGGGTAGAATTGTAATTAGGAATTGCTTAAAATCTTAAATTGCAATTGAACCAAATTAAATTAAATCCAAATTAAGCTTAAATGACCTCTAAAAATTCCCAAAATTTAACCCTTAGCTAGTTTAGGGGTGAGGAATTCAAAAATGAACTCAGATTTTAGTTTGTAGATCAAATTAATTTAGCTATTTTTCTAGATCCAAAAATAAGCAAGATACTAAAATGCTCAAATGGGTTCTGATTGATTTCAAAGTTCTAGGGTTAGGTTTAAATGACCCATTGAGTCTAATGGAATCATAATTAAAGCTTGGTTTAGCTTAATTAATCTAAATTTATCTAGGGTAACAGCTAGGGGGGGTTGTTACAGACTCCCCCTCTTAAGGACAATGTCGTCCTAAACATCACTCAAGTGAAGAAAGCACTACAAAGGCTAAAATTTTAAATATAACAAAATGAAAGGAAAAGGATTGGTACTTGGGCTTGCAAAGAGCTACAACTATTTATTGCGCATATCCACTTCCTTATTCCAAGTGGATTCTTCTAATGATTGGTTCTTCCACTGGATCTTAACCATTGGAATTGAGCAATTCCTTAGATGCTTCTGGTCACGAGCTATGATTTTCACGGGCTCTTCAGCATATAAAAGATTAGGCTAAATTTCTACTGCTAGAAGCTGAATGAGATGAGAAGGGTCTCTAAGACATCTTCTTAATGATGATACGTGAAACACATTATGAAAGGTTGCAAAGTTATCAGGAAGATTCAATATGTAGGCTAATGATCCGACCTTGGCTAGTATCTCAAAAGGTCCAACGTAGCGGGGACTGAGTTTCCTTGCTACACCAAATCTATAGACATACTTCATTCAATTGACTTTAAAAATAAGCAGAATCTCTAATGTTGAATTCTAAAAGATGATGATGAGCATCATGGTACTTGCTCTAGCAATCTTGAGCAGATCAGATTTTCTATTGAATCAGATGAATCTTCTTGTTAGTTTCTTCGGCCAACTTAGATTCAAAAAGCTGAATGCATCATGTTTTTGACCAAGCTAGCTGTGTACTGCATTTCTTACCATACAATGCCTCAAAAGAAGCCATTTTAATACTGGCCTAATAATAGTTATTATAGGCAAACTCCATTAAGGAGATGTGATCTACCCAGGAACCGGTAAAATCAAGAATACAGAGCCTAAGCAAATCTTTAAGAACTTGACTCACTCTTTCTATTTGACCATCCATTTGAGGATGAAAAGCTGTACTCATAGCTAGAGTAGTATCCAGATCTTGGTGCACAGCTTGCCAAAACTTAAAAGTAAATCTGCTATATTTGTCAGATACTGTTGATTTCAAAAAATCGTGTAGCCTAACAATTTCTTTGATATAAGGCTTTGTGAGCTTCTCAACAAAGTCAATCTAATGAATAGGAAGGAAATGCACTAATTTAGTTAAACGATCAACTATAACGCAGATTGCATCAGCGCCAAATTTTGTGCAAGGCAATCCCATGACAAAATCCATTCAGATATATCAAACCACTTCCATTCAGGAATTTCTAATGGATGCAAAAGACCACCAAGCCTTTGGTGCTCAGCCTTTAACAAGTTGCAGGCATGACACTTAGCCATGAAATTAGCTACACTCTTCTTCATACTGGGCAATCAAAATGATTGCTTTAATCCTTGGTACATCTTAGTACTGTCTGGATGAACGTGATATCCAGATTTATGGCCTTCTAACAAAACTTCACGGTGCATAGATTTAGGAATCCACAGATGATTTCCTTGATAAATTATGTCATTATGCATCTGCAGATCTTGACTACAACCACCTTCAATACTGACTTTGAATTTTTGATAATATTTGTTCTAGGTCTACGAGATAGAGACATCTCATAGGAAAGTGGGTTCCATATTGATATTTACTAGGAGCAAACTCTGCATATCACCATTGACTGGGGATATCTTAAGTTAAAGGAATTCTTATTCTAGAGAACTTGAGGCGATCATGGCAGATAGTGTAGCACGATGATAAGAGCATCGACCACCATGTTAGCTTTACTGGGGTGATACTGAATACTCAAATCATAATCATTAATGAGCTCTAACCATCTTCCCTGATGGCAGTTTAGTTCTCTTTGAGTGAAGATATACGCCTTAATGATCAGTGAAAATTGAACACTGAATTCCATATAAATAAAGACGCCAAACCTTTAAGGCAAAAATTACAACAGCAAGTTCAAGATCATGAACTGGATAATTTTTCTTATGGGGTTTTAACTAGCGAAAGGCGTAAGCGATTACCTTACCCACTTGCATTAATACGCAACCTAAACCAGTCCTAGAGGCTTCTGTATACGCCTGATAGTTCAAACCTTCCTTGGGCAGAACAAGCACTGGAGAGGTAGAGTGTGCGTCCTTCATAGTTTGAAATGCTATTTTGCATTTAGGACTCCAAACAAATGGAACGACTTTCTGAGTTAGCTTAATCAAAAGAGATGCAATCTGGGAAAAGCCCTTGATGAACTTTCGGTAACATCCAGCTAATCCCAAAAATTTTTTGATGTTGGTAATTGACTTAGGATGAGCCCAATCCTAAATGGCACTTACTTTACTCTGATCTACGTAAATACCCAAGGCATTGACTACATTCCCCATGAATGCGATGGATTTATGCCAAAATTCACATTTGGAAAACTTGGCATAGAGCTGATGTTCTCACAAAACTTCTAATACTATCCTCAGTTGATTTTCATAATCCTTTAAGGTTGTGAATAGATAAGAATATCGTCGATAAAGACGATTACAAATTTTTCTAAATATGATTTAAGGACTCGCTGCATCAAATCTATAAAGATTGATGGTGCATTAGTGAGTCCAAATAATATTACTAAAAATTCAAAATGACCATAATGAGTACAAAAAGTGGACTTTCCTAGATCTGTTTCTCTAACTCGTAATTGATGATATCCAGACCTTAAGTCAATCTTAGACTATAAAATGGCTCCAGATAACTAGTCAAGCAAATCATCAATTCTAGGCAGTGGATATTTATTCTTTATGGCGACTTTATTAATTTGCGATAATCTATGCACATCCGCATAGATCCATCTTTCTTCTTTATAAATAAAATAAGCACTCCCCAAGGAGACATGCTTGGCCTGATGATGCCTTTATTTAAGAGATCTTGTAACTGCTCATTGAGCTCTTGAAGTTCCTTAGGTGGCATTCTGTGCAGTGCCTTAGATATGGGCTGGGTACCAGGAATCAACTCGATAGAGAATTCTACTTCTCTATGCAGAGGTACACTAGGCAAATCTTCTAGTAACACATCGGTAAATTCTTTAATTACTTTACAATCAGAGAGAGGAATACTTTCCTTTGCTTTACCCCTCATAGTGACAAAAAAAGCATCATAGCCCTTACTGACTAATTTCTCAGCTTTGATAGCATTAATTAACGATAGCTGCATACTAACTTTTCCTATGAAAGTTTTAGACTTGCCCTAAGAATGAAGAGTGACCTTCTTCTTAAGGCAGTTTATCACGTCATTATAATCACTGAGCCAATTCATTCCAATGATGATATCAAAATTTGCTAACAACAGAACAATTAACTTGGAGTCAAACTCTTAACTCTTTAATGGAATTTTGACATTGCAAAACTTATGAACATTGAGTTGGGCTCTATATGGATGTCCAACATATAATGTTGGTGCATCTTAAGAATATTGATGAATTGTTCATAAATAAAGGAATGACTAGCACCAGTGTTGAAAAACACATTATAGGGCTCATCATTAAAATATAACCTGCCTAAAATTATTTCATACAAATTATATTACAAATTGCGATAATTAAAGTGCAGAAATGCAATTTAAAAGAAGAGGTTCAGAAATGTGTACCTGAAACCACATTATTCTCTTCCGTGGCCTTGAGTGGCGTTAAGGCGTAGACTCGAGTAAGATCAGCAGGGTGATTGTTCAGCTACTTTGTGGGATCATTCTAAAACTTTGGAGCAGAAGGTCGCTCTCGAGCAGCTTCAGAGGCAAGGGTTGGCATTATTGCCAAACCAGGATCTCTCTTATTTAATGGTGTCACTCTAAAAACATGATTTTTTTGCAATTGCTTAATTTGGACTCCAACCACTATTTCCGTGTACGTGCAGTGATAGAACAGATAGCCTGGATGTCCACTTGTGTAGTACTTATGTCCAAAGTGATAACACTTGCCATAGGGATGAGGCTGGTTACAGCCTTGAATCAATTCAGCAGATGGTCCAGCTTCAATCTAATAGACCTTTGCAGATTGAGGTCTATGCCTTTTGAAAGCTTCATGACGGTGAGGAACTGATTGCATCTTGTGCTTATGATCTCTCTTGGAATGATGGTGCTCAAGCACCTTTGCTGTTTCCACTAGTTTAAAGAAACTAGTCAAACAGAGCTGGATGATAAGATCTTTTAATGAATCCCATAGTTCACTGAGAAAATGATGGCATTTTGGTGATTCGGATTGAATTAGTTATGGAGAAAAGTGAATTAGCCTGCAAAATTCTCTTTCATAATTAGAAACAGAACGGCTTCCTTGCGCCAGCCTTAGGATCGTATCTTCTATAATATTATACATGGACGGAGGAATGAACTCGACCTTGAATGCTTCTACAAATTCATCCTAATGAATGTATTCAAGTTCGTAGTCAATGAATCTAGTATTTCGAATGCTATCTAACTAGTACTCTTCTTCAGCATGAACCAAATATGCTGTGAGACGGACGGCTTCAGAATTAGAGATTTTTAGACTAATCAAATCCTTCTAGACTGTTTTCAAGCGGTTGGCTATGTCCATTGGAGGCAAGTTCCCATTGAAAGTGGAAAGCCTCAGTCTAAAAAAGTTATAAAGAATACCATCTACAGAATAATGGAAAGGGAAAGGGTTTTGCTGAATTGGATTAGCTGAAGAAGCATTAATAGTCGGTGCTAGGCAATCAGCAATTAATTTCTGCATAACCAGAGCTTACCGAACTTGGTTTTCTAACATAGCAGCCACCATTCCTAGAAGGTGGGTTAGTTCGTCGAAAGAACTACTTGAAGCGAAAAAAGTTTTAATGGGCTTAGCCATAGGAGGAGATCCGAAATTCATTCTGATCAAGCAATATAAATCTAAATTTCAAAAATCTTTTGGCAAAGACAATAATTTAAGCTTTTAAATACGCCACAAAATTCTCATTACTATGAAAGGAAGGTTTACACAAGATGAAGAAAATGCAAAAACCATAACACTATTGGAATTATAAAATATCAAGTAATAATAATCATGCTAACTAATACTTAAGCACTCTCAATATACTCAATGCTAATCTGACATTTGTCGGTATTATAAATGCCAAGGCCCCAACAAAAGAAAAAGGTTACAATTAGATAAATTGTCAAAGTACATTTTAGGCTAACTAAGCGAACTGAACATTTAAAGATATCACATTATTACTATAAGCATGCAAGTAGTTTAAGGTGCAACAAGCTACAAGGAATATGATAGTTATAAAATAACATTTATAACTAAATATCCAAATATGCAAAATAACATGCCAAATATGAAGCTGAACAAAGTGAGGCTATAACATAGAATTAACTAAAAGGTAATATAAGTAAAGCTCATCCTAATATGATAATGATGACATGAAAACATGCTGGTTGCAAGAAGGAAAACTGTACTAAAACGTGCAAACTGAGTATACAAAACTAGTATCCTGAAAATGCCAATACTTAAGAAATGCTAAACTAAAATAATGAAATGAAGTAAGTATAAATGTATGCAGAACTGTAAAGTAAAAGCTACTTAAGCATGTGGCAAAACAAGCCAAGGCACTGAACTAAATTGAAAATAAAAGCCACTAAAGCATGTGGCAAAATGGACAAAACACTAAAAGTAAGAGCATGACTAAACATAGTACTTCCATGACAATAATAGGTCATACAAAACATATCAATAGAAAGTTCAACATGTATCCATCCTAGGCATCATCAGAGCTAGGTCCGAGTTAAGCTTATAGAATAAGACATGTATCCATCCTAGCCAAGCTCAGGGCTAGGTCCGAGTCTATTCTATATTAGACCTAGTACTGAGGAGGCATACTAAGTTAGGACACACTCTACTGAACTGAATGTACTAAATGAACCAAATATTGTTCAAGAAAGAAGGCTCAATATACAAGGTGTGCAGAGCAATAATAGTCAAAGTAAGCAAGAGACTCAACTAGACTCATGTGATATTCATTGTAGTCTAATTTAAATTGCTTTAACTATTCTGAGAAAATAAATGTTTAGGATCTTCAATATCCAGCAATTGAGTATAATCCCAGATTCATGACCTTAATGTTAACATTAGAACTTAACTAGTTCTAATCCAAAATTAGGTGACCACTATAAAGGATCAAAGTAAATAAATCCACAACTTAATATAATATACTCACAACAATTAACTCAAATCTTGAGCATATTAATCAAGATTAGAGATTCTAGACTTAAACTCCATCCTTGGGGTTCAAATCCTAAATCCAAGGTACTATTCGGCTGAGGATCTATAGTTCACACCCAACCATAATCTAAATGTGGAAGATCTTATGAGATGAAAGATCAAGAAGCTAAGATATTAATGAAAGGTTATTCTATTATTAGAAAATAATCAAATTAGAATTTAAGAATCTAAGATCTATATTCAATCCATAGAATAATCATATTATTCTACATGTTCAATATATCCTATTCCCATAAGAAGGTTTCAAGGGAATTAAGATAATAAATCTATTAAGGATTTCCAAGATGATATGGCATAAGTAGATTAAAATGATTAAGAGCTTAAGATCTAAGATCTAAGATCTAAGGTTTGATTACTAATGAAAAAGAAATACTAAACTTAACTCAATTTGATTAATTAGGCACAAAAGTTAAGGAAATGGTACTAATACATTTCACCACTGATTTAGAGCACTTTATTGAAGTTTCTAAGGTTAAGGAAGCTTATACAATATTTTGGTCAAAGTGACCAAAATATCCTTCTTAAAGCTAAATTTAGGATTTTGGGGTTTAATCTTTCAAACTGCTTCAATTTAGTTTTAAAGGACTTAATATTGACTAGAGAGGTAAATGATTCTCTTAACTCAAGATTTGATATCCTAAATAGCCTAATTAGTACTAATCACATTTTAAGACCAAATAAGGTGATTAAGAAACTTAGGGTACATTAACATGATCCAAGCATCATTATAAGCTCTACTGCACTTAGGAAGGTGATTGAAACCTAAATCTCCAAAATCAGGGGTTTAACTTTGAGTAATAAATAATGTATAATTAATTTTTTAATTCAAACAAATAATATAAATTAATGTATATATATATATATGTATATATATATATATATATATATATATTATTTTATTTTTATTTTTTCAGCGGCTAATATTATTAAGGTGCGGATCCGTTGTTCAAAGCCAAACACGGGATGACAAATTGACCCAATCCAAGCCATCGATCCTGGTGAGTTCTTGATTTAATGGCGGTTAGGTGTGATTTTGATCTGGCCATTGGATCCCTCACTTAATCCGATGGACCCGATCTGTTCACTGTACATCCCTGCCGAGTCGTGGCCTGAGACACAGGCGTCGTATGCCTGCCATGGTCCTCGCACTCCCGTTAAACTCCAAACCTAGCCTCAAATCCATTTTTCCGGCTTGCGATCATTTTGTTGGTTTTTGCTACCTGCTATGGAAGCTGGAGGTGCGGTGAACAACGGAAAAATGGTTATCCTAAAGCGCCTTCAAATTTCAAAGACTTTCAAAACTTCCAGGTACCCTATCCTTAACCTTCTACCATTCAAATGTTTTATTCCTTTTATATTGCATGATAATCAAGTTAAGCTGGGTCGATCGAGTTCACTTAAGCTCGAATCGACCCTGAGCTCTTAGAGATTCAATTCCGATCGCAAAAAAAAAAGCCTAAATTTTGCAATTTAGGGCATCGTCACCACCGATGTTAATGTTGATGATTGACGATAACCTTAAATCCTTTGTTGAATAAAGTCAACACCTCCTGTTCAATTTGCTTTTCGACTCATCTATGGTCCTAAATCATTTTTGGTATTTGAAACCCTAATTTTCCCTTACTGGCTATCGTAGAAGAAGGGTCTAGACCGGTCCGCACTGGGGTTTGTGCTCTTTTTCTGAACTGGGCCAAATTGGTTTGATACCTCTTTAATCCTGTCGGCATTGGGATTAAGTCAGGATGCCTCGTGTCACTCCTTCAATGAACTGCAGCCCGCCTCATTTTCTGTGCCAGTGAATAAAATGAAACAAGTATATTTACTCTCTTCATTTTATTCAGGAGTTATCCCGTTTTCTGGGAAGTAAATTAAATACTGTAATGCAATTTTTGTTTATTTAATGATTAATGGAAGATAATTAATGTCGCATAATAATAATTTTGATTCCTCATATCTTGCAAAATACTTTACCAATATATGTGATATTATATACCATTTTGATCACACATATATATAGATTAATAATATGCAGTTTAAATTCTATTTTAAAAAATATTTTAATTAATAAATAATTAAAATTAATTTCATTATTTCATGTGACTTAATTTGATCATTCAATGTCCAAATTAAATGATCAAATAGTCTATTTCACTCACAAAAATGTGAGGAACAATAATATAAAATTAAACTTAACATTTAAACTTAATTTTCTTAATCACTTTTTAACCCTAATTAGGAGTCACAAAAACCCTAATTTTCCAATGTTGTCCAAATTTTACATACTTAGTGTTATTTTTCTCCTTATGCTATAAAAATTTCAATTATATGTAAATCATTTCCATTGGACAATAATTAGTGATTTTAAGGTGTTGACTCTTAATTAAGTGTTATTGTGATAAAACCTTAGGATAGATAACATATCACATTTATTATTCCCCATATCAATTTACATTACTTATGTTTGAGCTTAGTTCTCATTCTTCTTGATATGTGAATCAATTGCAAATTTTTTGATTCACCTTTCAACCATAAGGTAGAAACCTTAGGATTGATTTAAACATGAATTATAATTGATCTCGAGATCTATTTGTTACACCCATTAAGAGTAGTTAGTCTTAATGCCTTTGTAATTGTAGATTATTGAATCAACTAGGACTAGACTTTGGCGACTAGATTAGAGCTTTGTTTATTCATCCTAATCCTTAAAGCCTTCTCTTGAATTTTTTAAGAGCCAGTAATAAGAATTCCTAATTTACTTATAGTAGTTTAGGAATCCTATTGAACTCCTTAAGCTTTAGTTATTAGGATACTTAGAACTTGTAGTTCTTAAATTCCCTCTTTTATTTACTTTAAACCTTTCACTTTATTATAACTTAGCTAGATTAGTAGTTGATTTGATAGAATCTTCAAACTACAGGCTATCTAGCGAGCTTTAGTGGATTAAACTTTAACTTCTAATTTTTTAAGTTTGATAATTTCTTAATCTCAATCTTTCCTACTAGTTACCTAAGCTTTGATTTAATTATCATGATTGAATCTTATAGATTAGGACTAGAATAGAAGTAGTTTCTATTTGCATAAATTATACTTATAAATTATTTTGTCATGTCATAATAAATGAATTGAAACTATTATTTTCAAAACTCTAATTATTATTATTATTTATAATTAACTTGTGATCAATATCTCAATGTCAATTGGGAGCTCAATTAGCTCCAATCATTAAGTAGATCATTAAAATTAGATAACTTTGGATATCATTTAGTTGAAATTATTGAATTTTCCTTGAATGCTCGCTTAGCTTTGAACCTTTTTCAATTGAATCATTCATATAAGATTTTGTGCATGAATAAAACTTTCCCATTAAAAATTATAGGGGTTTATATTATTGGATAAGCCAATGGCAGGCTAATAAAGAGTAACAAGGAGACCTCACATTCTCAGATGGTGAATGTGAGTGTTACTTATTTTGACCCCGCTTTTCTTTACTTGTTAAATAGACATGTTTAACTCCTTGCTTCATTTTGTATGTGCCCACAGAATGAGTACTTCCAAAAACAGCTTTAATCATTTAAAATATGAGATCTTCTTCAATCTTATAGATTGTTAAGACTCATCATAGCTTTTTGCTATGTTACTTTCCATAGTGCTAGACTATGTGAATCTTAGACTAATAGTCTAGGATCTTTCTCTAATTTCTATACTATGCATTTTCTATGTTTTAGTACTGTACTCTACTTATTTATAGTTTACTTAGATTATAATGAATGTTATGAAATTATATTTAAATGCTTCACTATCTCTTTCCCTTACTTAACATAAGTTCATTTGAATAAATACATGCTTTACTTCATTTACTTTCATATGCACTTTCATTTTTTTCTAGCCTATTTAGGATGCTTTTACCTTTGTTTTACTTACAGGCTAGGATGTATATTTATGTGAGTATTTTTACTCACTTTACCTTTTATATACTTCCATTTTCCACACTTTTATGCTTACCTTTTTGCACCCTTGCTTGTGCTTATGTTGTAACTAGTAGTGATATCTAATTAAATAATAATATGCTTAGCCCAATCTTAAAATATACTTAGACTGTTTAGTCTAACCATATTTTCTATTTCTTGGAATTGCCCTATCACATTTAAATGCCAAAATGTGATAGATCAGGTGCATTTGGAGGCTAGTGGAGCTGGACCAAGTACATAAGCTAGCTACTTCCACTTAAAAAAATTATAAAAATATAGCTTATTAAAATCACAAGTGAGCTATTACTTTCTTTACTTTCTTATATTTACTAATGGTTTGTAATAATTAAAGTCATTACTTTATATTTACTATGCTTGTGTTGGAACTTAGCTTTATACTTAAATGCTTGGGATGTGATGAATGGATGAATGAAATTGAATGTTAATTAAATTATTAGTTACATAATTATCTAGCATATTTACTTTGCATATTAAACCGGAGTTTAGCTGCATATTTACATGTATGTTAAATTGGAGTTTAGTTGTATACTTAATTGTATATAGAATTGGAAATTAGTTAAATGTTTAAATTGAGAATTACTCCTCATCCTCTTATATGTATTAAGTGATATGGAATTAAATTATATGTGAATTGTGCATACTCTAGGATAGATAATTGTTACATATGTGTTTTTCTCACTTTTAAGTATTAGAATTGTAAATAAGTAATCCCATGTAACATATTGGCTTTACTTTAGAATTGTAAATAAGCAATCCCATTTAACGTATTAACTTTATATTAGAACTATAAATGACAAATCCCATGTAATGGATTGGCTTTATATTAGAATTGGAACTAAACAATCCTATGTAATGGATTGATTTCATGTTAGTTTTAGGTTGTTTTCTTTCAATTAAATCTTCCATTGGAATGGAAGACTTGTATGCTTAAATTTGCATGTGACCCTTAGCCAAATACAGTAGAAGTCATACTGAAATTTTTAAGAATTTAATGACTTATAATTATATTAATGTTAAATATTTAAATTTTTTAAATCTAAATTAGCAAGTATTCATATCACATGCATTAGATTAACATTCTCAATGTATTCATGTCATATTTTTATAAAAATCCCTTCCATCTTAACTTAAGACCCTCTTTTAAATCCTTGGCCAAACATAGTATCTAATGATTTGGATTAGTTTCCATCTAATCTAGTATTAGATATTGTGGTGATGTATCAATGTTGAGTTTAGTGATTCTCAATATTGGGGTCATCACAAAAGGTTAGTCAAGATCCATTCTTTAATGATCATTTATCTACTTGAGACACCAAATTGTAATCTTCAAGACAAAGATGGCTTACTTACATCTAGATTTTGGTCAACAGTTCAGCACGACCTGGGGACCATCTTAGCTATGAGTACTGCGGTACATCCCCAGCCTGATGGTCAAGCTGAATGAGTAAATCAAATTCTAAAAGTTAATTTGTGTCTCTGTGTTTTAGATATTGGTGGATCTTGGGAAAATCACCTTGCCTTAGTCAAGTTTACCTGCAATTTTAGTTATATGTTCAGCATTAGAAAGGCTCCTTATGCATCTCTTTTTGGTAGGAGATGTGATACTCCTGTAGCCTAAACCTGCGTGGGTGATGCTCAGCTTTCTGAAATTTTGTGTTGGTCGAAGCGACAGACAGAAAAGTCCTTCCGATCAAGAGTAGTTTGGTTGGCAACGCATGATGGATCAAGAAATTAATGTGGCGCTTACCACAAACTCTTAGAGTTTCTAATCAAGTAGTTTTAATTCTTTAAATTTCATTGTTGTTTCATTAGACTTCCTTCATAAATTTTTTTGTAAAACTTATCAAGTTCTTGTTTTTGTTTGTTATGTGTCGTTGGCGACACTCTTTTTAAGGAGGGGAGTCTGTAACAACCCTAATGTTGTTAATCATCAATCATTGACCTAATTGACTATAATCTTTTTCTATTAGTCTTATAATAGTATTAGGAGCTTCTATTTCAATTTTTGTGCGAATTGGAGATCATTTGCCAATTTCTAATATTTCCTGGTTTTCGAATAATTCTGAGAATGCCTAATTTATTTAGATTTCAAAATCAAAAATGGAGTTCGCCATTCGACTCAGCAGCTCCAAAATAGCTAGGAGTGATGTTCTGAGAATTTTTGGAAGTCGTTGAATTTCTCTAGTATTTTATTTTTATTTCGAGCGCTAATAAAACTAAGTCAAAATCAGGATCCTAATTTAAGTCAAATAAAAATTTAATAAAAATATCATCTTGTAAGGCCTATTGGGGGTAACCTACTGTGAATGTTTGAGTGCGTTTGTGATCTAGGATTGTCCTAAATAAATTCATAAAATTTAAGCTTCAAAGGCTAATAATATGAAAAATATAAATTAAAATTTTGAATTTTTTGTATATTTATGTTATGCATCAATTAAGGATGCTATGTTTTAAGTTTCGCTAATTTTCGAGTTTCCAAGTTATCGCAATTAATTTTCAAAATTTTTCACTCAAAAATTAATATAAAATAAAATACACATCGAAATCAAATAATTTTTACATGCGTACGTTCGTCTCGGTGAGACACTTGTTTTGGTACTAAGTTTGTAATTTTTGGAATTTAATCGGTGATTAATAAAAGTTTGAAAGTTTCAAGCGAATTTATTCTCTTGATCACGATCCAATGCTCCCAATTGATTTGGACTGCTAATATAAGGTCCTCATTCTAACCTAAATGTACTCAAACCTAAAAATTTCCCTCAGTCGATATCTCTCTACTCTTTATTTCAGCCGATTTACCTTTGGTCGGTGAAGGAGCTCCTCCTTCTCCCTCAATGGCCGAGAACACCGGCGGCTCATTCCTTCTGGGCAGAAGGCTGAGAGCAGCCGCATCCCTCCAGCCTGTCTTGTCTGACCTCCTTCTAACTGAACTCCACCAAATCTGACCTTGTTATAAGTTGCATCCATCATGACTCTCTCAGCCGGTCCACTCTCCATCAGTTGTCGCCTCCTCCTCCTTGGTGAAATTTTCCTCCTAGATCAAGGACATCAACCTTCATTCACGCATAGATCTCCCTCTTCATTGTTGTAAGGGTAATATATTCACCCTAGTTTAAATTAAATCTTATGGATTTAGGTTAAAACAAATAAACTTGGTTTGAATTGTAAAAAAATGGTTTTAACTAGCTCATGCATCAATAAGATTAACTTTCAATTTGATGGTAATAATTATTAATTCATCTGATTCATGAAAGTATTATTTATAACTATTATTGGCTAGCTAGTTATTGTCATTATAGATCCCTACGCATGCATGCAACTTCATTGCCATGACTTATCTATATCAATCAGTCATCATACCTATCATGCATCCTCATTATGGACTATATGTGTGCATGTCTTTTTGGATAATTAGTCAAATTATTTAAGCTAGTTATCATCTTAAGTTCTTGTATGAATCATATCATTGATTATTGGAAATGGGAGAAATTTGAGTTATGTTTATGATGCATTAATTAATTATTATGAAGATGCAAATCACTTTATTATTTTGTAAGGAACCAATAATAAGGCATCAATCAAATATTTATGAAGTAATATTCATTTATTATTAATAATAATTTAATGATAACATGTGGGTTCATCTTATTAATTGCAAGGAGTCATGTTCTATATACTTCCACCAATACTCCATAAAGATGATTATTACCAAATTAATATGTTATGTCTAGTAAATGCTTCTTCAGCATAATGTAGCTTAGTCTTTTACCTTTAAATTATGAAGAATGACATTCAATAGAGTCCATACTATCCTAAAGTAAACAACACTTATAAAAGTAATTATCTTTTAGTTGTATTTTGTTCTAATGTTGTTGGAGATGTGAACGATGCCTCATTCCCACCAATCGATGAGCTTCAAGTTCAAATCACTCATGCAAGGTGTTGTGATTGCCACCTTCTTCCAATCAATCATTGAGCTCCATTTTCTAATCGCTTGTGCAATATACGTTAAGTACTTAGAACATATATTTAGTTCTGATAAACTAAACTATTTAATTGGAGACTTATGTGCAGTATGATCATCGCTCATATAGACCTCTTTCATGATAATGTATTTTATTTAATTAACTAATCAATGATTAGCCTAATCTTGCAAATGCTATAACTTAGTCGATTCCTATTCAAAATTGGTGATCCAATAGTTATTTTCTATCATAAAAATATGTAGGACAATATTATAAAATCAGATTTAGGATTAACTGCCTAGTTTTCCTAATCACTTTTTAATTAAAATTGGGAGTTCCAAGAAAAAAGCCTGATTTTCCAACATTGTCCAAATATGACCTACTTAGTAGTGTCTTTTTCCTCCTTATGATGTGAGGATTCCATTTATGTTATTATCATCTATATTGGACAATAGTTAGATAAATTGGTATTTGGCTCCTCAGAACCTTCATAATAAATAATTTTTTATGGTTATGTTACTTGTATGTGTGGGCCTTTATGACTTAGACCAACAAGCATATTTCATTACTTAAAATTTCATGTCATCTTAAGTTATGAGATTAAACTTTGATTCATGGAATTAGATACTTCAAGTAGTTTAGTAAACTTATGATACAAGTCAAGATAATATGAGAGATAGTGTAGGTTAAAAATCCATAGCTTTATTCAATTTCCATTATATGTGTAGCAAATATACTTTAAGGTATACTTAGTTGTATGGTAGGTGCTCCTATTAGGACTAATTCCTAGTATTTGAATTGGACATTGTAAGCATTCTCCTTTCAACCTAGAAAAAAAAACTTCCTTAACCTCTCTAGATTCCTTATCAAGTTTTAACATACATTTTGCCATAAGCAAAGCTAGAATTTCTAAATTGTAGCCTTTCATTTAATCTTGCTTATAGTACCTCCCAAGTGAGTATTTAGCTAGTTTAGTGAACCTATGAGCTAGAACCACTTAGAACTATGTTTGTTTAGTGAGTTTCAAGATAATGAGTTTACGCTTCATCTTCCTATTTATAGAATTTTAGCCATAATGTAAGGCTAGTAGTTTTGGTAATAATAAAGAAAATAATTGTAGGCTAGACACTCAACTCAACTTAGGCATGTATCTTCCTATTAAAAGTCATATAAATTATTTCAAGTAAATCATTAAGGGTAAGATAGTAAAATTATAGATCCCACTTAGATCATGTGAAATAATTAGAATAACACTAAGTAATCATTAGCATAGTTGTTGAATCTTAGAGGAGATTGGTTAGATAATTAGAATGATAACATTTTAGGAAGACTAGTACCTTCCATTTGATTGTATAGTATAGCCTAAGTGGTAAATGAAACTTACTTATGATTATTTGGATTGTCTTAGCATGTTAAAAATATAACTTAGAGATTTATCTAAGTAGTTGAGTGTAACCTTTTAGTATGTTGTAGTTACTCATCTTATCCTATCTAAAATGCCAAAAAAAATCATCTAAAAAGACTAAATCAGTAAGCTAAGATTAAAAGAGTTCTCAAATAATAAGGAGAATAAAATCATAAGTGGACTACCATCTCAGTCAGAACTACGAGACTAGAATTCCTTAAAGTGAAATCGTCAACATGAGATTAGGACTTAGTATCCTTATCTCTAAATTTAGACTCCCTTATCATGACTTAGTGATATGAGCTAAGATTACTTCTGGCATTAAATAATAATAACTTAAGTGATAATCATCCCTTTAGAATTGCCTTATTAGGTTAAAAAATCTAATAAGATCATAAGTTTAAGAGTAAACTATTCTTACTCTATTAGTATCACTTCTAGGACTAAACCCTGAAAGTAATTAGCTAGTTGAACCTTCTTAATCCAACAACTTTCAATTGCCTCCAAAATATCACCCCTATATACTTTGGGGGTGAAGAGCGCAATGGTGAAGTTTGATTTTTGATTTGAGGTCAATTTAAATAGGTCAAATTTTAGGGCTCCTGAAACTCCCATAATTAGTGTTTAATCCACTTGACACCTGATTTGAACCAAAACTTCTGGGTGTGGTCCTAATGACTAATTAAGAGTGATGGAATCAAAATATAAGGACTTGGTTTAGTCCTAAATAACTAGGGTAATAACCTTGGGTTGTTACACTTATTTTTTTTACTTACTTTACTATTTTTACATACTTTTTCACCCATTTCTATAGTTGCTTAAATACTCTGCTTAAACCAAATAATTGTAAATGGCTAATGTGATATCCATTCAAACTTAAATAAAACTTTGTGTAACCCTAAAAGGTACTTAGACTATCTAAGTCTAATCACTTTTTTCATTTTGTTGGTATTGTGTAACCTGATTTTGTGTAGCCCTACGTATTAAATACTAAATATAGTAGCTCATGAGTATTTTATGGAGCCTTGAGTTGGATCTAGTACTAGCCATTATTTGCACTTGAAGATTTACATATTTTTTATTTATTTGTAAGGATGAGTGAATTCAATTCATTTATAAATTATTTATAATAACTTAGACTTTGGATATTTTTATTTTCTTTTTTGTGATAAATGTATTTTTCATTTCTCTTTATATGCTTGGTTTGGATGATGAATGCGCATATTCTTACTTATATGCTTTTGCTCTTCATAATACTACAATTTCCTTATCTCGAAAAGATCCTCAAACACATAGTGCTTAATCGTGTGTTATATTTCTACTAATTTAGTGTTAAGTACTATGGTAACACCTAGTGTTGGGTTTGACTAACTTAGCACTGGGGCATTAAAGGCTTAGATTTGCTTCTCAAACTCCTCAACTCTAATAGAGGAAGTAGCTGGTGGACTTGATTGAGGCTAAAAGGGGTTGGGAAGTTGGAGAGAGGCAAAGGCCATTGCACGGCTATGGCTGAGCTGGCAGTAGGACAGGAGCAAAGTGTTCCTTTTAATTGGGGTCATTTAATTTTAATCGGATGGTTCTAATCTGACCCAGGATCGATTGGTTCCATAGGAGCTGACTCAATTATTGAATCTGACCCCTAATCAAATGGCTGAGATTAGTTTCGCTCCAAATTTGATCTGGTCCATTAGATCGGGACCTAGAATTGCATGGGATGCATCAGATTAGTCAATCTGGTCACCCCGTGGTATGGCAAGAACAATGTATTACCTGCTGTTTGAAATAAAATGAATTATATAATTAGTTGTACTTTATTAATTAAAGTGATATTACATAAATAATAAAATTAAATTAATCAAATTTTTCTTACCAAATGAGCTCCAGAAATTCCCAAAAATTCACTCATAGCTAATTTAGGGGTGACGAATTCAAAAACAAAGTTAAGCTTTTGATTGGACATCAAATTAATTATCATATTTTTGTAGTTATCAAAATAGATTAAAATAAACAATCAAATCTAATAACTTCCAAATTGGCTCAAATTTGCAGCGTTTGCTCCTATTGATATTAGAAGATAAATGATAAAGTTTGTAACCATATTAGGCTAACTAAAAATAAGGTAACAACACTAGGGTTATTACAAGGCCCTTGCTAAAAAAAGAAAAAATTTATATTATATAATTATCTAAGTACTTTCTGGGTTGTAAATTTATAACTTACATATTTTTAGGATATCCCATTAACTCAATTTACACACTAAAAGTTGGTGCAATAAAGCAAGCAAGAAAAGGTAATAAAGCCATAAATTAATTAATGTATAGCTTATGCAAAGTTAGGATAGCAAAACACGTACCTCGGATATAGTAGTTGCAAAAAGGATTAGACAAAAATACATATAAAACTAAAGTAATTGTACTACAACATAAAATAAATCTTCTAACATAAATATGATTCAACAATGAATGTTCTGAGTGTACTATAAGTACAAGTAGGCAATGTTACATATAAGTAGACCAGATCAAGACTAAAATCATGACTACAATCCTAAAATGCATATACATAAGCACTAAAAGGGTCAGCATATATAAATGAGTCTAACTAGAAGCATGTAAACTAAAGTAAAAGTGTGTAAGACAAAAAGTAAGAGCATATAAGTCTGAAAGTAAGAATATATAAAATTGCCATATCAGTAAATTGGCTAAAAAAGCCACATTAACCGAAACTAATTTGTAACATTAAGCATAATGCCATATAGTATTTTGAAGCTAGACTTGAGCTATATTGTACAGAACTAAGCTGAATTGAACTAAACTGAACTGAAAAGGCAGAAATACAAAAGTAATTATAATGTATGTTTATTTATTTTGCTAAAATTTCATTTTTAAGTACAAGCTCATCTTGTACAACATGTTCAGGGAATAAACGGCTCGAGTTCAAGGAACAAAGCCACAAAAGTCAAGGAATATGCAAGCTAACATAAACATATGTGATATTTGTTATTTGTCTAATTTACTCATTCTAACTATTCCGAGAAATTACAAGCTCACGATGTCCAACTTCTTACTATCTAGTAAAATCTTAGTTTCATGACCTTGAAACATTTGAACTCTAATGTAGTTCTAATTCAAATTAGGCATTATCGCTTATCAATTGACAAATCAACTATCCTAGTTTTTATTTTCTTCACTACAAACCAATATTGATATAATATATTAAGATTAGGAGTTAAGATTAAACTTTAATCAAAGGGTTTAAGCCTCTTAACTTAGGATTCAAAGCTTCTTGACTCTAAGCTATTCAAGACTAAACTTAATTAGGGTTTAATCTAATGAGCTCCAATTTAGTCTAATTAGTCTCAATAAGATTCAAGGCACTATAACTATTCATTTTAAAGGTTTAAAAGTGAAATATGGATCTTATATCCATATTTTAATCATCTAAAGCTTACACTAAGCAAATATAGCAATTGATTAAGGGTTAACTTGATGGTAATTCTATTTAGTCAATTTAGTCTCAATATAATATATCACTAATCTACAACTGATTTAAGGCTTAAGGATAGAAGCATAACTCAATTTCATACTCAACTTTACTAAAATCTAACTAAACACACTTCAAGGTCAAAAATTAGGGTCTAGCAAAGAATAAATATTAAGTCTAAATGAATTCAAAAATAGATTTATTTAGCTAGTAATCATCATTCTAAGAGCTTAGGAAGAAGATGTGGATCTGAAATCCACATCCTAAGCATTTTAGGATTTAAACCTAATTTACTTAAGAAACGATTATGGTTTAATGTTCACATTTTAAGCACTTTTACTTTTTCCTTAAAATAATATTATTTAAGAGTTCAAATGTTGACTTTAATATCTAGGTTTCCAAATTTATTTATTTTTTTCAAAAGGATTCATTACTGTTTAAGGAGAAAATCAACACCTTAAGCACTTAATTTGGTTAAGAAATAAGCCTAATAATCACTATTAAGATTTAAGCTAATTAGTTGGTGATTAACATAATTACCCATAAGAAGTTATAATTTATTACATAATTAGATTCTTCACTATCTAAGAAAAAAATCAATACCTTAAACACAATTTTTGGTAGAGTATTTGTCTTAATATTTACTAATCAATTTTTAGGCTAATTAGAGGGTGAATAACAAAATTACTAATAGAAATCCATATTTTATTTCATAATTAAATTCCTTGAATTTTCTAAATGAAATAATATCTAAGTTTGCTATGATTGAACTTGCATAGATAAATTAATTTCAATAATACATTATAAATTAATTAGCCTACAGTTATAACCTTAGGCTAAAATAAAATTAGTAGAATTAATTAAATAGCCCAATTCTAAAATACGCAGGTTGGGAGACAGCCCGGTCCAATACTATGTGTCTTCTACTCTGCATTGATGATCTCCGATAGATGTGAACTATAGTTAGCATTCTCCTCAAAATCCCGACCCTATAAATGAGCTAATGGCCGAATACTAATTTATACACTATCACTAGAGCACGGCATGCCAAATGCTCATAAAAGCCTCATCATGACCTTAAGATCACTGGAACCTTACTCGGCCCGAACCCTAATTAGGGTTTTACTCTTGGGAGTTATATCTCCCTACAGAGATGAAGCTATAATGGTCATTTGATTCAGGAACTCTCAGTAGGTCCAGATAAAGTGAACTCCCACCTCAATACATTGGATAGATGGGTGGATATTTAATTCCTTACATGTGCCTCAGTACTTTGGACACTGTCGCAACTTAAGTGTATCAAGGACCAAATCAACTAACCAGTGTAGCCACTGGGATATGGAACGCAAGCAATCGATATGAAATTTACTCACTAGCAATTAGAAACCCAATTAAGGTGTCAAGTTTTAGCGAGGAGTTGAATGGCCTCACAGTCCGATAGCCCATTCCAAATAGAAATTTTCACTATCTAAACTGCTACAAGAGCCTGTCCTGATGCCTAGACTAGTCACAATCAATCCATAATGCATTCATACAACTAATAGAAATCATAGCTCATAAAATTGAATGCTTACTAAGCTTAATTTGCTTTGGGGCAGGAGTACATGGACTAAGCTTTCTAGTATTCCAAGGCAATGCAAGAGATTTCTAGATGCACTGACCCATATCATAGTTTCTTAATGATACTAGCAAGCTTCCTAATAGACTGTAAATATACGTCTGCCCTTGCATGCAAGTGTATGTGGTCTGAAGTAATAAGTGGAAGGTGTGACTTTCCGGGAATTTATCGATCCTCAGAGAATTGGTTGATTTGGCACTAAGGTGTATCTATTCTCACTAATGTTTAAGCTATAGTATGTATTGGATGAGTGGTCTAAATTAGCACAAATATTCACTAAGTACAAATAGCAAGATTTAAGAAAGAGGAGAGTTGGGGCCATCCACATGCCATGACGTAATATTCATGTAGATTGGTTCCTCAAGCTTTATCATTTAATTTAATTAAAATCAAGTGCACATTGTTCTCCTTGAGTCTAGCTCAAGGTCTTACAAGTTCAAATCTCATGCATAAAATAAACTCACATTCGGTTCTATTTTGGCATAAAGATTCTTGTAAGATTCTTGGGATTTAAATTTTAATCTTATTCTCTTGATTAAGGAGAGCTTGATTTTTAAACCTTAGGATCTTACAAACATTGATTTCCACTATGAGCATCACTCACATCATACATAGTTGAGATGATGGATTCATGTGTTGGGCTCAACGACTATGTCACTTAGTTTATGAGCACTCAACACTTCCTTCCTCTACCTCAATTATGTTGAGCTAAGGAGCTCATTTAGTGGGTCTTAGCATCACTTGCATCAACTCTTTGGTTGAGCTTAGATTGAGATACATTAATCTTATGAACTTTCTCACATAGTTCTAAGCCTTCATGCACTCATAATCTAGCATCCAACCTAAGGTTAGCTAAGGAGCACAAGACAATTAGTTCTTGGAGTTTGTTTTTTTAGTTCTTTTCTCATAATCACATTCAAGACTAATTTAGACAAAAAAAAATAGTAAGGCATTAAACTCACAAACAAGTTATGCTTGAGGGAAAATATTCATACATTAATATTACATCATGCAAATGAGATTTCACCCCCAACCCTCCCCATGGGAGTTTAGCTACTCATTACACAAGAAAAGAAGAAAAACACATACATAGATAAAGACCCTTTCATGGTCAACTAAAAAGAAATACAAGAGTGAGTTTAGAAGATACTAGGAACACTCCGTAGAAGTTCACCGGAATCCTTCTTCTCCTTCTCAATGTTCCCTCCTTAGGTCTCTAATGCTGCCTTCTTCCTCCTTCTCCAAAGCAAGAGCTTGCCTTGCCACCCTTGAGGAGTTTCTCTTTTCCCTTGGCTCTCCTCCTCACTTAGTAGAATTTGGCTAAAATTGTGAACCCTCCTCTAGTCAAGAGGAGGGGTATTTATAAGAAGGGGGAGCTGCCATCATCTTCTTCATTTCAAACCATATTTTCCATATAAAAATTTGAATTCATCATGACAATAACTTCCATTTATGGTGAGGTGACAATAATCTTCAAATGTTTACCTAAAATATCACCTCAAAGTCTCTCTTTTTTTCAAATAAAATGGGCTGCAACAGGGAATGATGGCTGGGGACAAAATGCAGGATAGAGGTCATGTCCCCAGCCGCATTTAATGCTTATCTGGGACAAAATTGCGGCAGGCCGCCGCAGCGCACTGTAGCGCGTCGTGGCACGCTGCGGCGTGCAATGATCCTTCGCACATTCGTCAATTCCCACGATGCCACGCGCTACCGTGTTTGAGCTTTTGAAGATTTCCCGCTGCAGCGCGCGACCACGCGTTGTAGCGGGTCATTCTGTGAAAATCACTGTTCAATTAGTTGAGCCCCCATTTTATAAAGTTATGAATATTTTCGCTGCAGACCGCTGCAGCGCGCTACCGCGCGCTGTAGCGGGTCATTCCGCGAAAATCACTGTTCAATTATTTAAGCCCTCGTTTTATAAAGTTATGAATATTTCCGCTGCAGACCGCTACAGCACGCTATCGCGCGCTGTAGCGGGTCATTCCGAGAAAATCACTGTTCAATTAGTTGAGCCCCCGTTTTATAAAATTATGAATATTTCCGCTGCAGACCACTGCAGCGCGCGACCACGCGCTGTAGCGGGTCATTTTGTGAAAAGCACTGTTCAATTAGTTGCAATTAATTTTCATATAGTTTAGATATTTCCGTCGCAGCCCGCTGCGGCGCGTGGTCGCGCACTGCAGTGATTTTCTTTAATAAATTTTAAAAACTCTACAGAAATTCCTTAGAACTCTTTTGGATTATATTTCCCTGAAATAGATAGAAAAAATTGATTTAGAAGCAGCATAAAGATCTTAAATAGATAAATTTTACTATTTATTTAGATATAATTTATGGATTCATCACTTTCCAACTCTTAAACATATAGTAATAGATTTTAGATTAGCTCCGGCAATGGCTTCCAAGCTTCATGAATCTATTAAAGAAGGGTGCTAACATTACGGAATTGGGCTAGAAATGAGGGGAGTTGGAGAGATCTTAAGCCAAACAAAGACTCATGCTTAAACAAAAGGAGTATTTATAGCTCTAGAAGGATTCTACTGGCTCAGGCTGGGTTTCCATTCACTAGCTTGTGAGGTCTAGTTTGAGCTTTTCCCGACTAAGGGCAGCCTGAAAATTAAGGCCATGACGGCCATTGGGAATGCCAAGTGGTCATGGAAGACACAATTCCCTTTTGTACTTCCATGGTGGAAGTCGTTGGAGTTCTGTCAGGAGATCAGTTGAGAATGCAAATGATAACTAGCTAGAATAATTTCCATCGTTCATTGCTACTTAAGATCTAACGGCTTAAATTTGATCTGGGATGCAACGTTTATCTAGATCATCAAATCCTCGGGGGACAACTTGAATTGCTTGGATTTTCTGCTCTGTATGTGGCCTAGACAACGGATTAGTCGTTGTCCAAAAAATCCCAACTATTGGTCATTTTATAAGAAATTAAAATTAAATAAATAATTTAATTAGTATTAATACAATTTTATTAAATTAATATATTTAGTCTAAATGAGCTCCAAAAATACTCAAAAAATTACCCTTAACTAATTTGAGTATGAGGAATTCAAAAATACATTTAGATTTGTTATTGAAGATCAATTTAATTTCTCACTATTTAATTTAATTGAAAAAATCAAACATTTTAATCTTGATCCAAATTATCCCAAAGTTCTAGGGTTTTGTCCTAATAATATTTAGAACCTAATTGTGACCTGATTAAGGCCTAAATGAACCTAAGTTTAACATCGTAACTACCTATGATTGTTACTGTGAAAAGTTCTGTTGACCTTGCGCCTGAGCACACAAGCTTCTTGTACTCTAGCATTTGAGCATACATTAGCACATGAGATTCTGACACTATATCACTTGAGTGCGCTTAAGAATGCTTGAGCGCATATGCATCTAAATGTTGTTCAAGTGTACTAATATGGCGCTCAAGTGCGTTTGAGTGCCTTACTGCCCTTTTTGATACATATAATTGAGTAAAATCATATGTATGCTCTTATTTACTTGAAAAACACAAATGGAAATAAACACACTGAAAACAGCTTAAATGTAATCAATTCAAATATGAAATAAAACAAAATATTCATGTAATTTTATATTATTTTCAAGGATTTTCACACCCCATCCTTAAACTCATACTCATCTTTGAGTAAGATAAATTAGGGAATGTATTCATAAATAATTATATGTGTATACTTAAACTTGAAGTGTTAATCTTTTTAATTTAAAACTTTAATAAACATGAAAATTTGCTAGCAATGATCTTATTGCGAGTTTGAATTTTGTTTGATGTTTAGATTTTATATTATTATAAAGTTTAATTCTTTAAGACTATATATTTGCTAACCTTAATTATCCCCAAGTAATTCTTCATGAATTTTTTGTGACTTGGGTGTGGGTTTAAGTTCAATCATTTAAATGGAATTTGTATATAACATGGTTTGGGACTCTTAAGCGTCATATATGCATCATTTTCATGAGTTCAGACCTTAATAATTTTGAGAGACATTTTCTTCATACTCATTTTATTATTATTATTTTAAATAACATATGATAACTCTCACTCTTTATATATATATATATATATATATATATATATATATATATTATATATATATATATATATATTTTTCTTATGTGTAGTTTGTGGGATTTGAACCTATGACCTAGGTTAATAAATCATGAGTCTCAACCACTATGCTACAACACTACTCATACACACGCACACACGTGTACACACACACACCCTCACCCACACACACACATACACCCACCCACCCACACACACACACACACACACACACACACACACACACACACACACACACACACACACACACACATATATATCTGTGTGTGTGTGTGTGTGTGTGTGTACATACACACACATGTGTTGGGCTAGTCTTGTGTGCCAATTCCTTCAGTTGGGTTTGTTGTTGTTCCCTTGTAGACTCTTGTCCTGAGTCTTCTTTGATTTCTCTTTTTGATGCCTGGCTACTTGTTTGATGTCATTGGGGTTCTACCTTGGGGCCTGTGGTTCCCGGCTACTATTCTGGCTTCTTGTTTTGGTTGTGGCTATGGTTTGTTGGGGTTGGTTATGTTGGATATGTTTGCTTATTATTCTTGTGGTTAACTGTGCTTATTTAGTTATGGCTGTGTTGGTTGTGTTGGTTTGGTTTGCTAGATGTGTTGGTTGTGTTAGTGTGGTTGGTTGGCTAATTTGGCTGGGTCCTATGATTAGTTGTGAAGTGGACTTTTGTTGGAGTTTGTTGGTTCTAGATCTTCAATGATTTAATTTTCCCCTGTGTTCTATGTTGATTTATTTATTGTACGCTTGCTATTTTTCATGACTCTGTATTATTGGTCTATTGCATTTTTAGCTAAAACTTCTACATGATTTTGTGACCTCATATTTAGTTTGCTTTGGCTATATTTTATGTTGCACTTGCAAGCTCATTGTCTTTCAAGTCTTTGCTCCTTGATCACAAAAGCTAGTTGCTCTTTTGACAATTTGGGCAATCTCTCTCTTTCTGGTTGCAGCAGATTGTGTCTTCTACTGTAGGTTGCTTTTTGGTTTTGTTTGTTTGTTTATTTTTCTTTTCACTTTCTATGCTAGGACCTTTTAGGATATTTCCTGGGCCTAATTTTTGGGGCTATCTTTATAATTTATTTCTCTCCAAATTTTGTAACCTCACAGCCCATATGTATCCTTTCTTTTAATAATAAAAATGCTGTCAAAATAGCTTTAATATATATATACATATATATATATATATATATATATATATATATATATATTAAACATGTATATTTTTATTAATATGAAATAAAAGATACCAAGGGGGTTAGGAGGTTACAAAGCTCCAAAAACTAAAAAGCCTGAACCAACCCAAGAAATACGACCCAAGGTATAATTTATAGAACCATTTCAAAATGAAAAAAAAAACAAAAAACATAACCAACAAATAGAAAAACAAAAAAAAAACAAAACAAACGGAAAAAGTTGCTCATATGGAAAAGATGATAACACCCAAATAACAAACAAGAAGCTTTAATATATATACATATATATATATATATATATATATATATATATATATATATATATATATATATTAAACATGTATATTTTTATTAATATGAAATAAAAGATACCAAGGGGGTTAGGAGGTTACAAAGCTCCAAAAACTAAAAAGCCTGAACCAACCCAAGAAATACGACCCAAGGTATAATTTATAGAACCATTTCAAAATGAAAAAAAAAACAAAAAACATAACCAACAAATAGAAAAATAAAAAAAAAAACAAAACAAACGGAAAAAGTTGCTCATATGGAAAAGATGATAACACCCAAATAACAAACAAGAAGCCTAAACGGATAGTTGGAAAATTCCAAGCCTGCAAATGCTCCAAACTGCACATGCTAAGGATTCATATAGAAACTACCAGGCCAACACCTGTGGCAAACTAACAACATCTACACGTAAACAACAATTTGCAATCTGCACAGCTAAGAGTTGCTCTAATTCTCGCACCACCCCAACTCCACCTCAATGTTAGCAATTATAGAGCTATAAAACCACACAATCAACTCAATATAAGGAAACATCCAATACCAGTAAACTTCCAGCCAACTCCATTCAATAAAATGAGCCTGATAATAGAAATGCAAAGACAATCAACTTTATCCTAAGCAATAATAAGTAAGTAATGGTATTACAAGAAGCCAAAGACCAATAGAATATGCCAATAACTAAATAATAAACAACACAGTAATCCACAGAGATATAATAAAGTATACAAATAAACATGCTAGTGGCCACATTAAATCAAAACATAACATTCATAATAACAGGATAGCTCCTCCTATCCAAAGAAACCCCCACCAAAAGTAGCATAAAACTCATAATGCAACTAAGGCCATACAAACCATATCTTGAGTATAGTAGCCAGCCAAACTTGCGGAGAGATAGAGCAAAAGTTTGGCTTAGCTCTCTATCTGGTGAGTCCATTATGACTTGGGATGACTTGGCTAGGAAATTCCTAGCTAAGTATTTCCCTCCTGCCAAGACTGCTAGGCTGAGAAATCAGATTTCAAATTTCTCTCAGCAAAATGGAGAAAACTTGTATGATGGCTGGGACACTTTAAGGACTGCTTAAGGAGTTGCTTGCACCATGGGTTCCCCTTGTGGATGCACGTGCAGATTTTCTATAATGGATTAAATGCACCTAGAAGGACACTTATTGATGTAGCTTCAGGTGGTTCTTTGAGTAGTTATATAGAAGAAGCCTTTGATCTCCTTGAGGAAATGTCAAATAATGCATATCAATGGCTGACTAAGCGGCTTGGTTCCAATAAAAAGGAGATAAATAACCTGAATGATATGAATCAATTGGCCTCCCCATAAAAGGAAATTGAATTATTAACAAATAAAATTGAGAGTTTGAATGTGAGCACTATTTATGAAGTTAACTATGAGTTGTGTGGAGGAAACCCAATAGTTAGTGCTATTATTTGAACAACCCCTTCACTCCTTCACAAACTGAACAGGTAAGCTTCAGGAGAAACAACAACAATAACCATAACCCCCACAACAACCCCTACTCAAATATATACAATCCGAGGTGGATAAACCATCCAAACTTCTTCTGGGGTGAGGGAAATTCACAAGAAAACCACAACTCTCAACCACAAAATAGGCCAACCAAAAATTTCAATAATTCCTTTAAGTCCACTCAAAATGATAAGTAGGAACCCGGGCTAGAAGAATCTTTTTAAGCTTTTAAAACTAAAACATGTAATTTATAAAAAGGACTGAGATGACTATGAACCGGCATGAAACCTCAATTCCTTATATTGAGGTGTCTCTTAGGAATATTGAAGTTCAATTGGGAAAAATTCCATAAAGCTGTCTACTCGACAGCAAGGAATGCTCCCAAGCTCGACTGAATTAAACCTTACAAAGATGGTAAGTGTTATCAATGTAGACAAAGTAAAAATAAACTACATGGAACATAACCCCACTGAAGAGAGTGAAGGAGGAAAAACTAGGGAAATTTCTGATGGGAATATTCGAAGAGATAGAACAGTAGTTAAAAGAGAAGACCCAGGAAGAATGAACATTCCTTGTATCATTGAGGGTGAAGTCCTTTTAGATCCCTTGTGTGATCTAGGGGCCTCAGTCAATATTATGCCTTTACACATATACACTCAACTAAGAGTAAAGGGGATGGAAGAAACACCCTTAATTCTGGAATTTGCTAATCTAGTATAATAACCTGAGTTGTTACCTTAGTTAATTAGGACTAATCTTAGCCTTAATCTTGATCCTAAGTGTTAATTAAGTTTTTAGGAGTCATCCACTAAGACCTAGTCCAAATTAGAAGTCAAATGGATAAAATCCTGATTTTTGAAAAAGTCAGAAACCCTAGAATTTGGCCTATATAAATAGACCTCAGATCGAAAAATAGACTTCACCGTTATGCTCATTGCCCCCAAATTAGATAGGGGCGATCTTTTCATGTCAATACGTCAAAATTTTGATGAATATTTTGATGATATTTAAATACCCCAAAAATTGAGAAATTAAAATACTCGTTGGATCAAAAATCTGACTTTGCAGTTGTATCCTCTCCCTTCAATTAGCTAGGGGTGAATATTTGAGAATTTTTTGGGATTGATTATTTAAATAAATATTAATATTATGATAAAACATTATTTAAAATATTTAAATTATTTAAACTATTTATTTTAATTTTTCTGCACACCATTAGTCAAAGTAACATCGTCTGCCCTAAGTGTGGCGCGTCGTTGGGATCCCATCAGATTAGACGGTCGATCTTGAGCATCTGATCGAAGATCAAATAGTCCGGACTCTTCTTCCTCGATCGATCCATCGCCGCGTGTCAAGCAAGGACATGCGGCGTCCCGCCATCTGCATCACCAACCAGAGCCTCCCCGGGCTCCGTAAGCTCTGCCCGAGGACCCATAAGGACCCTCGCAGTGCCCTTGACCCATCGTTTTGACGATTGAAGCTTGGACTCTACCCTCGGCCAACCCTCAATCCAGAACCGTTTATCTTCCAGGTACTCTGATTGACCCTTCTCTTATTACATTCCATATCTGAATAAGTGTGTCTTTATTCTGCGCATTCGATTGATGATCAACCGGTCTTGATTGATGGGAGGTTCGATCTATTGAGACAATTGCTCTACCGATCCACAATAGAATTAGTTAGGATCCTCCAGTCCGTGACCGTGAACCTATGGTTAGGTGTAGCAAGCGCTTGGACCACCTCGCATACTGTCTCACCCGGCTACGGCTAGCCCTTAGCAAGACCTACTGGAACCCTTGCGGGGCATCACCAGACATTGCCGGGGTGGCCGACAATATCATGCCCTAGCCAGCCCAATGCGGGTTAAGGTATGGGATGCAGAGATCCTTAGGCCAACTCGGGTCGACCCAAGCCCAGCCCAATATGCACAAGCCTGTCTGCGTCAGCAGACGACTGATTTTTGTCGGGCCCACCTTCCCCATGCGGAGCCTCCGGAATGGGCCACATATGGTGGTGGGGCTGTAACAACCCTAATTATTACCATAGCTATATTCAAATTAATTAAGCTAAACCAAGTTCTAATTCTAATTCCATAAGACTCAATGGGTCATTTAAACCTAACCCTAGAAGTTTGGGATCAATTGGAGCTTAATTGAAAAATTTGGTATTTTTGTCTATTTTTGAGCCCTAAAGATACCTAAATTAATTTGATCTCCAAATCAATTTTTGATTTCATTTTTGAGCTCTTCATGTCCTAATTAGCTAAGGGTGAACTCTTGAGAATTTTTGGAGCTTATTTAGTCCTAAATTAGATTTATAAAATTAATTATAATTTAATTTATTTATTAAATGAATTAATATTAATTAAATTAAATATATATATATATAGGATTTGTTGTCGGGACCACAGCAGATCCGCTGCAGGGTCCCGACAGCAGCACATGGGAAATATTCAGTGGATGCGTTAGCACGCATCCTAGCACAAACCATCTAACGGCGGGATCTCCTCCATGGAAAGATCTAATCCTAAGCATCGGATCCATTATGCGCATCAGACGGCTATCATTCGATCTGCTTAAGTAATCCACCAGAGCTGTTCGGAACCAATGGTCGATCCATTCGATGGTGGATGTTAAGTCCGAGCACTGTGGATCATCTCCCTCGCCTCACATGTCTGCATCTGATCTCACCCCCCCCCCCCCCCCGACAGCTCAATCCCCTTCCAGCCCCCATGGCAGTATGGGAAGATGCCAAAATTCCTCTCTTACCCTCGGCACGACCACCTATCAGTAGTAGCTTCCCTGAATTGCCCCTAGTCGTTGGCCCGAGCTCTGGAATCCACCCCTAGTGCTCCCTATCGCCTATAAATACCTCCCGAGAATCACCGTGAGCCTCTTTGCCCACTGTGATCCCCTAAGTCCTCAATTGAATCCTCTAGAGTTCCCGTCTCTCTCAACAATTTCCCAGCATTCCCAAAGCTTCGAACCGCTGATAGAGGGTTCGTCTAGTGTTCAGACTCCCTTTTATCTTGCCTCTACTTCTTGGTGAGCTCAGAAGCCCCTCAGTTCCTCTCGGCTGAGCCTATAAACTCGTCTTCAGGTTCAGCCTTCTCCACTAAATTCTATAAATTCAGTTCTTCCATTAAGCCTTTGAATGAGCCTCTCGACGTCGCCTAACTTGCTTAAGCCACTTAGGAAACCTGTCATGATTGTCGCCAAGGTTTGAGCTAACACTGATCAATCGTATCGATCGATCGAGCTAGCAACCAAGCCATTACTAAGTCCGAGTATGGACCCAGCGATCGACTGCACCCCAAGTGATAAAACCTTAGGGGTTTGACTCACCACGCCTCACTGATGGTTAGGGATCGAGCCCCATCCGTTTAATGGTTTATGTGAGGAGAGTTATCCCCTCACAGTGAACCCCAGTTGTTTGAAAATGGGAGTCTCGGTGGACTAGCCATCCAGCATTCTAGCTCATCCTAGTAGGGCTCCTAGTTCAATTGATGCCCCTTGACCTCCTGAAGGTGTGGCGATTGAATGCTGGCCGTAGTATGGCCTATCGGCGACAAATTTGGCGGTCCAAGGGGCCCTCCCCTTGCTCTTTTTAATTAATTTTGGAATTATATTCCTTCTATTAATTCTTATGTAAATAAGTTTACTTAAATACCCTATGGTTTTGATTTAAATAAAAATGCAGAATAAATTATTTAAATAACTTTAGTTATACTTATATCCAAATGGTATGATCCAATATATCATTTTAATCAGAAAAATACAAGGAACAATAATATAAAATAAAATAAAAAATCAACTGGTTAGATTTTAAATAATTGTCTAATCCTTTTCTATTTGCATTTAAATCATAATAAATTCAATTAATGTCCAAAAATATTAATTAGGGTCTCTAATTGCTCATGAGACCATAAAGGACTTATGTAAACCATTAAAAGTAATGTAAGATCTTTAATTTTGTTAATCACTCCTTAATTACTCTAATATAGGGTTAGTGAATTAAGCTTAGATTTAGTCTTTGATTTTGATGAATCTAGTTCCTAATACCTTATTAAGTATAGTAGAACTTATAAATATAATTGGATCTTCCTAGTATGCCTTAATTTCCTAAATCACCTTAATGGACCTCTTAATATATTTAGTGCTAATTAAGCTAATTAAGACATCAAAATCCTAAGTTAATTGTTTTAGTCACTTCACTAATCAATATGGAACTTATTGAAATAGACTTGAATCAATTTAAATGATTAAATCTTAAAATCCCATTTTTAGCCTTAAAAGGGGTATTTTGGTCATTTTGACTAAAATAGGTTTAAGCACCCCTTAAACCTTAAAAATTCCAATAAAGTATCTCAAATTAACTCATTAACACCTTTCTGAAATCTCATGTTAATAATGGTGAAGTTAAGAAAAGAAAACTTAAGAAGTTCTAATCAAGATCTTAAGATCCTAGGAGTACTCAAAACCACTTCCTTAATAGCCTTAACACTAAATCTTTAGTTTAATTACCTTATTAAGTTGATTCAAAAGCCTCAAATCTTAAGTAAATATTCTTGTAAACTCCTAAATCTAGTTCTTAGTTAGATCTAAAGTGGTCAAACCTTAGACCTTAGATCTTAGACTTTAGATTATCTAATTGAAATGGATTATCTTCTTTGGAATTTCGTAATTGATTACTTGTTTAATCCTTTTAAAATCTTCCTTATGGGTGTAGGGTTGATTCAATCTACAGAATAATGTAATTATCCTAAAGTTTGAATATAGTTCTTAGATTCTTAGTTCTTAATTAGTTATTTTATCTTATAACATTAGAATAACCATTCATTAAGGATCATACTTTCTAAATCCTTCAACTCATAAGATTCTGTACATTTAGATGATGCTTGAGTTTGAACCCTAGATCCTTATTAAGATACTACCTTGGATTCAGGATTTGAACACCAAAGTGGAGTTTGGATCCAAAATCCTTAATCTTGATTTACTTAATCAAGACTTGGGCTAAGTGAGGAAAATAATAAGAATTAAGTCATTGATTTATTTACTTTAAATCTTTATAGTCATCTTCTAATTATGAATTAGAACTTGTTAAGTTCTAAATTTAAACATTAAGGTTGTGAATCTGAGATTAAACTCGATAGCTGGATATTAGAGATCCTAAATTTGTATCTTCTCAGAATAGTTAGATTTGGATAATTTAGACAACAGCAGATATCACATAAGTATAGTTGAGTCTCTTACTTACTTTGAATTTGATTGCTCTACACACCATGAAAGCCTTATTCCTTGAGCATAATAGGTGAACTTAGGATATGAAAGATACATCCTAAGTTAGTATTTGAAAAGTATAACATTCATTCAGTTCTTTCTATGCATTTAGTCTAGTAGAGTATGTCCTAGCTTAGTCTACCTCTTCAGTTCTAGTTTTGTTATAGAATAGACTCAGACCTAGCCCAGTGTTTGGCTAGGATGGATACATATCTTATTCTATAAGTTCAACTTAGACCTAGCTTTGATGATGCCTAGGATGGACACATGTTGAACTTTCTGTTTAGAGTCCCTATATGGCCTATTTCTGTTATGGTAGTACTATGTCTTAGGCTTATTTTTACTTCAATTCAATTTTAGTACTTGTTTTACTTTGCCACATGCTTAAGTGGCCTTACTTTAGTACTTGGCTTGCTTTGCAACATGTCTCAGTGGTTTTATTTTTTGGTTCATTTATGCCCATAGCTTGCTTTTACCACATGCTTCAGTGGCCTTTATATATTGATATGCATGCTTTTATATATGTTTATATTGAGTAATTATTAAATAATGGCATGTTTAGGATGCTAGATTTGTATGTTCATTTTAGCACTTTTCAGTACATTTTACTTTTACAGACTCAGCATGTCTTCATGTGATCATAAGCATGTTATAATCAGTTATTTCAATACTTGCAGTTTATTTTTGCTCTTTAGCCTCACCTTGCTTAGTTTCATGTTTTTATACAAACTAGTTGCTCAGTTATAAATGAATAGATATGGATATCCTTCACTTTGTAGCTTGATGCAACTCATAATGCTTGCATGTTCAAAGTAATTAATTGTGGTATCTTTAAACATTCAGTTCACTTAAATAGCTTAAGATGTACTTAGATAATTTGTCTAACTGTAACCTTTTTCTTTTGTTAGGTGGGGCCCTGGCATTTGTGATACTGGCAAATGTTAGATTTGGAGCTGTTCGTTGGTGGATCCGCAGAAGAGGAACTAGTGCAGGAGGAGGATCTTCTTACTGTCGCTTAGTTAGATTTTCTTTTCCTTTTCTGCAGTGACTTTAAGAGATCTTTTTTTTCTTTTAATTTAGTTTGTATAATTAAATTCTCGATATATTTACTTTCTGCACTTAAGTTGAGTTTCTATTTCTATTACTCTTTTTACTATGCTATGATGTGAATGTTATACTATACTGTTTCCTGCTTCAGCTACTTTGATATATTGATGTATTTTTGTAGTTCAGATGACAAGTCATTGGCTTAAGGTAGGTTGGGTCTTACCTGACTCTACTTGAGTTAGGAATTTGCCATAGTTGGAGCACCATACTCCTCATATTTATACTAATATCAGTATTAGTATAGCTGAGGAGGGTATAGGGCCCACGCTGTCACGACAGCTGCTGTCGGGTCGACATCGGGCCCCGCACACTGCGCCGAGCCCAACCAGGCGCTACCGCGTGTCCCCATGGGGCCCAGCTATCCCTTGGTCATCAGTGGTGGAACCCGTGCCCTCTGGCCAAGCTAACCAGAGTGCGCCATGTGTCTTGCCGTGGGTCCCACTCCATAATAACCTGTAGAGAATAATTAAATAAATAAATAAACAAATAAATAAATATATATATATATATATATATATGCATAACTATAATTATACTATTAGATATATATTAAATAGATAGTTATATATATAATTAAAAAGTATATATATATATATATATATTTATTTATTTATTTAAAGCCATCTCGATAGATTTTATTCCATAGAAAAGAAGACATACAGGACCGGGGCTGGGAGGGTACAGGATCCTAGGAACTAGAAGCCAGAAACCAGCCCCAAAAAAAAGGAGACCCAGGGTGTAGCCTAGAAGGTCTCCCAACTCAAAATGAAAAAGATCCAAATCAACATAAACCACACAAAAGGAACCAAAGCAAAATAAACCAAAAACCCACATTCAAGCAAGCTCTACCAAAGCACCAAGACCGCCTCAAGACCACCAGTATCAGTTCACAACTCCGCTTGACAGTGAACCTAAATCAATCCAAAACCCAGCAATACAGTAAAATAGCATTACATCACATAATTAACTTCCAAACTAGCAAAACAAAAAAACATCAGAAGCAAATCATCAAAGCATACAGCAGCCAAAACCACCTATACACTCCATAAGCCACAAGCCAAGTCAGCCAAACAGAGCATCGCCATACCACCGAGACGCTGGACAGCAGGTCCAAGACAGACCCAAGCTAAGGACCTACAAAAACAACACACCAAGCTAAGAACCAGCAACCCTTGGTAGGAAGCAACTAATCTGGGCAAAACAATATAATAAACTAAACTCAGAGAGGCTGGGACCCATCCAGCGATCGAAACATTGGGAACTGGGACAAAAACAATCTGCCAATCAAACCCCAAGACTATCCACCACCCCAGTAAACCCAGCCAACACCAAAGAGGCCACAAAGGTCAAAATTCTATCCCAAACCAAGAACCTACCAAGACATCTATCCAAACCAACAACTGGCAAACCCCCAGTGAGCAATTACAGCCCAGCCACTAGTTATACCACAAATGGAAGCCAAACAAAACTAGACCATTAACATTACCATAAATCTAAATATTCTCAAGCCAAATACAGCAACAGCTGAGACCCAACCACCATTTAAGGAAAATAAGCAGCTTAGAAAAAAAAATTGATCTACCGAGAACTCTAGAGATAGTACCATACCAACCAACACCCTGGTACACCCAGCCAACACCAGACAGGCAACAATAGATAATTAAATAATAGGAACAGGCCCTCTGCTAAGTAAGCCAACTTAGACAAAGACACAGCATAATGAAACCATAGCCAGCCAACCAAATCCTGCCAGTCAAAGAGCAGAAAATGAAGAAACCAACCAAAATCAGCACATACAAAAAACTAAGAACCTCCTCCCCAATAGATATATGACAAATAGTCAAGTGAGAGCCCATATTCCACCACAACCAGAGACCTAGATTAAGACCCTTTCCTAAAAGCATGGAAGTGCATGTGGACAGCCCCAAGAAGAGACCCCTTCCACATGACTCTAGCCACCTTATCGAAAAAGCCTCGACCATAAAAGTCTCACCCGTAATTAAACTTTATTTCTTATGCAACATTTAACTTCCTCCATAATTTTTGAGATGATAATCACCACGTTGAATTTAACATTTGAATACTCTGCTTCATTTTTAGCTCTCCAAATGTGCCATAGGGTAAAAGAGTCTATAAGGTTCTCAATATGGACCTTACCTTTTTTAACCGAGGGCCACCGCAAAAGAATATCAATAGTTTTAGCATTAGGAGACAAGGGATTTGAGGGGAACATTTTCCAAATTACTTTACTAAATTTGTTTTTAATAAACACATGATTTAAAGTTTCAAAGTCCTGACAACAGCAGCAGCGGGAGGCTAGGGAGAACCCCAGCTCTTGTATTTTGGTATCCACACTGATATGGTCATGATAAATTCTCCAGAGAAAGATACTTATAAGGTTAGGAATGCAAACATGCCAAAACCAGATTGGGGAGGAAGGTAAGTTATGAGGTATGCAGCAGTTCCATAGAATACCAGACGAATTTTCCTTTTAACACAGAAAATCGAGTTGGCAGCCTTGGAGGCTTCCAACTTAGGTTGCAGCTTAACAATATTTTGCACCTCCAGTTCAGAGATAATGTCATGAAAAAGAGGAAGATTCCAACCCGAAGACTGCGAGTAAACTTCTCCTAAACGTAAATTAGGACTTCTTATACTTCTATTATTAATAAAAAGGGCTTTTTTGTTGTTCCAATAGTCGTACCAAAAGGAGATAGACGTGTCAAGTTGATCCCAAATTATAGAATCCTCGACCGTGTCTCTAAAAGCAAGCATTCTTTTCTAGTTGATCTTAACCATCGCCGAGTGGGTTGAGGCACAATATTTGGCAAGCAAAATTTTTGACCAAATGGAGTAAGAAATTCTAAACTTCCACCATAGTTTAAGGGAAAAAGCTTTATGAATATAACTTAGATTTCTAATGCCAAGGCCCCCTTCGGCATACCGAAGAGAGACGTGATTCCAAGAACACCAAATAATTTTACTGCCTTTGGGATGGACCCAAAGAAATCTATTGAAAGTTGAAGAAAAAATTTTCATCACATGGTTTGTAGGAGTACAAACTTCTAACCAAAATGGGGGAATTGTGTTTACAACGTGTTTTATTAGGATGAGCCTACCACCTTGTGAAAGATACTTATTTTCCCAACCTTTAAGCTTGTTAAAAATTTTGTTAAGCAGCCCTTTGAAATTTGAATTCTTATTATGACCAATGCTTATAGGAATACCAAGATAAGGGAGGGGAAATTTCCCTTATTTGAAATTGAAAATTTTCCCTATTTTTGTGTGAATGCTTTGAGGGTTTTTGCTGTGCACAAAATAATTGGACTTACTAATGTTTATGTTTAGCTCGGAAGCCAATTCTAGATTTGAAAGAAGAGAAGACAGCTTTTTCAAGGAGTTATTGCTATAGTTGGTGAAAATGATTAGCTCATCATCATACGCCAAGTGGGAAACCATCATTTTACCACCAATGTTGAATTGCATTTTTGGGTTTTATTGAAACATGATGTTAATATTGAGCGACCACATGTTCATAGCTAAAATGAAAAGAAGGGGAGACAGAGGATCTCCTTGCCTTAGACCTCTTTCAGAAGGGAAAAACTCCGCAAGATGCCCATTTAACATAACAGAGATCTAATTGGGTTGGGTGATGTTTTTGATTTTTAAGATGAATTTATCATTAAAACCATATGCTTTAAGGGTCTGGAGAAGAAAGTTCCAGTCCAGCCTATCAAAGGCCTTTTCAAGATCAATTTTTAAAATTAAGTTTTGACCCCAACACTTCTTCTTGAGGCTATGGAACATTTCTTGGGTGGCAAGGATGTTATCTTGAATATGCCTACCGGGGACAAAGGCGGATTGATTAGTTTCAATTATACCCGGGAGAATGGATTGGAGCCTTTTGGCCGTGATCTTAGAAATAATTTTGCTTATAATGGAGCACAGACTTATCGGTCTTAAGTTATTCCACCAACACACCTTTTTAGATTTAAGGATCAACGTAATCATGGTGTGCGTGAAAAATTTTGGGAGAGGGACATCATAAGCAAACTTATATCTAAAACTGTTAACAGAATGCTTATGCTAAATTAAACACAGTTAGTAAGAAATTAAATAGGTTAGCTGACAATCAGTAGGTTAACTAGGATTTAATTATGATTAAGCCGTAATTAAAGGTAGATCAAGTGCTACTAATCCTAGTCTTAACTAATATAATTAATAAATCAAATTAAATAATATTTAGATATTATTAAACAAAAAATTAATAGATTAATTTAATCATTAATTAAGTTAAAACTATAGGTTAATTAATTAATTAACACTAACCCTAATTAAATAGTAACTTTAATATTTAAATATATATAAAAATAATAAAAATAATTAATTAATCAAATATTAGACTAATTAGTAATTAATTAATAATTAATGATAATTAAAGGCAGATTATAATGATTAATTAGTTATTATATATAGTAAATTCTTTTTAACTTTATGAATGAACAGTAAATTAATACAAATTAAATAAATGAATAGTAACTTTATTTATTTTCTTAAATTATTTAATTCAAAACTTTAAAGTCTCAAAAATTTAAAAATATTTACCTAAACATAGCAAATATATATCTCATTTTACTCAGAAAAATAAAATGAATCAAATGGCGTAATTCAAAATTTTGTTTCGGGGTACGTATAACATAGTGACATTTTAGGTCATAAACAAACCCACACAATTTTTAACATAGTTGTCCAAACATATGCAATATGGGTCTTAAAATACTCAGGAGAATAGCTCCATCACAATAGAAGTATTAATTTCCCCATTTGGAGCTTAGTTTGAAAAGTAACATTTAGGACCCTAACCTAAAAATGTCCAAAATGCCCCTAGTCTTCAATTGACCATAACTTGGTCAATTCAACTCCAAATTCAAAAATTCAAAATGTTAACTATCTAAGAATTTTAGTATCATCAATAAACTGAAATAATATTTAGGATCTGAAACTTCGAAAATTAGAAATGATGAAAATACCCCTAACCCTAGTTAGGCCATAACTTATCCATTTGAAGTTCTAATTGGGTCTACTCCATGTTGAAGCACTTAATATATTATAGGGAAGCTAAAGGAAACTGAGTTTGCTGAATTTGGACTTCAAACGAAAAAGTTCAGTTTTTATCCTTTGTTGACCGACAAAATTACCAAATTGCCCTTAGAAATTGAAATGGCTATAACTTAACCATTAGTGCTCAGAATGCAGTGTTCTTAGACTATATGGAATCCTTGATAAGTAATTAGCATTAAACTACATTAAAATTTAAATTCCATTGGGTGTAAAATACTAAAATACCCCTTAGGTCAAAATCCTTAGTTTGGGCTTATAAGACGCGTTTCTTATCCAAATTGAGCGTACTTACTGTCTATCTTCAAGTTAGATAATAAGGAATCATTTGTCAATAAGAAATTCCAAACCCTAATTCAAAAAGTCACTTTTTGGACCCTAAAGTAAGGGGAAAATGGTCATTTTACCCAAATTTTAGGTTAAGTGTCTTTAAAGCCTAGATTATCTTCTAAGTCACTAAAACTAATATTAAAACTATAATAGAGTCATTCTAAGTGTTAAAATCAGTTATTAGGTTAAGATAGTTAAATTTCTTAAATAATCTTTTAAGTCTTTATTTAGGAATCTACACCTCATATTAGGATTATTCCTAAGACTAGGACTAGCCCATAGGTTAGATTTCATTCATTTGATAAGTGAGTTATTCAATTAATAAATCCTTTGTTTTAATAGTTTCTAGATTTTACAAATTATTTGGATTATTTTATCTTTTAAGCTTTGATTCAGGATAGGAGATTCATTTTATTAAGTATGATTTTCCTAATAGGATTTACCTAAATCAATAGATCACTTTTAGACTAAAGCTTTGATCTTATGCTTATTCTTTTTGGATTATGTGATTAAACCCAAATCTCGTGGTGTTTAACCCATAATCTATGGCTTAGTAAATCTTGATCAGATCTTAAGCAGAATGTCTAAATTCATCGAATTAGGATGTTGTGATTTGTTTCTTATCATATAGTCGTACTCGATTGAATTAAATTAGAACCTGGTCAGTTCTAATCCTTTTTAATTTATAAGGTCGTGCTTCTAAGTTACACTCAATAGTAGGAATTGGAGATTCTAAACTTGTGTAACTGATAGTTATAATGGTTAAATTAGATAATAAATGATATCGCCATGCTTAGTAGAGTCCATTGCTTACTATTTATTGTTGTGCTATGCATACCTTGTATTTTGTACTTGTTTCCCTTGGACATATCATATAAGAAAACATTGTTGCATAAAAATATAGAATATTAGGAAAACATTGGCATATGGGTTCCGTTCATGGTGCATTATGGTGCACATTTACTCCAATGGATAGGGGTAAAGGAGAGATCAGGATGCTTAGCATTACTCATTGAGGAGTGTGTGTTAAGATTGTGACCCATTCAGTCTTACAGACGTGCTTGACTCCTCAACTATTTTTGAAATTATCCATAGAAACAAAAGTAAAATAATTAAGAGATATGTGCATAGTATTATCTGCCTCTTTAGTCATATTGTACTATTTTGTTATATTATGTTTGCCCTAGCCCATAAAGGTTATAGGAATATTACCAAGCCATATTGGCTAATTCTTTTTGATATGGCAGTTATACATTCCTTTTAGTTTAGCTTACTATTTTCTATGTTGTTGATGCATTTTATTTTAGTTAGTTATATTTTTCCTATTTTACCTACTTACTTGAGTAGATGCATTATAAGATACTAAACTTTACTGCTAATTATATGTACCATTTTCAGATTTATGGTTTAAATTAGCATATATCATATGATCATTAGCATATTTAAGCTTAGACTTTTCTTTCAGTACTTTTACTTAGTATATTATATATGTATGCCCTACCTTGCTTAGTTTACTTGAGATGTGCTTTTGCCTCAATTCTTGCTTAGTTATAAATATTACATTTATAACTTATCCCCATTCCTTTGTATGCTTAGTTGCTCCCATGCTAGATAGATGTTTCAATTGTTTATAGTAAAATAGTGATATTAATAAATGCTAAATAAATTACTTGCCTAAAATGTAGTTAGACATTTTATCTAATAAGATTTTTTCTTAATTGGATAGGGCCCTGGCATTGTGAAATCGATAATATCAGATATTGAGCAGTTTGAGGATCCAGTGCTTGAGGAGGAGCCTCACTTAGAGGAGGCATAGTAGCTTGGAGCAGAGGATATTTAGCTGCATTTTTTTCTTCATTGTGAGGATGAGTGATATTTCCATTTTCAGCCTTTTATTAACTTTAATTAAAATAATGTAATAATACAGGTTCTGTGACTGTGTTTACTTTCTGCACTTTATTATTTGCTAAGCTATAGTCGAATCCACGTAGGCTCCCACGGGGCGGTTAATGTGGTTACTTGATGTATAGTGAATGGATGTAATCCTTATTTATTATTGCTTTCGCACTCTGTATGTATGTATAAACCTTATGACTGATCCTTAATTTCATCCTGTGCACATCCTTCCCTTATTAGTGGATTGTGGATCTTACCTAATCCAATGATAAATGAGGGTTTTGCCAGGAGTGGCACACCACCCCTTTGGGTCTAATCATGTGGGACCAGGGGCGGGGCGCCACATCTAGAGTCTCAAACTCCCCTTGGAATTGTGAGGAATGTTCAAGTAGAAATAAAAAGTTTTGTGATTCCTACAAACTTTGTTGTGTGTGAATGGGATAGATTGAGTGAAAACTTCACTATAATTTTTGGGAGACCAAGCTCTAGAGAGATAATTGATGTAAAAAAAGGGCTGATGATTGTGAGAGTAAATGGCTTAGAAGAAATTATAGATCTAATGCCTTCTTTGTTTAAAGAAAAAATTACAAGGGTTGATTCTTCTACCCTATGGGCACTCATTCTTGGGAGACCATTCATAATGTGTCAGATTGGAATTTATATTCCACTCTACCTAATGATTGATTCTTCTACCAGTCAGTTACTAACTAAATACTAGAGTTAAATCCAAGCACTATGGTAATGAGCTCATGATAATAAGAGTATAGAAATGGAAATGCATGCACAAGTAAACTATCAGTAAACTAATGTAACTTAGAAAATCATTAGATGTGCAAGGATGATGCTTAGGTGGCATTACCAACAATTTGAAGATAGGTGGGAGTACATCGTCCATCTCCATTAGTTGCACTAGAGGTACGTAGAAGGAGTGTCAGACCCCGATGTTCGAATGCTGGATCGACTACTCCAGCAAAGTGTATTCAGGGGATATGATCCTGTTGTAGCCAATGAGTGGCTGAAACGGGAAGATTTTGTGTTTGAAACTATTAACTGCCCAGACAATGTTAGAGTCCCCATTGTATCCCATCTCCTATACGGTGGAGCCAAAAATTAGTGGAGCGTCACCCTATGTGCACCCATCGGCGTGAAGAAATACAAAGGGAAGTCACCTATGCAGACTTTCGCCGTGCCTTTACTGCTAGATATATCAGATAGATCATTTATCTTTCATTCCTATGCTACCTAGTTTACTTTCCGCATTTTGTATCTTAATTTTGAGTATTGGATTTATAATTGAACTATTATTCTTATGATGCTTGATCTGGATACCTAAGGATACCACTACACAATCATGCCAGTGTGCAATTTCTACACCCGCTTTGAGAATAAGTGGAAATTTGATGTGCTCTTGGCAAAATGATACAGGAGGGAAGTTTAGGGAGTCTCCCCATTGGGATCTAACATACTGGAAAGGATGCTAGAACACATTGTATGCAGGGAACTGGATTTCCCCATCCTGGCCACAGAGTGGTTATGAAGAGTAACCAAAATGTTCGATGAGCTAAGTTACCCGAATAGTATCCGGCTCAGCATTGTTGAGCTTCTACTCCAAGATTATGCCAAGGAGTGTTGGGCCCGCAAACAATGGTCGCTCAGACATGTGCCAACAGATGACTTACGCAAACTTTGCCCAGGCGTTTACCGAAGAATACATAGGATAGAATTTATACTATCCATATGTTGTTCTTTATTTTCTTATGTCCTATCTACAATTTTGATGATGTATTTTCATTTTTCTCTTATAATTAATAAAAGAGATAAAATGTTATAATCTCCTATTTTTTGGATTTCTGAAAACATGTTATTTTTAATTCAAACTCTAGAAACACCATGAATCCCAGACAAAGCCCCTCTCTTGCCCCTTCCAGCAGTTCCTCCAGCGAGGTAAATGCCTTACTAGAAGTGATGAAATTGATGGTGGAATCCCACCAAAAACAAGCAAAATCCAACCAGAAGCAGGCTAAGAAGGTCCCCGATGCTCAGGCCGAGAGAATGGAGCGGCTGCTGGTAACTCAGATAAGCCAGAACCGCACCATGATAGAAGTTGCCTTGATGTTACAATACTCTCACCAGCATCACATACAGTCCTCAGATGGACTATTGCATAGCTTCCTCCACCTGAGACCCCCTACCTTCAACGGGAGTCTCTCTGCAGTAGATACCGCCACCTGGATCAAAATGGTGGAAAGGAACCTGACAAGTATCAAGTGCCCTGGCTTGGAGGTAGTCCATCTTACTACTCACCTCCTACAAGATGAGGCCAAATATTGGTGGGACACCACCCGCAGCACACAGTTCATTGATATACCACTTGAGGGCATTACCTGGGATGAATTCATCGGAGCATTCTAGGCTCGATTTATTCCCCTGTCTGCTAAGCATAACTTGGGGGACATGTTTGTGAAATTGCAATAGGGTGATTGATCTGTGTCTACTTATGAGGCAGAATTTCATCGCCTTGTAAGATTCTCTACCATCTTGGTTCCCACAGAACCAAACTGTTGCCACTAGTTTTAGAGCGGTTTGTGACCCTCCATCAGGAGCCAGGTGATCCCCCTATGCATATCAGACTATACTGAACTACTTGAGACTGCCAAAGTAGTACAGCAAGACCAAGTTGGGGAAGGACCCAAGAGGATTACCAGGTCCACTTCATTCTAGCATAATCCTCCCAAACGAGCCAAAGTATATCAGCTCGAGGCCGAAGCTCCCCCCGCTGACCCATTCAGTGGTTGCACGAAACCACACCCGTATGGTCGGTGTTACCATGGGGATTGTGTCTGCTTCACCTGCAGACGACCAGGCCACGGATTCTACCACTGTTCGGCTACAAAAATGATTGATGGTGATCAGATTGATCGCTCTAAGCGCCGCCAAGTTTTTGACTTATTTTAGAAGCCTGCGGCAGCTCGTCCAGCACCACCTTCTACTTCAGCTGTGAGGTGTGAGATAGCTAATGTACCTTGCCCAAATGCACCTCGACCACCTCCATGATAGACCTATAAGAACAAGTCTGCTAGCCTAACACACATTTATAGCCTAACACCTGTTGAGGCTGTTGAAGATAACCATGTGGCATTAGGTACACGCTCTTGAACCATTTTTATTTCTACAGTTACTACTTACTTAACGTAGTTAGTGATTATTACATCTATAATTAGATTCAATTTGCATAAATGACAAATCTTGTAACATCTTATTTGACACTGGGGCTAGTCATTCCTTTGTGTCTGAAGGTTGAGCAAAATCACTTAACCTACCCTTATATCACCTAGCCAATCCTCTTAACATTGGGTTACCTTCTGGAGCCTAAATGCTAGCTCACCAATTTTGCAAAGTACCAATCCCCATTGAAAATGAAAAATATGAGGCCAAGTTAGTAGTTCTCCCAATAGCTAATTTCAATGTAATATTAGGCATGAATTGGCTAAGCCAACATAACGCCACTATCAACTCAACAAAGAAGAAAAATACCTTAGGTAGTGGTAGTAAGGCCAGATCCTTCATCGGTAATCTTAGAACGAGAGCCTCAGTAATCAATACTATAAAAGTAAAAAAGGTTAGTACATAAATGTTGTGATGCCTTTCTAGTGACAATACTAGGAGAAAAGAAAGAAGGTATTTCCTTATCCCAGAACCCCGTCATTTGTGAATTCATCGACATTTTTCCAAAAGATCTACCTGGTCTTCCTCCTATACGGAAGTGGAATTTGCTATTGACATCATTCCAGAAATGCAGCCCATCTATAAGGCTCCTTATCAAATGGCGCCTAAGGAAATACAAGAACTGAACAAGCAATTGCAGGAACTCTTAGAGAAAGGTCTTATTAGGCCTAGTTCATCCCCGTGGGGAGAACCAGTTCTATTTTTCAAGAAGAAATATGGATCAATGCGAATGTGTATCGACTATAGAGAGCTAAATAAAGTAACAGTAAAGAACAAGTACCCATTTCCCCATATCGATGATCTGTTCGATCAATTAGCAGGAGCAAAGGTATTCTCGAAGATTGTTCTGTGATCAGGCTACCATCAATGGCAAGTAAAGGACTCAGACATATCAAAGACCACCTTCAAAATAAGATATGTTTTTATGAGTTTCTAGTAATGCCATTTTAATTGACAAATGCATCTTCCCGCTTTATGGACCTAATGCAGCGTATCTTGAAACCATACCCTGACAAATTTGGCATCGTGTTCATAGATGATATTATAATATATTCTAAGATGAAAAAGGAACATGAAGGTCATCTCAGGATAGTATTGGAAGAACTAAGAAGCCACTAGCTGTACACCAAGTATTCAAAGTGCAAATTTTGGCTTGAATATGCCGCCTTCCTAGGCCATGTAGTAGACGCTCACGTGATCAGAGTAGATCAAAATAAAGTCAGCACCATCCAAGAATGGGTACAACCTAAGTCGATGACTGACCTTAGGAGCTTCCTAGGTTTAGCCCATTACTATAGAAAGTTTGTGAAGGGTTTCTCCCAGATAGCCTCTTCGCTCACCAAGCTCACCCAAGAGGTTGTGCCATTTGACTGGTCGCCAGCTTGTAAGAAAACATTCCGAGCCCTAAAAGATGTGCTTTCATCTGCCCCAGTTCTAGTTCTCTCTAAGGAAGGTGTGAATTACTAGGTCTATACTAACGCCTCTAGTATAGGCTTAGGAGCTGTGTTAATGCAGGAAGGAACGGTTATTGCCTATGCTTCCCATCAGCTAAAGATACATGAAAGAAACTAGGTAGTACATGACCTCGAGCTAGTTGCTGTTTTGTTCACCTTAAAAATCTGGAGTCACTATCTATATGGAATTCTGTGCTCAATATTCATCGATCATCAAAGTTTGAAGTATATATTCACTCAAAGAGAGTTGAACTGCCAACAAAGAAGATTGCTAGAACTGATCAGTGACTATGACCTAGATATCCAGTATCTTCCAAGAAAGGCAAATATAGTAGCTGATGCACTAAGCCGTCATGCTACTCTGAATGCTCTCATCTCTAAGAGTCCTTTAGAAGAAGAATTCTATAAATTGGATATCAAGTCAGCACATAGTGACCAAGTGAATACAATGCTCGTAATGATTAACGTTGAGCCACATTACACAGAGACGTGTCTATCACTCAGATGAAAGACGATGAGTACCTAAATCTTAGACAATCAATCAAAAGTGGTTGTCGCGCTGATATCCAATTTCATAAGGGTGCTATATATCAAGGAGATCGTCTAAGGATTCCTAAATCCATGCACCAATAAGTTCTAATTGAGGGCCATAACTCTGGATACCAAATATGTCCTGAAAGCTCAAAGATGTATCAAGACCTGAAGCAATCCTTCTGGTGGCTAGGAATGAAGAGAAGTGTAGCTGAGTTTATTGCAAAGTACCACGCTTGCAGTTTAGTCAAGGTAGAGCATTAAAGACTCGGTGGTCTGCTTCACCCACTTGAGATTCCTGAATGGAAGTGGATAGATATATCTATGGATTTTGTGATGGGATTGCCTCGTACAAAATCTTGAGCTTATATGATTTGGGTCATAGTTGACCGGTTAACCAAATCTGCTCACTTCATCCCTATCAGGCTGACAAACTCGGTTGAGAAACTCATGAAGATGTATATCAGGGAAATAATCAAGCTACATGGAATTCCCAAGATAATCGTATCTGATAGAGATAGCTGATTCACTTCTAAATTCTGGCAAGCCGTGCATCAAGATCTTAGCACAACCCTAGCAATGAGTACAGCCTTTCATTCGCAGATGGATGGTCAGACAGAACAAGTGAATCAGGTTCTTGAAGATCTGCTTAGACTATGTATACTTGATTTTGCTGGATCTTGGGAAGATCACCTCCCACTGGTGGAGTCGCTTATAACAGCAACTATCAAGCCAGTATAAAGATGGCCCCCTTTGAAGTCTTGTATGGCAGAAAGTGTAGCACCCAATTGGCATGATTAGAAATAGGCAATGTGCAGTTGTATGGATCTGAATTAGTAGAAATAACAAATAAAAAAGTTCAGTTGATTCAGCAGCGGATTCATGCAGCTCAGGACCGTTAGAGTAAATACCATGGCCTTCACCATCATCCTTTGGAATTCAATGTTAGAGACTTCACGTACTTGAAAGTCAGTCCAATGAAAGGTGTCTTCAGATTTGGCATAACAGGGAAACTCAGCCCCCATTATGTTGGTCCATTCAAGGTAGCAGCCAAAATAGGTTCTTCCACCTACAGACTAAATCTTCCAAATGACTTTGCAGTAGTCCACAACGTATTCCATGTGTCATCATTAAGAAGGTGCCTCAGAGATCTGTCTCACCTCATTCAATTCCCAGAAATTCAAATCCAGCCCAATCTGTCATATGCAAAGGAACTAATTCAAATCTTGGCTCGAGATCGCAAGCAGCTTAGGAATCGTTCCATTGAAATGATTAAAGTGTTGTGGAAGAATCATTCTCACAATGAAGCCACCTAGGAGAAAGATTCTGATATGCGATACAAATATCCTAAACTTTTCAAGAATCTAGGTATTCTTTCTTAGCATTCCAAGCTTTCATATTCAATTCATGTTTCATTCTTTCTTTCTTCTTTCAACTTGAGTGTTGTTGAGGATGACATCGTTCTTAAGTGGGGGAGCCTATAATAACTTGAGTTGTTATCTTAGACAATTAGGAATAATCTCAGCCTTAATCTTGATACTAAGTGTTAATTAAGTCCTTAGTAGTCATCCAGTAAGACCTAGTCTAAATCAGGTGTCAAATAGATCAAATCTTGATTTTGGAAAATCTAGAAATACTAGAATTTAACCTATCTAAATAGACCTTAGATCAAAAAACAAACTTCACTGTTGTGCTCATTGCCCCCAAATAAGTTAGGGGCGATATTTTCGAGTCAATCGGAAGATGTCAAATTTTGACGAATATTTTAATAAATTTAAATACTCCAAAAATTGGGAAATTAAAATACTCGTCGGATCAAAAGTCTGACCTCGCCATTGCATTCCTCAATGCTCAATTAGCTAGGGGTGAATATTTGAAAAGTTTTTGTGATTGATTATTTAAATAAATATTAATTTTATAATAAAAACATTATTTAAAATTATTTAATTATTTATTTTAATTTTTACGCATGCCATTAGTCCAAGTAACACCGTCTACCCTAAGTGTCACACGTAGTTGAATTCCTGTCAGATCGGACGGTCGATCCTGACCGTATGATCGAGGATTAGACGGTCCAGACTCTTCTTCCTCAATCGATCCATCGCTGCGTGTCGAGCAAGGACATGCGGCATCCCACCGTCGGCATCGCCAGCCATAGCCTCCCCGCGCTTCGTAGGCTCCGCCCGAGGACCCATAAGGACCCTCGCGGTGCCCTGGACTGTCGTTTCAGCGATTGAAGCTTGGACTCTACCCTCAGTCGAACCCTCGACCCAGAGCCGTTCATCTTCCAGGTACTCCGATCATTCCTTCTCTTATTGCATTCCATATCTGAATAAGCGTGTCTTTATTCTGCGCATTCGATTGATGATCAACCGGTCTTGATTGACGGGAAGTTTGATTGATCAAGACAATTTCTCGACCAATCCACAGTAGAATTAGTTAGGATCCCCCTCTCCGCGACCGTGAACCTAGGGTTAGGTGTAGCGAGCATCCTGAACCACCTCGCGCGTCGTCTCGCCTGGCTACGGCTAGCCCTTAGCGAGACCAACCGAAACCCTTGCGGGGCAACACCGAACATTTTTGGGTATGCCGGCAATTTCGTGCCCCAGCCAACCCCATTCGGATTAGGGTACAGGATGCAGAGATTCTTGGGTCAGCTCGGGTCTACCCAAGCCCGGCTTGATATGCGCAAGCCCATATGCGTCAGCAGACGGCTGATGCCTATGGGGCCCACCTTCCCCACACGGAGCCTTCAAAATGGGCCACGTATGGTGATGGGGCCCACCTTCCAACACTATAGAAGTATTAATTTCTCAATTTGGAGCTTAGTTTAAAGAGTAACATTTAGGACCCTACCCTAAAATAACCAAAATGCCCTAGTCTTCAATTGATTATAACTTAGTCAATTCAACTCCAAAATCAAAAATTCAAAATGCTAACTAGCTTAAAATTTTAGTCTCATCAATAAACAAAAATAATATTTAGGATCTGAAACCTATAAAACTAGAAATGACCAAAATATTCCTAACCCTAGTTAGATTATAACTTAACCATTCGAAGTCCAAATTGGGTCTACTCTCTATTGAAGCACTCATATACTATAGGAAAGCTAAAGAAAACTGAGTTTGCTAAATTTGGACTTCAAACAGAAAAGTTCTGTTTTTATCCTCCATTGACCGATAAAATTACTGAATTTTCCTTAGAAATTGAAATGGCTATAACTAACCATTAGAGCTCAGAATGCAATGTTCTTGGACTCAATGTAATCCTCAAATAGTAACAAACATTAAACTGCATAAAAAATTAAATTCCATTGGGTGTAAATTACTAAAATGCCCCTTAGGTCAAAATCCTTAGTTTGGACCTATAGGACCTAATTCTTATCCAAATTGAGCGTACTTACTATTTATCTTCAAGTTAGATAGTAAGGAATCATTTGGTAGTAAGAAATTCTAATTTGAAACCCTAATTCAAAAAGTAGCTTTTTGGACCCTAAAGTAAGGGGGAAATAGTCATTTTGCCCAAAATTTAGGTTAAGCATCTTTAAACCCTAGGTTATCTTCTAAGTCACTAAAGCTAATATTAGAACTGTAATAGAGTCATTATAAGTGTTAAAATTAGTTATTAGGTCAAGATAATTAAATTTCCTAAATTATCTTTAAGTCTTTTCTTAGGACTCTACACCTTACATTAGGACTATTCCTAAGACTAAGACTAGCTCATAGGTTAGATTGTATTCATTGGATAAGTGGGTTATTCATTGAATGAATCCTTAGTTTTATTAGTTTCTAGATTTTACATATTATTTAGATTATTCTGTATCTTAACCTTAAATTTAGGATAGGAGAATCATCCTATTAAGTTTAATTTTCCTAATAGAATTTACCTAAATCAATAGATCACTTTTAGACTAAAACTTAGATCTTATGTCTTATCCTTTTTGGATTATGTGTTTAAGCCAAAATCTCGAGGTATTTAACCCATAATTTATAGTTTAGTAGATCTTGTTCAGATCTTAGGTAGAATGTTTAAATTCATCTAATTAAGACGTTGTGATTTGTTTCTTAACCTATAGTCGTACTCGATTGAATTAGATTAGAACCTGATCAGATTTAATCCTTTTTAATTTATAAGGTCGTGCTTCTATATTACACTCGATCGTAAGAATTAGAGGTCCTAAGATAGTTAAAATGGTTAAATTAGATAACAAATGATATCACCATTCTTAGTAAAGTCCCTTGCTTACTATTTGTTGTTGTGCTACGCATTCCTTGTATTTTGTACTTGTTTCCATTGGACATATCATATAAGAAAATATTGTTGCATGAAAACTTAAAACGTTAGGAAAAGAATTGCATTTGGGTTCAGTTCATGGTGAATTATGATGCACATTTACTCTAATGGATAGGGGTAAAGGAGAGATCAAGATACTTAACATTACTTAATGAGGAGTGTGTTAAGCTTGGGACCCGTTCAGTCTTGCAGACGTGCTTCTCCTCAGCTATTTCTAAAATTATCCATAGAAACAAAAGTAAAATAATTAAAAGATATTTGCATAGTATTATCTACCTCTTCAATCATATTGTGCTATTTTGTTATATTATGTCTGTCATATCCCATAAAAGCTATGGGAATATTATCGGGCCAGATTGGCCAATTCTTTCTGATATGGCAATTATACATTTCTTTTTGTTCAGCTTACTATTTTCTATATTGTTGATGCATTTTATTTCAGTTAGCTGTATTATTCCTATTTTACCTGCTTACTTGAGTAAATGCATATATAGGATGATAGACTTTACTGCTAATTATATGTACCATTTTTAGATTTATATTTTAAATTAGCATATATCATATGATCATCATCATATTTAGGTTTTGAATTTTCTTTATGTACTCTTACTTACTATATTGCATATATATGCCCTACCTTTTTTAGTTTACTTAAGGTGTGCTTTTGCCTCAATTCTTGCTTAGTTATAAATATTACATTTATAACTTATCCCCATTCCGTTGTATGTTTACTTTCTCCCATGCTAGATAGATGTTTCAATTATTTAGAGTAAAATGCTGATATTAACAAATACTTAATAAATTACTTGCCTAAAATATATTTAGACATTTTGTCTAATATAATTTTTTCTTTATTAGCTGGGGCCCTAGCATTGTGAAACTGACAATATCATATATTGAGCAGTTTAAAGATCCTGTGCTTGAGAAGGAGCCTTACTTAGAGGAGGAGCAGCAGCTTAGAGCAGATGATATTTAGCTTTTTTTTTTCTTCATTATAAGGACGAGTGATATTTCTATTTTCAGCCTTTTATTAACTTTAAATAAAATGATATAATAATACAGGTTTTGTGATTGTGTTTACTTTCTGCACTTTATTATTTATTGAGCTATATATTACTGTCTCTTACTTGATGCATGGTTAATGGATGCAATCCTTATTTCTTATTGCTTCCGCACTCTGTATGTATGTATAAACTTAGTGATTGATACTTATGTTAATCCTGTGCACATCCTTCCCTTATTAGTGGATTGTGGATCTTACCTAATCCAATGATAAATAAGGGTTTTTCCAGGAGTGGCACACCACCCTTTTGGGTCTAATCATGTGGGACCAGGGGCGGGGTGCCACATCTAGAGTCTCAAACTCGCCTTGGATTGTGAGGAATGTTCAAGTAGAAATAAAAAGTTTTGTGATTCCTACAAACTTTATTGTGTGTGAATGGGATAGATTGAGTGAAAAATTCACTATAAGTTTTGGGATACCATTCTTTGCTAGCTCTAGAGCGATAATTGATGTAGAAAAAGGGCTGATGACTATGAGAGTAAATGGCTTGGAAGAAATTATAGATCTGATGCCTTCTTTGTTTAAAGAAAAAATTACAAGGGCTGATTGGAAAAGAGCTAACATGAAGCTGGGAGGTAAAGGGGAGATTATGAGCAAAGCTAATTCTGCTAGTCACTGGGATGCCTTATCTAGAGGATGTGATAAATAGGAAGATAAAAAGCAAAAGAAAATGAGGAGAGGGAAGAAAAGAAAAGTAAAGCTTCCTTTATAATTATAGAAAACAGGATAGAAAAAAATCCAAAGATGAAATCATGAGTTTGAGCCCAACTTCGGTCAGTGCTCATTCAATTAAATCAAAAATATGGATAAAGAAGCCACCCTCGAATTTAAATCAAATTTGATCCTAAACGTGTCGAGCTGACAACATTAAGCCAAGCGCTTTTTGGGGGGCAACTCAAAATTCTAATTTATTTAATTTTTGCACTTAGGATTAGTTTAAAATTAATAAACAACCAAAACCTTTAATGTGGAAAAATTCTGGACAAAATTTAAATATTGGAAAAATTTCTACTAAAATGCTGCTGCAGCGCGCCACAGCGTCTTTATCCGCCGTAGCGTGCCACAGCGGATTTATCCGTCACAGCGCGCTACAGTGGATTTTGCCGCTACCACGCTCTATAGCAGACGGATCGCAGCACAAAACATCCTACAGTTCGATAGTGCACTGCAGCACAAGATGTCAACTGAACCTAAAATTTACTGCCTCAGATTCCCAATGCAGTCAAAGACGCTACAACGTGCCTAGGGACCCCAAAACCAAAAATTAAATGCTGAAAAAGCAGAATTTTTCCACCTTTTTACTAAAACTTGAATCACACTTATGGCATGAATTAAGACTAGCTTTGACCATGATTTCAAGTGCCATAAGTGTGATTAATGAGTCTGAGCATCTAGAATTTTCCTTTTCCATTGCTATTTAAGGTTGTGAGAGGGGAGTATGAGGCTGCACCTCCTTGAGAATTCAAGCACCTCAGCTCTCAAGTCTTCTAACTGCTAACAATCTTTCATTTCTTTCATCCTCTCCTTCATTCAAAAATATTAAAAGAGAAATGTCGTTCAGGAAGAAATTGACAGCGAGCAAGGGAACTGCTGCCCCCACAGCTGGTGGGGATTTCAACAAAAAGAGATTCACTTTGGTTGAAGCAGAATAACGCTTCAACCAAGTGATAATCAAGCGAAAACTAATTCCATAATGGGGATTTGTGCTCCCATACCATGTGAACCCTGTTCAAGTCATAAATAGGGGATAGGTGCACATGGTGAGTCCCACAGGCCCAACTTACCTCTCTATAGTATAGGAGGCTTATGCCAACGTTATCAATGTAGTTGGACATGATATTTTTGTGAGGGGAAAGGGTGTGGAGTTTGGGAGCAGAGAAATTGAAAGATTTTAAATATTAAAAGAGGTAGATGATTGCTCCTACCTCCTACTTTTAAGATCCCAATATGACCCAGCAGCAATTGCAAGTGAGATCATCCGCACTGATGCAAGATGGAGAGGAAACCAGGCAAATATTCCTTGAGCACTCCTAATGGAGTCGAGCAATGCTTGGCAAGTGTTTGTCTCCAACTTTGTCTTGCCCTTTAGGCATCGCAGCGAGGTGACCCGGTCATGGTCGGTGCTCCTTTGTGCATTACAACGAGATGGGGATATTCACATCTCCAGCATTATAAGGGAGCAGCTCTTGAATGCCCTGATCGGGCCGTGCACTGCTCTTTCTTTTGGGTCACTCATTTCAGGTATTTGCAAGGATCAAGGGGTTAATATTCTCTCTTCTGACGTTGCGATTTTTCCCCATGCTCCTCTGGAACTGAACTTGAGCGCCCGCACCCAAGAGGGGGTGCAAGCAAAGAAGAGGAGGGGAGAATAAGGCGAAGCTTCAACTTTCATTGGCTAGACCAAGGCAGACAAATTGATATCGTGTATGTACGCCCATCAGCGGGACTTGGGAATCTCCATAGCATGCGACATGCACTTCATCAAGGGAGAAGTCGCTCGACAACGTGAATTCCAAATGGAATTCCACGATGCTCTTAGAATAATGTTCCAAGAGTGGAGCTTGCGTGGAGGACCGGACATATCTAGGCTGCCATGCCCCCTGTCGGAGAACCCATCCCGGATGATGATTGGCCAGCGGATTACACTTACTAGGACGTGGACGAGGATCAAGATAATGAGCATAATGATTAATAAGGCTATACTATTATGTTTTTTTTTTTTTAGTTTTTCATTTTTATTTCTATTCTTTTATTTTGTTTTTCATTTCAATAAAATAAATTTTGGATCTTTGGCACCCTCATCATTGCTGTGAATGTGTTTAAGTGTTAAATTTTATGAACATAATTATTTCCTGGATTCAATACAAAATTCAAATGTATAACATTAAAGACATTAGTGTGCTTCAAATCAATATGATAAATCAATATTTCAATCCTGCACCTCCTAATTAAGTGCAAGGCTCTAATGAGAATGAGTTTCAATAAATTGAAATGAACATGTGCTTAGGTTTAAGTGTGGGCATGAGGAAACTTAAGGAATTAAAACCAGTATATGGCAAGATGTGAGTGAATAAATGAGTGTGCTAGGACCCTGTATGACTTAATGACCACAAGGAACTGTTTAAGGGATGAAGAAAAATGTCTGTCCCTTGAGTTGAATTTTTAAAAAGACAAAAAATAGGGATGATGAAAAATATCTCTCCCATGGTGAAAAATTGAGAATTTAGGATGAAGAAAAATATCTCTCCTAAAAATTTAAATGTTCCTTGTGAATCTTGAGAAGGGGCACACATGGTACAACACTCTTATCACTCACCAAATGCTTAGCTAAGGTTTAAATTTCTCAAGGTAATTATTCCTCCCATAATAAAAACCTAAGCAAAAAACATTTAAGATCAAAGCTAGATTGTAACTAGAGTTTGCAACTTAATTTAGGAGGGTAGTAGAGGTTGGAAGTCTGAAGTCACCTTAATCTAGATCAGTACTCAGTGTCTAAAATATTTCACATTGACATCCCACATTGAATCCATTAACTAAAAATTTCAGATAATCATTTGTGAGCTTACTCGAGGACGAGCAAGAATTTAAGTATGGGAGTGCGATATATCCAAAATTTATAGCAAAATTTAGTATTAAAAATATTCAAAATATCATATAAACTAGTATACTTTGAAAAAAATTTATATATTTTCAGGAAAAATGAAGAAAAGGGAAAGCCTAAGCTTAATTGAACAATTATGGATGAGGACCGCTGCAGCGCGCCACAGTGCGCCATGGCGGTTCACTAAATTCCCTCACCTAGAAGTGTACCTAAAAGCTTGGAAGAATGACCGCTGCAGCGCACCCCAGCGCACCACAGCAGGTCGCAGCGCACCGCAGCATCATTTCCTGAGAGAAATATTTAAATATTATATGAATTAATTGAACAGTGTCAATTTGCTTTCCCGAAAGATTAATCGCTGCAACACGCTTCAAGCGCTACCCATCGCACTATGCCCTATAAGTATTAATACAGACCTGGGACAAAACTGATGCTGCTCGCCGCAGTGCGCCACGGTGGAATATTTGATTAATCATGAAAAACCTCATATGAACTTATTGAACAGTTACTTTTCCACGTTCATGAAAATCTAACCGCCATAGTGCGCTACAGTGGGCCACTATGATATTTTTGATTATTTATGAAAGCCTTATCTGAACTAATTGAATAGGTACTATTCCACTTTCACAAAAGTCTAACTGCCACAGCGCGCCTTCAGCATGTCACAGTGGATGAGCAACAGCCTCAATGTAAGCGAGTGAAATATACAACGAAACACTATTTGAACTTCAGCTGCTGCAACACACCATAGCGGAACAGTGTTTGGATCAAGGCCACTACAGCACACCACAACCCGCTGTGATGCGCCACAGTGCCTGCTTCAGAAAATTCCAAAATTTGTATTGAATGCAGCATAGGGAAGGCCACATATTGAGACCCTTGGCTTTCCCCTACCTCTTGAAACCTGAGTTAAACAATAATTCTGAGGAAATCCAAGAGGCTAAAGCAGAATAAAATAAATGGCTTGCGTTGAAGAAGAAGAAGATGTAGGGTCATTCGTGATTAATGCATGGGGTTGAAAATTCCACTATTTAAAGGCTAATTTTAGACCAAAGAAGGGTTCCAATTTTTAATATTTAAAGAACCAAATGAGATGCTACATGAATAAAAAGAGGAGAACTCTCCAAGGGGCAAGCAGTGGATAGTGAAGAAAGAAGAGAAGAAGACAGTAATGGAAAGGAGAAGTCAAGTAGAAGTGCAGGAGAAAGATCAAGGAAACCCTCAAAAATCTGTGGGTGTTTCCTAGTACTTTTCCTAAACTCTTTTGGAATTTTTTTCTATTGTAAATCAATGTCATGGTTTACATCCTTTTGCATGTATACTTTTATTTATTCTATAATAAAAAGCTAAATCCCCTTGGAGAGGGTTAGGATGTAGTTGTAGGAAAATATAAGGGTATGGGTGTTGTAATGGAGATGTTTGGATGAATATAATTGATTTCTATTTTTTTCTGATTATTATTATTATTATGAATGAATGCCTTGATGAAACTTTATCAAATTATTTTATTAAAAATAAACTTAAATGAATTATCAATTAATAAAAGAAATTGAGCTATAAGCTCATTAATTGGATAAGAGCAAGGAAAGTAGTTTAAGTATAGCTAAGAACTATGTGAATAGTTCTCAAAGCTCACTTGCACCTTTCCTTAAGAGCTCCATCAAAAGATTTGATGCTTGTGAACTAAATTTCCATCAATTTATACTCTGTGGCTCAACAAAGTAGGAGGGATGAGAGGATGTTGGAAACCCAATGGATGATGTGACATAGTCCATTGGACCCAAAGCATCCTCTCATCTAGCTAAACCACGTATGTCAGCGCATGATGCATATTGATGGAAATCATGTTTGTGAGATCTAACAATTAAAAGAAATTATTTGGTAACCTAGACTTAGGCAATCAAAGATCAATTTAAACCATGATCTCTTAAAGGTTTAAGTGTCGAGGTAGAACCCCAAGAGAAGTTCTCCTTATTGCACTAAATCTGAACCTGTTGTAATTGGAGGATTGCTCCAATTCTAACAATGTTCACTTGATTTAATCAGGCATGAATAAATCAATTTATACATTTAAACAAAGAAGTGACAACACCAAGTCCTTACAAGCACTACATTGAAATGCCAACTTTCTCCTTTTCAATAAACCATTTCTTATCCTAAGGTATTTGTATTGTTAATTTAGAAACCATCTCAAAACCAAAAATCAATCTTCTAAATATTATTGAAAGAAGTTATGACTTAGTATCAAAACCACCATTCCCAGAGGATGATAAATCTCAGAACTAAACTTCCACTTATTACTTCAAACCACGTACACTTGCAGGCAAGCGTAGACAAGTATTTTGCATTTGTCACTTACCCCCTGTCAAGTAGAGGTAAAAGTTCACAAGATCCAACCTGAAACTGAAGCAAATGCAAATATTTTCCTAATTTTTTAATGTTTTCATTTTATGAAACAATGTTATCTTGTATGACATGTTCAAGGAAAAAGTCACAATGTATAAGGAATGCAAAAGCAATAATAATGCAATAGAAAGCAAGGGACTCTACTACACACAGGTGATATTTATTATTATCTACATAATCTAGTCTAATTATTCTAAGATATACAAGTTTAGTATCTTCAATTCCTACTATCAAGTATAACTTAGATCCATGGCCTTATAAGTTATAAGCAATTATAACTGATCAGGTCCTAATTTAATTCAGTCAATGATGCTTATAAGTTAAATAATAAATCAATACGTCCTATTTGTTGAATTTAGATGATCTGAACTAAAATTTGATCAAGATCTACTAAGGCTAGAGGGTTAAGAATTAAACTCCATATAATTAGGGATTAATCATATAATCCCAAAGGTCTTACTTAAGGATTAAGGCTTAAGTTTAAGTTATGAACTAATGATTAGGGCAAACCCTATTAAGCTTAATCAAAGCTTAATAGAGTGATCCCCTAGTCTTATTTTAAAATCAAAAAATAAAATAATCATAATTAAAATATGAAAATATAAAAACTAATAAAATCAAGGTTTCATTTATTGAATAACTCATTTACTCAATGAATGAAATCAAACCTGACATCTATCCCTAACCTTAAGAAAAAGATCATAAAGTGAAAGTGCAGATCCTAAGGAAGCTCCTAAAGAATAACTTAAGAAGTTTAAGAACTTTATTAATACTTAAAGTAATTTGTCTTTATGTACTGTCCTAGTTAACTTAGGGAAGCTTAGAGTGAAATTTAGCTAAGTTAGGGTGTAGTAGTTTTACTTAAGAATTTTCCAACCTTAAATGGGGATTTTTCTAATTCAACCTAATAATGAGTTTAAGAGTCTAAATTGATTATAAATTAGTTATTTTACTGATTTTAATGATTTAATTAATATTCTAGGGGTTAAGGGCCTTTAACTTAAATTTTGAGCAAAATAATCATTTTGCCCCTACTTAAGGGTCTAAAATGCTACTTTTTGATTAAGGGCTCTAAATTGAATTTTGTTAATGCCAAATGATTCCTTGCTGTCTAACATGAAGATAGAAAGTAGGTATGTAAAATTTGAACAATTTAAGGATTTTAATATATAAGGGAATTTTGGTAATTTCACCTTATGAAGTTTAAAAATTCAATTTATTTATTATTGTTTACTATCCAAGGAATCTAGGGAGTCTAAGAACACTGAATTCTATTATCTATTGGTTAAGTTATGGTTAATTCAATATTAGGGTTTAATTATGTAAATTTAGGGTTTTAAGAATAGGTCAAAAACCTAACTTTCTCAAATGAAATCCAAAATTAGCAAATTCAGTGACTATATCTTCCCTATAACACACTGAATATTATGATTGGGAGTAGACTAAGATTGGAATTCAATTAGATAAGTTATGACCTAATCAAATTCTAGGGTGATTATGGCAAATTACAATTTTTAGTGGTCAAAACTTAAAATTTATTTCAGTTTACTGTTAATCAAATTTTACTGATCTAAATGATATATTTGGTGACCTAATTTGGAGCTAAATTGACTATGTTATGGTCAAATGAATTTCTAAGTCAATTATAGTAATTTGGGAGGTACTTAAAAGTGATTAGTCAAATCATTGACTAACAACAAAATAAACATTATCATACTAATATAGGCATTCTCTTGATTAAAATGAGACCCATGTTGACTAAGTTTGGATCAATAGGTACAAAGTTATGGCTAATATAAGATTTATATGGTTTATGGTTAAGTGAGGAGGTCATAAAATATCACTATATTAAATAGGTGTCTTACATGAAATTTGATACTATATTAATATTTCTCTCATTTTACTGAGCAAAATGTGGTATATATTTAATATATTTGAACTTATGAATTAATAGTTATGAGTGTTTAAAGTATCTGCATTGTAATTAATTCAATTTATGCAAATTGAATTAATTATACTTTATTGTTTAAATTAATTATACCAGAATTAATTAAATAATACATTTATTTAAATGGTGGGACCCACAATAGATGGCAACTAATCCCATCTTGATAACTAGGCAAGGCGGGCCTAACTGTCTCTATAGGACGAGGCAGCGGTGGGCCCCTCACGAACGCATGGTAGAACTAGATAGGGCGTGGAACGCGCGCGGGACCCACCAAGCTGGCACAAACGGATAGTGGGCCCCTGGGTCCAGTCACGCTAATGAGGCAGAAGCTCGCTCTGCTTCCACGCGGGTCAGGTCAAACCCGACCCGACCCATCCCTCTTTCGCTACGCACCCGAGGCAGGTGGCTAGGGCACCCAATTTAGGGCCTCGCCAGCACCGGAGGCCCCTAGCCTGCACGGTTGATGGCAGCTCTCGACGAGACTTACATGATGGTTGCTAAACTATCGGCAAAGGAGGTCAAAGGTGTAAGCTAGGTCCAAACCTAACTACCTAACGTTCGGTCATGAGCAATAACTATATGGATTGTTGTTTACTTACCAAATTTAACAGAGCTAACCTACTAAGTTTTGATCAGATGCTAGGTTAATACAATCATCTGCATGTAATAGTGTATCGAGCAAAGATCAAATGAAATGATTGATAAAGAAGGGAGGTTTAGAGTACTTGGAACGGATGGCTGCGGTTCTTCTAGGGTTCGGGCTTCCTCTAAGAGTGCTAGCAGCTCCTAGAATCTCGTAGATGGGATAGCCCATGGAGAGGAGGGTTATTGGGGCTTAAGCGAGCTGGGGCGGATCTTACGAAGCCGCCACAAGCAGCGATTAGCCATGGCTCACGATGAGGCGATGCGTGGCCATCCATCAACGGGGAGATGGGACAAAGGATTAGCACAGTTCGATCAATCGATCGAACAGCTCATGCTTTCTGTCTAATCAAACAAAAAATGCAGGCAGGGAATGGCGCGGAGATGGCACCGTTTAGGGTTTTAATTAAATATGTTTATTTAAATATTTAATACATAATTTTCTTAATTATATTTAAATAATTAAATGACTTCAAAAAAATTTCCAATAAATCATCCCTAGCTAACTAAGGAGTGAGGAACACAACGATAAAGTCGGATTTCGATTTTGACGAGTATTTAATTTTTCCTATTTTCCAGGGTATGTTAAATATATTAAAATATTTGACTAAATTCTGACGACTTCTGATTGCTTCCAAAACATCACCCCAAGCTTATTTGGGAGCAATAATTATAATGGCAAAGTCCAATTTTTTATTTGAGGTCAAAATGATTTGGTCAATTTCTAGTATTCCTGAATTTCTCAGAATCAGAGTTTGATCCACTTGCCTGATTTGGACCTAAACTATAGGGTGAGGTTCTGATGAATAATTAAGCACATTAGAATCAAAGTTAAAGTTTGGTTAGTCCTAATTGACTGAAATAATAACCTGGGTTGTTACGCCATCACCTGTAATTTGGACCATTGCACACCCTTAATAACCACTAAATAAGTTTAAATACAATTATGACATGATTAGTAAATTCATTCATAGAAACTAAAATATTCTTTCATTTTATTAATATACACATTTTTCTGATCAAAATAGCATATTAATTCATACCATTTGGATAAGAATTGAGAAAAATAAATGAAACTCTAATTTCCTTAAATTATTGTTAAGTTAGGACCTTAAGAGATACATTATGATTTGAAATTATTCCATTTTAACAACTCTGGGCCGATTAGGTCGACCAGAACCCAATAGATATGCCTAGTGAAGGAACCACGTGGGTTGACAAGGACCCGATGGCCCATCACTATTGGATAGCGAGGGTCACGGGTTGGCCCGACCTGCCATATCGTCTTCTTCCTCGTGACAGGAAGTGAAAGAGGAGGATTTAAGGTTTCATTTAAACCATAAATCCACCTATTACATAGCATTAATCCGATTGCTTAATATTTAAAAACATTGATAATGGAGAGAGCTTCACTCCAGAACTAAAAGCTTAAACTAGGGTTCACCCATTCATAGGAACCTTAGTTCAACTTACACGGCCTCTAGGGTTTACTATGAAGGATCAATTCACCCTCCATAGTCCACCCTTTGATCCTGGTCTGGACCCTACATGCTCACTAGGACAAGATGGAGCTAAGCCCTTGATTGGTTGGGCTTGTGGGTGGCTCGAATGGCAAATCCTTAATTGAACCATAATACTATGCAGTAGTATATAGACTCAAGTGGGGAATGGTCGAGCCTTCTACATTCAAACTGATCAAACTGTATCAATCAACTAAGATTTTTATGGGATAATGGGTCAAGGCAATTGATGACTTAGGAATGCACTAATTGTTAGTGTCCTGAGCAAGCAATTCATCTATGATGTGCGACCCCATTCAAGCAGTGCTCCACTCTGCTTGAACTCTTGCCCCTCCACAAATGGATGGGCCTAAGTCCTAGCCAATCCTAGTTCATATGCATCTACACACAACAACTAATTGAACTTAACTGAGCTAGCAGTGAGCTCGCGAAGCTCAAAGCAAGGAGAGGGAGTACCTAGTCCAAGGGGCTTGTGAAGGTTTAAATGGCTTGGGAGTTGGCCTAGTTCCTAGAAGGTTCATTAAGTTAATGATGATCGCTAGTGTAACAACCCAAGTTGTTACTTAGGTTAATTAAGACTAATCTAAGTCTTAATTGAGATTCTAGTTCATTAAATAAGTTAATAAGAATGTATTTTTAAGACCTAGGTCAAACTAGGAGTCAAATGAATCAAATCTGAAATTATGGAAATTTCAAACCCTTGAAATTGACTTTTTATTTTGACCTTGAATCGAAAATCTGACTTCGTCATTGCGTTCACCACCCCCAAATTAGCTAGGGGTGAAGTTTTGGATGCATTCGGAAGTCGTTGGATTTTCATCGAATATTTAATATTATGTAAATCCCTAAAAAATTGAAATAACTAAATACTCGTCGAAACGAAAATCTGAGTGCGCCGTTGCTTTCAACACCTTTCAATTAGCAAGGGACAATTTATTGAAATTTTTCTGAAGGCATTTTATAATTAATTTTAAAATTAAAAGAAATCAGAATTTTAATAAATTAAATAATTTATATATAATAGTTTAACAGTCCCGTTAAAATCCCTCACGCCGTCCTTCATCCTTTGATCTGCGTCGTTGGCTCTATCGGGGAGGAGCGACTATTCGATCGAGTGATCGAACGGCCCATGGACATCTTCTTTGCGAACGAGCGCGTGGCATACACACGGGCGTGGCTTTCGCTCAATCCAACAAGCGTCGAGCACCACTTTTCGACCGCTAGCCATCCCTTTTTGAGTGATCGTAAGCATCGGGCCTCAGCTTTACATCTTCAGGGTGAAGGTTCACAATTTCAGGAATCTACTGCTGTTCTCGCTCAATCCAGAAGATTTCAATCGTCGATGTATAGGTACCCATCTTCCCCGATTATACTCTTTGGCAATTCCCTTCTCTAATTGCGTTAATAATTATAAGTGTTTGAATATCATAGATGTTCACATTTCATTTTGAGGCTCGATTCTTGAATCAAATGAAGAATTCGTTCGATTCTCATATTTAAGATTTTGATCATATTTCTGCAGTTGAATGTTTATTAATATGTATCTATTTCTTAGTCATGTATTGACTTAACTCAATCCTTAATTGACTGTCGATTTTCATTTTAACCTAAGGGATCCGTGAATCTAGGGCATCGAAATTGAGGAGACAAAAGTGCTTCAGGATTAGAGTTTTAAGGTGCGATGTGTAGACCCGATCCGAGGCTTGATTCGGTGTAAAGGCCGGGCGTTGAGAAGTTCTGTGCGTCGTGCTGGAGGATGCCCTAATGGATTTCTGCATCGAACTCAGGGAGGAGAGGGATGAAGGAATCGGGGGTTGCTCGGGTCTTTCGTGGCCCAAGCATGGATGACCCGGCCCGCTGGTTTCAAACCGCGAGGCCCATTCTTTCATCCGGTGCAAATTTTGGTTGTGGGACCCGCAAGCAATTGATAATTAGATGGGATTTGAATTAAGCAAAAATAGTATAAGTAATTTAATTTAATTCATTTTTCTTTTTTTTACTAAATCTTTAATCAACTATAACTTGCAAACTATAAGTCCAAAAACAGTGATTTAATATACCATTTCGATCAGTAAAATTAGAAGAATAATATGAAACTGTCAAATCAAAGTTTGGATAAGTATTTAATATAGTGACATTTAGGACTCTTAAATTGAACCTTAAATGTCACAAAACTTTAAATCACCATAACTTTGCACACACTAATTCAAACCTATTGAATATAGGTCTTAAAATATTCACAAAACCCTAAGGAACATTCTAATAGTATTAACTTTGTTGTTTGAGTTAGCACTTGACTAATGACATTTAGGACCTAACCCTAATTAGCCTAATTTGACTTAGAACTTCAAATGACCATAAGTTGGTCATCTTAACTCCAAATTAGGTAATCCAAACCAATTTAGATAAAAAAAACCTAATCTATAGAGATCTACAAAAATATTTAGGATCTAAAGGTTAGATTTGCTAATCACCCCTAATTACCCTAAAACTTGATTAGTGAATATTAGCAAATTGGACAAACTAAGTTTCAGAGAACTCTTAGAATTGATTAGAACCTAACTGTATGGTTGGATTAGTGATTGGGTGATTAATTTCACTAATCACTCACTAATCACCTTAAACCCTAATTAAGCCATAACTTAGCCAAATGGAGTCCAAATTGATCCTACCACTAATCATTAGAATCAGTGTATCAATTGTGACATACAGCCACTAAAATTATTCAATTTGGACACCAAATGACAAAGTTAGGGTTTTTGACCCTTAATTAAGAACCCTTAATTACAATTTAACCCTAAAACTTGTTTTGACTATAACTTAGCCAATACACATCAGAATTCAATAATTTTAGGTTCTATGGAAACCTTAGGGCATAACCTATAATAAACTAACAGAAAAATAATATGTCATTAGGGTAAAATTACCAAATTACCCTTATAGGACAAATTCCTTAATTTGACCCTATAAGGCTTAATACTTAACCAAAATTAATGAACTTACTGTCTAAACTCATGTTAGATAGTAAGTAATCATTCCACATTATTAAAATTTAGAATTTAACCCTAATTCATAAAGATGAGATTTAGACCCTCAAGTATGAGCAAAATGGTAATTTTGCCCAAAATTAGGGTTTAGCATTTTAAAACCCTAAAATCACATTCTAATCATTTCAAACATAAATAAAGTTATGGATAGAATTTAGATAAATTTAATCCTTAATTTGATTATTGATCAAGATCTCATTCTAAAGTCCTTAAGGAAATTCCTAAGTAAAATTTGTGTGCTTCCCTTCCTTAATCATTCCTAGATCTTTCATAGGTTTTATGACACTAGTTAGGATGTGTGTCATGAGAGATACTCTTAGTAATTAAGAGCTTTAATACCTAAGATTAGGAATAGATCTTAGGTTAGAGTTCATCTGTTGAGTAAAATTGGGTTACTCAATAGGTGAAACCTTGAGTTTATTAGTTTATAGATTTTCTTAGTTTAGTTAATGATTATTTTATCTTTGAACCTTAAAACTAAGAATAGAGATCTATCCTAATGAATTGATTTATCATTAGGATTTGCCTTAACACTTAATCAGTGAGATGGGATTAAAACCTTAGTCCTTAAGATTAAGAACAAAATTTTATTCTTTGAAATTTGATTCTTAATCCTTTAAATCTTGATTTGACTACTCAAGATTTAGTTTGGGATTTATAAAATAATAACTTAGGATGTTTGATTTATTAAGCAACATGTGATTTATAAGTATTAGAACTTTACTAGTTCTAACATTTCTTTAACTTATAGGCTCGTGATTCTAAGTTACAGACAGTGTAGGAATTGAGAATTCTGAATCTTATGTAACTTAGAGTAGTTAGAAAGTCTTAAATAGAAAACAAAGTGATATCATAACTATCGTTTAGTGTTATTCTATATTCATTGAAAATTGTATGCTTTGCCTTCCTTTGCTTGGGATTTCTTTACATTTGGATACATTGCATTAGAGGATTAATTCTATGTTGATTATATTCATATGGCATTTCATATTATTAAAAGGAAATTTGATGGAAAATAGCTTTACCAAACTTAAGGAGATATGTCTTTTTAGTCTGCCATGTAGTATGATTTTACTTGAGAATGGTTTTGGGCTAGGACTACTTTCCTAGTGCCTGTAGGATAGCTGTTGGACTAGGACTACTTTCCTAGTGCCTATGGTTCTGGACTAGGACTACTTTCCTAGTGCCTGCTATTTCTAGGACTACTTTCCTAGTATATCTGGGACTACTTTTCCAGATACAGGATGTTTCTGACTAGGACAACTTTCTTAGTATATCTGGGACTACTTTTCTAGATACTGGTTGTTTCTGACTAGGACTACTTTCCTAATGAATCTGGGACTACTTTTCCAAATGTTTAGCAGTTACTTTTCAGATAGAATTTGGGACTACTTTTCCAGATGAGCAGATGGACTTTACTGGTGGCAGGATTAAGTAGGAATATCTCCTAATTGCAGTTACTTTTCAGTTACTTTATTTATATTATAGTCACTTTGCAGTTGACTTTTGTTTACTTTACAGTTTTTGGCTCGCTTTTACCTTGCAGTTCAATTCACTTCTTGTTACATTTTCATTTCCTGCAGTTCCTACTTGTCTTATAGTTTAGTACGTCTTCTGCTATATTTTCAATTTTTGCAGTTTTTATTTGTCCTATAGTTCAGTACGTATCTTGCTACATTTTTATTTTCTACAGTTCCTTTGTACTCACAACTTTGAAATATTCATTTTTATCTTTCAGCAGTCACTTTTACTTTTGGCATGTTAGGATGCTAGATCTTTACTTTCAGCTCCGTACTTTCAGATTAATTATAAAAGAAGCATGTTTTATATTGATCATATACTTAGAAGTTTCATTTATGTTTAGTAGAGTTCTTTATGTATTACTTGATCTTTTCTACAGCTTGGATTGAGGTATGTGCTTACCTCACATCTTGTTAAGTTATAATTATGTTAATTATAACTTTGTTACCTTTCCTTACTGCTTACTGCCCCTATGTTACTTAGTATTGTGATATCATTAAAAATTAATAATTTATAGCCTAAAATGTACTTAGATGTTTTGTCTAACTATATTTTTCTTTTATTAGCTGGGGCCCTACCATTGTGAAACTGACAATGGTAGATTTTGAGCTGTTCGAGGTTGTGGGACCTTCTAGAGATCCGGTATAGGAGGAGGAGCATACAGGAGAAAATCAGTAGTTTCTGCCTAATATTGTGAGGATATGAGAGACTTTACTCTTTTTACTGCATAAACTTTATCATCATTTTGTAATAATACAGGATCTAACTGCTTTACTCTTCATGTTTATGTATTCTGAGTTGTACAATTTTTATCTGGATTGTATGGATATTACTCTTGTTTTTCTTCTGCACTCTGATAAATTATAGTATACTCATTTAAGTGATTGTTTTTGTTGCTACATCTTTGCTTATTAAGGCATATCCTCCCTTGATATTTGATTAAGAGGGTCCATTCCTTAATCTAAATGTTAAGTGAGGGTTTGCAAAGTGACGACCACCTCCTAATCCGGGTGATTTGGGGGTGGCCGCGACAGCTAGAGGACTCGAACTCTGAGTCTCACCCTTAGATTGGATTGGGACTCATTGGAGTTAGCTAGTTTGATAAAGAGGAGTGGCTGAACTTGTGAGAGATCCTCAGGGTAATTGGGGAAAATCTAGGGGCAGGAATTGTGAGAAAAGGTCTCACCATAAAATTTCCATGGCTATTTATAGCCTAGGAGAGGGAATGGGAGCTCGAGCTGGCCTCCTATGACTAGCCCAAGAGCTTGGAAATTGGGCTAGGTTCAAAGACAGAGGGCAAGCCCAAGATTTTGGAGCTCTAGGCCATTAGAATGGAGAGGAACATGGGTGGCAGGGAGGATCCCCGTTCCGCCACGCTAGTAGAAGCATCAAGAGCTATAAGGTCGCTTCGTAGATTTGAGGATGAAGGTTCGTAGTGGGAGGGGGACTTCCATCCATTTGATCCATCTACAATTAAGATAGAATAGCTTTGATGCAATTTTTTTAAATGGATGAACACAGAGAACACATCAGGCGTTGGATCGTGGGCAAGATCCTATACCTGACGAGGGATGCAGGTGCGAAAGCTGAGAGTTGTTTGATTGGTATGCCAAGATTTGTATGACGCTAATGAGTGGATGCAAAAATGTTGAGCAGCTGTTGGGGCTCCGCAGCAAATCTGTCGTGGTTCTGCTAACGAATCTGACTGTTGGAAAAATAATAATAATATTTTATTTAATTATTTTAATTACTTAAATGATTTCTAATAATTCTTAAATCTAATTTAATATTAAATGATCTCCAAAAATTCTCAAATATGCACCCCTAGTTAATTTGGGGGTGACGAATTCAAAAATAAAGATAATTTTTTATTTAGATATCAAATTAAATTAACTAATTTCCAGGGTCCTAAAATTAGCAAAATTGCTAATTCAACTCTTCATGGTTAGGTTCTAATGACTTTCTAAAGCCATTGGATTGAAAATTAAAGGTTGGTTAAGCTTAAGTTAGCTGGGGTAGCAACCTATGGTTCTTACAACACTGCTATATGGCGCACCATTGAAGATGGCATGCTGAAGGAGTTTGTTCAGTACATGAATTCCACTTTTTAAGACTCCTTCAACGAATCTTCCATATATTTGGCCTATTTGGTAGTCAAATTCCCATAATGATTCAAACCTCTTAATATAGAAGTCAAGGTCTGACATTTCAGCTTCTTTGATCTTATAGTTTTATAAATGTTTATTTAAGTTATTATACTATTTATTACTCTTAAGTTCATTCTTATTTAAGTGTTATTATTTATATAAGTATTTTTCATTTCATGCTATTTATTCTGAGCATATGTACTTAAGGTGATATGGATGTTTTTCAAGTATTCATTTAGTGACTACTGTATGGCTAAAAAATAATCTATTAGGTAGATAAGAATGAAATTCCAATCTAACACCTTATGGTGTTCTCTAATACCAATATTGCACTGGCCCCGCCATTGTCCTGCTAACATACATGTTAACATGAATACGGTGGAGTGGTCATTACAGTGAAATCTCTCACTTACCATTAGATTATGTTTTCATCCCTAACTCATTAATAAGGGAAGGATATGCCATATATATAACTAAGTCCTTCACTAAATGATCATACATGAATATTAGAGTGTGAAAGAAATAATAATTAACATTCATGTAGCCATAATGCAAAAATAGAGTAACATTCAGCTCAAAATAAAAATGAGCAATAAAGGAAATACAACTGAATGCATGTATTATTACAATATTTAATTAAAATTCTATAGGAGCAAAAAAAGGTCACTCATCCTCACTGAAAATAAAGAGCAACCTAACTAAAGCTCCTCAGCAATAAGATGCTCTTCCTCTTGACTCTGCTCCTCCTCTGGTGCTATCCCCACAAAACACTCAGAAACTAATATTATTAGCTTCACAATGTTAAGGCCCCAGCAAAAAATAAATAAAAACTGGTTAAATAATTGTCTAAGCATATTTTAGGCTAATAGTTTTCATATATTTTATAATATCACAAACTATCCTAAGAAATTTAGGAGTAGCAAAGCATCAATAAAAAGAAAATAAGCTATAAATCATGCATTTATAACTTAAAACAAAATGTGAGGTAAATAAACATACCTCAACCCAAAGCTGCATAAAAGATTAAGCAGTTTATATGTAAAAACTACCAAGTACAAGAAATATCCTAAATAAATATGATCAATTCTACATATGCTGATTTTTTAAATGAAAGGCAATATAAACCAAACTAAACTAAAATATAGCAATCTAACATGCTTGCACATAAAACCAAAGCTGAAAACACATAAATTCTAAAAATATTGAATATGTTGTACATGTTGAAAATACTAAAAATACTGAAAAGCACTGAAAATACTAAAATTGAACTGAAAGTAACCGAAACTGACTAAAAGCACTCTTTATTGGAAAAGTGCCTACATTAGGACTATCGTAATAGAAAAATTGGCTAAGTTAGCCATCGAATCCAAGATTAAAGCATCTATAACACTAATGCCTAAATTAACAGATCCATATGAGCTAAATTGAAATCATCCAGGACACTAATGCATGGGTATTAAATTGAAATCATCCTGGACACTAATGCCTAGGTACTGAACTGAACTTCACTATGTATCCAAACTGTAGAGGCAGTCTAACTAAGATATATTCCACTGAGCTATTATCTTATTTACTAAGTTATATAATCTTTCTAACACATCTAAACCACTTTATGTTCATAACATGAGCAATTTCAAATCTAATATAGAATATTCATCAAATATTTCATGGTTTACCTGATATGCCAAAATAATAAATACTTAAGATAAGGAAGTAAATTGTACAAAATAAGGTATAAATAGCACTATATAAATATATGTGAGATCACTTATTTTCAAATTTAATTGTTCAAACTAATCTGAGATTATACAAGCTCAGGATCTCCAACATCCTACTATTTAGTCTAAAATTTGAGCTATAGCTCTATAAGGCTTAAAGTAATTAGAACTAATCAAGTACTAATATAATTTAATTAGTGACACTTATATAAGTTAAATAATAAATAAAATGTCTTAATTAATTATTTTAATTCATCCAAACCCATCTTGATTAAGATAAATAAAAAATGAGGGATTAAGAGTTAAACTCCAAAATGTTGGGGTTTAACCACTTAATCCAAAGGTACTAAAGACTAAGGGTATAAGGATAATCCCAACTCTCATGTTCTACATATTAAGGTTATATTATTAAGCATAATCAAATTTAATAAGATTGATCTCTATTCTTAAGCTAATAATTAAATACAAAATATTCATAATAGAGGATGAAAACTAAAAACTAATAAAATTAAGGTTTCATACATTGAGTAACCCATTTACCTAATGAATGAATTTTAACATATGTCTATAATTATTCCTTAAGGAAGATTCCTAAAGGATTAAGGAAAGATAATTACTTAAGGAAATCTTCTTTAGAAAGGACTTAGGGAGTGATTCAATTATTAAGCATTAGAGTTATTTACATATTTGCTATACATATTTACTGATTTTGAGAACTTAAAAATGACTTAATGTTGACTAAATTCCACATTATGAAGCTTATAAATTACTTAGGAATTTCTTAAGGGAAAGATTTGGGTTTGCCTTAAAATCAATCTAATGAGCCTAAATGATCTAATGTGGTTCTTAATCACTTAATTCACTAATTTTATTGAATAATTCAGGTTTTTAAGGCTTAAGAATACTTAAACCTAATTTTAGACAAAATAACCATTTTGCCTAATTAAGGTCTAAAAGAACATCCAATGTTGCCAAGAATTAAGCCTAACGAGTTCAAATTAGAGTTTTAGCTTATTAAGATTTAATTTTAATTGTTGTTTACTGCCTAAGGATTCAATAAAATCCAAACTCACTAAATTCTAATATCATTTGGCCAAGTTATGGCCAAAACCATAGTAGGGTTTAAAAATTAATTTTGGAGATTAAGGAATAGGTCCAAAAAGCTAAATTCTTTATTTGATGTCCAAATTCAGCAAACTCGGTAGCTTTGGACTCCATATAGCACACCGAATATAATGACTATGAGTTCATCCAATTTGGACTCCATTTGACTAAGTTAGGCCCTAATTATGGTTTAAGATGATTAGTGAGTGATTAGTGAAATTAATCATAAAATCAAAAAACTAACTTCACCACTGAGTTCTATTCTACTATAGGAGCTAATAGTAACTTTGTGATGACCCAAACATTTAGTAGTAACTAAACCCAACGTTGGTGCGTCACCATAGCATCTAATACACGATTAGAATGAAGCTAAACCAAATCACTAAGTGCTGTGTTTAGCCAAGGATCATGAAGAGGGTCTTAAGTTAAGATGATGAAGGTAATAAAAATAAAAATGCACGTATACATATGATGATTGTTAATTCAAATTCATGTAATTAAAAAGATTACAATTCAAGGTGATCAAAGTAGTTGCAATAATATGTGTGTAGATGTTAATTGTATGCATGTACAAGAGAGTAAATAATTATGAATCCAAAAGAGAAATTGAGATCAAAATGTGTACAAAGGAAAGAGTGACATGAATTGATAATATTTGCAAGTAAAAGTAAGAGTAAACATTCACATATAACATTAAGAATTTACAATTAGGGATGCATATGCAAATATGCTACAAGTAAGGATGAATGCAATTTGTTACATATGGTAAACGAATTCATGAGCTCAATGAAATGTATGAACAATTATGCAATAATAAGGGTTTATATGATATGCAACAATTAGTTTAATGAGCATGACTTATAATTACACAATCCATCCATTCGTTTATCCAAACCAAGCATTTAAGTATAAATTCTAATTTCCAATATATAATAAGTAAGGACAAGCAATTAACTTAAAATATTACATGATAATTAATATAGAGAGTAAAGAAAGTAAAGTCTCTCTCTCACATTTAACATAAAAGCAAGTAAAACTAATAAATGCTGAAGTAATTTAATAACTTTAAGCTTAAGCACTTGGTCCAGCTCCATTAGCCTCCAAATGCACCTGATCTATCACATTTCGGCATTTAAATGTGATAGGGCAAAGCCAATAAAAAGAAAAAGCATAGTTAGACTAAATAGTTTAAGCATAATTTAATATTAGGCTAAACATTTTATTATTTATTTTGGATATCACGACTAGTTACAATTTAAGTATAAGCAGCAGTGCAAACTACAAGCATATGAATATGGAAGGAAAATAGACAATTGTAAAGAAAGATAATTGAAGTAAAAGAGTGGTAAGAATACTCATAAGTAAAGCCATTCTAGCCTGCATATAATGTAAGAGTAAAAGCATCCTAAATAGGCTAGAAAAGTACTAATGTGCATATGAAAATAAATGAAAGAAGCATGTAAATGTTTAATAAACTTATGCTAAGTAAAAGAAAGAATACTGTGAAGCATTTAAATAGAATTATAACAACATTCACTATAATTTAAATGAACTGTAAGCAAGTAAAGTACAGTACTAATAAACAAAGAAAGTGCAAAGCATAATAAATGAAGAAAATCTCAGATTATTAATCTAAGAAACTCATAGTCTAGAACTATGAAAAGTAATATTATTAAAAGCTATGATGAGTCTTCACAATTAATAAGATTGTGGAAGAACTCATATAATAATTAGCTAAAGTTATTTTATGAAAATGTTCATTTTGCAGGTTAATACAGAATGAAGCAAGGAGTTAAACACTTCTGTTTAGGGGTTCAAAATAAATAACACTCGCATTCACCCTCTGAAAATGTGAGCTTTCCTTATTACTCCTAATTAGCCTGCCCTTGGCATAACCAACATTGTGAACCCCTATAGTCTTAATATCAAAGTTTTTTTATGCGCAATGTCTTATATGAATGATTCAAATGAATAAGACTCACAGCTAAGAAAGCACTCAAGGAAAAATTCAATAATTGCAAACTATGTGATATCCAAAGTTATCTAATTTTAATAATCTCCTTAATAATTTGGGCTAATTGAGCTCCCAATTGACTTTGAGATATTGATCTCAATACAATCATAAATAATATAAGTAATTGGAGTTTTAGTAAATAGTAATTTCATTTCATTCTATGAGATAACAAAATAATTTATAAGTATAATGATACTAACAGAAACTAGTTCTATTCTTATCCCAATCCATAAGATTGAAATAAGTTAACTAAATCGAGGATTAGAAAACTAGTTAGGAAAAGGTAAGGTTAAGTAAACACTATAATTAAGAAAGTTAAGAGGTAAGGTTTTGTACACTAAACTCATCTAACTAGGTTGAATTAGAAGGATCTTATTTAATATCATCTATTAATCTAGCTAGGTTAATATTAAAGGAAAGTTTAAAGAAAGAAGGATTTGTAAACTATAAACTATATAATTTCTATAAATTGAAGGTTACATAAATCAATAAGATTCTTAAACTAATCTAATGAATTTAGGACTCCTATTACAAGTCTTTGAGGGACTAATGTGAAGTGAGTTAGGATCCAATCTAGTTACTTAAGGCTAGTCCTAATTGATTCATAATCTATAACTATATAAGCATTAAGGTTAACTATATTTAATGGATGAAATAAATAGCTCTAAGAATCATTTACAAATAAAGTTATAAATCAATGCTATAGCTTTTCTCCTAAGGTTGAAAGATGAATCAAACAATTTGCATATCATTCAAGCATTTACTTTATGAAAACTAAGCTCAAATCATGCAATTAAAATTGATATGGGATAAGTAATATGACATGTTTATTGTCCTAAGGTTTTAAATACATAAACATGAAATTTAAAAAACTAGAAATTATCACAATAACACTAATTAAGGAGCCAAAAACCTAAAATCAACATTTGTTATCCAATAGAAATAATATACATAAATATGAAATCCCTATAGTTTAAGGAGAAGAATGACACTAAGTAGGTCAAAATCAGACAACATTAGAAAATTAAAGTTGTTGGGACTCCTAATTAGGATTAAGAAGTGATTAAGAAAATTAGTGCTAAAATTATAAATTTTATTTCATATTATTGTCCTACACATTTTTTGTGATTGAAATGGACTATTTAAATGTCAAATTTGGAGTTCAAATGATCAAGTTATGTCACAAATAAGTTTGGTATTTAACTTGCAATTAATTAATTAAACTTAAATTAATGACTAATTAAAATAGTCATCAAAATTAAAATTAAATGGCATATTATTGATCTACACATTTTTGCGATCAAAATAGTATATTATATTGCATATTTTGGAGGTGTATTAATAAAGTTATCAATTAAATTAAACTTTCATTATTTAAACATTAATTTAATTAATGAGAAGTCATTAAACACATTCCATTAATCAATGACAGATAATACACATAAATTAATTTCAGCACAGAATTTTAAAGAAGCATAGAAATTTAAAAAATGATAAATGATTAATGACAGGCACAGAAAAATGAACGGCACTGAAATCAGTGCTGCACATTTACTTAGGTAATGACGTGGCGGCCTAAAATGCCGACACGTGTCATCCTTAATTCAGAGAAGACGGTGCGGTTCTTAAGCACTGAACCGGTCCGGTTCAGTTACAAAATTCAGGCCAAGATCATAACCCTGGTGGACTGTTTCGTCCCAAAAAAAAAAAATCAATCGCCGAAAACGGCAACTTAGGGTTTAGGTTATTGGTTGATTCCGTTTGCTCCTGGGGACAGCTCCCGCACACCGGCGAGATGGCCTCACCGAAGCCGTTCTTTCAGGATCAAAACTGGCATCATCCAGTAATGACGAGAGCTATTAGATAATACCCAAGATTATCACACTAAACTCTAAAATTACATATAAGGATTTAACTAAATGCGAGTTTGATCGAGCCTGATCGAGGCCAATCGAAGCTCGAAACAGTAATAAGATGTGAGGAACGTACTAAGCTAAGTAATTAAGGAAGGAATGAAGGGAGTAGTACCCGTAGGTATATTGATTGCAGTTCAGTCAATTTAGGGATAGGCTCGAATGGAGCTTCTCTTGCAGCGTTCCAGTTCCGCTAAAGCTTTTAGGAGGTGTAATGAGAAGGATAGGAGTCTATGGAGATTAATCCTGAGGGAGGAGGCAGCTGGCAAAGCAATCGTGGCATCATATGCTAGTCCTCGACCTCTCAGCGCGCGGACGTGCGAAAAGTGATATAGGCTTACAGTTCTTTGATCTGGACCATTGGTTCATCTGCGTGATCCAATGGCCAGAACGATTTGATTAAAGTGGATCGATTCTCAGCCATTCGATTGGCCGAGGGAAAAACGCGACGGTTCATATTGCACGGGACCGCTGTCCTATGCTTGGCCTCCCGCATCGGATCTCTGCAGTTTCAAATTTTAGCTGTTGGATAATTTTGGTTTAATATTTATATTATTAATAATTAAATGCAATATTAAATTATTAATATTATCCTATTTATTTAATCAAAATTAAATATCCAAATGTATTTTGAAAAATTTTAAAAATTCACCCTTACCTAAATGAGGGGTGAGGAACTCAAAAATGCAATCAGATTTTTAATCGAAAGTCAATTTAATTATCTTAATTTTTTAGTAATTAAATATTATTAAAATATTTGGGGAAAATTTGATGACTTCCAAACACTTCTAAAATACCACCCCTAGCTAATTTGAGTGCGGTGAGTCCAATGGCAGACTCTATTTTCAATTCTGAGGTCTAAATAAATTAGGCATTCTTAGAATTATTAAAAAACCAGGAAATGTTGAAAATTGTCATTCCCTGACAATGATGCCAAAAACTTAACAGAGTTGAAAATAATTAATCGCCCTCAGGGAACGGTGTGTTTTGCTACAAAGGTATATCTATATTCAATAATGTTTAAATGGTATGATTTTAGTTTTGAATTGGTTCTGTTAACAAGCAATAATTTTGATTTAAGAAACTATTTGATTTAGAGAGGAAAGTTAAACCACCTCCATGTGAATTGGTAGTGACTCATGTTGAATTACTTCTCAAGCACTTCTCATTCTTTCACGGTTATGCCAAAAAAAATCAAGTGCACATTGTATTCCTTAGAGTCAACCTCTAATTCCTACAAGTTCAAATCTTATGTATGAAATGAACACATTAGGGTTCTATTTCAGCACAAAAATCCTCATAAGATCGCAATTAGAATATCTCTGTTTTCCTACGTCTAGATTGGCAAAATAACAATTTTAGTTAATCGGCCTCATGAACATTGATTCCACTTGATTCCACTGACGAGCATCACGCGCATCATGCGCAGTTCAGATAAGGAAGTGATTTCATTGAGCTCCATGGAATATGTCACATCATCCATGAGCTCTCAATAAATCCTCTTCCTCCTTTTAGATATGCAGAGCAACGGAGCTCCATTAGTGGGTTTTACCTCACACACTTCGACTTCTTAGTTGAGCTTAGAGCATGGTGCAATTAGGCTCAAGAACTTCTCACATAGTTCTAAGCACCAATGCATGCATGTCCATTTCTAAGCTAAGCAATGAGCTATGGAGCACAAGACATTAATTTTGATATTCATATTTAGAGTTATAATTACTTAACATATTTTTCATTTAGTTCACATCATCATTTTTGAGTGATCTCATTAAGTCATTCAACACAGATTTTTATTTTAATGCTTGAGGAAGTTCTCCAACATACATTAAGTCCCTTACATATCACAATGGATTCAGCCCAACCCTCCCCAAGGGGGCTAGCCTTCCATTACGGCTGAGACAAGAAGAAAAATATATAAGGATGAAGACCCTTTTATGATCCACTAAAAGAAATTAAAAGCAAGATTTAGAGTTTACTAGAAATAGTTCTCAATGGGGTTCTCTAGATCTCTCCTCTTCTTCCTCTCATCCTTTCCCTTAGCTCCCTAGTGTAACTTGACTTCATTCTCCTTGAGTAATAGTCTCTTCAACCTCCCTTGGAGAGGTCTCCTTCTTTTTATATGCAGCCTTCTAAAAGTTAGAAAATTTGAGTGAAAATTGGGAACCCTTATCTTGTAAGAAGAAGCTGTATTTATAGAGGAGTCAATCTCCTCTCTTGTATTCAAATTCTAGCTTTTCCCTCCACATTTCTACTGTCATAAGTGCACATGTCACTTGAGGCAAGAAATGACATCTTCTTTTCCATTTTAAAATTACATAATCATTTCAAAACCTTCATTTTTCTCTTTAAAAATATTCTGTTACAGAAGATATGGCAGCTAGGGGATAGCAGCAGGCTGGGGGTCTTCTCTCAGCCACAATTAATGCCATCAGAAGATAGAAATTTGGTGCCCATTGTAGTGCACAGCAGTGCGTTATGGTGCACTGTAGCGATTTAAGTTCGTGATTCCATATGCGGTAGCGCGCTATAGCATTTTGTTGTCTTTCAAACTCAATTCGCGGTAGCACGCGGTAGCGCACTGTGGCATATTGTAGCGGTTCAAGTTCGAGAACTTACCCTCCGCGGTGCGCTGTAGCAGTTCTAGTTTGAAAACATTCCCGCTATGGCGTGCTGTAGTAATTCAAGTTCGAAGACTTACCCACTGTCGCGCGCCGCGACGGGTAAGTTCTCGCTGGATTGCGCTGTAGTGATTCAAGTTCAAAAACTTACCCGCTGTAGCGTGCTTTAGTGGTTCTAGTTCAAAAACTTACCCACCGAGGCATGCTGTAGTGGTTCAAGTTCAAAAACTTACTCGTCGTGGCGCGCTATAGCGGTTCAAGTTCGAAAACCTATTCGCTGTAGCGCACTAGGGCGCGCGGTAGCGGAATCGCTCCAGAATTCAAAATTCTCATAAGGATATTGCTTTTTGCTTGCCAATAGTCGGGGCGCGCTGCAGCAGTTTTCTCCTAGAAATTGCAGAAATACTCCAGATTCTCTCAGAAATTGCTGAACTCATATTTTACCTGAAAATAAGCAGAATTTGTTCAAGGTGGGTTGTTTTTAATAAGGATTTGTATGATATTTTTTCATTATTTATGATATAAATTATGGATTCATTACACCCTCACACTAAGATTCTTCCTCATCTTCGAGTAAGCTCAAAAATGATTTTTTTTATTTTTAAGGTATGAGAGTCAAGATGTAATGTCAATGTGAAATTGATTGTAGTTCAAAACTTATGCTTAACTGAAATTACTAGCAAAATTTCCTCTATTAAACTTTTCTAACTCTGGTTCCGATCTATGGTTGATTGACTAGTCTCCAATTTTAAGTTTTGTAACGCTTGATGCTACATGATGGGAGATGTTCTTTATAATTAACTAAACTAGTGATGCAGTAAGTAACCAAGAGTTTTGTGTTATATGTGCTCCTTCTTATGAATCACAAAGATACATAATAATTTAGGAGAGATATTTTTTATCATCATATTTTATTTTTTCCTTCGGAGAGATAATTTTTTCATCCCTATTTTTTTTTCTCTTTCAGCTTTAAGGAGAGATATTTTTCTTCATTCAAATTCCAATTTTTTGTGATCATGAGGTCCTACAGGAGCCTAGCACACTCTTAAATTTACTTAATTATTTTTAATCACTAGTTTTGGTTTCTAAATTTCCCCCCACACTTAGACCTTCACATTGATCCCAATTTCAATTCTTTGTGATTTTTTTGTTTTTAAGGTATAAGAGTCAAGATGTAATATCAATGTTACATTAATTGTAATTCAAAACTTATGCTTAACTAAAATTACTAGCAAATTTTCCTCCATTAAACTTTTCTAACTCCAGTTATGATCTATGGTTGATTGACTAATCTCCAATTTTAAGTTTTGTAATACTTGATGCTACATAATGGGAGATATTCCTTAGAACTCACTAAACTAGTAAGGCAGTAAGTAACCAAGAGTTTTGTGCTATATGTGCTCCTTCTTATGAATCACAAATATACTTAATAATTTATGAGAGATATTTTTTATTATCCTATTTCATTTTTTTTTTTAGAGATATTTTTCTTCATCCCTATTTTTTTTTTCTTTTTCAGCTTTAGGGAGAGATATTTTTCTTCATCCCAATTCCAATTCTTTGTGATCATGAGGTCCTGCAAGAGCCTAGCATACTCTTAACTTTACTTAATTATTTTTAATCACTAATTTTGGTTTCTAAATTTTCCCCCACACTTAGACCTTCACATTGATCTTATTAAATTTTTGGAGACTAAATACAACTAGAGATCATTCCTTTGTTTGGATGGTTTAGTGTTGCCAATGAGTTTAGTCATCTTTCGTTAAGAAAATTTTGGTTGGTAATTGATTTTCACATTCATATTTTCTTAACATTCATAGTCTTGAAAAGTTTAGAATTTTTTTTTTCATTTGCACATCATAAAAAGATTTTGAAAATATGATAATCCATAATTTATTTCCTTCAAAAAAAATAAAATACAAAAAAGGAAAATGAAAACTAGAAATGAAAATAAGAAAATATCAAGCCAATTTATTCATCTTCCTTGCCTTCCTCCTCTCCCACGTCTTGATATGTTTAGCTACATGACCAACGGGTGTCAAGAATAGTGTTATGGACAGGTGGTTGTGGTAGCACAGATGCATTCGGTCTTCCTTGCAAGCTCCAATCTTGGAACATCATTCCAAGGGTTTCATGGATTTTCGATTGGAACTTGTGCTACCGGGCAATTTCTTTCTTGCAAAACTGCATGTCGGTGGCCATAGCCTTACCCTAATCAGTCTGTTGAGCATAGATCTGCATCAACAATTTTTTTGAGTATGTATGGTTTGTGGATGCTGAAGCCTCTCCTTCTCCCCTCCTCTTCTTAGCTTGCTTCCATTTGTGGGAATGAACATTTAAATTTGTTCGTGCAAGAGGGGCACTAGAAGGAATGATGGTGTCAGAGGAAAGGATCTTGACCCCTTGGGCCACACAGATGCCCGAGACTAATGGCCCGAATGCAAGGGCAGCGTAGGACCCATTCAGGGCGTTCCAGAGCTGCTCAAAAATGATGCTAGAGAGACGACTTAATGTTGTTAGCGTATACCTCTTGAACAATGGTCGGGTAAGAGACGACTAGAGTGGTCACCATCTCCCTCCATTCCCGGGGGTCAACTTGCTCGGATGGTGCCGGCAAGACCCTCCCGAAGCATTTTTTCAGGATGAGCTTCCGCCGGGAAGTAACCAAAGTGAACCTTTGCTCGGCCTCGATGGAGGAGAACCTCTTTTTATTAAAGGCTCCACCAGATGTGGAGGCCTCGGCATCCTTTCGTGGGATGGATTTCTTTCCAAAATACATGCTAAAATTGAAGAGATGCTAAGGTTTTCTAGGAAGGGATAATGAGTAAAATAGAAGCAGAATAAATCTGAAGGTGCAAGTTTACACCCCCCTCCCTTAAGCCCCTTAAATAGCCACACATGCATGAGGGCCAAGGAAGATTTGGTCAAAGATGCCTCCCCATATCATAAATGTGACATGCTTTAATGAGGAAAGGGAAGGGGAGAGGGGGGCAGCTTTGCCAGCACCACCCATTGACTACCTAGGAATCCCAAATAAAGAAGGTATTGACTGCATTGGATTCTATAGGCAGTCAAAACTGCTACAGCTAGAGCAAATTGCTATACCTCGCTGTAGAGCGCAATAGCAACAACAGTTTGGAAATTTTTCAAAATGAGCCTACGCACGCTACAGCGCTTCACAGTGGCAGTTTCCGCCTAGTGCATTATGGCGTGCTGTAGTAATTCAACTTTAAAATCTTGCCCACTGCAGCGCGCTACCGCGGTTGAGGTTCGAATGCTTCCCACTATAGCGTGTTGCAGCGTGCTATAGCACAATGTGGCATATCTAATTTCTTCTCTTTTCTCTCTTTTTTTTTTACTTGAGTTGCCTCCCAAGAAGTGCTCAATTTTACGTCGTTAGCCCGACTCGTTTAGAATCTCATTATTTCTAGAAAGGTCAGGAGGTCTCTCCCTCTAAACTTTTGAGGTATTGGGGTGAGCTCTAACATGAAGTGTGCTCAAACCCACACCCTCATCAATCCTTTCACAGTCTACGCCTTCAGTTTTGGAGGAAACTTCCATTTTTCTCTTTCCCCTCATTGTTTTCTTCTTTTTCAATTTTTCCTTATTTTCACTTTTGAAAGATGTGCTAGAGCTAGCCTCGAAGTTCCTTTCACTTAAATCTAAATTTTGCAGGTTGAGAGTTTCATGAAATTTCTCCTTCATAGCCTTCCTTTTCAATTCTAATTCCATACCTTCTATTTGAAAAGGGTAGGCTTAAGATCTATCAATTCAGACCTATCCTGGATTTATAAGCTCATTACACCCCGTCAAACATCCATGATGGCTTTGGTGCTCATTAGGAAAGGTCTTTCAAAGATAATGGTGGAGTTCATGTTCCACCTATCCTACTCACAAATGACAAAATCATTAAGGATAATGAAGCTTCCTAACCCTACAGAAACATTCATTACAATACCTAAAGGAGTTAATCCAAATTAGCGAGTTCAAGAATTATAGAAGTGTACTCCATCCCTCCTAAATTGAGATATTCATAAATATGGTAGGGCATGACATTAACCGAGGCACGAAGATCACACAAGGGATCCAAAAGTACCTCATTCTTAATCACATAAGGAATGCATAACCTCCCAGGGTTTCGCACTTAGGGGCTATGAGCCTTTCAAAATTAAGATTTCTACCCCTTTCTCTATCCTCTAGCTCCTTTTCAACAGAATTACTTCCTTCAATATGGTCATCACCTTCCACCCCTTACGAATAAATCACACTAACCAATTCTCGTGGATTCACTTCTGTAGAACTAGGCAATTCTCCTTACTGTCGAGTGGTCAGCTGCTTAGAGATTTATCCTAGTTGTACTTCAATGTTTCTGAGGGATGTCTCTATCCCTTGGATGGAGGCATCATGGCAGGTGATTGTTGCTTTAGTTCTACACATAAATTGGATGATTTCCCCCTTAAAAGTATTAAGAGCTCCTTCTAAATTTGTAGGATGATGATTAAAATTATTCCCGTTGTTGTAATTCTATTGATTTGATGAATTACCCTCATTAGGATATCCATTATTGTTGTTGTTGCTCTAAGAAAAATTAGGGTGATTTTTCCACACCAGGTTATATGTGTTAAGAGTAAGGGTTGTTCATGGCATTGTTGTTCCTTAGATAGTTAACTTGCTCGATGTTTGATTGCATGAAATGGTTGTTTAGATTGCAGTTTTCACTAGCATGCTTTCCCCCGCACAACTCATAATGAGTTTCTTGAATAACATTAACATTCATTTTTTCAATTTGTTGGTTTAATGCATGCATTTCATTTTGCAGAGCTGTTATTTGGTTTGATTCACTCATCTGAATTGATTACTTTTTTAGCCATTTAGAAGGCCACTGGTACGCATTGTTTGTCATTTCTTCTAAGAGGTAATAAGCCTCTTCTTAGGTTTTACTACTAATTGAGCCACCAGCGGCTGCATCAATGAGTGTCCTTATTGGAGCGTTCAAACCATTATAAAAGATTTGCACTTGCATTCATAAAGGGAGCCCATGATACGAGCATCGCCTTAGGCGCTCCTTAAAATGATCCCACATATCATATAATGTCTCTCCTTCAAACTAATTGAAGTTGGTTATCTCAATTCTCAGCTGAGCAGTTTTTGCCAGAGGGAAATATTTTGTTAGGAATTTCCTAGCGAGATCATCCCAAGTACGGATAGAATCACTCGGGAGAGAGCTAAGCCAACTCTTGGCTTTGTCTCTTAGGGAAAAGGGGAAAATCCTAAGTTTAATGGCATCTTCAGAAACACCATTAAACCTGAAGGTATCACATATTTCAAGAAAGTTTGAAATGTGTGAGTTAGGGTCCTCCGTGACTAACCCACCAAATTGATTATTTTGAATCATACTGAGTGTTGAAGGTTTGATCTCAAAATTATTGGCTTCTATATTTGGCCTAACAATTGCGTGAGGAATGCCTCTAACAGTGGGCAACACAAAATCTCTAGGTGCTCTACCCTGTGGTTCTCCTAAAGGCTCTCTAGGAATTTCATCAAAAATTTCCATAACAGATTGTTGATTATTTAAGATGGCTTGTTCTCTTCTAGCTCGTAGATGGGTTCTTTCAATTTCTGGATCAAAAAGATATTCAATACAATTTCTTTTACTCATACAGATTTAGAAATTAAACTATGAAGAACAAGTATAGCAATATTGTTCAACAATTCAGTAAATGAAAGAAAAGTAAATGGTCAGTCTAAACTATAAATTAGTACAGAAATAAATACAAGAACAAAACAAAACTAAATGCAACAAGATTTGCTTAAATCACTATTTACTAGTAGATTATCCTTAATACAAGATAATTATCATTCCCCGGGAACGGCACCAAAAACTTGGCAGAGTATAGAATACACATCTACGCTTGTACGCAAGTATATGTGGTCTAAAGTAATAGTTTGGAAGGTAAGTTCCGAGATTTATCGTCCCAAAGGAACTGTGTGTTTTGTTACTAAGGTATATTTATATTCAATAATGTTTAAATAGTATGCTTTCATTTTTGAATTAGTTCCATTAACAAGCAATAATTCTGATTTAAGAAAGTATTTGATTTAGAGAGGAGAGTTGAACTACCTCCATGTGAATTGGTAGGGACTCATGTTGAATTACTTCTCAAGAACTTCACATTCTTTCATGGTCATGCCAAAAAAAATCAAGTGCTCATTACATTCCTTAAAGTTGACCTCTAATTCCTACAAGTTCAAATCTTATATATGAAATGAACACACTAGGGTTTGATTTCAGCACAAAGATCCTCATGAGATCGTAATTAGGGAATCTCAGTTTTCTTATGTCTATATTGCCAAAATAACAGTTTTAGTTAAGCGATCTCATGAGCATTTATTCCACTAATGAGCATCACGCGCATCATGCGCAGTTCAGATAAGGAAGTGGTTTCATTGGGCTCCATGGACTATGTCGCATCATCCATGAGCTCTCAATAAATCCTCTTCCTCCTTTCATGTATGCTGAGCAATGGAGCTCCGTTAGTGGGTCTTACCTCACATGCTTCAACTTCTTATTTGAGCTTAGAGCATGGTGCAATTAGGCTTAAGAACTTCTCACATAGTTCTAAGCACTAATGCACGCATGTCCAGCTCTAAACTAAGCAATGTGCTATGGAGCACAAGACATTAATTTTGATGCTCATATTTAGAGTTATAATTATTTAACATATTTTTCATTTAGTTCACAGCATTATTTTTGAGTGATCTCATTAAGTTATTCAACACAGATTTTTATTTCAATGGTTGAGGAAGTTCTCCAACATACATTAAGTCCCTTGCATATCATAATGGATTCAGCCCAACCCTCCCCAAGGGGGTCTAGTCTTCTATTACAGCTGAGACAAGAAGAAAAATATACAAGGATGAAGACCCTTTCATGATCCACTGAAAAGAAATCAAAAGTAAGATTTAGAGTTTACTAGGAACAACCCTCAATGGTGTTCTCTGGATCTCTCATCTTCTTCTTCCCTTCCTTTCCCTTAGCTCCCTAGTGCAGCTTGACTTTATTCACCTATAGCAATAGTATCTTCAATCTCCCTTGGAGTGGTCTCCTTCTTCTTCTATGCAACCTTCTAAAGAGCTAGAATTTTTGAGTGAAAACTGGGAACCCTTCTCTTGTAAGAAGAAGCTGTATTTATAGAGGAATCAATCTCCTCTCTTGCATTCAAAATTTGGCTTTTCCCTCCATATTTTTGCCGTCATGAGTGCACAGGCCACTTGAGGCATGAAATGATATGTTTTCTTACATTTTAAAATCTCATAATCATTTCAGAACCTTCCTTTTTCCCTTTAAAAATATTCTGCTGCAGAAGATATGGCAGTTGGGGACAGCAGCAGGCTGGGGGTCCTATCGCAGCCACAATTAACGCCTTGAGAAGACAAAAATTTGGCGCGCGCTATAGCTGTTTAAGTTCGTAATTCCATCCGTGGTAGCGTGCTGTAGCATTTTTTTTGTCTTTCGAACTCGATTCGCAGTAGCGCGCTGTAGCGGTTCAAATTCGAGAACTTACCCGCCGTGGCGCGCTGGAGCGGTTCTAGTTCAAAAACATTCCTGCTATGACGCGCTGTAGCGGTTCAAGTTCAAAAACTTACCCGCTGTAGTATGTTGGAGCGGTTTAAGTTCGAGAACTTACCCGCCGCGGTGTGCTGGAGCAGTTCAAGTTCAAAAACTTACCAATTGTAGCGCGTTGTAGCTGTTCTAGTTCGAAAAATTACCAGCCGCGGTGCGCTGGAGTGGTTCAAGTTTGAAAACCTATCCGCTGTAGCGCGCGGTAGCGAAATCCCTCCAGAATTTAGAAATCCTCTTAGGGTAGTGCTTTCTGCTTGCTAATAGCTGTGGCGCACTGCAAGTTCTCCCAGAAATTGCATAAATACTCCAGATTCTCCTAAAAATTGCTGAGCTCACATTTTACCTAAAAATAAATAGAATTTGATCAATATGGGCTGTTTCCAATAAGGATTTGTATGAGATTTTTCCTTTATTTATAATATAAATTAAGGATTCATCAGACGGTGTGACTTCAGTGCCATTTGACCAATAGGGTGACGGCGCCAAATGTAATGGAAATAAAGAATATAAATAAATTATATATAAACATAATTTATTTAATTAAATTTAGGCTATTTGATGACTCCAAAAAAATCCCAAAAGTTTACCTCTAGCTAAATAAAGGGTGAGGAATGCAACGGTGAAATTGAATTTCGATTTTGACCAGTATTTAATTATCCTATTTTTTGGGTATTTTAAATATATTAAAATATTTGGCAAAAATTCAATAACTTCTAAATGCTTCTAAAACATCACTTTTAGCTAATTTGGGGGTGATGAGTGCAATGATGAAGTTGGATTTTTTATTTGAGATAAAATTAGGTAAGTCATATTTCAAATTATCAAGATTTCCAAAATTAGGATTTTGATCTAAATGACTTCTAATTTTGACCAAAACATTTAAGTGTGCTTCTAATGGCTTATTAAGAGTATTATAATCAAGATCAGAACCTAGTTTAGTCTTGATTGAGTAGGAAAACAACCTTGGATTCTTACATATTATTCCACTTTTCTTTGATACAATAAGAATGGAGCTAACTCAAGAACTATTAGAGATGGAAAAAATAACTCCATCATCAAGTAATTTTACAATCTCCTTATGCACCACTTCCTTAATATTTGGAGTTAATCTTCTTTGTAGTTCAATTGAGGGTTTAAAATTATCTCCCATTAAAATTCTATGCATGCATAGCGTGGGGCTGATTCACTTAATATCAGTTATGCTCCACCCTATTTCCTTCTTATACTTCCTCATGATGGCACATAATTGATTTTCCTATTCAGTTTCAACCAAAGCTGAAATTATTATTGGTAAGGAGGTTCCTTCCCCTAAATAGGCGTATTTCAAATGGTTAGAAAGGGATTTAAGTTTTAATTTGGGAGGGTCCTCAATTGAAGGGGTAGTTTTTCTTTTCTCTTGAATTAATTCTTCTACTTCACTCTCAATTTCATCTTCCTCTTTATCATCACAGATATCAGGTTCCTCTTCTAAAATATCTCTAAACATGATAAAATCCTCTAAAAGATCTGCTCTCCAACAGCTTTCCTTAGGATCAGTTGGGTGTTTCATAGTGTCTTTAATGTTAAATTTAACTTCTTCCTCACCATAGCGTAAACTCAACTCTCCTTGCCTACATCTATAAGGGTTTTACCGACAATAAGAAAAGGTCTCCTAGAATAATTGGTATATCTTGGTTTTCATCTTCCATATCTAATATAATAAAATCAGTAGGGAAGATGAATTTATCTAATTTTACAACAACAGTTTCTAAGATTCCCATAGGTGTTTTCACAGATCGGTCTACTAATTGCAAAAGAACTAAGGTAGGTTTCAAACTTTCAATTTTTTATTTCTTAAAGATGTAATAAGGAATTAGATTGATGGATGCATCTAGGCACAATGTGCCTTGGAAAAAGTTTAGTTTTTTATTGTGCAAAGGATTGTGAAACTACTCGGATCCTTTCTTATAATAAGCATCTTCTACTGTAAAATTACACTGCATTCTTCTGTTAATACCAATATTTTCCTTTCATCATTTCTTCTTTTCTTAGACAGAATATCTTTCATGAATTTTGCATAGCTAGGCATTTGTTCCAGAACTTCAGCAAAAGGTATATTTATGTGAAGGGTTTTGAAAGTTTCTATGACCTTTGGAACTGATGATCTACTTTTTCCTTATCCATGCATTGGGGAAAAGATATATGCTGACTGATCTTTGGTTGTTCTTTTTGCATTGTAAGTTTAGTTAAATCAATTTCTTTTCCCTATGCAATTCTTCGTTAATTTCCTTTTCACTTCCCACTTTATTCATGTTTGAATTTGTTTCATATTCTTATTTCTTAGGGGTTGGTGATTCTTCTGCTTCTTAAACTTATGGGGTATACTTGTTCATTCTCACAATCGCTTATAGCCCTACCAAAATAGGTCTTTTAAGCTAATTAATAATATCATCCAGTTGTTTTTCAATTCTTTTAATAGTGCTTTCTTGCCTTATTAAAGTAGCTTCATGCCTATTTAAAGTCACGTCAATCTTGTTCATGAAATCAGTTGTGAAATTTCTTAACCCACTCTGATATTGCTCCAAGTAATCCTTATTACTAGAATTATTAGTATTCCCCTGGTTTGGAATAAAACTATGTGAATGGGCATTGATATTGTTATGAATCAAGTTAACATCTCATGTCTTAATGAGGTGAATGGCCACTACTCTCACAATTGGTGTTAGGATGGTTCCCTCTAAAGACCCCGAATCCCACTTCTTGAATTGCACTTATTTGATCGAATTTTTGATTTAATATAATGATTTCATGTTGGAGTTCAGCTATTTTATTAGATTCAGCTATATTCTTAACATCACGTATGTTGGATTTTAGCCCCTCAATAGGTCATTGGTAAGCATTCGTAGCCATTTTTTTCAACAGGTCATAAGCCTCTTCTTATTTTTTTCTACTTAAGGAACCCTCAGCGACTACATCTATCAGGGTCCTTGTGGGTGCGTTCAGTTCAATGTAAAATATTTAAACTTGCATCTATTGTGTGAATCCATGATGAGAGCAGCGCTTTAGGCACTCCTTAAATCATTCCTGACAATTGTACATGGTCTCACCATACTGCTGAGAGTAGTTAGTGATCTCAATTCTCAGCATGACAATTTTGGCTGGTGAAAAATATTTAGCTAGGAAATTTCTATCTAAATCTTCCCACGAGCATATAGAATTGTTAGAAATAGAACTGAGCCAACTTTTAGCTTTATCACTCAGTGAGATTGGGAATAGCCTTAATCTAATTGCATCATTAGTAATGCCGTTATATCTAAAAGTGTTTCATATCTCCAAAAAGTTAAAGATATGCACACACACGCACACACACACACACACACACACACACACACACACACACATATATATATATATATATATATATGTTACCACATACATATATATGTAGCCACATGTACTCACTTATAGAAGAACCAATATGCGCATAGTATGTAAATATATCCATGCGTAACATGAACATGTGTATATTCATATACTTGTCTATTCACTTTCTTAAATGCTACTCACAAAAAAAAACTAATCTCATGAGTATGCCTAGAACACTCCCATCATACATGCATACATTTACAAACATACACTCTTACTCAGTACAATATAAACTAAATTCATATATATAGATTTTGCTATAGTTATCTAAACAATGTGGATTGACATAAAAAATATTTGGTTTAAACATAACAAGCTACGATTTTTCGTAATGGTTACAAAACAGTTGACCTACTTATTGCTAAAGATGTTGTTGTAGATTCATTATGCTCTCTATGTCCTTTAGTAAGGAAACTATCATCTTTTTTTATAACAATTATTCCTTCGAGGCGCTTTAAAAAATAATTTTATTTGACACCGATTGGCTTAATTATAGAGCCTTCAACAGTTTTTTGTGGTCAATGGAAGACAAAAAATGCTCTAACAATCTATCGATCTTATTATCTATTACTTATTGAATTTTGTTGATCTTCTACTTTAGGGGCTTTGTGTCATTCTAGTGTGAAAATAATTGTGGCCTCATGGAATCTTCCTCTTAATGACATTGATACTGAAATCGATGGAATTATGGGACGGATTTACACCTAACATTGTTTGTTGCGTTTGGGAATGCAATTATTTTGTGTTTGCTGTAGTTTTGGTTATTCAAGGATTTATGGGATGTTTATGCTCGGATAATTATGCCGATTCTTATATCCTGAAAATTTAATGCTGAAATTGATACTACTCAGAAAAAATACCGGAACGAGGCCATGAGCCTCATCTCACCTCTTTAAAGGTGCTAAATCCGTAACCTCACTCATATATGTCTTTATTTCTTTTTCAAATTCTTTTTCTTACTTTTATTTGTATTAGGAGTGTTTTATTATTAATTTGAACGAATTTTGCACTCATTCTTAAAAAAAAAAAATTTCTAAATCAAACAAAACTAAATTAGAAAAAAAATACAAATCTGAACTCATTAGGATTTAAATTTATTCAGTTTTTTGTCCTCGCGGCCGTTTGATTTCTCTCTAGGAGATCCACGCACCCGGTGCTAATTTCAAGATGCAGACTGCGCAGGCTTGGTTCGCAGGAGGCCCCAGCGGCAGCGAGCTGCAGAAACCCTCGTCCTCTCTCCTCTCTGAATGGAATTCTTATACTGCTTCCAGATCGGCGGAGGATGGCGGATCGTCCGCCCTCGGATTTGATATTGAGGCCGCTGTAAGGACCGCCAACGATAAAGTCTCCGGGACATTCAGCGTGTAAGGATCAACTTATGACCTTCGTATATTTGAATTAGTTTCGATCCATAACATTGTTGGAGAATGACATAAGGTTTTGATGGTTGGTTGCGTGTTTGAGAAAAATTTTAGACTAAATGTTATTTATATAACATTGTTTGTTTGGTTCGTCGTTATTGTTTTTGCAGATGTCGATGTTTCTTAAAACTTTCAAGTTTGATTCAGTGTTATTTGAGTATAGTATAACACCAATATGAAATTGCCCCCAATAATTTCTACAACAACAACTTCAAGCTTTAATCCCACTAGGTGGGGAAGTGGGACCAGTTACACGAATCCTTTGTTTCCACTGTGCACAATCAAATAGAAACCTCTCCCTAAGTTTCAAATAGAGAAGATCTTTCATAATAGTTTATTCCCATCTTTTTTAGCCTTCCTCTTCCACTTTTGATATGGGCTAAATTCATAAATGCAATTTTTCTAAAAGGGTCATTGCACAGTCTACGCTTAATATGCCCAAATCATCATTCAAGGCGGCATTCTCTAATTTTATCCACTCTTGAAGCCACTCCAACCTTGCTACGGATAAACTCATTTCTCATTCTAACCTTATGAGTGTACCCACTCATCCACCTAAGCATCCTCATCTTTGTAATATTTATTTTATCGATAAGCTTTTTTTTTGTTGGCCAATATTTAACCCTTTATAACATAGTTAGTTGTATAACTGCCCTATAAAATATTTCATAAATTTTGAGTGACATTTTTGGATCGCACAACACCCCAGAAGTGCTTCTCCTTTTCATCCAACTGGCTTAGATTCTATTAATCACATCACTCTCTATTTCGTAATTATTTTTGAATAATTGAACCAAGATACTTGAACCTCTTGCTCTTCTTGATCACATGGTCCTCAATAGTTATGTCATCGAGATTAGGCTCTCCAATTGGTCATTTAAAGCCTTGTTGAGCGACTGAAAGTAGCTGATCTGAAGCAAAATAAGGCTTGGAGATATCTACTAAAACAAAAACTTTTATATTCGGAAGTGGTCCTCCACAATTTAAGTTTTGCTTTAATTCTATTTCTAGTCTTATCAATTAAAAGAATGTTGCAAATAAAATGAATCAATGAATATTCTCTTGAATTTGATTAGTAAAAACATCCATTATTAAAGCAAAAAGGTATAGACTGAGAGCTGAACCTTGAAGTAATTCAATAGTAATAGAAAAATTATTAGACAAGCCACCATGCAATCGAACACATGTTACCGCCCCATTATGCATATCTCTTATAACATCAATATAAGCATTACATTTTTTTTTCTCTCCAAAGCTTTCCAAAGAAATTTATTGGTACTCTATAATAAGCCTTTTCAAGATCAACAAAAATTAAATGAAAATATTCTTTCTTTTTTCTAACTTTCTCCATCAAATGTCTTAACATGTATATGGTCCCCAAATATTTCTATATGTTTAATTCTCTTTAAAGTTAATTTTTCTACCCAAAACTCAAAATTATTTCAGGACAATTTTTTTTCGAAAGCCAAAATTTCTTTTGGAAAACCATCCAAAGGTTGAGCAAAATGTTCAAATCAAAAATTTGTATGATGGTCTTTAATGAAAAAAATACACAAAAAAATTCTATTTGAACTTTTCTGGAATGAAAAATGAGTTTGTAGAAAAAATTTGCAGGCTTATATGATCATAAAAAAGTCTTAAGAATGAAAAGATCTCACATGAAGGGCAGAAGAGAGAGTATCCTCATAGCTTATGTTGGAGACGAAGGATGAAAAATGGTTGGAAATAGGATTCAATGTAGAAGCTTGCTTGCTCGCTGTCAAAGGGAGCAAATAGGAGGAGATAGAGCATGTCACTTATAAGATGTTTGGCTATTGATATGTTGCCCAATTTGTTTCATATCTAGATAGAAAAATTTAATGACATATTTGCAATTTTTCTAGCAATTTTGTAATGTGATATGGAAAATCAATCACACTCTCAAATAGGTCATTTGAAGCCTTGTCAAGCAACTAAAAGTAGCTGATTGGAAGAAAAAGAAGCCTTTGAGATATCTCATAAGTATATTGAAAGATTGATGGCGCTATTGACAAGAGCACTGAGTGACCATGTGAAGTCGCCAACAACTGAAGAAGACTTGAACTACAATGGTTTGTCAACTCCTAAAGAAATTGAGAGAAGAATATCAAACATAGTTGGGTAAAAGCAAAATTTGGACTCAACAAAGCCAACTCATATGGAGGACTGCAGATTAAACAGGAATACCAATAAGGAGTGAAGAGCCGAATGTGTCGTCGAGTCTAATAGTTGGAAGATATTGACAAATTATTCCTTGAGCCCTCATGTTAGAGAGCAATCATTGATTGTAGCTTGGGCAACAATTGGTTTAACCTCAATTTGTCTTAGAACACAAGATCACGTGGTGCTCAAGGACTCGGTCACATACTGAAAAGATGGGCTATGCATGGGCAGAGCATGGGCTTTGCCAACAAAAATTGCCTAAATTAAATGTTTTGTTCTTTTTTTTGAGTGTGTAAATGCGTGTGCTTGGGACTTTATTTTAACGTAGTTTTGGTTGCTATTCATTTGGCTATTATTTTGTGCATCAGTAGTGGCCTTGTAGGAGCCAAGGACCACTTTAGCTTCCATCTTTTTTAATGTTTCCTCTTGAATTCTTAATGAAAGTTTTTTACATTGTAGGCTCTTTGCACTTGCTTCCTTTTGTATATGTATTCTTTAGTTGTTTGAGTGTGAGTGTCAGAGGCCATTCTTCTTGGCCCAAAGCCTTTTAATAGTCGAGTGTCTCAAGTGCAACCGGGAGGGTTGTGATGCTTGGTCAATTACAGATTAGATTTTGGTATTAGAGTGTGAGGTTAGCCAAGCTTACAAGAGGCCACAAAGATGGTGTAAACTTGTGGAGGAGATAAAGCTCGAACATAGAAGCTGATTTAGGATTGAAGGGAGTCTGAGAAGAGACCTAGGGAAGCCTTAGGCAAAAGGCCATAGCAAATCTGGCAAAGTGCTTGTGAAGAGCATTGTGACACTCAACTGGCAGATGGCCGAGATGATGTTTTTGATAAAGATGTAATTACAATAGCAATGTCAACAAAACTATGAAAGAGCCTTTAGTAATCGATCTAGCAAGTGAGCCAATCCGAGTTGTTTGTGAAGTTGAGTGTAATAGTGCCGATGAGGGAGAAGACCATATGATGGTATATAGGAGATAAAAAAGAGGCATTGGAGTCGAGTTTAAAATCAGGTTGCCTAGTTATGACAAAACTCTAGATGATTAGGAGAGTGACACGAGGATCGATCAACTCGAGATCTTTTTCAAGCTCGAGTATGGAGTCAACAGAAGGTGAACTTTGGCCAATTGGAGTTGAAGAAGCATGCACTTATATGGTTGAGCAGCTGAGTGCATCTTGAGAAGGGCACAAGTGACTGGGCCTAATTTATGAGAATTTTTTGTGAAGAGTTATACTTTCTTGGACATATTGAGAGGTGGAAGAGATGACATACCTTACGCCAAAAATGAGGGCAGTGTGTCCATGATTACATGTTTGTGTTTCACATATTTGTTCTAGTGATGGAGTTGCTATTATACAAGAAACTCATCCTCACCAAGTTTGTCGCAGGGTTAGAAATGAGTATTATTGCCAAGATGGCACTATTTTTGATCAAATATTTTTTGTCCATGCTAACAACATTATTATGACCACGGAAAGGAAGAATTGTAGAGGTCGACGACTCATTGCGAGGCCTATCGAGAAGATGAAATAGTACGGAGAAGACCTGATTCTTAGCTAAGCTATTTGTGGCATTAGTTGAGTGAGGAAGCGTTGAAGGGAAAATTTTGAGCTATGTTTTGAAAAGATCAGAGGAGGTTGAGTAGTCATGGCGAGACTCGCGGAGGAATAGTACATGGTCATGGAGGAAATTGAATCCCTATTGAAGCCCTTTTAAAGTGCTTTGACATACATCGTCACTAATGGAGGCTAAGCATGAGCCAACAAAGAATCTGGTGGACGAGGAAGCTCTAGTTGAGTCAACTAAGTAGGCCGAGATATTAGAATGTGAAGACTTCATTGATGAAGGCCTAATCCATGATGTGTAAGTAGGTGGCGCAAAAGAAGATGAGAGTTTGGCCGAGGTTGAAGGGTCCAAAAAGTCAAACGAAGCTAAAATTATTGAGCTGAAGGAGCAAAGGCGGGAAGAGGATTTGGAGTGGAAGATGGCTCATAGGTGTGAGTTCACTTTTTCTCTTTAAGGGGCACATTATCTAGAGGATTTATTAAATTTTCATTCAACCATTAGAAGCCTAGTTGAGTGATTGAAAGGAGTTGGTTGGAAGGACATAAGATTACTTCTGAGTATGTTGAAAGGTCAAGGCTTCTACTGAAAAGAAGGCCAAGTGACTGTGAATGGTTGATTGAGTGGCCAACAACTGAGAAAGACTCCGCCTGAAGAGGATTGTTGAAGGGAAGAAGATTAAATAAGAATTAGGCCAAAGCAGTGACTCAACCAGCAAAGAGAGAGACTGCTATAGAACCTGGAGCTAGAGAATCAAGTGACACTACTAAGTCTTATCAATTGGGAAGACCCTGATGAATTTTACCTTGAGTTTCTCTTAATTCAGGGATTTTGTAGACCTGGGCACAGGCTAAGCTTGGTCAGGCCTGACCAAGCCAAGAAAAAAAATTAGTGCGAGGCAATCTTCATACATGATCCATCAATGAATAATGAAACAAAATAATGAATAAAAAGATGAAAATTATCGTTGTTTGCGCTTGCACGAAGTATACGTGGTCCGAAGTAATATGGGATGGTGCGATCCCGATATTTATCGTCCTCTGTGAATGGTGTAATATTTGTTACTAGAGCATATCCATTCTCAATAATGTTTAAGTAATGATTTTTTTGGGATTTTTATCCTAAAATTATAAATTCTAAATTAATTTGGTTTGCAATCAATTTGGGAAAATTAGAGAGTTAGGGTTCACATGCAGTTCATCCTCTACTTATGTGCATAACTTCTCTTATAATTTCATGTCATAGTTGAGTTATTTTACTTTTCATTTTATTATCAAGAGATTTAGCTTCTCAAATTGAATAAATAAATTTGTGAAATCCTGTCTAGTGCTCTAGATGAACACACTAGGGTTCAATCTTAGCACATAAACATCCTCATGTTTTTTTCATGAGTAAAAATTATCCTTACATCAAAGTGATAAAATTCATATTTTAGTTTCATGATCACTTGATCTTGATTCTATCTATGGCTCACACACTTCTACTCTTACTTTAGCTAAGGAAATGAGCTTTGAAGCTAAATAAGCTTAGGTCACTTTGCTCATAGCTTAACGCGCTCGAATATCTCGCATAAATTAAGAGTGAGTTATGGAGCTCTATAAATGGGTCTCGGCTCATCTGCATCGAGTCCATACCTTAACTTGGAGTTGGCAATGGCCTATGTGAACTATGTCACCTCGTCAACTACCTAACATGCCTCATCCAAGTGTTATGGGCTTAGCTATGAAGCTCAAAGATAGCTTACACGCTTCTACTTTTACTTTAGCTAAGGAAATGAGCTGTGAGCTAAATAAGCTTATGTCACTTCACTCATAGCGTAACGCGCTCGAATGTCTCGCATAAATTAAGAGTGAGCTATGGAGCTCTATAGTTGAGTCTCGGCTCACATGCATCGAGTCCATACAAACTTGGAGTTGACAATGGCCTACGTGAACTATGTCACCTCGTCCACTACCTAACATGCCTCATCCAAGTGTTATGGGCTTAGTTATGGAGCTTAAAGGTTTTTTATAATTTTCTCATGGCTCAAATGATCAAGCCTTTGTTCAAAAGTTGTGCACAAGCTGTTTTCGCACAACGAATGATGTCAATTTCATTCGCGACGTTAAAGATAAAAAATGCACGGCCTTTTTGACAATGGGATTATTAAGCTCAATGAGGTTTTTATTGAAGATAATTAGTTTTAATTAATATTCTAAATCGTGCACCATTCTACAACTCATTCCATTCAATATTACATGAAAATCTTTTATCTCAAATAAACATTTCATTAATAAGAAGATATCTTACATGCACAAGTATTAAGAATCACTACATGTTCTTGCTCCACCCTCCCCAAGGGGGTTTAGGCTGCCATTATAATGAATACAAAAAGAAAGCTACTGAAAATGCTGAGCATGTACATTGCTCTTACAAGGAATATGAATAAAAACTGAGTAAGAATACGATACGTAGGAACAACCGTTGGCGTTCTCTTCGATTTCTCTCTTCTTTTCAATCTCGTTCTTCTTCCTTGCTCTCTGTGCTTATCTCTTCTGAAGTTGCAGTAGCCCCTTCGTTCTCCTTAGGCTTAAGGCTCTCCTGATAATGGTGTTTCCCAAAGTGAAAATCAGAATCCTTCTTAAGCTTTTTTTCTTGCCATTTATAATCTCTTCCTCAACCCCTCTCTCCTTCAAGCTCTCTCCTCCATGCTGACATAAATTTTTCCTTGAAACTTTAGTTCTTTAATAAATTTTATTTATTTATTCTTCTTGGAACTGGAGGTATGATTGCTTGCTTGATGTGTAAATATGGAAGAATTGAAGTTTTTTACCTTTCCAATGCTGACTTGGAGCAGGTTTCCAAGACAGGATTTCTGTGCGGGCTACGGTGCGTTGAAGTGTTGGATTCTCGGTTCGTCTGATGCTGCGGCACGCTATAGTGCCTTGCTCTCGGGTAGAACGGGCGTTGCGGCGCTCTAGCGCCTTGGTCTCGAGCAAATGGGCGCTGTGGCGTGTTGTGGTGCCTTGCTCTCGGGTAAATGAGCACTATAGCGCATTGGTCTCGGGTATGTCTAGCGCTACGGCGCGCTGTGGCGCGTTGGTCTCGGGTAGACGGCGCTGTGGCGTCTTGCTCTCAGGAACAAGGGCGCCGTGGCACGCCGCAGTGCGCTGTATCGTTCTTTTTCACATAATTCTCTATTGTTTGTAGTTTGATCACTTCAGAACTGAAATAACATAAAAACACTCTAAAATAACGACTTAATTTAACAAAAACACGCATTCTAAACAAGAAATGACTATAGTTACTGGGCTCATCAACTGCATCGAAGGAAGTAGCACTATTGAGTGGAGACAATGTTAGTGTGAGGCAAAGTTACTTGTCATGGTAGAAATGAGAAGTGGCTGAAAGTGAAAGTTAGAAGATGTGTTATTCTATATATACTGTCTGTTTGATCTATCGACAAACAAATCTGCTTATGATTTTCTTGAAATAGTGGGCTGGTCGGGCTGGGTTTAAATGTAGCACTCGATCCTGACCCAATTTTTCTGTGGGCTGGCCTTGCTCAATTTTTTATCGCAGGTCTTGTTTTCCCTCTCCGGTCTGATATTTAATCGGGCCGGGCTGGGTGGTTCCTCAAACCCGTTCCTAGCTATGGGCGGCTACCAACTAATTCTTAGGTGCAACTTGGGCTGCACATTGTTTAACTTCGATCCTTCTTAAAACCTAGTAAGGCTACTTGGAACCAAGCATTGTGCCACACATTGAAAAAACATGACGCACATGGGGTAGGGTGCTGACTATGCAATTTAAAGATGCCCAAATTAAATTTTGTTTTTTATGTTTTGTTTATTGTATCTCTTAAGTAGTATAAATTTGTGTGCTTAAAACCTTATTTACCATTTTTTGGAAGTCATTCTTTTGTCTATTATTTTGTGAGCTGAAAGAGGCCTTTTAAGATCTAAGGATCACTCAAGTTCTCCCTTTTTTGTAATGCCTATCTCCAAGTTCTAATGAATAATATTATATGGTAGATTCTTCGCACTTGCTTCTTGTTGTATGTGTTCTTTAGTTGTCCGAGTGTGAGTGTCAGAAAGCCATTCTCACTCTAAAGCGTCCTTGACAGCCAAGTGTCCCAAGAGCGCAGAAAGCGCTAGGAGATTTGATTTATTATGAATCAGATAATGTAGTAGCCAACCAAATAGATGTTATTTGGATGTTATTAGGAGATTATATTACATAACACCCAAATCATAGATTCTGAAACAACTCCTCAATCACATGTTTTATCATTATTTAACTTGGGGTGTGTTAGTCGTGAGAGCTAGATTGAGGCTCTTGTTGTATCAATGTTTTATGGTTGCTTTTTTGCATAAAAGGTAAATTATATATTTGCATTTTTTATCCTGAAAAGCTTGTTATTTTATAGAGCCATTGAGATAAAAATGTTTCAGAGTTATGGTTTCCCAAGTATGTTCCTTTACCATCTAGAATGATAATTTTCTAAGTAAGCTTGTTTGGTGACATAAGAAAACTATTTCTCTATGAACAAATTGATATTTGTGTCTTTTTGGCTCTTATGCTTTGTTATTTTCATGACTTAACAAGCCTAAATATGATTTGTACTTCTTGAATGAATGAGTTCAAACGTTACTTAGTTTGTTAATATAGCTATATATTGCTAAACAAGTAGCTTGATAGAGTTTTATTAGATACTTATTCCATATTTTGCTGACTTATATCATTAATTTACCCTTTTCCTGTGTTGAATCTGATTGCATCCTATGCATTCGAATTTATATGTCACTTATTTTGAACAAATAGTTTGATAATTAAACTAAAATAATAATTTAAAATAATGAGATAAACATTGAAAAGTCTTAAAAATTTCAAATTTGAAACCTGATTCTAAATTATGAAATCACCAACTTTGGATGATTACGAAAATACCACTCATCTTAAAGTTACAAAACTTACACATAGATCTTTTATTTGTAGCTATTATAACATTGACATAAAATCGATAGTTTCTTAGCTAAATTTGTTTAAGCTAGATATAATTTCTTAGAGTTTATAGGTGAAACCTTTAGCAAGCTAATGAAGAATAATTTAGTTCTTTTACGTATAGGAATCATAGTCATGAAAAACCTGGCTATAATTTTAATTGAGCATGTAAAAACACTTATTTTAGATTCATCTTACAGCACACGTTTAAATGTTATACTATTTTTGGTTAGAGATATTATCTTATGTTGATAAGGTAAATTTAATTTTTAATTTTGTTAAAATGTTAATCTGTGAAAAGTATTTTAGCGTAGAAAAATTTATTAGAACTTTTTACAAGTAGACTTTCAATTTTTCTTAAAATGATAGTCTACAAAAATATTCAATCATGGAAATTTTCAATTTTAATTTTGTAAAAATGTTTATTTGTTAAAATTATTCTAACGTACAAAACTCTATAGCTCGTTTTACGAGTAAACTCTTAAATTTTTACGAATATGATAACTTGTGATAAAATATTCAATCACACAAATTTGCTTGTGATTAACTTCATTGTAAGCATGTCTACTTGAAAAAGTTTTATTATCTTTATCATCAAGGGGTGTGGAAGGGGAGCTAATAGGAGGAGAGAGAGGAGGATTACCTATGGTGAGGCTCTAGAAGGAGGATAAGAGGCAAATTTCCAAAGCTAAGGCATGTTGCATGTTGCTAGAAAGGAGAAAAGTAACAATTTACGATGTTGAAGATATTTGAGATGCCCATTGATTTCATTATCATTTTAGATATCATGATGGTGGAGTGTTTTGGGATGCTAAAGCATCATTTGGTTGCAAAAGTCCATATAAGAATATAATTATTTGTAACTAGTTCAAACACATTGCACTAATATTTAAAGCTTAGTTTTCTTAAGAAACACATCAAAAAAGCTGCCCCAATATAATCTAAATCTAGTTTCTTGAAACTGTCTTAGTTTCTCTTCATTTTCTTACTTTATTCAATTTGTTTTACAAATTAGATTAATCTTTGAAAGATGCTTTATACAAAACTTTTGAGTCCTTCACAGTTTTAAATAGGTGCTAGTACTGCCTTACAAACATTTGTTTGCTTTGCCAAATGAGCTTATTTTTCAAACATGCTCAAGCACTCATCTCTTATATTCACATATCAATTTAATGGATTACAAACATGGTTTGCTTTTATCATGCATAATATTCTTGGTAAAGGGTTTTCATTTTTTTTTCTATTATAAGTTTCTAGAATACCCTAGAACTGGCACCAAGTATTCTTTCATCTCATTTCTTGCTCAAAGACCAACATTTTTAAGGATTCCAATGAGCTGTGGATGCAATGTTTCCAATTTCTATTTCAACTCGATATTAAAATAGGGTGAGCAGTGGGCATCATGCCCTTTTAAAATCATTTAAAATTTTAAAACATATTTAGTTGAATTTTTGACACTACCTACCAACTACGCTATAGTCTAAAAAGGATTTCATTGCCTGTATTTGTTTTTTCTTGAAATATTTATCGTTGGCTAATTAAAATGAATGCAAATTAAGTACCATACACTTGGTGAACTAATTCATGCTCAAACTAATTATAATCTTAATTTATGAGCCATTTCGTAGAACAGTTTCATCCCAACATTAAAATATAATTAAAATGACCAAATCTATATGAACGTGCCTTGAAATTTGATCATGTGATAGAATCTTTAACAAGTTTGGTTGACATGCGTCAAGACTTAAATATTTATATGATTTTCATCAAGTGCATGAAATTATATTTTATGGGCAATGTTGGTCGGTTGCCTAGTTCAATTTTTCTTGAACTTAAGGCTAGAGGTGGATTTGTGGACTATTAAGTAGTGTTTTTTACAAGGTTAAGATGCAATTATTAAGATATATGAGAAGAGCTCTCAATGTAGGATTGAGTCAGATCTTTTTGGTGTTTGACCATGAGATCTTTACCATGTACTGAGGAGAGGACTTGATGATATTTACCGCTTGTGTGCAGGTTGGTAGCTATAAAATGGTGCCCCTTATGCGAGGATTGAGACTTGAGCAAGGGAATTTTCTGATTCTATAACAATGTTTTTATTTATCCTATTGAGGAAGAGTCATCTTGGAAATCATAGGGATTACTTTGTACCTATAGGCTTGTCATGTGGTATGTGGTCTTTCCTTAATGCGGACCTATCCTTTGATGTCGGGTGAGGCTTTAGTGTATACCTTGGGATTCTAGGTGCCAACAATTGAAAGAGGTGTTGTGAGGTGATATTAGGATCACCACAACAATCTTATGACTTTTTTATTCACTACCTTAGTTTAACCGTCATTAAACGTGCGGAAAGCTATACTTCTGCTTACTGGTTTCTTTACTTTCAGAAATCAAATCAATTTCTTTCTGCTGCGCAAGAAACAGTCTACGGGAGGGTGAAAGCTCACTTCACTTCATGCGTAAGCCGTGCTCTCTTTCCTCTTTTGAGCGGTCTTTCTGGTCTTTTTCCTCTCGTACCATGCCTTTTGAAACCGCCCCGTGGGATTCTACCTTCTAGTTTTGACAAGGCCGCGCAGCGGGAATAGTGAATCCAAGAGCAAAGACCAATTCCTTAAGACCTGCAGTAAAATGCTGAACTGAGTCGGTCCTTCCCAATACGACGAGTGGCGCGGATCTTCGATTTACGAACGGTCACGTAGTTAGGTTTGAGCTAGTCGAACGGCAGCTACGCGGACAGGCTTGAGCTTGTACGGTGACTTTTTTCTTGCTTCGAATGCACTCCAGCAGCAGCGGATGGTTCTGCTTCAGCATTAACTGATCTGCCAATATTGATGACAAAAAAAGGCTACGAAGTAGGGCAGGAAATCCCCTAGCTCTTTTCTTTAGATATTCGCCTGCCCAACGGTGGCAAAGGGCAGTTCGTTTGAGACGAGAGGCCGCGCAGCGGAGGTGCTCACTTACACTACAAATGCTTCCAAAACCCACTTAAAAATTGTGAATCTAAATGGAATACAATTGATTTTTGCAATTCAAAATACACAAACACATGTTGGAAGACTAACTAAGCCGCTTCTTTTGTTTTTGACTTTTTGCATGACATTTGTGTAATCCTCTTGGAAAAAATGTCTACTGCCATGTAGACATAATCTTGACCCTTCTGAGTGATTGGAAACCCTCCTATAAAACCCATGCATATGCTTTTCTAGGGGACAAGTTAGCATAAGCAGTGGTATGTATATAATCTTTGCTTTTATTACTTGGCTTGGTTATATTGTGGAGTATGCACTTCGAATGAATTGAATGACATCCTCATTCATCTTTAGCTAGTCTACATTTCTCTTTAACCTGAACAGAGTTTGCCCATACTAGCTGACTTGTTATATAAGATTTCTCAATGCCGATGTCGTTAGACTTCTTTTGCTATGTACAACTGACTATTTTTGCATGATATACCGTTCTTCTGACTATACTCTATTTTGGCTAACTTAGACTTGTAATTTGATTAGCAGTATTTGCGTGTCTTAAAATTCTTTATTTGAGCCATATACTTCTCCATAAGTCTTAGCAATTCATTTTCAGCTTTCATTTAAGTCATTTTATCACTAACAATTGAAATAACATATCGGTCATCTTGATTTACGCACTTTTCTTATAAACAATCCCCAGATTTAATTATTGTTAGTATGACATCCATTTAATGTGTCTCGATTGTTGTAATTTACTTTGCTTCTGAAGGCATTATAGTGGTTGCAAATCAAGTGCAGTTGTCCTCTTCTTGAGTAAGTTATCCCTTTGATGCTTGACTGTTTGATGAAGGGCTAAGTATTTGTTTAATATATAGTTGGGTAGTTCATGTGTGCTTTGTGCATTTATTCAAAGTATTAGGTTACTGGTTGCCTACTCTGCATCAACATTGTATTAATTGCATATTTTGTTGCATCTACTTTAACTTCAAACAACCTTTGAAGGTCAGAAAGGGCGAACACCTGGGTCTGACTAATTTGATCCTTTAGTTTTTCAAATGTTTTGTTGTGTTTGACTCCCTTGAAAATGCCTTACAGCGGCCTCACTTTATATTTTTTAATCTATTTATAAAAAACAATCAAGTGTTGATTTGGGTGTTGAGACATATTTTTGGCTAGTTATCAATTTCAATGCCAAAGTTTTGGTTATCATTATCATCATCATCATCATCATCATCAGTTTAATTTCAACTATTTGAGGGGTTTTGGTTACTCAACAGGGTCTCAAAAAGTGTAAGGGAAATACCTGGAAGCTTCCAGAATGCAACAAGCAGTGTTCCTTCTGGGAAGGCTCTCATGTATTTTGGACTGCTACTTGCCAGCGGAGTTTTTTTTATCTTTATAGCGTTCACTATGTTCCTTCCAGTTATGGTTTTAGTGCCTCAGAAATTTGCAATTTGTTTTACTCTTGGCTGTGGCTTCATTGTTGGATCTTTTTTTGCTCTAAAAGGTCCAAAGAATCAACTGTTACATATGTTCTCAAAAGAGGTGCGTTTTTTATGGATCAATTTCATATAGCATGTACTGTCTATTGCAAAACTTCAAAGGGTCTGTTGAGTTCTGAATAATTATTGCTTGTGGAATTTCATGCAATATCATATGTTGTGCCAATTAGCCTTGTTTCTTGTTTGTAGCTTATAAAATACAGGCACTACTGTAACACGAACACTGGGATATAATTGTCAAAATTAGTATATGATGTGACATGGTGTTTTATTTTATAAAATTTTAATATAAAATGCGTAACTTAAACTTCTAATGCTTATATTTTTATTAAAAAATTATCCACTACGAAGTTTAATTACTTTTTCAAATTATATGATTGACTAATGAAAAATGAAAGTTGGTTTAGTTACAATTGCATTTCAAATTTTCATTTAGCATGCGTAATTATCAACAACACATGAGCAATAATCATTTGACATGATTTTACTTTTTTTAACCTTACCCATCTATACAAAGCTAAAAAATTCTTAAAAATTCTATAATTTTTAAAACAATCATTTTAGATACCACAGCCGGTAACTTTTTTTTAATACTACCTTCAACATTAATAAGTAAAACATTGATAGCACAACTGGCTTGATAACTAAATTTAAGAACATAGTTCACCTTTTTGTGCACTGTCAACTAGAAAGATCCATTGTTTGCAATGTTAACATTTTGATTAAAAATGTAGTTGTATTCCCCGGCCATGTTGTGCCATGTCTCAGTTGTGCTTGACTTTCATTTTGGAAAGTACTTCATGCCTGTTTTTAACATGGCAAACATGTGTCGGCACTGATTTGGTAGACTTTTTAAATGCTCATGTTTTATAAGTTGTAGTTAGGATTATGATACCTATTTATTTTAGCGTAAATTTGTTACCCTATCCATTGCCATGAAAATTTTTGTGTTGGCACTAGGTGAGATAGGGAAAGGAGGGGAGAAAAAACCTTAAAGACCCATATAATATACAATCTATATTGTTTGTTGTTCGGAGTTGGGCAGTATAATGCTCTCATTGTTATTAATATTATTTTTCAAGGGCATCTGTATCAGCAACGGTAAAGGATCTAGGAAGGTGTAGATAGGATGCCATTTCTGGCCAATGCATATCTAAATTACCCAGTCACCTGCCGTTATCTTGAAACATAAATGGTTTAGCTGGGTTGAGCTTTAAGATGACCTTGTCTGCCCTTATGTATAAAATATTGGACTATACAATTATTTAGATAATTCTTAAGGGAAAAATTGGAAAAGAGATGACAGGTTTACAACTTACATTCTAAGACCTATTCTTATTTTCATTTTTTTTTTTTCAAAATTGCAGTTGATGCAGTTGTTATCCATCTCTGTTTATGTCTTGGTCAAACAAAACTCAGGCATTTATGTTCTTCTTCTCATCTGGCAAATTTGTCCATTTTATGCAATGCACTCTCTTGTGGTCGGAATTGATTGGGTAAGATGTGTGGTTAAAGTTCCCCCCCAAATTCTGCTGGTTGTTTCTCTAATATCTATAAATTTGAGGCATGGTTGGGCCCAGTCCCTAAGTCAAGATATTTATGTTGCTCAAACTACTAGTTTAATAAAAAACTGCGTCATGAAGACTTTTAATTTTGAATCTTTCCAACTTTCTCATTAATTATTTGAGTATTGTAAGAAGATTTATAAAATTAAGCCCAAGTTTGGTTCCCATTTAGCTTAGGCTCGAAATTATTTTAAGATTATAGCTTAGCTCAGTTTTAAGTCTTAAGCTTGCACCAAATAACTTTGTTACTTAAAGTTAATTAATTGTATCATGTTTAATTCTTCATTTATCTTTGTTAATTTAAAATATTCCTTGAGGGGTTGCTTAGTTTGCTATCTAAGAGTAAAGTATTTTAAATTCTGAGAATTTTAAATTTTGCGCATTTGATTTGGGGAAATCAATTTACAATGTAATTTATGGGGGTATTTAATTCTCCCACCCTTCATAAAAATTACTGTTGACAACCGAAATTGCAATGTTACTAGCCAACTAAATGAAAGTTTGATTAGTATCCCTTTTCAAACTACAAAACTTGCCAATGATTATCGTGTTGATACAACTTTCACTAAAAAAATAACCTATCTATGCATATTGAGTTTTTTTATTAATGCAAAGAAATTTTTTATCTTTAAATTTGTGATATATTAGACTTGTTCTTAGTTCTTATATTATTAATTTGACGTGCTTATATATGTGCTCTCTCTCCCAGTAATTTCTAACTCATATAAATCATCAAAAACTACATCCTTAATATCATGAAATTCTATTATGGATTCACAATAAACTAATTCATACTTCCCACAACTCTCATCATTCATTATAATTTAATCATTATTAAAAAAAATCTTTTTTATTTAACTTAGATTTAAACATCTAATTTTAATTTCTAAGAATTTTTACAGCCAAGTATTCTTCCTTTCGATTCACTATGTATACTTAAAATTATCTTGCAAATATAGCTTGCAATTGAGTTTCACATAAAATTAGCTTTATCATCAATTTCTATTGTCCAGACTTTAAAACTCACTCCTAAAAATATCAATATTATCCTTCATAAACTTCCATCATCATCCTAACTTATATTAATTTTAGTATTACCTTTTATACACCTTATTTTTAAATAAAAAACTTATAATTGACATAAATCATTAATCCATACAATCCTTACAAAATAAATGATCTTTTTTATAAAATAAAATATTCAATATAACTCTTAAAAAACCCATTTTTATCATTAATCATCATTCCTCCAAGACAAGATATTTTTTTTCCTCAAGTTAATCAAAACATCCACATTGTTAATATTCCAACTTAATGTTCTTAATTTGTTTTCTTGAACTAGCATCTTTACTTGCATTTGTCCATAATATGAGAACTCTCACTCATTTAGCACTATATTTGGGTGTTGTAGTGATATTTGCACTCTTTTGACTATATTCAGCAATGCGGTGTATTGCCTCTAGAAGATGCCAAAAATCTAACACAATTTCTTAAGAAAATCATAGCATAAAAGGTTCAGCAAAGTCTTATGTTGCAAGTTTACTATTAACACAAACTTTCTTTCTCATCTAGGACTTGGGTTCTAGTTACAAAAGAGTTTAATATTTAATTAAATTGGCAATAATCTAATTATTTTAAATTAATTATAACACATTTGAGTTGTATTTAAAATATTTACTTATTACACACTCATCAAATCATTCTTAAGTCAATATGTCAATCAACATGGTTTTACAGCTTAAGCTGGCTTAAGCTCTGCTCATTTTACTTAGCAATCAATTAGTTTCACATGCTTAATAGGCTGAACAACTAAGCTTAGGTTAGTTTAAGGCTTAAGTCAATATTTGTTGAAAACAACAGTGCCCTATGAATATTCTAGTTATAAGATAAATGATTTTGCACTTAAATATCAAGTTTTAAAATCATATGTATACGTGGAAAAACGTACGATTACCTCATGTATACATAGCATATTAAAATAGCATATTAATGCAGAACAAACAATGCATAAGCTTATAACTAGATCTTACATTTATAATATTAAAATGCAATATATGTATTTTAACATTGATAGTTTAATTTTTATAAGTGGGTAGCTACTTCAAGTGTTGGTGTACGTTGCTTAGAAAGCAAATTCATTCAGTCAAACCTTGTTAAAAAAGTGATAAGAAATTATATATTAGAGAATAAAATTGATTATCAAGATGTTAATGGCAACTTGATTCTCAAAAACCAAAAATTACTGCCAAGTTTGTTTAGCGCACATATTATCTACTACTGGCATAAAAGTTATAATTTCTCAGATATGTTATTCGTAATTGTCACAAGAAATTCACATAGAAATACTAGTCAATCTCAAAACTCAGTAATGTTGTCATTAAAATTGAGGTAACATTGATACTTCATAGAATAATAGAATTATTATAGCTTTTTGTATTATGTAGTTCTATTGGCTTTCATCATTGCCATCAATAAGTCTGGCCAAGTTATTGTAATCAACATATCTATATTCATTAAAAAGCCTACTAGCACATAAAAGAAAGTGAAATACCATACAACCTACACAGGTTGGTGTTTGAATGACAGAAAACTAAGATGATTCAAAGAACTTTTGTGCCCCTATTAATATGGCTGGATCAATCATCTTGAAGAAAGACTATTGTTCCTAATCCTCTCATATCAATCCACATAAAGTTTATGCATCTACCAATCCTCTATTGCAAGTATACCATCCACAAAAGAAAAGTAGAAGACAATCCTATAAAAGAAGATTTAAATCAAATTTGGTATACGAGCATAATTTAGATTAATCAAACAATTCATGCGACAATTGGGGAGCAGATTGCACTGAAGAAAATGTAGGTAAGCAATGGAAAAAGTTCCACATATATATCAATGGTCAATGAGCCAACCAAAAGAAGTCAATTCAGAAGAACTGTTTCCCAAGAAGAATTGATCACAAAACCACAATATCTAAACTCATAAATTAAGTGGAGGCAAAGAAGGATTTCCCAACCTTTGATGGAATAGTAAATGGTGAGCTTCTTGATAACTGAAATTATCAGCTAAAGCGTCACCTTGGTTATTCTAAACATGAAAATCTCTCTTTGCAAGGTTGAAGCTAACCAAAAGTAAATTGGCATGGTGGAATATTTAGTATTGACATGCATTACAACTTGAAAAATGAACAATTCAAGAGGCTTCTATGGAAATAAAATTACGGAAATGAATAGGAGAATTCAACATGGTCAAGCTTACAATAGAGACCAGAAAACTGCAAAACTATGACACTGAAATTAGAACGCAGGCTCTTCCACTTGGGGTGCAAAGATTATTTTGATATATTAATTTCACTGATGAGCTACTCTACAGCATACAGAACACCCTTGCTCCCAATAAGATAGATTGTCTGGGGGGTGTCTAAATTAACTATTAATGCAGATCAACGTCCATGTGACTGCCAATTTGTATTAATACAAAAAAAGGCTTGTTTGAAATGCCAAAAAATATAAACTTTATCAATTTGAAAAGTATTACAATGAAAATTTTATTTCTCATTAAAACTAAGCAACTGAGCTACAAGAATTAGTAAATGGATTCCAAGAGCGTACTGGTTTACCACGTCACAAAGAAATGGAGTGTGATATTCTAATTATAAAGGATGTTGAATAGCTTGGCTTTGGGATGTAACGTAATTCAGTATTGGAACGTGACAAAGTAAAGAAGCAAATTATTGATCTGCATGCACTGGGAGTAATGGTTTCCTAATATACCTATAAGGCCATTGAAGAATAGTAGAAATGTATGTAACTTGGCTATCAGGAACTTAACTTTGTTATCGACTTCCAAAAGTGAAGTACCAACATGATCAACCAATGCATGGACAAGTTTAACAAAACTAAACCTGAAATTAAGGTAACACAAAGTTAGAGTTATGAAAGGAGATCCTTAGAATTTTAACAGTTCAACAAGGTTTATTGAATGTTGTTAGCATAACCTAAGATCTGCGATGAATTAGTTACATTCATGAGGCTAATAAATGATATTCTAAAGGTTAAATTTAAAAATTCATTGAAAGCGTAGATGGCATTATTTTATTATATTAACTCGGAAAAGAATTTGAAGCACATCACACTTATTTATAGCTCTTAATAAAATAACTCCACTTTCAAATTTGAAGTAATTCAACTTCAAAAAGCATAGTTATATCTAGAATTTGAGGTAGAAACGGGGAATTGGAAATTGACCTCTATAAAACTGATCAATTATATAAAAATGTTTATCTAGTATTCTCTAAATTGGATGCGCTATTACACTAACCAAATTCAATCAGAAACTCCTAAGAAAATAATCAAATGATAAAACTTTATAAAAACTCAAGGATTATAGACCAATGAAGCTCATATCCTGCTTTATAAAATTTGTAAAGGCTATTTTTGATGAATAGGCTAATGCATCATGCAACACCTGTGATGGGATTAAGCAATTGAAGAAAAGGCAAAAAGTTTCTTACATAAGTAATTGTTTTGGTAGCTTTTTCACCACAATGCTCATAACAATAATGAATTTAGCAAAAGATAAAAAGCAAATGATGCTAAAATTTTCTTATGATTGTTAGAAAAGATTGGCAGTTTATTTAACCTTAAATCAATAATAAAATTAATCAAAATAAACATTTCATAATTATTTAAAGTGAACAATTGATTAACATACCAATATTATGTTAATCACACAATAATAGTAATTATTATATAATTAATTAATTAATAGAAATAATTATATAGATGGCAATGTGAATGGTGATGAATTCCATAATTAAATTAATATTTATAATTATTTTAAAATAATTAATAACATTTCATATTTATGTTAACCACAAAATAATTAAATTATTATTAATTAATATTTTTATTATATATTGCTTCATTAAAAAATAAAAAATTAATTATTTTGTCACAATTATTAATTAAGTACTTTATTAATTTATTGAACTAGACCTATAATTCTAAAATTTCTATTATTAATTCTTATGTGAACACTTATAATGTGATAACATTGGCTAATTTTGTATTAAGTTAATCATTAATGAATTTAAATATTTTTTAATTATATAGCTATTATTCTGATGCATAGTTTATAATAAATTAAAATATTTGTTTATGAGTAATGATATAAGTCCTAAAAATCAACCAAATTTTAAACAAATTTAAATAACAATAAGTAGGTAAAAAGAAATACATGCAGAGCTAATATTGAAAAGTGCATCTCAATCCTTATTTTTGGTAATAAAAAGTGTCTTAAGAACTCCATCATTGCCAAGTCTCAAGTCCCAAGTTCAGGATGAGAGGAGAGTTGTATTAGGTAGTCGATAGCCAGCGTAAAACTTTGTCAAATCTTCTTATGAACTTAATAGGAAAATTGTGCGAGAGCTAGGGCTTTCTCTAGAAACGTGTTGTATTATCTAGATGTAGAGAAAAATGAACAAAAGTTGCTACAACGATACCATGTGTAGTGTTAAATATGCAAGGGTTCCTGCATTATAGATAAATATGGGTACAGATAATAGTCCATGAATAAAAGTTAAGCGATTGAGATAATTGCATCTCTTTAAGTATAACTTTTGACATTGTTAGTGTTTGTATCCCATAATTAGAATTGGATATATGAGCATAAGAAAATATTTTGGCATGATTCTGAGCAGTTTGTTCAGGAATACCCTAAAAAAAGACATTTATATGAGTAAATTAAATGAACATGCTGGAAGAGTCACTCAATAATTTAATAGTACATGATGATTTTGGTTTTGATAAGATTAATAGAGAAGGAACAATAATTTTGGAGTGTGCTTGGGCTTATGATATTATGGTTGCTAATATTTATTTTAAAAAGAGAGAAATATGTTATTACTTATATAAATTTTTTATTTATAACTTAGATTTATTATTTTCTCTTAAGGAAGAGAAATTGTTTATATTATAAGGATTGCAAGGATATTCTAGGTGATTATTTAATAATTCAACTTTGATTATTGATTCTAGATTAAAAAAACAATAATAATAAATCAAATATATATTTTAAACTATATTGTAAGATCTTTAGAAGTGTAATATAAATATTCTTAGGAGTGAAATTTTAAAGCTTCGACAACAAAATTTTGATGTGAAGCCAACTTTATGTGAATTCGGTTGCTAATTGCATTCACAATATAACTAAATAATACTTGGCGAATTAAAAGAGATAGTATTTAATAATTAAAGAAGCTTATTGGTGAAAAATAAATATTCTAATAAAAAATGCTATAAAGAATAGTTTAAACACACACACACACACCATATATATATATATGTTAAGTAGCTTATGGTGAATCCAAAATAGTGTATGATAAACTAGAAACTGCTAACAAAGCAATACATATATGAGCTAGTCAAATTAAAACATAAATGAATTGAAAACTTAATTCAATTAAAATATATTAAAGTTGATAAAAAAAAATTAGTATAAATGAATGCATTATTTAACTAATTTATACAATTAATATGAGTTTAATATTTATAAAAATAAAATCAATTATACTTTCATTCAACATATTAAAAAAGCTAAGATTTGAATTACTTTAAAAAAAGATGATGAGTGAAAAAAAGACTACAGGATTGGATGACATTCCTATAAATTATAAGGGAATACAATTAATGATTTATATATTGAAACTTTGAGAAAGAGTAATTGAATAAAAACTACAAGAAAATACTTGTATTTTACAAAATTAATTTGATTTTATGATAGATAAATCTACCATAAAAGCCATACTTTTACCAAGAGATTTTATAAAAAAATTAAGATAATGAAAATATCTTTATTTGTCTTGAAAATATTTTTATTAAAGTACCAAGAGAAATTCTTTCAAGAGTTCTAAAGAAAAAAAATGCTGGTATGTGTTGATATTATTAAAAATATGTACAATAAGATTGAAATATATGTTTGATTCATGGTGACTTGTCTAAAAATTTTTCTAATATTATTTGATTGCATTAAGACAATACTCTTAGTCCATATCTCTTACTATAGTTATGAGTATTCTTACAAAAACATTTAATGCGAGGTTCGTTGGTGTATATTATTTATAAAAGACATTTTGTTAGTTGATAAAATTGAAGATGGAGTTAAACCAAAACACAAGTTGTGGATGACTACTTTAAAAACTAATGGTTTTTCTTAGTAGATTTAAAAAAAAATATGCAGTGTAAGCTTAATCATTATATAAATCATAATATTGAGGACATAAGTATTGAGGACTGTGATCAAGAAAGGTCAGAGATTCATATACTTCGATTCAATTGTTTAGAATAATGATGAAATCTAGAGTGTTGTGATTAATAGAATCCAAGCTGGTCAGAAATATTGGAGGAGCACTTCTAGAGTGTTGCACAGTCAAAAAATCCCACTCAAAATTGAAGAAAAATTTATAGAGCAACTATACAGTCAATTATGTTATATTGGGCTGAATGTTGGTCAACAAAAAATGCTTTTTGATAAAAATGTAATAGAGGTGAGGATGCTAAGGTGAATGAGTGGGTATACTCAAAAGGATAAAATAAAAAAAGAGTTAATTCGTGGCAACATTGGAGTGGCCCCATTAGTGGATGAGATTAGAAAATATCATCATAGATAGTTTGGGCATATTAAGTGTAAACCGTTAAATACCTTCATTAAAAAACATCATATATGAATTTTACCTGCGTTAAAGGAAAAATATTCAAAAAAGTCAAAAGAAACAATTACAAAGAACCTTCTTTATTCAAAACTCAAGGATGGACTTTTAATTAATTATGCACAACATAAACAAAAAATGCATGTATTCAACCAAGTGAGACTAAGGCTTAGCATTATTGTTGTTGTTGGGTTGTTGTTACTTTGCTAGCAAAACTTTCTTATTGTTGTTGATTAAATGAAAATTTTATTTAGAATAACCATTAATTAATTTATTCATTAATAATAACTTTATTACTAATTACTAAGTACCTATTAACTAAGAAACTAATAATATATTATTTATTTCTAGATGAATATATAATGAATAATTGATTATTAACTAATATAATGACTATTTAAATTAATGAATCATTATTTAACAATATAAGCTATTGATTAAGAAATTTAATTAACCATTTTACCATACATCATTAAATTAAATAATTAACTTATTAAAATAATTAGCTAATATTTTTAATCAATTAATATTTAATAATTTACATATTATATCAAGCATATAATTATTATTAGTAAATTTGTACTTTTTAAAATTCAAAATTAATCATAATAATTATTTTTCTATTTAACTATATATAAAAATGAATCAAGGCATTTTCATACATACCAAAATCTTCATTATTCATATTTACCACTAAATTGTAAATATTACATATCACAAACTCTTATTATATAAAATATTGCATACCGCATAAGTATAGTAACATCAAAATCATAAAATCAAATCTATTATATAAAGAAGTGGTATGCATATAATATTTGAAAAGTTAGTGTTAAATAAAAAAAATTAAGAGTTTGTAGTAACAACAACTACACAAAGCCTTAATCTCACTAGGTGAGGTCAATTGAATGAATCCTTTGTTACCATTGTGCACGATCAAATAAAAGCCCCTTCCTAAGTTTCAAATAGAGAAGACCCTTCCCAAGAGTTTCTTCTCGTATCTCTTTTGGTCTTCCTCTTCCTCTTTTTGTGGTACATAAAATCCCAATAATTAATTACTAATCATATTATGACTAAACAAGTTATTATTTTAATTTTTTATAGTATTGGTGCTCATTTTTTATAATCAATTAATAACACTAATTATTACTAGATTTAAATGATATTATTTGAGTACAGTTCAAAATTTCATACTAATTAACTTGTTATTTCAACAACACTAGCTTTAGTCCCACTTAGTGGGGTCAGCTATATGAATTCTTTGTTTCCATTGTGCAGGAACAAATAAAAGCCCCTATCTAAATTCTAAATAGAGAAGATCCTTTCTAATGGCTTCTTTCCATGTCTTTTTTGGCATGAGCAACATACATATACTAAATTTTTCTAGTGGGTGCATGGAATGCTCTTCGCTTAAAATGCTTGAACCATCTGACACAATATTCTATAATCTTATCAGCTATTGAAGCCGCTCCAATCTTGCTATGAATGAATTCATATATCGTTATCTCCTTACGACTATAACCACTCATCATCCTAAGCATCATCATATCTATAACATTTAATTTATCAATAAGTTTCTTCTTTAATGGCCAAATTTCAACCATATTTAGCATAACCAATCATCATATAACAATATTTTTCTTAGGCATGTTTAGTTTGAGATAAAAATATTACTGAAGTATAAGATAACAATAAAGTTTGTTTCAAGATACAATGTAGTTTAGTGATTAGACTGCAATAGAAAGTTTTTTAGGATTTACAGTTTCATGTTTGTTTGTATTTGTTTTGATCCCATTCTAATTTACATAAAAAACCAAGAAAATCAAAAACACATAAAATACACAGGAACAGCATTAGGGACAATGCCAAGATCAGTAATGGCCGTTAGCTGTTGGCAATTGTTGGGGACGAAGTCGAGGGCATTCACCTGCAATGCTGACACTGTTGGGGATGAAGTCGAGGACGTTGGTCCGGAAATCGCGAGTTTTCTCACAAGACAAAAGGGATCTGCATTTTTTATTCTTTTTGCCGCACAAACACATGCATGGTAATGTTGGGATGAGGAAAGGTTGTTTTTGTTCACCAGGTTATATAAAATAATCCTTGAAGATGGTAAAGACTATATGAGTGAATTATTGCTGCACTTATTTGCAAAATAAATGCAATGTATAAGACAAATTATATGGAATTAAGTTAATGAACATGCATTGAAAGTTTGGGAGTGGGTGCTTGATTATGCTTACGACGTGATACTCAAAGTTTACAAAATCAATTCACATTTATGTTTGCTAAAACTAACTTGAATGCCATATATTGATTAATAGGTTTATTTAAGAAAATTTTATGATGAAAAGATCTCAATTTAGTCTTTATCAAATTTGAAAAGGCCTATGATAAAGTGCCAAAATATGTTCTTTGTAGAGTCTTGGAAATGTGGCTTATAATGATGTTTTGAAATACATATAGAATGAGGCTGTAATATATATTCGATCACAAAGTGGCTTGTTTAATAATTTCTTATTATTATTAGATTACATTGTGATTTTGCTCACAGTTCATATTTCTTTACATTAATTAAGGGATGTTCTGAACACATTAAAGTGGAGATTCTTTGTTGCATGCTATTTGATGAAGACATTCTTCTAGTTGATAAGACTAGGGATAATGTTAAAGCAATATTGTAGTTGAGAATTACTTTAGAAAATAAATAGTTTGGTGGACTACAAGTTAAATTATAATGGAAGGCTTAACCTTGAGTATAGAACTATTGCTATTTAAATTTTGGGACGGATGCTCTATGGTGTGTGAAGAAAAATATTTGTTTTCTTATAAATTTATAGCATTAGAAATATATGCACACACACACACACACATATATATATATATATATATATATATTAACAAAAATGATAACCAGTTACCCGATCCTTAATGATTCTAGCAAGAAAGGAGAACCCAGTAAGCTAAATAAATTTAAGGAGACTTGAGCCAACAGAAACTTGGGGATCAATTCATGAAATCATGTATCCTGAGTCATCCCCTTTTCCTTAGATTGTACTTGCGTCTAGTGGACGTCTTTGAAGATTTCGAGCCTTTTTACCTCTTCCCCTAGCAATCATAATGAATTCCTTTGCCAAAGGATTAAGAGTTGACTTTCCATTATTATTGTCCAGTCAATCTTCACCAAATTCGATCAAGCTATCAAAATCATTATTGGTGTAATGAAGCTCTTCTATCGGCCGAGGAGCCTCGATGTCATTGGACTATCTACCCCATCAAGCCCTTCCCACAACATCCACAATTCCTGAGAATGACACAAATTACGGTTCAGTCCACGAAGAAATCTCCGAACGAAATGTCAACAGAAGCATTCCTTTTTGCGCAAGCATCAGCCTTCGATATTTGATGATCATAAAGGCATTCAATGGAGGCAGCCAGTTGCACACACAAGGCAGCGACTGCGAAGCTATTCAGCATCCGCACATCCAGGACAGCAGGGCAGCTGTCGGCAACCAAGACCTCCAAAGGACCATGCCTAATTATTGCATCCGCAGCACCAAATGCCATCCTATATGATCCATCTCTAACCGAGGGTTAGTGAGGATTAACCATACGGTTGCCTGCATCCGAATTTTCTACTACTTCATCAGTTGCATCACCGATTTCAAGGCTCATCCGCCCTCACTGCCTCAATCTCGTTAGCGTCAATAGACCCAACAGGTGCATCAGACCCTTTGGCGTTCCCCTTCAATACATATATCTTTTTTTTCATAGAATAAAACAAAGACTCTTTCATCATAGCTTTATCTTTTGAGGTGAGGATGGAGATTTTTGCCAATTCATGCCTAATTTCAAATAATGAGTGCAATACATTAGTTTGTTTTCGAAAGTGCATTTTTGTAGATATCCGACCTCGTTTCCAATCCATATATATCTAATTCAAATGCTTTAGTAAGATCAATTCCTTTGTAAGATCATTTGAAAGTACATCTTCAGTAAAATACATACACACACATATATATATATATATATACTCATTATATATAAGAATATAATTTGTGTTTAAGAATGAACGAGTATAAGCTATATATATGAAAGAATGTTGTTACAAAGAACTAAACTAGTATCTTCCATATGAAAAGCTCTATGATCTTAAGTCTTCATTGTTACCTAATTTAGGACAAATAATGTTTTGCCCTCTAGCACATGATAATCTGGGCCATTGAGTTGCGGAAGGAGACATGATCTTGTTTTTCATCCGGAAGGATAGTAGTATATCCCTTAGTGCATATATGTTTAGTTACCTTTTTAATAAAATTATTTTTTGAGCTAGTCATTGCTATACAATTACATCAAAGAAAATCAATCTGAATTTTAGTTAGAATTTGTTCGATTACTGAGTGCTTTTTGAGTTTCGTACTTGAATTTTAGTTAATCTGTATTTCTTTTGCAAGTATGGTTTATGCTATCCATGTTTGTGATCTTCCCTTGACTATGCATAAAATAATTTCAGTCGTTATGAGTCTATATTATTATTATTGTCTTAGAAATCAAGCAAATGAGTTTATCTTGTATATTTACACTTTTCTCTTAAAATTGGCAGAGGCTTCCTTTCACACTTGGTTTTATAGGCAGTATGGTGGGGACAATTTATGTATCAATGGTGCAGCACAGCTATCTCCTTTCTGTTTTCTTTTCTGTGATTCAGGTACATTTGCATGTCGCCTTAGATTTTCAGTCTTGAAAACTCTGAGAAAATGCTTCTCATACATACAAATATATCCTATTTCCGTGTTGCATTTTTGAGAGATTTGATATCATAATCTACGTAGAATCTTTTTTGGTTTTTTAAATATTTTGAAATAATCCATGCTGAATCATCTCCAACTCTGATCTATATCAGTTATCTCTGTTTACTTCCAACTTCTTAATGACAAGCTAGTAAGCTTTGTTTGATACAGGCGGCTGCAAGTAAATAAACACTCATTCTTATCACTTGATCCTATTTGATCAAGCCATTAACGGAAAAGTTTGTCCAATTTTTTGGGGGCGTTTACATTCGGAGAACCAAAAATTTTCTTATTTACATATTCAACTCTGAAACTTCAGTATTTATGCATCACCCTAGCGATGTTTGGCATATATAAATAAGATTTACTATATATGTATATTTTGGTTGGTTCTAAAGAGCGAGTCGGCTAAAAACAACATTTCACCATAGGTTATGGCGCTCGCATATTATGTTGTATCATATTTTCCTGGAGGCTCAACGGGAATGAAGTTTCTAGCTTCTACACTCATGTCATCCATTCTGAAGTGCTTTGGGAGATGATCAAGAAGGGCGTTTTCCCCTTATTAGTTTCATTGCCAGATTTTCATCACTTTGATTTCCAGCTACTTTTTGCAGATAGAACAAATGCTCCAATGCTCTCTGATCTTTAGCTCAATCCAAAGGCATCCATCTAATCTTCAATGCTAAAGGCATGCGTTATTTCCTTTTTATTAATTGATTGATTGATGGTGCGATGCAGCGTCTCCATTGTTACCCTTCACTTCATTTTGCGATTTCTTGTAATGGAACTTGCTTTTAAGAATATGATATTTTATAGGAAAATATTGTTATATGATTAATTGATTGTTTATATGTAGTTTGCCAGTCAAGTAATTTCATCTATTTGATAAACATTTTGACTTAGTGATTCACACACTTTAGAATTTCTTTCTTGTTTTCTTACTTTTTCAATTATTTTAATTTTAATACTGCAATGATTTATTTTTGAAGAAATTATGAGATATGTGTATATATATATATTATGTATATGCTACAGTGACAAATAAAAGTCACTGATGCTGTATAGATTCTCGCTTCAATTAGGATAAATGGAAAGGAAAAGTTCAAATAAAATTATATTGCATGTAACAGCATGTGATACCTGGAAATGGTGCTATGAGGTAATCAGAATAACCAATTATGAATTTTGAGGGGCTAAAGGTATCCAAGAATATGAACTTCACATCAAACATGATCCTATTTGATCTTAAGAACAACTCTACAATACTTGGGTGCTTTCAAGCACTCAAGCTTTTATTGCTAAGTACTGCCCCAATGCTTGGGGGGTGCACCAAAGTGATACCTCAGCCAGTCTAGTTCTCTTAGCATTTTAGGATCTACTTTATTCAATGTGTCTAGCTTGCACCCAATTGATTTGTGATTGACTTTAAATCATTCCAAGCTTTGTAATGAACCCATAGTTTTTTCTAAGGTCACTCTATAGCACTTTAAATTTTACCACATTCAGCTCTAGCTCGGATTACACACTTTAGAGGTTTAGCTGGATCCAAATTCGTTGCACCATTTTGCTGCACTAAAGGCTCCACAAATCGTAATGACAAAATGTTAAAAGAAAGTCCATGCAATTATATATTTTCTAGTAATCATAATATAAGTACTTCGATCAAGTGGTGCTCTTTTATCTTAGTGCCTTCCTTCAAATAACCATCTTCTTCTGCCTCCTAGCTTGATACATCAAAGTTTCCAAAAAATTGAATTTGAATACAATTATATAAGTACTTAGAAATTAAATTGGCTTAAAATTAATTTAGAAATAAAACAAACTATGAATACACATGCAGAAGTAATATCTTTATATGCATACAATTTTAATGCAGAAGAGTCGAAAGGAAAAATTCCTAAATATAAAAGCGTCAATTACTTGTGGAAAATTAAGTTAAGCGATGAATGATAGTGACAAGTGACTTTTTATTGTAAAGAGCGATTACAGAAAAAAAAACTAATTTATATAATTTTGATTGCATCAAGGTGAAGGTTTATTTGTTTAAGTGATCCACTCTCTCATCATATTTACCCCTCAATCAAGGTTATAAGATTAGGTCACATGTTTTTGTTAAGCTTGATACAATTGTTCACTAATTAGAATTCATGCAGATATCATAGGCTTGTAAATAATATAAAAAATATCAAGTAAAGAAGAGAAAATTGCTTGAATACACCAAAAGAAAAACTTCTTAGCATCCAAATGCTTGGTCTTTTTTCTTAGCTTTCAACTTTACTCAGATATGAAACTATGATGATAATAGGTAGCCTTTTTAGAATTTAAATGACCATAAATTAGTAAGGATGGCTAGGATAATGTTTATAAATAATTTCTAGAGTGTTTGGTGGGCTAGGTATGGGTTTTGAGGGGTTAGTCATAAGTATGCTAAAGCTAATTTAGAGCAAGTCTTAATTTTGTTGAATCAAAATATTAATTATGTGAATGAGACTTTGGAGGATATAATGGCTGGAGGTGTGCTAGCTAGCTCAAGAGGTGTAGTTTTCATATGGAGTATATGTTTAAGTTTAATAGTGTTTATATGAATGTTGAGGGCGTGGGCAACCAGACTTGGTTTTGCTATTTAAAGGTTTGGACATGGATATTCTAGTGATGTATGGAGTGGATTTGGGGGTTTGGTTAATGGTTTAATAGCTTTAGTGGATTTTTAAGAAGTGGGAGAAGAGGTTAGTAAGTAAATTAAGTGAGAAAGTGTGATAGTGGCCTAGCTCACAAAATATAGTTAACAAATATGACTAAGCACCAAGAAATAAACACAAATTCAAATAATATGGATGAGGTCCAACCATTTTTTGGGGTCATATTGATTGTCCTTCCATTCATTGAACTTGCTTTGGTTGGTCCAAGAGTAAGGTCAAACCAAATTGTCCATAGAGTTACAAAGATCATACTATGGTTTTTTTATTACCTTATTATGCAAATGCTCACCCTACTCAAGGAAAGCTTAGGATAAGTGGTGCTCAACTTATATGGAGTTTACATAGGACTTGCCATGACTTAGAGTGGCAAGGTTAGCCTAATCAGAAATGGACTACCTATTCCATTGTAGTCACCTTAAAGGGAAGATCTAGTTACTTTGAAGGAATAGAATATATAATGAGTTAAGATGGATATACCTTAGAAGAGATAGATCAAATGGATGCACCCAATGCTAGCGAAAACTTGAGGTTGGATTGGGTTCACTCAAGTGGGTCCAAGTGGTTCCAAGGTGAGGGGAAGAGAACTTAAGTAAGGCGATGTCCAGAAGGATACCACTTGATTCTAATGCTTCTACAAGATAAAGGAGACCTTTTGGAACTAAGCTTTATTCTTAAAAGTTGTTTTACACTTAGAGGAGTGACATGACACAAAATAGTGTGACTTTTTCTTACATGCAAGTGCACGTAGTCTAAAGTAATAATAGAATGGTGAGTTCTGAAATTTATTGTCCTCAGAGATTAAATGATGGTTACTAGTTACTATTTTCTCTGCTGGTGCCTAAATAATGGAATATTGGTTTTGTTTAATTGACTAGATCTATCATGAAAATAAATAATCCTAAAATTTGTGATGATTTAATCAAGTTTAAAAGATTGGGGAGAGTTAGGCCGATCAACTATGGCTTAATAAATCCAGTTCTTGTTGAGTTTCATTTGACCATCTCATGAGAATGTTAATTTTATATTTCAAGGGGTTGCAAATATTTAAAACAACTAGTTATCTCTCACGCACATGGGTCACTTATAACTAAACCATAAGCTCATCTTGTACGAGACCCCTTAACTTCAGACCTTAATGTGTAAATGATAGTTTCTTTAAGTTATATCCGCATTCCCTATCTAGTGCAACTGGACTAGATATCCATATCTATTCTCATATTCACATAAAGATCTGTGTTCAAAGGGGAGCATGTAGATCTCTCAATTTTGATAACCCTTTATTCAGTTTAACCTTATGTCTCAGTGAAAGACCGCATGAGAAATAGAATACGAAAGGCATGAAATAAGCAAGTGCACATAAATCATTGATCTAGAGTTTTGATCTGACCAAAGGCTTAGTGCAACTTAGATGGCCTGTGATCACAATGTACCTACATCTTGATAATAAGTTATGGTTCGATAGAAGATGTAGCGCGATGTGAGCATGCCCTCTTAAGAGATGATGATTTTTACATGTGATGAATCCATAATTTATACCATAAATAATGAAAAATCTCATTCAAGTCCATATTAGAAACAACCTCCTTTGATAAAATTCTGTTTATTTTCAAGAAAATTGAGAGCACAACAATTTCTAGGAAAATCTGAAGCATTTCTGCAAATTTTGGGATAAAACCGCTGTAGCGCGCCACAGCGCACTCCGGCTACTGGCAAGCAAAAAGCACTAATCTAAAGGGATTTCTTAAATCTGGAGCGATTCTGCTACAGCGTGCCACAGTGCGCCATAGCACGCTACCGCGGGTAAGTTTTTGAACTTAAACCACTGCAGCGTGCCACAACGGAAGATACTTCGAAACTGAGCCGCTGCAACGCACTACCACAGGTAAGTTTTTGAATTTAATTCGCTACAGCGCGCTACCGCAGGCAAGTTTTTGAACTTAAGCCGCTGTAGCGCGCCACAACAGAAGATACTTTGAAACTGAGCTGCTACAGCGCGCGACTGCTGATGAAACCTTAAGGGCTCAGCGGACTCAAACTTCAAAACCTAGCTGCTACAGCGTGCTACAGCGAGTAAGTTTTCAAACTTAACTCGCTACAGCGCGCCACAGAGCGCTACCATGGGTCAAGCTTGAAAGATAAAGTCGCTACAGTGCGCTCTATGGACAAGGTTACAAACTTAAACAACTGCAACGCGCTACAGCGGGCATTATATTTTCTATCATTTCGGAGCATTAATTGCAGCTGGGACAAGACCCCCAGCTAGCTGCCTGTCTCCCAGCTGACATGTCCTCTGCCAATAAAGTATATTTAGAGAAAAAAAAGGTTTTTGAAATGATTATAATATTTAAACATGCAAAAGGAGAAATCATTTCATGTATCAAGTGGGATATGCACTCATTACAGTAGAAATGTTGGAGGGAAAAAGGCTGAATTTATATGTAAAGAAAGGAGAAAGTCTCACCTATTAATACAATCTCTCATGACATGAGAAAGGTTCCCATATTTTTTCACTCCAAAATCTCAAATTTTTAGAGGCTGCATAGAAGAAGAAGGAGGCTTCTCCAAGGGAGGTTGAAGATTCCATTGCTAGAGGAGAAAGAAGTAAAAGTTGCACTAGGGAGCTAGAAGGAAAGAAGAAAGGAAGAAGAAGGAAGATCCAGAGAACCCCATTAAGGGCTGTTCCTAGTACACTCCTAATATTTCATTAATTTTTTTTTAGTGGATCATGAAAGGGTCTTCATCCTTGTATGTTTCTATTTGTATCTCAGTTGTAATGGAAGGCTAAACCCACCTTGGGGAGGGTTGAGGTAAGGGACATAATGAATATTGGAGAACTTCCCCAAGCGGTGAATAAAACATTTTGTGTTCAAATGATTTAATAAATTACTGAAGAAATCATACTGTGGACTAAATAAAAAAATTTGTTAAGAAAATATAAATATAAAGATGAACATCTAAATGAATATCTTGTGCTCCATAGCTCACAACTTAGTTTTGAGCTGGATATGTGCGCGTTAGTGCTTAGACCTATGTGAGAAGTTCTTGAGCCTAACTACACCATGGTTTGAGCTCAATCAAGAGGTCGAAGCGTGTGAGCTAAGACTCACTAACGAAGCTCCGTTACTCAGCCTATGTTAAAGGAAGAAGAGGATTCATTGAGATGCTCATGGATGAAGTGACATAGTTCATGGAGCCCAATGAAATCACTTCCTTATTTGAACTGCGTGTGACACGCGTGATGTAGGAAAATTAAGATGCTCGTTAGTGGAATCAATGCTCATAAGATCGCCTTATTAAAATTATTATCTTGACAACCTAGATGTAGGAAAACTACGATGCTCTAATTGTGATCTCATGAGAGTCTTTGTGCTGAATAGAACCCTACTGTGTTTATCTCATGCACAAGATTTGAACTTATAGGAATTAGAGGACAAAATACAATGTGCACTTGATTATTTGGCATGATTATGAAAGAATGAAAAGTACTTGAGAAGTAATTCAACATGAGTCATTATCAATTCACATGAAGGAAACCCAACTCTCCTCTTTAAATCAAATAGTTTCTTAATTCAAAATTTTGCTTTGATTAATGAAACCAAATAAAAAATTGAAATCATATCATTTAAATATTATTGAATATAGATATACCTTAATAACAAAACTTACCGTTCGCTGAGGATGATAAATCTCTGAATTTACCTTCCAAATTATTACTTTAGACCACGTACACTTGTGTGTAAATGTAGACGTGTAATCACAGTCTGTCAAGTTTTTGGTGTCGTTGCCGGGGACTGGTAATTGTTTTTTATTAAGGATAATCTACTAGTAAATAGTGATTTAAACAAATCTCTTTGCATATAGTTTTATTTTCTTCTTGTATATATTTTGGCACTAATTTATAGCTTAGAGTGACTAATTTACTTTTATTTCATTTGCTGAATTGTTAAACATTATTATTATACTTGTTCTTGATAGCTTAATTTCTGATTTGTATGAGTAGGAGAAATTATACTGAATATCTTTTTGATCCATAAATTGAAAGAATATATTTACAAGCTAGTAGAGAACATGCCATTTTAAATCATCATCAAGGTGTCATGGAAAATTTCAAAACAAATCCTAGAGAGCCTTTAGAAGAACCATGGGGTAGAGCACTCAGAGACTATGCCTTGCCCACTGTTAGGGGCATCCCACATGCAATTGTTAGGCCTAATATAGAAGCGAATAATTTTGAGATCAAACCTTCAACACTTAGCGTGGTTCAAAATAATCAATTTGGTAGTTTAGCTACTGAGGACCCTAACTCACATATTTCAAATTTCCTTGAGATTTGTGATACCTTTAGATTTAATGACATTTTTGAAGATGCCATCAAACTCAAGCTTTTCCCATTTTCCCAAAGAGTCAGAGCCAAAAGTTGGCTCAGCTCTCTCCTGAGCGATTCTATCCGTACTTGGGATGATTTGGTTAGGAAAGTACTAACCAAATATTTCCCTCCGGTGAAAATTGCTCGTTTGAGAATTGAGATAACCAACTTCAATCAGTTTGAGGGTGAGATGCTATACGATGGTTGGGATCATTTTAAAGAATGTTTAAGGTGATGCCCGCATCATGGGTTCCTTTTGTGGATGCAAGTTCAAACTTCTTATAACGGTTTGAACGCTTCAACAAGGACACTCATAGATGCAGCTGCTAGAGGCTCAATTAGCAGTAAAACCTAAGAGGAGGCTTGACAGACTGTAAAATACACGTCTGCGCTTGCACACAAGTGTACCTGATCTGAAGTAATAATTTGGAAGGTAAGTTCTGAGATTTATCGTCCTCAGGGAATGGTATGTTTTGTTACTAAGGTATATCTAAATTCAATAAACAGTATGATTTCAGCTTGATTTGGTTCCGTCAATAAGCAATAATTTAGAGTTTAGAAACTAATTAAGTTAGAGATAAGAGTTGGGCTTATTCCATGTGAAATGATGGGGACCTCAAGTTGTATTACTTCTCAAGCACATTTTTTTTTATTTATTAAGCTAATTAATCAAGTGCACATTGTATTCCTTAGAGTTGTACTCTAAATCCTTCAAGTACAAATCTTGTGCGAGAGATGAACACACTAGGGTTAAATTTCTGCACAAAGATTTCCATGAGATCGCAATTAGAGCATCTTAGTTTTCCTACATTTAGGTTACCAAAATTTACAGTTTTAATTAGCCGATCTCAAGAGCATTGATTCCACTAATGAGAATCATGCACAGTTCAGATAAGAAAGTGATTTTATTGGGCTCTATGAACTAGGTCACGTCATCCATGAGCTTTCAAAGAATCCACTACCTCCTTTCACATATGCTGAGCAACAGAGCTCCAATTAATGGGTCTTAGCTCACACGCTTCGACTCCTTAGTTGAGCGTAAAATATGGTACAAGAAGGCTCAAGAACTTCTCACTTAGTTCTAAGCACCCTTTTCACACATATCCTGCTCTTAACTAAGCAATGAGCCATGGAGCACAAGACTTTCATTTTGATTGTAGTATTTATAATTATATTTTCTTAACATAAAATTTTCATTTATTCCAAAACATAATCTTAAGATGTTTTCATTTAGTCATTAAAAACTAATTAAGATAAGGAAGTGATTTCATTGGGCTATATGAACTCTGTCACGTCATCTGTGAGCTCTCAAAGAATCTGCTCCCTCCTTTCACGTATGCTGAGAAACGGAGCTCCAATTAATGGGTTTTAGCTTACACGCTTCGACTCCTTAGTTGAGCATAAAGCATGGTGCAAGAAGGCTCAAGAACTTCTCACTTAGTTCTAAGCACCCCTTTCACACATATCCTGCTCTTAACTAAGCAATGAGCCATGGAGCACAAGAGTTTCATTTTGATTGTAGTATTTATAATTATATTTTCTTAACATAAGATTTTCATTTATTCCACAACTTGATCTTAAGATGTTTTTATTAAGTCATTAAAAAAAATAGATTCTTTTTGTTTCAATGCTTGAGAAAGTTCTACATCATTCATTAAGTCCTTTATATTTTACAATGGGCTTAGCCCAACCCTCCCCAAGGGGGTTTTGCCTTTCATTACAATTGAGAAAAGAAGAAAAATATATAAGGATGAAAACCCTTTCATGATCTACTATAAGAAATGTAAAAGCAAGATTAGAGTTTACTAGGAACATCCCTTAACAGGGTTCTCTAGATCTCACATATTCTTCCACTTCTCCTTTCCTTTAGCTCCCTAGTGCAGCCTTTGGTTCTTTCTCCTCTAGCAAATGATCTTTTTCACCTTCCTTGGAGAGGTCTCCTTCTTCCTCTATACAACCCCTAAAAATTGAACTTTTTGGATGAAAAGTTGGAACCCTTCTTAAGTGGAGAAGAGGTGCATATATAGATGGATTTTTCTCCTCTTCTCCCTTTTCAAATTCTGCTTTTCCCTCTTTATTTTTCTGCTTGTGATGATTGCAAATACCACTTGAGGAGTGAAGTGACATCTTCTTTTCCCTTTTTAATTCTTTGATATCATTTTCAATCCACCATCTTGTCAATTAAATAAGCTGTTGCAGAAGAAATGATGGCTGGGAGACAAGGAGCAGGTTGGGGGTCTTGTCCTAGCCACACTAAATGCACTAAGCTGGTGAAAATTTGGCGTGCCGCTACAGTGCGCTGTAACGTCCTGCAGCGATTGAGTTTCAGAAACTCTTTTGTTGCAGCGCGCTGTATCGATTGAGTTTCAAAAAATGTCCTGCTGCAGCATGCTGGAGCGGTTGAGTTTCGGAAACTCTCCCGCAGTGGCGCACTGTAGCAGTTGAGTTTCGAAAATTCTCCCGCTGTGGCGCACAATAGCAATTGAGTTTTAAAAACTCTCCCATTGTGGCGCGTTGTAGCGATTGAGTTTCGAAAACTCTCCCACTGTGGTGCACTATAGTGATTGAGTTTCAGAATCTCTCTCGCTGTGACGCGCTGTAGCAATTGAGTTTCAAAAACTCACCTGCTACAGCGCGCTACGGTGTGCTGTGGCGCGTTGTAGCGATAACGCTCCAGAATTTTGTAATGCCCTCGTTAAGTGTCTTCATGAGATAATGAGATCATGAGATAATTAGAGAAATCATCTCTAGTATAAGTCATTGGAGAGTGTGGGAATGAATCAGGAAACTCTATAACCTTAAGAAGAGGTAAAATAACAAAATCGGTTGTACATAAGGAGGTTGAAAAAACCATCACAACCACTAGAGAGAACCACGGGAAGAAGAAGTAATGAGTAAGAGTGGGAAGAATGAAGTAAGGGATTCAGAAAAAGATCAACTAAATTGACCAATTTCAGATTGCCCCTGACATCCCTTACCCTTAGTGAATAGCTAGAGAGAAACTTGATGTCCAATTTCACAAATTCTTAGAAACCTTTAAAACTCTTCACATAAACATTCCATTTGCTGACGAATTGGAGCAAATTCTGAATTATGCTAAGTTTATGAAAATGATTAATGAGAAGGAGACTGTGGCTTTAACAGAAGAGTGTAGTGCAATCCTTCAGAGAAAGATCCCCATTAAGAAAAAAGACCATGGTAGATTCACTATCCCCTGCACTATTGGGAACTATTCATTCCAAAAAGCTCTTTGTGATCTGGATGCATCAATAAATCTAATGCCATTCTGCATATTCAAGAAATTAAAAATTGATCACTTGAAGCCTACCTCTGTTCTACTCCAATTAGCTGATAGATTGGTAAAAACTCCTTTAGGAATTGTCAATAATGTGCTTGTAAAGGTTGACAGATTCATCTTCCTAGCTGATTTCATAATCTTAGACATGGATGATGAAAACCAAGAAATACCCATCATTTTGGGAAGACCATTTTTGGCTATCGAAAGGATAATGATCGATGTTGATAAAGGGGAATTGAGATTACATTATAGAGATGATGAGGTGAAATTTCATATAAATGATGCTATGCGACATCCATTTAAGCCTAATGAAGAATGCTAGGGAATTAGTTTAGTTGAAGATGTGTTGATATTGGGAGACTTGGGAGAAGAGAAGTTGCAAATGAGTGAGGAAGAAGTGGACCTTAGGGATGAAGGAGTGGTGGAGGAATTGATCAAAGAAAGAAAAATAATTCAACCATCCATAGATGTCCCTCCTAAATTAGAATTAAAACCTCTACCTCTCACTTAAAATATACATATCTAGGGAAATGGACATCTTTACCTGTAATAATTTATGCCTTGCTGAATCAACATCAAGAGAAGCAATTATGTAAGGTTTTAAAAAACTACAAGAGAGTAATTGGATGGAGTATAGCAGATCTAAAGGGGATTAGCCCAACTCTTTATATGTACTGTTTCCTTATGGAGGACAACTCTAATTCATCAATTAAACCTTAAAGGCATTTAAACCCAAACATAAAAGAAGTAGTTCACAAAGAAATTATTAAACTCTTTGATGCTGGAATCATATTCCCCATCTCTGACAATCCTTGGGCGAGTCTTATTCATGTGGTACCAAAGAAGAGTGGGATGACTGTGGTGCTCAATGATAACAATGAATTGATCCACACTAGAATGGTGATCGGATGGAGAGTGTGCATTGATTATAGGAGGCTAAGTAAAGCAATTAGGAAGGATCATTACCATCTCCCATTCATAGATCAAATGCTTGATAGGTTGGCAGGGAATCCTTACTATTATTTTCTTGATGGGTATTCTGGGTATAATCAAATTCTGCACCTGAAGACCAAGAGAAAATAACCTTCACTTGCCCCTTTGGGACATTTGCCTTTAAAAGAATGCCCTTTGGGTTATGTAATGCTCCAGCCACTTTCCAATGTTGTATGATGGCTATTTTCTCAGATATGATAGGGAAATTTTAGAAATCCTTATGGATGACTTCTCTGTTGTTGGAAGTTCTTTCAGCCATTACCTTGCCAATTTGAGCAAGGTTCTAAATAGGTGTGAAGAAACAAACTTAATATTGAATTGGGAAAAATATCATTTCATGGTCGAAGAGGGTATTGTCCTTGGTCATTGATCTCTAGGAGGGGAATAGAAGTTGATAAGTCTAAGGTTGATATAATTGAAAAACTCCCTCCTCCTATCAATATAAAAGGGATTAGAAGTTTCCTTGGGCATGCAAGATCTTACAGAAGGTTCATCAAGGACTTTTCCAATCTAAGCTTGCTGCTATGTGACTACTAGGAAAAGATGTCCAATTCAAATTTGATGTAAAATGCTTAAAAGGTTTCAATGCTATTAAAACTGCCTTGATCTCTGCTCCTATAATTTCTAGCCCAAATTGGGATATCCCTTTTGAAATTATGTGCGATATGAGTGACCTTGTAGTTGGTGTAGTCCTTGGGAAGCGAAAGGAATGAACTTTCTATTCAATTTACTATGCTAGTAAGCTCCTAGATGATGCCCAAAATATTTGCATTCACTAAATTCAGGTCATATCTCATTTGGTCAAGAACTATTATTTACACTGATCATGCGGCCATTAAATATATCCTTCAAAAGAAAGAAGCAAAATCTCACTTAATACGTTGGGTGCTGCTCTTGCAAGAATTTGATCTAGAAATCCAGGATAAAAAGGGGAGCGAGAATGTGTTAGCTGACACCTATCTAGATTGGCCCACCAGGAAAATGATGAATTGACTGATATTAGTGAGTCGTTCCCAGATGAGAAGCTGTATGCTATTGCATCGATAAAACTTCATTGGTTTGCTGACTTTGCAAATTATCTTGCAGGAGGAGTTATACCAAAGGACCTGAACTTCCAACAAAGAATTTTTTTCTTGCCTATAAAAAAAATTACTTTTGGTATGATCATTTCCTCTATAAGTGTTGTAATGATCAACTATAAGGAGATGTGTGCCCGATTCATAAATTAAGAACATTCTCTACCATTATCACACATCCCCTTATGGAGGGCACCGTGGAATTGATTGAACTGCCGCTAAGGTGTTTCAATCTGGGTTCTTTTGTCCACATCTGTTTAAAAATGCTGCTGAGTATGTTAAAAGTTATGATAAATGCCAAAGAACTGGAAACCTGAGCAAAAGGGACGAGCTTCCTTTAAATGGGATCTTTGAGGTAGAGTTATTTGACATTTGGGGAATTGATTTCACGTGGCATTTTCCTTTATCTCAAACAAACATGTATATTCTTATTGATATTAAATATATTTCTAAGTGGGTGGAGGCTCTTTCTTGTGTGAACAATGATGCTAAAACTATTATCAAATTTCTCAAAGAGCATGTACTTGCTAGATTTGGTACCCCTAGATTCTTCATAAGTGATGGGGGAAAGCATTTCTATAGTAGGCAGCTTGAGAGTTTGCTGAGAATCTATGGAGTAAAATATAAGGTGGGAATTGCATACCACCCTCAGACTAGTGGACAGGTCAAAGTTTCAAATAGGGAATTGAAGCAGATCTTGGAGAAGATAGTTAATCAGAATAGGAAAGATTGGACATCAAAACTTCAAGATGCCCTATGGGCATATAGAACTACTTTTAAAACTCTCTTGGGAATGTCCCCGTACAAGATTTTGTATGGTAAATCTTGCCATCTGCCCGTAGAGCTGGAGCACCGTGCTTTTTGGGCCATTAAGAAATTGAACTTCGACTTTCAACAAGCAGGAGTAAGGAGAATGCTGCAATTGAATGAGCTTGACGAATTCAGATTAAACCCTTATGAAAGTGCTAAGTTATATAAAGAAAAAACAAAAAAATGGCATGATAAACTAATTAAACTAAAGCATTTTCAACCAGGGATGAAGGTACTCCTTTTTAATTCAAGGTTGAGATTATTTCCTAGTAAATTGAAGTCAAGGTGGATGGGCTCGATCATAGTGACAAAGGTCTACCCTCATAGACCAATAGATGTCAATTCAAATGAGGGAAACTTCAAGATAAATGGGGATCGATTGAAGCCATATTTAGAAGAAAGTAACCTGTAGGAGAAAGGTGGATGGACCATACAAGATCTCCCTACGGAAGGAATCACATAGAAGATTTTACACGCGTCAGGTTGAGACGTTAAAACAAGCGCTTGTTGGGAGGCAACCCATGCAAAATAGGTTGTTCTTTTTCTTATTTTTCTTGTTTTCAATTTTATTTTTATTTTTATGTTTTTCCCTTTTGAATGAATACATTATTGATTTTAATATTTTCCCAATTTTTCTACGCTTTGCAAAGAATTAATTTTTTTCTTGAAATTTTCAATGCATGAATGTCAAGAAAATATCAATTAGAAGATTAAATGTCAACCAAAACTTGCTTAATGAATAGTGACACAACTAATTGACAGCACTGAATCATCAAAACAAAGGAATGATATTTGGTAGTATCTAGTCCCAAACATTTAACAAGATTAATATTAAGGTATAAGTGTGGGGGAAAACTGAGAACCCAAAACTAGTGATTGAAAAATTGAGTGAACTAATGAGTGTGCTAGGCTCCTATAAGATATCATGATCACAAAGAACTGGAAAAAGGGATGAAGAGAAATGTCTCTTCCTAAAGCTGAAAAAGGAAAGAAAACAAAAATAGTGATGAAGAAAAATATCTCTCCCAAGGAAAAACATGAAATAGAATGATGAAAAATATATCTTCCTAAAGATCAGGAGACCACCATATCCTATAGGGGGAGTGTGTGTGTTATATAAGAGACCCCGCTACTTATAGTTGGGAAGACATGCCTAACTCCTTTTTTTGTTCTGTAATGTGCTTGCAGTACATACTTACACTAGATATATAACATAGCATTGCATTTTACACAATTTTATTGATTGTGTGTGACTTTGCACAAAATTTTAACCTATGTCTTATTATCTACTCAGTCCATGAGGTTGAACTTGTTTTACTTACTTCTTTACTTTAGCACTATGCTTTATAGTTTTACTTAAAACTTTTGTGTAGTGTATGTTTTCAAATATTTCACTTTATTTTCCTTACACTAAAATTTTCTTTTACTATTACTTAGCATATATTCCAGTTGGACATATATATATTCTTATATTTTCATATATACATTAGTACTTATATACAGCTTGTAGTTGTTCTTCTTATATATTTTATGCAAGATTAAGTAGCCCACTATGAGTCTTTTACTCTTTAATGATTATTATATAGTTCTTTATAACTTTTATTAATGTTCTATTTCATTGCATTGTGCTCTATTTTTAGAACAATTGTAAATGGCTAATATTTATTCACTAAACTAAATTAAATAACATTAGTAAACCCTAAAATGTACTTGAAATTTTTAAGTATAATCACTTATTTTTCTTTTATTGGATGTGTCATACCATATTAAAAATAAAATACAGTAGATGAGGAGCTTGGAGAAAAGCTGGATTTAGTGGTAGAACATGAGCAGTTGGAGCACCCTTGAAGATTACAACTTTACTCTTATGCATTTAATATGAGGAAGAGAGACATTCATTATAGTTTGTATAACTTGATTTAAACTCTAGATGGTTATCTTTCATTTTTGTGATGACTGTGCCTTCTTCTTATATATATATGTATATATATATATATATATATATATACATTTTGGATAATATGTACTTATGCAATGGGGATTGAATTCTTTCTTTTCATAGATTTTGGGCCCAAGGTAGTGCTTAATAGTGGGTTAGCATATACTAATCTAATATTAGGTACTACCGTAATACACACTATTGGATTGTAATGCTTAATTTGATATGGGGCATTACATCACTATCTGTTATGGTTTAATTATTATATGGACTGAAATATTAAGATGATATTTTATATAATATTTTGGTTCTTATATTACATTTATTGTCATATGTGCACTAATTCCATGTCTAGATTATTAAAATTAAGGAATTAGGGCTTTATGTTATATGTAATTTCATGTTCTAGTTTATCTAGCACTAAAAAGCAAACTTGTCACTTAGACATAATGCTAGGTTTTGTAAGGAAATGTTGGAGTAGAGATATATACACAACACTCTGTTGATAAATTTGATTTTCTTGGTTGCATATTTGAATGCTGAATTTTTGTGTGCACTAGGTAAGGTTTTCGCCAAAGCATGATTAAATTCCACCTTTCAAAATATTAAGATCTAAATTCATGGGGTCTCGTAAGGAGATCAGCTAAAACTGACCTTAGTGTTTTGATAGGTGTGTACTTTAGGTGCATGAGACATTACAAGTGGAGACTAATAATACCATTTTCCCATAAGATCCTTAAAAGTTATCATAAAAATCATTAAGCTTTGTGTTCAGTGTGAAATCAAATTATAAACTCAAGAAAATCTAATTTTATTCTCTTTATTATTTTATTGATACTAGTCCTCATTGTTAAAAAATAGCTTTCTAATTCAATGTTGAGTATAACATAATAAAATTACTCATTCGACCATCCAAACATTATTGATAGAGTTAACATTGGTAATAATAGATTCAATCCATGAGGATGATATCTAGAACTCCTATTCCTATATTACTTGTAGCTGTGCATACTTGCATGAGAAAATTGGCATTACTCTTAGAGAACATCTATCAAGGATCTATATGTACATTCATGATATAGCCAATGAGCAGGCTTATGGAAAATTAAGGAGATTGCATGTAGTCTTGAGGAGAGTCTTGTATGTTGTTAGGAAATTCTAATAACCAAGTAGTTGTGCTTGAATCTTCACTTGCTTTTGATGTTCCTGCAGAACAAAAGTAAAATACAATAAAATAAATATATAATATATGTATTTTAGTTTTAGCTTTCAATAGCTATTTAGACAACACCATCTTTACTCAGTTTCTACATTAGTTCTTTTAATTTTTCAATATTTATTTTTAGAAGAGCTTACTTTCAGTTTATATTGATCTACTTTAGTTACTAGTATTAATTAGCATGTTTACTTGGTACTCCAGTCATTGTACAATCAGATTAGCATATATCCTTTGAGCATATTTTATTTTTGTCTTCATTTCTGTTATGTTATATTATATATATGCATAATCCTTCTTTTGTAGTGGCTCAATCAGTGAAATATGCACCCATTTATTTATGTTTTAGTTATAATTTATAATTGTTACTTAAGTGTTCTTTCTATACTTTAGCATTGTTGCACTATTTTTTAACTAATTGAAATAGTTGTGATATCCTAAAGTGAAAATAAATTTAAGTAGCCTAAAATGAATTTGACAATTGTATAACACAAGATTTCTCTTTTTTGGTTAGGGCCCTGGCATGTAAAACTGACATGCCATATTAGAAGTGCTTTGAGAAGCTATCGTATGAGGTGGAGCAGATCGACAAGGAGGAGCCAACATCTTGAACTTACTATTTATTGTATTAATTACTTTTGGTGAGAGAGTGAACAATTATTGTCATTCCATTTAGTTTTAGTAGAATTATATTCTAAATGCATTTTATTTTTGAGATGAATGCATTTTAATTTTCTTTCTGGTTAGTTCATTATTGTGCATCTTCTACATATAAAATATTTTGCTTCATCCTAATAGGATCCTTGGCTAGCTAACCATCCACTAGTTGATTAGTATCACTGACCCAAACATAGGTTGTTACAGGGAATGTGTAGATGTTTTGGGAACCTAACGTCTCGATTGGTCAGACAGACATGCTTGGCTCCTTACCTATTTCGTACATACCCGCAAAATAAGACTAAAACAAGATAAAATAAAATACAGTGCATTACTCATGTGATAGTCAGTTACAACTCTCAATAGTTCTTCAATTTTGAATTTAGTTTAGTTATATTTATAGCTTTAAACAACTATGTTATTTTACTTTCATCTTTATTTTTAATTTTTAATTCAATACTTTTTGCTTACAACATAGTTAGTAATTATGAAATTAGTTAGACATTTTCTTATAGTATGTATTCAATTTTTGCACTTTTATATGCATATGTATATGTACCCTATTCATTTGACAATTTTTCTGAGATTGCATTTCTATTAAGATTAGTACAACACTTTCAAATATACTTTTTGATTTTACTTTATGTAGTTACAGTTTTAACATTCTTCACCACTTATAAGTTAATTATAAATGGGTGATATCCTAAATTCTAATAAAACTACTTGTTCTTAGGCCTCTGTGTCTTATTATATTTTTCTTTTTCTTGCTATGCCCTGATTGATGATACAAACTTGCTAGATGAGTTTGTGGAGGATTCAACCTATGAGGTGGAGTTTGTCCAAGAGGTGGAGATTACATAATCTCATATTTATTTCAATTATTTTCCTTTTATTTTAGTGAGAGAGTGTGATTCATTTAAACTGTAATATTTTTAATGGTTTTTTCAATTATTTTTTGAGATCATTGTATTTTCAATAGTTTTTTGGCATACTTTCTGGATGAATAGAGAATGGTGGAATGTTATTTCTTGTTTAACTTTTTGTTACATACATTGTTGTGCTAAACCCCTATAGGAGCTGAGAGAGTTGACACCTAATATTAGTTTAATCCGACTAATCCAATATGGTTGTTACACATCAAGTTCATGATGATAGATAGAGCATTTCTCAATCTGAAGGGCATGGCTAGAAACTCATAGTAGCATTATCTTGTACGAACGTTGTCTTAGGTATTTCTACATTCTACGAGTTATCCTAAAATTTATCTCTCTAATATGGGATAGTCCAAGCACGTCCTCAAAAAATAAATTGGGAAAGTCACATAATACATCAGTGTCAGCTAGTGTAGAGGAGGGATTTTCTTATTCAACATGGTTGTAAAAAAGGCATCATATCTTTGTTGGATCATCTTCTTTGTTTTGATGGAATTGATGATATAGGATAAAATACTTCTCTAACTAATGTAAGAACCATATATAATTAAATAGATATGCTTCTTTATGAAATATACTAATGCATTATAATAGCTTAAATAATCAATACCCAAAATAATATTAAAGTTTGATATGGGCAAGATGATTAGTTTGAACTGCAAGGATTGATGGCACAAATTTAAGCTACATTCACAACATGCATTTGCTAGGAGATGATTTCCAAAATGTTATCATACTTCTAAAAGGGATTGAAGGTCTTTAACTGTAATCATTTATGAATTACAAGATTTAAGAAATAAGTAGCTAACACTAGAGTCAAAAATTATTGAACATAAAGTATTCATAACATATGAGTACCGAAGTGGACATCATGATCATTTTGGGCTTCTACCAAGGTAATAATGTAGACCCAGGTAGATTTGGTGGTACGTGCTACATCTTTCTTACTTTTGAGTAGTCAAGTGCAAAGAATTTCTCTTTATAGCTTGCCCGTCCATGGTAGTGAATGCTATATAATCATGAATATGGTAGCACTTCCCATAAGGAGGGGGAGTCTAAACAACTTGTTGGTTCTGAATGTGGTGGATAAGGTAATATAATTACTTTTTTTGTTGTGGAGTAAACTTGTTCTTATTGAAATGGCTCCTCTTATGATGGGTTTCATGCTTCTTTCTCTTGAACCATTCTACTATTAATGTGTCTTTTTTCCCTAGGAGCTTTACCTCTTCAATAAGTTAACATAATTCATGAGCCTTAAGGGTGCAAGGCTCCATCTAAACGAGTCTTTGAGCCCAGCCATAAGAAGAGCACATCTTGATTCTTTAGTATTTATGAGTTTTGGGGTATAATGAACCAATCTAGTGAACTTGATCTCAAATTACGTGACAGTAATTCTCCCTTGGAGTAGCTTTATGAAATTATTTTGCATTCATGCTAGAGTAGATGGATGTACATACTTTGTTAAGTGCTCTCTCACAAATTCCTCTCAGGATATGCATTTTATGTATTGACATATGAACTTAGTGATCATCATTAATTTCCAGCAATGCTCTAATTTACCATAAAATAAGTGAGTGGCTAGTCATACCACACACTACTTTAAGCACCTTACATTGGCAAGCTTCTTATTCATCATCTTTAGCTAGTCTTTGATGATAGTAGGAGTGACAATTCCATCAAATGAAATGGATTTAATTTTTTGATAAGATTTAAGGGCATGATCTACATGCCTCATCATAGGAAGTAGAGGCATTTGACAAAAGATATAAATTCCTTAGCAGCATTTTGAGATTATTATTATTGAGCAAGATTCCAAGACACTGCTCGATGGAAGGGAATCCATCTATAATAAAAGGATTTGGGACTCTAAATAGAATCTCTAAAATTATTTGAGTATAATGATTTGGCTCACTACTTGTACAAGTAATCACCATTCAGTTCCTTGTAACACTAGACTTGTGGCTTAGTATCCATAGTATAATTACTCTTAATCATGCTCTAATACCACTTGTAATGGCTGATACTAGACTGATAACTTTGGTATTGACACATGACCAGCACTAGATTGACAATTCTGATAATGACTATAAGAATCGATGTAAAGATCCAAATATTGATGTTGATTGTCCTTCCTTGCAGGATTGTATTGAAGAATTAAGCATAGTAAAATTAAGAAATAATTCATCAAGCAAACTAAATGATTCAAAATATACCACATACAAAGTAAGTGTTACATTCATTATTATTAAACATAATTCATTATTGTGTAAAATATATAAGAATAAAAATAAATGCATATATAAATAAATAAAAAGAAAAATAAATAAATTAAATATATATATATATATATATATATATATATGTTAGGTTGTGGAGACCAATTAGATCATCCATGGAGACACAAATGAAGTTCCAGTTGGTTTCTGGGAGTCCTGGGGTGCTCTGAGACAAATTAAGGGCAATTAGAGTGCTTCAGCGTGCCATAACGCATCTAAAGGCCATGCATCACATCGTACCATGGCACCTAGGATTTGAGAGCCATGCACTATGACATGTTGTGGCACCATTTTATGGTGCAGATGCACTATGGCACCCGTGGTTTGAACCTAGGGCACTCAGGCATGCCCTGGCGCATATTGAAACCGTATCACGGATTTTAGCAGTGCAATAAGTTATTTTAGGGGTATTTTGGGTTTTCTTAAGTCAAATTAAGCCTTGTCTATTTAAGGAAACATGCGAGGAATGTTTTGGATGCTTAACCCTAATCTATTGGTGTTGTGGCTATTACTGGTTTTCTTCCACCCTAGAGTGAGAGCAAAATATTTATAGAGAAGTAGAAGTTGATAGAGAGGGTTTCAATGAGATAGATCATTCTTGTTCTTGTAAAGGTAAGGCTTTATGTAACTCCGTAACCTTCTTGTTCATAATGAATATTTTCTTTGGTGGCGTGGCTCCATAGTTTTTCCCATTCTTGGGGTTTCCATGTAAATCTTAATCTTTAGGTATTCTTATGGTTTATGTTATGATTGATTTGTGCTATGTTTTTTTTTTTACTTGTTTAGCTTACCTTTCTATGTTTTTTCTTTGGTAATGTCAACTTAAATGCACTATGTAAGTTTATATTGAGAGGTATCAGATCAAGGTTCTAGGGTTTGCTCTTTGAGTGGGAGCCACTAATGAATGAGACACAAAATAATGAAATTTAATAGCACAAACTTTACCTTTTGGATGATACTGATGGAAGATTTCGTCTACTAGAAAAAGTTGTATTTATCTCTTAGAGGGTCCATGAAGAAACTAACAACTATGGTGGATGAAGATTGGGAAGTGTTGGACATAACATCTTTGGGTTTGATTCAGCTAACATTATCTTCTTCAATCGCATTAAACATTATAAATGAGAAAGCTATGGAAGATCTCATGGTAGCCTTGACACAAATGTATGAGAGGACCTTAGCTTCTAATAAAGTTTTCTTGATGAAAAGGCTATTCAATATGAAGATAAAGGATGGTGGTTCAATGATAGAACATCTGAATGAGTTCAATACTATTATAAGCTAGTTAAAATTAGTTGACACCAAGTTTGATGATGAGGTGAAAGCTTTGTTATTATTGTCTTCATTATCAAACAACTAGGGAAATTAGTTACTACTGTAAGTAAATCATCAGGAAATGTTAGTTAAATGGGGAGTTTTGAAAAAGATCAAACATTGAAGCATCAACTTAAGCACTTAATACAAAAACTTCAATAGAAAAAGATCTAATTCAAGGTCAAAAAAATCAAAACTAGCTCTGGGAAAGGTAGAATGTTGGAACTACAGGAAAATTGAATACTTCAAGAAGGACTTCTATGCCTTGAAGAAGTCAGGTGGAGGATGTAAAAAAAAGGTCCCTTTTGTGAATGTTTTAGTAGATTAGGATCAAGATGCATTGATTCTATCTCTTATTAGCATTGAGTCATGAGTGGTGGATTTAGGTGCTTCCTTTCATGCAACTCCATGCAAGAAAGCTTACAAAAGTTATGCCAAAGGTGATTTGGAAAAATTTAATCTGGGAGATGACAATGCTTACAACATCATTGAAAAGGTTAATGTGGATATCCAATTGCCAAATGGGTTAATATGAAAGTTGAAGGATGTCATACATGTTTTTTGTTTGAGGAGAAACTAATTTCTATCAGGAAATTAGCTCGTGAGGGATACAACACGAGTTTCACAAGAGATTTTTGGATGGTGACTAAAGGTGTTTTGATTATTGCTTGGGGTAGCATAGATATGGCACTTTACTTGATCAAAAAGGTGTTTAACTCCATTTTAACAATAAAATAGATTAATGCATGTCTAGAGCTCCAAAGGCTTGATCATATGAGTAGAAAAGAATTAAAATCTATGTTATCTAAGGAAAATACTTCAGGGCTAAAATCTATGGAATTGGAGTTTAGTGAAGACTATGTATTCAACAAGCAAAAATGATTAGTTTCTCAAAGAGGAATTTAAGAGCTAGTCTGCAAGCTCAAGAGGAGCTAATATAGCTTTAATCAAGCTAGGGCAGAGTGGTACAAACAGTTTGACAAGTTTATGTTAGAAATTGGGTATGAAGATGCCAAGCAGATTGCGTAACAACCCTAGTTGTTACTCTAACTAATCCTAGTTAATCTAAGCCAAACCAACCTTTAATTTTTATTCCATTAGGCTCAATGGGTCATTTAAACCTAACCATAGAAGTTAGAGTTCAATTGGAGCTCATTTTAGCAATCTAGCAATTTTTGTCTATTTTAGGATCCTGAAAATTAGCTAAATTACTCCAAATAAAAATTTGATTGTATTTTTGAATTCCACACACATAATTAGCTATGGGTGAATTTTTGGGAATTTTTGGAGCTCATTTAGTCCTAAATTGAATTTAAAATTATTAAGGATTTTGTATATTAATTAAAGGTTAATTAATATTAATTAAATTAAATATTTAAATTAATTTATTCTATTGGATTTGCTATTGGGAACGTGGTAGATCTGTTGCGGGGTCTCGACAGCAGTGCAGCTTAACCTGTACGTCATTGCACTCGCACTGATCTTAGGGCATTGCATTTGGTGGTGTATGCTCCTTGCACTAAGATCTAATTCCAGCCGATGAATCGCACCCTCACATTCAATGACAGATCATTTAATGGCTTAAGTAAATACCTCGGGGTGTATTAGGACTGTTTAGAGCCAACATTCGATCCATCAGAAGGCTTAGAGAAACCCCAGAACTGTGAATCTTTGTCTCCAACCTGTATGCTCACGTGTTTGGTCCCCCCCCCCCCCCCCCCCCCGACAACTTGACTTGCGGCATGCAATATGGTAGTATGGAGATATATCAATCTTTTTCTTCTGCCCTCGAGCCCAACAGTTTGCCGGCTGCCTTCTTCCTAAGATGCCCTCGGCCATTGCGACCATGCCTCTCCCTCGAGCTAAGCTTAGTCCATGGCTCCCAGCCATGGCAGCCAACCTTTAGTCTCGCCTCTAGCTATAATAGCCCTCACCCATCTCAGTGAGTCCCTTTACTCACTAAGGATCACTTGATTACCCCTAAACTCTCTCTCCAGCTCTCGGCTCTCTTGGCTATTCCAGTTGCTGCATACCGCTGATAAAGGGCGTGATCTGGTGTTCAAACCCCCTCCAAAGCCACTGAGATCACCTGGAAGCTCTAGCTCACATCAATTCCTCTCTAACGCGCCTACACCTCAGCTCATATAGTTACTAGCCTCTTCCCGCCGAGTCGTATGGACTCGTTGTTCAATTAATTTCTCTAGGATAACATCTAGATGTCATCTAGCATTCCTTAGCACCCCAGGATGTATGCGCATGTGATTGGGATTGATTGAGCCCAGTCCAAATAGTAATTGCTCACTACTTGATGACATTGGTGCTCAGTGTGGCTGAAGTTGCCCCACTGAAAACTAGAACTTACTTAAGCTTAATTCCCTCTCAAACCTTCTCTTCTTGGTCAATCAAATTCATTCTGATTGTCGTTAAGACCTGAGCTAGCTCTGATCGATCGTATTAATCGATTCAGCTAGCGGCCATCTCAAGGGCTAAGTTTGAGTAAGTACTCAGCTATCGACTGCACTCCAAGCCTCATAACTGGGGGGGTTTGATGCACTTCAACTCATTGAAGATGTATGGATCAATCCCCATCTATTTGGTGGTCTCTGTGAGGAGAATTGACTCCTCACAATAAACCATAAGAGTATGCACTTAGGATGATTTCATGGAGTAGTCATCTGCAGTCTTGTGCTCCCCAGAGAGGGCTTCAAAGTAGAATTGATGTGTCTGGACTCAGTGATTGTGTGGTGATCGAGACGAGGTGTTAGCATGGCCTAGTTGCAGAGAATTCACCTATGGAAGTTTTTCCTTGTTTGGCCTATCGAGGAAGTGGCGGGACGATGACACTATCGCCTCAGGCCGGGTCAGCCCAGGCTCGCACGGTGCGACAGTGTCAGCCCAGTTGGGCCTCGTGTCGACCCGCGTCTTCTGATATTGGTTTAGGGTAATTAAGACAATTTAGGAATTTAATTCCTTCTAAAATTAAAATGGAAGATAGAATTATCAAACAACTTATGGTTTAATTAATCTAAACATTCAATCAAAATTATTTAAATAGCTTTAGATATACTGATCCAAAAGTATGATCCAATATATCTATTTGATCAAAAAATTAAAAAGAATAATAATATAAAAAAAATTATTTTCTGTCATTAGAATTTTTAATTTAGAATGATCTCTCCAACAACTTAATTAGTGAATAATTAATTCATTTAATAGCTAAATTGCATAATTAAAGTCTCTGATTGCTCATGAGACAGTGGAGAATCCATCCATACCTTTAAGGATATTTTAAGAGTTCTAAATTTACAAATCACCTCTTAATTACCCTAGATCATGATTAGTTCCTAACGACTTAAGTAAATCTTTTGGAAAACCTAGTGTCAATTGCTTACTTATGTTTAATTGAACCTATCTATGAGCTTAGCATCCCATAAAAAGCCAAAATTTCATTTATTTGACAACTCAAGTTGTTACCCTTATCAATTAAGACTAATCCCCATCCTAATCTTAATCCTAAAGTGTTAATCAAGTCATTAGGAGTCATCCACTAAGACCTAGTCCAAATCAGAAGTCAAATAGATCAAGTCCTGATTTTTGGGTAATCCATAAACTTTGGAAAATTACCTATATAAATTAACCTCAGATCAAAAATCATACCTCGCCATTACGCTCATTGCCCCCAAATTAGCTAGGGGTGATGTTTTCGAGTCAATTGGAAGTCGTCAAAATTTCAATGAAATTTTAATAATATTTAAAAGACCAAAAATTGGAAAATTAAATTCTTGTCGGAATTAAAATCCAACTCTGCCATTGCGATCTTAGGACGATTTCATGGAGTAGTCATCTGCAGTCTTGTGCTCCCCAGAGAGGGCTTCAAAGTAGAATTGATGTGTCTGGACTCAGTGATTGTGTGGTGATCGAGACGAGGTGTTAGCATGGCCTAGTTGCAGAGAATTCACCTATGGAAGTTTTTCCTTGTTTGGCCTATCGAGGAAGTGGCGGGACGATGACACTATCGCCTCAGGCCGGGTCAGCCCAGGCTCGCACGGTGCGACAGTGTCAGCCCAGTTGGGCCTCGTGTCGACCCGCGTCTTCTGATATTGGTTTAGGGTAATTAAGACAATTTAGGAATTTAATTCCTTCTAAAATTAAAATGGAAGATAGAATTATCAAACAACTTATGGTTTAATTAATCTAAACATTCAATCAAAATTATTTAAATAGCCTTAGATATACTGATCCAAAAGTATGATCCAATATATCTATTTGATCAAAAAATTAAAAAGAATAATAATATAAAAAAAATTATTTTCTGTCATTAGAATTTTTAATTTAGAATGATCTCTCCAACAACTTAATTAGTGAATAATTAATTCATTTAATAGCTAAATTGCATAATTAAAGTCTCTGATTGCTCATGAGACAGTGGAGAATCCATCCATACCTTTAAAGATATTTTAAGAGTTCTAAATTTACAAATCACCTCTTAATTACCCTAGATCATGATTAGTTCCTAACGACTTAAGTAAATCTTTTGGAAAACCTAGTGTCAATTGCTTACTTATGTTTAATTGAACCTATCTATGAGCTTAGCATCCCATAAAAATCCAAAATTTCATTTATTTGACAACTCAAGTTGTTACCCTTATCAATTAAGACTAATCTCCATCCTAATCTTAATCATAAAGTGTTAATCAAGTCATTAGGAGTCATCCACTAAGACCTAGTCCAAATCAGAAGTCAAATAGATCAAGTCCTGATTTTTGGGTAATCCATAAACTTTGGAAAATTACCTATATAAATTAACCTCAGATCAAAAATCATACCTCGCCATTATGCTCATTGCCCCCAAATTAGCTAGGGGTGATGTTTTCGAGTCAATTGGAAGTCGTCAAAATTTCAATGAAATTTTAATAATATTTAAAAGCCCAAAAATTGGAAAATTAAATTCTTGTCGGAATTAAAATCCAACTCTGCCATTGCGATCCTCACCCTCGGATTAGCCAAGGGTGAAATTTTAGGGTTTTTCAGAAGTTGTTGAAGTTTCTTGAATATTTTAATATATTTAAATTAACTAGAAAATTGAGGTATTTATTTTGACCTCAAAATTGAAATCTAACTTTGTCGTTGCGATCATCACCCGCAAATTAGCTTGGAGTGATGTTTGGATGCATTTGGAGGTCATCGGATTTCACGAATATTTTAATATAATTAAGTACCCCGAAAAATAGAATAATTAAATAATCATTGGAATCAAAATCCGACTTCGCCGTTGTGATCGTTACCCCCAAATAAGCTTGGTGTGAATTTTTGAGAATTTTCAGAGTGCATTTCTAAAATAAGAATTTTTAAATAATTAAAGGAATAAATAGTTATTTATTGTTAATTGCATTTATTCCTTTTACTTCTTTCGCTCTCCTAATTGGCTATTCCATTCAGCTGGCCCTTACCTCCACTTTCAGCTGACCTATCTCCTTCTCCCTCATTAATTGAAAGTTTTGATAGCTATGGCCATCCCTCTTCCTTCCCCCCTCCTTAATGGCAAGGTTTGATGGTTATGACCATCTCTCTTCCTTCCCTCACTCCTAGCTCATGATGGCTTTCCCCCTTCCTTCTCCTCATATAAATGAAAGCTCAGCTCTTCCTCTCCATTTTTTGGTTGTCAAGATAAAGCTCCCAAGCTTCCACCCTTCCCCCCATTGTTGAGCTTTGTGCTAAAGAAGAAGAAGAAGAAGTTTCTCCTCCAAGCTTTTCAAAGTTCCTTCTTCCTTTTCTAAAGGCTAAGGTACCCATTTGTTCTCCTTCCTTGGTCATGTCATTCCTCTATTATGCTTATTTGCATATTTAAACATTCATGATTAAGTATGGAAGCCATTATAGTTCTTCAAAGTAATATACTTCATGCTCTATTTTCGTCCATTCTGCACACCCCTACCTTTATCATCATTGCTCATATAGCTAAGCGGATCTGTTCGTGCCGATTTTGGTGTCAATGGAAAGGTATCGAAAAACATTTTCCATTAATATATGGAATTACTCATGGAATATTCTTGATTGAGAGTATTTGAGCTCGATATGTGACCCTTCACGATTTTCACACAAGCGAAATCACCGTTAGGCGCTATAGTGCGCCGTAGCGTTTAAAAAATTCATTTGACCATATCTTAGTTATTTAGACTCCAAATCTAAATATTTAAAGTGCTAGATAGCTTAGAATTTTAGTTCCAATAATAATCTAAAATAATATTTAGGTTCTGAACCCTAAAAAAATTAAAAATGACCAAAATACCCCTAACCTTAATTAGGTCATAACTTGACCAATTGAAGTTCAATTTGGATCTACACCCAGTTAAAGTACTCAGTGTGATATATGGAAGCTATAGAAACTAAGTTTACTGAATTTGGACATCAAATGAAAAAGTTAGCTTTTTGACCCCTCAGCTTAGAAAATTACCAAATTGCCTTTGGAAATTAAAATGGCTATAACTAATTTATTAGACCTCAGAATTTAGGGTTCTTAGACTCTATAGAATCAATGAATAGCAACCAATAGTAAACTATATAAAAATTTATATTTCATTAGGTGTAATTTACTAAAATGCCCCGAATGTCAAAAACTTTAGTTTGGACCCAAATGACTCATTTCTTATCCAAATTTGGTGCACTTACTGTCTATCTTTATATTAAACAAAAAGGAATTATTTGATAGAAGAAATGCCAATTTGGATCCCTTAATCAAAAAGTAGCTTTTTGGACCCTTAAGTAGGGGCAAAATGGTCATTTTACCCAAAATTTAGGTTAAATATCCTTAACCCTTAAGATACCCTTTGAAATCATTAAAATTAGTAATAGAACTGATTTATAATCAATTTAAGTCATAAATCCCTCAATTGGGATTATTTGTAAAACATCTCAATTTTATGTTTGAAAATCCCTAAGGTTAATATGCCTTACATAGTTAAAATCCATCTCTAATCTCCCTAATTATATAAAATCAAGTAGTGTGAAGAAATTCAATTAATTCTTAGAAATTTTCCAAGTCTTATCATTAGGAAACCTCACTTCACCTTAGGATCCGTTCCTTAAGAATATGATTAAATATTAGGTTATATTTTATTCATTAGTTTTATTAATTTCTAGAATTTATAAGTTATTTGAATTATTTTGTCTTTCACATTAGATTTAGGATAGGAGATTCATCCTATTAAGTCTAATTTGCTTAATAGGATTTACCTTAATCATTAGTTCACGTTTAGATTTAACTTAGATCTTAAGTTATACCCTTAGGATTATGTGATTAAGCTCAATTCATGGTGTTTAATCAATAATCTCTAGCTTGGTAGATTTTGGACAAGCTTTTAGTTTAGAACGTCTAAAATCATAAACTAGGTGGTGATGATTTCTTATAGTCGACATTGATTTAATCATATTATGACCTAGCCAGTCCTAATATTTTGTAATTGTTAAGGATGTACTTCTAAGTTACACTCGATAGTAGAAATTGGAGATCCTGAACTTGTGTAACTTGGAATAGTTAGAACATTTAAATTAGATAATAAATGATATCACCATGTTTAGTAGAGTCCATTTCTTATTACTTGATCTAGTGCTATGCATTCCATGAACTTTGTGCTTATTGTTCTTTGAATATGTCATACAAGAAAAATATTGTTACATGAAAAAAATGAAAACTTAGAATATTAGGAAAATATTTGCATTTGGGTTCAGTACATGGTGGATTATGGTGAGTGTTCATGCTCATAAGTATGATTTGTAAGATTTTGTTATGTGTAAGGAGTATGTAGATTCAAAGCACGCAAAAAAATTTTAAGGCAAAATAAGCATCTTCTATTTTTTAGAAAAAATATTTGGGAATGACTATTTAATTATGTCACAAATATGTGGGCCTCTTATTAGACTATTACAAATTATTAATGCTGATGTGAAATCATATATGGGCTATATTTATAATGTCATGCACAAAGCTTAAATGATAATTAAGAAAATGCTTAGAAATAATAAAAGGCTCTATTAGCCGTATACTGATATCATTAAGAGAAGATGGGATGGGCAACTTTGCCCAAGAATTCATTATACTTCATATTATCTAAACCCTCAGTTTTAGTATGATCATGATACTTATTAGAACAAAGCTGAAGTCATGCATGTATTAGTAGAGTTAATCAAAAATAAGAATATATATATAGCAAGATGAGGGATGCAATGAATGAAGTGAGATTACTCTAATGGATAGGGGTAAGGAGAGATCAGGATGCTTAACATCACTCATTGAGGAGAATGTGCTAAGCTTGGGACCCGTTCAATCTTGCAAATGTGCTTGACTCCTCAGTTGTTTCTGAAAATATCCACAAAAATAAAAGTAAAATAACTAAAAGAGATTTGCATATTATTATCTGCCTCTTCAGTCATATTATACTATATTGTGATATTATGTCCGCCCTAGCCCATAAAGGCTATGAGAATATATTATGCCGGATTGGCGAATTATTTCTGATATGGTAGTTTGTACATTCTTTATAGTTTTTCGGATTACTGTTTATTATGTTGTTGATGCATTTTATTTCGGTTAGCTGTATTTTTCCTATGTTACCTGCTTACTTGAGTAGATGCATATATAGGATGCTAGACTTTACTGTTTATTATATGTACCACTTTCAGATTTATGTTGTAAATTAGCATATGTCATATGATCATCAACATGTTTAGGTTAGACTTTTCTTTTCAGCACTTTTTCTTACTACATTACATATGTATGCCTGTTCCTAGTTTAATTTACTTGAGGTGTGCTTTTGCCTCAATTCTTACTTAGTTATAAATATTATATTTATAACTTATCCTCAGCCCATTGTATGCTTACTTGCTCCCATGCTAGATAGATATTTTATTTGGTTTAGAGTAAAATGGTGATATTAACGAATGCTTAATAAATTACTTGCCTAAAATGTACTTAGGCAATTTGTCTAATAAGATTTTTCTTTTATCGGCTAGGGCCCTAGCATTGTGAAATTGACAATGTCAGATCTTATTCAGTTTGAGGAGCTAGTGCCTGAGGAGGAACCTTGTTTAGAAGAGGTGCAGCAGCCTAGTGCAAAAGACCTCTAGTTGCCTTTTTCTTCATTGTGAGGATAAGTAATATTATCATTTTCAATCTTTTAAACTTTAATTAAATTATGTAATAATACAGGTACTTGTGACTATATTTACTTTCTACACATTATTATTTTCTGAGATATTCCATTTTATTTTATGGTTGATGTATGGTGAATGGATGTTTCCTTACTTCTTATTGCTTCCATACTCTATATAAACATATTGATTTAATGACTGATTTCATAAATATTCTATGCACATCCTTCCCCTATTATTGGATTGTGGATCTTACCTAATCCAATGATAAGTGAGAGATTTGCCAGAGTGACACTCCACTCCTTAGTCTAATGATTGTGAACTTAGAGAGCGGGGTGCTATAGTTGGTATTAGAGAATTCCATAAGGTGTCAGATTGGAAATTGTATTCCACTCTACCTAATGGATGATTTTTCTACCAATCAGTCATTAACTAAATTCCAGAGTTACATCCAAAGCACCATAATCATGAGCTTAGAATAATAAGAGCATAAAATGGAAAATGTATTCATAGGTAATAGAACTTAAGTAGGAACAAATTTAAGTATAATATATAGCTAACTATTTCAAATTAAACCCTCATGAGATTTACAAGATCAAGAACTTTAGATGTTAGGACTTAACTTTCGTATTAAGACATATAAATCCATATAGGATTACAAACTAACAATTAGGTCTTAAATCACTCTTAAGTAGTTACCTTCCACTTTCTAAATTCTGTCTCCCTAAGGATAATAACAGCACAACTACCTTTAACAATCACTAAAGCTAATGATATTTCCCTTAGGAGTCTAAAATATACCATGTCCGCAAGGTAAGTGGGAGTGCATCTTGGACGTTCATCTCCACTCCCCTTACTTTCTATAGTTTCTCTAGTGATATTAACACTCTGGGTAAAGCTACTAAGAGCCTTAGCAGATAGTGATCTAAAGTAAAAGAGATAGCATGTTATAATCTTCTACTTTCTAGATTTATGAAGATGTATTATCTTTAATTTAGGTTCTAGCAAATCAAAGTCATGCATCCCTGACAGAGCCCCTCTCTTGCTCCCTCCAGCACTTCATCTAGTGAGGTAAGTGCCTTGCTAGAAGCAGTCAAAATAATGGTAGTATCCCACCAAAAATAAGCGAAGTCCAGCCAGAGACATGCTAAGAAGGTCGCAGATGCTCAGGCCAAGCAGGCCGCAAGAATGGAACAGTTGCTGGTACCTCAGATAAGCCAAAACTGCACTGTGACAAAAGTTGCCCCAACATTACAATACTCTCATTAGCATCACATATAGTTCGTAGAAGGACTGCTGCAGAGCTTCCTTTGCTTGAGACCCCCCACCTTCAATGGGAATCTCTCTGTAGTTGACACTGCCACCTAGATAAAAATGGTGGGAAATAACCTGACAAGCATCAAGTGCCCTGACTCAGAGGTGGTCCGTCTCACTACCCACCTCCTATAAGATGAGGCTGAATACTAGTGGGACACCACCCATAGCACACAGTTTATTGAGGTAACACTCGAGGACATTACATGGGATGAATTCATTGAGGCCTTCCAGGCTAGATTCATCCCTCTATCCATCAAACACCGCTTGGGAGACATGTTCCTGAAATTACAACAGGCTGATCGATCTGTATCTGCATGCGATGTAGAAATTCGTCACCTTGCAAGATTCTCTACAACCTTAATCCCTACTGAGCCAGACCACTGCCACCAATTTCAGAGCAGTTTGTGACCCTCCATCAGGAGCCAAGTGATCCCTCTACGCATAACAGACTTTGCAGAACTACTTGAAATTACCAAGGTAGTAGAGCAAGACCAGACTAGGGAAGGACCTAAGAGGAGTATTGGGTCCACTTCATTCTAGGCGAATCCTCCCAAACGAGCCAGGGTATATCAACTCAAGGCCGAAGCTCCCCCTGCTGATCCGTTCAATGGTTGCATGAGCCACACCCGTATGGTCAGTGTTACCATGGAAACCGCATTTGTTTCACTTGCAGACGGCCAGGCCATGAATTCTATCACTGTAGAGCTACGGAAATGATTGATAGTGATCAAATAGATAGCTCCAAGCATCGCCAAGTCCTTGACTTGTTTCAAAAGCCTATGACAGCTCGTCCAACACAACCTTCTACTTCAGTTGTGAGGCGTGATACATCTAATGTCTCCCGCCCAAATGCACCTTGGCCACCACCACAACACACCTATAACAACAGGCCTGCCGGCCCTGCACGTGTGTGCACTCTCAAACCCCTTTTATTTCCACATCAAATATTTGCTTAACATAGTTAGTAATTACTACATCTATAATTAGGTTCAATATGCATAAATGACGAACCCTGTAACATCCTATTCAACACTGGGGCTAGCCATTCCTTTGTGTCTGAAGGTTGGGCAAAGTCACTTAACTTACCCTTGTATCACCTAGCAAATCCTCTTAATGTTGGGTTACTTTCTAGAGCCCAAATTCCAGCTCACCAATTTTGTAAAGTACCAATCTCCATTGAAAATGAGAAGTACTATGCCAAGTTAGTAGTTCTCCCAATATCCAATTTTGATATAATATTAGGCATGAATTGGCTAAGCCAACATAATGCCACTATCAATTGTACAAAGAAGAGGATCACCTTGGGTAGTGGTAGTAAGGCCAAATCCTTCATTGGTAACCTTAGTACTCAAGCCTCACTAATCAATGCTATAAAAGTAAAAAGGTTAGTTCATAAAGGTTGCGATGCCTTCCTAGTAACAATACTAGGGGAAAAGAAAGAAGGCGTTTCCTTATCTGAGAACCTCATCATTTGTGAGTTTGTCGACGTCTTTCCAGAAGATCTACCTAATCTTCCTCCTACATGGGAAGTAGAATTTGCAATTAATATTATTCTAGGAATGCAGCCCATCTCTAAAGCTCCTTATTAAATAGTGCCTAAGGAATTACAAGAACTGAACAAGCAACTACAGGAACTATAGAAGAAAGGTCTTATCAGACCTAGTTTGTCCCCATGGGGAGTGCTAATTTTGTTTGTCAAGAAGAAAGATGGATCAATGCAAATTTGTATCAACTATATAGAGCTAAATAAAGTAACAGTAAAGAACAAGTACCCATTTCCCCGTATCGATGATCTATTTGATCAATTAGAAGGAGCAAAAGTGTTCTAAAAAATCGATCTACGATCAGGGTACCATCAGCTACAAGTAAAGGATTCAGATATAGCGAAGACTGCTTTCAAAACTATATATGGCCACTATGAGTTTCTAGTGATGTCGTTTGGATTAACAAATGCGCCTTCCATCTTTATGGACCTAATGCAGCGCATCTTGAAACCATACCTTGACAAATCTGTCATCATGTTCATAAATGATATTCTAATATTGTAACAACCCTAAGTTGTTACCCTAGCTAGACCTGGATTAATTAAGCTAAACCAAGGCTTGATTTTGATTCCATTAGCTTCAATGGGTCATTAAAACCTAACTCTAGAAGTTTGGAGTCATTTGGAACTAAAATAGAAAATATAGTATTTTTAGCTATTTTTAAGCCCTAAAAAATACCTAAAATAATTTGATCTCCAAATCAAAATCTGATTTCTTTTTTAAATTCCTCATACCCTAATTAGCTAAGGGTGAATTTTTAGGAATTTTTGAAGCTCATTTAGTCATAAACTGGATTTGGATAATTTAAGAATAATTATATATTATTTAATTTAATTTATTTATATTTAAAATTAATTTTTATTAAAAAATAAAACCCCGGGATTTGCTGTCGGGACCGTGGCAGATCCGCTACGGGGTCCCGACAGCGGCGCACAGAGATGCACCCGTAGGATGCCTAGCACGCATCTTGGCATGGCTTTTCCAACAGCGCGATCTTCCCCAGCCAGGATCGAATCACAGCCGTGCGATCGACATCTTAAATTCGATGCACAGGATTTGATCAGTGTTTCCATTTTTCAATCCTCGCATCAAACCGTTTAATTCCAACGGCTTCGGCATCAGATGGCGGAGGCGAGCCCTACCACTGTGGACCTTCGTTCTCACGGGGATTCTACCGACAATGGAAATTTGCCACGTAGGCCTTGTCTCCCACTTCCGCTGCCATGTTTGCCCAGCCGTTAGGGTCTTTCTCGATTATGACAGGATAATGCCATCAGGACCTGAGGGCCTGCTTCCCCAAATTGCTAAGGCTCGGGACTCCACCCCTCCCGAGCCTGAGCCATGGCGTCTAGCCATGGCATTCTTCCCTGAACCTCCCTTAGCCTATAAATAGTCGTTCCCCAGTCCAGTGAGTTTGTTTGCTCACTGAAACCCTCAGGAACTCTTCCCTTTCCTCTCGGCTGGCCTCCATTAAAGTTGCTGCTGTTCCAGAAGACTCCCAGGGCTTCAAATTGCTGATAGTGGGTGCGGTTTGGCGTTCAAACCCCCAGGAACCTACTTAGAGCTCAGCTGCCCCGCGTCTCTGTCGTGCTAGGCTCGTCATTTCCTCAGGTACAACCTTTATCCATTTTCAGTCGAGCTGGTTTCAGTTCATCCCAGCCCTCAATTAAGTTTAGAAGCTGTGTTAGGACCTCTCCCTAGCTCTGCCGTGGACGTTCGAGTCTGTGGGTGAGGCCTAACAGTGGGACAGACAGTGAATTTGCCATCTGAGCGCACTGCCAGCAGAATCTGGGTAGTATCAAAATCTCTGAGCAATAATTGTAATCTGGTATCGATAGGTGGGTTCGTCCTGGACGATCAAGTTGATAGGAATCGATCGATCCAATCATGGCTCTAAATGGCAGAATACGTCGAGTAGCACCCCAGTGATCTAGACCACCTCATAACCTCTCGAGTCGACCTATCGCTCCCTCATCGATCCCTGAACGTGTAGGGATCAAGATAGCTGCGACCCATGGACTCTGTGAGGAGAATTCACTCCTCACAGGTGCGCCTTCTAGGAGGTCTCGGTCGAATGGCACTCTATCAATCCAGCGCCTCCCAGTTAGGGCTTTTTGGCTTAATCGGTGTGTCTAGGGTCAGGGATCATGTAGCCATTGAAATCGGGGCGTGGCGTGACTGGAGCGGGAGAATTTGGCGCTGGAAGCTGGCCTAGGGTTCGGGCTGCGGGCGCGTGCGAGAGGAAGAAGATGATGATTTTGGGCCGGGCCAACCCCGACCTGCGCATTTTGACTTCGGGCCGACAATTAATAAAATGAATTCCTGATTTAAAATCCTTAAGGAAACTAACTAATAAATGCATTCCTAAAGTTTTTACCTAAATAAACTTACATAATAAATTAACTTAATAACTTTGGCTATACTGATCCAAATGGTATGATCCAATATACCATTTGAATCAGAAAAATTTAAGGAATCTAAATATAAAATAAAATTTCAGATCCAATGGTTGGATTTAATAATATTTGCCCAACTCTTTGCTATCCTTAACTGAATGATAATTAAATTAAATAAATATCCAAATGAGGAGATTAAAGGCTCTGATTGCTCCCTGAACCCTAGAGAACAATTTCAGACCTTTAAAACCAATTTTGGATATTAATTTCTCTTAATCACTCCCTAATCACCCCAATTAAGGATTCATAAAACTAAACCTAGTTAAGCCTCTGATCATGATAAAGATTGTTCCTAATGCTACCCTAAGTATACTAAAACCATTTGGAAAGGTTGGATTGTCCTAAGGATGCCTATTTTCACTAATCACCATAATTGACTTAATTAAGTAATTAGTGATAATTAGTCTTAATTAAGTGGTCAAAATCTAAAATGAGGGTGTTTCTCACTTCACTAATCAATATGAAACTCATTAAAATAAATTATATCTAACTTGGGTAACTAAACCCTAAGATCCTAATTTTACCCTTAAGAGGGGCATTTTGATCATTTTGACCAAAATGTGTTTAAATGCTCCTTAAAGCTTGGAAATTTCAGTACACTATCCTAAGGTAGATTAGAAATGTTCTTTGAACTCTTAGACTAATAGTAATGTTAATGTGACCATTAATTCAAGAAATCTCCACTTAATCCCTAATTAAGACACTTAAATCTTAAGTGATCCTATAAGAGTCATTTGGCATTAATCCTTGAATCTAATAATTGAGATGATTAAATATCACCTTAGTAAGTTTAGTGAGGTTAACCTAAGAGCTAAAACTTAAAAGAAATGTAATTGGTAAAGTGTAAGTTAAAATCTAGCTTAAAGTCTAAAGTGATCAAACCTCAGACCCTTAGATCTTAAGTAGCCCGAAAAAGATCAATATGAGTTGATGTTTAATCTAATACTTAAAAGTGCCAATTTCAACCTTAATAAGCTCCATATAGTTTAACTATGAACTTAGATTCTAAAAGAATCACAGATGAAAGCTCTTAAGATAAAACTCTAATTTAGAGATATAGAGTAATCAAACCTCAGATCTTTAGATCTTAGATCTTAGACTTAGATCTTCAATTTGAAATTAAACTATCTCCAACTGAAATTCATTAATGATTGATTGTTTAATCTTTTGAAACCTTTCATGTGGGTATAGGATGATTCAATCTAAAAGATAATGAAATTATCTTAAAGATTGAATTATAGATCTTAGATTCTCAAGTTCTTAATTGATTATTTTATCTTATAATCAGTAGAATAGCCTTTCACTAAGTTCTTAGTTCCTGAATCTTTCAGCTTATAGGATTCTTTACCTTTAATTAGGGTAATAAGTGTGAACCCTATATCTTAGTTAGAATATTACCTTAGATTTGGGATTTGAACTCAACATAGGGTTTAAGTTCTAAATCCTTAAATCTTAATTTACTTAATCAAGATTTGGGTAAGAGAGTAAAATATAAATGAATTAGGTCATTGATTTACTTACTTAAACCATATAATCATCACATGATTTTGGATTAGAACTTGTTAAGTTCTAATATTGACTTTAAGGACGTAAATCTGAGATTCTACTATATACCTAGATATTGGAGATCCTAAACTTGTACCTTCTCAGAGTAGCTAGATTTGGTAATTAGATAACATTAAATATCACATGAGTTTAGATTGTGTCTCTTGCTTACTTGACTAGATTGCTTTGCATACCTTGGATATTGAGCTTTATTCCTTGAGCATAATAGGAAAACTTAGGATATGGATGATATATCCTAAGTTAGTATTTGAATTGCATATCATTCAATTTTGCCTTGATTGCAGTTGGTAGAATATGTCCTAGCTTAGTCTGCCTCTTCAGTAGTAGTATTGCATAGATTGGACTCAGACTTAGCATATTTGGATGGCTAGACTGGGGATTGATTGATTGATATTGGAGGCCCTGTATGGCCTATTGGCTGGTATGGAAGTACTATGTCTTAGGCTTATCGCTACTTTAGCTGGATTATATTGTTTTCTGATTTGCCTTGCCACATGCTTCAGTGGCATTATTTTTAGTATTTGCTCGCTTTGCCACATGTCTCAGTGGCTTCATATTTCATAGATTGTTTTGCTTTTGCCACATGTCTCAGTGGCTTTTATGTTCTTTTCCTGTTCTTAACTAGTATGTTGTATGTATACTCATATGGCTTACTTATATATATTGGCATGTTTAGATGCTAGAATTGCACATTTTCAGTACTTGTGTTTCTTTTATATTCTCAGCATATGTTAAAATGATCATAAGCATGATTAGGTTTAGAATTGTGTTGTAGTTATTGTTTCTTTTAGCTTTTAGCCTCACCTTATTTATTTTGCATTATATGTTGGCTATAAATGGATAGTTTATAGTTACCCATTTCTTTCATAGCTTGTTGCACCCTTTACTGCTTGCATGTGTAGTTAAATTAAAATGTGATATCTTTAAATGTTCAGTTCATTAAAATAGCCTAAAATGTACTTAGACAATTATCTAACTGTAACCTTTTTATTTTGTTGGCTGGGGCCCTGGCATTGTGATACCGACAAATGTCAGATTCAAACGTGTTCGTGGGCAGTGTCACTGAAGAGGAGCAGGTTCAGGAGGAGGATCGTGCTGCTGCTGTTTAGTTAGATATTGCATTTTATTTCAGTGAGATTGAGAGACATTTTCATTCTCTTTAAAATTTAGTTTGTAATAATTAATTCTGGATGTGTTTTATTTCTGCATTGTGATGAGTTACTGTATTGCATTCTCTTTTCCTACTATGTATGCTTGTGGATGTTACTCTATTATTCATTGCTTCCGCCACTTTAATATTTGTATATTGATGATGTTATAGCACTTGGTGACAAGTCCTTAGCTTAAGGCAGGTTGGGTTTACCTAACTTTACTTAAGTCAGGGATTTGCCACAGTTGGAGCACCGTACTTCCTTATTATCAGTACGGGGGCCCCACAAATATATTCTAAGACAAAAAAGGAATGCGAAGGTCATCTCAGGGCAGTATTGGAAGAACTAAGAAGCCACCAGCTATATGCCAAGTATTTGAAGTTCAATGAATCTATCGCCTTCCTAGGCCTCGTAGTAGATGCTCAAGGAATCAAAGTCAATCAGAATAAGGTCAGCACAATCCAAGAATGGGTATAACCCAAGTCAGTGACAGAAATCAGAAGCTTCCGGGGTTTGGCCAATTTTTACAGAAGGTTTGTGAAGGATTTTCTCAAATAGCCTCTCCACTCACCAAACTCATGCAGAAGGCTGTACCCTTTGAATGGTCGCTAGCTTGTAAAGTAGCATTCCAAGCACTAAATGATGCACTTACCTCTGCCCCCGTTCTAGCTCTTCTTAAGGAAGAAGTGAAATTTCAAGTTTATATGATGCATCTGGTATAGGCTTAGGTGCCGTACTAATGCAAGAAGGGAAGGTCATAGCATATGCTTCCCGTCAGCTAAAGACTCACGAAAGAAATTACACTGTTCATGATCTCAAACTAGCTGCTGTAGTGTTTGCTTTAAAGATCTGGCATCACTATCTATATAGAATTCAGTGCTTGATTTTCATAGATCATCAGAGTTTGAAATATATATTCACTCAAAGGGAGTTAAACTACCAAAATCAAGGGTGGTTAGAACTGATTAGAGACTATAACCTGGACATCCAGTACCATATAGAAAAGGTGAATGTCGTAGCTGATGCGCTTAGCCATCATGCGATTCTCAATGCTCTTATCTCTAAGAGTCCTCTTGAAGAAGAATTCTGTAAAATGGATATCAAGTCAACACGTAGTGACCAGGTGAGTACAATGCTCTCAATGATTAATGTGGAACCCACATTCCACAGAGATGTATCTATTATTCAGACAAAAGATGATGAGAACTTAATTTAAACAAGCCATCAAAAGTGGTCATCGCACTGACATTCAATTCCATAAAGGTGCTATCTATCAAGGAGATCGCTTATGGATCCCTAAGTCCATGCATCATGAGGTGCTGATCGAAGGCCATAACTCTGGATGTCAGATCCATCCTAGAAGCTTAAAGATGTATTAAGACTTGAAGCAATCCTTCTAGTGGCCAGGAACAAAGAAAAGTGTGGCTGAATTTGTTGCAAAGTGCCATGCTTGTAGTCTGGTTAAGGCAGAACACCAAAGAACCAATGGTCTACTTCATCCACTAAAGATCCCTGAATAGAAATGGATAGATATATCTATGGATTTCATGATGGGATCGTGCAAGGTCTGGAGCAGATGCAATTTGGGTTATAGTAGACCGATTAACCAAATCCACTCATTTCATTCCCATTCGGCAAACAGACTCGGTTGAGAAACTTGCCAAGCTGTCTATCAAAGAGATAATCAGGTTGCATGGAATTCCCAAATCCATTGTATATGATAGAGATAGTCAATTCACTTCTAAATTCTGGCACACCATGCATCAATATCTAGGCACAACCCTAGCATTGAGTACAGCCTTTCATCCACAAATGAATGGTTAGATAGAATGAGCAAATCAGGTTCTCAAAGATCTACTTAGACTATGTATTCTTGACTTTGCTAGATCTTTGGAAGATCACCTCCCACTAGTGGAGTTCACTTACAATAATAGTTTTCAAGCCAGTATAAAGATGGCTCTATATGAAGCCTTGTATGGCAAGAACTGTAGTATTCAGTTGGCATGGTCAGAAATAGGCAGTGTTCAGCTGTACGGATCTGAACTAGTAGAAGAAACAAACAAAATGGTTTAGTTGATTCAACAACAAATTTGTGCATCTCAAGACCACTCGAGTAAATACCTTGATCTTCACCATCACCTGCTAAAATTTTAAATTGGAGACTTTGCTTACTTAAAGGTCAGTCCAATGAATGGAGTCTTCAGATTTGGCATAGCCGGGAAACTTAGCCCTGTTATGTTGGTCCGTTTGAGGTAGCAGCCAAAATAGTTTCTTCTGCCTATAGACTAAATCTTCTAGACAACTTCGTAGCAGTCCATAATGTATTCCATGTATCATCATTAAGAAAGTGTCTCAGAGATCCATCTCACCTCTTGCAGCTCCCAGAAATTCAGATCCAACCCGATATGCCGAGGAACCAATTTGAATTTTGGCCCGCGATCGCAAACAGCTTAGAAGTCGTACTATCAAAATGATTAAAGTGCAGTGGAGGAATCGTTCTCGGAACAAAGCCACTTGGGAGAAGGAAGCCGATATGCGAGTCAAATATCCTAGACTCTTCGAGAATCCAAGTATTCCTTCTTAGCATTATAAACATCAAATTCAATTCATGTTTTTATTCTTGCCTTTTCTTTCCACTTGAGTGATGTCGAGGATGACATCATTCTTAAGTGGGGGAGTCCGTAACAACCCAAGTTGTTACCCTTGTTAATTAAAACTAATCTTCATCCTATTCATGATCCTAAAGTGTTTATCAAGTCATTAAAAGTCATCCATTAAGTCCTAGTCCAAATCAAGAGTCAAATAGATCAAGTCCTAAATTTTAAGAAATCCAAGAACTCTAGAAAATGACCTATATAAATTGACCTCAGATCGAAAATTGAACTTCACCATTACGCTCATTGCCCCCAAATTAGCTATGGGTGATGTTTTCGAGTCAATCGGAAGTCAACGAAATTTCGACGAATATTTTAATAATATTTAATACCCCGAAAATTGAAATATTAAATAGTCGTCATAATTAAAATCCAACTTTGCCGTTGCGATCCTCACCCTCAGATTAGCCAAGGGTGAAATTTTGGGATTTTTTAGAAGTTGTTGAATTTTCTTGAATATTTTAATATATTTAAATTAATTAGAAAATTGAGGTATTTATTTTGACCTTGAAATCAAAATCAGACTTTACCGTTGCAATCATCACCCCCAAATTAGCTAAGGGTGATATTTTGGATACATTTGGAAGTCGTCGGATTTTCGCGAATATTTTAATATAATTAAGTACCCCGGAAAATAGAATAATTAAATAATCATCGGAATCAAAATCCGACTTCGTCGTTGCCATCATCACCTCCAAATTAGTTTGGGGTGAATTTTTGAGAATTTTGGAGCACGTTTCTAAAATCAAAATTTTTAATTAATTAAAGGAATAAATAGTTATTTATTTCTAATTTCATTTTTTTCCTTTTCATTCCTTCTCTCACATAGTTAGCTATTCCATTAAGCTAGCCCTTACCTCCACTTTCAGATGACTCATCTCCTTCTCCCTCATTAATTGAAAGCTTTGATAGCTATGACCATCCCTCTTCCTTCCCCCCTCCTTAATAGCAAGGTTAGATGGCTATTACCATCCCTCTGCCTTCCCTCCCTCCTAGCTCATGATGGCTTTCCCTCTTCCTTCTCCACATATAAATGGAAGCTCAGCTCTTCCTCTCCATTATTTGGCTATCAAGATTATGCTCCCAAGCTTTCACCCTTCCCCCCATTGTTGAGCTTTGTGCTAAAGAAGAAGAAGAAGAAGAAGTTCCTCCTCCAAGCTTTCCAAGGTTCCTTCTTCCTCTTCTAAAGGCTAAGATACCAATTTGTTCTCCTTCCTTGGTCATTTAACTCCTTTATTATGCTTATTTACATATTTAGACATCCATGATTAAGTATGGAAGCTATTATAGTTCTTCAAAGTAATATACCTCATGCTCTGTTTTTCATCCATTCTGCACACTCCTGCCTTTATCAGCATTGTTCATATCGTTAGGATGATCTGTTTGTGCCTATTTTGGTGTCAATGGAAAGGTATCAAAAAAACCTTTCCATTGATATATGGCACTGCTCATGAAATGCTTTGGATTGAAAGTATTTGAGCTCAAAATGTGATCATTCATGGTTTTCGCACAGACGAAATCACTGTCGGGCGCTGCAGCGCGCCGTAACGTCCAGAAAATTCATTTGACCATATCTTAGTCATTTCGACTACAAATCCAACAGTTTAAAGTGCTAGATAGCTTAGAATTTTGGTGCCAACAATAATCTAAAATAATATTTAGGTTATAGACCCTAGAAAAATTAAAAATGACCAAAATACCCCTAACCTTAATTAGGTCATAACTTGACAAATTGAAATCCAATTTGGGTCTACTCCCAGTTAAAGTACTCAGTGTGATATAGAAAAGCTATATCTACTAATTTTGCTAAATTTGGACATTAAATGAAAAAGTTAGCTTTTTAATAGTTTAGAAAAATACCAAATTGCCCTTGTAAATTAAAATGACTATAACTAATTTATTAGACCTCAGAATTTTGTGTTCGTAGACTCTGAAAAATCATTGAATAGCAACAAATAGTAAACTATATAAAAATTTAGATTTCGTTAGGTGTAGTTTACTAAAATGCCCCTTAGGTCAAAAACCTTAGTTTGGACTTATAGGACTCATTTCTTATCCAAATTTGGTGCACTTATTATCTATCTTTATGCTAGACAGTAAGCAATCATTTAATAGTAAGAAATCCTATTTTGGAGCCCTTAATCAAAAAGTAGCTTTTTGGACCCTTAAGTAGGGGCAAAATGACCATATTTAGGTTAAAAATCCTTAACCCTTGAAATACCCTTTGAAATCATTAAAATCAGTAATAGAATTGATTTGAGATCAATTTAAGTCATAAGTCCCTCAATTGGGATTATTTGTAAGACATCTCAATTTTAGGTTTGAAAATCCCTAAGTAAGGTTAATATGCCTTAGTTAAAATCTATCTCTAACCTCCTTAATTAGATAAAATCAGTAAGTCTGAAGAAATTTAATCAATTCTTATAAAATTTCCAAGTCTTATCATTAGGAATCCTCACTTCACCTTAGGATCCGTTCCTTAAGAATAGGATTAATATTATGTTAGATTTCATTCATTAAATAATGGGGTTAATCAATGAATGAATCCTTAGTGTTATTAGTTTCTTGATTTTACAACTTATTTAGATTATTTTGTCTTTCAATATTAAATTTAGGATAGGAGATTCATCCTAATAAGTCTGATTTGCTTAATAAGATTTACCTCAATCATTAGTTCACATTTAGATTTAACATAGATCTTAAGTCTTACTCTTGGGATTATATGATTAAGCACAATCTTATGGTGTTTAATCCATAATCTCTAGCTTGACAGATTTTGGATAAGCTTTTAGCTTAGAATGTCTAAGCTCATAAACTTGGTCATGATGATTCCTTATAGTCGATATTGATTTAATCATATTAGGACATAGCTAGTCCTAATATTTTGTAACCTATAAGGATGAACTTTTGAGTTACACTCGATAGTAGGAATTGAAGATCCAGAAATTGTGTAGCTTTGAATAGTCAGAACGTTTAAATTAGACAATTAATGATATCACCATGTTTAGTAGAGTCCCTTGCTTACTACTTGATCTTGTGCTATGCATTCCATGAATTTTATGCTTATTTTTCTTTGAATATGACATATAAGAAAAATATTATTGCATGAAAAAAAATGAAAACTTAAAACATTAGGAAAATATTTGTATTTGGGTTCAGTACATGGTGGATTATGGTGCACATTACTCCAATGGATAGGGGTAAGGAGAGATTAGGATGCTTAACATCACTCATTGAGGAGAATGTGTTAAGCTAGGGACCCGTTCAGTCTTGCACTTGACTCCTCAGCTGTTTCTGAAATTATCCACAAAAACTAAAGTAAAAAAACTAAACGATATTTGCATAGCATTATCTGCCTTTTCAATCATATTGTACTATATTGGGATATTATGTCCGCCCTAGCCCAAAAGGGCTACGGGAATATATTGTGCTGGATTGGCGAGTTCTTTCTGATATGACAGTTTGTACATCCTTTATAATTTTTTGGCTTACTGTTTATTATGTTGTTGATGCATTTTATTTCGATTAGCTGTATTTTTTATATGTTACCCGCTTACTTAAGTAGAAGCATGCTAATAGTATAGCACCGACCGCACCTGCACCATATGCACTCCTTATGTCCCATCAATTTGCTTATGGATTTCTGCATAGTTTCTAGAGATTAAGACTTCAACTTTTAGTAGAAACTTATCTCCTATGGAGACAGCTAGTTGGCTGAAGATGGTTGAAAAGAACTTAACCAACATCAAATGCTTCAACTATGAAGAAAGTTGTCTTACTACCCATTTATTCCATGAATAAGCGGAATACTCGTGGGATAACATTCACAACACCCACTTTGTCGATTAAGAGATTGAATATATTCCTTGGGATGAATTTGTTGAAGAATTTAAATCCTAATTCATTCACCTGTCTGTACAAAATATGATAGAAGACATAATTTGAAGGCTGAAGCAAGGAAACAATACTATCTCGGATTATGAGATGGAATTTAGGAGGTTTACATGCTTTGCCCCATAACTCATTCGATCTGAAGGTGCATGATGTCACCATTTTTAGAGCGGATTACTTGACTCCATTAAATATGGCATCATCCCACTCCATCTTACATAGTTCTATCAACTTGTGTGAACAGCAAGAGTGGTGGAGCACCACTAGTTAGAAAGGTATCTAAAGAGAAAGATCCATGTAGCATCAAGCCATCACAAAGGTTTCAAATGGCACATGCCTCAATGTGATAAAGTCTATCAACTTAAAGTAGCTCCATCTGCAAAACATAATCCATGTTGTAACAGGCCTCACACTTATGAAAAGTGTCATCACTTCAGCCATAAATTCTTCACTTGGTCATCAAGACCGCATGTTTTATAATTGCACGCACTCAAAAATTGTGGATGGTGTTTGTATAAGCCATTCACAACAGAACCAGATCTTTTAAGCTACACCTTTGAGCAAAAGAGATATAGGGATGGCAATAATGCTAGATCATACAGCTGAACCTACAAGAGAGCAAGCTGTCGCTCTAAAGTTCCAAAATAACTTGAAGAAGCAGGCTAATAATTGTCCTACTGGTTGACAGATGGAAAATAAACGTCTGCATTTGCATGCAAGTGTATGTGATCTAAAGTAATAAGTCAAAGTTTTAATTCTGAGATTTATTGTCCTCTAGGAATGGTAGTTTTGATACTAAGCTATAATTTCTTTCAATAATATTTAGATGCTGATTTTTGGATTGACTTTTGGTTCCTAATTTTGCAATACAAATTACCTTAAGTTACGATATGATTTGATTAGAAGGAGAGATTTGAGTTTTCATTGTAATAGTTGCAAGGGCTGGGTGATATAGCTTCATTACTAAATAAGAATAAGCACACATACAAAGAAAAGTAAACCTCACCATTAGTTCACAGCAGAAAGAAATCAGAGTAGTTTAGGAAGAAATACTAGGAATCAACCAGAGGTTTCTGGGGTTCTCTTAGACTCCTCCTGCACTACATCTTAACTGCTCCACCATTTTTCCTTTGATGTTTCCTTCTCCTTATTGCTCTTGGTAACCCTTCTTCCCTTTGGAGAGTTATTCTTTCTCCTCTTGCTGTAGCTATTCCTTTAGGGGACTTGAATGTCAAAAATTGGAACCCTCTCTCAATCTTCAAGTCTCACTTTTATAGACTTCTTTCACGTATTTAAAATTTAATTCAGCAAATAAATCCCATTTAAAAATTTATGCTTTTATTAAATGATTATTCATTTATTCCCTTGGAAATGAAGGGATTTAGGTTGTTTGCATTTTTGTTTTATAGTGTAAACTAATTAAATTAGCCTCTTAGTCTTCCCCATGATGGGTTAAACATGTACCTTTTATAATAATATTTATAATAAAGATTCCTCAGTTTATATTGCATCCACCACTTCCATCTTTCTCATATCTTTAATTTATTTCTTCATGAATTATTTCTTGGGAATGAGAAGTTTTAAATTAATTTGATATTAATTTCAGCTATGGGAAGGGGAAGAATTCAATTTTTTGGCCTTCCCTATGCTGCATTGAATGTTAATTTTTGGTAAAAATTGTATCGGGCGCTACAGCTTGCTCCAGCGCACGGCAGCGGGCTACAGCACGCTGCGGCACTCTGTGGCATCTTAGTTTTAAATTAGCCCCTACTGTGGCGCGCTATGGTGGATCAAATACTTCTAAATTTGATATTTATTATGCCGCAGTCCGTTATAGCGCGCTATGGCGGCTAAATTAAATTTAATTTCTTCTGTTTAAGTTCCACAAATGCTGCCTTGGCACGCGCAGCGCGCTGCGTCGCGCTGAGGCGTGCTGCGGCGCGCTACAATGGGTTTCTCCAAGAATTGCATATTTAAGCCAAATTTTAATTTGCTCATCTTTTATCCTGAAAAGCAGCAAAAACACATCAAAATATATAATTTTAAATTGAAAAGTGTTTGTTCTTAATAACTTATTTTACTATAAATCTTGGAGTTGTCACTGGTCCTTCGCGAGTATATTCTTTAACACCTCTGGAAGCCATAGAAGATAACAACGTGATTTCAGGTACACATTTTAAACCTTTTTGTTAATTCATATTTTGATGCATGTCAATATTGTAATTAGTAATGCAGTCTATTTGCTCAACTTCAAGAATACTCTATTTTAATGACAAACCCTGCAATGTATTAGTCGACACTAGGGCCAGTCATTCTTTTATATCTGATTAATTTGTAAACACTCTTAATCTGCCCACGTATAAATTAGCTAAGTTGCTAAATATTGGACTTTCGTTCGGAGCCCAACACAGTGCTCATAAGTCTTGTAACGTTAAAATCCCATTATATAACAATCATTCGATTCCCAATTAATTGTTTTGTTCTGACCAATTTTGATATTATTCTTGGAATGAATTGGCTTAGTAGTCATAATATAGTAATAAATTTCCTAAAGAAGAAAGTCACTCTTCACTCTCATGGTGAGCCTGAAACTTTTGTAGAGAAGATTAGTACTCAGCTATTATTAATAAGCACTATTAAAGCCAAATAATTATTCAGTAGGGGATGTGATGCTTTTCTTGTCACCATGATGGGTAAAGTTAAAGAGAGCATTCCTCTATCCAATTATAAAAGAGTAAAATATTTTGCTGATGTATTTCCTGAGGATCTGCTAAGAATACCTCCATCTAGGGAAGTAGAGTTCTCTATTGAGTTAGTTCCCGAAACTCAACCAATATCTAAAGCTCCTTATAGAATGACACCTAAAGAACTGCAAGATCTTAACAAAAAGTGGTAAGAGCTCTTGAATAAGGGGTTCATCAGGCCTTGCATGTCACCTTGATGAGCGCCAGTTTTTTTTGTAAAGAAGAAATATGGATCTAAGTGGATGTGCATAGACTATCGTTAAATAAATAAATTCACCATCAAAAATAAATACCCATTGCTTAGAATCGAGGATTTATTTGATCATTTATTTGATGTTGTCATATTGTTAAAAATTGATTTAAGATTAAGATTTCATCAGTTGTGAGTAATGGATGCTGATGTTGAGAAGATAGCCTTCCATACTCGCTATGGCCATTACAAATTTCTTGTGATGTCTTTTGGACTCACTAATGCGCCATCAATATTTATGGATTTGATGTAGCAGGTTCTAAAGCCTTATCAAGACAATTTCATTATCATCTTTATCAATGATATTCTGGTCTATTTCTCAAACTCAGAAGAATAATGAGGATCATTTAAGAGCTGTATTAGAAACCTTGCGTGAGCACCAGCTGTATGCCAAATTTTCCAAATGCAAATTTTAGCTGAAATCTATTGCTTTCTTGGGTCATGTAGCTGTTGCCCAAGGTATTCAAATAGATCAACAGAAAGTAAGCACAATTCAAGACTAGGTACAGCCCTATATTTCACATTCTTGTTCTTTATTCACATGAGTAAAGTCACGGATGACATCGTTCTTATGTGGGGAAGTTTGTAACAACCTTAGTTATTACTCTAACTAATCCAAGTTAGGCTAAGCCAAACTGAGCTTTGGTTTTCATTCTATTAGACTCAATGGGTCATTTAAACCTAACCCTAGAAGTGTGGGATCAATCAGAGCTTATTTGAGCAATCTAGCTATTTTTGCCTATTTTAAGATTCTAAAAATTGGCTAAATTAGTTTGATCTCTAAATTAAAATTTGATTATATTTTTGAATTTCTCACACCCTAATTAGTTATAAGTGAATTTTTGGGAATTCTTAGAGCTCATCTAGATCAAAATTAGATTTAAAATTATTAATGATTAATTATATTATTTAAGGGATAATTAATATTAATTAATTTAAATATTTAAATTAATTTATTAAGTGGGATTTGTTGTTTAGGTTTATTCAACCTATAGAATAATGAAATTATTCTATAGATTCAACTAAGTTCTTAGATTCATAAGTTCTTACTTGATTATTTTATTTTATAACTTCAGATTCAGCCTTTCTTACAGTATTATTTTTTCCTAAATATTTTAGCTTTTAAGATTTTCTTTCTTTAGAGTAAGTTCAGAATGTGAACTTTAGTACCTTGGATTTTGAGATTAAACCCCAATTTGGAGTTTATACCTTAAATCCTTAAATCTTGATTTGTTTAAATTAAGATTTGGGTATGAGTTATCAAAATGCATTAATTAAGTCATTGATTAATTACTTAATTTTCATAGTCGTCATTTTTAATTTTTGAATTAGAACTAGTTAAGTTATAATGTGTTAATCTTTAAGGTCGTAAATCAATGATTTTACATTGTAGTTGGATTTTAGAAATCATAAGCTTGTAATCTCAGAATAGATAGAATGTATTAAATTAGATAACAATAGATATCACATAGATTTAGTAGTCTCTTGCTTACTTAAATATTGTTGCTTTGCATACCTTGTATTAGAGTTTTATAACTTGAACATATAAGTTGAACATAAAATATTTGTTGAGTAATCCACATAAATTTGAATGCATAAACATCATTTAATTATAAATTAGTTCATTTAGTTCTTCAGTGCTTAGTTTAGTAGAGTGTGCTCTAATTAGTTTGCCTATTCAGTTTAGTCCTTATGCAATAAATTAGACTAGACCTAGCTCTATAGTTGAATAGAATGATATATATATGATTCTATAGTCTAATTAGACCTAGCTATGTGGCTGGCTAGGGCGATAAATGTTAGACTTTTTTGTTCAGTGGCTTCGTTTAGACAATTTATGTATAGGCAGTACTTATGTAGGCACAACTCTTTTTTTGGATCCTTTAGTCTAACTAAACTTAGCTCAGTGGTTGGCTAAGGTGATATATGTTAGACTCTTTCAGTTTAGTGGCTTCATTTAGCCATGTTATATATTGTCAGTTGTGCATATATTTTACTCTTTTTTGCATGCTTTTACAGTTCATATTAACTCATTATTTTCAGTTTAATTTTACTCAATTCTTACTAGTACTAGGATGCTAGTTGTATTTCAGTTCTTTGATTCTTTAGTTTAGACTTGCTTTATGTAAATCAGCATATATTTATTTAATCATAAGCATATTACGATGAGTTTTCTTTCAGTATTTTTAGTTATTATATATTTATTGCGTAGCCTTGTTGCAGCTCCTAGTTGAGGTATGTTGTTCTACATACTTTGTTTTTACCTTATTTTTAACTATCATGCTCCTTGTTGCTTGTGCACCTCTTAAATACTTATATGCTTAGTAAAATGTGATATCTTAAAATTTGAGTTCATTCAATCAACTTAAAATGTTATTAGACGATTATCTAATTATAAGTTTTTCTCTTTCTTGATTGGGGCCCCTATCATTGTGATACTAATAATGTCTGATTCAGAGCTATTTGTGGAGGTAGCTTTAGGAGAGGTGCTTAGTTAGGAGGAGGACCTTCCTGCTGTTGTTGAACATTAAATAGTTTTCTTTCAGCTTGTGAGGATGAGTGTTCCTTTTCATTTAAAAATATGTCTGTTATAATAAAATATTCTAGATGTATTTACTTTCTACATTTTCATATTGAGCTGAGTTACTGCCTTTACTTTTTTTTTTCTTTACTGTGCTGTGGATGTGAATGTTACTTTTACTTGCTTTCGCTACTTTGATATTTTGATGTATGACTGTCAGCTTTAGGTGACAAGTCTTCCAATTAAGGTGGGTTGGGCTTATACCTAACTCAACTATAGTTGGGAGGGTTGCCACACAGTGATTGTATTCACTGTAATCATGTTAAACTCAATATTAGCATGACCATGGAGGGTATGGGGCTCCACAGATCATTACTATTACATAAAGTAGTTTGATACCTACTATATTTTTCTAATACAATATGTAGATGACATGCTAATTACAGGATCTGATATGAAAGAAATCAAGATATTAAAGAAGCAATTGTCAAAAGAGTTTGACATGAAATACTAGGGGCTAGCAAAGCATATACTTAGGATGCGGAACAGTAGGGAGAGAAGTGCTGGAATACTGAAGCTATCTCAAATAGAATATGTTGATTAAGTACTAAGAAGATTTAACATAAATGAGGCAAAGCCAATTTGCACCCCTTGCAAATTATTTCAATCTGTCAAAGGATCAAGTGCCAAAGACTGAAGCCAAATAGGAACACATAGATAGGGTTCCTTATGATACAGTAGGTGAGAGTTTGATGTACGTGATGATTTGCATGAGATCAAATATACCACATGTAGTGGGACTGGTCAACAAATTCATGAGCAACCTCAGGAAGCCTCATTGGGAGACTGTTAAATAGATTCTCAGATATATGAGAGGTATAGTGGGCAAAGCACTTTTCTTTAGAAAGTCCAAGATAGAGCTACAAGGATATGTAGACTCAGATTTTGCTAGAGACATAGATAGTAGGAGGTACACTACAGTATATGTGTATACATTGGGAAGTTTTGTGGTGAGTTGGATCTCTAGGCTCCAAACTATAGTCGCTTTATTCACTATTGAGGCAGAGTATATCATTATCACTGAAGTGAAGAAGGAGATGATTTGGTTGAAGAGTTTCTTGGCTAATATAACAATCCTAGGTTGTTACCTTGCTATAAGTATAGCTTAATCAATCTTTAATTTTAATACCATTACTTATATAACATAAAATTGAGCCTATCTAGAAAATTTGAAGTCCATTGGACTTCTCTAGGTCCAAAATAGTATTTTGGTCATCTAGATGCCCTAGATTATACCTAAAATATTTTGAGCTCAAAATTAAATCTGATTGTATTTTTGAATTCCTCACCCCAAATTAACTAGGAGTAAAAGTTTGTTATAATTTGGAAATCATTTAAGCCATAATTCATATTTAATTAAAATGGACTAATTGCATAAAAGGGTTCCTAACTTTTCTAAATTGCAAATATACCCTTTAAACTAATTTAATCTATATATCAAGAGATTCTAGTAGAAGGTCACAATTCTGGTTACCAAGTACATCCTGGCAGTACCAGATGTATTAAGATCTAAAGAAATCATTTTGGTGGCATGGAATGAAGAAAAGCATGGCTGAATTTGTAGTAAAGTGTTATGCTTATGACTTAGTTAAAGCCGATCACCAAAAGCCCGGAGGACTTCTTCATCCTCTGGCAGCTCTTGAATGGAAGTGGTTCGACATTTCTATGGACTTTGTTATGGGTTTACCAAAATCAAGATCTAGTGTCGATTCAATCTGGGTCATTGCTGATCGACTGACCAAATCAGCACATTTTATTCTTATGCTGTGGAGAAATTAGCAAAGTTGTATATCAAGGAAATTATTAGACTTCATGGAATTGCCAGATCTATCATATCTAATCGAGATAATCGTTTCACTTCTAAATTCTGGCAAGCAATGCATCAAGACTTGGGAACTACTCTAGCCATGAGCACCGCTTTTCATCATCAAACAAATGGTCAAACGAAAAAAGTCAATCAAGTCTTGGAAGATCTTTTTCGTCTCTGTATTCTGGATTTTGGAGGGTTGGGAAGATCATATTCCTCTCTTAGAGTTCGCATACAACAACAGTGTTCAGGAGAGTTTTGGCATGGCTCCATATGAAGCTCTGTATGGCAGGAAATGCAGTACTCCATTATCATAGTTTGAAATAGGCAGTGTTCAGCTATATGGTTTTGATTTAATTGAAGAAACGAATCATAAGGTTCAATTGATCCAGCAAAGAATCAAAGCAGCTCAAATCACCAGAGTAAGTATCATGATGCTCATCATCGTACTCTAGAATTTGATGTTGGAGATTTTGTGTATCTTAAAGTCAATCTGATTAAAGGCGTGTATCATTTTGGTGTAGCCGGGAAGCTAAGTCCCCGCTACGTCAGACCATTTGAAATCCTAAAGAAGATTGGTTCTGCAGCTTATTGATTACAACTTTATGAAGATTTCTCTGCATTCCATAATGTATTCTCCACATCTCTCTACAGAGATATCTTTGTAACCCATCTCATCTAATTTAACTTCCAGCAGTATCTCTCCAGCCGGATCTTTCTTATGTGGAGGAGCCTATTAAGATGTTAGCTCATGATCATAAGCAGCTGAGAAATTGCTCGATCATAATGGTAAAGGTTCAGTGGAGAAATCCCTCTTAGAATAATCTACTTGGGAGAAAGAGGCGAATATAAAAAAAAAGTATCCCAGTCTCTTTAAAAATCTAAGTACCCTTGAAAAGGCCACAACTGCCTAAGTGTTCGCCATACTCTAGCTCAACTCACAGCCTCCTACTAGTCCTCTAGGCTCCCATTTTCTCTCCTATTGTTGTTTATGAACTTGTAGAGCTTCTAAGGAATATTTATAATTGGCCTTTAGAAAGCAAACTCTAACCCTAAAAATTGGCGGAATTGGAGAAATTCAAAGGCCTCCAAGTACCCATCCTCTCCCTCTTGCTATCAATTAAGCATTCCTAAATCTATTATGTGCTGTTAGTTGCAAAATCAAAACTCAATCAGGCTCAATCGAGCCCAATTGAGCCTCGATTTGTGGACCCATCCATAGTTATCTATAGGGATGCCCAGATTCGCCCCATTGGAATATAGGGCATCACCATGTTGGTCGCACTGTTGACATTAGGTGCCAATTTATAGCTCAGTGTGTCATCGTGATGTGAGCATATGGGCTACGTCACGGGACACTTTAATTCAATTGGAGCCCGAAACCTTAGCCGCGCTTTTTTGGGTTCCGTCGAGGAAGATGAGGCCAAATTGAGTTCATGTTTGGTCTGGGCATCTTTCCTTGGACCGGACCGGTCTAGCCTTTAGACTATGTCAGCAACACTCAATTCAATGCATGCCTCAAGTCGACATGCATCGCCTGATCCGGTCAACGCATGGATTTGGCGCCATTGTTTTTAGCGCCATCCACTAATTCCACACCAGCATATGTCCTGTCTTCAGTCGCCTTATTATTTTCTGGACTACATCAAATTCTGTGCCATCTGCTAATTGGATTAATCGGAATGTATTAATGATTAATATGCAATTACTTAATATTAATTTAGGAAATTTTCATTTAATCATAACCTTAAATATACACATCCAAATCATACAAAATTATATGTCATTTTATTTAGGAAAATGAGAGGAACACAAATGATATAATTTAATTGGATTTATAACTTTATTTTCTTAATTATATTTTAATCACGATTAGGAGTTTCAAAAATCATAATTTTCCAACATTGTATGATTTTGACCTACTTAGTGTCATTCTTCTTTTTATGATATGATGATTGCATATATGTTATTAATTTTTTAATTGGATAATAATTGGATAACTTGGGTATTTGACTATAACTCTCATCAAATGTGACTTTCTTAATGTCCTATCTTGTATGTTTAGGTTTTTTTACCCTAGGACAACAAGCTCATTTTACTTATTTTGACTTTCATGTCACTTTGATTTGATAGATTTTGCTTAGATTAGTGCAGTTAGATGCCTCTTATAGATTAGTAAGCTTATGATTCAAGCCTCAATATAATGAGAGATAGTGTTGGATGTGAATCCTTAACCATGATTAATTGCCATTCTAAGTGTAATCTAACATATCCAATAGATGTAATTAGCCATTAGCACACTTCTACTTGTTGGATGTGAACCTAATAGGATTAATTTCTAACACTTAGAAGTAAGCCTAGTGATATTTCTCTTTTAGCTTCCAACCTCACTATTAAGCTCCCCAAACCTTAATTTAGCATATCCCAGCTCTCTAGTGTGGTTTAGACTCCCTCTAAGCTTTAGTGCCCTTACAATTATAAGTTAACTTAGAACTTATTGCTTGCAAACTATCCCTCTCCCGTACACTTAAAACCTCTCAATGGAGTACTTAGCTAACCTAGTGAACTATTAAACTAGAAACAATCAAATTTAAGTTTAATTAGATTGTAGTAATGAGCCTACAACTTATACCTTTTTAAGAGTAGTGAATCTATAACCTTTGTCAGTACCCATTAGCTCCTTAAGCCTTGAATCTAGTAACTAATAAAGATTACATTGCCTAAGAATAATGTAGGATTAACATCATGCTGAATATGTATACATATAAATTACTTTGTCATTTATATAAACCTAAATCAAGCTACTATTTCTCAAATTCAACTTACTTATAGTATTATCATCAATTAACTTAGAGATTGGTATATCTAAGTCAATTGGGAGCTTAATCAGCTCTAATCATTAAGTTAGATAATCTAAATCTTAAATAATAATGGTATTGACAGACTGTAATTACACGTCTGCGCTTACACTCAAGTGTACGTGGCCTGAAGTAATAATTTGGAAGGTAAGTTCCAAAATTTATCGTCCTAAGGGAACGGTATGTTTTGTTACTAAAGTATATCAATATTCAATAATGTTTAAATGGTATGATTTTAGTTTTTTGATTTGGTTCCGTTAACAAACCAAAATTATGAGTTAAGAAACTATTTGATTTAGAGAAAAGAGTTGGGTTTCCTCCATATGAATCGATAGGGACTCATGTTGAATTACTTCTCAAGCACCTTTTCTTCTTTCATGGTCATGCCAAATAATCAAGTGCACATTATATTCCTTAGAGTCATCCTCCAATTCCTACAAGTTCAAATCTTGTGCATAAAATGAACACACTAGGGCTCTATTTCAACACAGATTCTCATGAGATCACAATTAGAGCATCTTAGTTTTCTTATGTCTAGGTTGTCAAGATAGTAGTTTTTAAGTAAGCAATCTCACAAGCATTGATTCCACAAATGAGCATCACCCAAGTCACATGTAGTTCAGATAAAGAAGTGATTTTATTGGGCTCCATGTACTATGTCACATCATCCATGAGCTCTCAATGAATCCTCTTCCTCCTTTCATGTATGCTGAGCAATGAAGTTCCATTAGTGGGAATTAGCTCACATGCCTTAACCTCTTGATTGAGCTCAAAGCTTGGTGTAGTAAGGCTCAAAAACTTCTAACATAGTTCTAAGCACTAACGCACACATGTCCAGCCCCAAACCAAGCTGTGAGCTATGGAGCACAAGACATTTATTTAGATATTCATTTTTATTTTTTATATTTTCTTAACCGATTTTTCATTTAGTCCATAATATGATTTTTAAGTAATTTTATAAAGTCATTTGAACACAGATTATTTTATTCACTGCTTGAGGAAGTTCTACAACATTCTTTATATCCCTTACATTTCACATTAAATTCAGCTCAACCCTCCCCAAGGGGGTCTAGCCTTCTATTACAGCTGAGATATAAAAAAAAAAACATGGAAGGATGAAGAACCTTTCCTGATCCGCTAAAAAGAAATTAAAAGAAAGATTAGGAGTGTACTAGGAACAGTTCTTATTGGGGTTCTCTGGATCTTCCCTCTTCTTCCTCTCTTTTATTCCTTTAGCTCCCTAGTGCAGCTTTTACTTCTTTCTCCTCTAGCAATGGCATCTTCAACCTTCCTTGGAGAGGTCTCCTTCTTCTTCTATGCAGCCTCTAAAAATCTGAGATTTTGGAGTGAAAAATGGGAATCCTTCTCATGTCAAGAGAGGCTACATTTATAGATGAGACTTTCTCCTTTCTTTGCATTCAAATTCTTCCTTTTTCCCTCCACCATTTATGCTGTAATGAGTGCATAACCCACTTGATGCATGAAATAATTTCTCCTTTCACATTTTTAAATCTTGTAATCATTTCAAAAACCTTCCTTTTCTCTAAAAAATATTCTATTGGCGAAGGATATGTTAGCTAGGAGACAGGCTACTGGCTAGGGGTCTTGTCCCATCTACAACAAATGCCCCAAAGGGACAAAGACTACGGCACCCGCTGTAGCGCGCTGTGGCACGCTATAGCGATTTAGGTTTCAAGAACTCATACACGGTAGCACGCTGTAGCGCCTTTACATTTCGAATGTGTTCACGGTAGCTCGTTGTGGTGCACTGTAGCGAGTTAAGTTCAAAAAACTCACCCACAGTAGCACGATGCAGCGCACTGTGGCTTGCTGTAGCAGCTAAGTTTCAAAGTTTGAGTCTGCTAAGCCTTAAGGTCTCATCCGCTATAGTGTAGTGCAGCACACTGTGGCACGCTGGAGTGAGTAAAGTTTTGAAATCTTACCAGCTGCGGCGCACCGCAGCAGCTCAGTTTCAAAGTATCATGTGGCGCACTGTAGTAATGTAAGTTCAAATCGTCATTCGTGATACCGCTCTATGGTGTGCTGCGGCATGCTATAGCGAACATAAGTTTAGAACCTTCATCCGTTACAGTGCGCAATGGAGCACTGTAGTGATTGGAGTTTTGAACTTGTGCTTGCTATAGCAGAATCACTCTAGGCTGCAGAAATCCCCTTGGGTTTGTGCTGTCTGCTACCCAGTAGCCAGAGTGCGCTATGGTGCGCTGCAGCAGTTTTCTCCCAGAATTTGCAAAAATGCTCCAGATTCTTCTAGAATTTGCTGTGTTCTCATTTTTTCCTGAAAATAAATAAAATTTGATCAAGTAGGCTACTTCCAATACGGACTTGTATGGCATTTTACTTTATTTATGCTATAAATTATGGATTCATCACACCCCCACACTTAGATTCTTGCTCGTCCTCGAGTAAGCTCAAAAAATGAATTTTCTATTTCAAAAGTATGAGAGTCAAAGTTTTAATATCAATGTGAGATTTTATTGTTGTTTAAAACATGTTGTAACTGAAATGACTAGCAAAATTTTAGCCACTAAGCATTTCTAACTCCGATTATAATCCTTGGTTGCTTGTCCAGTCTCCAATTTTAAGTCTTGTAATGCTTGATCTTCATGATGGGAGAGGTTCTTTAGAATTTCCTAAACTAGTGAGGCCGTGAGTGACCAAGAATTTTGTGTCAAATTTGCTCATTCTTATATATCACAAAGATACACAAATATCAGGAGAGATACTTTTCATCATCAAATTTCACTTTTTTCTTTAGGAGAGATATTTTTCTTCATCCCTTTTTCCAATTCTTTATGATCAAGAAGTCCTATAGGAGCCTAGCACACTCATTAGTTCACTCAATTTTTCCAATCACTAGTTTTTGGTTCATAGATTTCCCCCACACTTAGACCTTTGCATTGATCTTGTTAAATATTTATGGACTAGATACAACCAGAGACCATTCCTTTATTTTGAAGATTTAGTGTTGTAAATTTGTTGAGTTTTTTTTCATTAAGCAAGTTTTAATTGACTTTAAATCTTCTAATTGATATTTTCTTGACATTCATGCATTGAAAAGTTCAGAAAAATTATTCTTTGTAACCCATAGAGAAAATGGAGAAGTATGAAAATCCATAATTTATTCATTCAAAAGGGCAAAACACAAAAAATAAAATAAAAATGAAAATAAGAAAAAGAACAACCTATTTTGCATAAATTGCCTCCCACTAAGCACTTGTTTTAATGTCTCTGCCAGATGCGTGTAAAATAACCTATGTGATTCCTTCCGTTGGGAGGTCTTGTAAATTCCATCCTGCTTTCTCCTGCAGGTTACTTTCTTCCAAATATGGCTTCAATCAATTCCCATTTACCTTGAAGGTTCCCTCACTTGAAGTGACATCTATGGCTCCATGAGGGTAGACCTTTGTCACTGTGAATAGGCCCGTCCACCTTGACTTTAATTTACCTGGAAATAATCTCAACCTTGAATTAAAAAGGGGTACCTTCATCCCTGGTTGAAAATGCTTTGGTTTAATTAATTTATCATGCCATTTTTTTATTTTTTATTTGTACAACTTGGAAATTTCATAAGCGTTTAATACGAATTCATCAAGCTCATTCAATTGCCGCATTCTCCTTACTCCTACTTGTTGAAAGTTGAAGTTCAATTTCTTGATGGCCCAAAAAGCATGGTGTTCCAGCTCCATGGGAAGATGGCAAGACTTACCATACATAACTTGTATAGGGACAGTCCCAAGGGAGTTTTAAAAGCAGTTCTATATGCCCATATGGCTTCTTGAAGTTTTGATGTCCAATCTTTCCTTTTCTGATTCACTATCTTCTCCAGGATCTGCTTCAGTTCCCTATTTGAAACTTTGACATGTCCACTACTTTGAGGGGTGTATGCAATTCCCACCTTATGCTTTACACCATAGTTTCTCAGCAATCTCTCAAGCTGCCTATTATAGAAATGCTTTCCCCCATCGCTTATGAGGAATCTAGGTGTACCAAATCTAGTAAGTACATGCTCCTTGATAACAGTTTTAGCATCTTTGTTCATACAAGAAAGCGCATCTACCCACTTAGAAATATACTCAATAGCAACAATAATATACATGTTCATTTGGGATTAAGGAAAAGGCCACATGAAACCAATTCCCCAAATGTAGAATAACTCCACCTCAAGGATCCCATTTAAGGGAAGCTTGTCCCTTTTGCTTAGGTTTCTAGTTCTTTAGCATTTATCATAACTTTTAACATACTCAGCAGTATTTTTGAACAAATGTGGCCAAAAGGACCCAGATTGAAGCACCTTAGCAGCAGTTCGATCATTTCCATGGTGCCCTCCATAAGGGGATGTGTGACAATGGTAGAGGATATCCTTAATTTTCAAATTGGGCACACATCTCCTTAGGAGTTGATCATTGCAATACTTACAAAGCAAGGGATCATACCAAAAGTAATTTTTTATATTGGCATAAAAAAATTTTCTTTGTTGGAAGTTCAAGTCCTTTGGTATAACTCCTCCTGCAAGATAATTTGCAAAGTCAGCAAACCATGGAGGTTTTGTCAATGAAATAGTGTACAGCTTCTCTTCGGGGAATGACTCGCTAAAATTAGTCAATTCATCATTTTTTTGGTGGGTCAATCTAGATAGGTGGTCAGCTAACACATTCTCGCTTCCCTTTTTATCCCAGATTTCTAGATCAAATTCTTGCATGAGCAGCACCCAACGTATTAAGCGAGGTTTTGTTTCTTTCTTTTGAAGGAGATATTTAATGGCTACATGATCAGTGTAAATAATAGTTTTTCACCCAATGAGATATGACCTGAAGTTAGTGAATGCAAATATGATGGCCAAAAGTTCTTTCTCTATGGTGGCATAGTTTCTTTGGGCATCATCCAGAACCTTACTAGCATAGTAAATTGAATAGAAGGTTCATTCCTTTTGCTGCCCAAGGACTACACCAACTGCAAGGTCACTCACATCACACATAATTTTAAAAGGGATATCCCAATTTGGGATAGAAATTATAGGAGCGGAGATCAAGGTAGTCTTAATAGCATTGAAACCTTTCAAGCAATTTTCATCAAATTTGAATTTGACATCTTTTCGAAGTAGTCTACACAGCAGCAAGCTTTTATTGGAAAAGTCCTTCATGAACCTTCTATAAAATCCTGCATGCCCCAAGGAAACTTCTAATTCCTCCAAAAGGATACGATGCATACATAGAGTTGGGCTAATCTCCTTTATATCTACTATACTCTATCCAATTGCTCTCTTATGGTCTTTTAAAACCTTACATAATTGATTCTCTTGATGCTGATTCATCAAGATAGAAATTAATATAGGTAAAGATGTCCCTTCCCTTAGATATGCATATTTTAAGTGTGAAGGTAGAGGTTTTAATTCTAATTCAGGAGGGATATCTATGGATGGTTGAATTATTTTTCTTTATTTAATATGCTCCTCCACCACTCCTTCATCCCTGTGGTCCTTGGCTTCCTCGCTCATTTGCAACTCCTCTTCTCCCAAGTCTCCCAATATCAACACATCTTCAATTGAACTAATTCCCCACCATTCTTTATTAGGCTTATATGGGTGTTGCATCGCATCATTTATATGAAATATCACCTCCTCATCTCTATTACATAATCTCAATTCCCCTTTATCAACACTGATCATTATCCTTCTAGTAGCCAAAAATGGCCTTCCCAAAATGATGGGGATTTCTTGGTTTTCATCTTCCATGTATAAGATTATGAAATCAACTGGGAAGATGAATTTGTCAACCCTTATAAGCACATTTTTGACAATTCCTAAAGGAGTTTTTACCTATCTGTCAGCTAATTGGAGTAGAATAGAGGTAGGCTTCAAGTGATATATTCCTAATTCTGTGAATATATAGAATGGCATTAGATTTATGGATGCACCCAGATCATTAAGGGTTTTTTTGAATGATTGGTTCCCAATAGTGCAGAGGATAGTGAAGCTACCTGGGACCTTTCTTTGACGGATCACACTACACTCTTCCGTTAAAGCCACGATCTCCTTCTCAACAATCCTTCTTTTCTTTGATAGGAAATCTTTCATAAACTTGGCATAACTCAGCATTTGCTCTAATGCATCAGCAAATGGAATGTTTATGTGAAGAGTTTTAAGAGTTTCCAAGAATTTGTGAAATTGAGCATCAAGTTTCTTTCTAGCCATTCGCTGAGGGTAAGGGATGTTAAGGGTAATCTGAAATTGGTTGTTTAGTTGAAATTTTTCTGAATCCCTTACTTCATTCTTCTCATTCTTACTCATTACATCTTCTTCCCGTGGTTCCTCTCTAGTGGTTGTGATGGTTTTTTTAGCCTCCTTATGCATAACTAGTTTTGTTATTTTACCACTTCTTAAGGTTATAGAGTTTCCTGATTCATTCTCACACTCTCCAAGTACTCCTACTAAAGCCAGTTTGCTTAATTGTCACATGATCTCATTTAATTTTTGTTCAATTCTTTTTACTGACTCTTGATGCTTTAAAAGAGTATGTTCGTGTCGATTTAGCGTAGCATCTATTTTATTCATAAACTCAGTGGTGGATGTTCTGAATTCATTAAAGGAGTACTCCATCCTTTCTCTACTTTCGACATGGTTCATAATTATGTTGACCTTTCTCAATTCATAATCTCCCTCTTGACTTGATTTTAATTGTGCACATTCTAACTTTTTAATAAGTTGAGTGATTTGATTCTGGAGTTCACAAATTTATAGCAAGTATTTCAGAGAGTTATATTCATTTTTAGCTATATGATCACTTCAGTTGATAGGCCATTGGTAGGCATTTGTCGCCATACCTTCCAGGAGGTCATAAGCCTCCTCTTAGGTTTTACTGCTAATTGAGCCTCCGGCGGCCGCATCTATGAGTGTCCTTATTGGAGCATTCAAACTATTATAAAAGATTTGAACTTGCATCAACAAGGGGAACCCATGATGTAGGCATTGCCTTAAGCATTCTTTAAAGCAATCCCAACTATCATACATCGTCACCCTCAAGTTGATTGAAGTTGGTTATCTCAATTCTCAGACAAGCGGGTTTCATCGGAGGGAAATATTTGGGTAGGAATTTCTTAGCCAAATCATGCCAAGTACGGATTGAATCGCTCAGGAGAGAGCTAAGCCAACTCTTGGCTCTATCTCTTAGGGAAAATGGGAAAAGCATGAGTTTAATGGCATCTTCTATGGTGCCCCACTCTGAACCCTCAGGATCTAGACTTAAGGGGTGGTGTGCCACTCTAGCAAATCCCTCACTTATCATTGGATTAGGTTGGATCCACAATCCACTAATAAGGGAAGGATGTGTAGAGAATGAATACATAATATCAGTCACTAAATCAATACAAGTATAGAGTGCGGAAGCATATAAAATAAACAGTACATCTATTTCACCATATATCAAATGAGAGACAAAAAGTAAAGTACTAAGAAATAATAGTGCAAAAAGTAAATATAATCACAAGGGTACCTGTATTATTACAAAATTTACTCAAAGTTATAAATAAATTAGAAGCAACTCTCATCCTCACAATGAAAATAAAAAGAGCTAAAGGTCTTCAGCTCCAATCTGTTGTTCCTCCTCTGGATAAGGCTCCTCCTCAGGCACTGGATCTTTAAGCTGCTCAAATCTAACATTGTCGATTTCACAATGCTAGGGCCCCAGCCAATAAAAGAAAATTCTTATTAGACAAATTGTCTATGTATACTTTAGGCTAAATATTTTACATTAATTATTAATGTCACCATTTTACTTAAATAAACAAATGTGAACTAACTAGCATAGGAGTAGTAAGCATACAAGGAATAGAATAAATTATAAATATAGCATTTATAACTAAGCAGACATTGAGACAAAAAGGCATACCTCAAGCAATCCAATCAATGAATAGGCATACATATATAATGCAGTAAGTAAAAGTACTGAAAGAAAAATATAATCCTAAACATGCTGATGATCACATGACATATACAGATTAAAATAGAAATCTGAAAGTAGTACATATAGTAAGCAGTAAAATCTAACATCTTATAAATATATACAAGTGAGCAGATAAGTAAAAAAATATAACTCACTAAAATAATATGCACCAATAATATAGTAAATAGTAAACTGAAACTGAAATAAGTATGTATGACTGCCATATCAAAAAGAATTGGCCAATCTGACCCAGACAAAAATTCTCAAAGCCTTTCTGGGTTAGGGCAACAGAACAGAATAGTAAGACTAAAGAGGTAGTAAATACAATTGCAAAATCTTTTAGTTATTTTACTTTTGTTTCTGTGGACACGTCCAGAAACAGCTATGGAGTCAAGCACATCTGCTAGACTATATGAGTTCCAAGCTTAACACACACTTCTCAATGAGTAATGTTAAGCATTCTTATTTCTCCTTACCCCTGCACAGTAGAGTAAAATGCGCTAGATCACCAAGTAACAGAACCCAATGCAAATGTTATCCTAATATTCTATATTTTCATTTCATGCACAAAATTCTCTTATATGATATGTCCAAGGAGTTAAAGCACAATTTCAAGGAATGCTTGAGCAACAAAATCCAAGTAGTAAGCAAGAGACTCTACTAAACATGGTGACACTATTGTTATCTAATTAAATTATTCTAACTATTCTAAGTTACACAAGTTCAAGATCTACAATTCCTACTATCGAGTGTAACTTAGAAATATGGCCTTCTAAGTTAAAAAGGATTAGAACTGATCAGGTTCTAACTAATTTAATCAAGTACGACTATAGGTTAAGTAATAAATCAGAACATCCTAGTTTGATGAATTTAGCCATTCTAATTAAGATCTGATCAAGATCTACTAAACTATAGATTATAAATTAAACACCACGAACTTTGGCTTAATCACATAATCCAAAGGGTACTAAGAGTGAACTACAAATTAGAGCAAATCCTATTTAAGCAAAGTTAAGCTTAATAGGATGGTTCTCCTATAGCGAGTCTAAGGTTAAAAGACAAAATAATCAAAATTAAATTGTAAAATCTAGAAACTAATGAAATTAAGGATTCATTCATTGAATAAACTCATTATTCAATGAATGAAATCTAACATATGAACTAGTCATAGTCTTAGGAATAGTCCTAATGTGAAGTGTAAATTCTAAGAAAAGACTTAGGGAAATTTTTTGAGAATTTAACTAACTTGATTTAATAGCTAATTCTCTTCACTCAAAAGATTCTAATATAGTTTTAATATTGATTTTAATGATTTAAAAGGTAAATTAGGGGTTAAGGACGCTTAACCTAAAATTTGGGCAAAATGACTATTTTGCCCCTACTTAAGGGTTCAAAAAGTTACTTTTGATTTAGGGTTCCAAATTAGAATTTCTTATTGCCAAATGATTCCTTACTATCTAACATGAAGTTAGATAATAAATACACTCAATTTGGATAAGAAAAGGATCCTATAGGTCCAAACTAAGGATTTTGATCTAAGGGGCAATTTAGTAATTTACACTCAATGGAATCTAAATTTTTATATAGTTTATTATTGGTTACTGTTCAAGGATTCCATATAGTCCAAGAATACTAATTTCTGAAGTCTATTGGATTAGTTAAGGATAATTCAATTCTAAGGGCAATTATGGATTTTTTTCTAAGGCAAATAGAGGTCAAAAAGCTACATTTCCATTTAGTGTCCAAATTTAGCAAAATCAATGTCTATAGCTTCCCTATAACACATTGAGTCCTTTAACTGGGAGTAGACCCAAATTGGACTTCAATTGTCAAGTAATGACCTAACTAGGGTTAGGGGTATTTTGGTCAACTTATGGTTTTTAGGATTCCTAATTGAAATTTTATTGTAGATTACTGTTAGTGCTAAAATTCTAAGCTATCTAGCATTTTGAATCTTTTGATTTGGAGTCCAAATGACCAAGTTATGGTCATTTCAATGTTAAGGTCTATTTTCTTGAAGGGGGTCAAAACTCAATCTTTTTCATATTTAAAACTCACATACAATTTTACACAGTGCTCAATTTTACTTAAATTATGTTCAAATTTGATAAATTTTTGTCCTTATATGGTTCTTAGGTCCTCAAAATTGGAAAATGGTGAAATTTTGGCCATTTCAGTCGATCTTGGGCCAATCTGGACAGTTCTGGGTGCTACGGCGAGCTGTAGCGCCCGACGGTGATTCCGCCGGGGCGAAAACTGCAATAAGTCTATTTTTGGGCTCAAATACTCTCAACCTAGAGCACTCATGTGTGGTGCCATATACCAATGAAAAGGTGTTTCCGAGACCTTTCTATTGATGCCAAAATCGGCACAAAAGGATTATTCTAACTATGCAAACAAGGGAATTAAAGGTCAAGGTATGAAGAAGAAGAAGGAAAAATAGAGCTGTTAAAATTTCCTAAAATCATAAGCCTAATGAGCTCTAATGAACTCCACAAGCTCAATACAGATTTTTTAAGGATGAAACCTATGCTTAAGAGTAAAAAAGGAATAGCCATTGAATACATTCAATGGGGGAAAGGGAGTACATTGGCTTTGACAATGGCAGATTTCCTAAAGGAGGCTTGAGAGCTTGTGAGATCCTTCCTTCAGCAAGCACAGCAATGGGGGATTCAGCTGGGCAAAGAAGATAGGGGAAATGGAGAGCTAAGAGACAAAGGCTCTTTTAATGGAGGGCTTCCTGCCATGGGATGGGATGGGCCTAAGCTGTCCCCTCCCACTTGGTGAGATTAGGGGGGGGGGGGGGCTGGCAGGAGATAGAGGGGTAGGCTAGGCTGAGCATAGTAGGGGTACTGAAGGGAAAGGAGCCCAAAATTGGATTGAATATCTGTGGATCCCAGCCAGCCAAAGAAGAAGGAGGGAAAGAAGATAAAACTTTTGATTCTTAAAATGACTTTATTTAATTAAATTAATCCTAAAGAAAAATCAGGTTTTATAAATGTACTCTAAAATATCTCAAAAATTCACCCCAAGCTAATTTAGTGGTGAGGAACAAATGGAGAAATTAGATTTTGATTTCGACAACAATTTATTTAGTTTTTTTATTTTCTAATTAATTAAATATATTAAAATATTTGAGAAAATTCCACGACTTCTGAAAAATCTCAAAATTTCATCCTTAGCTAATTCGAGGGTGAGGATCACAATGACGAAGTCTGATTTTAATTCTGACGAGTATTTAATTTTTCTATTTTTTGGGGTATTTAATTATATTAAAATATTTGATAAAATCAACGACTTCTAAACACGTCTAAAACATCACCCCTATCTAATTTGAGGGTGACAAGCATAATGGAGAAGTCGAATTTTGATTTTAAGGTCAAGCTAAATATCTCAATTTTTTTATTAATTAAATATTATTAAATATTCCAAATTATTTGATTGAGCTCCGAATCACTCCAAATCTCCAGGGATTGATTTTAATGACTAGATGAACTCAATGAAATAATATTTAGGATGCAATTAAGCTAAAATTAAGCTAAGTAACAACTTATGGCTGTTACATCTTCAGAAATGCCATTAAACCTAAAGGTATCACAAATCTCAAGGAAATTTGAAATGGGTGAGTTAGGGTCCTCCATGGCTAACCCACCAAATTAATTATTTTGAACCATGCTAAGTGTTAAAGATTTGTTCTCAAAATTATTGGCTTCTATATTTGGCCTAATAATTACATGTGGGATACCCCTAACAGTGGGCAAGACATAGTCTCTGAGTGCTCTACCCCGTGGTTCTTTTAAAGGCTCTCTAGGATTCGCTTCAAAATTTTCCATGATGGCTTGTTGATGATTTAAAATGGCAAGTTATCTTCTAGCTTGGAGATAGGTTCTTTTAATTTCTAGATAAAAAAAATATTCAGTACAATTTCTTCTACTCATACAAATTAGAAATTAAGCTATCAAGAATAAGTATAACAATAATGTTTAACAATTCAGCAAATGAAAGAAAAGTAAAATAATTAGTCTAAACTACAAATTAGTACAGAAATAAATACAATAAGAAAATAAAACTATACACAAAGAGATTTGTTTAAATCACTATTTGCTAGTAGATTTTCCTTAATACAAACAATTGCCGTTCCCCGGCAACGACGCCACAAACTTGACAGACTATGAGCACACGTCTTCGCTTGCATGCAAGTGTACGTAGTCTGAAGTAACAATTTGGAAGGTGTGTTCCAAGATTTATCATCCTCAAATAATAATGTGTTTTGCTACTAAGGTATATCTATATTCAATAATGTTTATACAGCACAATTTCATTTTTTTTTTATTTGGTTTCATTAACATAGCAAAATTCTAAGTTAATAAACTATTTAATTTTGAGAAGAGAGTTGGGTTTCCTCTATGTGAATCGATGGGACTTATATTAAATTACTTCTCAAGCACCTTTCATTCTTTCATATTCATGCCAAGTAATCAAGTGCACATTGTATTCCCTAGAGTCCTCCTCTAAATCCTACAAGTTCAAATCTTGTGCATGAAATGAACACACTAGGGTTCTATTTCAGCACAAATATTCTCATGAGATCATAATTAGAGCATCTTAGTTTTCCTATATCTAGGTTGTTAAGATAGTAGTTTTAATTAGGTGATCTCACGAGCATTGATTCCACTAACGAGCATCATGCGCATCACGCACAGTTCAGATAAGGAAGTGATTTCATTGTACTCCATGGACTATGTCGCATCATCCATGAGCTCTCAATGAATCCTCTTCCTCCTTTCATGTATGCTGAGCAACGGAGCTCCGTTAGTGGGTCTTAGCTCACATGCATTGACCTATTGATTGAGCTTAGAGCATCATGCAGTTAGGCTCAAGAACTTCTCACATGGTTTTAAGCACTAATGCACACATGTCCAGCTCTAAACCAAGTTGTGAGCTATGGAGCACAAGACCTTATTTAAATATTCATTTTATTATATTCATATATTTTTAGTAGATTTTGTTATCCAGTTCACATCATGATCATAAATAAATTCATAAAGTCATTTGAAAACAAAATTTTATTCACTGCTTGAGGAAGTTCTCCAACATTCATTTTGTCCCTTACATTTCACATTAAATTTAGCCTAACCCTCCCCAAGGGGGTCTAGCCTTCCATTACAGCTGAGATACAAAGAAAAACATATAAGGATGAAGACCCTTTCATGATCCACTAAAAATAAATCAAAAGAAAGATTAGAAGTGAAAAATCTTCCCTTTTCTTCCTCTCTTCTTTTCCATTAGCTCCCTAGTGCAACTTTTACTTCTTTCTCCTCTAATAATGGCCTCTTTAACCTCCCTTGGAGAGGTCTCCTTCTTCTTCTATGCAATCTCTAAGAATTTGAGATTTTGGAGTGAAAAATGGGAACCCTTCTCAAGTCAAGAGAGGCTGCATTTATAGATGAGACTTTCTCCTTTCTTTGCATTCAAATTCTGCCTTTTCCCTCCACCATTTTTGCTATAATGAGTGCATAACCCACTTAATGCATGAAATAATTTCACCTTTTGCATTTTTAAATCTTTTAATCATTTTAAAAACCTTCCTTTTCTCTAAAAAATATTCTATTGGTAGAGGATATGTTAGTTGATAGGCTACTGACTGGGGGTCTTGTTCCAGATGCAATAATTGCCCTGAAAGGACAAATAATATGACGCCCCCTGTAGAGCACTGTAGCGCGCTGTGGCGCACTGTAGCAGTTTAGGTTCCGAAAACTCATCCGCGGTAGCGTGGTGCAGCACACTATAGCGAGTTAAGTTCAAAAAACTCACTCGCGGTAGCATGCTGCAGTGGGCTGTGGCACGCTGAGCAGCTAATTTTCAATGTTTGAGTCTACTGAGCCTTAAGGTCTTATCTGCTGTAGCGCACTGTAGCACGCTGCAGTGCACTGTGGTGCACTAGAGCGAGTCAAGTTTTGAAATCTTTCCAGCTGTGGCGCACTGCAACGGCTCAGTTTCAAAGTATCATCCACTATGGCGTGCTGTAACGATGTAAGTTCGAATCTTCATCCACATTAGTGCGCTATGGCATGCTGCGGCGCGCTGTAGCGAACATAAGTTTCGAAACTTCATCCATTGTAGCGCACTGTGGCGCACTGTAGCAATTAGAGTTTCGAACTTGTGCTCGCTATAGCAGAATCGCTCTAGGATTCTGAAATCCACTTGGGTTGGTGCTATTTGCTTCCAAGTAGCCGTAGCGCGCTCTGGCACGCTACAGTGTGCAGAGCGCGCTATAGTGCATTGTAACGGTTTTTCCCAAAATTTGCAGGAATGCTCCAGATTCTCCCAAAATATGCCGTGTTCTAACTTTTTTCTAAAAATAAACAGAATTTGATCAAAGTAGGCAGTTTCTAATATGGACTTGTATGACCTTTTTCTTTATTTATGCTATAAATTATGGATTTATCAGTTATCACATAATTTACAATTACTTAAAATTTATTGAAATGATGCTTTTCTTTGAAACTACAACCTTGAACATTCATCAAGACATTTGTGCATAAATAAAATATTCAGAACATAAAATTTAAGGGTCTCATATGTAAGATGTCAAGCCAGGGCAGGCTGTGGAGTACTAAAGAGATCTCACATATCCTAGAGGGGGGAATGTGAGACCCCACTTTTTTACTTAAAAAGGAAGACGTGCTTAACTCCTCACTCATTATATAATTTATGCCTGTAGAATGGAAAACTTAAAATAACTTGAATAATTAAACATTAATTATCACAAACTTATTGATTGTGAGTGTTTTTCATAGTCTTATGGATATGCTTCTTAACATAGTCTTTGACTATGTTTACTTAGTCTATGTGGCTAAGTTTCACTTTACTTTACAATTTTGTTCTTACTTTTTGTATTGTAGTTTACTTTACTTTATAGTCATTACTTTATGTAGTGTATGCTACATTACATTTATTTTATGCTTCACTACTTCAATCACTTTTACTTAGCATAATATTCATTTAATGTAATCATGTATTTAATGTATGCTTTTATATGCACTTCAATAGTTTCTATCCTTATTAGGATGCCTATTTTTCACTTGTTATTGCAGTCTTGAGCAAACTTACTTGTGTCCTTACTGTTTAATTTGTTCACTATCTTTTATACAGTATTTACCCATACTTTGATGCTTAGTGCTCCGCTTATAGTCTTTGATTGCAAAAATTGCAAATGTGATATCAAGCTATAACTTAATTTATAACTTAGCTTAATCTTAAAATATACTTAGACTTTTTAAGTCTAACCACTTGTTTTATTTTGTTAGATGTGCCCTACCATATTTAAAACCAAATACGGTAGGTCAGGGCGTCATTTGAACAGTGGTACTGGGACTAACACCGGCTGTTTATAGATTGAAGATTTTGCTTCTGCATCCCTTTTACTATTTTAGTAAGGATGAAATAAATTTACTTTGATTTCATGTAATTAAGTTTGTAAACTTAATTTCTATGATGTTCTTACTTTATTTTTGTAATGGATTTACATTGATTTACCTTCTTAGTTTGGATAAAGAATTTGATGCATTTGCTTATTACATTTTTCTTACTTGTTTATTTTACCACTTAACTTATCTACCTCACAAATATTCTTGGCCACATAGCACTTAATATTAGATTAATTTCCTTCTAATTCAACGTTAAGTGCTATGGTAACACCCTAGTATTAGATTGGGTTTCCTTATTCGATATAATGGGGGTGATAGTTGGCATCAGAGTCAAGGTTGAGGATACTAAGTTAAGTGAATATACATCTATCCAAATCAAATAATGCTAATAACCAGAATAAATGAATTTAAGAATGCCATCATAAGTATCAAACATCAATTCAATAATGAATCTAACTTAACTTAAACCTTAAATTAAACTCACAGCTAGCGAGTTGTGAAATTGACTTAAAATAGTATACTAAAATGTTCTTTCAATATTTGGATAAAGACTATCAGAATGGACTAAAGTATGGCAGGCTCTACATTGCAGTGTCATCGGCAAGTGGAAACATTCTCAATAAAATCCTTAAATCATCAGTGCTTAGAGGTGACTGCATTCTCGAATTAGCTAGGGAATGGTTATCCAGAGTGACTGATACTTTTCAAGCAATTGGCTGCCTAGATCACATCCACTTCAGATTGATGGATCAACTCTTTGACAACTACGTCAAGGAGTGGTGGGACCCTACTTTTGAGAGGCTTGTTCATGAGAGTTGATGTTTCCATTTTGCTCTAAATTATCATGATTTTGAGATTATGTTTTATGCAAAATTTTTGTAGATGATCGTGTTATCTTCTTTAGTAGTAGCTTTCATCTATTTTGTTTCTTTCTAAGCACTCCTCATATTGTACTCATAAATATTACAGTTTTAATGAGAATCATTTCTATTTTCCTTGTTCTTGAATTGTATCTCTCTTTCTCTTCTTTAGTATGAATTATGAACCCGGCACTCCTGCCCCTTCTGTGGCAAAGGAAGCTGCATCTACTACTTCATTTCCTACAAATTAGCTCAAAACTCTTATGAAAATGATGAGGGTGATGATAAAGGTGCATAATCATGTTGTGGATAAGATGGCTTTGATGTGTCCCTCAACCCAACATACACCTACTCCTCCACTAACTCCGGATCTAGCCCCTCAACAGATTCATGTCACCTCGCAACCCACTCCTTGTCCAGTGGTGGACAGTTTTCTTCTCACTTTCCTGAGACTGAACCCTCCCACGTTCAATGGTTTTGCTGCTCATATTGAAGCCGCCAACTGACTAAGAGTAATTGAGAAAGTCTTAGCTAGTATTAAATTCCCCAAAAGAGAATCTATTTTCCTCTCCACCCATCTATTTCAAGAAGAAGCAGAATTTTGGTGGGACAGTAAACTTAAGACCTCTCTGAAGTTCGCATCATGGATATCCCTTTGAAAGAATTTGAAGAAGTCTTCCGTGAGGAATTTATTCCTCCTTCCATAAAGACAATCATAGAGGATGAGTTCATGCAGCTCACCCAGGGACATCGGACAATCCATGTCTACGCAATAAAGTTCACGAAGTTTTTACATTTTGCTTCTAATCTTGTCCAACGTAGATAGCTAGATGTAGCCATTTTTTTTAGGAACTGAAGGACTCGATTAAAATCCATCTGATATCTTAGCATCCCGATAACATTTCTAAGCTCTTGAAAGGAGCCAGAATGATTGAGCACCATCAAATGTAGATGGAGCTCAAGAATCGACCTCACCCCTCAACTTCCAAGTTTGAGCCATTCAAGAGGAACTGTTCTCAAGGACCCAAGACATATCAGCTCACACAGAATAATAATCAACCTGAAAGGCCTGGAGCTCACTACCAAAGGCCATATCCCTATGACAAGTGTTACCATTTCAGCAATCGGTGCTACACTTGTGGCAGGACCAGTCATCATTACTAGAATGTAGAGCAATTAAGATTGTGGATAAGGCAAGAATCAATAGTCAATCTACTATCCATAATCCCACCCCAGTCAACTCATAAGCTCCAATGTTTGCCTTAATGCCTCCCCCAGCTGATGGAAGTGCCCAAAATCAAAGGGGAGCACCTCCACCTACTCAGAAGCAAATGCAAGCCTGAACCACTGTGATGGGCAAATTTATTGCCCAACCTCTTGAAGTACCCCATGTGTACGCAATGACCTTTGTTGTTGCCCAGGAACACAACGACGTTATCACCGGTACATTCTACGTTCAATTTTTATTAATTTGTTTTTCTTTCACGCTCATTTATTTCTTCATACTTTTTGCTTTTATTGCATTAGTTGTAATTGAGGTTTTGTTTTCCTGATCTAGCAACTCTTTTTATTAAAAACCAACTTTGTGACACACTCTTCAATACAAGTGTTAGTCGCTCTTTTATATCTGAGAGTTGTGTTGTTTCTCTAAATCTCCAGCATTTCAGCTTGGGCAATGCCATGTGAATATGTACTTGAGACTTTATGGGTTTTCTTAATTGTATTTTTTCACCTTTTTCATTTCCTTCATTTGGGAGAGATATTTTTCATCATCTCTATTTTTAAGTTTTTCTCATTTTATTCTTAGAGAGAGATATTTTTCTTCATCCCCAATTCAAATCTTTGTGATCATGAAGTCCTACGGGAGGCTAGCACACTCTTTTAGATTACTTACCATAATCTCTAATTTTTAGGTCCAAAGCTTTCTCCCACACTTAGTCCTTAGCATTGATTTAAATTTTTGGAGATTTGATTAACCATAATTCATTCCTTAGTTCAAAGGCTTAATACTATCAATATATTGATCACTTTTTGTTAAGCACCCCCTTTTATTTCATATCATTTTCCTTATTGATATTTTTGTGACTTTCATTTCTTGAAAAACTTAGAAAAGTTTATCATTTTCAAATTCTAGAGAGAATTGGGAATATTATGATCCATAATTTTAAATTCCACAAAATAAAACACATGAAAAACAAAAGGATAAAAACAAATGATGCAAAAAAAAATACAACCTATTTATTATTGGGCTTCCTCCTCATCCTCTTCTCCCATGCTATAGGCATATACGCATGGGTAGCACGTGTCCAGAATAAGGCACCGACAGGCGGTCGTGGCAACACGGAGTGGTCCGGTCCTCCTTGCAAGCTCTAGTCCTCGAACATTAGTCCAAGGGCTTCATGAAATTCGGGCTGAAACTCGCGCTACTGGACGAGCTCCTTTTTAAAGAACCATATGTCGGTGGCCAAGTCCTTGCTAAGATCAGCTTGTTGCGTGTGAAGTCGTAGCAACAGCTCATTGGTGAGATTTTGGTCATACGAAGCAGACGTTTCCCCTTGCTCGCCCCTCCTTTTCTTGGGCAGCTTTCGCTCGCTATCTCGGGCATTCAGATTTGAATGTGCAAGGGCAGCATTGGGGGAAACGATGGAGTCGGAGGAGAGGATTTTGACCCCTTGGGCCTCGCATATCCCTGATATCAAAGACTCGAAGGCCAATGCAGCACAGGGTCCCTTGAGAGCCTTCCAGAGCTGCTCAAAAATAATACTCGAGATGCAGATCTCGTCAGGCCTAACCAATGAGCACATGAGGAGTGCTCTGGCACGGGTCACTTCAGTTAAGTGACTCGTAGGCATGACATAGCTGGAAATGAAAACCAGCCATGCACTACTCGTATCAGTTAATTCGGAATGAGGAATGTTGGCTAGTCCTCCCTCCTAGTCTGTGTTTTCATGGACGAGTTTCACAATGAGATCAAGGGGGTCATAGCGAGATTCCAAGAGTTCAAGGTAAGAGCAAGAGCTTACCTCCTCTAACCCATAGAATTGCTCGATTTGAGCAATCCCAAAGGTGACTCCCTTACCTCTACAAAAGATCTTCATCCAGCCACATTTATTGCATTAGCATACACCACTTGGACAATGGTCAGGTAGGTGGGGGATTTTTTCATTACCATCACCCTCCATCCCTGAGGGTTGACTTGCTCCAACGACACTGGATAGTAATGGCTAAAGCTCTTCTCAAGGATTAACTTCCATAGAGAAGTTATGGAGAAGAACCGGTGTTTGGCCTCAGCAGAAGAGAACCTCTTCTTATTAAATGTTCCCTCGGATGAGGAGGCTTCGGTCTCCCTCCTAGGAATCGACTTCTTGTCGGAAGATATGATGAAAAAATGAGAGGAGAGCAAAAATTGATGAGGAAGCAATATAATTTAGAAGGTGCAAGGATTAACCCCCCACTGCCTTCCCTTAAATAGCCAAGGTAATTAAAGGCAAGAGAGCTATAGTCAATGGGTCTTCCCTATGCAATAAATGTGATGATCCATGTGAAGGGGGGGTAGCTTTTTCAGTACACACCTTTTTGACTGCTTTGGAAACCCAAATATATTACTTTTTAACTATAGGAATCCATGGCAGTCAAATTTTTGCCATAGCTAGAGCAACTGCTGCAGCGCACTATAGCGGTTTTTTGGTTGCAGCGCGCTATAACAATTTTTCTACCGCAGCACGCTATAGTGGATTAACCGCTGCAGCGTGCAATAGCAGATTAACCATTGTGGCGCACTGTACCCTTTCATGATCAACTAAGAAAAAATACAAATCAAGAGTTTAGAAAATATTAGGAACGTTCCTTTGGGAAGTTCTCCGGACTCCTCTTCTTCTTGCTTGAAGTTGCTTCTCTTAGATCCCTAGTGCAGCCTTTCTTCTCCTTCTCCTTAGCAAGATGAGCTCTTCCACCCTTGGAGAGTTCTCCTTCTCCTCTATGCAGCTCTCTCTTTACTAAGGTTATAGTGAGCCAAGTTTTGAACCACTCTTAAGTTAAGAGAAGTTGTATTTATAGAGGAGGGATTCTTCTTCATCTTCTCATTTCAAAAATTTGCTTATGCCCTTTTAAGAATTCTAATGCAATGATGGCTAAATCCACTTGAGGAATTAAAAGACTATTACTTTTCTATTGATAATTCTCCACCTAACCTTAAAAAGACCATTTTCTCCTTAAAAATGTAGCTGCTGCAGAGGGAATGATGGCTGGAGACAAGGTGCTGGTTTGGGGTCTTGTCCCACCCGCATTTAATGCTCTGCTCAGAAATTTTTCAGCAGGCCGCTGCAGCGCGCTATAGCAGAAATTTTTGCAAAGTGGGCCGCTGTGGCTCACTAGGGCATTCTTGCTCATACGATGAAGGGCCGCTGCAGCGCGCTAGAGCACAAGAGATTTTGCAAAAGGCGCCGCTGTAGTGCGCTATGGCGCCCGATTTTGCAAAATGGCACACTGCAGCGCGCTATGGCACCAATGCTTTGCAAGCTGGATTGATGCAGTGCACTGTGGCATCCAATTTTGCAAAATAGCCCGCTGCAGTGCACTGTGACGCCAGCGCTTTGCAAGCTGGACCGCTACAGCGCGCTGTGGTGAAAGATTTAGCAAAGTGGCTCGCTGCAGTGCACTGTGGCGCCATCACTTTGCAAAGTGCTCCGCTGTAGCGTGCTATGGTGCCTGATTTAGTAAAATGGCCTGCTACAGCGAGCGGCAACGGTTTTCATTTAGAAAATTTGGAAAATTGTCTGTTGTGCTCAGAATTTGTTGGATAGACATTTTTCCTGAAAAGATATGCAAAATATAATTAAGGAAGTAGTTATAATACGAGAATGAATGAGATTTTCCTTTAATTAGGATATAAATTATGGATTCATCAAGTTACATATTGCCTTTACTATTATTTTCTACAGTCGTATTTACCTTACTGTCTATTGCATTTACTTTAAAACTGCTTAGTTAGTTGCGCTGTGTTTGACTTCTTGTCTAACACGGGGTATTTTTGGGATTTGGCAATTTGCTACCTGAGCAGCTTGTGGAGACAGGGCAGGAGGACTTATAGGGGATCTAGGAGGAGTACCTGGAGCCTTAGTGGATCAGTCTTCCACCTTTTACTTACTGCTTTATTTTCACACTTCAGATAGACTTTACTTATCATCTTTTAAATCAGTTTGTAATAATCCTGGATGTATTTTACTTTTTTTTTTTCTGAGACTAATGCTTACTACTACTCTATGATGAATATATTCTGGATGTTTTGCTTTAGCTTCCACACTTTGTTATACTACTATACTTAGTATTATGATGTGATCAGCATACTGAAAATGCTGATATATTGATAATGTATATTGGATTCATATTTACCTCTATAAATTTAATGTACATATTAGTTTAATACTTAAGACAAGTACTCTACTCTTATCTTAAGTATTGACTCTCGATCCCACTCTTAGGTTTGAGTGAGCAACCTTCTGTAAAAATAATATCCTTAATTTAAATCCCATAATCTTGGAATAGAATGTGATCGGATGACCTAATCATTTGATCTGATCACTCTAAACTTAAATAATAAGTAAAACACCTAGAAGGTTAGTATTAGAATTAAGGGTTTGAGATCTTAAGTATCTCACTATTAAGCTCATATCTAAAATATTTTAAAAGACCTTAATTGATGATACATTGAGGTAGGAAGAACCTTTGCAAATTTATTGAGGTAGAATCTTAGATGATCCTTTAACCTTAGAAGTTGATCTGAAACCCTTGTAGTAGGAATCACCTAAGATACTTAGAACGACACCTTTCCTTATGGTAGAATCTATATTGAGTGATTCTTGATCACATTTCTTGGTGCCTTGTGTAGGACTTACACATTTGGCATAAGGATTGATAGTGTTGATAAATCCTTGCGAATTAAATATAATTGTTAAACCTTGATTGTTGGGTGGTGTTGTAGGGTATATCCATAGTACTGGGTTATTCCAGTATTTATCAGGATTGGTTGATTCATCATAGTATATATTATGTCCGTGTTCTATCTTACGAGTTTAGTCGGGAATAGTCTCACTTAGACAAAATCATTTGATCCTACGAGTGTTATGAGTAGGGGATTTAGATCATTAGTTTATTTGAATAAAAATCACCATCGGGTGATGCCTCATATCGAAGATTGCTTCCATAGGTGTGCTTCAAGCAAGCTATGTGATCCTAGACACCCTCATTAAAACACTAAGTGTGCTTGTGAACTGGGTATTTTAATAGCTTAGCTTGAGATACAAATCTCCATTGGATGATGCGTCCTATCGAAGATTGCTTCGTTAGGTTGGCTTAATCTGACTAAGAGTTGGAAACTACCCTTCTTGGAAGTACGCTATACATATATGTGTAAACCATCTCCCCATCTAATGATTTATAAGATAATTCTCAACTTTAACCAATCATCATTTCAGTCAAAATCCTTTTAGTAGGATTCTGCACAATGGAGACTTTCAATTCAATATTCGTATTACAAAGCATTTATGGATTTCTAGATTTTACTCATATAGAATAGAAGCATGGGCATGAGCAAGAGCATGAGTATGAGGAATGATTCTTGTAGTGATATATGAGTATCAGTGATGACTTATGGGTTACGGAATGTTGCATACATTGACTGGAGAATTTCAAGATGCATCGGCATCACAGTAAATTGTATTCCCAACTAAATGTATGTACACACTGAACTGTATGACTCATAGCCTTTTAGTGATAGTTCTGTTACGTATCTGTGGCATACCATGCTGTGGCATATTTGAATGCAAGATCCTAGTGACATATAGTACAGTATTGGACATTGTTACATTGGTTTATGAGCATTTGATATTTTCACTTATTTTTAGTATTAAGATTTCAGTTCAATTTCACGTGGTACAGTCTTTACAGTTCAGTTACTTAGTGCTTTTTTCAACTTTTCTACAACTTTCTTTACTTTACTGCTCACTGGCATTTACTTTAGCACTGCTTGGTCAAGTTATGGTGTGTTAGACTTTTTGTCTAACACATGGTACTTTTGGGATCTTGCAATTTGCTAGATCCCGAGTAGCTTGTTGAGACAGGGCAGAAGGGCTTGCAGGAGATCCCCGAGGAGTACGTGGAGCCTTAGCGGATCCGTCTTCCACATTTTACTTTACTGTTTTTTGCTTTCAATACTTTAGATGCACCTTACTTCTGTATCATTTTAAATCAGTTTGCAATAATCCTAGATGTATTTTTCTTCTCTTTTCTGAGATGAATGCTTACTTCTATTACGTGATGAATGTATTCTGGATATTTTGCTTTAGCTTCAGTACTCTGTTATACTATAACTATACTTAGTATTGTGATATGATCAGCATACTAGAAATGTTGATATTTTAATATATATATTGGATTCCTTATTTATCTTTGATAATCCAATATATGTGTTAGTCTAATAATTAAGATAAGTACTTTACTCTTATCTTAAGTATTGACTCTCGATCCTACTCTTGGGTTCAAGTCAACAGCCCTTCAGCGTGGCTAGTTAGTTAGCCTATTCAGGAAGATGTTGTTGTTTATTTCTCAACGAGTATTGCACCGCTCAACCGCTGATCTATTATACCTTTTGCGCGCGACGACGGAGCGGAGCGCTATAGTTGGTATCAGAAAGGTATCATAAAGTGTCAGATACAGAGTTTGTTCCTATCTACTTTATGATATGTTCTCTGTATTATATCAAGATCACAAGTTACTAAGTGTAGTGAAAAGCAAAGATCCAAAAATTCATTAAGTTATCTCAAAAATGAAAGGGTTGATTATGTCTATAATGATGACACCCTAGGAATTTAATGCACATAATAATTTGATTGAAACTTTAAATTTTTAATACCAAAATGAACATCTTAGAACTTGAACAAACTTTGAAAGTAATGATAAAATATGAATAAAACACTTATAAGTTGAGTTATTTTAGGAATGGAATACTCGCAGTCAGCATTTTGGTTCTACCTTAGGAGGTTTGACGACTACTGGATAGATGACCTCCGAGATGGCCAGATCTATGGAAGGGTCATTGATGGAGAGTCACCTTGAGGAGTTGAGGGGCTAGATAAAATCCTTATCAACTTATCCTTTGGAGGTACCAATCTTTCAGCACTTGCCAGAGATTGGTTGGATCGCATTACTACTGCCCTTCGAGAGACAACCTGTCCGGAGGAGTATCATCTAGAGATCATAGAGATCCTACTGACGGGATCAGTGAGTCATTGGTGGCTTTGGGTTTATTAAAGATTAGCTCGGAGGAGCCACATAGTCACATATGATGACTTCTGCACTTCCTTTTGGGTAGAATATTGTAACTAGAATTTTAGAGATCTTATTAAGTCATTTTCTTTCATCTTAGTTATATATGCTTTATGGATCCATGTATCTTCTCTTTTGAGAAAGAAATGAATGAATGAAAGTATAATAAAATTTTATGTTTCTAAATTTATACTTACATTTACAGTCATGAATCCTAGCTCTCCATCTGCTCTTACTCCAATCAAGAATGTGGTATTGTCATCTGGCATACCAGAAGAGTCCAATCCAACGACTAGTTTAGTGAAGGCCCTAATTGAAAGCAATTCACAATAGGTGCAAGAGACATGTGCTCTAATTCTCTCTGTTAGGCAACAACCTACACCCCCATCAGGGTTCTCATCGTCTTCACATTACACGGGTGATGAAATCCTGCATAGTTTTCTTTGCCTTATAACTCCCACGTTCAATGGAGTACTGAATATTATGGACATAGTGAACTAGCTCAAGATGGCTGAAAATAACATAGCCAGTATCAAGTGCCCTAACTTTGAAGCTATCCGTTTAGTGACTCATCTATTTCAGGAAGAAGCCGAGTATTGGTGGGAGAACGAGTGAAACAACAAATTTGCTGATTTCGAAATAAAAGATATTCCCTCAGACATGTTTTTAGAAGCATTCCGAGAGGCATTCATTCCAGCATCATCTCAGGCAATCCTGGAGGATGAGCTCCTCCATCTCACTCAAGGCAATAATTCAGTGTTTGACTATGAATAGGAATTTTAAAGATTGTCACGCTTCATTCTGGATCTAGTGAGAACAGAAGTGTATATATGCCATCATTTCTTGAAGGGGTTAAGAGATTCTATTAAAGCCCACTTAGTCTCCCGTTAGATCAAGACATTGACTGAATTAATTGAAGCTGCCCATCTACAAGAAGGATTCCAAGGTCAACTGGACCGGAAGAGAAAAGCAATACTTATGCAACCAAGGAAGGAGCACTTTGGTCATCATAAGATGGAAAAAGTTTATAGCATGGAACTAAACAATCCCAACCTCAAAACTTCAAGTGCAATCGATTTCATCCGTATGGTAAATACTACCACTTCGGTGGTGTGTGCTTTACATGTGGTAGAAGCGGCCACCGTTATTTCGACTGCGATGCTAAGAACATAATCAACAGAGTGCTCATCAATCACTCTCGTCATAAGCAAGCATTCTGTGCACAGCTAAGGAACAGCCGAGAGCCTGCTCCTGCTATAATGCTAGCTTCAACTTCAAACTCAAAAGCAATCGTACCAGCACAAAAGCTGAACAATGATCGCCAGGGCAAAGGCCACAGAACAAACAACTCTCAGCACCTGCACGAGTATATATGTTAACTCCTGCCTCTGCTCCTGAAGATAACGATGTGGTTTTAGGTACACCTTAAATTAATTCTTGTTCGACCATGTTTATTTCTATATTTGATATTTTCTACTTCAGTAGTATAACCATTATCATAAATATTACAATAGGCATCTTAATGATAGGGGATGAATCTTGTAACATCCTTTTCGATACAGGAGTGAGTCATTCGTTTGTATCAGAAAGTTGGGCTAAAAATCTTAAGCTATCATCGTATCGCTTAACAAACTCATTAAGCATCGAGTTACCTTCCGGAGCCTGTATGCAGTCCCAACAATTTTGCAAAATAGATATTCTTATTGGTAAACACAAATATGAAGCTAAACTAATCATTTTGCTAATTGTAAATTTGACATAATCCTAGGGATGAACTGGCAATTGGAATCTATCGCAATCATTTATAGGCAGAAAGATAAGTTAAGAAAGGCTACTTCACATACCTCGTAACTATGTTGGGAGAGAAGAAAGAAGTTGTGCCCCTCTCCGTGAATTGAATCGTTCACAAATATCTTGATGTTTTTCCCAAAGACCTACCCGGTCTTCCTCTAATTAGAGAAGTAGAGTTTGTAATCGAATTAATTCCTGGAACTCAACCGCTGTCAAAAGTTCCATATCGCATGGTGCCTAAAGAGCTTCAAGAATTGAACAAGCAACTTCAAGAACTATTGGAGAAAGGTCTTATCCATCCAAGCCCATCTTCTTAGGGAGTGCCAGTGTTGTTCGTGAAGAAGAAAGATGGATCGATGAGAATGTGCATCGATTATAGGGAACTAAATAAGGTGACTATAAAAAACAAAGACCTTCAGCCTCGTATCGATGACTTATTCGACCAGTTATCTAGAGCCATAGTTTTCTCAAAGATAGACTTGCGATCTGGATATCACCAATTGCGAGTTAAAGATTCTGATGTTGAGAAAATAGCTTTTAAAACCCGCTATGGACATTATGAATTTCTGCTAATGTCCTTTGACTTAACAAATGCACCGTCCATTTTTATGAATTTATTGCAACACGTGTTGAAAGCATATTTAGATAAATTTGTCATCATCTTCATTGATGATATCTTGATTTATTCAAGAAGCAAAACAGATCATGAGAACCATCTGTGATTAGTATTAGAAGAGCTTTGAAGTCATGAATTGTATGCTAAGTATTCCAAAGGTGAATTCTGGCTTGACTCAGTCACTTTCTTGGGTAATGTCATGGATTTTCAAGGGATCAAAGTCGATCAAAGTAAAGTGAGCGCAGTTCAAGATTGGTCATAACCAAAATCTGTGACAGATATGAAAAGTTTCTTGGGACTAGCAGGCTACCATAGAAAATTTGTTAAAGGTTTTTCACAAATCGTGTCTCCTCTCACGAAGTTGATGCAGAAATCAATACCTTTTATTTGGAGTCCAGAGTGTGAGAAATCCTTTCAATCATTAAAAGATGCTCTTTCATCTGCACCAGTTCTAGCCTTACCTAAAGAAGGTCTTAAATACCTAGTCTATACTGATGCATCTGGCATAGGTTTGGGATGTGTGCTGATACAGGAAGGAAGATTTATAGCCTATACATCTAGTCAACTAAAACCGCATGAAAAGAACTACCCCGTCCATGACCTTGAATTAGCAGTTGTAGTATTTTCTCTAAAAATCAAGCGTCATTATCTTTATGGCATCCAGTGTTCCATATTCACTGATTATTAGAGCTTAAAGTACATCTTCACCCAGCGTGAACTAAATTGTTTACTGCGAAGATGGCTCGAGTTAATAAGCGATTATGATTTAAGCATCCAGTATCATCCAGGAAAAGCAAACGTCGTAGCAGATGCACTCAGTCGTCATGCTACTCTATCTTCCATGGTATCATCAAGTTCACTAGAGGAAGAATTCCAAAAGCTCAAAATTAGGCCAGTGCATGGTGCTATGCTAAGCACACTGATATCCATGATTTCAGTTGAACCAACATTTCATCGCAATGTCTCCATCTCCCAGACCAAGGATGAAGACTATTTTAAGTTTAAAGTAGGGTTCGAAAGTGGTCGTCGCTTTGATCTTCAGCTACGAGGTAATGTAATCTATCAAGGAGATTGTATGTGGATTCCCAAATCCATGCATCAAGAGATTTTAGTAGAAGGTCACAATTCTGGTTACCAAGTACATCTTGGCAGTACCAAGATGTATCAAGACATAATGAAATCATTATGGTGGCCTGGAATAAATAAAAGCATGGCTGAATTTGTAGCAAAGTGTCATGCTTGTAACTTAGTTAAAGCCGAACACCAAAAGGCCGGAGAACTTCTTTATCCTCTAGCAATTCCTAAATGGAAGTGGTTTTATTTTCTATGGATTTCATTATGGGTTTACCTAAATTAAGATCTGGTGCTGATTCAACTTGGGTCATTGTCGATTGACTGACCAAGTCAGCACATTTTATTCCTATGCGTCAAACCAATTCTGTGGAAAAATTGGCAAAGCTTTACATCAAGGAAATAATCAGGCTCCATGGAATTCCAAGATCTTTTGTATCTGATCGAGATAGCTATTTCACTTCTAAATTTTGGTAAGCAGTGCATCAAGACTTGGGGACTACACTAGCCATGAGCACCGCTTTTCATCCTCAAACAGATGGTCAAACGAAAAGAGTCAATCAAGTATTGGAAGATCTTCTTCGTCTCTGAATTCTGGATTTCAGAGGCTTCTGGGAAGATCATATTCCTCTCATGGAATTTGTATATAACAACAGTTATTAGGCAAGTATCGGCATAGCCTTATACGAAGCTTTCTATAGAAGGAAATGCAGTGCTCCTTTAGTATGGTCTAAAATTGGCAACGTTCAATTTTATGGTTCAGAATTAGTCGAGGAAACTAATCGAAAGATTTAACTGATCTAGTAAAGAAATAAAGTAGCTCAAGATCGTCAAAGTAAATATCATGATGCTCATCATCGTACTTTGGAATTTGATGATGGAAATTTTGTGTATCTTAAAGTCAGTCCAATGAAAGGCATGTATTATTTTGGTGAAGCTGGGAAGCTAAGTCCCCACTACGTCGGACCTTTTGAAATCCTAGAGAAAATTGGTTATGCAGCTTATCGATTGAAGCTTCCTAAAGATTTCTCTGCAGTTCATAATGTGTTCCACATCTCCTCTCTGCAGAGATGTCTTCATAATCCATCTCATCTAATTCAACTTCCAGTGGTATCTCTCCAGCTAGATCTTTCGTATGAGGAAGAGCCAATTAAGATCTTAGCTCATGATCAAAAGCAGCTGAGAAACCGCTCAACTCCAATGGTAAAGGTTCAGTGGAGGAATCGCTCTTTAGAAGAATATACTTGGGAGAAAGAGACAGATATGAGAAGAAAGTATCCTAGTATCTTTAAAAATCCAGGTATCAGTTAACTTTCTGAATTGTAATTCTATTCTTCAAACTTTTGCATGTTTGTTTTCTCCCTTGAGATGATGTCAAGGATGACATTGTTCTTGAGTGGGGGAGTCTGTAACAACCCTAGAATATTACTCTACTAATATATAGCTTGATTACTCCTTAATCTTAATTGCATTACTATTAGAACATTAATTCAAGCCTATCCTGAAAATTAGAAGCTCATTGGACTTCTCCAAGCCAAAGATGGAATTTTGATCAGTCTAGATGCCCTAGAATAGACCTAAAACATTTTGATTTAAGAATAAAATTGCATTTTTGAATTCCTCACCCCAAATTAGCTAGGGGTGAAAATTTAATGCAATTTGGAGATCATTTAGATCATAATTCAAATTTAATTAAATTGGTCTAATTGCACATAAGGGTTCCCAACAATTTGAAATTGCAATATTACCCTATACCCGTATAAACGGTCAGGATCCATTGTGTGAACCGCGGGCGATCCGCTGCGGAGCCTGGGTCACGTGATAGCGGAGTCCCGCAGATCTTGCCATTGCGCCTTCCTATCCGGTGGACAGGATTTGATCTTGCGGGATTTTAGATCCATCGTCAGATCCACACCGTGGATCCTACGGTCTGGATTGGATTGGATCTGGCGAATAGGATCCAGTATATCAGGACTGTTCAACGGTCTTGATCGATCCATCAGACATCCCACAGTGCACATGCACTGTAGATCTTCGTCTTTGCCTCTCCCGCATCCGACTGAAGAAATCTTGCAGATCCTGGACAACCTGGCCTGTTCCCCACTACATGTTCCACCTAGGCATACCGTTGGGGATCTTCCCTTAATGGCATATCAGTCCTAATCAAGTCTCGTGACCCAGCCAAGCTCTATTAGAAAGTTTGAGAGCTCGGCCATGGGCCGAACTCTCGGGCCTCCCCAACCCGAGCCAACTCTCTAGAAGCTTTCTCGAACTCGTCTGAGGCTATAAATAGCCTCAGCAATATTCCCTCTGCCCCTTTGCTGCTTAATTGAGTTTGATTTCCCATTGTCTCTTCTTTGCCATTTCCATCGGTCTAATCTTGTGTACGTGATCCCAGAAGCTCTTGAATCGCTGATAGTAAGCTCTCCTGGAATTTTGGATCCTTTGTAGTGTCTGGAAGCTCAGCTAAGGCCAGCCAAACCCTCAGTCGATCACCCCGAGCCAACCTGATGAACCAGATACCCCCGGTTGTAATTCTTGAGCCAATGAGGCTCGGGCTCATCTCCATTTGACTCGTATTACTACGTATTGTCAAATGGAACCTAATGGTATCGTAATTAAACCATGAGTTAGCCCCGATCCATCAAATCGATCGATCGGGCTATGTCTAAAAAGGAGCCTCAGGACCAAGTAAGGTCCCAGTGTTCCAGCCCATCTCAGGCCCTCAGACCAGTAGGCTTCGATCAGTCTCACCGCCCTAATGATGTAGGGATCAAGCCCTGGGTCTGGCGTGGCCTATGTGGGGAGAATTGTCTCCCCATAGTAGCCCCATTGAGGGAGCTCTCGGGCGAGTAAGGTCTGGTCAACCCAAACCGCCTCACAGAGGGCTTCGGGTCCCCTTCATCGCACCTGACCACGATGAACGTGTAGTGACTGTCGGTTGGTCGTGCCATGGTCAGGATGCACCGAAATTGGTCGATTAGGGTTCTCCTAATTGGGTCCTTCCATCGGGACGGGGGATCGGGGACGAAGCTCCTGTGCGGGTCAGGCCGACCCATGACCCGCGCGTTGCGACAATCCTGGGTCCTTGGGCACCGGTAGACCCGCGTGTTTTGGTGAACGGCTGAGCCCATTTATTAAATACCCAATTAATTGGAATTATTTTCCTTAAGGAAAATAATCCAATTAATATAATCATAGGAAATTATTGAAATAAAAATACAGAATTTATTAATGAAATAACTTTTGATCCAGTGCTCCAAGCTTATGATATTATACATCAAATTGATCAGAAAATCCTCAGGAATAAGAATATAAAATAATATTGAACATCTAATGGCTAGATTTTCCATTTTTGCCTAATTATGTCAGATCTTAATTAGGGTTGATTAGCATATGTATTTAGCCAAATTGCATAATTAGGGTGCCATTAGATTTCTTTTGATTAGTAGAATGCATGTGTTAAAAATATTTAATTTTTGGATTTCAGTATTTTAACTTATGCCCTAATCTTGTTGAACTATGATTAGTGAAAATAAGGGTTTTTAGTCATTGGATCTTAGCAAACTCAGTCTCTAATTAATTGTATGATTAAATAGAACTTATGTGCCAAGTTGTATGAAATTCTAATGGTTAGATTTGTAATTAGGTACTAATCCTTTTGCATTGGTTTAGGGTTTGATTAGCACTAATTACTTTTTATTTTCCCTAAATTTTTCTGCTATTATGCTCCTTAACAGTAAGATAGATATATTTAAACCATGTATGCTAATTTATGATGTATAAATTGAATAACCTTTAATTTTAGAACTTAATTATCATAATTAAGCTTAAGAAGGCTTAAGACTTTGATCAAGCTATTAAGACTTGATCTAGGTCTAGGATTTCCACCAATAATATATCTTTAATTCACTGATTTAACATTTCATCTATAAATAAACACTTGATCTTAATTAGACAAGAGTAGGGGTTAAACCCTAATATATTTGATTAAGATCTAAACTCTTAAACCTTAATTAAATTAATTTAATTATAAGAAAATGCAATTTAACATTATTCCAATAATGCACCTTATTTAGTATTGATCTTAAGCCACTAAAATAGAAATGATAAGGATAATAATAAAGCCATATGATTTAATAATCTGAATTTGAGCTTTGAATCCGTTATTTTCTTCTAAATGAGACTATCAGCATAAGATGATTAATAAAATTATATTGACTTAATAAATTGATCTAATTCTAATAATATCCTTGATTTAAATCCCATAATCTTGGAATAGAATGTGATCAGATGACCTAATCATTCGATCTGATCACTCTAAACTTAAAGAATAAGTAAAACACCTAGAAGGTTAGCATTAGAATTAAAGTCGTGAGATCTTAAGTATCTCACTATTAAGCTTGTATCTAAAATATTTTAAAAGTCCTTAATTGATGATACATTGAGGTAAGAAGAACCCTTATAAATTTGTTGAGGTAGAATCTTAGATGATCCTTTAACCTTAGAAGTTGATCTTAACCCCTCATGATAGGAATCACCTAAGATACTTAGAATGACACCTTTTCTTATGGTAGAATCTATATTGAGTGATTCTTGATCATATTTCTTATAGCATTATGTAGGACTCACTCATTTAGCATAGGGATTGATAGTGTTGATAAATCCTTGCAAAATAAATAGAATTGTTGAACCTTGATTGTTGGGTGGTGTTGTAGGGTATATACATAGTACTTGGTTATTCCATTATTTATCAGGATTGGTTGATTCATCATAGTATAGATTATGTCTATGTTCTATCCTACATGTTTAGTTGGGCATAGTCTCAACTTAGAATAAATCATTCGATCCTAAGAGTGCTATGAGTAGGGGATTTAGAACATTAGTTTGTTTGAATAAAAATCACAATCGGGTGATGCCTCCGATTGAAGATTGCTTCCATAGGTGTGCTTCAAGCAAACTATGTGATCTTAGACACCCTCTTTAGAACAGTAAGTGTGCTTATGAACTGGGTATTTTAATAGCTTAGCTTGAGATACAAATCGCCATCGGGTGATGCCTCCTATCGAAGATCGCTTCGCTAGGTTGGCTTAATCAAACTAAGTATTGGAAACTACCCTTCTTGGAAGTATGATATATATATGTGTATACCATATCCACATCTAATGATTTATAAGTAAATTCTCAACTTTAACCAATCATCATTTTAGAAGCTAGGAGTCAGAATCCTTTTAGCAGGATTCTCACATTGGAGACTTTGAATTCAATATTAGTATTTCAAAGAATTTATGGATTTTTGGATTTTACTCATATAGAATAGAAGCATGGGAATAAGCATGAGCATGAGTATTAGGAATGATTCCTGTGATGTTATATGAGTATCAGTGATGATTTATGAGTTACAAAATGTTACATACATTGATTGGGGAATTTCAGGATGTATCAGCATCACAATAAACTGTATTCCCAACTGGATGTATGTACACATTTTACCGTATGACTCATAACCTTTCAGTGATAGTTCTGTTATATATCCGTGGCATACCATGTTATGGCATATTTGAATGCATGATCATAGTGACATATAGTACAGCATTAGACATTGATAAATTGGTTTATGAGCATTTGATCTTTTTACTTATTTTCAGTATTCAGATTTTAGTTCAGTTTCATGTGGTATAGTATTTATAGTTTAGTTACTTAGTGCATTTTTCAGCTTTTCTACAGCTTTCTTTACTTTACTGCTCATTGGCATTTACTTTAGTACTGCTTAGTCTAGTTACGGTGTGTTAGACTTCTTATCTAACATAGGGTAATTTTGGGATCCGACAATTTACTTTAACTCGAGCAGCTTGTTGAGATAGAGTAGGAGGACTTGCAGGAGATCCTCGAGGAGTACGTGGAGCCTTAGCAGATCCATCTTCCACCTTTTACTTTACTATTTTTTTGCTTTCAGTACTTTATATGCACCTTTCTTCTACATCATTTTAAATCAGTTTGTAATAATCCTGGATGTATTTTTCTTTTCTTTTCTGAGAAGAATGCTTACTTCTATTCTGTGATGAATATATTCTGGATGTCTTGCTTTAGCTTTCGCACTCTGTTATACTACTACTATACTTAATATTGTGATGTGATCAGCATACTAGAAATGCTAATATTTTAGAATATATATTGGATTCCTTATTTATCTTTGATAATCTAATGTATGTGTTAGGCTAATACTTAAGATAATTACTTTACTCTTATCTTAAGTATTGACTCTCGATCCTACTCTTAGGTTTGAGTTAGCAGCCCTTCAGTGTGGCTAGTTAGTTAGCCCATTCGGGAAGATGTTGTTGTTTGTTTCTCCCCGAGTAGCGCACCGCTCAGCCGCCAATCTATTATTCCTTTTGCGCGCGGTGACAGAGCAGAGCACTACAAGTGAAGACTGATGTGGTAAGAGCAATCTATCTCCATAGTAAACTATAGACTAAGGAATTAGGGTTAGGTTGTTTTGACAACTTTGATGATGTGGCTTAGGGATTTTAGGCTTGGTGGGTGCACTGTGACCTGAGGAACATGATAATTATAGTATTGGAGTTTGGCGGTGCCTAGACGGTTCAGATTTAGCGCTTAAAGAAAACCCTAGCCACGACTGGAGTGCAACTTAAGGCTGGGAGATGATGAATAGTGCCTGGCTGGGCAAGCCACAACCCGCACTGTTCAGCTGTGCCTTTATCAATGGGCTTCGCTGATCTAGCTGGGTTAAATCTTCAACCACCATTTTCTCTGGAATATTTCACAATACATTACAGGGTTTATCATTTAAGCACATAGTTCCTATGTTAAGTATTAAATATACATTAGCTACTTGTATAATAATTTAGGCATGAACAAAAATAACTTTACAAAAGAAGATAGATTTAGAAATGTGTACAATATTGTTATCTTTCGTTACTTCAATAAAAAGTCAGAGCATAGACACAGACAGAACCATCAGGATGATTGTTATTAACCTGCTTCTTAGAGATAATTTGAGTTTTCACTCGAGGGGAAATAGGTTGCTCCTTAACTTATTCTGAATCCTCTTCTTGTGGAGGTGGCATTATTGTTAAGCTTAAATCTCTCTTATTCAGAGGCACTACTTGGAATACTTAGTTCCGATGAGAATGATCAATACGACTCCATCTACTGTTTTCTGTTGTGTGCACTGGTAGTACATGTGGTCTTGACTACCCTATGTGTAACAATAGTGACCAAAACAATAACATTTTTCATGGGGATGGGGTTTTCTAAAACTCTTAATTTGTTCAAATGATGTGGTAGCTTCAATCTAATAAACCATGTCATGTTGCCGATGCCATTTGAAGGTATCATTATGGTTGGGTGTCGCATGCATTTTCCTCTTTAGATCCTTCTTAGATTGGTGGTCCTCCACCACTCTAGCAATTTCCATAACTGAGAGAAATCAGCGAGACATAGAGGAACACATGTTCTTTAATGGAATCTCTCAACCCACTTTGAAATGGGTGGCAACAGACAGCTTTAGTTCATACTAAGTCTTGGGCAAAGCGAGTCAATCTTCTAAATTCCATCTCATATTTCGATGCTGGATAACCACTGACAGACTAAAATTGTGCATCTACACCCACACACAAGTACACGTGGTCTGAAGTAATATTGGGATGGTGAGATCCCGAGTTTATCGTCCTCTAGAAACGGTGTTATTTTGTTACTAAAGCTTACTTGAGATTACCAATGTTTGAATGATGATTAACTGGTTGATGGTTTAGTTCTAATTTAGCAAATCAGAGTTTCTTGGATTAGAAACTATTTCTTGAGAAAGTAGGGATAATTGGGATTAGTATGCAATTTATTAAGGGTTCATGTCAGTACTATTGTTTATCAAATTTAGTGTCAAATAAATTGGATGGTTTAATTATAATCAAGAAATGTAGTCCTCTCAAGGGTGTTCCTCAAATGTACTAAGTTTCGCCTAGTGCTCGGAGTTGAACACAAGAAGTATAACAACTCACGGTTGTTACCCAGTTGACTTGACCTAAATTTGATCAAATTAAGATAAAAATCAAGATCCTATTTTAATTCAAATAAAAATCAAATAAAAATATTCTCAAATAAAACGTATTAAGGGGATCCTCCTGTAAAAATTTGAGCACAATTGGAATCTTGGATCATCCTAAATAAAAACATGGAGTTCAAACTTCAGAGATTAACAATAAGAAAAAATATAGATTGGCATTATAAAATTTTGTATATTTAGGTTAAGCAACAATTGAGGATTCAATGTTTGAAGTTTTGCTAAATTTTGAGTTCTGGTTTGATCATAGTGAATTTTTAAAAGTTTGTAATTTTTAGAGTTGATTTGGCCATTCAATCAAAGCTTGGAAATTTGAGTGATTTTTAGTCACTCGATCTTGATCGAGTAGCTCTCAGCAACATGATAGCATATATAGTTAATCCATCTCATTTAGCCTTATTTACCTAAATCTAAAATTACTCAGCTGAATTCCTCTTTTCTTTCCCTTGCAAGTTTTGACCTCCTCCTGCGTCTCGGCTTGGAGCCGAGAGCTCCCCTCTCCAAGCATCCTTCCTCTTGGCCGAATGGCCGAGCACCTCCTTCACCTCGATTGAGCAACCGAGCAACCGATCGACCCCATTCCTCATGTAGCAAGCCAAGCTCCTCACTCGTTGACCCTCATCCTTTCGGCGTAGCCAGGATTGCCGAGCCATCCATCTTTATCCTACCGACGCCACCTTTAAGTTTGAGAACTCCCTTTTAACCCTCTCGGCTGAGTGGCCGAGCGCAGTTTCTCCTTGTTCAAGAGAAGCAGTTGGCTTTCTTCTCTCTCGGTTGGAGGCCGAGCACCCGGTAGCTTCCAACCGAGCCGCTCCGTTCACTCAACAGCGGCCACATCCATCCAGCCGCCAACTTCCAGTACGCCGATCCGTCTAGCCAACCTGTCGGCCACCTTCTCATCTCAGCTCAAGGCCGAGAGCTAGCGAACCCCAACTTCTCTCTCTGCTAGAGGCCGAGAGCTCGCAGCAGTCGCTTCTTCCTCTCCAACCTATCTCCATTTATGTAATAACCCACTTTGCCTTGATCTAAATTCTATGGATATAGGTTGACAAATATAATTGTTCTATGAGATGCAGATATTTTCCATTAAAATTCATACAATGAAGTTGTTTTCTAAACATTTTTTAGCCATCATATTCGATTCTTCTTATAACCCCTTCTGCTTGAGGTATTTTGTTATGAAAAGAATTTAGAATGATAATTAGTACAACACAATTTGATATTAAAATAAAAATTATTTAACACTAAATCAATTTCAGCTAACAAATAAAAAGACTAAAAACTAAAATTAGGTACATAATTGTTGAAATAATTTAACATATTCAAAGTTCTTACGCATGAGATCTGTTCTAATACTGGCAGGAAAGATATAATTATTTATGTATCTGTTGACATTGTGCGCGCTACCATAAGAACAGAACATTTTATAGCAGTAACAGAACATTTTATAGCAGTTTTTTTTAAATATATTTTAAGAGCATGTTTATGCTATTGATTGACCCAACTAGTCCAACTTTTTCTTAGCTAAATTTGAAAAAAAGTGAATTTCTACTACATGACATATCAAAAGTGTCACTAAGAACAAATCCATTAAGAATACTTTATATTAATTTATTCTCATCGGTCCATAAAATATTGAAGTATTAAATAAAAAATAAGTTCAAGTTAAAAGAAGCGAAACAAGATGAAAAAATTTATGTATGTAAACTTAATTAATTTAGGTATTTATACCTAGAAGTCTCACATCTGATTAATATAGTTTTGTTTTCTCCAAGAAAAAAAAAGCCTAAAGAAATAATTAATCGCCGATTTTAAAATGTTGAATAAATTTTATGTGAAGTAGCAAAGAATAAATATGAGAAATTTAAATTAATCGATAAACTTTAATGTGTTCGAGCTCTATAAAAGTGTATCTTTATTTCTTTCATATGATGATTTCAAGATTAAGCATGCATAATGAGAAGTTTCTATAAGAAGTTAAGTTTCGTTAATTGTGTATGTTCTTCTGGTAATGATTTTAATGGTAAGTAATGTACTGTCAACTTTACATTATTTTAAATGTAAACCCTAATTTCCTCTGAGCATTGATCATATTGGCTGAAACTTTAAACCTCTAGTAAAGCTCTGTATGAAATTAACTGAGTTTAAGGCTCCTAATCTATGAAATGTTGCTTTTTAAATATCATGGTAGCAGTAATATCCAAAGCTTAAGATAGCTTTATTAATCTCTTAAATAGTTGCAAATGATCTTAGTGAACTTTTGCTTATCATTGTTCTTTTATTTTTGAGCAATCCACACCTATCAAATATTCACTATCTTAGATTTGTCTTGCTCAAATAATCTAGGTGATGTGATCACTGATCATAAATGAGGCTCATAATTAAGTTGCACCTTTCATTCAAGCATCAAGTTATAAGACTCAAAATGCACATGGCAGGTACGTAAGTATTTAGAACTTGTATTAAGTTATGTTAAACTAAATTATTTTATTTAGTTCTATGTTAAGTACGTACATCACTTGCATAGTTCTTATTGCTGCTACTGTGTTTTAAATTTCTTGAATCCTATGTTAACTTACAATTTATTTTGTAAAATATTTTGAAGAAAATATTATAAACTTCATGTAATGGTTACCATCCTATTAAAATGTGAGAGTTTAGGAGGAATTACATTGACTATTATTTCACACTTGCATTTATCAATAATGAACAAATCAATAAAAAAATTAATTTCTACATGTTAGATCATTAAATCTTATAAAGGATTAAGGAGTTTTGATTTTATCTTGAACTTAAGCTTACACCTTCTTGATTTTCTCTTAAATAAGAGAATCAGCATGCAATGATCTTTAATTAATTGATAAGAGATATTTGATTTGAATGTTAACTTCTAGAGATTTAGTATTAAGTAAATTGCATCCTTGATTTAACTTTTTCAATCAATGATTTAATATGTGACCTTGCATAGAATCATACTTATCATGAATCTAGTTTAATCAATAGAATATGTTAATGGTAGATAGCATGATTAAGAACTTTAGATCATTAAGGTGTTAAGGTAGTTCTAATTTAAAGCAAATTCTATACCCTTAATAGAGTCACCTTGAGGTAAGAATACCTTAATTGTCTTCTTTTTGAGGTAGAACCTTAGATGGACCTTAGCAACCTTAGATGATTGTCCTTATGCCTTGAGTTACCTTTTGTGGTAGTTATCCTAAATTGAATGACTTATATGTCACTTTCTTAGAGCTATTTATGTAGGACTTACCACTATGGAGAAAAGATTCATTAGCTTGTTACTCCTTGTTAATTAAATAGATTATTAGAATGAGAACCTTAATATTATCATATGGAGATTGTAGTGCATATCCATAAAATTGATTTATTCAGTAGAACATGGAATTGGTTGATTTACCTTGAATAGAATTGTAGAATTTCAGTCTTAGCTTAGGTAATTAGATAAGTACAGTTTAGTTCAGGATAAATATCCCAAGTTCAAAGTGTGTTATAAGTTGGGGATTGAATAGCTTAGTTTGAGAGGATAAACTATAAATGGATTATATCCCTTATCTTTGTGCGCATTAATAAATGTAGTTAAACAAACTAAGTGTTTCAAATTACCTTTCTTTGAACACTCTAAGTTATATTTTTAAGTAGGGGATTGAACATCTTAGTTTGAGAGAATAAATTCTAAGAGGATTATGTCCCTTATCCTTGTGCGCATCGATAAATACAGTTAAACAAACTAAGCGTTTCAAGTTACCCTTCTTAGAAATATACTATTTATGTATATGTACTCCCAATATATGATAATTTAAGTGATTTATATCATTAAGTAGCCTTAAAAGTATTTTTGCATAAATTACATAAGCATAAGAATAAGCATCTAGAAGAATTTGTGAATTGTGGGATGTAGCATACATCAAGTGAGGAATTACGGGATGCAGCAGGCATTAGGATAACAATGCTCCTATTGGAATGTATGTGGGCATCAAACTGTATATTCATAACATTTTAGTAGTATTCTAGATGCAATTACATTGACATACAACATGGTTTATTTTAGTATTGTTACTCAGTTTTTAGTCTTTACAGTGGGTTCATTTCAAAACTCTGCCTTTTAGTTACTGTTTTACTTTACTTTCAGTTCTGCACAACTTTATTTTCAGTTATTTAAGTTATTGTTTTGTTTCATCTGATTTCCTTTCAGTATTTTTATTTTAGCTATAACTTTTCATGCTTTAGTTTTAGTATTAGATTTACAGTTTCCTTTCAGTTTTTTGCAATTAGATTTCTGTCTTACTGCTACGTTGAATAATATCCCTTAAATGCAAGAACATACTATTTTCAGCTTAATTTGTCCTTATACTTTATATGTCTGACAATATTTTTTTTGTTGGCTTTGCCATGTCAGATATGTACATATTGCAAAATCAAGTTATAGATCAGACCCGGTGCTTGAGATGTAAGCTTGTGCTAGAAGATCAAGGTAAAATATGCAGCCAGCATAAGAAAATTGCTGATCTAAATTTGTTTTTGCCCACATCTAGTTCAATGTAAGAAATGTGTTTATTTCTTATTATTTTACATTTTCTGTATTGTATGTGAATGGATAAATGTGGAAAATGTCTAGATGCCTTTTTCTTTGTCTTCAGCACTACTTTATTACTTATGTTTCTAACAGACCTTGCTCACCAAAGGATTAGTGTCATGGATATCTCATTTATTATATGTGATATTAATGACAACCTTCACTTAATCATAGTTGAGTTAGTGTTAACTTAACGATAGTTAAGAGGCAGCCATTATAACAAGGTTCAATCTCAGCACATAGACCCTCATGTGACCAATATTCATTGAGTTTAATACTTACGTCTAAGTTATAAAATCTATAATTTTAGTTATGCATCACATGAGCATCATTCCACCAATGGCGCACATGCATCAGTTCTAGGTTTAGCTAAGGAAAAGAGCCATTGGGCTAAGTCGGTTATATCACATCACCCATGGCACTCAATGCGTCTTAGTCCTCAAATAAACTTAGGACGAGCTATGGAGCTCAACTGGTGACTCTCGCTCACACCCATCAACTTCTCAGCTTAGCAAATAAATTATGCTACGATGCTCATAGAGCTTGTCACAAGGCTCTAGGCCATCATGCACCAATTTATCGCATAAGCTAATGGTAAGTAATGGAGCTCAAAGTTTACTGAATTGTGGCGACCGGGGATCGAAGTTTGAGAGTCTTTAAAGAATAATTCATCTCAATTGAAAATATATACATTTTTATAATTTAAAAAGGACATAATAAAATAATAATAGTCCACAGTCCTTTTATACATAGAGCCAAAATATATATGAAAAGTTACAGTTTATCTTTTACAAAATAAAATATGAAATATCTACATTCTTCTGCTTCTTTTATTTCTTCTCCTTTTTATTGGCAGATTTTCTAAGCTTTTTAATTATCAAAACCTGAAAAATTCAATTTACTAGTCAGATAGGAGTACGCAAATTATTCTTATAAGAATAAATCTAGCATCCTATAATAGGCATGAATCAAGTATGAAAATGACTGAAAGACTGCATATAAAGTAAAGCAATTTCCAATTTAATTTCTGCCCTACAAATTAGCTGTGAAAATTCAACATATATGAAATAAATTTTATCCAAAGCATTTGTAACAATAAGTCGAGTCTGTAGACTCCTGAGCCCAAATGGGTAAACCCATATGCATAACCTGTAGGAAGCTTATCTCGCCACCCGTCGGTAGCTTACTCAAAATAGGAACTGATGGTGTGTCTTTCCTCTGGATTTGCCAACTTCCTACAAGAGGCTAAATCCCTCCATATACCTCCCAGGGGCTTGCTAGCTAGCCCAATCTGTACAGATTCCAGTTTTGTATTCCACCCTCCAAAGACAAACACCACAATATATATATATATATACTGTGTTTTATTCTTTTTGTTACATGTTATTTGATATAAATCTTTTGCAGATTAAAATACGGTAAGCAGTGCAAATAATACTCAAATGGAAAATGGCTCAAATAAGAACACTGAAATAAGACTTATAAGTAAATTTGTGTACCTGACTATTTTGATTCAAAATCAATCAATTTAATTTGTTTGATCTGCCAAAAATAGTTTAAGTTATTAATTTAATGCTTCATGATTTGTAATAATAGGTTCTTTTCATATTGATATTTTGGATTTATTGAATTGATTTATTTTTATGACTATTACTTTCAAAACACATGAAAACATCTATATTTCCTATAAATTTTCTAAGTCCTAAAATTCTTATAAATTTCGGCAGAGTCTCCTTTGTTTTTGGTTAATTAAACAATTTTTATTCAATCAAAATATAAGTCAATCCATTGACTATTTCCAGTTCTAAAGTAGAGTTCAATTTTTTTTACAGGATTGCTCATTTCCAGTTCTAAATAAAACTATAATAAGCAGTTTATACATCCTATATACAACATCTAAAAGAAAATGCAGAAATAAAATTTAGCATTTATAAGAGCAGCTTTATGTGGTATTTCACACATAACTTTTAATTTAACTTAACCTGCAAAGTTAGTATTCAAATATACAAGGATCCAGATTTATCTATTTTAAAGGCAGCAATTGATTTTATTAAAAGAAGAGCATCATTTATGACATCATTTTGATTTTATAACAAAGATAGCAGCAATGAGGTAGATAATAGCATTTATGTAATAGGAAAGGCAGCAATTTGTATGATAGCATTTGATTATTTGATTTTTACTTTGGAATAAAAAGGCAACATTTGAATGACAGCATATGATACTAATAAAAGCAACTACAGCATTTATTCTAATATCCCATTAATTTTATATTCATCTATTTAACAACATACAATTCTATATAAGAAGTGACAACATTCATTCTTAAATTACATTAGATGACAACATATGAATTAATAAAGAGTGACAGTATTTCACTTCACTTTAATACAATTAATAACAACTATTTATTTAAAGTGGTATTACAAGGACAACAATTAGTAGATTTAGTATTGTATGAGATAGCAATATATGACTTGACCGCATCACGATTGTTTATAATAAACTTATAACTTTCTTATATTCTCAATCTAATTAAATTCAACTCGCATATTTTTACACAAAACTAAGCTTGATAATTTATTTGCGAATTCATGGACCCATGCTTGACTCTATTTCATCTCTAGATCAAGATATTTGGTATACTTATGAGTATCTTAAATTCAATAATGCAAATTTGAAGTTTCATAATAATTAGAACATATAAGGTTATACCATGTAACAATTAACAATTATTTCAATATCCTTAAAAGATAGTAAAATATAACATGCAAAGAATGGTTGTATTTAGAATGTAAGTTTGAAGGCAGCATATAATTCTACTCATGATAAGTAGTAGCATCTAATTAATTAAACTAACTACAACATTTGATCATTTTAATCTTAACTAACAACACTTAGAGTACAACAAGGTCAATATAAAGATGTATAATTATTTATTTCAGTATTTAAAATTAAAGCATAGCATTTGCCTCATAAGGAAATAAATGACAGCAATTTGAATCTTCTAAAATAAAGGTAACTATTTGATTTTTGGTAGCATTTTATTTTATATATTAACTAGTAGCAATTGATCCACCTAATTCATATAGTTCATAAACAATTAATTTCAACCTTTTTAATTCATCATAAAACTCTAAATTAATATACAATACAGTCTTAAAAGAACATTATGATGTTTTCAAGTTTGATTTTTCTTTAAGGAACTTCTTCAACCCACATAGAAATGGTGATGACTCAAATAAGTATGAAGGCTCAAATAAGGTAAAGTTCAAACAAAGAATGGTTCATGGAAAACCTCTAGGAGAAAAGAGTGACAATCGAATAAAATCCAAACAAGAAGGAAGGAGAATGTTTAAGATTTATATTAAAATTAGAAAACACTAAGTAAACTGTGTTTTGAGTAACCACAGAGTTTCTAACTTGAACTATAGAATTAATGGTGCACATAGTGGAGTATTCCTAGAATGGGTCATCATTATGAAATTTATTGTTAGTACACAAGCAAGAGGTATGGCAAAGTATGTGATGGGTCGAACAAAAGCAAGCATTATCTTGCTTAATATAACCTTAAGTGTTATAATTGATATTATACCTTAATCTCCTCTAACTATGGCGACTGGTTCAAAGGTAAACAAAGTGAAAGTTGGTGGTACAGTACACAAACAATATCCAATAATGTATGCTCACTATTTTGGTAACTCTTCTTAATCCAATGTTTGAAGATAGGATAGCCTTTAATTGGATGACTAGAATAATCAATTTTATACTATTTCCTAGGTCAATAAGGTTTGGATAAATGTAAGTTTACTTTAAATGCATGATGAAATATCTTCTTTGTGCATTCCCTTTTAATGTATTGTTTATCTTTTCTTCAAGGCCTGAATCTTTCTTCCCTTTATTTCCATTCTTAATCATTTTAACAAAAAGGTATGAAAATTGAGAGAAAGAAAAATATTTACATTATTCCTTCTCTTTTCATTAATTCCAACTTGCTTCCCTTTTGTGGATCATTGTTAATCATAAGAATATGAACCTGGGAGTCTCAAATTTTTGTTGTAGAATTCCATAGTTCTAGGAATGTGAACATATTGATCAAGGCCATTAAATTCCTGCTTCAAAGATATTTTAAACACAAATTTGTCTACAACCATCAAATATTGCCGATTAATTATTTAAATGCATGTCTCTTCTAATTGCTGGTCAAATTTCATACTAAGCCTTCTCCCATCTTATAATATATTTCATGACGATTTTATTCTTATCTGTATTAAAATAAGGTCGGCAATTGTTACTTAGTAATACAAGTAACTCTTTTGATAAATAAAGTTTTGAATTTTACAAATACTCTTACTAAATCATTTGGAATATCAAAATATAATTGAAAAGCATTACAACTGCTGTTGTGAACATATTATGCTAATAAGGTACCATTCCGTCAAAATAATTAAAATCATATGATACTACCATCATGAGTCAAAAATAACATGACCCAAAATAAACACAATATGATGCAATACCTGCTCAATCTTATCATTCGAGAGGAGGATCGAGAGTGAAGTACCTTTATTTGCAAACAAAGGTTCAGGAGATGCCGGTATCTCGGTTCCTTGCCAAGGGGAAGATGCGATCGCTCTCGGCTTGGAAGGAGGCTCAGCGAAAGGAGGTTTGGCGAGATGGAGAGGTTTTGGTGAGATGGAGGAGCTCGACTTCGTCTCGAGTCTCGCCTAGGACTCCTTCTTATCATCGCAGAAATCCATCTCCCCTCGAATGAGAAGATAAGGCGAGAGGGGGCAGCTGTCGTGCGAGAGGGAGGGCAGGTGTCGTGCCATCGTGCGAAGAAGATAGGATTAGGGTTGCGTGAAGTGTCAGCTTGCGTAGAAGAATGAATAAGTTGTCGGCTGAGAGCATTTAAGATTTAGGTTTTTGAAGAGTTAAATAAGAAATTCTAGGATCCATTATCAGCCATCGGATTAAAATCAACGGTTGGAATTTCTGAATCAAGATCTAGAGTCATTTAAGCTCCAAAAATTACAAACTTGGTATCAAAACGATCGTCTTAACGAGACAAACGCACGTGTTTAAAAATTATTAAATTTAAACAATTATTTTATTTTATATTGATTTTTAAGTGAAAAACTTGGAAAATAAATTATGATAAATCGAAAACTCAAAAATTAACGAAACTTAAAACATAGCATCCTCATATGATGCTTGACTTAGATTTACAAAAAATTTTAAATTCTAATTTATATTTTTCATATTATTAGCCTTTGAAGTTTAAATTTCATGAATTTATTTAGGACAATTCAGGATCCCGAATGCGCTCAAATTTTTACAGTAGGATCCTTTTAATAGGCATTATAAGAGGATATTTTTATTACATTTTTATTTTACTTAATTTAGAAATCCTAATTTGACGAAAATTTCTGAGTGATCGAAAAATATCAGGGAAAATCAATGATTTCCAAATATTCTCAGAATAACACTTCTAGCTAATTTGGAGTTACTGAGTCTAATGGCGGACTCCGTTTTCAATTCTAAATTCTATATTATTAATAAAAATTTTGAAAAGAATTTTTGGTATTTTACATGAATATTCCATAGCTCTATTTTACATCTTAAATCTAAGGATTTTCATTAGTCATCTTCACACAACGAATGTTGTCACAGACATTTGCGGCTAGGATGCTCAACATGCATAACCTTAGTTATAAGAGATCATTGAGCTCAAGGGTTTTCCTAGTTTTAAAATATTCAATTGCTTAAAATATCTTCATGACAAAATAATTCATCCAATACATTCTCCATATCATTTAATCAAAAGAGATGATCAAAAAGATAATCATTAATAATCAAAGAGTACAAACACTTTCTGTCCTTAAAAATTCCATGCATATGCCCAATGATTAACCCAAGATTTATACTAAAATAAAGAAATAAAAACATACAAAATATTATATGAACCTGCATACTTTGATTATAATTCTTACATTTTCAGGAAAAATTGGAAAGAAGGCAAGTTGGAGCTAGAAGAATAAATTCTGGAAGAAAACTGTTGTGGCCCGCCACAATAGGCCATGGAGGTAGACTGACTTGGGCTCACCTGGAACCATATCTGCAAGCCGGGAAGGAGAACCGTAGCAGCACACCACATCCAAAATAAGGTGAGTTTACTGCATGGATTCAATAATGAACTTCAAATGTAAAATCTTAAGTCACTAATTATGCTTAACCTAGAGTGATCAATTGACATAACAACCCTACACTTCCAAAATAAGGTAAAAAGCTTGAGTGAATTTCAATTTCCAAAGTTTAAAAATGAACATATGCTGATTTCTAAGTGTCGGGGTGGGGGAACTTAAGGAACTATAGACAGTAATTGGCAAAAGTTGAGTGAATGTATGAGTGTGCTAAGATCTTGTGGGACTTAATGATCACAAAAGAATTGAAATGGGGATGAAGAAAAATATCTCTCCTTTGAGCTAAAAAAAAAAAGAAAAGAAGAAGAGAAATCAAAAATAAAATCAAGGATGAAGAAAAATATCTCTCCCAAAGTGAAAAAAAATATTTGAAAATAGGATGAAGAAAGATATCTCTCCTATGAATGTTATTGTTCTTTGTGACTCATAAGAAGGAGCACATATGGCACAAAACTCTTATCACTCACCAATTCCTAGCTAGAGTTGAAAATCCTAAGGCAATTACCCACCCCCTAATGAAGAATAAGTATCAACCATTTAAGATTGGAAATTAGAAAGGAACAAGAGCTTAGAACCTAAACTAGGAAGATAGTAGTAGTTGAAATTCTAAAAATCACCCCAACTTAAGGCAATACTCAGTTACACAAGAACTTCACATTAACATAGTAAATTGAATCCATAACTAAAAAATTAGAAAATCCACTTTGAGCTTGCTCGAGAATGAGCAAGAATTTAAGTGTGGGGTGTGTGATGAACCCAAGATTTATATTAAAATAAAGAAATAAAAATATACAAAACACTATATGAACCTGCATACATTGATTATAATTCTTACATTTTCAGGAAAATTTGGAAAGAAGGCAACCTGGAGTTAGAAGAACAAATTTTGAAAGAAAATCGCTATGGCGTGTCATAGCATGCCACAGCGGGCCATGGCAGTCGACTGATTTGGGCTCACTTGGAACCATATCTGCAAGCCTGGAAGGAGAATCACTGCAGTGTGCCACATCGCATCACAACGGGCCACGATGCCATTCCGGAATATTATCCTTAACTCTATGGAAATTAATTAATTAGTAAAATTTGAAATATTAAGCTCTCCAGCGCGCCACATGCTAGGTTCAACTAAAATAAAATGCAGACCTGTAAGGAATCCGCTGCAGCGCACCCCAGCGCGCTTCAGCGGGCCATATTATCATTTTTGATAAATTATATAAATCAAACCACCGTAATGAGCCATGATGAGAATCTGAATTAACTCGACTTGGTACAGCACAATGTAGCAGAACAGTGTTTCGAACGAGGCTGCTACAGCGCGCTACGGCAGATCCCCAGTCAATAGTATCTCTGGAGCCATGCATAGTAGGAATGAGATCCAACTGCTGTAATGTGCCACAATGACCGACATAGTTTTTCCCAGATCAAGGCATTAATACAGCATAGGGAAGGCTGAAAATTCAAACCATTGGCCTTCTCCAACCATTTGGAAACTACAAAAGCAGTAAATCCTATTATATCCAAGAGTAATAAGGGAATAATATTAAATGGCTTGCTATTATTTTAAGGAAGAGGAAGGGTTAGACAGAATTTATGCACAAGGGTGCAGGAATTCCTATATAAATAGCATTTTGAAACTAAATAAGGGTTCCCAATTTTGACATTCATTGATCCAAATTATAAGCCGCCATGGGAAAGAGAAGGAGAACTCTCTAGGGAAGAAATTTCATAATGACCTTGCAAGTTCAACAAGGAAGAGAAGTAGAGGAACTTAGAGAACAGAAGAGAAGGAAGGAGAAAGAACCAGGAGAACCCCAGAAATTCTGGGCTGTTCCTAATACCATTTCTCATCCCTATCTTGTTTTCTTAATTTGTGAACCGATGTCAAGGTTCATATTCTATTATATCTCTTGCTGTCTTGAAATTGTAATGGAAGGCTAAACCCTCCTTGGAGAGGGTTGGGCTGTAATTATGTGCTGAGTAAGGTTTATGGTGTTGTATGTTGAATTTGCACTTAATAAAATTTGAGCTAAATTTTTATTTATTTTAATTGAATGTCTGGAATGATTATCAAATGTAAATCCTTAATAAACTAAATTTGGAATGAAAATCTTTATATAAGATATTAAAAGACTTGTGCTCCAATGCTCACTGATTGGATTAGAGCAAGGAGTGAGTGCAATAGAGCTGAGAGCTACGTGACAAGTTCTCTAGCCCATTAGCACCACTCCTTCAGCTCATCCGAGAAGTTGAAGCTTGTGAGCCAAGCCCCCTCTAATCATGCTCTGTGGCTCAGTAAGGTAGAAGGAGGGAGAGATCATCGAACAACCATGGATGATGTGACATAATCAATTGGGTTCGATGAATCCTCTCCCTTTTCTAAATCGTGCGTGTAGAGCACAATGCTGATTGGTGGGAATCAAAGCTTATGAGATCCATTTAACTAAAAGAATGTTTTGGGAACTTAGACGTAGGAAATCAAAATTAAACTAACTATGATCTGATAAGAATCTATGTGTCGAGGTAGAACCCCTAGGGTGTTCTCCTTGTGCACTAGATTTGAACTTGGTGGAATTAGAGGACCAATCTAAGGAAGGCAATGTTCACTTGATTCATTAGGCACAGTAAAATTACTTTATGAATTGTAATGACATGTTTATAACACCGAGTCCTTACGAGTCACATAATGAGCCCCCAACTCTCTCTTCTTAAATAAAATTGTATCTTCAATTTATTCTCGAGATGCCAACCTGAGACGCAGGCACTATCACACGTCACAGCAGTTCCCAGCCCAAGGGCCGGGTGCTACGGCGCGCTGTAGCGCGTGGCAGAAATTAGCTTCAGTCGGGTTGCATATGAAGAAAATTAGAGAGCATTTTGGACCTTTTAGGGTTTGAATTTTAGCTGGGTACTTAAGCAAGAAAGTTGGGAGGAGATTGTGGGTATTTGCATTTTCTGTTGGAGGCTTGAGCAAGCTGTGAGGAGGAGATCCATAGGTGAAGCCATAAGGAAGCTGCTGTATAAGATATATCTTGCATGTTGGAGGATTGACTCCTGGTTGTGGCTACTTCCTCTCATCTCAATGTTAGACTGCTTGGTAACCATCAACATAACCCTGATCCTTAATTGAAGAATCCACTCTATCAAATCGCTTCTATTGTGGTTATTGTGTGTTGGAAGTTCTTCGTGCTCAAACCATTTACCAACAAGTGGTATCCGAGAGAGGTTACCTTGTTGGTCATAGAAGGGTTTGTTGTTTGAGTGGGAGCAATGGTCGAAGAGATGAGACACAAGATTGAGAAATTTAATGGAAGAAAATCTGCATTCTAGAAAATGCAAATGGAGAACCTACTCTACCAGAAGAAGTTGTATCTTCCATTGAAAGGAGCCAATAGAAAACTTGCAACTATGACTGATGAAGAATGGGAAGTTCTCGATAGAACATCACTGGGTTTGATTCATTTATCATTGTCTTCTTCTATTGCTTTTAACATTGTTAATGAGAAAACCACTGTAGATCTCATGAATGCCCTGATAAGGATATATAAGAAGCACTCTACTACAAATAAAGTTTTCTTGATAAAGAGGTTATTTAACATGAAGATGATGGAAGGCCATTCAGTGATTGAACAACTCAATGGGTTCAACACGGTGACAAGCCAATTAAGTTCAGTTGCCGTCAGTTTTGATGATGAGGTTCAATCTTTGTTGTTCCTCTCTTCATTGCCAGGTAGTTGGGATGGGCTAGTTACAGCAATTAGCAATTCATTAGGAAATGCATTGTTAAGGTTCAATGACATAGCCGGGCTTGTGCTAAATGAGGATGTGCGGAAAAAATCTCATGCCGAGGAATCTACCTCAGCACTGAATGCTGAGAGCAGGGGAATACACACTGAAAGGAGACATAGCAGAAATAGGTTAAGGTTTTGATGAGGAAAATCAAGACCCATAAAGGCAAAGCCGGATTGCTAGAATTGTGGAAAGGCATGTCACTTAAAGAAGGATTGACCTACCTTGAAGAAATCAAGTGGTGGTGGTAAGATTATGAACTCCACTATGACTGTTTCAACTGAGGAGGATCAGGATGCTTTGATCCTCTCGCTTGTCAACATGGAGTCCTAGGTGGTGGACTCGGGCACATCCTTTCATGTGACTCTATTTAGGAGTGCCTTCAAGTTACACTAAGGGTAGCTTGGAGAAAGTGTGTCTTGGAGATGATAAGGCATGTGACATCATTGGAAGAGGTGATGTGAATATTAAGCTACCAAGCGGCGCAGTTTGGAAGCTCAAGGATGTTAGACATGTGCTAGGCCTAAGGAGAAATCTGATTTCTGTGAGCTAGTTTGCCAGAGAAGGCTACAACACTTGTTTCACTGGTGCAATATGAAAGGTACACTTTATCAGATCAATAAAGTGTTTGATACTATTACAGCTGTAGAATAGATATATACAGATATATGGCACTGGAGGCTTGGCCATATGAGCGAGAAGGGGCTGGAATCCTTGTAGTCAAAGGGAAAGCTCCAAGGACTAAATTCAGTAAACTTGGATTTCTATGAAGATTGCGTGTTGGGAAAACTGAAGAAGGTTTCATTTTTTAAAGTTGAAAGGGAGCTGAAAGGCAAGAAACTTGAGTTGGTGCATACAGATGTATAGGAGCCAGCTTCTACTTCTTCTATAAGTGGAGCTGCATATTTTCTTACCTTCATTGATGACCATATGAGGAAGGTATGAGTTTACTTTATAAAGCATAAATCTAATGTGTTTGATGTATTTGAAGGTGATTAGCTTTGGTGGAGAATGAGACAGGATTAAAGCTTAAGTGCTTAAGGTCTGAAAATGGCGGTGAGTACTGTGATAGGGAGTTCAAGGAATTATGTGCCTTAAGAAGCATTAAAAGGGAGTTCATAGTCCTTAGAACACCACATAAATATGGTGTTAAAGAGCATATGAATAGAATAATCACAAAAAGAGCCAAAAGCATGTGATTGTATGCAGGTCTCCCAAAGCATTTATAGGCTAAAGTCGTTAACACGGCTGTGTATCTAATTGGGTAGGGACTTTCTGTACATTTGAATGAAGGGATTTTCGAGGAAGCTTGGAGCAAAAAGGAGGTGAAATTGAACCACCTCAAGGTATACGGCTACTCATCATATGTGCACATTGACGCAAGATCTAGGAGCAAGCTTGAGGCAAAGGCGATCAAGTGCGCATTTATTGGATATGGTGCGGGCGAGTTTGGTTACAAGTTTTGGGACAATCAGAACTAGAAGGTCCTCAAAAGTAGGGATGTCACTTTCAATGAAAGTGAGATGTACAAGGATTGTATTGGAGTCTAGATTGATTCCAAAGATGCTTTAGATGGTGAGCCCCGTCACAAAGAGATTGATAAAAGCATTAAGCTAGATGTTGGAGTACATTAAGAAGCTCAGGAGGGTGTGAATGTTGAACTACAAGCACCCATGCTATGAAAATCCATAACAGTCATAAGACCACCACAGAGGTACTCTCCTTCCTTATTCGATTTGTTACTAATGGATGGAGGTGAACTAGAAAACTTGGAAAAGGCACTTTAAGTTGAAGATTCAATCAAGTGGGAGGCTGCCATGAATGATGAAATAGTATCACTTATGTCAAATGGGACATGAGAATTGGCACCCTTACCAGCTGGGAAGAAGGCCCTTCAAAACAAGTGGGTTAATAGGGTAAACAAAGAGATGAATGGGAGCAAGCGCTATAACGCAAGACTTGTAGTAAAGGGTTTCTAGCAAAAGCATGGGGTTGATTACAGTGAGATCCTTGCCCTAGTTGTGAAGATGACAACCATTAGGTTTGTGTTGAATGACAAACTTTAAATATGTCTGCGCTTGCACATAAGTGTACGTGGTCTGAAGTAATAATTTGGAATGTGAGTCCCAAGATTTATTGTCCTCAGGGAATTGGATGTTTTGTTACTAAGGTATATCTATGTTCAATGATGTTTAAGATATGCATATTTTGTTGAGTTGGTTCCTAAAAAAGCACAACAATTCTTAGTAGAAGATGATTATGATAAAAGGAGAGGAGAGTTGGGTCTCTCCCACATGATATGCTAGATAACTTATGTATGATGATTCGTCAAGCATTTCACTTTTCTTTACCTTTAAATCAAGTTCACATTGTCCTTCATAGAGTTTAGCTCTAAGAATTACAAGTCCAACTCTCGTGCTTGAAATGAACACACAGTCGATTTTATTTCAGCGCAAAGACCCTTATAAAATTTTATAAGTTATTAGTTTTTCCTCTCGTTTCTTGATCATAGAAATGAGGGTTGTTCAGTTAATATCTTACAAGCATTGATTCCACTAAGAGCTTTACGTGCATCATGCACATGTTAGTTAGTGGAGTGATTTTATTTGGGCTCAATGACTATGTCACCTCATTCATGAGCACTCAAAGAATCCATTCCATCCCTTCTCATATGCTGAGCTGCGGAGCATATTTAGTGGGTCATAACTCACATTCTTTAACTTTTTAGTTGAGCATAGATCAAGGTACACTAAGCTTAAGAACTTTCTCACATAGTTCTAAGCTCTCATGTACTCATGAATCCAGCTCTAAACTAAGGGTGAGCTATGGAGCACAAGACATATTTAGCCCTTGAAGTTAATTAGTCCTTTTGTCATTTGGTTAACATTCAAGTCCATAATAGTCCTTTACATTTCCTTACAAATTATTTAATACACAAATTTTATTAGAATTTGAGAAAATTTTCATACATCATAGTAGCTTATAATTTATGTAGGATTGCCCTAACCCTCTCCAAGGGAGGATTAGCTCTCCATTATATAAGAGATGAAGGAGAACACAAATACGGATAAAGACCCTTTCATGATCAATTAAGAGAAAACAAGACAAAAGCATAGAGAATACAAGGAATGTTCCTTTGATGAAGTTCTCCGAACTTCTCCTCTTCTTGCTTGTGGTTGCTTCTCCTAGGTCTGTAGTGCTGCTTTTCTTTCTTCTTCTTCTTGGTAAGAGGAGTTCTTCCACCCTTGGAGAGTTTTCCTACTCTCTTATGCAGCTCTCTTCTTACTTAGGATGTTAATGAGCCAAGTTTGGAACCCTCCTTTAGTCAAGAAGGGTGGTATTTTTAGGAGGTCTGCATTCATCTTCTTCTCATTCAAATTTTACATTTCCTTTAAATATTTTGTTGTCATGATGGCCAATCCAATTTGAGGTATGAAATGACCTTTTATTTTTCATTATTTATTCTCCACATCACCTCAAAATGCTAATTTTCCATTAGAGAATTATGCTGCAGGAGGCATGATGGCTGGGAGACAAGGAGCAGGTTGGGGGTCTTGTCCCAACCTCAATTAATGCCTTGTTCAGACGAATTTTCAGTGCGCCGCTGTAGCGCGCTGTAGTGGGTGATTGTTCGTGAGATGGTTCGCTGTGGGGCGCTACGACGTTTTGGTTTGTACAATGATGGGATGCTCCAGCGCGCTCTAGCATGCGCTACACCGTGCTATAGCACCAACTTTTTGCAAATTGATCCACTACTGCGCGCAGTAGCGCCAGCACTTTCGCAAATTGATTCACTGCAGTGTGCTGTAGTGCCAGTACTTCGAAAGTTGGTCCACTGCTGCGCATTATAGTGCTAGTGCTTCGCAAATTGGTTCGCTGCAGTGCGTTATAGTGCCAGCTCTTTGCAAATTGATCCGTTGCAGCACGCTATAACGCCACCGCTTTCGCAAATTGGTCTGCTGTAGTGTGCTATAGAGCTAGTGTTCGCAAAATGGTCCACTGCAGCACGCTATAGTGCCAGTTTTAGCAAATTGGTCTGCTGCAACTCGCAGTAGCACCAGTATTTGCAAAATGCTCCACTACAGTGCGCTGTAGCGCCAACATTTGCAATATGGTCTGCTGCAGCGCGCTGTAGCACCAGTGTTCGTAAAATGGTTCGCTGCAGTGTGCTATAGCTCCAGCTTTCACAAATTGGTTCGCTGCAGCATGCGGCAGCGGATATTGGCCAGAAATCTTTGGAAATTGTCCAGAATTGTTCAGAAATTGCTGGGTGGGAATTTTTCTTGAAAAATAGACAAAATTTGATCAAGGAAGCAATATCAATATGAAAATGAATGAATTTTTCCTTTATTTAGGATATAAATTATGGATTTATCACATCCTCACACTTAATTTCTTGCTCATCCTCAAGTAAGCTTAAAATAGTATTTTTCTGTTTCTTAGGTTTCAGAGTCAATAAGAAATATTAATGAGAATTTGATTTGCAATTCAAAGCTTGTGCTTGACTGAAATGACAAGAGCAATTGACAGTAATTAAAATTTTCTAATCTTCGATATGAACTGAGGTTGATAGACTAATCTCCAAGTATAAGTATTTATGCTTGGTGCTAAGTAATGGGGGAGGTTCCTTGGAATAATTGAACTAGGGAGGTAGTGAGTAATCAAGAGTTTTGTGCCATATGTGCTCCTTCTTATGAATCACAAAGATGCTTAGATTTAAGGAGAGATATTTTTCATCATCCTTTTTCATTTTTTCTTTTGGAAGAGATATTTTTCTTCATCTCTATTTTTAGTCCTCTCTTTTTTATTCTTTTTTTTATTCTTGGGAGAGATACTTTCTTTATCCTAATTTCAAATCTTTGTGATCATAAAGTCCTACGGGAGCCTAGCACACTCTTTTAGATTACTCACTTTAATCACTAGTTTTTTTTTTTTAGTCCAAAGCCTTCTCCCACACTTGATCCTTAGCATTGCTTTATATTTTTGGAGATTAAACTCAACCTGAAATCATTCCCTTGCTTAGATGATTTAAATGGTGTCAATGAGTTAGTTAATTTTTGTTAAGCAACTCTTTGTTGATTATCAATTTCTTCATTGATATTTTGTGACTTTTATTCTTGAAAAATTCAGAAAAATTTGTCATTATTAAATTATAAAAATATTTTTGGGACTCTAATAATCCATAATTTAATTTCTCAAAATAGAAATTAAACAACAAAAAGAAAAGTACAAAAACTAATAATGTAAAAATAAAAAGATACAACCTATTTATTCCTGGGTTGCCTCCCATGAAGCACTTAGTTTAATGTCTTTATTTAGACTCGTTAAAGCTCAGATATTGGGGTCTGGAGGTCTTTCTTTCCACAGCCTTAAGGCACTCGGGTGAGCACAACCCTCAAGGGTGCTCAAACCTTTGTCCTCTTGGGTTTCCCTCATGGGGTCATCCCTTTCAAGCTCTAATTCATGGGGGATCTTCTTTTTCATTTTCCCCTTCTCATTTTTCTTCTTCTCACGCCTTCCTTACTTCCCTTCCCCGAGGATGAGTTGGAGCTATCTTCTGAATTCTTTTCTCCTAGAGTAAGATTTTCAAAAATATGGTCGTCCTTAGTTCTTTCTTCTCTTTCTTTTCTCCTCACCTCTTCCACCATTTTTCTTTGTTTAAACAAAGTGGGTTTAAGATAAATCAACTCCAATCTCCCCTTAATTTTAACACTCATCATCCCTCTGCCGACGTCTATAATAGCCTTGGTGCTCATAAGAAAGGGTCGCCCAAATATAATAGTGGAATTTTTGTTCCATCTGTCCCATTTACACACAACCAAATTAGTTGGGACAATGAAATTCCCTAATCCTACAGCAACATCCTTGACAATCCCAAGAGGGGTCAAGGATTCAAAATTTGTAAATTCCAAAATTATGGAGGTGTACTCCATTCCTCCTATCTTCAGCTGTTCATAAATATGGTAGGGCATAATGTTGACCGAAGCACCAAGATCACAGAAGGGATCTAAAAGTACTTCATTTCTTATTATGCAAGGGATACACAAACCGTCTAGGGTCATCACATTTTGAAGTTGTGAGCTTCTCATATTCTGTTCCCTTCACCCCTTCCCTAGCCTTTAGCTCTCTTCTACAACACTAAAATTCTTAGTTGTATATCCCCCATACACCCTTTCGGAATGAATCATACTCACTAATTCCCTCAAATTCACTTTAGTGGAACTAGGTAGAGCTCCTTGCTGCTGAATGGTTAGCTGCTTGGAGATCTGCCCCAGTTGGGTCTCAATGTTTCTAAGGGATGCTTCTATTCCTTGGATGGAGGCATCATGGCAGGTGATTTTGGCTTCAGTGCGGTGCATGAATTGATTGTTTCAGCTTTAAAGGAATTAAAAGCTCCATCTAAATTTGAAGGGTGATGGTTATAATTGTTTCCATTATTCACGCTCTGTAGATTCGATGAACTCCCCCCATATTGATTCCCGTTATTATTGTTGTTACTCCATGAGAAATTTGGGTAGTTTTTCCACCCTGGGTGGTAAGTATTGGAGTAGAGGTTGTTCATAGTGTTATTGTTTCTTAAATAATTAACTTGTTCTATGTTAGATTGCACAAAAGGGCTATTCAAGTTGCAGTTTTTGCTATTGTGTCTCCCCCCGCATAACTCACATTGTATTTCTTGAACAACGTTAACATTCATTTTATCAATTTTCTCATTTAAGGCATGGATTTCTTATTGCAATACCGTTATTTGATTTGATTCATTTATTTTCATCGATTCCTTTTTAAGCCTTTTAGAAGGCCATTGGTATGCATTGTTCGCCATTTTATCTATGAGGTCGTAGGCCTCTTCTTAAGTTTTACTGGTAATTGAGCCTTCGGCGGCCGCATTGATGAGAGTCTTTGTTGGAGCATTCAAACCATTGCAAAAGGTTTGAGCTTGCATCCATAAAGGATACCCATGATGTGGGCATCACCTTAAGCAGTCCTTAAAATAATCCCATCCATCATAGAGTGTCTCACCTTCTACTTGAGTGAAGTTGGTTATCTCAATTCTCAGCCGAGCGATTTTTGCCGGAGGGAAATATTTCGCTAAGAATTTCTTAGCCAAATCGTCCCAAGTCCAGATCGAGTCACTTGGGAGAGAGCTGAGCCAACCTTTGGCTCTATCTCTTAATGAGAATGGAGAAAGCCTTAATTTAACCACATCCTCAGAGACGCTGTTAAATCTGAAGGTGTCACAGATTTCAAGGAAGGTTGAAATGTGTGAGTTAGGATCTTCAGTGGCTAATCCCCCAAACTGGTTATTTTGAACCATACTCAGCGTGGAAGGTTTGATCTCAAAGTTGTTAGCTTCAATGTCAGGCCTTATAATTGCATGGGGGATTCCCCTAACAGTAGTGCATAGTCTCTCATTGCTCTTCCCCTCGACTCTCCTAAAGGCTCTCCAAGATTTTCATTAAAATTTTCCATAGCGGCTTGTTCAGATAGAAAAATGTTTTGTTCTCTTCTAGCTTGCAAATAGGTTCTCTCAATTTCTGGATCAAAAAGATATTCAATGCAAACTCTTCTATTCATGCGTGACAGAAATTAAGCTTTTAAGAACAAATATAGAAATAACGTTCAAAGATTCAGCCAAATAAAAAAAAAAAAAATTAAATGGTTAGCACCTATAGTTACAAAATTAAATATTAAAATTATATGCAAGGATTTACTTAAATCACTAATTACTGATAGCTTCTTCTTAATACGAAACAAGTACAAATTCCCCGACAACAGCGCCAAAAACTTGACAGACTTTAAATATGTCTGCGCTTGCATGCAAGTGTACATGGTCTGAAGTAATAATTTGGAACGTGAGTCCTAAGATTTATCGTCTTCAGGGAATTGGATGGTTTGTTACTAAGGTATATCTATGTTCAATGATGTTTAAGCTATGCATATTTTGTTGAGTTGGTTCTTAAAAAAGCACAACAAATCTTAGTAGAAGATGAATATGATAAAATGAGAGGAGAGTTGGGTCTCCACCACATGATATGCTAGATAACTTATGTATGATGATTCCTCAAGCATTTCAATTTTCTTTACCTTTAAATCAAGTGCACATTGACCTTCTTAGAGTTTAGCTCCAAGAATTACAAGTTCAAATCTCGTGCTTGAAACGAACATACAGTCGGTTCTATTTCAGTGCAAAGACACTTATAAGAGTTTTTAGGTTATTAGTTTTTCCTCTTGTTTCTTGATCATAGAAATGAGGGTTGTTCAGTTAATATCTTACAAGCATTGATTCCATACAGAGCTTCACGTGCATCATGCACATGTTAGATAGTGGAGTGATTTTATTTGGGCTCAATGATTATGTCACCTCGTTCCTGAGCACTCAAAGAATCCAATCCATCCCTTCTCATATGCTGAGCTACGGAGCATATTTAGTGGGTCTTAGATCACACTCTTCAACTTCTTAGTTGAGCATAGATCAAGGTGCACTAAGCTCGAGAACTTTCTCACATAGTTTTAAGCTCTCATGCACTCATGAATCCAGCTCTAAACTAAGGGTGAGCTATGGAGCACAAGACATGTTTAGTCCTTGAAGTTAATTAGTCCTTTTGTCATTTGGTCCACATTCAAGTCCACAATAGTCCTTTGCATTTCCTTACAATTCATTTAATTCACAAATTTTATTAGAGCTTGAGAAAGTTTTCATACATCATAGTAGCTTTAAATTCATGTAGGATTGCCCCAACCCTCCCCAAGGGAGGATTAGCTCTCCATTACACAAAAGATGAAGATGAACACATACATGGATAAAGACCCTTTCATGATCAATTAAGAAAAACACAAGACAAAAGTTTAGAGAATACTAGGAATGTTCCTTTGATGAAGTTCTCCGAACTTCTCCTCTTCTTGCTTGTGGTTGCTTCTCCTAGGTCTGTAGTGCTGCCTTTCTTCCTTCTTCTCCTTGGAAAAAGGAGTTCTTCTACCCTTGGAGAGTTCTCGTACTCTCCTATACAGCCCTCTTCATACTTAGGATGTTAGTGAGCCAAGTTTGGAACCCTCCTTTAGTCGAGAAGGGTGGTATTTATAGGAGGGCTATATTCATCTTCTTCTCATTCAAATTTTGCATTTCCTTTAAAAATTCTGCTATCATGATGGACAATCCAACTTGAGGTATGAAAGGACCTCTTCTTTCTATTCTTTATTCTCCACATCACCTCAAAATGTCACTTTTCCATTAAAAATAATTTTGCTGCAGGAGGCATGATGGCTGGGAGACAAGGAGCAGGTTGGGGTTCTTGTCCCAACCTCAATTAATGCCTTGTTCAGATGAATTTTTGGTGCGCCACTGTAGCGCACTGTAGGGCGCTACAGTGGGTGATTGTTCGTGAGATGGTCCACTGTGGCGTGCTATGGCGTTCTGGTTTGTACAATGATGGGACGCTCCAGCGCGTTGGAGCGCGCTATAGTGCCAGCTTTTCACAAATTGATCCGCTTCAACGCGTTGTACCGCCAGCGCTTTCACAAATTGATTTGCTGCAGCGCGCTGTAGCGCCTGCACTTCGCAAGTTGGTCCACCACAGTGCGTTGTAGCGCCAGTGCTTCACAAATTGGTCTGCTGCAGCGCGCTATAGCGCCAGATCTTTGCAAATTGATCCTCTGCATCTCGCTATAGCGCCAGTGCTTTCACAAATTGGTCTGGTTCAGCAGCACTATAGCACAAACATTTGCAAAATAGTCCGCTGCAGCGCGCTATAGCGCTAGCTTTCACAAATTGGTTTGCTGCAGCGCGCTGTAGCACCAGCGTTCACAAAATTGTCTGCTACAGCGCACTGTAGCGCCAGCATTCGCAAAATGGTCCGCTGTAGCGTGCTATAGCGCAAACTTTTGAAAATTGGTCTGCTGCAGTGTGCTGGAGCGCGCTGCAGCGCGCAACAGTGGATTTTTTCCAAAAATCATTGAAAATTGTCCATAAATGTTCAGAAATTTGATCAAGGAAGCAATATCAATATGAAAATAAATGAATTTTTCCTTTATTTTGTATATAAATTATGGATTTATCATTGAATATTATTGTAGTTGAGGATTTGCATCTGGAGCAAATGGATGTTAAAACTGCATTTCTTCATGGAGAGTTGGAGGAGGAGTTATACATGCAACAACCTGAAGGGTACAAGGCTCAAGAGAAAGAAAAAGCTAAGCTAGTGTGTAAGCTCAAGAAGAGCCTCTATGGCTTGAAGCAAGTGCCAAGGCTATGGTACAAAAGATTTGACAGGTTCATGTTTGAATTAGGGTACAAGAGATATCAGGTGAATCACTCTTGTTACATAAAAGAATATAAGTCCTCTTATATTATTATATTATTGTATGTGGATGATATGTTGATCATAGGTTCAGAAATGGAGGAGATAAGGATGTTGAAAGAACTTTGGTCAAAGGAGTTTGACACGAAGGACATGGGGCTGGCCAAGTAGAATCTTGGAATGAGAATCAATAGGGAAAAAGGAGTAGGAATTCTAAAGGTGTCGCTGAAAGAATATGTTGATAAGGTGCTGAAAAGATTCAACATGAGTGAACCAAAGCTAGTGGGCACTCCCTTAGCATGTCACTTTAGCTTATCAAAGGAGCAGATGCCAAAATCTGAAAATGAGAAGGAGCATATGCTGAAGGTTCCTTATGCTTCAGCAATTGGGAGCTTGAGTCCTAAGCAAATTGGATGGAATTTTGAAGCTTTCAGGGTTCAAATTATAGCTAGGTACTTAAGCAAAGAAGTTCAGAGGAGATTGTGGGTGTTGTCATTTTCAGTTGGAGGCTTGTGCAAGCTATGAGAAGAAGATCTTTAGGTGAAGCTCTAAGGAAGCTACTGTGTAAGATATATCTTGCATGTAGGAGGAGAAACTCCTAGTGGTGGTTACTTCATCTCCTCTTCATATTAGATTGCTTGGTAACTATCAATACAACCCCAATCCTCTATTGGAGAGCGCACTCTATCAAATTGCTTCCACTACAATTATTGTGTGCTGGAAGTTCTTCATACTCAATCCATTTACCAACATAAATTTCTTTATTTTTTTTCCTTTTACTCTCTTGAGAAAGAGGAGAATTAAATGCACTAGATTCATTTATTATTGTGGGAAGAGGAGGAATTAACTTTTCTTCTTTTCCAATGCTGATTTGAAATTCTATTTCTGAGAGTTTTTATGGCGGTCGTTACGGCACGCAGTAGCGCAAAACTTTCAGTCTAGAGGGCGCTATAGTGTGCTATAGTGTGGGACTTTTGAATTTGAAACCGCTGCAACGCGTGGTAGTACAGCACTTTTTAATTTGATGGAGCCGCGGTGCGCAGTAGCATAGGTCAGGCTTGAGACAGCTGAAGTGTGCGAGAACACTGTACTTTCGATTCTAATGCCGATGTAGCGCATAGTAGTGCTGCACTTTCAAATATTTTCATAAGTTTGAGGCACTGGGTAACATCTTATATCCATTGTAGTGCGTGGTAAGGCTAGACTTTCGATTTGGTAATCGCTACAGCATGTGGTAGCACCAGACTTTTGGTCATGGGTTCGCTACAACGTGCGATAGCATCTGAATTTTGATCTAGTATCCGCTATGGCACACGATAGCATGACACTTTCAGTCTTGGGTCTGCTACGACATGCGATAGTGCTTGCCTTTCGAATTAATTTATGCCACAACGCGTTGTGGCACACTGTGGTGCGTCGTAGCGTGCTTCGTCCCGATTTTTTAGTTTTAACTACTGAATTGATTTTAGCTCTTTTTGACCTGAAAGGCAGTAAATGAGTATCAAAGCATACAAATCCTAATGAAAAGTTTCATTTTTATTATTTTAAGTTACTATAATCTTAGATTTATCAACCACCTTACTTTTTTCTCAATAAAGTATCTTCAATGTTGTTAAGTGCAGATGGCAGAATGAACTTTGCCTTTAACAGTTCAATGTCGTAGTCAATGAAATGAGAATTCCTTTTATTATTCCACCAATACTCTGCTTCCTCCTGAAATAGACGTGTTGTGAGGCTGATAACTTCAAAGTTAGAGAATTTAATGCAGGCAAGATTCTTCTCCACTAGTTTAAGACAACTTGCTATATCCATAGGGGATAGGTTTCCATGGAAAGTAGGAGGTCTTAGACTCTAGAAACTGTGCAGAAGTTCATTGGCGAAATGATGAGGAGTGAATATGTCTTGAACTACTACAACAATAGTATTGGTTGCTGGAGTTTGAACTGCAATCAGCTTTTGAATCGACACGGACTACTGGGTTTGGTTTTCTATCAACGCCTTCACCATGCCATTTAATGAGTTAATCTCTTCAAAAGTGCTACTGGAAACAACAATCATCTTGATGGGAGTGGTTTTTGATGGAGAACCAAGATTCATTCTATTTATTGAATGATAAATGATCATTTTAGATTTGAGAAAATAAATAGGAAACATTTATCATTCAAGAACAATCATGCAAATTTTTTATTCATAAAACTTTTAAGAGTTACAAGAGATGATAGTAATGCAAATGATGGAATGGAAAATTAATACAACATGTTATGGGAAGATAAAATCAACTAATGGAACTACTAGAATAAATACAAAATCATTCAGCATATTTTACAGTGAATGCGATACAAAAATCAGTGTAGGTGATGGTACGACGCTCTCTCCTGCGCTTCCTTGTGAGTCTCCAGCTAATGGTGTCCCATTGACTCTCGGTTGTCTTGCAAAGAAAGACTATGAGCTGAAGGTGAACATGGTCTGATTTAATAATATATAAGGTTGTAGTTACTCGATGTAACCATTCTTTGGCTTACACAGGGAAATAGAGGCCTGTAAAGGTTGGGTACTGAACAACCTTATCGATTACAGTACTCCTTTAGCAGATATTCCATCCATAATCCTATTATAGTTTTTGTTGTACTGAAAGTCTTCTTCCCAAATTGCTTTGAATTGCTTTGTGCAATAATTGAGTTTTGACATGACAAACTCCATGGCCTACATATTTTACTGAAGTTCTTAAGTTATCTAGATTATTTATTGACCTTAATTTTTACCTTAGTTAGGTTATAGTTTGGTAATTCTAAGTATTTTACTTAATATTTCCAATTCATGCTTTTTATTTTGAGTAGTTTAAGAACATGGCAAATATGGATGTTACAAGGTACATATTTAGTGACTAAACTTAATATTTCCAATTCTTGGCTTTTTATTCTGAGTAGCTTAAGAATATGGCAAATATGGATGTTACAAGGTATATATTTAGTGACTACATTTATTAGAGAATAGTCAATTATGTAGATAGGAACAAAATTCTAATCTAATACATTATGGTGCTCACTAATACCAATTATGGAGCCCACTCCCTCATGTAGTCTTGTTAATACATATATTAATATGATTAAGGTAGAGTGGCCATCGTGACAGATCTCTAGTTACAACCATATTAAGTTGTCTCCCTAATATACCGAAAACTGCAAGATATGTCACCTACTTGTAATTCAGTCACCAAATGTACATACATAAATAATAGAGTTTGGAAGCAATATAAATAACATACATATCAATAATCCATAAAAGAGAACACGCATCTTAGAATTAAAGTGTAGAAAAGTAAATACATCTAAGTCCTGTATTATTATAATTTATGAATAAAATTTTAACTGAAAAGTAAACAATCATCCTCACAAATGCAAAAATAAAATATCTAAATGTTAGCAGCAACATAAAGATCCTCTTCATGGATAAGTTCCTCTCATGGTGCAACCTCCTCAAAAATATCTAAATCTGATGTGTCAGTTTCACATGCATGGGCCCTAGCCAAGAAAAAAAAAAATCTTATGTTAGATAATTGTATAAATACATTTTAAGCTGATTAAATGAATTTTACAATTTTTTGGATATCTGATTTTTAACTTAAACTACATTAACATGCTATGGGTACAATAAGCTATAATAAAAAGAAAATTAATAAATAATACTCTTATAAATTATCAAAATGGGGCAAATATAGGAACATATCTCAAACCTGAAGCTGCAACAATATTTAGCAATAATCCATATAAAGCTACAAAATAATAGTGATGACTAAAGTGAATATCCTAACAAGAATTTGATCATGAAAAATATGCTAAGTAAATAGTAAGAAAAATTGAGATGAAATACATATAAATAGACCAAGTCCATTAACAATTAGGGAAAACATCCTAACATGCATATAAGTATAACTAGAAACTGTATAAAAATTGAAATTAAAAGTATGCAAAATGAAAGTAAGCAAAGTAAGACTTCCATATCAGAAGCCTAGCTAATAAAACCACTATAACTATAACTAAATTGAAATATATATCATGTAATCATTTATAACTCAGAGCTAAATTAGAATCAGAACAAAACTGAAAAGGCAGAAATACAAATACAAGTTTATTTTAGTTATTTTACTTTAGTTTTGTGGACATATCCAGAAGTAGCTGAGGAGTCAATTATGTTTGCAAGACTGAGGCGGGTTTCCAAACTAGACACTACTCTCTCCAATGAGTATGTGCCAAGTATCCTAATTTCTCCTTACAACCTATCAATTGGTTGTAATGTGCATACACAATCACCTGTCCTAATATGAACTCGATAAAAATATTATCCTAATTTTATTAAGTTTTCATTTTCATGCATCAAATTCATATTATGTGATATGTTTAAGGAAAAAGGGCTCAAAACAAGGAATGCAAAGCATCAAAATCAAGGAATAAGCAAGACTCTACTAAAGAGTGATATGATATCCATTGTTATCAAATTTATCTGTTCTAACTTTTCTAAAAAATTACAAGCTCCGGATCTCTAAGATTCTTAGATTTACAGTTCTATAAGATTTAAACATTCAAAATAATAAAGTTCCAATTCAAAATAAGATAATATTGCTTGCAACAGTCAAAATAATGAGTCAATCATCCTAATTGATATACGTTTTTAACCTAAGGTCCCATCTTGATTAAAAAATCAAGATTTAGGGATTAATTGATAAACCTCAATTATGGTGCTTACACTTCTTAATTCAAGGTGCTAATATCTAAGGGTCAAAGATTTTTGCAATAATTTTCTCAACATATAGTTTAAGGAGATCTTATTGAATAAATTCAAATTCAATAAGGTGAAACTTATAGGCTAATTAACTAAAGTCAAAAGATAAAATTATCAAAATTATAGTCAATGGGTCTAACTCTTAATTGAAAACTTTATCATAAATTAATATTTAAACTATTGAGAAATTTTATTACTCACATAATTGAACTTAAGAAAGTAAGAAAGGAAGATCTAAAGCTAAGATTATTAAGGAATCACTTAAGAGCTTCACTTAAGGATCTAGTTAGGAAGGTATTTTGAGAATCCAGTTGAAGTCTAATTTGATTATAACTGATTTGTTAAGTTTAATAAAATCTTGAATGAAGAATATATGGGTTTTGTATATTCTCATTTTAACAATTTAAGTTAAAACAATTTTCTTAAGGCAATTATAGAGTTAGGCTATTAAAGCTAAATTACAAGTTCAATTGAGCACGAATTGATTTCAAACATCTACTTTACTATTTTTAAGGGTAAAGGTCAGATTATTAGGCTTTAATTGCAATTTAAACAACATTGGGTCAAAATAACCAAAATGCCCTGACTTAGGATCTAAATAGAGACTTTAGGATCTAGGGTTCCAAATGGAATTCTTTTAATGCCAAAAGGTTTTCTACTGAATAAGGAAAGGATTTGAATTTAAAACACTCAAACTAATTAAGGATTAAGATTAATGAGCTCTAGCTACAGTTTAAGCTCATTAAGAAGTGACTAACAATTTTAAGTATGGAAATTAAAATCTTACGCTACTAATAAGTTCTACTCTATCTAAGGAGTCAATAGACACTAAGATCACTAAAATCAGAGCACCAATGATATAAATATTCACTAATTAGAGTTTAGGGTGATTAGTAAAATTAAACACAACAAAATATTTTTTAACTTTATAATTAAGTTCTCCTTTATCTAATGAAGAGATAGAGACCTTAATCATGATATTTGTTTAAGTATTGAGCTTAATATTGACTAATCTTATTTCTAAGGTAAATAGGATATATTAAGAAAACAAATTACAAAAACTTAAATACTCTGGTAGTTTAATAATCTGCACCTTTTCTGAATAAAATGGTATATTAGATCTCAATATTTGGATTTAAATTGACTACTTCATTCAGTTAATTTAATAAAAATTATTTTATTAATAGAACCATATGATTATTAATTTCCCATTTAATTTACAGAAGAAAAATAAATATAATTAATTGGTCGATTATTAATAACTCGGTTAAAACACACTGGTCGGGGTTCAACCCGGCCCGCTACTGTGCTTCTTCCGTGCAGCTTCTTCCCAACAAACGAATAATAAAGCTTCTAAGAAGATAAAATCCCCCGGCAATCACGCCACCTTGATCCTTGACCTTGATAGTAGATTAGTACTCTCACAGAGACATGCTAATTGCACATGGAAGCCCCAAATGAGAGTGCCCAAAATGCTTAATTAACCAATACGCTAATTAGCCCTCTTCAAAAAACTATGGTTTACTATGGAGAGCTAATTTTCCCCACAAAAGCTATTAAACGATAGACGCTCATTCTTAACACCATTTGGAGATCAAGGCGAATCGAAGCCCTGCAGTAGCTCAGCTTGGGAGTGATTGGATCACTGGATCCACAGTCGAGCTCTAGTATTGTGCAGTACTGTAGCCCGATCGATCGATTCAATTGATCGCGACTTAGCTCGAGACTTAGGGACATAGCCTTCAATGCTATTTATTAGAACACGCAATTAAAGGTGAAAACAAAGTGGACATGAGTGTCAATTTCCAGTGGAAGAACTCTCATTTCCACTTATTGACAGCTTTAACCAAACAACAAATCCTCATTGTATAGACTGAGCTCAGCAATCCAGATCATGATCATATGGTGCCTAATTGATCCTAGAGTGCATTCACAATATCATAATAATGATTTAGAAAGAAGTTTTCAAGCATTGAGTTAACACAACTCAATGGGGATTTAAACAGGAACCCTGTTGATGAGATAAAAGAGTTATATAGGAATTAATAGTTGAGGGACTCTACAGATCTTCCAAAAGTGACTAGCAACCTCTAGGGGACTTGAACACCAAGTCACATCTACTAAGAAGCTAGAAAGACTGCCTGAATGATGAGGAAGGAGTTGAAAGAGTCATTGGGGCAACATGTTCAGCAAGTGGATTCTAGGATCTTCAGTGGAGATGCACATTGAGCAAAGAGCTAAGTGTGGAGGATTTAAGACTATCTATAGCCCTAGAAGGTGATAGGATGGATGGCCATGGATTGAACTCAAGTCAGAGGACTCAATTCTTCTATTACCAATTGAGGATTAATTAGGCCTAGTGGCCCATCGAGGATGCCTAACCAACATCGGGAAGAAGGGTAATGACCATGAGGACATGGCATAGGAGTGGGAGACAGGACCTAACACCAATGATCAAATATGGGAGATGATGAATAGAAATGAGAGTGCTACCAACCATTTGATTGATCAAGCCAAAAGGCTAAATGACTGTGATGAAAATGATTAATAATGATAGAAACAGATCGAATCATAGGCATTGGATCGTTGCTACAATCTGATGGCTGTAAAGTGATCCACGTGAGAGAAGACGGGGACTGTTGGATCTGGGCTTAAGAAATGCGAAACGGTCGGGATTTGCAAGGGTTTTGGATGCTGACCATTGGAAAAGTGAATATTAATTTATATTAATTAATTTTAATACCATATTTAAATAAATCCAATTTAAGCTTAAACGACCTTCAAAAATTCCCAAAAATTCACCCTTAGCTAATTTGGGAGTGGGGAATTAAAAAATACAACCATATTTTAATTTGGAGATCCAATTAATTGCTTAAGTCAATTAATTAGCAAAAATAACCAATTGATCCAATTGAGCTCTCATGGATACCAAATTTTAGAGTTAGGTTTTAATGATCACTTAAGTCTAATGGAACATAAATTAAGGCTTAATATAACCCAGATTAAATAGGGTAATAATCTAGGGTTGTTACAGTAATGAGCACAACATAATACTAAGTATAATATAGTATAAAATAAAAGTGCAAATGCTTAACATTCATCCATAACACTCATCACAAAAGATAAGTAAGCATTCGTCTCAGAAAAAAGTGAAAATACATTCTGAGTTAATTATTACAAGCCAGAATTTAAATGTTCAAATAAAATAGTCCACTCATCTCACCAATAGAGATAATAAGCTAAGCACTAAAATTAGCAATCCAGTGACTGTTGCTCCTCTGTCTCCTTCTAGAGCACTTGAATCTCCTCAAAAGCAGGCTCCTCAAACTATTCTAAGCTTGGCATGTTAGTTTCACATGCTAGGTCCCCAGCCAAAAATAGAGAAAAACTTATTTTAAATAATAAGTCTAAGTATAGCTTAGGCTGATTACATTGTCTTCTTAGTCATTTAAGGGATATAATGATAAATAAATAATAAAATATAAATCAAAATATATGAACTTAAATTAAAGCTGTAGTTGTAAATCAAAATACTGAAGTTGAGAAACAAAAATATTGAGGTAGAGCAAGTGTTCTTAAAGTAAAAAAACTAAAAATGGAATTATAATTTGAATAAAGTGTGAAAACTGAACTATAATGAATGCCACTGAATATGCATCTAAATATATCACAAAATATGTCACATGTAAGAATAACTATGATGCCATATTGAATCCCATAAATCCTTGATGTGCTTCAAATTACACCGCTAATAGATCCTAAGTGTGCTACGCATCGCACTGCTAATGATATATTATGCTTATACAAATCATGTTATGCCAAAAGTTCAATGACACAAGGACTAAGTAATCAAATCCTAAAAATAGAAAATATATTCCCTTTTGTTGTCTATCTATTTATCTTATCACATCCTTATATGCATATTAATTTAAATTTCATATTAATCCAAAGTCTTATTCTTAATAAATGTCTAGTTATACATAATTCAGATCTTATTTGAACTTGAATCAACATATTTCATGACCACGCTATGAAGTTAGCCTAATTTACCACATGTTAAGAGTACATACATAAAATTTGCATATCCTAAGGAAGGTGATATTGGACACTTTGGTTGCTTAACTACACTTATCCGCATACATAGGGATAGAAGATATACATCCTTTTATAGTTTGTTCTCTCAAAATAAGATGTCCAAGAGCTAAATGTTAACATATATTGGGATTGGGAAGTTTATCCTGAAATGAACTATAATAACCCAAGATTGTTACTTAGGTGAAACCTAATCTAATCTATCCTAAAGCTTTTCCATTAGTCTTTAATTATCATTTGGAGCAAATGCCAAAGTTTTGGTTCAATTTAGAAATCAATCAGACTAACCATCAATTTTAGCTAATTAATTAATCAAGAAAATAAAATAATTAAATTAACCTCGGATTGAAAGTTCAATCACATTTTTGGATTCCTAGCACCCAAATTAGCATTGGGTGAATATTTGGAATTTTTTTTGAGTCCGTTGGGTCAAAATAATATTTTCAAATATCTAATTATTATTTTAATATTTATTCCAACAGCTAAAACAGTTTAAACTATTTATGTCGTGAATCTACTGCGTAGCCCAAACTCGGGACAGCTAAATCTTGTGATCTGAGCCATCCCATGATTCTCTAGTCGGATCGAACCGCACCCACCGCCCAATCAAGGTCCAACTATTGGATCAGAGGCCAGATCCAACAACTGGCCTTAACCACTATCAACCCAAAGTGCTAGCCCCGCATGTGAGCCCTCATCCATGCTCACATCTACGTGTGGTCCCCCCCATGCGCCTCTGCTCTATTCCATCTCTGCTAGTTTGCGATTCCTTCCATGTTAGCCGCTGTAGTTCCCCAGTGCCTCCCTACTTTTCTAACCACCTATCACTAATACTTAATCCCCTCCCATGACTTCTTCAAAGATAGCTAGACATGTTCTCCATCTCCTTGTTTTATTTTTCCAAAATTTTCAGCATCCTTGGCTACTAAAATGAATGATTTCAGTTCTTGTGACCAACCTATAGCTGCCTCCTGGATGTTTCATGTCGATGGATAAAGCATTTGGAGCTAGCTAGAACCACCCGTGCCTGCAATTGGAGCTCGTATGCCCTGTGTCTGTGTTTGGAGCTCTAAGTGGAATTGACAAATGGAACGATCTAGGTATTATCGCTCTACCTGGGTACTAAGTAGGTTAAACTCCTTTGTGATATTTTGTGGATCCTCGTACCTCAGTGGTCATGCTAATACTGAGATTAACATGATTACGGTGAACACAGTCTCCAATTATGGCAAACCACCCAACTGAAGTTGAGTCAGGTATAAACCCAACCCGCCTTAATTAGAAGACTTGTCACCCGAAATTGAAGATCATGCATCAAAATATCAATATAACATAAGCTGAAAAGCGTATAACATCTACATTATGGCATAGAAAGGAAAGTAGAAATAATAACTTAGCTCAATATGAAAAATGCAAAAAATAAATACATCCAGAATATGAAATTATTACAAATTGAAAATTAAAAGCAAGAAGGAACACTCGTCCTCATAGTTGAAAATTAATTTAACTAAGCTATAGCAGCAGGAAGGCCCGCCTCCTAGCCAAGCTCCTCTCTAGAAGTAACCTCGACAAACAGCTCAGAATATGACATTGTCGGTATCACAATGCCAGGGCCCCAGCCAAAAAAGAAAAACTTACAGTTAGATAAATTGTCTAAGTACATTTAGACAAATTTACTAAGCATGTAAGTAATTAAGGTGCAACAAGCCACAAGAAACAGGATAGTTATAAATCAAACAATTATAACTAAATAAATCAAAGTATGTAAATTAATATACCTCAACCGGAAGTAGTAACAAGGTTAGGCAGTAAATATATAAATAACTAAAAAGTACTGAAAATAATCTCGTTTTAACGTGCTTATGATTATATGAATATATACTGATTTACATAAAGGAAATCTGAACTGAAACATAAGAGAACTGAAAATAAGACTAGCATACTAAATATACAAGCACTAAACAAAATATTGAACTGAAAGTACTGAAGTAAAATGAACTGCAAAAGTGCACAGAAAATAGTAAAAATGCAAGAAAAACATACGGCTAAACAAGCCGTTGAATGGAACTGAATTGAAAAGTAGAAGTATGCATAAGTTAGTACTGCCATAATAGAAAATATGCCAAAATAGGACCACTGTACAAAAAGTTCAACATATATTCCCATAGGCATCCTCACAGCTAGGTCCAAGTTAAACTTATAAAATCGAACATGTATCCCCCTAGTTAAGCACAGAGCTAGGTCTGAGTCTATTCTATATCCCAAGAACTGAACAGAAGAGGTAGACTAAGTTAGAACACACTCTACTGTACTGAGAACTAAATGAACTGAATGAAGTTAAATCATGTTTATGAAATTTCAAATTTAAAATAAGATACTCATCAAATATCTCATTTTCTTCTAATATGTCCTAGGAATAAGGCTCAAACACAAGGTGTGCGATGCAACAATAGTCAATGTCAGCAAGAGACTCAACTAGACATATGTGATATTTATTGTTGTCTAATTTAATTTACTCTATCTATCCTGAGCTAGTACGGGCTTAATATATCTAATGTCCAACTATCCTGTAATCACAGATCTTATGACCTTAAAGTTACTATTTGAACTTAACAGTTCTAATTTTATTGAAAGAGTTAAGTAAATAAATCAATGACTTGATTAATGTATTTTAATAACTCAAACCTTGTAGCGCCCCGCCCCGTCGCTGTGCGCAAAAAAGATAATCATAATCAATTTCGGCGGTGGAGCGGTGCGCCACTCATGGAGTGATCTCCCATCTCCCCGAATAGTTAAAACTAACACTGAAAAGAAACCCATCTGAAGGGTTGCTGACTCAACCCAAAGGAGGGTCAAGATCTAATACTTAATAAAAGAGTAGTATCCTTATCCTAAATATTTGACAAATTTATGCATTAGATTTAAATAAAATATGAAGAATCCAATATATGTATAAAATATTAGCATTTCTAGTATGCTAATCATATCACAATACTAAGTATAAGTAGTATATAAACAGAGTGCGGAAGCTAAAGCAAACATCTAGAAACATTCATCACAGAAGCTGAATGAAATATTCATTTCAGAAAAAAAAAGAAAATACATACAGAATTATTCCAAATGGTTTACTGAAATACAAAAAATAAGTCTAATTACTGAATTGAAATAGTAACTAAGCAAAATAGTAAAATTGGAGAAGGGTTCACTAATCTCCTGAGTATCCACCTGATCTGGCTCCACTAACTGCTCTGGATCTAGTAAATTGCTAGATTCCAAAAGTACCATATGTCTAACACATCGAAACTAATCCAAACATTTCTAATTATTCACTTCACATTTAAATAATGTAAGCAAAATTATAGGAATACTGAAAATAACTGAATGAAATAAACTGTACAAAACTGAAGTAAAATAAATTAAAGCTGAACTATAACTGAATACTAAAAGTAAATAAAATAGTAATGATCTGAAACTGAGTAATAACATGTAAAGCGATGATGTATGTCCTGAAGTCATGCTTCTAATAATGCTATAAAATTGAATGCGATTGATATGCCACTGAAGTATCACTAAACTGCCATGGAAATATAATCTACTATTTATATATATTCTATTAGGAAATAGAGTTTACTATGATGCCTGAATATTCTGAATTTCCCTTGTTGATGTATGCAACTTTCCATAATCAATATATATAACCGCTGATACACATACCCATGCTTATGCTTATGCTCATATTTCTAAGACTACATGTCTTAAAATCCAAAAATCTAAAAAATGATTTAAAATTAGAGAATGAATCAAGTGTCTCCACTATGCAGAATCCATCCAAATGGATTTTAACTCCTAGTTTTAATTTCAATAACTAGCTTTGATTAGGATTTTACTTAAAATTATTAGCTGGAAAGGTTGTATACACATGGTTGTATGTTTCCAAGAAAGGTGGATTTAACACTTAGCTTGTTTAAAACTGTACTTATCGAAGTGTACTTTGATAGGAGGCAGAAGCCGGTCATAGTTTATATCTCAAGCTAAGCTATTAAATAACCTAATTACAAGCATACATAGTGTTCTACGCAAGGTGACTTGAGATACTTAGTTTATTTTAAACTGCACTTATCGAAGCGCACTATGATAGGAGGCAGAATCTGGTCATAGTTTATATCTCAAACTAAGGATCTAGTTCACTAATTGTAACACTCTTAGTCTTGGAAGATTTACTCTAACAGGACTGTATTTGTCTAATCCCTTAGGATAACACCTGATCATTAGTCCACAATGGAGTGACTCAACCAATCCCAAATATTGCTGAAGTAACTCAGCACCATGGATATGCATAATTATATCCAACTAATAATTTGGGCTCTAGTAATTCTATTTAATAACCTAGGGAATTACCAAAGCTATGAATATTGACTCTAATTGGGTGAATCCTACACAAGGTTCCAAGAGTGTAACCAAGAGGTCACTCAATCTAGGTTACTACCATATGGGAGGAATCTCATTCTAAGGACATTGGGTGATCCTACCACAAGGGTTTAAGATCAATCTCTTAAGACTAAGAAGGGCCATCTAAGTTCCTACCTCAAGATATAATAATAAGTTCTTCCTACCTCAATGTGTTAACAATTGTTAAGTCTATTATCATTACCATATACAAACCTAATGTAAGATCATCAAGACCTTACATATCTAACATTTATGCTAAAATTCAAAAGTTTTATTCATTAAGCTTATTTTGATCAAATCAAATGGGTAAACCCATCTAATCAATACCTATACTACAAGTATGGAGTATAATCAAGAGTATTATTAAGATTTGATCATGTAATAAATCAACTAAGTTTTATAATTAGCTTTATGCGAAGAGTCTTATAGAAGAGAAAATTAAAGATCTAAAGTTCAGGTTCAGATTCTTAATCACACAAGTTCTTTAATTACCTTGGCACTTCTAATTTAATAAATTAAGATCAATGTCAAATCATATGCCTTATTGGAATCATGCAAGTTGAATTATCTTTCAATCAAAGTTACTTGATTATGGTGATTAAGGTTTAGATCTTAATCAAGATAAGTTAGGGTTTAGCCCATAGCATTACCAAAATTAAGATGAATGGTTGATTTTTAGATCAATGATAAATCAATGTATTATAGGTGTATAATTGATGGCAAATTTTAAATTTAGATTAAGTATCATTTACTTAATCAAGGTCTTAAGATTCTTATGTTCAAATATAGTTTAATATCAAATTAAGCAATTCGAGGTGTCCAAATCAATGCTAAAGTTCTCTGACATACATAAACATTATATTAATTAAAATAATGAGTAATTAAGGCTAATCAAATCTTAAATCAAACACAAAAGGGATTAGCACTTCATTACAAATTTAAAGCAATTATGTTCCATATAATTTGATTATTAAAATATACATAGTCATACAAGCAATCAAAGATTATAATATTAATATTTGGCACGAGATATTTTAGACACATAAGAGATTTTAGCACATGTTATTTATGATAAGTTTTCACATTTGAATATTACATAAAATGTTATACAATGCTTAATTTTACTAAAATTAGGTTCAAATTTGATATATTTTGGCCCCACTAGGGTCCTTTAAATAAGAAAAATGTAAAGTTTTGGCCATTCCGAAAAGTTCTGGACACTTTCGGGCAATTTTTGGCACTACGGCGCATTGTAGCGCCTTCTGACCGAAAGCTAAGCGCAACGGCGCGCTATGGCGCTTTCAGGCGCTGCGACAGATTTTAGCGCTGTGACGCACTGCATCGAATTTTAGCGCTATGGCTCACTGCAGCGAATTTTAGCGTTGTGGCACACTGCAGCGCTTTCGGGTGCAACGGCGTGCTACAATGATTTATTCCTCGAGGTGCAGGTGCTACGGCGCGCAACAGCGCACTGCAGCGCTTTCAGGCGCTGCGACAGATTTCATTTAATTTTATCCAAATGTATTTATGCTTCACAAATAATTATGCTACTGTGGCACATAGTAGAGTACTACAGCATGCTACGATGCACTATGGCGGATCCAAAATATAAAACTTGGGCGCTGTAGCACGGGAGCGCCCAACGGTGATTTTGCTTGTATGAAAATCGTAATGGGTCTTCTTTCGCACCCAAATACTCCAAAATTTGCAAACCTCATGTGAGGTGCCATATACCGATGGAAAGGTCTTTTTGAGACCTTTACATTGATACTAAAATCGGTATAAATGGATTATCCTATCGAGTAGAAATTGATGTCCTAGCTACAGGTATACAAACATTACACAGCTTTTGACATTTTTTCTAATGGATAACAAGCTTCACCCAGGCTCATTTGAGTCTGATTGAAGATCGACAGTCACACAAAAATTCCAAACAATGGCTAATGATCATGCCAATCACAGTAGTTTGATAAATTAGAAGAGTTGAGTTCAAAGGAGAGTAAGCAAAATAGTACCTTAGCTATTAGAAGAGGAAGAAGGAAACTCTATTTTTCTTTAAGAACTTGGAGAGGAGAAGCTTCTTCAGTAGCTAGCACTGCAAGGAAAGAGGGAGGAGGAGCTTTCAGCCTTAGCTAAATGGGGAGGAGGAAGGAGGCTGAACTCCTTCTTAAAGGAGAAGAAGAAGAGTGGGAGGCGTGGCCTATGGGAAAAAGGAGAGGTGAGGGGAGATGGCCCTTGAGTGCAATCAGGATAGGCACCAATCACAGGCTTAGGAGGCAGGTGGGCCAGCCAGGGAAAAAGGAAAGAAGAAAAAAAAGGAAAATTAGAAAATAAGAAATAAATATTTATTTCTTTTCTAATTTTTGATTTATTAAAAACTCAAATTTAATAAACGTGTTCCAAAAATTCTCAAAAATTCATCCATAGCTAATTTGGGGGTGAGGAATTCAACGATGAAGTTGGATTTGGATTCTGATGATTTTTGAATTATTCTATTTTCCAGTGCATTTAATTACATTAAAATATTCGTGAAAATTTGATGACTTCCAAATACGTCAAAAAGATCACCCCTAGCTAATTTGGAGGTGACGGTTGTAACGATGAAGTCGGATTTTAATTTCTAGGTTAAATTAAATACCTCAATTTTCTAGTTAATTAATAATTAAAAGAATCCAAAATATTTGATTGAGCTCCGAATAACTCTAAAATTTCCAGATGAACTCAATGAACAATAAATAGGCTACCATTACTAAGATTTGGCAAGTAACAACCTAAGGTTGTTACAAACATAATCTTGATTATGCCAATCAAGATTAAGGATTCTAGGTTTAAACTCCAATTTGGGGTTCAATCTTGAATCCTAGGTACTAATCCTCTAAGGATCTTAGGGTTCACACCCACCCTTATTCTAAAGATAGAGAATGTTAGAAGCTGAAAATTAAAAGACTGTAATCTTAAAGAAAGGCTAAGTCTATAATTATAAGACAAAATATTCAAATAAGAACTTAAGAATCTATGATCTAAGTTTAATCTATAGAATAATCACATTATTCTATATGTTGAATTAGCCTATGCCCACAGAAGGATTCAAAAGGATTCAATCAGATAAGAAATTTAAGAATATGATGGTAAAATTCAAATGGATTATTAAGAATCTAAGATGTAAGTCTTAGGTTTAATCATTTAAGACTTCAGATTAGATTTAGACTTAGGATTTTCAATAAGACATTCTCTAAAGAACAATGATTATGATTAGTTTTGATAAGACACTTAAGACTAGTTTCATAAGGTTAAATTTCATTATTTAAGATTAAGTGAAGGGTCTAAGATCACTTTAAGATCCTTAAGGTTTAGTTAAGATAAACTTAGGAAGAACTAAGCTTAGGCCATTTAGATTAATCAATTAGGTCTAAGAGTTAAATAAATGATATTTATACATTATTTTACTGATTAAAAGCATATTAATGATATTTCTAGGGTTTAACGGTTCTTAAACAAACTTTTGGCCAAAATGACCAAATTACCCTTCTTAAGGCTAAAATTGGGATTTAAAGATTTAAGCATCCAAATTAACTCTAATCAGTTCTAATAGGCTTAGTATTGACTAATAAGATAAATAAGGCACTTAAATTTAAGTTTGAACTTAAGATTAGTTTAATTAGCACTAATCACTTTTTAAGGCTAAGAAAAGTGATTAAGGAAATTTGGGTTAAAAATGGGAATCTAAATATATAAGCAAGTTCTATTATACTTAAAAAGATAGTAGAAACTTGGTTTACAAAAATCAGAGGATTAATTAGGTCATTAGATACTAATTAAGATTTAGGGTAATTAAGAGGTGATTAACAAATCTAGAACTTTTAAATCAATTTTAAAGGCATAATTAAGTTCTCCTCTATCTTATGAACAATCAAAGACCTTAATCATAGATTTAGGCAATTTAATGAATTATTTATTCACTAATTAAGATAAGAGAGAGATTAGGCAAATCAGAAAAATCTAGCCATTGGATCTTAATTTTTTTGTCATATTATTATTCCTTTTGATTTTTTTGATCAAAATGGTTTATTAGATCATACTATTTGGATAAGTATAACCAAAGTTATTCAATTAATTTAAATGGAATTAAATGGATTAATCAAACCATTGGATTTGATTTTTTGAATTAATTTTCTTCATGAATTTAATTCCAGAAAATCCTTTATTATTTCTCGGCCAAAAATTAGAAACGTGCAAGTCAAGAGAAGCCCAACCCATCAATGTCATCATCCTCACGCACTTTCCCCGACGCAGCGCCCCTAGGGTTAACTCCTATCCACAAACTCTCCATCCCCAGATCATGCCGCACTTTGATCTTGACGGCTACACCTTCTGCATCACCACACGCATCGGTCAAGATAGGAAGCCCTCTCTAGAACATGCTGGGTCGATGGGTCCTTACTCGACCTGATCGGCCCCAAGGGAAAGTCTGTGAGGAATAAATTCTCCTCACAGAGTCAATGCTACAGGCTAATGATTAATTATACATGTTCAGGGGTTGAAGGAGTAGCGATTGGATGATTTGACAAGTCTCGAGAATAAATGGATCACCAAGGTGCTACTCATTGAATAACACATGCGTGTTGAGTCTAATCTGGTTAATTTAAGCTGAGTCAATCGATCAGATCAAATCTGATGATTACTATGACTCAGCAATCACCTACAAAGGGAATCGAGAATCAATTAGGATCATGAATGCCCGAGGATTCACTGTGGCCTACAACGGCATTAAGGTTGATTGGAAGTGCACACTCAAACAGTAATTACACTATCTAATCCGCTGTCGGTCCTCTCCAGCACCTATGTAGCTCACATATGGATTGGGGTGAGGTCCTAGCAGAGCACGTATGGCATAAATAGGCGGGAGTCAAGTTGAAATCAATGTGACGGAAGTAGGAGTAGAGGCTGCACTTGATAATGGAGCGCAGATGCAACAAAGGAAAAATGGATGGCACTGGAGCGCTCCAAGAAATTACCACAGCTTAACAAGGGGTCTGAATTCCAGGTCATACCTCTATCAGTGGTACGCGGTAATGGGAGTCATCCGGAAGCCTCGAATGGGAGCTGAGCGGATTAGGAAAGACGGGGGCACCTATTGCTTCAATGGCAACAACACAATGAACAAAAAATTCACTATGAAGGATTCTGAGACTATTTAGAGTCTCTGGGATGCTTAAGAACTAGGCCTGTGGGTCAAACCAGGACTGAGAGCTATACGCTTGGTCCCTCCACAAATAAGAACCTGCCAGGCTTGGGACACGAGAGAGGATGCTTAACCAAAATGGAAAGACTAGTAATAGTCATCCTACGTGGCAAGAGGACTAGCAGACAAGCTCTGGCATGGTTGGTACGAGCGAATAATCTTTGCCAGGCCATCTATCACTTGGAGAAGAAGATGAATAGGGCTGGTCCATCTGTAGGCCGTATGATCGTGAGATCATTCGGATTGGACGGCTTGATGATCCATCTGATTAACAAAACCGCGGGCATGATGCCCGCCATTAGATCGGCTACTCGATGCAACGTGTATTAGAGAATCCTGGCGTTACTTATCCACATCATCTAATTCCACGCCATGATTTGTGCAGGGGCATCAATAGGCTAGATATGTTGTGCCACTGTTGGGACCTCGCAGCGGATCTACCGCGGTCCCGACAGCAAATCCCACAGCCTAAATTTAAATTAAATTATAGTTTAATTTCATTTAATTACATTTAATATTTCTAAAAATTTAAATCCAATTTAGTATTAAATGAGCTCCAAAAGTTCTCAAAAATTTACCCATAGCTAATTAGGGCATGAAAAATTCAAAAATGTGATCAAATTTTAATTTGGAGATGAAATTAATTTAGCTCAAATGAGCTTTAATGGATTTCAAACTTCAAGGGTTAGATTAAAATGACCCATTGAGTCTAATGAAATAAAAATTAAAGCTTGGTTTAGCTAAAATTAACTTGGATTTGCTAGGGTAACAACTATGGTTGTTACAGACTCCCCCACTTAAGAATAATGTCGTCCCCGACATTGCTCAAGTGAAGAAAGTACTACAAAAATGAAATATTGAATGGCTACTGAAATAAAAGGAATATAAAAAGTTCCTGAGTTTGTTAACAACTGCGGATATTTATGGCGCATATTCACTTCATTTTCAAAAGTACAGTCTTCTAATGATCCATTCTTTCACTGAACTTTAAGCATTGGAATTGAACGATTCCTTACTGGTTTTGATCACGAGCTAAGATTTTAACTGGTTCTTCAGCATAAGAAAGATTATGCTGAATTTCTAGCGCTAGAAGATGAACGATATGAGAAGGGATTCTGAGACATCTTCTTAATGATGACACATGGAACACATTGTGAACTGCTGCAAAGTCATCCGGAAGATTCAACCTGTAGGCTGATGATCCCACCTTGGCTAGTATCTGAAAGGATTCGACATAATGGGGACCAAGTTTCTCTGCTATGCCAAATATGTAGACACCCTTCATCAGACTTACTTTTAGATAAGTAGAATCTCCAACACTGAATTCTAAAATACGGTGACAAGCATCAAGATATTTTCTCTGACGATCATGTGCAGAGCAGATTCTTTGTTGAATCAGATAAATTTTTTTATTAGTTTCCTCAACTAATTCAGATCCATAAAGCTGAACACTTCCTATTTTTGACCATGCCAGAGGAGTACTGCAATTTTTGCCATATAAGGCCTCATAAAGAGCCATTTTAATATTGGATTCAAAATTATTGTTATAGGTAAATTCCACTAACGAGATATGATCTTGATTTACCCTTATAGTCTGACCATCCATTTGAGAATGAAAAGCTGTACTCATAGCTAAGGTAGTCCCCAGATCTTGGTGCACTGCTTGCCATAACTTAGAAGTAAACATGTTGTCTTTGTCAGATACTATCGACTTAGGGATAACGTGCAGCTTGACAATCTCTTTAATATTAAGCCTTATGAGCTTCTCAATAGAATCGGTCTGATGGATAGGAATGAATTGCACTGATTTAGTTAATCGATCGATGATAACCCATATTGCATCAGCACCAAATTTTGTGTGAGGCAATCCCATAATGAAATCCATTGAGATATCAAACTATTTCCATTCAAGGATTACTAAAGGATGCAGAAAACCACTAGGCCTTTAGTTCTTGGCCTTCACCAAATTGCAAGCATGACACTTAGCCAAAAAATTTGCTATGCACTTCTTCATACTAGGCTACTAAAAAGATTGCTTTAAATCCTGGTACATTTTAGTACTTCCTAGAAGAATATGATATCCAGAATTACGTCCTTCCACTAGAATTTCACAGTGCATGGATTTAGGAATCCACAAATGATTCCATTGATAGATTACATTACTATGCATCCACAGATCCTGATGGTGACCTCCATCAATATTGACTCTGAACTTCAGATAGTCTTCAACTTTATTTTTTGAGATGGAGACATCTTTGTGAAAAGTGGGATCCACATTGATATTAACCATTAGTGAACTTAGCATATCGCCATGTGTTAGAGAAATTTTGAGTTTATGGAACTCTTTCTCTAATGAACTTGAATCAATCATAGCAGATAGAGTAGATCGACGACCATGATTACCTTACCTGGGTGATACTGAATACTCAGATCATAGTTGCTAATGAGCTAAAACCACTTTCTCTATTGGTTGTTCAATTTTTGTTGAGTGAAGATATACTTCAGACTCTGATAATCAGTGAAAATAGAACATTGAACTCCATATAAGTAATGATGCTAGATTTTTAAGGCAAAAGTTACCACAATAAGTTCAAGGTCATGAATGGGGTAATTCTTTTCATGAAGTTTTAATTGATGAGAGGCATAAGTAGTTACCTTATCCTCTTGCATTAATACACAACCTAAGCCAATTCTAGTGGCATCTGTGTATACCTGATAGTTCAAAGATTCTTTAATAAGAACAAGCATTGGAGCAGTAGATAGTGCATCTTTTAGGGCATGGAATGCTTCCTCGCATTCATGACTCCAAATGAAAGGTATGGCTTTTTGAGTCAATTTAGTTATAGGTGAAGCGATCTGAGAGAATCCTTTAAAAAACTTTTTGTAGTATCTGACCAATCCCAATAAGCTTTTGATATCTATAACTGACTTGGGTTGTACCCAATCTTGGATTACACTTACCTTTTTTGATCCACATGGATACCTTGGGCATCGACTATATGATCCAAGAATGCAACAGATTTTAGCCAAAATTTGCATTTGGAAAACTTGGCAAATAATAGATGATCACACAAGGATTCTAATACTATCCTTAGGTGATCCTCATGATCATTTAGAGTTTGAGAGTAAATGAGAATGTCGTTGATGAAGACGATAATGAATTTGTCTAAATACGGTTTTAGGACTCACTACATCAAGTCCATGAATATTGATGGTGCATTAGTGAGTCCAAAAGACATCACAAGAAATTAAAAATGATCATAATGGGTACGAAAGGCTATTTTCTCAACATCAGCATCCTTTGCTCGTAATTGATGATATCCAAATATTAAATCAATTTTCAAAAATATGACAGTTCCAGATAGTTGGTCAAGCAAATCATTAATTCTGGGCAAAGGATATTTATTCTTGATAGTGACTATATTCAACTCATGGTAATTTATACACATTCGGATAGATCCATCTTTCTTCTTTACAAATAAAACTGGCACTCCCCAAGGAGACATACTAGGCCTGATGAAGCCTTTTTTCAAGAGCTATTGTAACTGCTCGTTAAGCTCTTGCAGTTCCTTAGGTGCCATTATGTATGGAGCTTTAGATATTGCTTGAGTACAGAGAATTAGTTCAATGGAGAACTCTACTTCTCTCGATGGAGATACTCCTAGCAAATCTTCAAAAAATATATTTGCAAAATATTTCACCACCTTACAATCCGAGATAGAAATGCTTTCTTTTGCTTCACCCATCATAGTGACAAGAAAAGCATCACATTATTTACTAATTAATTTCTCAACTTTGATAACATTTATTAATGACACATGAGTACTAATCCTTCATATCAAAGTTTTAGGCTTGCCCTAGGAATGAAGAGTGGCCTTCTTCTTAAAGAAATTTATCACATCATTGTGACTACTAAGTCAATTCATTCCTAGAATGATATCAAAATTGACTAATGGAAGGATGATCAATTTAGAATCAAACATCTGATTATTCAACAGAATCTTGATATTGCATAACTTATGAACACTGAGTTGGGCTTCAGATGGAAGTTTAACATTTAATGACTTAGCTAGTTTATAGGTAGGCAGATTAAGAAAGTTGATAAAATGCTCACAGATGAATGAATAACTAGTCCCAGTGTCCAATAACACATTGCAGAGTTTGTTATTAAAATAACACAAGCCTAAAAATTATTTATACAAATTGTATTAAATAATTGAAATATTTAAAGTGCAAGAAATTTAATTTAGAGATGTTCAGAAATGTGTACCTGAAACCAAATTGTTATCCACTGCAGCTTCAAGTGGTGTTAAAGCATATACTCGTGCAAGACCAGTAAGATGATTATTCACCTGCTTTTTGCGAATGTTCTAAAACTTTGAAGAGGTAGGTTTCTCCCATCCTGTTTCAGAAGCAGGGCCTAGCATTATTGCCAATCCTGGATCTCTCTTGTTCAAGGTGATACTCTAAGGACTTGGTTCCTTTGCGAATGGTTTATACGAACACCATCCACTGTTCTGTGTGCTTGCAGTGATAGAACAAATGGCCTGGATAGCCACAAGTGTAACATTTATGGCCAATGTAGTAACACTTTCCATAGGGATGATTCCAATTACAGCCTTGAATAGGTTCAGCAGGAGTTGCAGCTTCAAGTTGATAAACTTTAGCATATTGAGGTTTGTGCCTCTTGAAGGCTTTGTGACAATTTGGAACTACATGAATCTGATGCTTAAGATCCCTTTCTAATTGGTGGTTCTCCACCACTCTTGCTGTTACCACAAGCTCAGGAAAACTAGAAAGGCAATGTGGAACAATGTTATCTTTAAGTGTATCACACAATCCACTTTGGAACCGATGGTACCTTGCAGATTCAGATCGAACAAGTTTTGGGGCAAAATGAGTCAGCCTTCAAAACTCCATCTCATAGTCTGAGACAGAATGACTTCATTGTTTCAGCTTTAAAATTATATCTTCAATAATATTCTATATAGATAGAGGGATAAACTCAGATTTGAATGCATCATTGAACTCATCCCCCAGAATATCCTCAATGTCATAGTCAATGAATTGTGTGTTCCGAATGCTATCCCACCAGTACTCGGCTTCATCATGGATGAAATGTGCAGTGAGACAGATCGCTTCAGAGTTTGGGCACTTCATACTAATTAGGTTCTTTTCAACCATCTTTAGCCAACTGGATGTATCCATAGGGGGTAGATTTCCATAAAAGGTAGAAGGTACCAGCCTTAGGAAATTATGGAGAAGACCATCAGTAGAAAGATGAGAGGAGAAAGATGTATGCTGGGTAGAAGTAGCTGCAGCTGGATTGTCATTTATTGTTGGTGAGGGGTGAATGGAAATTAGCTTTTGAATAACCAAAGCTTGTTGGGTTTGGTTTTTCAGCATTGCTACTATCAGTCCTTGAAGATTGGCTACTTCATCAGTAGAGCTGCTAGAAGATATGGTAGACTTAATAGGTGTACTTGTTGGAGGTGATCCGAGATTCATCTTGATTTAATAAGGCAAATCTTGATTTTAGAACTATATTAAAGAAATAAGATCATTTTGGCATTCCATTGGTAACCACTAATTTTATTTACTTAAGAATAAAGATTTACATATGATGAAAGAAAATGGGAAATTCATATAATCACTGAAATCATAAAATGCTAAAGGATCACAGTCACTCTAACTATACTAACACTAGTGTTCTTTAATGAACTCAGTACAGAATGCAAGATGGAAGTCCTCAAACATTACAGCACGATGCCACCACTAGCAATTATTCTCCAGTTTCCTGCTTATGAAATCCCACTAATCTCCCTCAAAGTCTAGAAGTTGATAGGTCATGATATCAATATGGATAGATTCAAGACATTCAATATGGTTTTGAACTGACTCCACATTACATAACCATTCTCTTGCTAGGATCGGGAAGTCGAGTCCTCAGAATATAGGTTGTTAAAGAAGTTTATCCAAAACTAGGAATCCTTGAGCAGATAAATCTCTTACTTTCCTGTTTCCATTTGTAAATGAGTTTCCAAACAATGTTGAATGCGACAACGTAGTAATCCAGCTCTGATCTTTCACACTCCACCTCATTCTATCAGAAGAATTTATGAGTTTATTTTTAGTTACTTTGAGAGTGATTTAATTATCTTGAATGGATATTTTCAATCTACACTTTCATAGAGTTACTGAGAGTATTGTGCTATGGATGTTATATTTTGATGGCTAAAATTTTTAGAACAATGGTCCATTAGGTAGAAAAAAGAAAAAATCCTAATCTGACACCTTATGGTGCTCTCTGATACTAATTGTGGAGCCCCGTACTCTCCGTGGTCATGCTAATACTGAGATTAACATAATTATAATGAATACGGTCTCCAACTATGGCAAACCTCCCAACTGAAGTCGAATCAAGTATAAACTCAGCCCACATTAATTAGAAAACATGTCACTTGAAACTGAAGATCATGCATCAAAATATCAAAGTAGCAGAAGCTAAGAAGAGTATAACATCTACATCACATCATAGTAAGGAAAGTAGAAACAATAACTCATCTTAATATAAAAAATGTAAAAAATAAATACATTCAGAATAGGAAATTATTACAAACTTAAATTTAAAAGCAAGAAGGAACATTCATCCTCATAGCTGAAAATAAATCTAACTAAGCTTCAACAGCAGGAAGGTTCTCCACCTGGCCAAGATCCTCTCCAAAAGTAACCTCGATGAATAGCTCAGAATCTGACATTATCGGTATCTTAATGCCAGGGCCCCAACCAAAAAAGAAAAATTACAGTTACACAAATTGTCTAAGTACATTTTAAGCTAATTTAAATGAAACCGAAAATTTAAGATATCATAATTTTTACTAAGCATGCAAGCATTTAAGGTGTAACAAACCACAAGAAACATGGTAGCTATAAATTAAATATTTATAACTAAACAAAGCAAAGTATGCAAATTAACATACCTCAACCAGAAGCTGTAACAAGGTTAGGTAGTAAATATATAAATAATTGAAAAGTACCAAAAATAAACACATCATAACATGCTTATGATCATATGAATGCCTGATGATTTATATAAAAAGAATCTGAACTGAAGCATAAGAGATCTAAGAATAAGACTAGCAACTTAAATATGCAAATACTAAACAAAATACTAAACTGAAAGTACTAAACTGAAAAGAATTGCAAAAGCGTATAGAAAATAGTAAAAATGCAAGTAAACCATATAGCTAAATAAGCCACTGAACTGGAACTGAATTGAAAAGCAGAAGTATGCATATGTTAGTACCGTCATGACAAAAAATGGGCCAAAACAGAACCACTATACAGAAAGTTCAACATGTATCCCCCTAGGAATCCTTAGAGCTAAGTCCGAGTTGAACTTATGGAATCAGACATATATCCCCCTAGCCAAGCACAGAACTAGGTTTAAGTCTATTCTATATCTAAAAAACTGAACTGAAGAGGTAGACTGAGTTAGAACACACTCTACTGTACTGGGAACTGAATGAGCTGAATGATGTTAAATATTGTTTATTCAATTTCAAATATAATATAGGATACTCATCAAATATCCCATGTCCTACTAATATGTCTAAGGAAAAAAGTTCAAACACAAGGTGTGCGAAGCAATAATGATCAACGTAAGCAAGAAACTCAACTAGATATATGTAATATCTATTATTGTCTAATTTGGATTGTTTTATCTATTCTGAGCTAATTATGCTTAGGATCTCCAATATCCAACTATCCTGCAAAATCACAGATCCTATGACCTTAAAGTTAACATTAGAACTTAATAGTTCTAATTTCATAATCAAAAGTGATGACTAGAAAGAGTTAAGTAACTAAATCAATGACTTAATTAATGTATTTTAATAACTCAAACCCAATCTTCATTATGCCAATCAAGATTAAGGATTCTGGGTTTAAACTCCAATTTGGGGTTCAATATTGAATCCCAGGTACTAATCCTCAAAGGATCTAAGGGTTCACACCCACCCTTATTCTCAAGGTAGATAATCTTAGAAGCTGAAAGATTAAGAGACTATGATCTTAAAGAAAGGCTAAGTCTATAATTATAAGACAAAATAATCAAATAAGTACTTAAGAATCTAATATCTAAGTTTAATATATAGAATAATCACATTATTCTATAGGTTAAATCAACCTAAACCCATAAGAAGGATTCAAAAGGATTCAATTATATAAGAAATTGAAGAACAAGATGGTACAATTCAAATGGATTATTAAGGATCTAAGATCTAAGTCTTAGGTTTAATCACATAAGACTTCAGATTCGATTTAGACTTATAATTTTTATTAAGACATTCTCTTAGGAATATTGTTATGATTAGTATTGATAAGGCACTTAAGACTGGCTTCATAAGGTTAAATTTCATTATTTAAGATTAAGGGTCCAAGTTCACTTTAAGATCTTTATGGTTTACTTAAGAAAAACTTAGGAAGGATTAAGCTTGAGCCATTAAGATTAATCAATTTGGTCTAAGAACTAAATGAATGATCTTAATACATTATTTTACTGATTAAAAGCATATTAATGATATTTCTAGGGTTTAAGGGTTCCTAAACAAACTTTTGGCCAAAATGACCAAAATATCCTTCTTAAGGCTAAAATTGAGATTTAAATATTTAAGCATCCAAATTGACTCAAATCAATTATAATAGGCTTAGCATTGACTAATAAAAGAAACAAGGCATTTAAAATTATATTTTTATGTATGATTAGATTAATTAGCACTAATCACTTTTTAAAGCTAAGAAAAGTGATTAAGGAAATTAGGGTTTAAAATGAGAATCTAAACATATAGGGAAATTCTAATACCCTTAAGAAGATAGTAAGAACTTGATTTACCAAAAGTAGAGGATTAGTTAGGTCATTAGATACTAATTAAGATTTAGGGTGATTAAGAAGAGATTAATAAATTTAGAACTATTAAATCATTCTTAAAGGCATTATTCAATTCTCCTCTATCTTATGAACAATCAAAGACCTTAATCATGAATTTTGGCCATTTAATAAATTATTTATTCACTAATTTTGATTAGAGAGAGATTTGGCTAATTTGAAAAATCTAGCCACTGGATCTAAGATTTTATTGCATATTATTGTTCTTTATAATTTTTGGATCAAAATGGTATAATGAATCATACCATTTGGATAAGTATAGCCAAAGCCATTCCATTAATTTAAATGGAATTAAATACAGAAATCAAGCATAAGATTTGACTTTCTGAATTAATTTCCTTTAGGAATTTAATTCCAAAAAATCCTTTATTATTCCTCATCCCAAAATCAGAAACGCACGGGTCAAGAGAAGTCCGACCTGTCAATGTGCATCATCCTCAGGTATTTTCCCCGACGCAGCGCCACTAGGATTAACACCCATCGACAAATTCTTCATCCTTAGATCATGTCATGCCTTGATCCGGACGGCTACACCTTCAACATTAATAGGCACATCAATTAAGATAGGAAGCCTTCTCTGGGTCACACTGGGTTGATGGTTCCTAACTCGACTTGATCAGCTCCAAAGGAGAGTCTGTGAGGAGAAAATTCTCCTAACAGAGGCAATGCTGCAAAGTAGGGTTTAATTTTATACATTCAGAGGTTGAAGTAGAAGAGATTGGATGATTCGACGAGTCTCAAGAATGAATGGATCATCGAGGTGTTACTCATGGCATAACACAGACGCGACTCGAGTCTGATTTGAGTGATTCAAGGTGATTCGATTGATCAGATTGAATTTGATGATTGCTGCGACTCAGCAATCACCTACAGAAGGAATTGAGCATCAATTAAAGACTTGAATGCCCGAGGATTTTATGTGGCCCGCGATAGCATTACGATCGATTGGAAGTGCACATTCAGATAGCGATTCCACTATCTGGTCCATTGCCAGTCCCCTCCAGTGCCGATGTTACTCACAGATGGATTGGGGTGAGGTCCTAGAACAACACCTAAGGCATAATTAGGCGAAAGTCAAGTTGAAATCTACTATACAGAAGTAGGAGTAGTAGCTGTACCTAGTAATAGAGCGCAAATGCAATAGAGGAAAAATGGGTGGCGCTGGAGTTCTCCAAGTAGTTGCCACAGTTTAACAAGGGGTTTGAATGCCATACCACACCTCTATCAGCGGTACGCAGTAATGGGAGTCACCGGGAAGCCTCAAATGGAAGCTGAGCGAACTGGAGAAGACGAGGGTGCCTATTGCTTCAGCAGCAACAACACAGTGAACAAAGAGTTTACCGTGAAGGATTCTGAGACTATTTATAGTCTTGGGGATGCTTGGAAGCTGGTCTCATGAGTCAAACTAGGCCCAAGATCTCCATGCTTGGTCCCTCCCCAAATGGGGACTAGCTAGGCTTGGGACATGAGGGAGGATGCTTAACTAAAAGGGAAGACTAGCAACGACTATCCTACGTAACAAGAGGAGTTGCAGATAAGTGCTGGCATAGCTGGTACGAGCGGATATTCCTTATCGGACCATCAATCATGTGGAGAAGAAGATGAACATGGTTGGTCCATCTGCAGGCCATCTAATCGCAAAACTATTGTGATTGGACAGTTTGATGATCCGCCTGATTAACAAAACCGCAGGCACGATGATAGTCTTTCGATCGGCTACTCTATGAAATGGGGACTATAGAATCCAGGCGTTATTGATTAGCGCCGTATAATTCCACGCCATGATTCGTGGAAGGGCATCAATAGGCTAGATATGTTGTGCGGTTGTCGAGACCCCGCAGCGGATTTACCGCGGTCCCGACAGCAAATCCGAGAGCCTAAATTTAAATTAGATTTCAGTTTAATTTCATTTAATTACATTTAATATTTCTAAAAATTTTAAATCCAATTTAGGATTGAATGAGCTCTAAAAATTCTCAAAAATTAACCCTTAGCTAATTAGGGCATGGGGAATTCAAAAATGCAATCAAATTTTAATTTGGAGATAAAATTAATTTTGCTAATTTTTAGGAACCAAAAATAGGCAAAATAGCCAAAATGCCCAAATGAGCTTTGATGGATTTCAAACCACTATGGTTAGGTTAAAATGACCCATTGAGTCTAATGAAATGAAAATCAAAGCTTGGTTTAGCTTAAATTAACTTGGTTTAGCTACAGCAACAACTAGGGTTGTTATATATTTTGTCTACTTATTGCAAACCTTTTTGGGTTAATTTTTGAATCCAAATGGCTTTATCAAGCTCCATTGTGCTCGATTGGGTTCGATCCTATACAATGGGGTATGTAGTACATGAACCCTATTAGCTCAATTAGCCACCTTAAATGCCTCTTGCGATGTGCAATAAATATTTAGGTCAGCTAAGACCCAAGGAGAGTGTCAGATGCTAAATTGGGTCTGATGGTCGATCATGGAGTGCGAATATCCCCTCCATAGTAAACCAAAGATCCACCAAAATTTAAATTATGTCTAGTTAATCCCATGCAAATAAGTTAGGGCTTTCATGTCCATTCTGTAGATCTCTACCGCCCAGTCAATTTGAGATATGGCTTGCATCCTAGGGTGGTATGGACATCAAAAGTTTAGGGTTTATCAGAAACACTATATTCCAAATCCTTACTTCGTGTTCCATTATCAGGATGAAAACTCCACAACGCGGGTTGTGCTGACCAATGACCCACAATGTCCAACGGTGCGGGCCATCGGGTCTTGGTCGACTAGCATGATTCTTTAGTGGGCTAGCCCATTGGATCCTGGTTGACCCAATAAGGTTTGAGCCATTAAATGGAATAATGTGTTTAATTAAATGCATTACAAGAACTCAAACTTAGGATTTATGCATGAAAACTAGAGTTTAGCATATTTTAGTCAATACTTATCCAAACATAACAAACTTATATACCATTTTGATTAAGAGAACATGTAGATTAGTATTATGTAATAATATTTAGAATTTTGCGAATAGTTTTGTTAATTAATTGCTAATTAACTTGGATTTTGATTAGTGCATTACTTGATCATTTGACATCCAAATTGCTAAATTTAGTCTTGAATTGTTCATTAGGTAGTAAATAACCTGAATGCTTGTTTAATTTTCATTTTTTGTAATTAATTTAATTAATTTAATTAATCTTGCCTTAATTATATTTTAAGACAATTAGTCAATTAATTGAGCTAGAGAATTCCAAATTTAGTGTTCTTGATGTCAATGCTTTCATTTGGATGTGGAGATCATAATTATATAACTAGAATTTTGTTTTGAATCATTTTGATTCAAATTTGCTTTTAAGTTCCTTAAATGACTATTTTGCCCTTGGGATTAGGTTAAGTTAATACTGAGTATTTAGACCCCTATCCTTACTTTCTTATTTATCTCAAATCTTTTGTATTAAGTTAATTCAGTCTAGATCCATTTGGATTATTAAGTAGGGATTGAACCTTAGCATGGATGATTTGGATCCTAATTTAAGCCTAGATCTTAATTAGTGATCATTAGTACTTCAAGACCTCTTAATTATGTGTTCAATGTATTCTTATATCCCTTGTATAGAAATCTTAACTATAGCACCTTGACTTGTTAAGTCACATATTGTGACTTTGGGTGCTTAACCTTTCCCCCATCTAAGGTTAATTATCCCATCTTATTTGGATAGATGTCCTCTTCCCTTAGCTTGAATCTTAATAAGTGTTAGATATTACTTCGTTAGAAGAATCTTATGCAATATTTAGACATGTTAATAGATTAATCTAAATCTTTATGTGTAGCCTATATGTAAATGTTAGTAGTAAACTTTATGTTGGATTTTTTGTTTAGCCATTTATCCATTTAATGATAAGTACTCAATTCAGTTCCATAGCTTGAATCTCAGTGATTAACATCACCTTAGATTGCAAAGCTCTTCTATAAGATTAGAGCAAAGTTAGCCTAGCCTTAGCCTATAAGATAGTGTGAAGGTTTAGTCTTACACCTTAAGCTTGATTTGACTTAGTAATTATAATTGTAAGTCTAGCTTTAGACTTAGAATACTTTGGGATCAAGATTCTTAGCATTTTAGCATGAAACCACTAGAAGATTTAGAATCTTAAATTGAAGGATTAGATCTTAAGTTCTAAATCATTAGTCAACCTTCAAACATTGTTAAGCTATTAAGACTGTTATAAGATTAGATTATCTAAGGGTTAGAAAAGGCTAATTTATCAAATAAATTTGATTAAATACAAGCTTAATATGTTAAAATTGTATAGTTGAATATTGAATAAGCTGAATTAATAGGATAGATAGATTAAAGCTACTTTAGATCAGTTATGATAATAAGGACTATATATATGGGGGTGTTGAGCTCATATTACTGTTATATGGTATCATTGGGCTCATACTTGTTTTTGTGCATTGGGCACATTTATTTGATTCAGTACATTGGGCACAACTTTCCTTATTTGGGTGTTGTTGGGCTCATTTCTTGTGGGTGCTGTTGGAGCATATTTATATTATATTTTATAACAAATGCATTATGTTGGTGCATGTATTCGAGTTCCATGTTGCATATTATGGCATTTAGTTTTGATGTTTACTGCACTTGTTTTTAGTACCTTTCTACATATTAGATTAATTATTTTATAGCAGTTACAATTGCTTATAGTGTTTACTTTCTATTTCAGTTAGCTTTCTTATTTATTTACTGATGTATGTTAAATATCCATTTAATGTAATGAGCACATTTTAGTAAGCCTATAATGTACTTAGACTCATTGTCTAAGTAAGATTTTCTCTTTTTTGGCTGGGGTCCTAGCATTGTGAAACTGACAATGTTGAATTTATATTATTTTGAGGAGCCTTTATGGGTGGAGCTGTAGGAGACTCAAGAAGGAGTAAAGTGTGGTGTTGCTCAGTTGATATTGCGGTCTTCGTCCTAAGCTATTTTTTACTTTAGTGAGATGAGAGTTTCTTTTTGCATTTTCATTAATGTATGTAATAAGAAAATCTATCTGAATATATGTTCTATCTTCCTTCTGAGATTTATATCCTTACTTACTGTTACTTGATGAATAAATGTATGGATGATACATCCTTAGCTTCCACACTCTTTTTTTCTATGTTATACTATACTACATATATTGTGTTGTGATCGTCAATTTAGCAAGCTTACATAATTAATTAGATTAATGAAATACTTAAACTTATTTAATAATAGATTATGCAGTTCTTACTTACCTTCTGGAAGTAATATTTCGAGTTAACTATCAGTGTTTAACTTGGAGCATTAAATAGAAGATGGGGCATTACAGTTGGTAGCAATAATAAACGGTACTAATGCTTCAACTCGGTATTAGTGTCAAGGTGTGGCGCCCAACCCCTTAATCTACAAGATTAAGCTAAGGGGTGATGTGTCACTCTGACTAACCCTTCACTTATTATTGGATTAGGATAAAATCCACAATCCGCCTAATAAGGGAAGGAGTAAGCACATAATCAAATAATCAATCACTATATAAGAATTTATATAGAGTGCAGAAGTGATTTGAATGTAGAAACATCCAAGCATCACAATATGAATAACCTAAAATATAACTCAAAATAAATGCATAGCAGTCTAAAATACACAGTCATGAATACCTAAATTATTACCTCTGGCACCTGATCTTTTTGATATGTATCTGCCATTATCGGTTTCATAATGTAGGGCCCCAGCCAAAGAAGAAAAATCTTATTAGACAAATTTTCTTAGCACATTTCAGGCTGATAAATTTTATGTATTTTATAACATCACCATTTAACTTATTCTAATCAATAATTAAATCAAGTAAGGGAGCAACTAGCACAACATAATAGAGGAAAAAGCTATAAACAATATTTATGACTTTAAGCAAAAAGGATGCTAAGACATGCCTCAAATGTAAGCTAAACAGGCAGGGCACATAAGTATAAATAATTAAACAAGTACTGAAAGAAAATACCATATCCTAAACATGCTGGTTATCATAAGAATTATGCAAGTTAAATAAATAACTCAACAACAATACATATAAATAGCAGCAATAAATCTAACATCATAAAAATATATATAAGCGAAACAAGGGAATAGCTAACTGAATGAAAATAGTGAAGCGTATACAAAACATCAATACTATATATGAACATTCGTGTACTAACTGCCAAACAGAAAAATACTAATCTAGCCTACTAAATATTAAAAGGATCTTAGCATCAACAAGGAGGCTAAGGCGCAAAACTATATTCTCCAAGCGTTAACAAGTAGGCATAGGCAAAAATATAGTGTTTTCTCCTAGCGTCATCAAAATTCTCTTTTTAATAATTAATTTAAAATATCTAAATGGATAAAATAAAAAAAATTCCAAATATTCACCCATAACTAATCAAGGGGTGAGGAACGCAACGGTGAGGTCGGATTTTTGATTCGATGAGTATTTTAAATTTTCCAATATTCAGAATATTTAAATATTATTAAAATATTCGTCAATATTTTGACGACTTCCGATTGACTTGAAAACTTCACCCCTAGCTAATTTGGGGGCAATGAGCGCAATGGTGAAGTCTATTTTTTGATCAAAGGTCAATTTAAATAGGTCAAATTTTAGGGTCTCTAGATTTTTTAGAATTTTAATTTTTGATCCAATTGACTTCTAATCTGGATTGGATCTAGAGGTGAGCTCCTAATGACTTAACTAAGCTATCTAACCCATAATTAAGACTTGGATTAACCTTAAATGACTAAGGTAAACAGACTCCCCACTTAAAAATGATGTCATCCTCGACATCACTCAAGTAGAAAGAAATATGCAGGATTATAGCAATTGAACAAAATTGAAAGAAAATAAGGAACGAAGAGTGGGTACCTAGATTCTCAAATAGCTTCGAATACTTGGCTTGTATATCTGACTCTTTTTCTCTAGTGGCTTCATTACAGGAACAGTTCTTCCACTGCCCTTTGACCATGGAGATGGATCAGTTCCTCAGCTTCTTATGGTCTCTCCCCAGAATCTTCACGGGTTCTTCAATGAATAATAAGTCTGGTTGGATCTCAATTGGTGGAATCAAGAATAAATAGTGAGGCTTTCTTAAACACATTCTGAGTGACTATATGTGGAATACATTATGTACTGCAGTAAAATCTTCTGGCAGTTCCAACTGGTATGCTGCTAACCAAATTCTCTTTAATACTTTGAATGGTCCAACATACCTTGGGCTGAGTTTTCCTATAGCTTCAAAATGATAGACACCCTTCATAGGATTGACCTTTAGGTATACAGAGTCTCCTTCCTAAAATTCTAAGGGACGATGGCGGATATCGTGATATTTGCTCTGCCAATCTTGAGTTGTCCTGATTCTCTGCTGTATGAGCTTCACCTTCTTGTTTGTCTCTTCTACTAATTCAAAGCCATGCAGTTGAACATCTCCTGTTTCATACCATGCTATTGGTATGGCACACTTTCTATCATATAGGGCTTCATACGAGGTCATCTTAATGCTTGACTAGAAGCTATTATTTTATGTGAATTCTACTAGAGGAATGTGGTCTTCCCAGGATCCTGCAAAGTCTAGTATACAGAGCTAGAGCAAGTCTTCTAGAACCTGATTCACTCTTTCCATTTGATTATCTGTCTGCGGATGAAAGGCTGTGCTCATGGCTAGTGTGGTACCCAGATCCTGATGAACTACCTGCAAAAATTTTGATGTGAAATGACTATCTCTATCCAACACAATAGTCTTGGGAATGCCATGAAGTTGCACTATTTATTTAATATAGGTCTTCTCAAGCTTCTCAACTGAATCAGTTTGTCGGATTGGAATAAAGTGCACAGTTTTAATGAGACGATCTACGATGACCCAGATTGTGTCGGCTCTAGACCTCGCACGAGGTAGTCCCATGACAAAATCCATGGATATGTCTGACCACTTCCACTCTGGAATTTCTAGTGGGTGCAGCAGATCGCCTAGTTTATGATGCTCTGCTTTCACTAGGCAACACATGTGGCACTTAGCCACAAAATTTGCTACACTCTTTTTTATCCCTAGCCACCAGGATGATAGTTTCAGGTCCTTATACATTTTTGTACTTCCCAGGTGCACCTGATATTACGAATTATGCCTTCAACTAGTACTTCATGGTGCATAGATTTAGGAATCCATAGACAATCCCTCTGATAGATAGCCCCTTTATGGAAACAGAGATCAGTACGGCGGCCACTTTCGATGGCTTGCTTGAAGCTCAAGTACTCTTCATCCTTGGTTTGTGAAACAGACACATCTCTATGAAAGGTGGGTTCCACATTGATGTTTGCCAATGCTGAGCTGAGTTTGTCTCCACAGACAGGCTTGATACTCATCTTGCAAAATTCTTCTACTAGCGGGCTTTCTGATACAATGGCATTTAGGGTGGCCTGATGACTCAGGGTGTCAGCTACGAAGTTGGCATTTCCAGGATGATACCGTATGTCGAGGTTGTAGTCACTAATCAACTCTAGCCACCTTCTTTGCCTACAGTTTAGCTCCCTCTAGGTGAATATGTACTTGAGACTTTAATGCTCAGTGAATATTGAGCATTAAATTCCATATAGATAGTGTTGCCAAATTTTTTATTATCTAGTAATTCATCCATAATATAAGATCACTAATGGTTGTCCTAAGTTATAATAATTCTTAAGATTGGTGTCTTCAAACTATACTCTGAAACCCACTTTAATCTTACAACATAATGATTTTTAACATGCCATTCAAAGTTACCAAGTATAAGTTTATTATTGTTTATTCTAGACCATAATATTTCAAGGGCTTATGTCATATTAACCCTAGCTCATAAGATTTATTAATCACATGGCTTAGTGTTCAATAACTTAAATCCCATTATTTATATTATATTCCATACTAAAAATTTTTGCTCAACATCTTTAACTTATCCTTAAGGATTAATTAAGCTTCAAGTATGCCATATTATATATGGTTTGGGTATTCCCTCCTCTTTAGGAACACTACAATTAAATTGTATATTATGAGTTTCTAATAAAGGTTTCATTTAAGGCAAAGGTTTTAGTAACATAAGACCCTAAATCTTAATCTTTACTATTTGGGAGATCTCAAGCATAAATATGCAATTTAGATTCTAATGATCACCGATAGTTGCTAACTAAATGTTTATTAATACTAAGGTGATTGGGGTGTTCTCCAATTTAAGGAATGGAAATGAAAAAATATATTTAAGCTTATATTATCTATCTTCTAAAAAGTCCAATAGAACTTGGATATAGGGCATACGTTATTCTAATTACATATAATAAGTTAGATAAACTTTTAATTATTAACCATAATTCTCTTTAATAGCACAATATCTTAATCTTTGATTCTCCATTCAATATCTTAGGTGAACCTAACAAGCCACTAAGTATAATAATGCTAGTTTCATTTACAATCTAATGACTTTACTTTGCCATCATTCTAATTAGGCAAATCTTTAAGCGATAATCTTACTTATGATAAGGTTCTCTAATATTTATTAACTTACCATTTAAGTATGCAGGATCTAACTTTCTCATAACCTTAAGTTTTTAACTTCTGATATTACAATATATATTTAATTATTTGACTTGATCTATTGATTCAATGGTTAATAGCTTTAAGATATCTTACTAACCAATTCATCTCAAAATCCTATTCATAGATTCCACTATAACTTAAAGGTATATTTTATCACTAATTACACTTATAATTCACATTCATTCTTACTCTGACACACTATTCCTTGTTGTTCATTTATCTAAACTAGCTACTGAGATTAAAATTTATAAGACTAAGATCATTCTACCATCCTTATAATAAATGCTCATCTCTATGATTTGAAAAAGAATAACTTCTCAATCTATGATCATCCAAATGTAACTCTTCACTAAGTTACTAGACTTAAGTGAGATAATCAATGATATCTTTCCAAGGTCTTGAGACTATAATATAATAATACTTATGATTTAATTATCAACACCCAAAGTAGTTCTACTCTTCATACTTATCATAAGATGCCTATTTCCCTTATATATGGTAAATCATCTAATGACATTCAACTTATATAATGAAACCTAAGGAACCTATTTACTAAGCATGCTAAATTGAATGTAACACTACACTAGGCATGTCTTTAATAGACAGTATATTATTAAATAAGATCTAAAAGATTCAATCACTAAACAATCTAGATTGAGTGTTCTAGTAATCTCTTTATGATGGTTCTTTTCTAAAGTCCTTAGGATACTCACTTAGTTACAAGTATCACAATTATGATTAATTGCTACTAATCTCATAATTAGTATGTGATCAAGTTAAGTCATAAGCTTTCATTTAGATATACCTCACTTAAGGATTAAACTCAAAAGGATTAATATAAGATTTAGTTCAAACTAATTTTTTTGTTACTTAATACATCATTTGATGTTCAAATATTATAAATTAAGTTTCCTATATTAACTTAGAGTTTTGAAGAAAATAGAAAAACAATCCTGATTTTTGGATTAAAATAATAATTAATAAAAGAGCCATAATCTCAAAATCTTTAAATGATGTCCAATTAATATATAATTAGTGGCTAAAGATTCACTATAGCCAAATGAGTAAAATGACTGTAAGTATGTTGAATTTGGATACCAAATGGTTAATATGAGTCTTAATAACAATTAATGATAATTAAAAAGGTGATTATTAAAACTAATCATCTAAATAAAAATCTAATATCATATTAAAATTCCTTATATTTTTCTGGTCCATTTCAGATATAACTTTGATATTTTTGGACAAATATTTAAAGAATTATAAAACTTTGAATATTTATGATTTAATTATTTCCATTATCATAATGCATGCATGTGAACTAACCTCAAGCCTATGACTGGTTTCTACACACATGTGCAATATTAGAGGCCTTCACCTCAAGTTTGGTGCGATTTGAAGATCATTTGGGATCGACGAAAATTCCTTATTATTTTGACAATTATAAAAATACCTATTTTATTTTGACCTCAAAATCAAAATCAGAGTTCATCGTTGAACTCCTCACCCAGAAATTAGCTATGGGTGGTATTTTAGGAATATTTGGAAGTTGTCGAATTTTCCCTGAATATTTAAATAATATTTAATTACCCATAAATATACGATAATTAAATTGACCTCCAATAAAAAATCCAATTTAATTTTTGAGTTTCTCACACACCAATTAGGTAAGAGTAAATTTTTAAGATTTTTCGGAGCCCGTTTGATTATTTAATTTTGAGTAATTAATTGAGCAAAATTAATTAAATAATTATTTTATTTATATTAAATATTATATATATATCCAATTGCTAAATCTTTTGAACTGCACAGATAGGTTGTGGCGGGCCAAATAGGGAGTAACAGGAGCGCACCATCTGAACTATCAAGCACTACTTAGATCTGGATCGAACGATGTCGTTATGATACGTTTGATTTAACCGTCATATCTGGATTTCGATCCGACAGCCAAGATCATTTCCTGCACATCCCTGCCAAGGCCCATGATCATGCGCTTGTGCCGAGAGCAGGCCGTGCTATGATCGCTAGCTGGCTACCTCCCAGCTAGCCTAGACCCCCTTAAAACTTCCCTCATTTCTATTGTCTCCCCTTTGTCATCTGCATGGGAGAAGTCTGTGGAGCTTGCTATCAAAGGTTCAAGTTGAGACTCACCTAACCCTAGCTTCCCCACTTTAGCTGGCGTAATCGAGGAAGAGGAACCTTCTAGCTATCGATCATTACGTCTTCTCCCTCAATTGATTTCACTCATTGCTATTTTGAACTCATTCTCATCGAATCGAACATCGATCAGACTTGATCGAGCCCTAATTAAGCTCCCCATCCATAGTGGTCTATAGAACATGCCTAGGTCCATCCCTTGGGACCTAGGGAACAGCCCTGTTGGCCACTCCGTCAACACCGTGGGCAGGGTTCAGGTTCATTTTGTCAGCCTTGGTGAGGGCATCACACTGGTATGCGGGCCGTGTCGTGGGTCCCCTGGGTTCGATCGATAGACCTAACCCTAAGCGCGCCCTCCGGGTTTCTATCAAATATGAACTGATCGTGCCATCCTGTGCTTTGGTACGAGCGTACTTGCTGAATCGAACCACTCCAAGGACATACTACATCATCGCGCAAGTTTCGAAATGCGACTCTCGTGACTTGTCTGCCTCGAATTCGTGGTCAACACATGGTCTTCCGTGCCAACCATCGTGTCCGTTGACTCCGAAATTTGTGCTAATGGCAACTGTCATTTTTTGCACCATCAGCCGCCCCAAATTTCTGCCCGCCCCTTTTCAGTGCGACAGTTAAATGGAAATTAAGTGATTTTAATTAATTATTTTAAATACAATTTTTATTTCCTTCATAACTTTAGATATATACGTTCGAATTATATGAAATTAAATGTCATTTTATTTAGAAAAATGAGATGAACACATTAGTATAATTTAATTTAAGATTTGAACCCTAATTTTTATTAATCATTTTTTAATCATAATTAGGAGTCTTGAAAATACTAATTTTACAATGTTGTCTGATTTTGACATACTTAGTGTTATTCCTCTCCTCATGTTATGAGGATTGCATAATTGATATTATACTTGTGTTTGGACATCATTTGGAAAACTTGGATTTCTAGCTCCCTAAATTCTTTCATAAGTGTGCTTTTTTTTAATTATGTTATAGCTTACATGCCTAAGTATTTATTCTTAGGAAAGCAAGCATTTTCATTTAATTGAGCCTTCATGTTACTTAATATGAGAGAATTGGATTAGATTGGAGTAGTTAGATGCCTTGCTTTTATAAGTAAATTTGTGATTCAAGACTCTAAATTTGGAGAGAAAATATAGGTGTAAATCCCTAACCTTGATTTAATTGTCACCCTAAGTGGCAGCAAACCTTTCCAATATGTGTATTTAGCCTTTAGCACACTTCTCCTTTTAGGATGTGAACCTATTAGGATAAATTACCAACACTTAGAAATAAATCTAATGATCATCTATGTTAGCTTTTAGCATCTACTTTAAGCTCTCTAATCCTTGATTTAACATTCCATAGCTCACTAGTGTGATTTTAGATTCCCTATAAGTTTTAGTACCCCTGCAATTAAAAGTGAACTTAGAGCTATTAGCTTGAAAACTTTTTCTTTCCCATAAACTTAGAACCCTACTAATGATGTTCTTAGTTTGTCTAATGGTTGATTAAACTAAAACCCTTTAATTTCAAGTTGTCTTAGATAAACACTAGTAGTGAACCTACAACTTTCACCTCTTTAAGTGTAGCAAATCCTTAACCTTTGTCTTTCTCCATTAGCTCCTTAAACCTTGAATCTAGCAGCCAAGAATAACTATGTGGCTTAAAGATTAGTGTAGGATTAGTGTCATATTGCATCCTTATATATATAAATTATTTGTCAGTTACATAATCCTAAATGACTTTACTATTTTCAAAAATTAGATCACTTATAGTATTACTTTCAATTGACTTAGAGATCTATATGTATAAGTCATTTGGGAGCTTAATCAGCTCCAAAAATTAAGTTATATAATCTAAATCTTAAACAACACTAAATATGACATAATTTACAATTATTCGTAATTCTTGAAACACAGCTTTGCTTCAAGACGACAACCATGAACATTCATAAAAGAGATTGTGCATAAATAACATATTTATAAATAAAACATAGGGGTTTCATAGGTCGATGCCAGAGCAAGCTATGGAGTAATAAAAATACCTCACATATCCTAGAGAGGGAATGTGAGTGTTTATTTTTTCTTAGAGACCCCGCTTCTTTACTTAGTTAGGCAAACATGCTAAACTTTTCACCCGTTCTATAGCATTGCCCGCAGAATCGAAAACTTAAAATAACTTGGACAAATAAATAGTATATTATCAAAATCTTATTGATTGTGACTGCTTGTCATACCTTTTGAGCTATACTTACTTATCAAAGTCTTTGACAATGTTTACTTTGCGCATGAGCTGAGCTTCACATAATTTTACTTTATTGTTCAATTCTTACCTTTGCGTTATAGCTTACTTTACTTACTGCCTTATTTTATGCAATGTATATTACTTTACTTATCTTTTATGCTTCACTGTCTCAGTCACTTTTACTTAGCATAATATTCATTGAACACATTCATATATTCATCTTATGCTTTCATATGCACATTAAAAGTTTCTAGCCTTATTAGGATGTCCATTTTCCCTTACTAGTTAATGCAAGCTAGAGCAAACTTACTTGTGAGTTAGTTGCTTATTGTCTTCTGATGAATCTATAAATTATATCTAAAATAAAGGAAAAATTCATTCATTTCTGATCTTAAAACTGCTCCTTTAATCAAATTGTGTTTATCTTCTTAGGAAAAAGGCCTATCGAGGGAATTCTTAGCCATTTGTGAAATTTCCAAAAATTTTCAAAGGAAACCACTGCCGCGCACTACAGCGGGTCAAGTTGCAAAATATAGGCACTGTTACACGTTGCAGCGGAGCATTTTGTGAAATGCTGCCGCTCCAGCGCGCTGCAGCGGGTCATTTTGCAAAATCTGGCACTGACGCGCGCTGCAGCGGTTCAAGTTGTGAACCGCGAGTGCGATCGCGTGCTGCAGCGGTTCAAGTTGCGAACCGCAAGCGCGATCGCACGCTGCAGCGGTGCTTTTTGCGCAATGCCGCCGCTACAGCGCACTGCAGCAGTTCGATTTGCAAATTCTGGCGCTACCGCGCACTGCAGTGGTGCGATTTGCAAAACGCTAGTGCTACAGCGCGCTGCAGTGGGACACTTTGCGATAAATGGACGCTGTAGCGCACGACAACGAGATACTTAGCGAAAATTGCTTGTGCTATTGCACGCTGCAGTGCGCCGTAGCGCGCTTCCGCGTGCTGCAGCGGCGCACCGCAATTTCATCTGGCAGGAGCATTTAATGCTGCTTGGACAAGACCCCCAACCTACATCTTGTCCCCAGCCATCATTCCCTCTGCAGCTGCTATGTTTTTAAATGAAAAGGAAGCTTATGAGGTGATGTATTGGCTAAATAAATGAATATATTGGTCACCTCACCATCAATTGGGATTTTGGCCATCATTGCTCAGAATTTTTAATTGGAATTGCTAGTTTGGATCTTAAGTATGATGAATACAGCCCCTCTCCTATAAATATCACTCCTCTTGACTAGTGGAGAGTTCTAATTTTTGCTCAAATCACTTAAGTAAGGAGAAGGGTTGCATAGTGGAAGAGAGGGACTCCCCAAGGGTGGAAGAGCCAATTTACCAAGGAGAAGAAGAAGAAAGGCAGTACTAGCGACCTAAGAGAGGAACTTCAAAAAGGAGAAGAAGGATCTGGAAAACTTCTACGGAACGTTTCTAGTATCTTCTAAGCTCTTCTTTTGTAATTTCTTTTCTTAGTTGATCATGAAAGGGTCTTTATCCATGTATGTATTTTTTTTCATCTCTTTTGTAATGGATAACTAAATATCCCTCGGGGAGGGTTTGGGTAATCCCATGTGTTTGATAGTTACATTTTAATTGTATGAAGTTTTTCTCAAGTATTAATAAAATGTATGAACTCATTGCCTTTCTCAAGAAATACTTAGTATTACTATAGTCTTGACTATGAATTAAAGGAAAATGAACTAATGAACTCAAGAACTAAAGTGTCTTGTGCTCCATAGCTCACCTTTGGTTAGATGCTAGATCTATGAGCGCATGAGAGCTTAGAACTATGTGAGAAAAGTTCTTTAGCTTAGTGCACCTTAATCTAAGCTCAACTAAAGTATTGATGTGTGTGATACTAAGACCCACTAAGTGAGCTCCTTAGCTCAACATAATTGAGGGAAGGAAAGAAATAGTTGTGTGCCCATGAACGAGGTGACATAGTCATTGAGCCCAACATATTATTCCCTCATTTCAACTATGTGCGATGTGAGTGACACTCCTAGTGGAATCAATGCTTATAAGATCTTAAAATTTTAATAATCCTCATCTCCTTGATTAAGAGATAAGATGAAAATTACAAACCTAAAATCTTATAAGAATCTTTGTGCTGAAATAGAACCGACTGTGTATTCATTTGTGCACAAGATTTGAACTTGTAAAACCTTGATATAAAACTCAAGGAGGAATAATGTGCACCTGATTAAATTTAAAGTAAATGAAAAACTACTTGAGGAATCATCATGCATAAGTAACTTATCATGACATGTGGGATGAACTAAACTCTCCTCTTCCTTTTATCTGACTTAATTTCTACTTAGTGATTATTATGCTTAGTTTAGAACCAACTCAAACCAATTACTACATAGCTTAAACATTAGTGAGAATAGATAAACCTTAGTAACAAAACAACCAATTCTCTGTGATTCGATAAATCCCGGAAACTAACACTTTCCACTTATTACTTCAGACCATGTACACTTGCGTGCAAACGCAGACGTGTATTTACAGTCTGTCAAGTTTTTGGCGTCATTGCCAGAGAATTGGAATTTGTTTCGTATTAAGGATAATCTATAAGCAGCTAGTGATTTAAGTATTTCCTTGCATATACTTTTAGTTTTTAATTTTTATAATTATAAACTTTTATTTTTTTGCTTCTGTCCTTTTATTTCTGTTGAATTTCTGAACATTAATGTTAAATTTGTTCTAAATAGCATAATTATTGTAGTGTATGAGTAGAAGAGTTTGCACGGATTATTTATTTGACCCAAAAATTGAAAGAACCTACTTGTAGGCTAGGAGAGAACAAAACCTTTTGAACCAACAAGTTGTTATGGATAATAATAATGAAAATCCTTTAGAGCCATTAGGAGAGCCAGTAGGAGTGGCTAGGGGGAGAGCACTAAGAGATTATAAACTTCCCACTATTAGGGGAATCCCCCATACAATTGTTAGGCCTAATATTGAAGCTAATAACTTTGAGATCAAACCCTCCACACTGAGTATGGTGCAAAATAATCAGTTTGGGGGATTAGCCACTGAAGATCCGAATTCACATATTTCAACTATCCTTGAAATATATGACACCTTCATGTTTAACGGCGTCTCTGAAGACGTGATTAAATTATGGCTTTTCCCATTCTCTTTATGAGACAGAGCCAAGAGTTGGCTCAGCTTTCTTTCGAGCGATTCCATCCGAACGTAGGACGAATTGGCTAAGAAATTCTTAGCCAAATATTTCCCTCTGGCGAAAACCACTCGGTTGAGAATTGAGATAACCAACTTTACTCAGTTGGAAGGGGAGACACTCTATGATGGATGGGACCGATTTAAGAATGCTTAAGGCATTGCCCACATCATGGGTTTCCTTTAAGGATGCAAGTGCAAACCTTTTACAATGGTTTGAACGCTCCTACAAGGACACTCATTGATGCAGCTGCCGGTAGCTCTATTAGTGGTAAAACCCAAGAGGAAGCTTATGACCTCTTTGAAGAAATGGCTAATAATGCATATCAGTGGCCTCTAGAAAGGCTAAAAAAGGAAACTATAAAGGTAAATGAGTCCAACCAAATAACGGCATTACAGCAAGAGATACACGCCTTGAATGAGAAAATTAAAAGAATGAATGTTAATGTTATTTTGGAGATACATTGTGAGTTGTGCGGGGGTAGGCATAACAGTGAAAGCTGCAACTTAAATAACCCCTTTGTACAAACCAACACTGAACAAGTCAATTATCTAAGAAATAATAACTCAATGAACAACCCTTACTCCAACACCTATAATCCAGGATGGAAAAACTACCCTAATTTCTTTTGGAGTAACAATAATAATAATGGAAATCAATATGGGAGAAGTTCATCAAATCAACAAAGCATAGATAATAGAAATAACAATAACAATCATCACCCAAACTTAGAAGGAGCTTTCAACTCCTTCAAGGTTGAAATGATCCAATTTATGCGTCTCATCGAAGCCACTATCACGCGCCACAATGCCTCAATCCAAGGGATAGAAGTTTCCTTATGAATATAGAAACCCAACTGGGGCAAATCTCCAAGCAGCTGACCACTCAGCAACAAGGGGCTCTACCCAGTTCCACCGAAATAAACTCTAGGGAGTTGGTTAGTGTTATTCATTCGGAAGAGGTGTTCGGGGGAACTAATACTGAAACAATGAGTGCAATAGATTATGAGCTAGAGGCATGGGAAGGAGATAGGGGCAATGAATGTGAGAAGCTTATCGCTCCAATATGCGAAGTCCCCGGGAGGTTGAGCATTCCATGCATAATTAGAAACGAAGTATATTTAGATCCTTTATGTGATCTTGGTGCTTCAATCAATATTATGCTCTACCATATTTATGAACAACTGAAGGTAGGAGGAATGGAATACACCTCCATGATTTTAGAGTTTGCCAATCTTAAATCCTTTACCCCTCTCGGTATGGTAAGGAGTGTTGTAGTAAAATTGGGAAGTTTTATTGTTCCTACCGATTTTGTGATTTTTGAGTGGGATCGATGGAATCAGAATTCCACATTCATTTTCAGGCGACCCTTCTCGATGAGTGTAAGAGCTATCATTGATATGGGCTGCGGGGTTATGAGTGTGAACGTCAAGGGGAAAACTGAATTAATTGACCTCAAACCCACCATCTTTAAATGAAGAGAACTAGAAAAAGAAGTAAGGAAGAAATTAAAAAAGAAAGATTATGGGTAGATGATGTTCTTGAAGATCTAATGTTGGAAGAAAAGAATTCTAATCATAGCTCGACTCCTTCCTTGGAAAAGAGGGAAGTAAGAGATGGCGAGGGTTTGAGCCACCCTGAGGGTTGTGCTCACTCTAGCATCTTTAGCTTATGGATTAAGAAACCTCCAGATCCAATTAGTTGATCATTCACGAGTCTAGCTAAAGACATTAAATTAAGTGCTTATTGGGAGGCAACCCAATTTAAAAAAAAAAAAAAAAAAAATTACAGCGCTACAACGCGCTGCAGCGGAAATTCCACGACAGCGCGCTGCACCGGGTATACAGCGCCTCTACGGAAATCCCGCGACAACACGCTGTAGCGGAAATTTCACTACAGCACGTTGCAGCAATTTGCTCCAGCTGCAGAAATTTTCTTTTTTTTCTTCTGTATTGGGAACTCTGCAGTCAAAAATCATGAAATTTGGGTTTCCCATACAGTCAAAAAGTGGGACTGAAAAAACTACCCTCCCCCCTTCCATGGATCACCACATTTATGGCATGGGGAAGACCCATTGACCATACTCTCTTGCCTTGGATTTCCTTGGCTATATAAGGGAGGTAATCGGGGGGGGGGGGGGGGGGGGGGGGGGGGGTTATCTTTGCATCATTCTTAACTCTCTTACTTCCTCACAACTCTTGATCTCTCTAGATCTCATCTAGTATCTCATGATGTCTTCCGGGAAGAAAGCTATTCCAAGAAAGGAGGTCGAAGCCTCTTCTTCCGAGAGAACCTTTAATAAAAAAAAGTTCTCTTCCACTGAAGCTGAGCAGCGATTTTATTCAATATCTTCTCAGCGGAATTTAATTCCGGAGAGGAGTTTCAGCAGCACCTTGCCTATTCTGGTAGAACAAATCGACCCTCGAGGATGGATGGATATGGTGACTAAGAGATCTCCTGCGTACCCTGCTATTGTCCAAGAGATATATGAAAATGCCATCGATGCGGCCGGACAGCGGGTCTATTGTCAAGGTAAGGGTGTCACCCTTGGGATTGCTTAAATCGAGCAATTCTATGGGCTCGAGGAGGTACATTCTTGCTCTTACCTGGAATTCTTGGAGTCTCGCCAAGACCCCCTTGATCTCATGTCAGAACTCGTCCACGAAAATACCGAATGGGAAGGAGGATTAGCCAACATTCCTCATTCCAAATTAACGGATACGAGTAGTGTTTGGCTAATCTTTATTTCTAGCTTTGTCATGCCTACGAGTCACTTTACTAAAGTGACCAGTGCCAGAGCACTCCTCTTGTGCTCATTGGTTAGGCCGGGTGAGATCCGCATCTCGAGTATTATTTTTGAGCAGCTTTGGAAAGCTCTCAAGTGTCCCTGCGCTGCATTGGCCTTCTGGTCTTTGATATCAGGGCTTTGCAAGACCCAAGGGGAAAAATCCTCTCCTCTGACACCATCATTCCCCCCAGTTGCGCCCTTAATCCCTTAAATCTGCATACCTGGGCAAGCGAACGAAATTAGCCCAAGAAAAGAAGGGGCGTGCAAGGGGAAACGTCTGCTCTGTCCAGCCAAAACCTCACCAACAAGCTGCTGCTGCGTCTCCACAACCAGCAGGCCGATCTTAGCAAGGCCTTGGCCATCGACATGCGGTTCTTTAAACAATAACTCGTTCAGCAGTACCGTACATTTGTTGATTTGAAGATTTCAGCTTCTGTACTCTATTATATTATAATATTGAGGATGAAAGAGAATTTACTTTCATTACATTTAAATTCAATTTGTAATAACTTAACTTCTGTGATATTTTTACTTTATCTCTATGATAGATTTACATTCATTTTACTTGTTTGGTTTGGATAGTGAATTGAATGCATTCTTTTGTTACATATTTCTTACTTATATATTTTACTGCTTAACTTATCCCCATCACAAAGATTCTTGGCCACATATAATTTAATGTTGGATTAGTTTCCATCTAATCCAATGTTAAGTGCTATGGTAACTCCCTAGTATCGGATTGGGTTCTTGATCTAATTTTTGGGGCATTACAATTGGTATCATGGTCAAGATTGAGGAAATACCTTTTTTTTTTTACCTCAGAATCAAAATCAAATTTTGTTATTAGATTTCTCTCCCTAAATTAGCTAAGGGTTGCAATTTGGCAATGCTTATCAGAGTTTTACTTAATATTTTATTAATATTTCATTGCCAAAAAATTAAGACAATTAAATTGACCTCCGATCAAAAATTTGGTTGAATTTTTGAGTTCATCTCCCCTCATTTAACTAAGGGAAACTTTTAGGATTTTTTGGAGTCCATTTAATTACTTAATTTTTAACAATTAAATGTGTAAAATAAATTAATTAAATAAGTAAATAAATTAAATTATATTAATATATATTAATTAATATTCCATCGGCTTTAACTGCACGGCGAGGATTCGCTTCAAGATCTCGTGCATGAGACAATGGTCCCATGCGATCCTGACCGTTAAGCGCCCTGATAGAAGAGATCAGACGGCTCCCGTATAACCAGCTAATTTAACCATTGATTTGAGATTCTGATCTGATGGTCAGGATCAAGGACTGTATGCCTCTATCAAGAAAGGCAATCATGGTCTTGCCTAACTATCAAGGCATTCGCCATACTCTAGCTCACCTCACAATCTCCTACTAGTTCTCTAGGCTATCGTTTTCCCTCCTAATGTTGTTTGTGAGCTTGCAGAGCTTCTAAAGAACACTTACAATCGAACTTTGGATAGGAAACCCTAACCCTAAAAATTGGCGGAATTGGCGAAATTCAAAGGTCTCCAAGTATCCATCCTCTCCCTCTTGCTATCAATTAAGCATTCCTAAATATATTCCGTGTTGTTAATTGAAAAATCAAAACTCAATCAGGCACAATCGAGCCCCATTGAACCTCGATTCGTCGACCCATCCACAGTGTGCTAAAGGGATGCCCAGATTCGCCCCATTGGAATATAAGGCATCACCCAGTCGACAGCACCATCGACACCTGGTGCCAGTTTTTGGCTTGGTGTGTCGTCGTGGTGTGACCATCGTACCAACATACGGGATGCGTCATGGGGGCACTCGGATTCAAATGGAGCTTGAAACCCAGCCGCGCTCTTCGGGTTCCATCGAGGAAAACGAGGCCAGACTGGGTTTATGCTCAATTTGGGCATCTTTCCTTGGATCGAACTGGTCCAGCCTCCGGACTACGTCAGCAGCGCTAAATTCGGTGCATACTCAGGTCGACATGCAGCGCTTGATCCGGTCTACGCATGGATTTGGCGCCATTAGTTTTAGTGTTGTCTACAAATTCCACTCCAGCAGATGTCCTGTCTTCAGTCACCTTCTTATTTTCTGGACCACATTGAATTCTGCGTTGTCTGCTAATTGGATTAAATAGAATGTATTAATGATTAATATGCAATTAGTTAATATTAATTTAGGAAAATTTCCTTTAATCATAACTTTAAATATACACATCCAAACCATACAAAATTATATGTAATTTTATTTAGGAAAATGAGAGGAACACAAAATGGCATAGCTTAATTTGGATTTAAAACTTTATTTCTTAATCATATTTTAATCACAATTAGGAGTTTCAAAAACCATAATTTTCTAATATTATCTGATTTTGACCTACTTAGTGTCATTCTTCTTTTTGTGATATGAGGATTGTATCTATGTTATTAATTTTTTAATTGGACAATAATTGGATAACTTGGGTCTTTTACTCCTCTAATTCTCATCAAATGTGACTTTGTCCTAGCTTGTATGTTTTGTTTTTTTACCCTAGGATAGCAAGCACATTTTACTTATTTTGACTTTCATGCCACTTTGATTTGTGAGATTTTGCTTGGATTAGTGTAGTTAGATACCTTGTATATATTAGTAAGCTTATGATTCAAGCCTTAATATTATGAGAGATAGTGCAGGATGTGAATCATTAACCATGATTAATTATTATTTTAAGTGTAATCTAACATATCCAATAGGTGTAATTAGCCATTAGCACACTTCTACATATTGGATGTGAACTTATTAGGATTAATTGCTAACACTTAGAAGTAAGCCTAGTGATATTTCTCTTTTAGCTTCAAGCCTCACTATTAAGCTCCCTAAACCTTAATTTAGCATCTCCTTGCTCTCTAATGTGGTTTAGACTGCCTCTAAGCTTTAGTATCCTTACAATTATAAGTTAACTTAGAACTTATTGCTTGTAAACTTTCCCTTTCCCATACACTTAGAACCTCTCAATGGAGTACTTAGCTAACTGATATAGCTAGAATTTGTTGCAAAAATATAGTGTTTAAACATTCATATCACCATATATTTCTCTATACTTTGAATATAAAATGATGCTTTTTCAGGTAAATGAAGAAAATAGATTGTATGGGGTTGATTCATCAAATTCTGGATAAAAATTGCCATGGTGCGTTGCCGCGCGCCCTGGAAGCCCATTAAAAACACCTTACCTGGAAGCATAATTGTAGACCTGGAGCAAGGCCACAACGTCATTTCTCTAGAATTAATTAAAATTATGTAAACAACTAATTGAACAGTATCCTACAAAATTTATCCGATGTAGCGCACCGCAGTGCGCCACAGTGAGTAAATTTTCATTTTATAAAACTATAGTTGAACTAATTGAACAGTGATCCTACAAAATTAATCCGTTATAGCGCGATGTAGCGTGCCACGGTGGTAAATTTTTATTTTATAAGACTATAGTTAAACTAATTGAACAGTGATCCCGCAAATTTATCCACTGTAGCGCGCCGCAGCGCGCCACAGCCCGCCACAGCGTACACTGCAGTGGTCGAACAAAAAAAAGACTAACTTATATGCAGGAAAAGCATTTGGAGCACTTTTGCTACAATGCGCCGCAACATAACAGAATTTGAAATGTGGTTTCCGCAGCGTGCCACAGCGATACAGTAATTGAAACGTTGCTACCGCAGCGCGCTCCAGCGCGCCGCAGTGGACGGCCCAGAATTTCTAGAAACAGCAATTAAGAAGCATATGGAAGGCCATAAAAATGTGAGCTTTGGCCTTCCCCAACCTCTTGAAAATTAAAAAATTATATCCTTGCTGAATTCCAACAAGCTTAAATAGATGAAAACAATAAAAGGAGGAAGTCAAAATCAAATTAATAAAACTAGATCTTATAAGAGTTTATGTGCTAAGGAGGAACCCAAAAGGAGTTCTCTTTGTGCACTATACTTGAACCCAAATTAATTGGAGGGTACTTCAATTCCAATGGTGTTCATTTGATTTAATTAAGTAAATAAATTGAATGTATACATTCAAACAATGGAGTCATATAACTAACCCTTGCATATATTATAACAAAATTTTAGCTCTCCTTTTTAATCAAATTGTATCTTTACTCAAGTCTTGTGTATTGTTAATTAGGAACCAACAAAAATCAACCAAAATTGTCATTTATACATTATTGAAAGAAAATACAACTTGGAATCAAAACAACCATTCCCTGAGGCTTGATAAATCATGGAAACTAAACTTTCCATTTATTACTTCAGACCACGTACACTTGCGTGCAAACGCAAACGTGTATTTTTGTCTGTCAAATTTTTGGCGCCGTTGTCGGGGACCGATTTTCATTTTGTATCATGTATAATTCTCTAGTAACTAGTGATTTTGAACTAGCTAACTTGTGCATTAATTTTACATAGCTATAGTTTATTTTTTTATTTGCTTGCCTTGAGAAAATTTTGAAATAAAAATTTTTAAAAAGAACTTGTGCTGAACTATATTGCATATTACCTTATTGAAAACTTTGCTGTCATTTGTGGTGAATGTTTATTGCTGAATATTGATTGCTAGCTAGTGACACCTTAACTGCATGAGTAGGAGAAATCTTACTGAATTCTTTTACGATCCCAAAATCAATAGAACTTATTTGAGAGCTAGGAGAGAGCAAAACTTTTTAAACCAGCAAAATGCACATATGAAAGACTTAGATATGAACCCAGCATAACCTATGGTAAATGCTAGGAGAAGATTACTGAGAGAATATGCACTCCCCATGGTAGAAAGAGTTCAAAATGCTATTATTAGACCTCCTATACAAGCAAATAATTTTGAGATAAAACCATCCATGTTGAACATGATCCAAAACAATCAATATAGTGGGATGGCATTGGATGACCCGAATGCACATATTTCAAAATTTTTGGAAATATGTGATACCTTCCAATTCAACGGGGTATCTAATGATGCCTTAAGATAGAGATTATTCCCACTCTCGCTGAGAGATCGAGCTAAGGTTTGGCTCAGCTCTCTACCTGGTGAGTCTATAAGGACTTGGGATGACTTGGCAAGGAAATTCCTAGCCAAGTATTTTCCTCCCGCCAAGACTGCCAGGCTGAGAAATAAAATTTCGAACTTCTCTCAACAGCATAGTGAGAACTTGTACGATGGCTGGGAACGTTTTAAGGACTACTTAAGGCGTTGCCAACATCATGGGTTTTCTTTGAGGATGCAGGTGCATACTTCTTTTAATAGATTAAACACACCCATAAGGGCCCTCATAGATGCAGCCGCAGGAGGATCATTAAGTTGTAAAACCCTCGAAGAGGCCTTTGATCTCCTCACAGAAATGGCTAACAGCGCATACCAATGGCCGACTTGAGCGGCTAAACTCTATCAAAAAGGAGGTGAACAATCTAAATGAATCTAACCAATTGGCCTCTTTGCAAAGGGAAGTAGAAATCCTAACTAATAAATTGAGACAATGAATGTGAGTGTTGTTCATGATACTAGTTACGAGTTGTGTGGGGGAAGCCACAACAGTGAATATTATAATTTAAGTTATCCATTTGTCCCCTCACAAATGAAATAATTAAATTTATGAGAAATAACAGCATGAACAACAACTCCCACAACAACCCCTACTCTAACACTTACAATCCGGGATGGAGAAATCATCCCAACTTTTCTTGGAGTGGGGGGAATACTCAAGGAAACCTTAATGCCCCACAACAAAACTGGCCAATGCACAATGGAAACAATTTGTATATGCAAATCAGAATAATAAATAAGATGGTGGTTTAGAAGAATCATTTTGGGCGTTTAAAAATGAGACAATGTAATTTATAAAAAGGGCTGAATTGACAATGAATCACCATGAAACCTCCATTCAAGGAACTGAGGTATCATTAAGAAACATTGAAGTTCAATTAGGACAAATTTCTAAGAAGCTGTCTACTAGAAAGCAAGGTATGCTCCCTAGCTCAACTGAATTAAATCCTAGAGAAATAATGAGTATTATATATGTAAATACTAAAAAGATAAACTGCATCAATCATAATAATGAGGAAAAGAAGGTGCCAATAAGGATTCCAAAGCTGAATTATAGAAGCGAGATTGTAGCAACAAAAAAGGTGACCTCGGTAGATTGAATATTCCATGCATAATTGAAGGCGAAGACCTTTTAGATCCCTTGTGTGATCTAAAGGCTTCAATGAATATTATGCCATGGCACATTTACACCAAACTAGGAATAAGGGGATGATGGAGACACCAATAAGTCTAGAATTCACTAATCATGCATTACAAATGCCTTTGGGAATTGTTAAGGATGTCCCAGTCAGAATAGGAAGTTTGTGATCCCCACAGATTTTGTAGTTTGCGAATGGGACAGTTGGAGTGAAAACTCCACTGTAATATTTGGGAGGCCATTCTTAGCTAACTCCCGGGCTATCATAGATATTGAAAGGGGACTCATGATAGTTATAGTCAAGGATCTAGAGGAAGTGATTGATCTAATGCCCTCATTATTTAAGGAAAGAATTATAAAGGAAAAATGGGAGAAAGTAAATAAGGAGTCGGAAGGAGAGAATGAGCTAAGAAGTGTTGTAGATTCTGTCGATCACCAGGATATCCTGTTTGGAGGAAATGATAATAATGGGGAAAAGAAGAAGAGAAAAACTAGGAGGGGTAAAAAGAAGAAAAAGGGAGCCCCATTGTGAACAAGGAAGGTGAAGTAGAAAATGAGTCCAGCAGTGAACGAATGAGTTTGAGCCCAACCTTGATTGGTGTTCACTCATCTCATTTAAAAATTTGGGCGAGAAAACCTCCTAGGGATGAAAATATAAGCTGACCTTGAATGTGTCGGGCTAACAATATTAAACAAAATGCTTATTGAGAGGTAACCCAACTTAGTTTTCTATTTTTACCTTAATTCTGTTTTAGGAGTAGAATAAATTTAATCACAACCAAAAATTATTTTCTCTGGAAGTTGATCTTAAATTTTTGAAAATTTTCTGCTTGAAAACTGCCACAGTGCGCCACAGCGGATTTATCCGCGACAGCGCGCCGCAGTGGATTTCGTTGCTATAACGTGTCGCGACAGATTTTGTTGCCACAGTGCGCTGCAACAGACTAGCTTAGAACAATTGTTTCAAGAGCGCCAAAGTTCGCCGTAGCGCGCCACAGCACGCTGCGGCAGAAAAAGCCTAGCTGAAGCAGAATTTACTGCCATGGATTCCCAAAGCAGTCAATGACGCTACAGTGCGCCTTGGAACTCCCAAACTGCCAAATTTGATGGGAAAAGCTGAAAATTTTCATCTTCTTTGAGCAGAAATCAAGTCACACTTATGGCATGCATTGAATCTATCTTTGACCAAGTCTTAGTGTACCATAAGTGTGCTTAAATAACCCTTCCAGATATTTCTATCAACCCTATATAAATGGGCCTAGAGGGGTGGGCTGAAGGTGCACTCCCTTAAAAGCCTGAATTCTTCAGCTCTAGAACCCTTCAATTGTTCTTAAAACATTAAATTCTCTCAATCTACCCTTAGTATCATCTAGAGAATCATGTCTTCAGGAAACAAAATTGTTGCTAGCAAGGGAGCTTCTACCTCCATAGCTGGTGGAGTGTTCAACCAAAAATGGTTTTCTTTGGTTGAAGCAGAACAATGCTTCAATCAAGTAGTTATCAAAAGGAAGCTGATTCCTGAGCGTAGATTCGGGCTCCCTTACCCCGTAAACTCGGACCAAATTTTGAACCGAGGATGGACCCACTTTGTGAGTCCCACAAACTCCAGATACCTCTCGATAGTGCAGGAAGTGTACGCCAACACAATCAATATAGTTGGGGATAAAATCTTTATGAGGGGTAAGGCTATGGAGTTTGAGCTCAAGGCCATAGAAGGTTTTTATATATTGGGTGAGGTGGAGAGCTATATATATTTTGACCTACTGTGCTCACAATACGGCCCAGCAGAAATAGCAAGCAAGATTACCCGCTCCAACTCTGGTTGGAGATGAAACCTAGCCAACATTCCTCGATCACTCCTCATGAAATCGAACAATGCTGGGCATGTGTTCGTCTCCAATTTTGTGATGCCATCTAGGAATCTCAGCGAGGTAACCCAGCCACGAGCACTGCTCCTTTGTGTACTACAAAGGGAAGGAGATATCCTCATCTCCAACATTATAAAAATGAAGCTCTGGAATGCCTTGACCATGCCATGTGCTACTTTTGCTTTTGGGTCACTAATTTCAGGAATCTATGAAGCCCAAGGGGTGAGACTCCTCCCGATCGATGTGGCGATACCACTTCGAGCCCCTCTAGAATTGATGAACTTGAGCGCTCACTCCCAAAAGGGGGCGCAAGCTAAGAAGAGAAGGGGAGAAGAAGGCGAGGCTTCCACATCTGCTGGCCAAACATCGACCGACAGGATGCGGACACTCATGTATGTGCATCAGCGAGATCTGGGTGTCTTCTTGGCACATGACATGTGCTTCATCAAGGGAGAAGTGGCCCGGCAGCGTGAATTCCAAACGGAATTTCACAAAGCTCTCGGAACAATGTTCCAAGAGTGGAGCTTGCGTGGAGGACCAGATGGGTCAAGGTTGCCATGCCCTCTTGCAGGTTCACCATTTTCGGAAGATGATTGTTCGGCAAATTATTCATATTACTACGAGGGAGAGGAAGATGAGGACTGAGGATTAATAAGGTTTTGTTGTTTCCTATTTTAGTGTTTTAATTTTTTTATTTTCTGTTTTATAGTTTTGATTTCAATCAATAAAATAAATTCTGTATTTTGCACACCCTACATTTTTGCTAAAATTGAACTTGAAAGAGAATTTTCTAAATGTGATCAAGTTTTGGATCAATGTCAGAAAAATTATTGTATATACTTAAGATGCAAGCATGTAAAAGATAAAGATGAAAATGAATTCAAGTGACACACCCCTTATTGAGTTCGTGAGTCTACTAAGCTTGGTCTCTAGGACTTAAAATGAAATGTGCCTAAGTTTAAGTGTGTGTGTGTGTGGGGGAGGGGGGCGGGAATCTAAAAATTAAACCAAGATGGCAAGAGGTGAGTGATAATTTGAAGTGTTAGGCTCCTGTAGGACTTCATGATCATAATGACTACATCAAGGGATGAAGAAAAATGGCTCTCCCTTTTAAAAAAGGAATTCAAAAAAGAAAAGAAAAATCAATATATGCAGGGATGATGAAAAATATCTCTCCTAAGCTAAACAAGTGAATAATTAGGATGAAGAAAAATATCTCTCCTAAAATATTAAAATGTCCTTGTGAAGTAAGACACAACACTCAAAGACTCACTAATTGCATCATTAAAGTTAGAATTTTAGGATCATCTTCCCATATTAAAACATTAAGCATGACATTTTGTTTTGAAGCCAAAGGAAGTGTAGAAATTTAAACTCGATTGGAGGGGCAGTAGAAACTTGGAGACATGAAATAATCTTAACTAGAGTATGCTTAACAACTAAATTCATGATCCATTAGCTTAACACATTAAATCCTTAGACAAAGACAAATTTAGAAAATCACATTTATTGAGCTTACTCAAGGATGAGCAAGAATTTAAGAGTGGGGGTGTGATATAGCCAGACTTTGTAGCAAAAATATAGTATTTAAACAATCAAATCACCATATATTTCCCTATACTTTGAATAGAAAATGATGCTTTCTTAGGTAAATGAACAAAACATATTGTATGGGGCTGATTCACCAAATACTGGATAAAAATTGCCGCAGTGCACCATGGCGGCCCATTAAAAACAACTTACCTAGAGGCAAAACTGCTGACCTGGAGCAAGTCCGCTGCAGCGCACCACAGCGTCATTTCTCAAGAATTAATTAAAACTATATAAACAAATAATTGAACAATATCATGCAAAATTTATCCGTTGTAGCGTGCCGCAGTGCGCCACAACGGGTAAATTATCATTTTATAGAACTATTGTTGAACTAATCGAACAGTGATCCTGCAAAATTTATCTGTTGTAGCGTGCTGTAATGCACCACAGCGGGTAAATTTTCATTTTATATAACTATATTTGAATTAATTGAGCAGTGACCCTATAAAATTTATCCGCTGTAGCGCGATGTAACGCGCCACGACAGGTAAATTTTCATTTTATAAAATTATAGTTAAACTAATTGAATAGTGATCCCGCAAATTTATCCACTGTAGCACGCCGTAGCCTGCCACAGTGTACGCTGCAGTGGTCAAACGCAAAAAAGACTAATAGGAAAAGCGTTTGGAGCACTTTTGCTACAGTGTGCCGCAACGGAACAGAATTTGAAATGCAGTTGCCACAGCGTGCCGTAGTGGAACAGTAATTGAAACGTCACTACCGCAGCATGCTCCAGCGCGCCACAGCGACGGCCCAGAATTTTCAGAAACATCAATTAAGAAGTATATGGAAGGCCACAAATATGTGAGCTTTGGCCTTCCCCAGCCTCTTGAAAATTGAAAAATTATATCCCTTTTTGAATTCCAACAGGCTAAAATAAATGAAAATAATAAAAGGGATTGGAGTTAAGTCATGGAAGAGGAAAGGTCACACATTAAAGGCTTTGAGGCTGAGTGCATCCCTATTTAAAGGCTAATCTCAGACCTTGAATGGGTTTCAACTTTTTCTACTCAAAAGACCAAGAGAAAGGCTATAGGAAGAGAAAAAAGGAGAACTCTCCAAGGAGAAGAGAAAGAACAGGAAGGAAGAAAAGATAAATAAAGAATGAAGGGTGGAGCTTAAAGAGGACCGCACAAGAAAAGTAAAGAGAACCCCAGAAAAGCTCCGGGTGATTCCTTGTGTTTTTCCTAAACTCCCTTGATTAATTTCTTATCGTAAGCTGATGGTGATGTTCACTTTTATTTGCATGTATGTTTTTTCTTGCTTAGTAATGGAATGCTAAAAACCCCTTGGAGAGGATTGAGATGTAGTTGCAAAATTATGTAAGGGAAAAATTAGTGTATGTTGATATTGTTTAATTGTAATGAAAAACTATTTGTTGTATTATTAATTTTAAAATTGAATGAATGCTTGGATGAACTGAATTCTTATTTATTTTAATCAAAGGAGCTTGTGTTCCAATGCTCATCAATTGGGTAAGATCAAGGAAGGTAGTGCGAGTAGAGCTGAGAATTATGTGACAGAATACTCAAAGCTCACTTGCACCCTCCCTTAGTAGCTCTCCCAAAAGATTGACGCTTGAGAACCAAGTTCTCTATTAACCTTGCTCTGCTGCTCAGCAAAGTAGAAGAGATGAGATGATATTGGGAACTTCAATGGATGATGTGACATAACCCATTGACCCAATGCATCCTCCCAAGCGCATGACGCATGGTAAATGGAATCTTGCTTGCAAGATCATTATAATTAAAAGATATTTTTGGTAACCTAGACATAGGAAGTCAAAATCAAATTAATGAAAGTAGATCTCATAAGAGTTTAGGTGCTAAGGAGGAGCCTAAAAGGAGTTCTCTTTATGCACTAAACTTGAACCTAATGTAATTGGAGGATACTTTAATTCCAAATGGTGTTCACTTGATTTAATTAAGCAAATAAATTGAACGTATACATTCAAACAATAGAGTCATATAACCAACCCTTGCATATATTACAACAAAATCTCAACTCTCTCCTTTTTAATCAAATTGTATCTTTACTCAAGTCTTGTGTATTGCTAATTAGGAACTAACAAAAATCAACCAAAATTATCATCTAGACATTAGTGAAAGAAAATACAACATGGTATCAAAACAACCGTTCCCTGAGGTTTGATAAATCTAGAAAACTAAACTTTCCACTTATTACTTCAGACCATGTATACTTGCGTGCAAATGCAGACGTGTATTTCTGTCTGTCACTAACCTAGAGAATTATTAAACTAAAAACCATCAAATTTAAGTTTAGTTAAATTGTAGTAATGAGCCTACAACTTACACCTTTTTAGAGTAGTGAATCTATAACCTTTGTTAGTACCCATTAGCTCCTTAAGCCTTGAATCTAGCAACTAATAAAGACTATGTGGCCTAAGAATGGTGTAGGATTAACCTCATGCAACATAATTATACATATAAATTGCTTTATCAATTATTTAAACTTAGATCAAATTACTATTTTTAAAATTCAACTTACTTATAGTATTATTATCAATTAAATTAGAGATTGGTATATCTAAGTCAATTGGGAGCTTAATCAGCTCCAATCATTAAGTTAGATAATCTAAATCTTAGATAATAATGGTTATTGACAAACTATGACTACATGTCTGCGCTTGCACGCAAATGTACGTGGTCTGAAGTAATAATTTGGAAGGTAAGTTCTGAGATTTATCATCCTCAGGGAACGATGTATTTTGTTACTAAGGTATTACTCAATAATGTTTAAATGGTATGATTTCATTTTTTTTTATTTGGTTCTATTAAAAAAGCAATATTCCGAGTTAAGAAACTATTTGAGTTAGAGAGGAGAGTTGGGTTTCCTCTATGTAAATCGATAGGGACTCATGTTGAATTACTTCTCATGATAATCAAGTGCACATTATATTCTTTAGACTCATCCTCTAATTCCTACAGGTTCAAATCTTGTGCATGAAATGAACACATTAGGGTTCTATTTCAGCACAAAGATTCTAATGAGATCGCAATTAGAGCATCTTAGTTTTCCTACGTCTAGGTTGTCAAGATAGTATTTTTATTTAGGCGATCTCACAATAATTAATTCCACCAATTAACATCACATGCGTCACGCGCATTTCAGATAAGGAAGTGATTTCATTAGGCTCCATGGACTATGTCACATCATCCATGTGCTCTCAATGAATCCTCTTCCTCCTTTCACGTATGCTGAGTAACGGAGCTCCATTAGTGGGTCCTAGCTCACACACTTCGACCTCTTGATTGATCTTAGAGCTTGGTGCAGTTAGGCTTAGAAACTTCTCACATAGTTTTAAGCACTAACGCACACATGTCCAGCTCCAAACCAAGCTGTGAGCTATGGAGAACAAGTCATCTATTTAGATATTTATTTATTATATTTATATTTTCTTAATAGATTTTTCATTTAGTCCACTGCATGATTTCTTAAGTAATTTTATAAAGTAATTTGAACACAGATTTTTTTATTCACTGCTTGAGGAAGTTCTCCAACATTTGTTATGTCCCTTATATTTCACATTAGATTCAGCCCAACCCTCCCCAAGGGGGGTCTAGCCTTCCTTTATAGCTGAGATACCAAAAAAAACAAATAAGGATAAAGACCCTTTCATGATCCACTAAAAAGAAATCAAAAGAAAGATTAAGAATATACTAGGAACAGCCCTTATTGGGGTTCTCTGGATCTTCCCTCTTCTTCCTCTCTTCCTTTCCTTTAGCTCCCTAGTCCAGCTTTTACTTCTTTCTCCTCTAGCAATGACCTCTTAAACCTCCATTAGAGAGGTATCCTTCTTCTTCTATGCAGCCTATAAGAATCTGAGATTTTTGAGTGAAAAATGGGAACCCTTCTTATGTCAAGAGAGGCTGAATTTATAGATGAAACTTTCTCCTTTCTTTGCATTCAAATTTTGCCTTTCTCCCTCCACCATTTCTGCTGTAACGAGTGCATAACCCACTTAATGCACGAAATAATTTCTCCTTTTGCATTTTTAAATCTTGTAATCATTTCAAAAACCTTTTTTTTCTCTAATAAACATTCTATTGGCAGAGGATATGTCTACTGGGAGACTGGTTGCTGGCTAGGGGTCTTGTCCCAGATGCAATAAATGCCCCGAAAGGACAAAAAAATATGGCGCCCACTGTAGTGCGCTGTAGCGGTTTAAGTTTTAAAAACTCATCTGTGGTAGCGCGTGCGCTATATCACCTTTATGTTTTAAACTTGATATGCGGTAGCACGCTGCAGCACGCTATGGCGCGCTATAGCAAGCTAAGTTAGACAAACTCACCCGTGGTAGCATGCTTCAGTGCGCTATAGCTTGCTATAGCAGCTAAGTTTCAAAGTTTGAGTCCATTGAGCCTTAAGGTCTCAATTGTTGTAGCGCGCTATAGCACACTATGGCACACTGGAGCGAATCAAGTTTTGAAATCTTACCCGTTGTGGCACTCTACAACAGCTCAATTTCAATGTATCATCCATTTTCGCGTGCTGTAGCAATGTAAGTTCAAATCTTCATCTGCGGTAGCGCGCTATGGCGTGCTGCGGTGCACTGTAACAAACATAAGTTTCAAACCTTCATCTGTTACGGTGCACTGTAGTGATTGGAGTTTCAAACTTGTGCTCGCTATAGCGCGCTATAGAGGAATTACTACAGGAATCAAAAATCCTCTTGGGCTTATGTTGTCTGCTTCCCAGTAGCCAGAGTGCGCTGTGGTGCGCTGCAGCGTGCTATAGTAGTTTTCTCCCATAATTGGCAAAAATGCTCCAAATTATCCCAAAATTTATAGTGTTCTTATTTATTCTTGAAAATAAATAGAATTTGATCAAAGTAGGCTATTTCTAATATGGACTTGTATGATATTTTCTTTTATTTATGCTATAAATTATGGATTCATCACACCCCCACACTTAGATTCTTGCTCATCCTCGAGTAAATTCAAGAAATGAATTTTCTATTTTTAAAGTATGAGAGTCAAAGTTTTAATATCAATATGAGATTTTATTGTTGTTTAAAACTTGTTGTAACTGAAATGACTTGCAAATTTTCAACCACTAAATGTTTCTAACTCCTATTATAATCCATGGTTGCTTATTTAGTCTCCAATTTTAAGTTTTGTAATACTTGATCTTCATGATGGGAGAGGTTCTTTAGAATTTCCTAAACTAGTGAGGCAGTGAGTGACCAAGAGTTTCGTGCCATATGTGCTTCTTCTTATAAATCATAAAGATATACAAATATCAGGAGAGATACTTTTCATTATCCTGTTTCACTTTTTTCCCTAGGAGAGATTTTTTTCTTCATCCTATTTTCCAATTCTTTGTGATCATGAAGTCTTACAGGAGCCTAGCACACTCATTAGTTCACTCAATTTTTCCAATCATTAGTTTTTGGTTCACAAATTCTCCCCACACTTAGACCTTATAATTGATCTTGTTAAATGTTTGGGGACTAAATACAACCAGAGACCATTGCTTTATTTTGATGATTTAGTGTTGTCAATTACTTGAGTCATTTTTTATTAAGATAGTTTTGGTTGACTTTTAATCATCTAATTGATATTTTCTTAACTTTCATGCATTGAAAAATTTAAGAAAATTATTCTTTGCAACACATAGAAAAAATGGAGAAGTATGAAAATTCATAATTTATTCATTCAAAAGGGCAAAACACAAAAAAATAAAATAGAAATGAAAACAAGAAAATAAGAAAAAGAATAACCTATTTTGCATTGGTTGCCTCCCACCAAGCGCTTGTTTTAACATCTCAGCCTGAGGCGTATAAAATCTCCATGTGATTCCTTCCGTAGGGAGGTCTTGTAAGGTCCATCTTCCTTTCTTTTGTAGGTTACTTTCTTCTGAATATGGTTTTAATCATTTCCCATTTACCTTGAAGATTCCCTTACTTGAAGTGACATCTATGGCTCCATGAGGGAGACCTTTGTCACTATGAATGGGCATGTTCATCTTGACTTCAATTTACCTGGAAATAATCTCAACCTTGAATTAAAAAGGAGTACCTTCATCCCTGGTTGAAAATGCTTTGATTTTATTAATTTATCATGCCAATCTTTTGTTTTTTCTTTGTATAACTTGGCACTTTCATAAGCGTTTAATCTGAATTCGTCAAGCTCATTCAATTGCAGCATTCTCCTTACTCCTACTTGTTGAAAGTTGAAGTTCAATTTCTTGATGGCCCAAAAAGCACAATGTTCTAGCTCCATGGGCAAATGGCAAGATTTACCATACAAAAGCTTGTACAGGGACATTCCCAAGGGAGTTTTAAAAGCAGTTCTATTGCCCACAGGGCATCTTGAAGTTTTGATGTCCAATCTTTCCTATTCTGATTCACTGTCTTCTTTAGGATATGCTTCAGTTCCCTATTTGAAACTTTGACAAGTCCACTAGTCTGAGGGGGGTATGCAGTTCCCACCTTATGTTTTACTCCATAGTTTCTCAGCAAACTCTCAAGCTGCCTATTACAGAAAAGCTTTCCCCCACCGCTTATGAGGAATCTAGGTGTACCAAATCTAGTAAGAACATTCTCCTTGAGAAATTTGATAACAGTTTTATCATCATTGTTCACACAAGCAAGCGTCTCAACCCACTTAGAAACATACTCAATAATAACAAGAATATACATGTTCATTTGGGATAAAGGAAAAGGCCCCATAAATTCAATTCCCCAAACATCAAATAACTCCACCTCAAAGATCCCATTTAAGGGAAGCTCATCCCTTTTGCCTAGGTTTCCAGTTCTTTGGCACTTATCACAACTTTTAACATACTCAACAGCATTTTTGAACAGATGTGACCAAAAGAACCCAGATTGAAGCACCTTAGTAGCAATTTGATCATTTCCATGGTGCCCTCCATAAGGGGATGTGTGACAATGGTAGAGGATGTCCTTAATTTTTGAATCGGGCACACATCTCCTTAGGAGTTGATCATTGCAACACTTATAAAGGAATGGATCATACCAAAAGTATTTTTTTATATCAGCAAAAAACATTTTTCTTTGTTAGAAGTTTAGGTCCTTTGGTATGACTCCTCCTGCAATATAATTTGCAAAGTCAGCAAACCATGGAGATTTTGTCGATGCAATAGCATACAGCTTCTCATCGGAGAACGACTCACTAATATCAGTCAATTCATCATTTTCATGGTGGGTCAACTAGATAGGTGGTCAGCTTACACATTCTTGCTCCCCTTTTTATCCCAGATTTCTAGATCAAATTCTTCCAAGAGTAGCACCCAACGTATTAAGCAAGGTTTTGCTTCTTTCTCTTGAAGGAGATATTTAATGGTCACATGATCAGTGTAAATAATAGTTTTTGACCCAATGAGATATGAGCTAAGTTTAGGGAATGCAAATATGAAGGCCAGAAGTTATCTCTCCATGGTGGTATAATTTCTTTGGGCATCCTCCAGAAGCTTACTAGCATAGCAAATTGAATAAAAGGTTCGTTCCCTTCGCTGCCCAAGGACTGCACCAACTACAAGATCACTCGCATCACACATAATTTCAAAAAGGATATCCCATTTTGGGGTAGAAATTATAGGAGCAGAGATCAAGGCAGTTTTAATATCATTGAAACCTTTTAAGCAATTTTCATCAAATTTGAATTCAACATCTTTTCCTAGTAGTTTACACAGCGGCAAGCTTTTATTGGAAAAGTCCTTGATGAACCTTCTGTAAAATTATGCATGCCCAATAAAACTTCTAACTCCTTTTACAATGATAGTAGGAGGGAGTTTTTTATTATATCAAGCTTAGCCTTATCAACTTCTATTCCCTTCCTAGAGATCAAATGACAAAGGATAATACCCTCTTCGACCATGAAATGATATTTTTCCTAATTCAATATCAAGTTCGTTTCTTCACACCTATTTAGAACCTTGCTCAAAATGGCAAGGTAATGGTTGAAAGAACTTCCAACAATAGAGAAGTCATCCATAAAGATTTCTAAGAGTTCTCCTATCATATTTGAGAAAATAGCCATCATACAGCGTTGGAAAGTAGCTAGAGCATTACATAACCCAAAGGGCATTCTCCAAAAGGCAAATGTCCCAAAGGAACAGGTGAAGGTTATTTTCTCTTAGTCTTCAGGTACAATCAAGAATTGATAATACCCAGAATACCCATCAAGAAAATAGAAATAAGGATTCCCTACCAACCTATTGAGCATTTGATCTATGAATAGGAGAGGGTAATGATCCTTCCTAGTTGCTTTATTTAGCCTTCCATCTGGTCACCATTCTAGTGGGAATCAATTCATTATTATCATTGAGCACCATAGTCATCCCACTCTTCTTTGGGGCCGCATGAATAGGGTTCACCCAAGGACTGTCAGAAATGGGGAATATGATTCTAGCATCTAAGAGTTTAATAATTTCTTTATGAACTACTTCTTTTATGTTTGGGTTTAATCGCCTTTGAGGTTCAATTGATAGATTAGAATTGTCCTCCAAAATAATATGGTGCATACATAGAGTTGGCTAATCCCCTTTAGATCTATTATACTCCATCCAATTGCTCTCTTGTGGTCTTTTAAAACCTTACATAATAGCTTCTCATGATGCTAATTCAATAAGGCAAAAATTGTTACAGGTAAAGATGTCCCATCCCCTAGATATACATATTTTAAGTGAGAAGGTAGAGGTTTTAATTCTAATTCAAGAGGGACATCTATGGATGGTTGAATTATTTTTCTTTCTTTGATCAGCTCCTCCAACACTCCTTTATCCCTGTGGTCCTTGTCTTCCTCACTCGTTTGCAACTCCTCTTCTCCCAAGTTTTCCAATATCAACGCATCTTCAATTGAACTAATTTTCCAGCATTCTTTATTCGGCTTAAATGGGTGCCGCATCGCATCATTTATATGAAATTTCACCTCCTCATCTCCATAATGTAATCTTGGTTCCCAGCTATTGGAATGATTGGTTCCCAATAGTGCAAGGGATAGTGAAGCTACCTGGTCTTTTTACTTACTGGGGATCTTTCTCTAAGGATCGCACTACACTCTTCCGTTAAAGCCACAATCTCCTTCTCATCAATCATCCTTTTCTTTGATAGGATATCTTTCATAAACTTGGTATAACTTGGCATTTGCTCTGATGCTTCAACAAATAGAATGTTTATGCAAAGAGTTTTAAGGGTTCTTAAGAATTTGTGAAATTGGGCATCAAGTTTCTCTCTAGCCATTCGCTGAGGGTAAGGGATGTTAAGGGTAATCTGTAATTGGTTGTTTAGTTGATCTTTTTCTGAATCCCTTACTTCATTCTTCTCATTCTTACTCATTACATCTTCTTCCTGGGGTTCCTCTCTAATGGTTGTGATGGGTTTTATAGCCTCCTTATGCACAACCAATTTTGTTATTTTACCTCTTCTTAAGGTTATAGAGTTTCCTGATTCATTCTCACACTCTCCAATGACTCTTACTAAAGCTAGTTTCTCTAATTATCTCATAATCTCAGTTAATTTTTGTTCAATTCTTCTTACTGACTTTTCTTGCTTTAAAAGCGTATGTTCATATCAGTTTAGCATAGCATCAATTTTATTCATAAACTCAGTTGTGGATGTTCTGAATTCGTTAAAGGAGTACTCCATTCTTTATCTATCTCCGCCATGGTTCATAATTACATTGACTTTTCTCAATTCATAATCTCCCTCTTGACTTGATTTTAATTGCGCACATTCTAACTTTTTATTAAGTTCGGTGATTTGATTATGGAGTTCACAAATTTGTTGCAAGTTTTCCAAAGATTTACATTCATTTTTAGCTTTATGATCACTTCATTTGATAGGCCATTGGTAGGCATTTGTCGCCATATCTTCCAGGAGGTCATAAGCCTCCTCTTGGGTTTTACTGCAAATTGAGCCTCCGACGGCCGCATCAATGAGTGTCCTTGTTGGAGCATTCAAACCATTGTAAAAGGCTTGAACTTGCATCCACATGGGGAACTCATGATGCGGGTATCACCTTAAGTATTCTTTAAAGCGATCCCAACCATCATACAACGTCTCACCCTCAAACTGATTGAAGTTGGGTATCTCAATTCTCATACGAGCAGTTTTAACCAGAGCGAAATATTTGGCTAGGAATTTCTTTGCCAAATCATCCCAAGTACGGATTGAATTGCTCGAGAGAGAGCTGAGCCAACTCTTGGCTCTATCTCTTAGGGAAAATGGAAAAATCCTGAGTTTAATGGAATCTTCATAAATATCATTAAACCTAAAAGTATTACAAATCTCAAGGAAAATTGAAATGTGTGAGTTAGGGTCTTTCATGGCTAACCCACAAATTGATTATTTTGAACCATACTAAGTTTTGAAGGTTTGATCTCAAAATAGTTAGCTTCTATATTTGGCCTAATAATTGCATGTGGGATGCCCCTAATAGTGGGCAATATATAGTCTCTGAGTTCTCTACCCCGTGGTTCTTCAAAAGGCTCTCTAGGATTCGTTTCAAAATTTACTATGATGGCTTGTTGATGATTTAAAATGGCTTGTTCTCTTCGAGCTTGGAGATAGGTTCTTTCAATTTCTAGATCAAAAAGATATTCAGTGCAATTTTTTCTACTCATACAAATCAGAAATTAAGCTATCAAGAACAAGTATAATAACAACGTTTAACTATTCAACAGATGAAAGAAAAGTAAGACAATTAGTCTAAACTACAAATAAGTGCATAAATAAAAACAAGAAGAAAATAAAACTATATGCAAAGAGATTTGGTTAAATCACTATTTACTAGTAGATTTTCCTTATTACAAATAGTTATCATGATTACAAACTTGACAGACTGTGATTACACGTCTGCGCTTGCATGCAAGTGTACGTGGCCTGAAGTAATAATTTGGAAGGTAAGTTCTGAGATTTGTCATCCTCAAGGAATGATATATTTTGTTACTAAGCTATATCTATATTAAATAATGTTTAAATGGTATGATTTCAATTTTTTTGATTTAGTTCTGTTAGCAAAGTAAAATTATGAGTTAAGAAACTATTTGATTTAGAGAGAAGAGTTGGGTTTCCTCCAAGTGAATTGATAGGGACTCATGTTGAATTACTTCACAACCTTTCCTTCTTTCATAGTCATGCCAAATAATCAAGTGCACATTGTATTCCTTAGAGTCATCCTCTAATTCCTACAAGTTCAAATCTTGTGCATGAAACGAATACACTAGGGTTCTATTTTAACACAAAGATCCTCATGAGATTGCAATTAGAGCATCTTAATTTTCCTACATCTATGTTGTCAAGATAGTAGTTTTATTTAGGCGATCTCATGAGCATTGATTCCACTAAAGAGCATCACGCGTGTCACGCACAGTTTGGATAAGGATGTGATTTCATTGGGCTCCATGGACTATGTCACATCATCCATGAGCTCTCAATGAATCATCTTCCTCCTTTCGCGTATGCTGAGCAATGGAGCTTAGTTAGTGGGTCTTAGCTCACATACTTTGACCTTTTGATTGAGCTTAGAGCTTGGTGCAATTAGGCTCAAGAACTTCTCACATAGTTCTAAGTACTAACGCATACATATTCAGCTACAAACCAAGCTGTGAGCTATGGAGCACAAGACATCTGCTTAGATGTTCATTTTTATATTTATATTTTCTTAACAGATTTTTTATTTAGTTTACTGCATGATTTTTTAATGTAGGAGCCATTCTTGGACATAAGAAAGAGAGAACCTTCCATTTTATCTCTATGCTAGTAGAGTTTTAAATGATGCCCAAAAAATTTATGCAACAACTGAAGAAGAACTCTTGGCTGCGGTATTTTTCTTTGATAAATTTAGATCTTATTTAATTGGCTAAAAACTATTGTTTATACTAACCATGCAGCCATTAAATATTTGCTTCTAAAGAAAGAGGCAAAGACATGAATGATAAGATAGGTATTGTTGCTCCAAGAATTTGAATTGAAGATTGAAGATAAGAAAGGAAGTGATAATGTAGTTGTTGATCACTTATCCAGACTAACTCATATTGAGTTAGATCACACTTGTATGATATGCGAATAATTCACTAATGAAGAATTGTACACCATTTTTTCATAAAGACCTCCCTAGTTTGCTAACATTGATAATTATCGAGTGGGGGGTTATAACTCCCCATTATTAAATTAAGTATTTTTAACCCAATAATGAGTGTTACTGTAGTACTTAATACTGAGTCAGTGAAACTTAACCCTTTATTAAGTACTATGGGAGGTTATTGATCACTAAAAAGGAAAACCAGATGAATAGATAATGAAAATATATATACATACCTTTCCATCCATTCAGAAAGAAAAGACTAATACAACACTGTATAATAAAGTAAAACATAGAAAATTAATAAAGTTCATATAAGCTTTTTGGGTACACATGTCCACTAAGGAAAATAAAGAAAGAGACTAAAAATAAGAAGAGTGCATAAGATACAACAACTAAAATTGGTCCACCTCAAGTTCAAGATCCATATCTAGCTCTTGAATCTATCATATTTAGTTTTTAATACGATACGGTACAACCAATAAAAAGAATCAAGTAATTAGACTTTAGATAGTCCAAGTATAATTTAAGGCTAAATAATGTTATTTTATTAAGCGGATATCACATTAGCCATTCAAAATTTTTTAAAAGTGGTGCATTTTGTAAAGAAATGAATATGAAGGTAAACAATATCTAAAATTGTAAATTGAGTAAGAACGTATAATTTATTAAGCTTGCTCATTACTGCATCAAAAGGTTAATAAGGCATTTTATAGCTAACATGAATTGTGTATCTAATTAAGTAAGGGAAGCATGTATATATCCAAGTAAGGAAAATGCTAAGTAACAGTAAAGGTCATCTAGGAAAACATGCAATTGATGGGCAAGAACATCTACACTGTACAAATTATATGTATACAAAGCTATAAAGTAAAGTACTGCAACAAAATATGTAAGCAATCTCAGCCTCAAGCACTGAATATACAAGAAATACGGTCATAAAGATTGCAAACTAAAAATGTTATTTATTTATCACACATTTTGTTATGGGGAATAGAGCAAGTGAGGAGTCAAGTATGATTGCTCAACTATCAGTAAGTGGGGTCAGCTATAAATATACACATTCTCCCTCAAAGTCATTATGTGATCTCCTAATACACCAATTGCTTGCCCAAACTTAATAATATTTTTCTAAATAATCTACCATATTTAACCCCTTAAAAAAAGTTTTTAATGTTTATTTTCATGCACAATGTATGTTTCAAGGATTTAATCTCAATGCATTGTGGTGTTTCAAGGATTTTCAAATCAATATAAACCATGTGATATCCATCATTTTATACTAATTATCTATCCTGATGATTGAGGCTAATCAAGCCGCCAATTAACTTAGACATCAAAGACCTCTATGTTAATTGAAACATAATAATATAATAATGTGATTTTTGGAAGATAGTGTATTTATTAAGCTTTATATGATGGCAAAACTATTAATAAGCATAATGTTAGATATGAGTTAAGAGTCCATTCTATTGAATACTTAATTACCTAAGTTATCTAATAATTCATCCATATTATAAGATCATTAATGATTGTCCTAAGTTATGATAATTCTTAGGATTGGTGTCTTCAAACTATACTCTGAAACCCACTTTAATCTTACAGCATAATGATTTTTAACATGCCATTCAAAGTTACCAACTATAGGTTTATTAGTGTTTGGTCTAGATCACAATATTTCAAGGGCTTAGATCATATTAACCCTAGCTCAAGTGGTTTATTAATCACATGGCTTAGTGTTCAATAACTTAAATCCCATTCTTTACATTATATTCCATACTAAATATTTTTACTCAACATCTTAAACTTACCTTTAAGGATTTATTAAGCTTCAAGTATGCCGTATTATATATGGTTTGGGTATTCCCTCCTCTTTAGGATCACTACAATTAAATTGTATATTATGAGTTTCTAATAAAGGTTTCATTTAAGACAAAGGTTTTAGTAACATAAGACTCTAAATCTTAATCTTTACTATTTGGGAGATCTCAAGCCTAAATATGCAATTTAGATTCTAATGATCACTGATAGTTGCTAACTAAATGTTTATTAATACTAAGGTGATTGGAGTATTCTCCCATCTAAGGAATGGAAATGAAAAAAAAATATTTAAGCTTATATTCTTTATCTACTACAAAGTTCAAAAGAACTTGGTCATAGGCCATACGTTATTGTAATTTTATATAATAGGTTAGATTAAGTTTTAATTATTAACCCTAATTCCTTTGATAGTTTAATAATGCTAGTCTCATTTACAATCTAATGAATTTACTTTGCACTCATTCTAATTAGGCAAATCTTTAAGGGATAATTTTACTTATGATAAGGTTATCTAATGTTTATAAACTTACCATTTAAGTATGCATGATCTATGTTTCTCATAACTTTAAGTTTTTAAGTTATGATATTACAATATTATATTCTATAATTTGACTTAATCTATTGATACAATGGTTAATAGCTTTAAGATATCTTACTGACCAATTCATCTCAAAATCCTATTCATAGATTCTATTGAAACTTAAAGGTATATTTTATCACTAATTACACTTATAGTTCACATTCATTCTTACTCTAACACACTATTCTTTGTAGTTCATTTATCTAAACTAGCCACTGGGATTAATATTAATAAGACTAAGATCATTCTGCCATCCTTATAATAAATGCTCATCTCTATGATTTGAAAAAGAATAACTTCTCAATCTATGATCATCCAAATGTAACTCTTCATTAAGTTACTAGCCTTAAGTGACATAATCAATGATATCTTTCCACAGTTTTGAGATTATGATGTAATTATACTTATGATTTAATTATCAACACCCTAAATAGTTCAACTCTTCATACTTCATAAGATGCTTGTTTCCGTTATATATGGCAAATCATCTGAAGACATTCAACTTATATAATGAAACCTAAGGAATCTATTCACTAAGCATGCTAAATTGAATGTAGCACTACACTAGGCATGTCTTTAATAGACACTTATATTATTTAATAGGATCTAAAAGGATTCAATCATTAAACATTCTAGATTGAGTATCCTAGTGATTTCCTTATGATGGTGCTTTTATAAAGTCCTTAGGATACTTACTTAGTTATAAGTATCACAACAATTATGACTAATCGCAACTAATCTCATAATTAGGATGTGATCAAGTTAAGTCATAAGCTTTCGCCTAGGTATACCTGACTTAAGGATTAAACTCATAAGGACTAATACAAGATTTAGTTCAAACTAATTATTTCCTTACTTAATGCATCATTTGATGTTCAAATATATTATAAACTAAGTTTTCCTATATGAACCTAGAGTTTTGAAGAAAACAAAAAATCAATCCTGATTTTTGGATTAAGATAATAATTTATAAAAGAGCTAAAAACTCAAAATCTTTAAATGATATCCAATTAACATATAATTAGTGGCTAAAGATTCATTATAGCCTAATGAGTATAATGACTGTAAGTATGTTGAATTTGGATACCAAATGATTAATATGAGTCTTAATAACATTTAATGATAATTAAAAAGGTGATTATTGAAACTAATCATCTAAATGAAAATCTAATATCATATTAAAATTCCTTGTATTTTTCTGGTTATTTTGAGATATAACTTTGATATATTTGGACTTAAATTTAAATTATAAAACTTGTAATATTTATGATTTAATTATTTAATTATTTCCATTATCGTAACGCATGCATGTGAACTGAAGTCAAGCCTTTGACTGGTTTCTACACACATGTGCAAAATTATGGGCCTTCACCTCATGTTTAATGTGATTTGGAGATCATTTGTGATCGACGAATATTCCTAATTATTTTGATAATTATGAAAATACCTATTTTATTTTGACCTCAAAATCAAAATTAGAGTTCGTCGTTGAACTCCTCACCCCGAAATTAGCTATGGGTGGTATTTTAGGAATGTTTGGAAGTCGTCAAATTTTTCCTAAATATTTTTATAATATTTAATTACCCAAAAATTTATGATAATTAAATTGACCTCCAATCAAAAATCCAATTAAATATTTGAGTTTCTCACCCACCAATTAGGTAAGGATGAATTTTTAAGATTTTTCAGAGCCCGTTTGATTATTTAATCTTAAGTAATTAATTGAGCATAGTTAAATAATTATTTTATTTAAATTAAGTATTATATATATATATATATATATATATAATATATATATATATATATATATTTATCCAATGGATGAATCTTTTGAACCACACAGATAGGCTATGGCGGGCCAAATAGGGAGTAACAGGAGTGCTCCATCTAAACCATTGAGCACTACTTAGATCTGAATCGAAAGAGGTCGTTATGATCCGTTTGATCTGGCCGTCATATCTGGATTTGGATCCGACAGCCGAGATCATTTCCTGCACATCCTTACAAGGGCCTACGATCTTGCGCCTATGCTGACAGCAGGTTATGCTACGATTGCTAGCTGGCCACCTCCCAGCGGGCTTCATCCTCCTTAAAACATCCCTTGCATTTCTCCCCTTTTCCATCTACGTGCTAGGAGAAGTCTGTGGAGCTTGCTACCGAAGGTTCGAGCTGCAACTCACCTAACCCTAGCTTTGCCACTTCAGCTGGATTACTGGGGAAGACGAACTTTCCATCTACCAATCCTTACGCCTTCTCAATTAATTGATTTAACTCATTGCTATTTCAAGCTCATTCCCATCGAATCGAACACCGATCGGGCTCGATCGAGGCTGATTGAGCCCCAATTTAGCTCCTTGTCCATAGTGGTTTATAGAACATGCCCAGGTTCATCCCTTGGGACTTAGGAAATAGCCCTGTTGTCCACTCCGTCAACACCGTGGGTAGGGTTCGGGTTCATTTTGTCAACCTCAGCGAGGGCTTAACGCTGGTATGTGGGTCGTGTTGTGGGACCCCTGGGTTCGACCGATAGAGCTAACCCTAGGCACGCCCTCCAGGTTTCTATCAAAGATGAACTGATCGTGCCAGCCTGTGCTTTGGTACGAGCGTACTTGCAGAATCGTACTAGTCCAATATGGACAGACTGCGTCGTCGCGCAAGTTTCAGCATGCCACTCTCGTGACATGTCACCCTCGAATTTGTGGTCAACGCATAGTCTTCCATGACAGTATGTTGACTCCAAAATTTGTGCTAATGGTAACTGTCATATTTTGCACCGTCAACCGCCCCAAATTTTCGCCCTCCCAATTTCAGTGCCGACGGTTAAATGGAAATTAAATAATTTTAATTAATTATTTTAGATGCAAGTTTTATTTCCTTCATAACTTTAGATATATACGTTCGAATTATATGAAATTATATGTCATTTAATTTAGAAAAATGAGACGAACACATTGGTATAATTCAATTTAAGATTTGAACCCTAATTTTTGTTAATCACTTTTTAATCATAATTAGGAGTCCCAAAAATACTAATTTTTCAATGTTGCCTGATTTTGACCTACTTAGTGTTATTCCTCTCCTCATGTTATGAGGATTGCATAATTGTTATTATATTTGTGTTTGGACATAATTTGGAAAACTTGGATTTTTGGCTCCCTAAATTGGATTAGATTAGAGTAGTTAGATGCCTTGCTTTTATTAGTAAATTTGTGCTTCAAGACTCAAAATTAGGAGAGATAATGTAGGTGTAAATCCCTAACCTTGATTTAATTGTCACCCTAAGTGGTAGCTAACCTTTCCAATATGTGTATTTAGCATTTGGCACACTTCTCCTTATAGGATGTGAACCTATTAGGATAAATTGCCAACACTTAGAAGTAAATCTAATGATCTTCTATGTTAGCTTCTAGCATCTACTTTAAGCTCTCTAATCCTTGATTTAACATTCCATAGCTCACTAGTGTGATTTTAGATTCCCTATAAGTTTTTGTACCCCTGCAACTAAAAGTCAACTTAGAGCTTTTAGCGTGAAAACTTTTTCTCTCCCATAAACTTAGAACCCTCTTAATGATGTTCATAGTTTGTCTAATGGTTGATTAAACAAAGACCCTTTAATTTCATGTTGTCTTAGATAAACATTAGTAGTGAATCTACAACTTTCACTTCTTTAAGTGTAGCAAATCCATAACCTTTGTCTTTCCCCTTTAGCTCCTTAAGCCTTGAATCTAGCAACCAAGAGTAATTATGTGGCTTAAGATTAGTGTAGGATTAGCCTCATATTGCATCCTTATACATATAAATTATTTGTCAGTTACATAATCCTAAATCACTTTACTATTTTTAAAAATTAGATCACTTATATTATAGCTTTCAAATGACTTAGAGATCTATATGTATAAGTCAATTGGGAGCTTAATCAGCTCCAATAATTAAGTTATATAATCTAAATTTTAGACAACACTAAATATCACATAATTTATAATTACTTGAATTTCTTGAAACACTGCTTTGCTTCAATACTACAACCTTGAACATTCATAAAAGAGATTGTGCATAAATAACATATTCATAAATAAACCTTTGGGGTTTCATATGTTAATGTCAGAGCAAGCTACAAAGTAATATAAAGAGCTCACATATCCTAGAGGGGGAATGTGAGTATTTATTTTTTCTTAGAGACCCCGCTTCTTTACTTAATTCGGTAGACACGCTTAACTTTTCACCCGTTTTATAGCATTGCCCGCGGAATCAAAAACTTAAAATAACTTGATAAAATTATTATTATATTATCACAATCTTATTGGTTGTGACTGCTCGTCATAGCTTTTGAGCTATGCTTGCTTATCCTAGTCTTTGACAATGTCTACTTAGCCCATGAAGCTAAGCTTCACTTTATTTTACTTTATTGTTCAATTCTTGCCTTTGTGTTGTAGCTTACTTTACTTACAACTTTATATTATGTAGTGTATGTTACTTTACTTATATTTTATGCTTCACTGCCTCAGTCACTTTTACTTAGCATAATATTCATCGAACACATTCATGTATTCATCTTATGTTTTAATATGCACATTAGTAGTTTCTAGCCTTACTAGGATGTCTATTTTCCCTTGTTATTGCAAGCTAGAGCAAACTTACTTGTGAGTTACTTGTTTATTGTCTTCAATGTAGTTCTTTTGCCCTTACTTTCATGCTTAGTGCTCCATTTTTAGTCTTTAATTGTAGAATTTCATATGTAATATCCAACTAAACCTTTAATTAATGCTTATCATAAACTTAAAATGTACTTAGACTTTTTTCTAATCAATTATTTTTATTTTATTTTTTGTTGTGCCCTACCATATTTTAAAACCAAAATACGGTAGATCGAAAGCACCTTCTAGATAGTGGAGCTGGACCTAGAACCCAATGTTTGAAGATTCAAAGAATTCTACTTGTGCACTCTATTTTACTACAATTGTGAGAATGAGAGAGAATTTACTTTCAATGCATTTAAATTTAGTTTGTAATAACTTAATTACTGTGATGTTTTTACTTTATCTCTATCATGGATTTACTTTCATTTTACCTACATGGTTTGGATAGTCTAATCAATTTACTTTCATTGCACTTAAACTTCTTTTTTTTTATTATGCCCTACCATATTTAAAAATCAAAATACAGTAGATCAGGAGCACCTTCTGGATAGTAGAACTGGACATAGTACTGTACGTTTGTTGATTTGAAGATTTCAGCTTCTGTACTCTATTTTACTGCAATGGTGAGGATGAAAGAGAATTTACTTTCATTACATTAAAATTCAGTTTGTAATAACTTAACTTCAGTGATATTCTTACTTTATCTCTATGATATATTTTCTTTCATTTTACCTGTTTAGTTTGGATAGTGGATTGAATGCATTCTTTTTTACTTGTATATTTTACTATTTAACTTATCTTGATCACAAAGATTCTTGGCCACATATAATTTAATGTTGGATTAGTTTCCATCTAATCCAATGTTAAGTGCTATGGTAACACCCTAGTATCGCATTGGGTTCTTGATCTGATTTTTGGGGCGTTACAGGTGGTATCAGGGTAAAGATTGAGGAATTTAATATAAGAAAATATCCACTCATCCAATTTAAATGACACACAAAAGTAGAATAAATGCATTTAAGAATGTTAAAATAGGCTAGTAAATGCCTCATGACTTCCATAATTAATCTAACAACTTGAATCTTAAATTGACTCATAGATGGCAGACCGTGAGTCCGACTTAAAATAGTATACTAGGCTATTATTCTAATACTAGGATGAGGATTATCAGAATGGACTAAAGTATGGTAGACTTTACGCTAGAGTGTCACGGGCTGGAGGTGACGTCCTAAGTAAAATATTGAAGTCGTAAGTGTTCCAAGGTGACTGCATTCTTAAGTTGGTAAGAGAATAGTTATCCCGTGTGACGGAGATGTTTGAAGTGATCAACTGCTCAGATGACGTCTGCTATAGAGTGATGGATCGGCTCTTTGACAACTATGCAGAGGAGTGGTGGGGCTGTACTTTCGATAATCTTGTTTAAGAGAGCCAAAGCTTCCATCATGCCCCAAACTATCAAGACTTTGAGATTATGCTCTATACGAAGTTTTGTAGATGATCACAATAACTTCTTTTGTAGTACCTTCTTTAGTAGTATATTTTATCTCTTTGTTGAATTCCTAGTAACTTTCATATTGAACTTCTAAAATCTTTCAAGTTTTAATAAGAATCATTTCAATTTTCTTATTTTTAAATTATAATATCCCTTCTCTTCTTAGATTGAATCTCAAACCCGATACTCCCATTTCTTCTGTGGTGAAAGAGATCGCTTTTACTACTTCATCCTCTATGAATGAGATAAGGACTCTCATGTAGATGATGAAGATGATGGCTGAAGCGTAGACTCGCACTGCTGAAAATATGGCTTTAATGTACACCCCACCTCAATTGTTTCCTTCTCCTCCACAAGCTTCAGCTCTAGCACCTCAAGGGATCCCTGTCACTCCTCAACTTGCTCTTGGTTTTTTGTGAACACTTTCCTTCTTAATTTCTTATGACTAAACTCTCTAACATTTAATGGCTCGGCTTCTCACATAGAAGCTGTCAAATTTTTAAGGGTGATTGAGAAAACTTTAGCTATTATTAAATGTATAGAGAGCAAATCCATTCGCCTCGCCATCCATCTATTTTAAGAGGAAGCAGAGTATTAGTGGGATAGTGAACTCAAAGCTCATTTCTCTGAGGTTCGTGTTGGTGATATCCCTTGGAAAGAATTTGAAGAAGTCTTTCGTGAGGAATTTATTCCTCCTTCCACCCAGACAATCATCGAGGATGAAATCATTCAGCTCACACAAGGAAATCAAACTGTCCATGCCTATGAGATGGTGTTCAAAAAGTTGTCCCGGATCGATCCTATCTTGTCTGTATTGAGACGACTAGATGCAGTCACTTTTTAAAGGACTAAAGGACTCGATTAAGATTTATCTGATGTCCCAACACCACGACAACTTTCCTAAACTTCTAGTGGGAGCTAGAATGATTAACGTTATCAAGCACAGATGGAGCTTAAGAGGCGATCTCATCCCTCGACTTCTAGATCTGAGTCATTTAAAAGGAACCATCCTCATGGAAGGCCTACCAGCTCATGCAAAACTAGAACCAACCAGAATGGTCTGGATCTCACTTCCAAAGGCTGCATCTACGGCAAGTGCTACCATTTCGGCAATCGATGCTACACTTGCTGCAGGACCAGTCACCACTACTAGGACAGTAGAGCAGTCTGGTCTGTGGATAGGGCAAGGATCAACCACCAATCTACTGTTCAAAACCCTACTCTAGTCAACTCCCAATCTCCAGTTCTTTCCTTGATGTCTCCTCCAATTGGTGGAAGTGCCCAAAAACAAAAGGGAGCACCTTCACCTGCTCAGAAGCAAGCATAGGCAAGAAATGTTGCTAAGGGAAAGGCTTAACCAATCTCCTATTATACCTCACGTGTACGCATTGACTTCTATTTTTGCCTAGGAAAATAATGATGTCGTCACCGGTACGTTCTACATTTAGTTTTCATTATTCTGTCTTTCTTTCATGTGCATTTATTCTTCTTTCCCTCTACTTTCATTGCATTATTCATAGTTAAGGTTTTATTTTCCTGCTATTAGAATATTTAAAAACAAAACTAATTTTGCGACACACTCTTCGATACAGGTGTTAGTCACTCTTTTATATCCAAGAGTTGTGCTGCTTCTCTCAATCTCCAACATTTCAGTCTAGGCAATGCCTTATGAGTATAGATGCCACAGGAGCTAAAATGTGAGCTAACAAGTTTTATTTGATAGATATTTCGAATAGTAATCAATTCTTTCAATCCAAGCATATTGTTATGTTGATTACAAACTTTAACATAATTTTAGGCAACAATTGGTTAAGTAAGTTGAACATCGTAATAGATTGCAATCGAAAGAAAGTTTCACTTAGGGTAGAGAAGAAACACAAAACCTTTATAGGTAAACTTGGCCTAAATGCATCACTCATTAATATGGTTGAAGTCAAACACCTCATTAGTAAAGGTTGTGATGCAATTTTAGTAATCCTAATCGGTGAGGATAAGAAAGATAGAACCCTAGAAGACACCAATTTTGTAAAAGAGTTCTTGGATGTGATCCCTGAAGACATGTTTGGACTACCTCCTTTGCGTGATGAAGAGTTTTCTATCAAAAAAATCCATGGTACTCAGCCCAAATCCAAGGCCCCGTATAGAATGGCTCTCAAAGAGTTGAAAGAGCTTCGAGAGTAGCTGCAAGAGTTGCTTGAAAAAGGTTTTGTTTGCCCTAGCAAGTCGCCTTGGGGAGCTTCCATTCTATTTGTCAAGAAGAAGGATTGATCGATGAGAATGTGTATTGATTATCGCGAGCTTAACAAGGTGACAGTGAAGAATAAGTATCCTATAGCTATAATAGAAGACTTTTTTGATCAGCACGCCGGAGCAAAAGTCTTCTCTAAAATAGACTTGAGATCAGGTTACTACCAGATTCAAGTTAAAGATGAAGATGCTCTTAAGACCTAATATGGACACTATGAGTTACTAATCTTATCTTTTGAACTAATAAATGCTCCTTCTATTTTCATGGACCTGATGCAACGAATCCTTAAGCTGCATCTTGATGATTTCATTATCATTTTTATCAATGACATCCTGATCTATACCAAGTCAGTAGTTGAGCATGAGAAGCATCTACGTGTCATTCTCTAGTTGCTAAGAGATCATAAGTTATTTGTCAAGTTCTGGAAGTGCAAAGTTTGGCTCAGTTATGTGGCATTTTTGGGTCACGTGATTGACACTGAAGGAATTCAAGTTGACCAAAAGAAGATCCAAGTTGTTCAGCAGTGGGTGCAACCCAAGTATGTAACAAAAATTTGTAGTTTTAAGGGACTCACTGGATATTACAGAAGATTTGTTCCCTAATATTCTCAAATTGTCAACTATTAACTCAGGTAACTAAGAAGGAAGTTCCGTACATCAAGACCACATCTTGTGAAGAAGATTTTTATAAGTTGAAACATTTGTTGACTTCTGCACTAGTTCATGTAATATCTCAAGAGGGTAAAGATTTTCAAGTTTATATTAATGTCTCTAAGATAGAACTTGGTTGTGCTCTGATGCAAGATTATCGAGTGATAGCCTATGCCTCCAAGCAGCTTAAGCCCGATGAGAGAAACTATCATGTGTATGATCTTGAACTTGTATGGGTAGTTTTTGCTCTCAAAATCTAGAAATACTATCTATACAAAGTTAAGTTTGAGATATTTACTGATCACCAAAGCTTGAAGTATATCTTCACCCAAAAATAACTTACTTGTCATCAGCGAAGATGGCTAGAGCTAATTTGCAATTATGACATGGAAATTCAGTATCATCTAGGTAAAGCTAACATTGTAGCTGATGGCCTTAGTCATAAAGTTACTTTGTCTTCTCTTTATGGTAACAAATCTTTGGTCAAAGATTTTGAAAGGCTGAACCTTGAGCCAATTAGATCTGCTGATTTACATAAAGTGTTATTTGTTATCCAGTCAGAATCCTCTCTAAGATCAAGGATTGTCAAAGCTCAAAAATAAAATGCTGGTTATTCCAATCTTATTTCTAATATCGTTAGTGGTTAGAGATCCTAATTATGTCTTGATGTTGATGGTGTGATCTTTCAGAAAGATAGGTTATGGGTTTATAAAAGTCTATAGTTGAAAATTTTGTCTGAAGCTTATAACTTCGATTACAATGTTCATCTTAGTAGTTATAAGATGTATCATGATCTGAAGAAATTGTTTTGGCAGTCTGGCATGAAGAGAGACATTGATGTTTTTATCTCCAAGTGCCATTCCTATTCCTTAGTTACGGTCGAGTATCAGAAGGCCTATGGATTTCTCAAGACCTTAGATATTCCTAAATGGAATTGGTTCGATATTTCCATGGATTTCATCATGTGTTTGCTTAAAAGTAGGTAAGGTTCTAATGCAATTTAGGTGATTGTCGATAGACTCACCAAATCTTCCCATTTCCTTCCAATCCGTCAGATCAATTTAGTAGAGAAGTTAGCCAAGCTCTATATCAAGGAGATCATTCGTATACAAGGTACACCAAACTCTATTATTTCAGATAGAGATAGTAGATTTACTTTTAGATTTTTGTCAGCTATTCAACAAGACCTAGTGACCAACTTAACCTTGAGTACTGCTTTTCACCCAGACTGATGGTCAAACTGAGCAATTTAACTATATCTTAGAAGATCTTCTACATCCATGTGTTCTATATTTTGGTGGATCATGGGAAGATCACCTCACCTTAGTTAAGTTCACCTATAATAATAATTATTAGTCCAGTTGGCATGGATTCATGGTAGGATGTGTACTACTCCTATTGCTTGGATTGAAGTAGGAGACTCTCAACTTTAGGGTCCTAAATTGATCAAGGAGACCAACAGCAAGGTTCTTCAGATTAAGCATAATATGTTGGTAGCTCATGATAGATTGATGAAATATCATAAGGCTCATTATTGTCTATTAGAATTTTAAGTTGGAGAGTATGCTTATTTGAAAGTTAGTCTAATGCGTGGTGTCCAGTAGTTTGGCGCATTCGGAAAATTTAGTCCAAGATATTTGGGACCCTTCGAAGTGATTGGAATGGTTAGAACATCTGCGTATAGGTTGGAGTTACATTAAAACTTTCAGTCCTGCATAATGTGTTTCACATTTCATCATTGCGAAAGTGCTTGCTTGACCCAAGTCAACAAGTTTAGATTCTTGCAGTCAAACTGCAGTCTAATTTAATTTTCATCGATAAACCTATCGCAATTATGGGACGAGACCTTAAGCAATTGAGGAACCGCAGTATTCCTATGGTTAAAGTTCATCGGCAAAACCACTCAATTGAAAAAGTCATTTGAGAAAAAGAGGAGGATATGCGGAAGAAGTTCTCGAAGTTCTTTTTTTAATCAGGTAGTTTGTATTCTTTTACTTTAATTTTTGTGCAATTTTGTATTTAATTTTTTGGGCATTGACTATGACACCACTTTTAAGGAGGGGAGTTTGTAACAACCATAGTGTTGTTACTCATTATTGGAGAGTCCAATTAGCTCCATTTTACTTCTAGTCATCTTATAATAGCATTATAAGTCTTCACCTGATGTTTGATTCAATTTGGAGATCATTTGATATCGATGAATATTCCTGATTATTTTGATAATTATAAAAATACCTTTTTTATTTTGACCTCAAAATCAAAATAAGAGTTCGACATTGGACTCCTCACCCTTAATATAGCTAGGGGCGATATTTGGGGAATGTTTAGAAGTCATCAAATTTTTCTCAAATATTTTAATAATATTTAATTAATCAAAAAATTAGGATAATGAAATTGATCTCTGATTGAAAATCTAATTGCATTTTTGAGTTTCACACCCCTCAATTAGATATGGGTGAATTTTTGATATTTTTGGAGCCCATTTGATTTTTAATTTTGAGTAATTAATTGAGCTAAATTAATTAAATAATTATTATGTTTAAATTAAATATTATATATATCCAACGACAGAATCTTTTGAACAGCGCAAATTTGTTGTGGCAGATCGAACGGGGAGTAGGAGCGTGCCATCTGGACCGTCGAGCGCTACTAATATATGGATTGGATGGAGCTATTTTGATCTGTCTGATCTAGCCATCGGAACTGGATCTAGAACAGATGACATAGATCATTTCCTACATGTCCCTACCAGCGCCCTGTGTCGTGTAGCTATGCCAAGCACAAGTTGTGCTATGGTCACAAGCTGGCCACCTCCCAGCTGGCCTCGACCCCCTTAAAACCTCTCTTACAATGCTCTAGTATCCCCTTTTCCATATGAGCACATCTTGTGGAGCTTTCTATCAAAGGTTTGGCTGCAACTCGCCTAATCTAGCTTCCCCACTTCGGCCTGCGTAACCAAGGAAGACAAACCTTCGACGTACCGATCCTTACCTTTTATCCCTTAATTGATTTCACTCATTGCTATTTCGATCCCATTCCCATCAGATTGAACCTCAATCGGGCTTGATCGAGTCCGACCGAGCCCCAATTTAGCTCCCTATCCATAGTGGTCTAAAGGATACACCCGACTCTGTCCCTTGGAACCTAGAGCATCGCCATGTTGGTCGCTCCATCAACATCGTGGGCTATGTTTGGGTACATTGCGTTAGCCTTGGCGAGGGATTCACAACTGTATGCGGGCCGCACCGTGCGACCCCCGGGTACGATAGCGAGACCGAACCTAGGCGCTCTTCTAGAATTTTGTTGGGGATGAAGCGGTCGAGCCAGCCTGCGCTTTGGTCCGGTCATTCTTGCTGAACCTGACTAATCCCATATGAGTAGGCCACATCGTCGTGCGAGTTTTGGCGCATGACGTTCTTTCCAACACATGTCGGCCTCGAATTCAAGGATGGCACATTGTCTTCCTCGCCAGCCGTCACATCGGTTGACTTGAAAATCTGCTCTAACAGCTGCTATTGTTTTCCAAGCCGTCAACCGCCCTAATTTCCACCCTCCCTTTTTTCTATGCTGACAATTAGGAAATTAAATTATTTTAAATGCAATACTTTTCCCTTCATAACTTTAGATATGCACGTCCAAATTATATGAAATTATATGTCATTTTATTCAGAAAAGTGAGATGAACATATTATTATAATTCAATTTAGTATTTGTACTCTAATTTTTCTTAATCAATTTTTAATCAAAATTGGAGTCCCAAAAACTTTAATTTTCCAGTGTTGTTCGATTTTGACCTACTTATTGTCATTCTTCTTCTCATGCCATGAGGATTGCATTTTGCTATTATATTTGTGTTTGAACATTATTTTAGGCAACTTTGATTTTTGTTTTCTTAAATTCTTTCATATATGTGATTTTCTTAAATTATTTTATAGCTTGTATGTCTATGTATTTATTCTTTGAATAGCAAGCACTTTCATTTAATTAAACCTTCATGTTACTTAATATGTGAGAATTTGATTAGATTATAGTAGTTAGATGCCTTGCTTAGATTAATAAACTTTTGATTCAAGCCTCAAAATTAGGAGAGATAATGTAGGTGTGAATCCCTAGCCTTAATTTAATTATCATCCTAAGTGGTAGCTAACCTTTTTCAATAGGTATATTTAGCCTTTAGCACACTTCTCCTTGTAGGAAGTGAACTTATTAGAATAAGTTGCTAACACTTAAAAGTAAACTTAGACAACACTGGATATCACATAATTTATCATTACTTTAATTCCTTGAAATGTTGTTTTTCGTTGAGACTACAACCTTGAACATTCATAAAATACATTGTGCATAAATAACATATTCATAAATAAAACTTATGGGTTTCATATGTCAATGCTAAGGCAGTCTACAGAGCAATAAGGGGACCTCACATATCCTTGAGGGAGAATGTGAGTGTTTATATTTTTGTAGAGACCCTGCTTTCTTGCTTAGTTAGGCATACGTGCTTAACTCTTCACTTATTCCATAACATTGCTAGTAGAATGGAAAACTTATGATATTTTGAACAAATAAACATTATATTATCATAATCTTATTGATTGTGATTGCTTGTCATAGCCTTTGAGCTATGCTTGCTTATCTTAGTCTTTAACTATGTTCACTTAGCCCATGAGGCTAAGCTTCACTTTATTTTACTTTACTTTATTATTCAGTTCTCACCTTTGAATTGTAATTTATTTTACTTACAGTCTTATTAAATACAGTGCATGTTGCTTTACTTTCATTTTATTCTTCACTGCCTCAGTCACTTTTATTTAGCATAATTTTTCATTGAACATATTCATGAATTCATCTTATGCTTTCATATGCACATTAGTAGTTTATAGCTTTATTAGAATGCCTATTTTCCCTTACTTGTTGTTGCAGGTTAGAGAAAACTTACTTGCGAGTTCTTACACTTTACTTATTTACTATTCTATATAGCTCTTTTACCCTTATTTTGTTGCTTAGTGCACTGCTTTTAGTCTTAATTGCAAAACCGCATATGTGATATCTAACTAAAACTTAAATTAAAACTTAGCATAATCTTAAAATGTATTTTGACTTTTTAGTCTAATCAATTTTTTTTTTTGTACCCTACCATATTTAAAAACTAAAATATGGTAGATCGGGAGCACCTTTTGGATAGTAGAGCTGGACTTAGTAGCGAATGTTTGTAGATTTAAATATTTCTACTTGTGCACTCTCTTTTATTTCATTAGTGAGGATGAGAGAGAATTTACTTTCATTGCATTTAAATTTAGTTTGTAATAACTTAATTTCTGTGATATTTTTACTTTATCTTAGTGATGGATTTACTGTCATTTTACCTGTTTGGTTTGGATAGTTGATTGAATGCATTCTTTTGTTACATATTTCTTACTAGATATTTTACTACTTAACTTATTCACCTCTCAAAAATTTTTGGCCACATATCATTTAATTTTGGATTAGTTTCCTTCTAATACAACGTTAAGTACTATGGTAACACCTTAGTATCAGATTGGGTTTTTGATCTGATACCTCGGGCATTAAAAAAGTTCCCGAGACTAAAGTGCTATAACGCGCCACAGCCCATTGATTCTCGATACTAATACTCTATAACGTGCCATAGCACCAAACTCCTCAAGACTAAGCCGCAACGGTGCGTCATAGTGCTACTCTCACAATGACTAAGGCTCTACAGTGCGCCATGGTGTCAAAAATTTTGAGACTAAGGCGCCACAGTGCCCAAATATTTAAAAGCAAGATGCCATAGCACGATATAGCACGCCATAGCGCCAAATGTCCTGAAAAAATGACGCTACAGCATGCCACAGCAGATGGTTTCTTGAGACTAAGGCACTATAGGGTGCCGACGTTTGTACTCACACGCAAGTGTACGTGGTCTGAAATAATATTTGGAAGGTAAGTTCTGAAATTTACTAACCTTAGATAATGGTGTGTTTTGTTACTAAAGTTTATCTACTTTTAATAATTTTAGACTAAAATATTTTTGGTTTTGTGTAGCTCGTGATTAACAATTCAAAGATATCAACCTAAAGATACTATTTGAAAAAAAGGGAGAGTTAGGTTTTAATCATGCAATTTGTATTGGGATTGTAGAAAGTAATTAAATTAATTCAACTTTTAATGAAACTTGTTTTCATGCTAATTATAATCAAGTGAGTATAACATTCCTTAGATTAGTTATCTAATTCCAACTATTTTATATCTAGTGCACAAGATGAACACACGAGAGTTCGATCTTTGCACATAAATCCTCATGTGATCGACAAGAGTTAATTAAGATTCCTTACATCCAAGTTATCAAACTAATCTTTTTAATTTAGCAATCATATGAACTTGATTCCCACACAATTAGCGTCACATACTACATGCGTTGTTTAGCTAAGAAAGTAAAAATTGAGCTGTATGAATTATGTCACGATCATTCATGAGAACTCAATAATTACACTTACTCCTTTAACGTCTATTGAGACGCGGAGCTTGATGGTTGGCTCTCGGCCCACATGCAACGACCTCTCAACTGAGCTCAAAGAATAGTGTTGTTAGGCTCAAGAGCTTGCCACTGGGCCCCAAACACTAACTCACATATTCCTAGCTTTATGCCAATTGGTGAGCCATGGAGCTCAAAGATATTTAAGTTTCCAAATCAACTTATCATTCCAATCTCAAGGTGCTTACACTGAGATTCCTCGCGCAGCGAATATGTATTCATGGCGAGGACCTTTATGTGAATTCCCTTGAGCTTGCTATGGCTAGTTGATTTGATATCGTTTTTGTTATAAAACCATTTAAAATAAATACACATTCATTCCACAAGCATGCATTCACAATAAATATATCTATATAAAAAGATAAAGATTTTATTTATTAAAGAAGATTTATACAAATACCATTTTGTCCCTCAACTCATTACATGATTTCAGCCCAACCTTCCCCAAGGAGGATTTTGCCTTCCATTATAAAAGATATGCATAATAAAAAATACAAGGGAGTGAACATTTGCATGGTTCTACTAAAATAAAATCAAAGAAGAGTTTTTAGAGAAATATTAGGAATAGCCCTTGTCATTCTCTGGATCTCTCATTGCTCTCCAACTTCTTCTCTTTCAACTCCTTGAGTTGTCTTTTCTTTCTCTCCTTGAATGGATTGTCTTCTCCTTCCTTAGTAAGGGTTCTCATTTCCTTCTTACAGCAGCCTCAAAATTTATATCTTGGAATGTTGAAGAGAGGAACCCACTCTAAGTCTTCGCTCTTGCTTTTATAGTGTAGCCTTCAATCCCTTTAGAATTAATTCTGTCCAACCCTCCAACTTCCTCTCTTTAATGGCTTATTCTTGATTATTTCATTATTCCTCTTGAGAATAAAAATATTAATTTGATTTGGAGTTAAGGCAGCTGTGGGAAGGCAAAAGATTTAAATTTGTGGCCTGCCATATGCTGAATTAATTTCTCATTCCTGGCTAGAATTTCAGCAGGCGCGTAGCAGCGCGCTTAGGCACACTACGGCGCGTAGCAGTGCGCTTAGGCACGCTGTGGCGGTTTAGCTTCAAATTGGATGTTAAGTGTCTGCCCACTGCAACGCGCGGTAGCGCCTAGTTATCGAGTTTGCACCAACTGCAGTGCACGGTAGCGCCGAGTTCTCGAGTTTGAACCCGTTGCGGTGCTCGTAACGGTCTTCCTTAAATGTTTGCTGAATCTAGGTATGGTGAGTTCCACTGCATCATGCGGTAGCGCTGAACTCTCGGGTTTGGTCCCACTGCGGCGTGCAGTAGCACCGAGCTCTTGGGTTTGGTCCTGCTGCGGCGCGCGGTAGCGCTGAGCTCTCAGGTTTGACCCGCTGTGACGTGCGGTAGCACCGAGATCTCATGTTTGAACCTGCTGTGGTGCGTGTAGCAGTTTTCCTTTAATGTTTACAGAGTCTGGCTCTGGTGAGTACCCGCTACGGCACACAGTAGCGCCGAGCTCTCAGGTTTAGACCCGCTGCGGGGCTTAGTAGCGCTGACCTCTCGAGTTTGGACTAGCTACGGTGCGTTGTAGCACCGAGCTCTCGGATTTGTACCCGCTTGAGCACGCTAAGGGGCACTTGGGCATACCATGACGGTTTCTTCTATAATTTTTTGTTTTGCCCATATTTTAGCTCAACTTATCTTTTTTCCTGAAAGTATTGCAAAACCCATCAAAGTAGATCATTCTAACATTAAGTTATTTATATTTTTTTTTTTATTTTATTATAAATTTTGAACTTATCACACCCCCACACTTAATTTCTTGTTCGTCCTCGAGTAAGCTCAAAATGATTTTTCTGAAATTTAGAATAATGGAATTCAATTATGAATACAATATTAAGTGTTCTATCAACTCATTGTTTACTTAATCAGTGAGATTTATAGAAATTCAACTTCTAATAAATTCCAAACTCAAGTGTAGCTCCTTAATTTCTTCTAGTATCCAATATTTAATTTGATATGATATTTCTTAATTAGGGGGAAAGTTTTCTAGGAATTCTTAGAGACAATAAGTTGGAATGAGTGAATTAGATTTGTGTGTCATATGTGCTCATTTTTATAAATTACAATGAACAATTCAAAATTCATGAGAGGTACTTTCATCATCATATTTTTTACAATTTTTTAAGACTTTGGGAGAGATATTTCTTCATCCCGAGTTTTTGTTTTATTTTCTTATTCAGCTCAACGGAGAGATATTTTTTTTTATTTCTATTTCTATTCATTATGATCATGAACTCCTACATAAGCCTAGTACAATCTTAGATTCACCCTTTTCTTGCTATTCATTGACTACGTTCCTTAGATTCCCCACCCCCAAGCTTTGACTCTTAGCATCATTCTTTTTAAATTTTTGGAGACTTGATGTAATCTTAGGAATAACACTTTATTTGGAAGGCATAAGAGCTATTATCTGAGTTCAATCACATGTTATTTAAGCAAATTATTGTGACAAAATTTTTCACACCTGATTATTCATTAAATCCATAGCATTTTTAATTTTTAGCAAAGTTTATATTTACAATCCAGTTTTTATAACAGATCATGGAAGGCAAAGTTTATATTTACAAGATTCATTTAAATAAATCTAAGGGTACAAAACAATATAAAAATAACAAAAAATGAAAACAAAGCACAATCTAAATTAAAAAAAATCAAAACATAAGTAAAGAAAATTGCAACCATATGAGCATGGACTGCCTACCACCAAGAGCTTATTTTAACGTCTCAGCCTGACACTTATAGTTCTGCCTAATTGATTCCTTCCATAGGAAGGTCTTGCAATATCCATCCCCCTTTTTTTTCAGATTTTCTTCTTCCAAGTAAAATTTTAAACACTGCCCGTTTACCTTGAATGTGCCTTCTCTTGAAGCGATCTCTATTAATCCATGGGGGTAAATCATCTCTATAGTGTAAGGACCTATCCACCTTGACTTTAGCTTTTCCGGAAACAACCTCAACCTTGGATTAAATAGCAAAACCTTTATTCTAGGTTGAAAATGCTTTGGTTTGATCAACTCGTTGTACCATTTTTTGGTTTTATTTTTAAAAATTTTGGCACTTTGATAAGCGTTAAGCCAAATTTCGTCAAGTTCACTTTGCAGAATTCGATGTTCTCATGCCTGTTTAAGAACAAAATTCAATTTTTTAATAGCCCAAAATGCACGGTGCTCCAGCTCCACCAGTAAATGGCAGGATTTTTCATATATGAGTTTGTATGGGGATATTCCTAAGTGAGTTTTAAAAGCAGTTCTGTATGCCCATAGGGCATCTTAAAGTTTGGATGTCCAATCCTTTCAATTTTGGCTCACAGTTTTCTCTAAAATTTGTTTTAGCTCTCTGTTGGAAATTTCAACTTGACCACTAGTTTGAAGGTGGTAACCTGTCCCCACCTTATGTTTCACCCCATAGTTCTTAAGAAAATTTTTAAGGTGTCTGTTACAAAAATGCTTTCCACCATCACTTATTAGAAATCTAGGGGTGCCAAATATTGCCAACACGTGTTCCTTAAGAAATTTAATTATAGGTTTAGCATCATTGTTGACAGAAGCAATAGCCTCCACCCATTATGAGACATACTCTATAGCCACCAAAATATAATTGTTTATTTTGGAAATTGGAAATGGCCCAATGAAGTCAATTCTCCAAACATCAAAGAGCTCAACTTCAAAAATCCCATTTAAGGGAAGCTCATCTCTTTTACTCAAATTCCCGGTTCGTTGGCATTTATCACAGCTTTTAACAAATTCAACAATGTTCTTAAATAAATTTGGCCAAAAGAAACTTGATTGAAGCACCTTAGCAGCAGTGCGATCGATCCCATGATGATCTCCATAAGAAGACGTGTGGCAATGATAAAGGATGTTGTTACTTCAGATTCAGGCACACATCTCCTTAAGAGTTGATCGGCGAAACATTTAAAAAGGAAGGGATCATACCAAAAATAGTTTTTAATGTCAGCAAGAAAAAAATTTCTTTGTTGAAAGTTTATATCTTTTGGTATAACCCCTCCCGTAAGAAAATTCGCATAATCGGCAAACCAATGGGGATTTGTTGAGATAATAGCATAAAGTTTTTCATCAGGGAATGTGTAGCGCCCCGCCCCATTGCCGCGCGCAAAGAAGATAGTCATGATCAACTTTGGCGGCGGAGCGACGCGCCACTCGGAGGGGAATATCCCATCTCCCCGAGATAGCTGCAAACCGAACTCATCTAAAAGGCTGCTGACTCAATCTCAAGGAAGGTTGAGAGCTAATACTTAAGATAAGAGTAGTGTCCTTATCTTAAGTATTAGACCATTACATACATTAGATGTAAAACACATGTGGAATCCAATATACGTATAAGATACCAACATTTCCAATATACTGATCACATCACAATAAAATATAAATAATATATAAATAGAGTGCGAAAGCTAAAGCAAACATCCAGAAAGATTCATCACAGAAATTGAATAAAATATTCATCTCAGAAAAGAAAAGAAAAATACATCCTGAATTATTACAAACGATTTACTGAAATACAGAAATAAAAACTAACTACTGAACTGAAACAAACTAAGTAGAAAAGTATGGTTGGGGAAGAGTCCACTAGTGCTCCACGTGCTCCTCCTGAATCTCCTTGGTGTCCTCCTGACCTGGCTCAATATACTGCTCAAGATCTAGCAAATTGCCAGATCCCAAAAGTACCCTATGTTAGACAATAAGTCTGACACATCGAAACTAATATAAACAGTTCTAGTTATTCATTTAATATTTACATAATGTAAATAAATCTGCAGAAAAATTTTAAAGTAACTGAAAGTATAAAATTGTGTAAAATTGTACAAAACTGAAGTAAAGTAAAGTAAAGTTGTACTGAAAACTAAATACAGAGAATAAACAAAAATAGTAATGGATCAGAAACTGAGTGATAGCATGTAAAACTATGTTGTATGCCACTAAAACTGTGCATCTGAATATGCCACACTACTGTATGCTACTCATATATAACCAAAATATCACTGAACTGCTATGAGTCATACGGTCCAATGTATGCATACATCTAGTTGGGTACTGCGATACCGATGCATCCTGAATTTTCCCCAGTCAAAGTATGTAACATTCTGTAACCCATAAATTATCACTGATACTCATACATCATCACTAATACTCAAACATCATCGTTATGCTCATGCTCATGCTTCTAAGCTACATGAGGTAAATCCAAAAATCTATAAAATTCTTTGAAATCTAATAATGAATTTAAGGTCTCCATTATGTAGAATCTTATCAAAATGAAGGATTATGACTCCTATATTCTAGTTCAATAATTGGCTAAAGTTGAGAGTTTACTTAAAAATCATTAGTTGGGAAGGTTGTATACATATATTTAGCATGTTTCCAAGAAAGGTGGATTCAACCCTTAGCTTGTTTTAAACTGCACTTATCGAAGCGCACTTCAATAGGAGGCAGAACCCGGTCACAATTTATATTTCAAGCTATGCCGTTAAATAACCAAATTATAAGCATACTTAGTATTCTATGCAAAGTGACTTGAGATACTATGTTTGCTTAAACTGCACTTATTGAAGTGCACTACGATAGGAGGCAGAACCTAGTCGCAATTTACATCTCAAACTAAGGATCTTGTTCAATAATTGTAACACTCTTAGTCTTGGAAGATTTACTCTAACGGGATTGTATTCGTCTAATCCCTCGGGATAGTACCTAATCATAAGTTCACATTGGAGTGAATCAACCAATCCTGAATACTACTGAGATAATCTAGCATTATGGGTATACCCTACTATACCCCACCAATAATCTGGGTTCAAAAGATTCTATTTAATCAATAAGGATTCATCAAAGCTATTAATCCTTACTCTAAATGGGTGAGTGCTACACAAGGCTCTAAGGATGTGATCAAAGAGATCACTCAATAATGATTTCTACCACAAGAGGAAAGTTCCATTCTAGGTGCTTTAGGTGGTTCCTACCACAAGGTGTCAAGATCAACCTCTAAGGTTATGAAGGATCATCTAAAAATCCTACCTCAATAAGTTACAAAAGTTCTTCCTACTTTAATGCATCAATATTTAAGGTCTTTAAGTATTTAACAACAATTCTAAAGCAAGACCCTTAAGATATCGCTCTTCTATTTCTTAAGTTAACATTTAAGGTTTACTTTTTAGGCTTGGATTAAAGTGATCAGATCAGATGAATAAAATCCACTGGTCATACTCTATTCTACAATCATGGGATGAAATCAAAGATATTATTAGAGTTATATCATTTTATAAATCATTATAATTTCATTATTCATCTTATGTTAATAATCTTATATAAGAGAAAATCAAAGATCTAAAGTTTAAATTCAGATGGTTCAATCACATATTTTAATATTAGCCTTAGCACTTCTAATTCCATAATTTAAAATCAATAACAAATCATATGCATTATTGGAATCATGTCAATTGAATTATCTTTCAATAAAGGATGCTTTAGTTAAGGTGATTAAGGTTTAGATCTTAATGAAGACAAGTTAGGGTTTAACCCCTAGCCTTACTAAATTTAAGACCAATGGTTGATCTAAAGATCAATGAAAAATCAATATATTATTGATGTATTATTGATGTCAAATTTTAGATTTAGATTAAGTATAATTTACTTAATCAGGTTCTCAAGATTCCATTATAATTTAATGTCAACTAAGCACATTTAGGTATCCAAATAAATGTTAAAGTTTTCTAACATACATCCTAATATCATAAAAACTTAGGAATATAAAGATGACATAAAATAAAAGCTAATTAAGGCTAACAAAATTCTAAATCAAACAAAAGGGGTTAGCACTTGATTACAATTCTAAATGACTTAGGTTTCATGCAATTTGGTTATTAAGACTTACTTAGCCAATACAAACATTCAAGGATCCTACCCTTTAATATTTGGCACAAACTTTTATAAGAGACTTTAAGCGTATGTTATAAAGGATATCTTTCAAATTTAATTTTTATATAAAATTTTATGCAATGCTCAATTTTAACTAAAATTCAGGGACATTGAAGTTTTGGCCATTTTAACCAATTCTGGGAATTTTCGGAAAATTCAGGGCGCTACGGCGTGCTTTTGATGCTACAGCGCGCTACGACTAGACCAATCCAAGAGCTGGATGCTACGGCGCGCCGCAGCGCTTTCAAGCGCTGCGGCGTGCTGTGGCAGATTAACGTGTGGAACACTGTTCAATTAATTTATTTTCTGGTTTCATATAATTTTCTAAAAATGATGCTACAGCCAGCTGTGGCTACAGCGGTTTAACTTGTGGGTTACTGTTCAATTAATTTTTCTCTTGATTTTTTATAGTTTTCCCCGAAATGATGCTGTAACCCGCTGCGGTGTGTTGCAGCGGTCTAACTTGCGGGTTAGTATTCAATTAGTTTATTTATTGATTTCATATGATTTTTCCTGAAATGATGCCCCAGCCCATTGCGGTGAGCTGCAGGGAAACTATTTGAGCTTTGGGCGCTACAGCGCGCTGTAGCCCCCGACGGTGATTTTGCATGTGCAAAAATCGTGAAGGGTCACATTTTAAGCTCAAATACTCTTAATCCAAATCATTCTATCAGCGGTGCCATATATCAATGGAAAGTTCATTCTGATACCTTTCCATCAATACTAAAATTGACATAAAAGAATTATTTTAACTATAAGAACGATAGAGTTAAAGGTTCGGGTATACAAAATAAATGAAAAACAGAGCATAATATTTTCAAGTAATATGATGCCTTAATGAACCTCAATGACTTCCTCATACAATCATGGATTTCTAAAGATACAAACTAGCATAATATCAACATGAAGTAGATAAGAAAGAGGAGCAAATGAGTACCTTTAGCCTTTAGAAGAGGAAGAAGAAACCTCTATTTTCTTCAAGGACTTGGAGGTAGAGAGCTCCTTATTTAGCACAAGATCCAGCAATGGAGAAAGGAGGGAGAGCTTGGGAGGGAGAAGAACTTTTAGCTTGGCAGCAAGGAGATGAAGGAGGGACTGAGCTCCTTCTTAAAGGAGAAGGGATGGATGGAGTGAATGCATAGGCATGGCTAGGAGGTTAGGGGGTAGAGGGAGGTCCTCTGCTTGCGTGCGCCAGAAATTAAGGAGAGGGGCGCCAAAATGGAGGTATGGGCAACCAGGTAAGATAATAAAAGAAGGAGGAAAATTAGAAAGATAAGAAATAATTTTAAATTCCTTTTTTTTCTAATTTTTGATTTATAAAAAAAAATAGATTTAGTAAATGTACTCCAAAAATTCCCAAAAACTCACCCCTAACTAATTTAGGGGTGAGAAATTCAACGGCAAAGTCGGATTTCAATTTCGATGATTATTTAATTATGCTAATTTTCTAGGTATTTAATTATATTAAAATATTCACAAATATCACTCATAGCTAATTTGGGGGTGACAATCGCAATAGCGAAGTCAAATTTAGATTTTCAGGTCAAATAAAAAACCTTAATTTTTCTAATTAATTAAAAGTTAAAATAATCCAAAATAATTGATTGAGCTTCGAACTGCTCCAAATCTTCAGGATTTAGTTCTAATGGCTAAATGAACTTAATTAAGATACGATTAAGTTATAATTAATCTGGTTAATAACCTTGGGTTATTACTGAATATTTCACTAATAATATCTCCTTCATCATGAGCAAGGTGAGTCAATTAAGAAAGATGGTCAGCCACCACATTGTCACTCCCCTTTTTGTCCCATATTTCAAGGTCAAATTCTTACAAAAGCAACACCCAATAAATGAGGTGCAGCTATGCATCTTTATTTTGAAGGAGATACTTTATGACTGCATGGTCAAGTAAACAACAATTTTTGACCTGATTAGATATGACCGAAATTTATTAAATGCAAACACTATAGCTAATAATTCTTTTTCCGTCGTGACATAATTCTTGTGGGCATCATCCATGAGTTTGCTAACATAACAAATTGAGTAAAAGGTTCTCTCTTTTTGTTGACCAAGGACTGCCCCTACGGTGAGATCACTTGCATCACACATAATCTCAAAAGGTAGATCCCAATTTGGAGTAGAAATTATGGGAGCAGAGATCAAAGTAGTTTTAATAGTTTTGAAACTTCTTAAGCAATCATCATCAAATTTGAACTCAACATCTTTTCCTAGAAGCCGGCACAAGGGTAAGCTTATCTTTGAAAAGTCCTTAATGAACCTCCTAAAAAATCCAGCATGCCCAAGGAAGCTTCTTATTCCCTTCACAACGATGGGCGGAGGAGGTTTTTCAATCACTTCAACTTTTGCCTTGTCTACCTCAATTCCCTTTTTAGAGATCAAATGCCCAAGGACAATTCCTTCTTCAACCATAAAATGACATTTTTCCTAGTTTACGATTAGATTAGAATCTTCATATTTTCTCAAAACCTTACTCAAAATTGCGAGATAGTGGTCAAAGGATTTACCCACTACCAAAAAATCTTCCATGAATATTTCTAATAAATTTCCTATCATATCCAAGAATATTGCCATCATACAATGTTGGAAAGTAGTCGGAGCATTATATAATCCGAAAGGCATTCTTCTAAAGGCAAAAGTCCCACAGGGACAGGTAAAAGTTATTTTCCCTTGGTCTTCTGGGGCTATCAAAATCTGATTATACCCAGAATACCCATCCAAAAAGTAGAAATAAGGATTTTCCACCAATTTGTCAAACATTTGATCAATGAATGGGAGAGGATAATGGTCCTTCCTAGTCGCCTTATTCATTCTCCGGTAATCTATGCATACTCTCCATCTGGTTACCTTTATAGTAGGAATCAATTCATTATTATCATTTAATACCACAGTCATCCCACTCTTTTTTGGTACAACATGAATCGGGCTTATAAGGAAGATAATTCTAGCATCTAGTAATTTTATAATTTTTGTATGGACTACCTCTTTAATGTTAGGATTCATACGCCTCTAGGGTTCATTCGAAGGATTGGAATTTTCTTCCAAGAAGATTCGGTGCATACATAAGGTTGAACTAATTCCCTTCAAAACAGCCATGCTCCAACTAATTTCCCTTTTATGATTTCTCAAAACCTTGCATAATTAATTTTCTTGATTTAGGGTGAGCAAAGTTGAAATTATCATGGGTAATGAGGTTCCTTCCACTAAATAAACATAGTTCAAGTGAGTTGGTAAGGTTCTTAACTCTAATTCTGGAGGCACATCAATTGATAGTTGAATTTTCTTCTTTTCTTGGATTCATTCCTCGACCTCATCTTCTCCCATAAGGTCATTAGATTCCTCATCTATGTCATCGTCTAATTCTTCCATATCTTCCGATATCATCAAATCCTCAATTGACCTTGCTCTCCCACAATCCTCATTAGGCCTTATTGGGTGATTCATGGCATCATTTATGTTAAATTTTACCTCCTCTCCCTCACAACACAAACTTAACTCCCATTTTTCCACATCAATCATTGTTCTTCCGGTAGCAAGAAAAAGTCTACCCAATTATGAGAATTTCTTGATTTTTATCTTTCATTTCTAAGATAATAAAATCAGCGGGAAAGATGAATTTATCAACTTTAACTAAAATATTTTTGAGAATTCCCATAGGAATTTTAACGGATCTATCAGCTAATTGAAGTAGAATAGGGGTGGGTTTCAAATCATGTAACAATCCTAGGTTGTTACCCTGCTAATTTATAACTTAATTAATCCTTAATTTTAATACCATTACTTTTAAAACATCAAGTTCAGCCTATCCTAAAAATTTGAAGTCCATTGGACTTCTTTAAGTCACAGATGACATTTTGATTAGTCTAGATGCCCTATATTAGACCTAAAATATTTTGATCTCACAATTAAAATTTGATTGCATTTTTGAATTCCTCACCCTAAATTAGATAAAGGTGAAAGTTTGGTGTAATTTGGAGATCATTTAGGCCATAATTCACATTTAATTAAAATTGGTCAATTGCATTTTAGGGCATTCAACAAATTGAATTTGCAAATAAACCCATACCCGATTAAACGGTCGGGATCCGTAGTGCGGACCACAGGCGATCCGCTGTGGAGCCTGGGCCACGCGATAGTGCAGTCCCGCTGATCTTACCGTTGAGCCTTATAGATCCCACAACTCGGATTGAATTCTGCGGGATAGCAGATCCACCGTTAGATGAATCCGCGGATCCTACAGCCAAGATCACTTCCGCAATTGGCCGTTAGGATCTGAGCGATCCTAGCCGTTGTGCCATCTGATTGGTAGATCAGATGGCATCTGAAGGTTCCACTACCATGGACTTTTGTCTTCCTCTCGCCCACGCCCGACAATGAAGATCTCCCCATACTGCCAACTGCTAAGCCTATCCCCCACTCTCTCATCCACCTCAGTAGGTCGTTACAACCTCCCCCGTCTTAGCAAGGAGCCCCAATTGGACCTCATGACCCGGTCGAGCTCGAATTGGAAATTCAAGAGCTTGGCCATGGCCCAATCCCTCGGGTCTCCTTGGCCCTAGGATAAGCCTCTAAAACCTTCCCCATTCCCTACTAAGGCTATAAATATCCTTAGCATAGCTCCCATTGATCCTTGATAATCAATTGAGCTCAATCCCCCTTCCGCCATTGCGTCAGTTCGGAGCTTGCGTAGGTGCTTCCAGGAGCTCTCAGCTCTCCTGGTGTTCAGGATCCTTTACAATGTCTGGAAGCTCAGTTAAGGCCAACAAAATCCTCTGTCAACTGTCACGAACCATCCCGACCAACTAGGTATCCCCGCTTGCTCGGTCTGTGCCAATTGGGCTCAAATCCTCTTCCATTTAATTTGTAATCGTGTGTATTATCGAAACAAACCCAATGCTATCGAACTTAGGCCCTAAGCTAACCCCAATCGATCGATTCGATTGATCAGGCTAGTCCTTAAGGAACGCCTCGGGTCGAGTAAGGCCCCGGTGTTCCAGCCCACCTCAAGCCCTCAGACTGGGGGGCTTCGATCCATCTCACCTCTCTGATGATGTAAGGATCGAGCCCTGGATATAGCATGGCCTCTGTGGGGAGAATTGTCTCCTCACTGTAGCTCTGAGGTGAAGCCTCTCAGGTGAGTAAGGTCCGGCTTCCGCGACCACCACATAAGGGGCTAAGGGGTTCAATCTAAGCGTCTCGGCCTACTAATGGTGTGAAAATTAATTAGAGGTCACGGCATGGTCGAAGTGCTCGAAATTTTACCACGGAAGCCAACCCTAATTCCTTGGGAATCCGGGAAGGAGGGTTGGGGACGATGGCACAGTGTCGGGTTCCTCGGGCCCCACTCGACCCGCATAGTTCGGCTAATGGGCCGAGCCCGTTTTAAATATATTTGATTAATTGGATTTATTTTCCTTAAGGAAAATAATCCAATTAATCTGATCATAGAAAATTATTTAAATCAAAATACATAATGTATTAATTAAATAACTTTTAATCCATTGGTCCAAACTCTATGATATTATACATCAAATTGAGCAGAAAATTCTCAGGGATCTGAATATAAAATAATACTTAACTTTCAATAGTTGGATTTTCTATTTTAGTCTAATTATTACAAATCTTGATTATGGTTGATTAGTAAGAATACTTATCCAAATTGTATGTTTAGGGTGCCATTAGTTTCCTTATGATTATAAAATGAATGTGCTAAATTGTTCATTTTTTTTTATTTTTGTATTTCAACTTATGTCCTAATCTTGTTAAATCATGATTAATGAAAATTAGGATTTGTAATCATTGAATCTTAGAAAGCTTAGTCTTTGATTAATTGCATGGTTAAATGGAATAGATCAAGTTGTATAAAATTCTGATGGTTAGATTTGTAATTAGGTGTTAATCCTTTTGAATTGGTTTAGGGTCTAATTAGCACTAATTACTTTAGATTTTTATGAATTTTTCTGATAATGTTCCATAACAGTAATGTGGGTGTATTTAAGCCTTATATGTCAATTTATGATGGATAAACTGAATAAACCTAACATGAAGTACTTAATCATCTTAATTAATCTTAAGAAATCTTAAGACTTTGATCAAGCTATTAAGACTTGATCTATGTCTGAGATTGCCATCAATAATACATCCATAATTCACTGATTTGACATTTGATCTATAAATAAACACTTGATATTAATTAGAGATGAGTAGAGGTTAAACCCTAATATACTTTAATTAAGATCTAAACTCTTAAACTTAATTAAATTGACTTGATTATAAGATAATGCAATTGACACTATTCCAATAATGTATCTGATTTGGTATTGATCTTAAAGCATTGAACTAGAATTGATAAGAATAATAATTAAATCCATGTGATTGAATAATCTGAATCTAAACTTTAGATCTTAAATTTTCTTCTATATAAGACTATAAGCATAAGATTATTAATAAAATAGTATTGATTTAATAATTGATCTAACTCTAATAATATCCGTTATTTATCCCCATGATTGTAGGGTAGAATGTAATTAGATGATTTAGGCATCTGATCTGATCACTTAAATCAAAGTTAATAAATAACCCTTAAACTGAAATAAGTGTGAGATCCTATGGAACTTGCTTTAGATATCATCCTGAAAATATTTAAAGAACCTAAATTAATAACTCCATGAGGTAGGAGAAATTTGTGTTACTCATTGAGGTAAAAACTTAGATGATCCCATCAACTTTAGAAGTTGATCTTAACCCTCATGGTAGGAATCACCTAAGTTACTTAGAATGAAATCTTTTCTTTATGGTAGAATCTATATTGAGTGGTCTTTTGATCACGTTCTTGGAGCCTTGTGTAAAACTCACCTCTTAGAGTAAGGATTGATAGTCTTGATAAATTCTTGTGGTTTTCAATAGAATTGCTAAGCCTAGATCATTGGTTGGGTATAGTAGGGTATACCATAGTACTGGATTATTTCAGTAATATTCAGGAATGGTTGAGTCACTCTAAGTGAGATTTATCTTTTTGCTATCCTGCGGGCTTATGCGGATAGAACCTCGCTTAGAGGAAATTTTGTCATCCTAAGAGCGTTGCAAATAGGAACTCATTCCTTAGTTTGATTAAAATACAATTCACTAACGGATGATGCCTCCTACAGAAGATTGCTTCAATAGGTTTGACTAGAACAAACTAAGTAATACGAGTCACCCTCTTTAAGTTTCTAAGTGTGGTTGTTAGTTAGGCAACTTACTGACTTGGCTTGAGATACAAATCACCATCGAGTGATGCCTCCTATCGAAGATCGCTTCATTAGGATAGCCTAATCAAACTGAGTGTTAAGAACTACATTTTGTGCAATTGTGCTAAGCATGTGTATACAATCATCCCATCAAATGGTTCTTAAATAAGACTTCAACCAATTATCAAAATTAGAACATATAGGTCAGAATCACCGATCATCAGAACTTAAAGTACATCTTCAAACAACGTGAACTTTCACACAATGTGAACTAAATTGCCGACAGCGAAGATGGCTTAAGTTCATAAGCGATTATGATTTGAGCATCCAGTATCATCCAGGAAAAGTGAACATCGTAGCAAATGCACTCAGTCGCCATGCTACTCTATCTTCCATGATATCATCAAGTTCACTAGAGGAAGAATTCTGAAAGCTCAAAATCAAGCTAGTGTGTGGTGCTATGCTAAGCACACTGATATCCATGACTTTAGTTGAACCCACATTTCATTGCGATGTCTCCACCTCCCAAACCAAGGATGAAGACTATCGGAAGTTTAAAGCAGACATCGAAAGTGGTCGTCCCTTTGATCTTCAACTTCGAGGTAATGTAATCTATCAAGGAGACTGCTTATGGATTCCCAAATCCATGCATCAAGAGATTCTAGTAGAAGGTCACAATTCTGGTTACCAAGTACATCTTGGCAGCACCAAGAAGTATTAAGACCTAAAGAAACCATCCTGGTGGTCTGGAATAAAGAAAAGTGTGGATGAATTTGTAGCAAAGTATCATGCTAGTAACTTAGTTAAAACTGAACACCAAAAGCCCGGAAAAATTCTTCATCCTCTGATAATTCCTGAATGAAAGTGGTTCGAAATTTCTATGGACTTTGTTATGGGTTTACCTAAATCAAGGTCTAGTGCTGATTCCATTTGGGTCATTATCGATCGACTGACCAAGTCAGCACATTTATTCCTATGTGTCAAAATGATTCCAAAGAGAAAGTGGCAAAGATTTATATCAAGTAATAATCAAGCTCCATGGAATTCTAAGATCTATCGTATCTGATCGAGATAGCCATTTCACTTCTAAATTTTAACAAGTAGTGCATCAAGACTTGGGGACTACTCTAGCCATGAGTACCGCTTTTCACCCCCAGACCGATGGCCAAATGGAAAGAGTCAATCAAGTCTTAGAGGATCTTCTCCGTCTCTGTATTATAGATTTTGGAGGCTTCTGGGAAGATCACATTCCTCTCATAGAATTCACATACAACAATAATTTTCAGGCAAGTATCGTGATGGCTCCATATGAAGCTTTGGTCTAAAATAGGTAGTGTTCAATTATATGGTTCAGAATTAGTTGAAGAAACTAATCATAAGATTCAACTAATCCAGCAAAGAATCAAAGCAGCTCAAGATCGCCAGACTAAGTATCATGATGCTCATCATTGTACTATGGAATTCTATGTTGGAGATTTTGTGTATCTTAAAGTCAATCCCATGAAAGGCACGTATCGTTTTGGTGTAGCTAGGAAGCTAAGTCCCTGCTACATCAGACCTTATGAAATCTTAAAGAAAATTAGTTCTGCAGATTATCAATTGAAGCTTCCTAAAGATTTCTCAGCAGTCCATAATGTGTTTCACATCTCCTCTCTACGGAGATGTCTTTGTAATCCATCTCATATAATTCAACTTTCAGCTGTATCTCTCCAGCCGAATCTTTCTTATGCAGAAGAGTCAATTAAGATCTTAGCTCAAGATCAAAAGAAGTTGCAAAATCGCTTAATTCCAATGGTAAAGGTTCAGTGGAGGAATCGCTCTTTAGAAGAATCTACATGAGAGAAAGAGGCGGATATCAGAAGAAAACATCCCAATCTCTTGGAAAATCCAGGTATTCGTTAAATTTCTGAATTGTAATTCTATTCTTAAAAATCTAGCATGTTTTTTCCCTTAAGATGATGTTGAGGATGACATCGTTCTTAAGTGGGGTAATCTGTAACAACCATAGGTTGTCATCCTACTAATCTATAGCTTAATTAGTCCTTAATTTCAATACCATTGCTTTTAAAACATTAAGTTGAGCATATCCTGAAATTTTGAAGTCCATTGGACTTCTTTAAGTCAGAGATGACATTTTAATCAGTCTAGATGCCCTAGATTAGACCTAAAATATTTTGATCTCAAAATTAAAATCTGATTGTAATTTTGAATTACTCTCACAAATTAGCTAGGGGTGAAAGATTGGTGCAATTTGGAGATTATTTAGGCCATAATTCACATTTAATTAAAATGGGTCAATTGCATTTTAGGGCTTCCAACAAATTAAATTTAAAAATATACCCATACATGATTAAACGGTCAGGATCCACTGTGCGGACCGCGGGCGATCAGTTGTGGAGCCCGGGTCACGCGACAGCAAAGTCCCGCTGATCTTACTATTGAGCCTTTTAGATCCCATGGCCTGGATTGAATTCCGCGGAATAGAGGATCCACCGTTAGATGAATCTGCGGATCCTATGGCTAGGATCACTCTCGCCATCGATCGTTAGGATCCGACCAATCCCAGCCGTAGCGCCATCTGATCGATAGATTAGACGGCATACGAAGGTCTCGCTACTGCGGACCTTTGTCTTCCTCTCGCCCGTGCCCGACAGGGAAGATCTCTTTGTACTGCCAGCTACCAAGCCTGTCCCCCACTCTCTCATCCACCTCAGTAGGTCGTTATAACCCCCCCCCCCCCCCCACCTTAGCAAGGAACCCCAATTGGGCCTCGTGACCCAGCCGAGCTCGAATTAGAAATTCGAGAGCTCAGCCATGGCCCGATCCCTCGGGCCTCCGTGGCCTGAGGATAAGCCTCTGAAACCTTCCCATTCCTTGCTAAGGCTATAAATAGCCTTAGCATAGCTCCATTTTATCCTTGCTGATCAATTGAGCTCAATCACCCTTACGCCAATGCCGTCGGTTCGGAGCTTGTGTAGGTGCTTCCAGGAGCTCTCAAACCACTGGTAGTTGGCTCTCCTGGTGTTCAGGAGCCTTTGTAGCATCTAGAGGCTCATCTAAGGTCATCCAAACTCTCTGTCAGCTATCCCGTACCATCCCGACAATCCTGGTACCCCCGCTTGCTCGGTCTGAGCCAATTGGGCTCAGATCCTCTTCCATTTGACTCGTAATCGTGTGTATTGTCGAAATGAACCCAATGCTATTGAACTTAGGCCCTAAGATATCCCCGATGGATCGATTCAATCGATCGGGCTAAGTCATTAAGGAACGCCTCGAGTCGAGTAAGGCCCCAGCGTTCCAGCCCACCTCAAGCCCTCAGACCAAGAGGCTTCAATCCGTCTCACCTCCTCGATAGTGTAGGGATCGAGTCATGGGTCTGGCATGGCCTCTGTGGAGAGAATTGTCTCCCCATAGTAGCTCTGAGGTAAATCCTCTCGAGTGGTGAGTAAGGTCCAGGCTTCCCTGACCACCTCACATGGGGCTAAGGGGTTCAATGGAAGCATCTTGGCCTACTGATGGTGTGAAGATCGATTGAAGGTCACGGTGTGGTCAAAGCGCTCAGAATTTTACTACAGAAACCAACCCTAATTCCCTGGGTATCGGGGAAGGAAGGTTTGGGACAATGGCACTGTGCGTGCCGGGTCAGCCCATGACCCGCGCTGCGCGATAGTGCCGGGTTCCTCGGGCCCCGCTCGACCCGCGTAGTTCGGCTAATGGGCTGAACCTATTTTAAATATATATCCGATTAATTGGATTTATTTTCCTTAAGGAAAATAATCCAATTAATCCAATCATAGGAAATTATTTAAATAAAACTATTGAATGTATTAATAAAATAATTTATAATCTACTAGTCCAAACCTTATGATATTATATATCAAATTGACCAAAAACTTCTTAGGGATCTGAATATAAAATAATATTTAACTTTCAATGATTGGATTTTTTATTTTAGTCTAATTATTACAAATCTTGATTAGAGTTGATTAGCATTAATACTTATCCAAAATACATGTTTAGAGTTTCATTAGTTTCCCTATGATTAGTAGAATGAATATGCTATGTAGTTTATTTTTTTGATTTCTGTATTTCAACTTATGCCGTAATCTTGTTAAATCATGATTAGTGAAAATTAGGGTTTCTAATCATTAGATCTTAGAAAGCTTGGTCTCTGATTAATTGCATGGTTGAATGGAACTTATATGTCAAGTTGCATGAAATTCAGATGGTTAGATTTGTAATTAGGTGCTAATCCTTTTAAATTAGTTTAGGGTCTGATTAGCACTAATTACTTTCTATTTTTATGAATTTTTCTGTTATTATGTTCCATAACAGTAATGTATGTGTATTTAAATATTGTATGTCAATTTATGATGGATAAATTGAATAAACCTAACTTGAAGAACTTAATCATCTTAATTAATCTTAAGAAGTTTTAAGACTTTAATCAAGTTATTAAGACTTGATCTAAGTCTGAAATTGCCATCAATAATACATCTCTAATTCATTGATTTGATGTTTGATCTATTAATAAACACTTGAACTTATTTAGAGAAGGGTAGGGATTAAACCCTAATCTACTTTAATTAAGATCCAAACTCTTAAATTTAATTAGAATGATTTAATTATAAGATAATGCAATTGACACTATTCTAATAATGCATCTGATTTGGTATTGATCTTAAAGCATTAAACTAGAATTGATAAGGATAATAATTAAATTCATATGATTGAATAATCTTAATCTAAACTTTAGATCCTAAATTTTCTCCTATATAAGACTATTAGCATAAGATGATTAATAAAATTGTATTGATTTAATAATTGATCTAACTCTAATATTATCCATGATTTATCCTTATGATTGTAGAGTAGAATGTAATTTGATGATTTAGGCATCTGATCTGATCACTTAAATCTAAGTTAATAAATAACCCTTAAAGTGAAATAAGTGTGAGATCCTAGGGATCTTGCTTTAGATATCATCCTAAAAATATTTAAAGAACCTAAATTAATAACTCCTTGAGGTAGGAGAAATTTGTGTAACTCATTGAGATAGAAACTTAGATAATCCCATCAACCTTAGAAGGTGATCTTAACCCTCATGGTAGCAATCCCTTATAAGTTACTTAAAATGAATCTTTTTCTTTACGGTAGAATCTATATTGAGTGGTCTTCTGATCTCATCCTTGGAGCCTTGTGTAGGACTCACCTCTTATAATAAGGTTTGATAGTCTTGATAAATCCTTATGATTTTCAATAGAAATGCTAAGCCTAGATCATTGGTTGGGTATAGTATGATACACCCATAGTACTGGATTATTTCAGTAATATTCAAGAATGGCTGAGTCACTCTAAGTGAGATTTATCTTTGTGCTATCCTGCGGGCTTAGGCGGATATAACCTCACTTAGAGTAAATTAGTAATCCTAAGAGCATTGCAAATAGGGACTCATTCCTTAGTTTGATTAAAATACAATTCGCCAACAGCTAATGCCTCCTAGCGAAGATTGCTTCAATAGGTATGGCTTGAACAAACTAAGTAATACGAGTCACCCTCTTTAAAATGCTAAGTGTGGTTGTGAGTTAGGCATCTTACTGACTTAGCTTGAGATCAAAATCACTATCGGGTGATGCATTCTATCGAAGATTGCTTTGTAAGGGTGGCCTAATCAAACTGAGTGTTAAGAACCACATTTCGTGCAATTGTGCTAAACATGTGTATACAATCATCCCATCTAATGATTCTTAAATAAAACTTAAACTAATTTTCAAAACTATAGCATAGGGGTCAGAATCCTTTTAGCAGGATTCTGCACAATGGAGACTTTGGATTCACTATCAAATGTTAATGTATTTATGGATTTACTGGGTTTAACTCATGTAGTATAGAAGCATGAGCAAGAGCATGTTCATAATGTATATATTTCAATGGTGATGGTGGGTATTAGTGACAAATTATGGGTTACGGAATGTTGCATACATTGACTAGGGAATCTCCGGATGCATCGGCATCACCGTACTATCTTCCCAACTATGTGCATGTATACATTGGACCGTACGACTCATAGTTTTTAGTGATAATTCTGTTACATATATGTGGCATACTGTATTGTGGCAAATTTGGATGCATTATCTCAGTGACATATAGTATAGCATTGGACATGTTTACCTTGATTTCTGAGCACTTTATGTTTTCATTTACTTTCAGCATGCAGATTTCACTTATCTTTTATCTTGTTCAGTCTTTACATTTTCAAGTGATTCAGTTCTATTATTGCTTTTCTACAGTTTTGTTTACTTTGCTATCTATTTGTATTTGCTTTAGTACTGCTTAGTTTAGTTGCGATGTGTTAGACTTTTTGTCTGACACGGGTACTTTTGGGATCCGCCAATTTGCTAGATTCCGAGCAGCTTGTTGAGACAGGGCAGGAGGACTTATAGGAGATCTGGGAGGAGCATTTAGAGCCCTAGTGGATCCGTCTTCCACCTTTTACTTTATTATTTCTGTCTTTAGTGCTTCAGCTAGACTTTACTTTTGCATTATTGAAATCAGTTTGTAATAATTCTAGATGTATTTTACTTTTCTTTTCTGAGATGAATGCTTACTTATACTCGATAATGAATGTATTCTGGATGTTTTGCTTTAGCTTTCACACTATGTTATACTGCTACTATATCTAGTATTATGATGTGATCAGCATACTGGAAATTCTGATATTTATGACATACACTGGATTCCTTATTTATTTTGATAATCCGATGTGTGTGTTAGTATAATACTTAAGATAAATACTCTCCTCTTATCCTAAATATTGACTCTTGGTCCTACTCTTGAGATTGAGTTAGAAGCCCTTCAGTGTGGCTCATTTTATGCCTATTATTCAGGAAGATGGAGTGTTCCCTTCTTTCCGAGTAGCGCAACCGCTCCACCACCAAAATTATGATTCTCCTCACTTTTGTGCACGACGACGGGGCGGGGCGCTATAGTTGGTATCAGAGAAGTATCATAAAGTGTCAGATAATGAGTTTTGTTCCTATTTACTTTATGATATGTTCTCAGTATTAGGTCAAGATGACAAGTTACTAAGTGTAGCAGAAAGCAAACATCCAAAAGTTCATTAAATTATTTCAGAAATAAACTATGTCTAGATTGATGACACCCTAGGAATTTAATGCACATAATAATTTGATTGAAACTATGAATTTTTAATACCAAAAAGGACATCTTAGGACTTGAACGAACATTGAAGTAATGATAAAATATGAATGAAATACCTATAAGTTATGTTATTTTAGGAATGGAATACTCGCAGTCAGTATTTTGGTTCTACCTTAGGAGGTTTGACGACTACTGGGTACATGACCTCCGAGATGGCTAGATCTACGGAAGGGTCATCAATGGAGTGTCATCTCGAAGAGTTGAGGTACTAGATAAGATCCTTATGAATTCATCCTTCGAAGGCACCAGTCTTTCAGCACTCACCAGAGAATGGTTGGATTGTGTTACTGCCGCACTTCGAGAGACGGCCTGCCGGAGGAGTATCATCTGGCGATCATAGAGATCCTACTGAGGGGATCAGTGAGTTATTGATTGTATTGGGTTTATAGGAGATTTTAGCTCAAAGGGGCCACATAGTCACATATGATGACTTCTGCGCTGCATTTTGGGTAGAATATTGTAAATAGATGTTAGAGATCTTATTATGTCATTTTCTTTCATCATAGTTATATGTTTTGTGGATCCATGTATCTTCTCTTATGAGAAAGAAATGAATAAATGAAAGTATAGTAAAGTTTTATATTTGTAAAATCATATTTGCATTTACAGTCATGAATCCTCGGTCTCTATCTGCTCCTACTTCGATCAAGAATACAATCTCGTCGTCAGACAAACCCGAAGGATCAAACCCCATGGCTAGTTTGGTAAAAGCCTTAATAGAAAGTAATGCACAACAAGCGCAAGAAACACGCGCTTTGATTATCTTTGTCGGACAACAACCTGCGCCCCCATCAGGGTCCTCACACTTTGTTGGTGATGGGATCCTTCACAGCGTCCTTCGCCTCAAGATCCCCACATTCAATGGAGCATTAAATCCAATGGATACAGTAAACTGGCTCAAGATTGATGAGAAGAACCTAGCCAGTATCAAGTGCCTTAACTCAGAAGCCATCCATTTGGTTACTCACCTATTCCAAGAAGAAGCTGAATATTGGTTGGAGAATGAACGAAACAATAAGTTCGCTGACTACGAAATAGACGATATTCCATGGAATATGTTTTTGGAGGCATTCTGTGAAGCATTCGTACTGGCATCATCTCAAGCAATCCTGGAGGATGAGCTGCTCCATCTCACTCAAGGAAATAATTCAGTGTTTGACTATGAACAAGAATTTCACAGATTATCACACTTCGTTCCAGATCTACTTAGAATAGAAGCATCAAGATGCCACCGTTTCCTAAAGGGTCTAAGAGACTCCATCAAAGCCCACTTAGTATCCTGTCAGATCAAGAATCTGACTGAATTGATCAAAGTTACTCATCTTAAAGAAGGATTCCAAGGTCAATTAGACCGGAAGAGGAAGGCAATAGTTATGCAACCAAGGAAGGAGCATTTTGGTCATCATAAGATGGCAAAAGTATATAACATGGAGACTAAAAAATCCCAACCTCATAACCTTGAGTGTAAATGATTGCATATGTATGAAAAATGCTACCACTTCGGTGGTGTATATCTTACTTGTGGTCGAGGTGGCCATCGTTATTTCGACTGTGATGCTAAGAACACAATCAACGGAGTGCTCATCAATCACTCCCGACATAAGCAAGCACTCCATGCACAACCAAGGAATAGCCGAGAGCCTGCTCCTGCTATAATGTCAGCTCCTACTTCAAACTCAAAAGCAATCGTGTTGGCACAAAAGCCGAACTATGATCGTCAAGGTCAAAGGCCTCAGAACAAACGACCTTCAGCACCGATAAGGGTATATATGTTAACTCCTGCCTCTGCGCCTAAAGATAACAATGTGGTTTCAGGTACTCCTTAAATTAATTCTTATTTAGTCATTTATGTTTCTATATTTGATATTTTCTGCTTCAAAAGTATAATCCTTATCATAAATACTATAATAGGCACCTTAATGATAGAAGATAATTCTTGTAAAATCCTTTTCAATACGGGAGCGAGTCATTCATTTGTATCGAAAAGTTGGGCTAAAAACCTAAAGCTACCATATTACCGCTTAGCAACCTTGTTAAGTGTCGGTTTACCTTTCGGAGCCCGTATGCAGTCCCAACAATTTTTTAAAATAGACATTCCTATTGGTAAACAAAAATATGAAGCTAAACTGATTGTTTTGCCAATCGCAAATTTTAACATAATCTTGGGCATGAACTGGCTAAAGCCAGCATGGTGCTTCAATTAATTTCCAAAAGAAGAAGATCACCCTTGGCAGTGGGAATATGTCGCAATCATTTATAGGCAAATTTAGTGCTCAAGCATCATTAATTAACACAATGAAGACAGAAAAGGTAATTAAGAAAAGCTGTGACACATACCTTGTAACTATGTTGGGAGAGAAGAAAGAAGTTGTGCCCCTCTCCGAGAATCGAATCATTCGCGAATATCCCAATGTTTTTCCCAAAGACCTACCCGGTCTTCCTCCTATTAGAGAGGTAGAGTTTGCAATTGAAATAATTCCCGAAACACAGCCGCTGTCAAAAATTTCGTATCGGATGGCGCCTAAGGAGCTTCAGGAATTGAACAAACAGCTTCAAGAGTTGCTCGAGAAAGGTCTCATTCGACCAAGTTCGTCTCCTTGGGGAGCGCCAGTATTGTTCGTGAAGAAGAAAAATGAATCGATGAGAATGTGCATCGATTATAGGAAACTAAATAATGTAACTATCAATAACAAATACCCTCTACCTCGTATCGATGATCTATTCGATCAACTAGCTGTTTCTCTAAGATATATTTGCGATCAGGCTACCACCAGCTGCGAGTTAAAGAATCAAATATTGAAAAAACAATGTTTAGGACCCACTATGGACATTATGAATTTTTGGTAATGTCCTTTGGCTTAACAAATGCGCCGTCTATTTTTATGGATAATGTAACGCGTGTTAAAAGTGTATTTAGATAAATTCATCATTGTCTTTATCGATGATATTCTGATTTATATGAAAAGCAAAACGGATCACGAGAACCATCTGTGATTAGTACTAGAAGAGCTTCGAAGCTATGAATTGTATGCTAAGTATTCCAAATATGAATTTTGGCTTAACTCAATCGCTTTCTTGGGTCATGTCGTAAACTCCCAAGGGATCAAAGTCGATCAAAGTAAAGTGAGCGCAGTTCAAGATTGGTCACAACCAAAATCCATGACTGATATTATAAGTTTCTTGGGACTAGCAGGCTACTATAGAAAATCTGTTAAAGGTTTTTCACAAATCGTGTCTCCTCTCACAAAGTTGACGTAGAAAGCAGTACCGTTTACCTGGAGTCCAGAGTGTGAGAAAGCATTTGAATTGTTAAAAGATGCCCTTTCCACCGCATCAGTCTTAGCCTTACCTAAAGAAGGTCTCAACTACCAAGTTTATACCAATGCATCTGGCATAAGTTTGGGTTGCATACGGATGTAGGGAGAAAAAGTTATAGCTTATGCATCTCATCAGTTAAAACCACATGAAAAGAATTATCATGTCCATGATCTCAAATTAGTAGATATAGTTTTTGCTCTAAACATTTGGCATCATTATCTTTATGGCGTTCAGTGTTCCATATTCACCGATCATCAGAACTTAAAGTACATCTTCACATAGCGTGAACTTTCACACATCCTAAACTAAATTACCGACAGTGAAGATGGCTCAAGTTGATAAGAAATTATGATTTGAGCATCCAGTATCATCCAGGAAAAGTGAACATAGTAGCAAATGCACTCAATCGCCATGCTACTATCTTTCATAATATCATCAAGTTCATTAGAGGAAGAATTCTGAAAGCTCAAAATCAGGCTAGTGCGTGGTGCTATGCTAAGCACACTGATATCCATAAGTTCAGTTGAACCCACATTTCATTGCGATGTCTCCACCTCCCAAACCAAGGATGAAGACTATTTGAAGTTTAAAGTAGACATTGAAGTGGTCGTCGCTTTGATCTTCAGCTTCGAGGTAATGTAATCCATGCATCAAGAGATTCTAGTAGAAGGTCACAATTCTGGTTACCAAGTACATCCTGGCAGCACCAAGATGTATTAAGACCTAAAGAAATCATTCTGGTGGCCTGGAATGAAGAAAAGTGTTGATGAATTTGTAGCAAAGTGTCATGCTTGTAACTTAGTTAAAATTGAACGCTAAAAGCTCGGAGAACTTCTTCATCCTCTGATAATTCCTGAATGGAAGTGATTCGATATTTCTATGGATTTTTTTATGGGTTTACCTAAATTAAGATCTGGTGCTGATTCCATTTAGGTCATTATCGATCAACTGACCAAGTCAGCACATTTTATCCCTATGCGTCGAACTGATTCCAAAGAGAAATTGGCAGAGCTTTATATCAAGGAAATAATCAAGCTCCATGGAATTCCAAGATCTATCATATCTGATCGAGAATGCCATTTCACTTCTAAATGTTAGCAAGCAGTGCATCAAGACTTGGCGACTACTCTAGCCATGAGTACCGCTTTTCACCCCCAAATTGATGGTCAAATGGAAAGAATCAATCAAGTCTTAGAGGATCTTCTCTGTCTCTGTATTCTGGATTTTGGAGGCTTCTGGGAAGATCACATTCCTCCATAGAATTCGCATACAACAACAGTTTTCAGGCAAGTATCGTCATGGCTCCATATGAAGCTTTGTATGGTAGGAAGTGCAGTACTCCTTTAGCATGGTCTGAAATAGGTAGTGTTCAGTTATATGGTTCAGAATTAGCGGAAGAAATTAATCGTAAGATTCAACTAATCCAGCAAATAATCAAAACAGCTCAACATCGCCAGAGTAAGTATCATGATGCACATCATTGTACTATGGAATTTGATGTGGGAGATTTTTTGTATCTTAAAGTCAGTCCGATGAAAGGCGTGTATCGTTTTGGTATAGCTGGGAAGCAGGTCCCTGCTACGTCGGACCTTATGAAATCCTAGAGAAAATTAGTTCTGCAGATTATCGATTGAAGCTTCCTAAAGATTTCTCGATAGTCAATAATGTGTTTCACATCTCCTCTCTACGGAGATGTCTTTGTAATCCATCTTATCTAATTCAACTTCCAGCTGTATCTCTCCAGCCGAATCTTTCTTATGTAGAAGAGTCAATTAAGATCTTAGCTCAAGATCAAAAGCAGCTGTGAAATCGCTTAATTCCAATGGTAAAGGTTCAGTCGAGGAATCACTCTTTAGAAGAATCTACTTGGGAGAAAGAGGCGAATATGAGAAGAAAATATCTCAATCTCTTGGAAAATCCATGTATTCGTTAAATTTCTGAATTGTAATTCTATTCTTTAAAATCCAGCATGTTTTCTCCCTTAAGATGATATTGAGGATGATATCGTTCTTAAATGGGGGAGTCTGTAATAACTCTAAGTTGTTACCCTGCTAATCTATAGCTTAATTAGTCCTTAATTTCAATACCATTGAACTTCTTTAAGTCAGAGATGACATTTTAATCAATCTAGATGCCCTAGATTAGACCTAAAATATTTTGATCTCATAATTAAAATCTGATTGCATTTTTGAATTCCTCGCTCTCAAATTAGCTAGGGGTGAAAGTTTGGTGCAATTTGGAAATCATTTAGGCCATAATTCACATTTAATTAAAATGGGTCAATTGCATTTTAGGGCTTCCAACAAATTAAATTTAAAAATATACCCATACCTAATTAAACGGTCAGGATCCACTATGCAGACCACAAGCGATCAGTTGTGGAGCCCGAGTCATGCGACAGCAAAGTCCCGCTGATCTTACTGTTGAGCCTTTTAGATCCCATGGCCTGGATTGAATTCCGCGGGATAGCGGATCCACCGTTAGATGAATCTGTGGATCCTACGGCCAAGATCACACTCGCGATCGGTCGTTAGGATCCGAGCAATCCCAGCCGTAGCATCATCTGATCGATAGATCAGACGACATCCGAAGGTCCCGCTACTGTGGACCATTGTCTTCCTCTCGCCCGTGCCCGATAGGAAAGATCTCTTTGTACTGCCAGCTGTCAAGCCTGTCCCCCACTCTCACATCCACCTCAGCAGGTCGTTATGACCTCCCCCACCTTGCCCCCTCTTTAAGATGCTAAGTGTGGTTATGAGTTAAGCATCTTACTGACTTATCTTGAGATACAAATCGTCATCGAGTGATGCCTTCTATCGAAGATTGCTTCGTAAGGGTGTCCTAATCAAACTGAGTGTTAAGAACCACATTTCGTGCAATTGTGCTAAATATGTGTATACAATCATCCCATCTAATGATTCTTAAATAAACCTTAAACTAATTTTCAAAACTATAACATAGGGGTCAGAATCCCTTTAGCAGATTCTGCACAACGAAGACTTTGGATTCACTATCAAATTTTAACATATTTATAGATTTACTGGGTTTAACTCATGTAGTATAGAAGAATGAGCAAGAGCATGTTCATAATGTATACATTTCAATGGTGATGATGGGTATCAGTGACAAAATATGGATTACGGAATGTTGCATACATTGACTAGGGAATTTCATGATGCATCGGCATCACCGTACTATCTTCCCAACTGTGCGCATGTATATATTGGACCGCACGACTCATAGTCTTTTAGTGATAACTATGTTACATATATGTGGCATATTGTGTTGTGGCAAATTTGGATGCATTATCTCAGTGACATATAATATAGCATTGGACATGTTTACCTAGATTTCAGAGCACTTTATGTTTTCATTTACTTTCAGCATGCAGATTTTCACTCGTCTTTTACCTTGTTCATTATTTACATTTTCAAGTGATTCAGTACCCTTATTGCTTTTTTATAGTTTTGTTTACTTTACTGTCTATTTGTATTTACTTTAGTACTGCTTAGTTTAGTTGTGATGTGTTAGACTTTTTATCTAACACAGGGTACTTTTGGGATCCGCCAATTTGCTAGATCCCGAGCAACTTGTTGAGACAGGGCAAGAGGACTTACAGGAGATCCAGGAGGAGCATGTAGAGCCCTAGTGGATCTGTGTTCTACCTTTTACTTTACTATTTCTTCCTTTAGTACTTCAGCTAGACTTTACTTTTGCATCATTTAAATCAGTTTGTAATAATTCTAGATGTATTTTACTTTTTTTTTCTGAGATGAATGCTTACTTTTACTCTATAATGAATGTATTCTGGATTTTTTGCTTTAGCTTCCGCACTCTGTTATACTGCTACTATTCCTAGTATTGTGATGTGATCACCATACTGGAAATGCTGATATTTACGACATACACTGGATTCCTTATTTATTTTGAAAATTTGATGTGTGTGTTAGTCTAATACTTAAGATAAGTACTCTCCTCTTATCCTAAATATTGACTCTCGGTCCTACTCATGGGATTGAGTCAGCAACCCTTCATTGTGGCTCAGTTTGTGCCTATTATTCAGGAAGATGGAGTGTGCCCTTCTTTTCGAGTAACGCAACCGCTCCGCCGCCGAAATTATAATTCTCCTCTCTTTTGCGCGCAGTGACGGGGTGGGGCGCTACAGATCTTCTATTCCCAATTTCTTAAATATGTAATAGGGCATTATATTTATGGATGCCCCAAGGTTACAAAGAGCATTTTGGAAGGAGCGGTTTCCAATGGTGCACGGGATTGTGAAACTCCCAGGATCATTTCTCTAAAGGGGTATTCTCTGTTGAAGGATTGCATTACACTTTTCCATTAATACAATAGTCTCTTTTTTTCATCAATCCTTCTTTTCTTTGATAAGATATCCTTCATAAACTTCACATAGCTAGGCATTTGTTTTAATGCGTCAGCAATGGGGATATTAATGTGAAGGGTTTTGAAGGTTTTGAGAAATTTATGAAATTGGACATCTAGTTTCTCTTGTGCCATTCTCTGAGTATAAGGTATATGTGGAGTAAATTGGGGCTGGTTATTCAGGTGAGGTTGATCTGACTCTCCTGCTTCCCTTTCATTATCTTTATTATTTTTTATTTCATCTCCTTATTTCTCTATTATCGTTTAAGATGTTGTTTCAGTTCTCTTGGAAATTGAAGGTTGAGTAATTTTTTCACTCCTTAGAGTTATGGAGTTCCCCATTTCAGTTTCACATTCTCTTATTGCTCCCACTAGAATAGATTTTATTAATTTGTTCATAATAACTTTTAATTAATGCTCAATTCTTTTCACCATTTCTTCTTGCCTTAGGAGGATATTTTTGTGTCAATTTAGCATTGCATCAGTTTTATTCATGTATTCAGTTGTGGATGTTTTAAATTCTCTAAAGGATTACTCCAAGTTACCCCTACTCCCACTTAGATTATTTCCATAACTTCTGATTGCATTTACATTTTTCATATTGCTGTTCTCCATTTGAGTTGACTTGGGTTTCATGCTTTCTACAGCCCTATTTAATTAGGAGATTTTGTTTTAAAGCTCTATAATTTTCTGTGAATCGGATTGCAAATTGAAATCATTTTTTGATGTGTTAAATTTATCATTAGGCCATTGATAGGCATTTTCAGCCATTTCTTCTAAGAGTTCATAAGCCTCCTCCTGGGTCTTACTACTAAATGACGCTCCAGCAGCTGCATCAATGAGTGTCCTCGTTGGTGTGTTCAAACCATTGTAAAAGGTTTGAACTTGCATCCAATAAGAAAATCCATAATGTGGGCAGCGCCTCGGGAACTCCTTAAATCTTTTTCAGCTATCATATAATGTCTCCCCCTTTAATTGGTTGAAATTAGTTATCTCAATTCACAATCGGTCCGTTTTGGCAAGTGGGAAGTATTTGGCTAGGAATTTTCTAGCCAAGTCATCGCATGTGCGAATTGAATCGCTCGATAATAAATTGAGCCAACTCTTGGCTCTATCTCTTAAGGAAAATGGTAATATCCTAAGTTTAATGGTGTCTTCAGTGACACCATTATATCTAAGAGTATCACATATTTCCAAGAAATTGGAAAAAAGTGAGTTTGGATCTTCTGTGCCTAATCTCTCAAATTGGTTGTTTTGTACTATACTCAAGATAAAGGGCCTTATCTCAAAATTGTTGGCCTTTATGTTTGGTCAAATAATAGCCTAGGGTATACCTATCACTGTGGGCAGTGCATAGTCTCTGGTAAGTTAATTTCTATTTAGCAGGTTTTATTCTCTTCTAGCTCTTAAGTATGTTCATTCAATTTCAGGATCAAAAGAAATGTCTATATTTTCTCTCCAATTCATGCATTTTAAAAGTTCAGTAGATAGAACAAGTATAGCAATGTAGTTCAGCAGTTAAGTAATTGAAATTAAAGCAACTAAATTCACAATCTAACTAACAGTTAACAACAAATATAAATACAAAAAAATAAAAAGTATATGCAAGAAAGATAATTCTAAATCACTATTTACTTGTAGGTTATCCTTAATACGAAACAAGAACCACTCCCCAGCAATGGCGGCAAAAACTTGACAGACTCTAAATACACGTCTGCGCTTGCACGCAAGTGTACGTGGTCTAAAGTAATATTTGAAAGGTAAGTTCTGAGATTTATTATCATTTGGGAACGGTGTGTTTTGTTACAAAGATTTATCTACTTTTAATAATGTTTAGACTAAAATATTTTTGATTTTGTGTGGCTCCTAATTAACAATTCAAAGATATCAAACTAAATATACTATTTAGAAAGAAGGGAGAGTTGGGTTTCAATCATGCAATTTGTATTGGGACTAGTATAAGTAATTAAATTAATTCAACTTTTAATAAAAATTATTTTCATGCTAGTTATTATCAAGTGAAGATAATATTCCTTAGATTGGTCCTCTAATTCAAACTATTTCATATCTAATGCACAAGATGAACACACAAGGGTTCGATCTTGGCACATAGATCCTCATGTGATCGACAAAAGTTAATTAAGATTCCTTACATCTAAATTATCAAAATATTCATTTTAATTTAGCAATCACATGAACTTGATTCCCACACAATTAGCATGACATGCTACATGCGTTGTTTAGCTAAGGAAGTAAATTATTGGGCTGCATGAATTATGTTACGATCATCCATGAGCACTCAATAATTCCACTTCCTCATTTAACGTCCGTTGAGCCACAAAGCTTGATTGGTGACTCTCGGCTCACATGCATTGACCTCTCGCCTAAGCTCAAAGAATAATGCTGTTATGCTCAAGAACTTGTCATTGGGCTCCAAGCACTAACTCACGTATCCCTAGCTTTATGCCAATTGGTGAGCTATGGAGCTCAAAGATATTTAAGTTACAAAATCAACCTATCATTCCAATCTCAAGGCACTTGCACCTAGAATCCTAGCGCAACAAATATGTATTCGCGGTGAGGACCTTTATGTGCTTTCCTTTAAGCTTGGTATGACTAATTGATTCGATATTATTATAAAACCATTTAAAAGAAAATAGACATTCATTCCACAAGCATGCATTCTCAAGAAACATATCCATATCCAAAAGCTAAGATTTTATTTATTGAAGAAGATTTATACAAACACCAATTTGTCCCTTAACTCTTTACATGATTTCGGCCCAACCCTCCCCAAAGAGGGTTTAGCCTTCCATTACAAAAGAGATGCAGAAAATAAAAAGCAAGGGAGTGAACCTTAGCACCGTTCTACTGAAAGAAAATCAAAGAAAATTTTTTTGGAGAAATACTAGGAACAGCCCTTGCATTCTCCGGATCTCTCCTTGCTCTCCAACTTCTTCTCTCAGCTCCTTGATTTATCTTACCTTTCTTTTCTTAAATAGATTGTATTCTCCTTCCTTGGTTAGGGTTATCCTTTTCTTCTTATAGCAGCCTCAAAAATTATATTTTGGAATGTCAAAGAGAGGAACCCTCTTTACATCTCTCTCTTACTTTATTGTGCAGCCTTCAGCCCCTTTAGAATTAATTATGTCCAACCCTCCAACTTCCTCTCTTTAATGGCCTGTTCTTGATTATTCTATTGTTCCTCTTGAGAATGAAAATATTAATTGGATTTGAAGTTAAGGCGGTTATGGGAAGGCAAAAGATTTGAATTTGTGACCTTCCCTATGCTGAATTAATTGCTCATTCCTTGCTAGAATTTCGGCGAGCGCTGTGGTAGTTTTTCTTCAAATTGGATGTTAAGTGTTTACCCATTGCAGCGCGCAGTAGCGCCGAACTCGCGGGTTTGCACCCGCTGCGGCACGCGGTAGCGTCGAGCTCTCGGCGTTGAACCCACTGCAGTGTGCGGTAGCGGTCTTCCTTAATTGTTTGCTGAGTCTGGGTCTAGTGAGTTTCATTGCGACTCATGGTAGCACCGAGCTCTCGGGTTTGGCCTCGCTGCGGCTCGCAGTGGTGCCGAGCTCTCGGGTTTGTACCTGCTGTGGCCTGTGGTAGCGGTCTTCCTTAAATATTTGTTGAGTCTGGGTCTGGTGAGTACCCGCTACGGCGAGCTCTCGGATTTGGACCCGCTGCAACGCACGATAGTGTCGAGCTCTCGGGTTTGAACCCACTGCGGCGTGCTATAGCGCCAAGCTCTCAAGTTTGTACCTACTTGAGCATGTTATGGGATGCTTGGGCATGCCGTGGCGGTTTCTTCAAGATTCTTTTGTTTTTCCTAGACTTTAGCTCAACTTGTCTTTTTTCCTAAAAGTATTGGAAAACCCATCAAAGTAGACAATTCTAACATGAAATTGTTTGTATTTCTTCTTTTATTTTATTATAAATATTGGACTTATCATGTTCCATAGCTCCAGAAGACTAAAGTGCTATAGCATGCGATAGCTCCAGATGGACCGAGATCTTGACACTATAGCACGACATTGCTCGCGTTGTAAGCTTTCCTTGGAACCCTACTCCTACTCAACATTAGGACAGCAAGAACGCTTAAAATATCTATTTTTTCACAGCAAGAATTAATGAGAAACATTAAATTACTTCATTTCCTTGGGAATAAATTAATAAAAAATTGAAGTCCAAGTTTTAATAGTTGGCAGTTGGGAAGAAAGAGAAGGGCTAAGGAGAAATTATAAAAGAAAGAATGAAAAACTTAGAGATGGTTTTGATTTTAGTTTGGAGAAAGAGATATAAGGAGCTCATCCTAATATTAAGGAGGGAGAGAAGGCTGTAGATTCAAAAGAAGGAAAGTAGAAATAGAAAAGAGAAGGAAAAGAAGATTTGAAGAGAGAAGAAGACGAAGAGAATGCCAAGATTGTTCCTGAGTATTGTACTCTCATTTAGCTTTCTTTTCATTTTCCATGTAAAAGTAAAGAAAAAGCTCACCATCTCTTATAGCTTTCTTTGTTTATCCATTGTAACAGAAGCATAAACCCCCCTTGTGGAGGGTTGGGCAAGAATATGTATAAATCTTAATGTAATGCAATTGAAACTTTTCTTACCAATGAAATATATATTTAAAGCTCAAAATACTTCATATTTATTTGTGACAAGTTGGAGAATGATAAAACCTTATCAATATAAATCCTTACATTATATCCAAATATGAATCTCATAGTGATTGATGATCATCTTGCCCAAAAGCTGTGCACTTTTGAACATTAACATCGCGAATGATCACAACATTTGCTATGCGAAAAAAGCCTGTGCATTACTTTGTACAAGACCTTGATCAATTGAGCCATGAGGAAATACAACATAATATTCTCTAAGCTCCATAGCTCAGTTTGTACCATTACGAGATATGAACTTGATGCATGTGAGCCGAGAACCACCTATAGAGCTCCATAGCCCACTAATAATTTACATGAGAAATTTGAGTATGTCAAGCTATGAGTGATGCAGCATAAGCTCATTTAGCTTTGTAGCTCATTTTCTAAGCTAAATTAAGAGTAAACTCATGTGAGCCATAGGTAGAATCAAGATCATGTGATACTCAACTAAAATTGTAGATTTTATCACTTAGATATAAGAGATTATTTCATTCACTAAAAGATCACATGATTATCTATGTACCAAGATTGAACCTTATAGTTTTCATCTCAAAGCACTATATAAGATTTAGTACATTTAGTGTATCCATTAGAGAATACTAAATCTCTTGATTATGAAATTAATATTATTACAACTTACTTGACAAGGATTAGAAAAGAAGAGTAACTATGCATGAACCCATTACAAATTGCTTGTTTAACCTCAACTTTCCCCAATTTTTCAAAATTAATTCAAAACCATAGTAATTTAGGAATTATAATTTTGGAACTCCACTCGAACCAAATCTGTTGCTTAAAAGTTATTGAAACTAGGTACACTTTAGTAACAAATCTAAACACCATTTCCAGAGGATGATAAATCTTGAGTTCTCACCATCTCATATTACTTCGGACCACATACACTTGTGTGCAAACATAGACATGTGTAAGTTAGGTCTATCAAGACCCTTCTCTAGCAATTTTTGGAGCTGCTTGTTCAGTTTCTACAGTTCTTTGGGTGCCATGCGATGTGAAACTCTTGAAATAGGCTACATTCCTAGAATAAGCTCTATTGCAAACTCTACTTCCTTAACTATCAAAAGCCTAGTAGGTCTTCAAGGAATACATTAGTGAATTGGATTCTTGCAAATATGAATATTGTAATGACCCCAATATAGGATCGGAAACTCAATCCAATGTTAGGTGTTACTGTAGTACTTAATACTGAGTTAATGAGTCTTAACCCACTATTAGGCACTACAAGAGCCAATGGTCTCTAAAGAAGAAAATAAGATGCATAAACATTAAGTGATTATAAAATATTCTAGCCATCTAGAAAAGAAAGAGAAAATACAACACAAAATAGTAAAGTAAAGCATCCAGAGTTAATTAAATTTATACAAATATTTAGTCATATTGACACTCATTCTCACAGGATGCGTAAAGTAAGAGAAATAGCAGAAAGTAAAAGTTTTCAAAGTTGCAACTACTGGATCTGATCTACCTTAGATTCAAGATCCCATTCAAGCTCCTCATCTACAATATTTGGTATTTAATACAGTAGGCACAACCAAATAAGAAAAATAAGTGATTAAACTTAAAAAGTCTAAGCATATTTTAAGGTAACTAATCTATTTTAAGTTAGGTGAATATCACATTATCCATTTATAATTATTATTTAAGCAGAGCTCAATGCAGTAAAAGGGAAAGTAAACTAAGTAAATTAAAGTGATGGACAATAAAGTAAATGACTATAAGAAATAATAAAAAAGGCTATAAAGTAGAAAAAGAGGAAATTTTGGTAAAACCTGCATTGTTTATATAAGGAAAATAGGTACAACTATACTAATAAGTGTGCAGTAAAAGCAGTAAGAAAATATGTACAAATGGACATATGCTAAGTAATATAAGTGAAAACAATGTAAGCTTAAATGTAAGTGATAACAATATACACTGCAAGTAAGAAAAGGAGTTGTAAATATAGGTGAACTTGTAATATGTTCAAGTAAGGAAATTCTCAATCTCAAGGACTGAGTATAAAGTAAAGGCAGTCATAAAGGGTTGAGTATACATAGTAAAAATACTACGATAAAGCATCCATAATCACGAAGAATGAGAAAAAGTAAGAACAGTCATGAAGGAATGTAATATTTAAGTTATTTATCTTGTAAAATGTGTTATGTGGGCATAGAACAAATGTGGAGTTAAGCATGTCTGCTTAACAAAGTAAAAAAAGTTAGATCTCCCTTTACACTCATATTCCCCCTCTAGGATATATGAGGTCTCCTTATTACATCGTTGCCTGCTCGTCATAGTTCACCTTATGAAACCCCAAGTAATAGTTATAAGTTTATTTTAGGCACAATGTTTTTATGAATGTATTCAAGGATTTAGTCTCAATGCATTACAACATTCAAAGACATTTCAAAGCTAATTATATAATATTTGATATCCATTATTATCTACTTTAATTATCTATGATTAGAGCTAATCAAGCTTTTCAATTGACTTACACATTCATCGAATATCTTCATCAATTGATACATAGTAATATAAAATTAAAGGAGTTTTGAAAATAATGATTTGATTAAGGTCTTATTGATATGATAAAATAATTTATAAATATAATTGAGTTGATACAAAGAAGCATCCTATCATATTGTTAACACTACAATCATCTAACTATCAACTAACTCTTCTACGCTATAGAAATATTCTAGCTTAGATGATAAAGGTTTCTCTATTCACTATTTAAGCTACTAGATTCTTATAACTTAGACTACTTAAAAGTTTTAGCTATAAGACTCTATAGCTATTAAGCTTAATGGCTCATTATCCTTAAGGTAGAAGGTTCTCTTAACTTGTACTAGCGAGATACTTAAGTTAATACTCTATTTTTAGCATTCTATTTTAATAGCATCTTAGAGGTTCTATGCTTAAGAAGGTTCACTTATCTAATTATTTAGATTGATTTAGTCTTTAGATATAACACTAATAGGATAATTCTAGTCTAATATTATACTTAAGGGTTTTATAAGACTACAAGTCTAATATGGTATGATTTAAGGTTTAACATTACTTAAGCTATTATTATTTAACTTCACCTCACATTAAGTTAATTATTCTAACATTATGGTTCTTTTCTTGATCCTAAGGTTCCAAGACTTAGTATTACAATAACTAAGAGCCTAAGTTTAATCCCATTTTTAAATAGTTAAGGGATTCTAGACCTTATAATACTTTAAAAAATATCTAGCTTTAACTTTAGTACTTAATCATTCTAAAGGGTTCTAAATCTAACAATATTTCATCTTAAGTAAGTAATTATAAGATTTCAAGTCTAATTGATATGGACACTAAGTCCTAGATCTTACTGTGATGGCTAATACTTAGAGGATTCTAAGTCTAGCTCTTACTTAGGTGATCAAGCTTTAAGGATTTAATCATCTTCATTATCTAAGATCACTTCAAGTCTTAGTTTAGTAATATAGTCCTTCCAATAAATAACAAGCATCTTCCTTCTTTTCACCCAATATAATCACTAAGTACGCATTGCATCATTTTATTACTAGATATTTTGCCTTCAAAGCATTAAAGAGAAGATTGAGTACTAAGCTTTCTGATGAATGATTTTGCTTGACTTCCACTACAGAGTATGACTTTTTCTTTTGGCAGCCTATTGTATATCATGCTTGCTTAGCCAATTCATTCTTAGTATTATGTCAAAGTTTGCTATTGGAAGCACGATTAGTTTTGCTTCAAAATATTGTTTGCTAATGGGTATGAATTAGTCACAGAATTGATGAGCTTGCATATGGGATCTAGAGGGTAGCCCTATGCTCAAGGATTTAACTAATCAATAGTATGGTAGCAGTTAAGAATTTTGATTAATTTTGCTTAGCTTCGATGAGTGATTTTCTCCAATATCAATTATTATATTATAGGTCTTGTCATTAATGTCTAAGGTGCTAACGTATGATAACAAAAGTTTAATTGAAATAACATGGAGGAAATAGTTGAATAGATATTCAAAATAAAATTTAAAACATACCTGAAATAACTTCGCTATCCTCTGAGACAGTAGTCGGAGTAAGCATATATAATCAAGGCTTAGTGGAGAGTTATAGAGTTTGAATCGCTTGACTCTAATGATTTTGTGTAGGAATAGAAGTAGGCACTTTCCTTGGGATTTAAACAGGAGCATGTGGCGGCATAACTACATGTGCAAGAATTTGACTGTTCAAGGTTAGAGGGAAAGAGACTTGATCACTTTTGGAGCATGAGATGAAAACTCCATTAATTGTCTTTTCAAAGGTGCATGTATAGAATAAGTGGCCTTGTATGCCAGAAGTGTAATAGACATTTTCCTGATGGTAATATTTACCAAAGGGGTGGGGGCAGTTGTATTCAGAAGTAGCTACTGGTTGTTTCGCAACCACAATATGGTATAATTTTGTGGCTCTTGGGAGATTGGAGGCTTCCTTTCTAATGGGAATGAAATGAGCCCTTTATTGCTTGTTCATCTATAATTGGAAATATTATTGCCTGCCACAAGTTGAGCAAAGTGTTTGAAATGGTGGGACATAGATGTAAGGACCTGCTTTAAGTAGTAATAAGTGAAACTCTTAAACATCGAGGCCCATTTTCAGATAACGGTAGAGTTCCTGATAAGAAATCCAAATTTAAGCGTTCTTATGTAGGAGCACTCTTAGGATGGGTGACCTACTGTGAAGTTATCTTCTGTGGCAAAACTGCGAGGCCTTTCAGGCCAAAATAGATAATATCTTGGTACTTAAGAGTTTGGGCTATTACAAATGATATCAGAGCACACCATATGGTGTCAAATAGGAGCTAAGTGTCATACAGGGCAAAGTACCATTTCATGTGAACACCTTTTGAACCCATGATGGTTAAGGTGCTACATGATTATGGTTGAGCCTGTAGGGGCCACCTCTAGTCCGATCTACCCAATTGATAATTCTTGGATCTATGTGTAGATACTGATGAGGACGTCAGTTACTTAAGTTGGGGAGATTGTAAAAACCCGCTTAAGTAGTAATAAGTGAAACTCTTAAACATCAAGGCGCCTTTTTAGATAACAGTGGAGTTCCTGATAAGAACTCCAAAGTTAAGCGTGCTCATGTGAGAGCACTCCCAGGATAGGTGGCTTGCTGGGAAGTTATCTTCTGGGGCAAAACCATGAGGCCTTTTAGACCAAAGTGCACAATACCTTAGTACTTTGAGTTTGGGCTATTACATTAGATGTCCCTTAATGGAATCTCAGAGTCCCTTCATAAACCAATTACACCTTGATGCTTTTGTTCTACCAAATTTGGAGTGACTCTGGATAATCTTTTGAACTCCATTTCATAATTAGAGACAGACTTTCCTTCTTGAGTGATCTGGAGTAATTCATCCTCCAATATAGTATGTGTTGATTGAGGAATGAATTCCTCCTTGGACGCTTCAAGGAATGATTCCCATGGAATGTCTTCTATCTCATATTTATCAAACTTGGTGTTACTCTTATTTTCCAACCAATACTATACTTCATCTTTAAATAAGTATGTGGTCAAATGAATGGCTTCCAATTTTGGACACTTAATGCTTGTCAAATTCTTTTCCACCAGCATCAGCCAGTAGATAGTGTCCATGGGGTTCAATGCCCCATTTAAGTTAAGTGTTCTCAATTTTTACCAAGAAGTGAGGGGTAGATGGGGCCATTATGTTGATAATGGGAGTTTGTTGGCAATGAGGATTCTCTAAGTTTCCTGATCCTAGTGAGCCTAAATTTCAATAAAGACCTTGACCAAGCCAACCAGAGAGCTTACGTCTTCTGATCCACTAGAAGAAATGGTGTTCTTAATTATGGTAGTCATAGATGGAGAACTAGAATTCATGACTGAAAAATTAAATATATATTTAATCCAGAAGATGAATCATGAGGTTTCTTATCATTAATACTTTAATGAGGAGTTACATAAGGTAGATGGACTAAAGAGAAAAAAAAATGCAAGCAATGAACATAGCTAATAAGGTATCATAATCAACTATAATATTTTGCTACAAAAGTCACATATAAGTCATTGTAAGTAACCACGCATTGTCCTATATTGTGCTTTCTTCCTTGTTTTTGATGTGCTTTGGCCCACCATTCTTTAGCTTTTTCACACATAAGCATACCCAATATTTGAAGACGGTAATCATCTAGGCATGTTTTCTCTTAAAAAGTAGTAGTCACACGATCTAACCACTACCGAGCAAGGGTTGGGAAACAAGATCCTCTGAACATGGGGTAGTATAAGATCTTATCGAGCACCTCTAAGCTGATAGGAAATATTCCTCTAACGAATCTTCCATATAACTTATCATCATGAAAATCATTTATCCAATAGTCTCAAATAACCTAAGGTAGTAATCGAATTCATGATAGTAGTTTTCTATTCCTACAAAAGATAATTTGTTAAAATCAAGTTTCAAATTTTTTTTCTTACCTGAACTTTTAAGTGTCTTTTAACTTTTAAATTCATTCAAGTCTTAAGATGTCACTTTCCGGATGTCTTTATTTTTATTTCTGGGATAAGAATTATTGAATTGTGGATGATGTATTCTTATACTTAGTAATTGTAATCATAATTATTCTGCATAACAAGCAATTATGTATATAAGAACACTCTCCTAATCTGACACCTAATAATTTTTCTCTAATACCAACTGTAATGCTCCGAGCTAACCTCTATTGGATAACTCAGAACATTAACTAAAAATTATTCATCTTGACCTACCATTAGCTCATCACTCATACTGAGTTGATTAGGATCAAATGGGTCATCTCTAATTGTTGCAATAGTCGAAGCTAATCCTTTAGATAAAGGTAATCTCTATATCTCAAGCATTAGCTAACTTACTTCTATGCAATAGTGAAATGATAAATTATGAAGAATCAATGAATATGAAGCAAGTATCAAAAGTGTAATGATCACATTATTAAGTATAAGATAGCATAAAATCTAAGCGTAGAAGCTTAAGATTCATCCATAACATTCATCACATAAGCTAAGTAAATATTCATCTCAAAAAAAAAAGTAAAAATATCCAGAGTTATTATAACAAACCAAAATTTAAATGTTCAAATAAAATAGTCATCTCTTCTCACCATTAAAAATAATAAACTAAGCACTAAAATTAGCACTCCAATAAATGTTGCTCCTCCGTCTCTTCCTGAAGATCTTAAATCTTCTACAAAGCAGGCTCCTCAAGCTTCTCCAAGCCTGAAATATTAATTTCACATGCTAGAGCCCTAGGCAAAAAAAGATAAAATCTTATGTTATTCAATAAGTTTAAATACATTTTAGGCTAATTACAATATCTTCTTTATCAACAAAGGGATATAATGGTAAACAAACAATAAAATAGAAATCAGATTGTATAAATTAAAAGTAAAATTGGAACTATAAATCAAAATATTAAAACCAAGATATAACAATATTGAGATAAAGCAAGTATGTCGAAAGTACAATAACTGAAAATGGAACTATAAACTGAATAAAATGGGAAAATTGAACTGTAAAGTATGCCACTGAATATGCATCTAAATATGTCACAGAATATTCCATAGATATACATAACCTTGATGCCACATTGTATCCTACAAATACTAGGTGTGTTCTAAATCACACTGCTAACAGATCCTAGGTGTGCTACGCATCACATCCTAATGATATGTCATGCTTATGTGAATCATGTTATGCCAAAAGTTCAATGAAATAAGGATTAAGTAATCAAATCTAAAAAATAGAAAATATATTTTTTTTTTCTTTTTTATCTATTTATCCTATCACATCCTAATATGCATATTGATTTAAATGTCATATTACTCCGAAGTCTTATTCTTAAGAAATATCTAATTATACATAATTCAATTTCTATTTATACTTGAATCAACATATTTCAAGATCAAACTGAGAAGTTAACCTAATCTATCGCAAATTAAGAGTACATACATGACAGTCTTAAAATACGTTTGCGCTTGCACGCAAGTGTACGTTGTCTAAAGTAACAAGTGGAAAGTTTAGTTTCCAGGATTTATCGAACCTCAGGGAATTGGCTATTTTGTTACTAAGGTATATTTATGATCACTAATGTTTAAGCTATATGTGTATTGTTGAAATGAGTTCCTGAACAAGCGCGACAATTCTTAGTAGAAAATAATTATGATAAAAGGAAGAGGAGAGTTAGGTCTCTCCCACATGATATGATAAATAACTTATGTATGATGATTCATCAAGCATTCATCTTTTCTTTACTTAGTTTTTAATCAAGTGCACATTGTCCTTCTTAGAGTTTTAACTCAAAGATTTACAAGTTCAAATCTCGTGCATGAATTGAACACACAGTCGATTCTATTTCAGCACAAAGACTCTTAAGAGATTTTAGATTTTTAGTTCTCCTCTCATCTCTTGATCATAGAGATTAAGGTTATGGAGTTAAGATCTTACAAGCATCACACGCCAAGCATCACGTGCATATGCATAGTTTATATAAGGGAGTGGTTTCATTAGGCTCAATGACTATGTCACATCGTTCATGAGCAATCAATGAATCCATTCCCTCCCTCAAGTTTGCTAAGTAATAGAGCTCAATTAGTGGGTCAGCATCACACGCTTCAACTCTTTAGTTGAGCATAGATCAAGGTGCACTAAGCTCAAGAACTTTCTCACATAATTACAAATACACACACATATATGAGTGTGTGTGTGTGTGTATGTGTGTACGGTTGTGAGTATGTATACCCATATAGAGATTAGTATACACACACGCACACACACACACACACACACACACACACACACACACACACACATATATATACATATATATATATATATATATATATATATATATGTGGTTGTGAGTATGTATACCTCCCACACACATAGAGATATAACCAACACACAAATCTCTATATATAGACACAGACATACACGCACACACATCTCAGAAACACAAACACACATGTGTGCGTGTGTGTGAGATACACACATATACACACATGAACACACTCATGTATACTAATCTCTATGTGTTGGGTATATATATATATATGTGTGTGTGTGTGATAACACATACATGTGTGTGTCTATATACACTTATATATATACACACACACACTCATATATACTAAACTAATTATATGTGTGTTTGTATGTATATTTGTATTTGTGTATCTTTATGTGTGTTTGTTATACATACTCACATATTTATAGCATGTTTGTGTGTGTTTGTGTATGTGTGTATGTATATATTTATATATGATTGTGAGTATATATATCAACACACACACACATGCACACATAAAGATAAGTATATATGAGTGTGTGTGTGTGTCTATATATGTGAGTATGTATATATATATATATATATATTATGTAGATTAAAATATAAAACTAATCTCTATATGTGTGCCTATATAAATATATAAACACGCACACAAACACACACAAACACATATCTCTATGTGCACACTCATACCCTATATAGTGTGTGTGCATGTGTGTGTGTGTTTATATATATACTTATCTCTATGTGTGAGTGTGTCCATGTGTCACACTACTTATATATAGAAAAACACACATATCTCCATGTGCACACTAAATATATATATATATATATATATATATATATATATATATATGTGTGTGTGTGTGTGTGTGTGTGTGTGTGTGTGTGTGTGTGTGTGTGCGTGTGTGTGTTGGGTATACACACATACTCATTTATACACACACACACACATACACACACACTCATATATACTATATATGTGTGTCTGTGTGTTTGGGTGTATGTTTGTGTCTGTGTGTGTGTGCACAATATATATACTTATCTGTGATATAAATATATAAGATGTGTTGGGTATATGTGTGTGTGCGTGTGTTGAGTATACATACTCTCCATATATACGATGTCACACACACATACACACACATGGAGATAAGTATACTTATCTCTATGTGTGTGCACATATGTGCACATACATAAACACATAGATATAGAGATTAGTATATATGAGTGTGTGTGTGTGTGTGTGTATTTTGTGTGTGTGTGTGTGTGTGTGAAGAGCCTAAGTTCTACTTTTTGTTGTGCTTTTCCATTTGCTGATTCTATTTTTTCTCTTAATGGCGATAAGTTTATGACTTTTACTATATTGTGAACCTATTTGTTGTACGGACTCAACCATTTTTCTCTTCTCTTCTAGCTCTATTAAATGATGCCCATTGCTAAAACCACTTCTCTGATGGTGTCTTATAGGCTCTCTATTTCTTTATTATGATTTTTAGTTTGAGCATGGAAGATTATAAGGAATAGATCTTTCATTTATCCAAATTTTTGGGTTAGAGTATGGATTTGATTTCCTAAGGTGGGAGCTCGATCAATGCTGTAACTCCTTAGACTTTCTAGTGGACATGAATTTATATGATCTTCATTTTCTTCAAAGTAATTAATGAACTCATTTTCGGGATTCATTTGTAAAAATAACATATTATAATTTTATTTTGTATTTAATTATTATTTTCAAATAGGTTTGAATAAAATCTAGATTTTTAATTTATTATTAGTGGTATTAGACATAATAATGGGTTTGTGGTCAGAGGTAGTGGAATTAAGAGAGAAATTTTTATAGTTGTTAAAAGTGTTTCACCAAATATTATTAATGAAGAAACGATCCAATCTAGCAAATTTCTTTCCACTATTCCAAGTAAAAGGAGCTCCAAAGTACTTAAAATCATCAAGGCCATTGTCAAGCATAGCAACATTAAAATAGAGGACTCTCCATGACTAGATTTATAACCTTTATATTTGTTAGCATGAAGCACAACATTAAAGTCTCCACCAACAACCCAAGGAAGAGTAGATTGACCACAAGTTTTGAGAAAATTCCAAAGAGGAAAACGAACCGATTTGCCATTATAGGCATGAACAAAAGTCACAAAAAACTGAAGTTTAGAATTGTAAAACTTAATATGATTAGCTTAATCACATTGTGTAATAATCTCAGCTTGCTAAGAATCAGACCAAAAAACTCAAATATGGTTGGAATAAGAAGGAATGTATTTACCAAGATTGATAAACTGACTAAGCGCACCTATGGAATCATTTTTTATTTTAGGTTTGAAGATTGCAGCAAAATTGATTTTTTTTTCTTTAATTATATGTTTAAATCTTTTTTTGGAAGAGACATTGCCAATGCCTCTAATATTCTAACATAGAATATTCATAATTAAACTGTAGATGGACCCTGTGTAGCCATCTACAGATTATCATTGGATAATTTGAAATCATGTTCTAATGACATCAACGTATCAAATTTATTTTGGCTAAGGACAGCATCATTACAATTTTGTTTGTTAGCAAGGAAGCTTCTTAATTTTTCTTTGTAAGGGCTGTTAGGTTTCCTAGAAGCTTTGTTCTTATGTTTTTTAAGTTGAGCATTGCTAAAAATGTTATACGGACATTTATATATATGCAGTTATGATGTTTTGTTTACTTTTCAAAATTTTTATTCAGTGAGCTATTTCTTTGTATTGCTTATATATTTTAGGATGTCAGAACTTTGCTGCTATTTATATGTATCACTGCTGAGTTATTTTATTTTAATTAATATATGTCTAACCAGATTTTCTCTTTTTTTGGCTGGGGCCCTACATTGTGAAACTGACAATGGCAGATCCTCTTCAGTTGGACGATCAGGATCTTGGTGTGGAGCCATATCTGAAGGAGGAGCCTGTGGAAGAAGCAGCTATTTAGTGTTTCTATTATAAGTGAGGATGAGTGCACTTTATTTCCATTATTTGGAACTTAAATTGATGTAATAATAAAGGTACTTATGATTGCGTATTTGGATTCTATGCTTATGTTCTGAGATATATTTCTTTATACTTATGCTGTGATGCTTGGATGTTTTATACTGTAAATCACTTCCGCACTCTGTATGTTTACTTAGATAGTGACATAATATTTGATTCTATGCTCACTATTTCTCTTATTAAGTGGATTATGGATTTCATCCTAATCCAATTATAAGTGAAGGGTTAGCTAGAGTCACACACCACCCCTTAACTTAATCTTGTGGATTAAGGGGTGGGGCGCCACAGGATGGTCATTTCACCGGTAAGCCTAAATCAATAGTTTAGACTTAAACTTTAATTTTCTAGACCACTTCCAAACTTGGGCATGGAGTAGCTCAACTTGACCCGAGTGTTATTTATAGAACAAATAATTCCACCCTATCTTGGTAGGATAAATCTCTATATGAACCTACGACTTGTAATATGCCAAGTATGGGGTTCAAGGTGTCCTTCCTTGATGGGACATTTTACTTCTTAGATAGTCAGTACAATCTTATATTATAAGTCATACCTTATAACTTATAATAATAGTTCCTCTATCTAGTAGTGACTCACCCAATTGGGAAAGTGACTTCTCACTCCTCAGGATTAACTGAATTATTATGTCCATTATTAGGCAAGTAATAATTATGACTTAAGATGCTAGCTTAGCATTTCATTAGGTCCCTAACACCCTAGTTTGTTGAAATGAGTACCTTCCATATCATGTTTAAATGGAAGGTCACCACCATAGAACCATAATAGATCAAATCATAGTTTATGACTTGATAGCAGCATTATAAATTGCATTCTATTACATCATCCTAATTGGATGAGAAACCCATCATCCTGATTTATCGTGATTCAATTCATCCTTTCAATATTGAGTAGTATTTTCATGACTCGATCTATTTGACTTTCCTCTCCTTTGAAGTTGATTATTCCAATTGGTACTCACCCTCTCTAAACTTAGTAGCATTCTCCTGACAAGGTTGAGTACCTCACCAACAATAGGAGCCTTGGCTTGGATTGGCCTTATGAATGGTCCATCCTAGTTCTTCCAAGTTTGAGTTCACTTCATGGCTAGATTATTCTAGCCCATGTTTGTAAACTCACAAGTGTAGTAGCCTATCTCATTAGACTTGGTCTAATGATAGGGTATTAGCTAGCCTTAGTTATAGAATCCTTTCTAAAGTCAAAGAATATTTGTTCTTTGAAAATCTACCCTCCCTTTAAGTTGTCGAGCACTTGATTTCTAATTTGGGATTAGGATTCTTAGATACCCTTAGGAACTCTTCTTAATTGAGTCACTTGTGGTGGCTTAATGAGATAGTCTAGCACCTTTCTTGCCCATCCTAATTGGATAATGATTCCCTTTGCTCTAGCATAAACTTCCTTAAGTGATAAGTGTCACTTAACTATAATATTTAGGTTACGAAGGATCTTATTCATATAGAATAAGAAATTCTTTTTCCCAAGCAGCATAAGTCAGACCCTCAATAAATGCTTAGGTCATAATGTGACTCAAGCAACTGTTCATTCCCTTAGAATGAGCTCTCCTTCAGACTAGGATAATTTTCAACCTATAAGCCCTTAATAATCTGAGCCATATGTGTGACTTAAATATTAGCAATTGACCTAGAATCTTAAACCTAAGTCATAGATTATGACTTATGGTTATAACATAGGTCCCTACTAGGTTTCATAGCACTTATCCTTATGGATGAGTGAGCTCCTTGTCTTAACCAAGCCATGTTTCATGACTTGCATTAATGGCCTTCTGGTAAACTCTTCTTAACCTTAAGGCTAAGTATCCTAATTGAGTATTGACCCTATTTGCCTTAGTGCAACACTTAGTAAGAAGTGGATGCCTCTTAATCCAGTATGGACTAATTCATATGGTTAGTTTATCTCAACCTTATTTTCTATGGAGGGAATTAATAAAAATTCGCTGGGCTTCCTTATTAGGCTTAGCCTAATAAGTAGTCCCTTAGCCAGCTTCTAAATCCTAGACTCCATAGAAGTAAGTAGTCAAAGAGCTCTAGTTCTTTGATGTCAAACCCTTTGATTCTAATAGAATCTTAGCATTTCTTTATTCGGAGTAAGTCTTGTAACGACTTATTCATCCTTGCTTAAAGCTCTTAAGTGATGAATATCACTTAAGTATAGAAGCATAAGGATCCGTGATCCTTAAATTATCCTTTGCTTATTATACGATGTCACCAGCTAAGTGATAACCATATCCATATAGTGTTAAGTCGTGTATTATGACTTAGTACTCAATCTCAATCTCTAAGAGATACATTCAGCTTGATTGGAGGTTGACCATTCCCTTCCTTTCCTTGCCATTTATACTAAGTGATAATAATGACTTAGTAGTCAGCATTCTCTAAACCTAGTTATAATGTAGGATTCCAACAGTCCAACCTTAGACCCTAAGTCTGGGTTTCTAAATGATGAACCCTGACAAGTTCTCACCGTTCTCATTCTTGCCTTATAAAACTCACTCATGCATCTTCTTCCTACTTGAGTAATGTCGATGACGACATTATTTCTAAGTGAGGGAGTCTGTAACAACTTAAGTTGTTATCATTGCCATTTATGACTAATCTTAGCCTTAATCTTGATTCTAAGTACTAATTAAGTCATTATGAGTCAACCACCAAGACCCAATCCAAACCAGAGGTCAAACGGATCGAATCTTGATTTTGGGAATTTCAGGAACCCCAGAAATTGACATATTTATTTTGACCTCTAATCAAAAAATGGACATCGCCACTGCGTTCATTGACCCCAAATTAGCTAGGGGTGATGTTTTCTTGTCAATCGAAAGTCGTCGAAATTTTGGCGAATATTTAATAATATTTAAATACCTGAAATTGAGAAATTAAAATACTAGTCGGAATTAAAATCTGACTTTGCCGTTGCGTTCCTCACCCCTCAATTAGCTAGGGATAAATATTCGATGATTTTTTTAATCATTTAATCAATTAATAAAAAAAAAGAAAAAAAAGTTAGAAAATGTAATTAGTAAACTAATTAATTAAATTTTAATCTTCTTTATTACCTCCATTAATCCTTATCTCCTCATTTTCTCCGCCAACTCTAGCCCTAAATCCCAATCGCTCGACCCCTCCTCCCATTCGCACGCAAGAACTCTCGAGTGCCGACAACCCACTCTCGAGCGGCCTCGCCTGTTCCACCTCTCCATCTCCACGTCCGAGTCCCTCCGCCGAGACGCTTTCGCCTATCCTTCTCCAAGCACCCGCCGCCTCCTTCCTCTTGGCGCCGGTTCGCCCAACTCCGCCGTCGCGCAAGGTACCCCCCCCCCCCATCCAGCCGAGAGCAGCCGTCTCCTTCCCTTTCAGCTTGGCCGAGAGCTCCTTCTAGCGCCATCAAGCCTGTTCTCTCGATCGAAGAGGGTGGCTCTCCTACTTCTCATCCCGGTCGAACCTCCCTCCAAGCGTCTTCTTCCACGAACGTCGCCGGCGAGGTACTCACTTCACCCATTCTTCTTGCTGTACTCCAACTGATTCATACTCTCCATCACAATATCTTTTTTTTTTTTTTTTTTTTTGGTTGTGAAATATTGTTCCTAATTTCAGCATATTCTTAATCAAATTCTTTTAAGTAATTTTTGTAACTTAAGTAATTTCTACTTTCAAATATTAACATCTATTGAGTCGATCAGATTTATTAAGGTTTGATTGAATCTTAATATTTCTCGGAATGGAAATAGATCCAATTGTAAAGTATTTCATCATTTTTTTTATGCCATGTGTAAACTTAAACTTCACAGAATTGTAACTCCTGCCTTTCGAGATTTACTTAATTACATCTACTCTTCTTTTATTTATTTTCTTGTTCTTTTCTTTCGCCTGTATACGAGAGATAAGGAAGAAGATAAACTTCTTTAGTATTTACCCCATCCATTTGTTCATTAAAAATAATGTGAGTGGTTGTCACATTATTAAGCACGTTTTATTTAACTTATAAATAAATGTGTACGGTAGATATTATTGAAAATATATTATATCAAATTAATAAATAATAATTAAATATATAAAGAATTGATATAGTCACAGTTTACTATACTTAAATGAATTAATATAATTTATTAATTAATTCAGATTCTTATAAATTGATTAATTTAATTCTAGTAATCCAATTGGTATAAAATTTTATATAAAAAAAAAAAAAAGGCTTGAATGATTGTTGTGGTATAACTAACATTTAGATTAAGAGAAATAATATTTAGACCAGTTGACGTGGCACCCAAAAAAGCCCATTCAATAGAATTTTTTGGGTGCATTAAATACAAACTTAAAAAATAATATTTATATTATTTTAATATAAATAAATATACACTTGTGAAATATGTCCAAATTTTATTTGATGGGCTTTTTTGGGTGCCATGTCAGCGGGTCTGAATAACATTACACTTAGATAAATTATACTTTGGGTGCTTAATAAATTAAATAAAATAGTTCATTTATTCTAATATATATATATATATATATATATATATATATATATACCGCAAGCAGGAAATAATATGCATGTACGAATAGTTATATTTTTATCATAGATAACTACTCGAACAAATATAACTATAGTAGATAATCTAATGGCAGTAGGTTAGTTAAACTAAATAAGATTACTTAATAATTTGATTAAATTATCAATTGGATTTCATGAATAATAATTTAACAGATAAACAACACATCTATATATAGTATTATGATCGGGTTACTTCGACTATTAGTTACTCTTAAATATTAACTAACATAGACTAATTAACTGTATTAATCTACTAAAGTTTAAGCAGTGAAATTGTATCTTAATTATTATAGTTTAATCGTCTTCTTTAATTAATTAAGATAATTAAAACGATTAACACTAGTTGTATTTAATAAATTAGTTTTGTAGCTAGAGGATTTATTAATTGATGCTAATAAATTTTATTTGATTAATGAAATCTTAAGATAAACGAATTAGTTAGTATCCAATAGTAATTAGTTCAATGTACATAATTAATTAACAGGAAACATATATATAATATATATATAATATATATATATACATACTATATATATATATATATATATACATATAATTGTATAAAGTCATTTACAACAGATCTGAAACTCATTAATAATAGGTGTAGAATTTCATTTAAATGACTAAGATAGTTAAAATAAAATTAAAGATAAGTCAATTAATAATTAATCTAGACAGTAAATAAAGAGGGAATTTAATTAAGCAAGAATGATCACATATTTAAATAGTAATATCACTTAAATAATTAGGATAATTAGCTTAATATCATTGAGCCTATAAAATATAATAAAATTCACTTAATATGAATGGTAAAAATGACGGATTGAATAGTAATGAGCAGATTAAATAGTAAAAATAGATGATCGAATAATAGTGGACTTATGAGTTGAATTACACATTTTCTTTTTGGTGCAAAAATTAAATACGTATTAAGATTCATGATGGGGACTCACCTCCCATCATGCCTTTATTAGATCTTCTAATCTTTCAATTAAGCTTTTCAATCAAATTGACTAAACTTCAAAAGATTCCTCTAAGTCCTTTCTTAAGGATCTTTCACATCACATTAAGATTATTCCTGAGACTGAGATTAGATCATAGGTTAGAGTTCATTTATTCGGTAAATGGGTTACTCATTAGATGAAATCTTGGTTTTATTAGTTTCTAGAATTTTACAACTTATTTTGATTATTTTGTCTTTTAACTTTAGATTTAAGATAGGAGATTCATCATATTAAGTTTTATTACTTAATAGGATTTGCCTTAATTAGTAGATCACTATTAGAATAAAACCTAGATCTTAGTTCTTATCCTTTTGGATTATGTGATTAAGCCAACCTCGGGGTGTTTAATACATAATCTATAGTTTAGAAGATCTTGATCAGATCTTAGATAAGACGTCTAAATTTATAAAAATTAGGACGTCTGATTTATTGTTTTAACTTATAATCATCATATGATTGAGCTAGATTAGAATCTAATCAGTTCTAATCCTTTTTAACTTATAAGGATGAGTTTCTAAATTACACTCGATAGTAGGAAAATGGTGATCCTGAACTTGTGTAACTTGGAATAGTTAGAATGGTTAATTAGAAAACAAATGATATCACTATATTAGTAAAGTCCTTTGCTTATTTGATTTATTTTGTTGCTATGCATTCCTTGATATTCGAGCCATTTTCCTTGGACATGTCATACAGGAGAATATTATCGCATGAAAATGAAAACTTAGATATTAGGAAAACATTTGCATTTGGTTTCAGTTTGTGGCGGATTATGGTGCACATTTACTCCAATGGACAGGGGTAAGGAGAGATCATGATGCTTAACATAATTTATTGAGGAGAGTATGTTAGGCTTGGGACCTGTTTAGTCTTGCAGACGTGCTTGACTCCACAGTTATTTCTGAAATTGTCCATAGAAATAAAAGTAAAATAACTTAAAGATGTTGCATAGTATTATATGCCTCTTCAGTTACACGGTATTATTGAGATTTGTTGCCGTAGCCTAAAAAGGCTATGGGGATGGATATATGTATATATATATATATATATATGGGCTAGATTGGCCAATTCTTCTAATATGACAGTTAGTACACAGATATTTAGATTCATGTACAATTTTGATACTTGTCTTACTTTTTAGTATTTTTATTCAGTCAGCTATTCCTTTATTCTGCTTATATATATTAGGATGTTAGAATTTTGCTGATATTATATGTATCATTTCTGAGTTAAGTTATTTAATTTGCATATTCCTTTTGATCACCAGCATGTTTAGGATGTAGATTTTTCTTTCAGCACTTGTTTAGTTATTTATATATGCCTACCCTGTTTAACTGATATTTGAGGCATATCTTAGCCTCCTTTTTTCTTAGGTTATAAATGTTGTTTATAATTTTTCCCTTTCTTATTATATTGCTAGTCACTCCCATTTTTGATATAAATCTTGCTTAGAATATGTAAAAATGGTGATATTATAAAACACATAAAACTTATCAGCATAAATATACTTAGATAATTGTCTAACACAAGATTTTTCTCTTTTTTGGCTAGGGCCTTACATTATGAAACAAACAATGTCAGGTATTGAGCAGCTTGAGGATACTGTACCCGAGGAGGAGCCTTACTTAGAGGAGGTGCAACAGCTCAGACCAGAGGATATTTAGTTACTTAGTTTTTATATGTGAGGATGAGCGTATTTTCACTTTCAGTACTTAAACTTTAAATTAATGTAATAATACAGGTACCTATGACTATGTTTGGATTACTATATGCTATTATTTTGAGTTATATTTCATTATATTTGTACTGTGATGCTTGGATGTTTCTTATTTTTAATTAACTTTCGCACTTTGTATGTTTTACTTAGATATTGAGTGATATTTGATTATGTGCTTACTCCTTCACTCATTAGGTGGATTGTGAATTTCATCATAATTCAATGATAAATGAATGGTTAGCCAGAGTGACACGCCACCCTAAGCCTAATCATGTGGATTAGAGAGTGGGGCGCCACAGTGGCACACCGCCCCTTGATCTAATCCTGTGGATAACCAGGGGCGGGGTGCCACATTAATATAAACTGAATATATGGAAATGTAAAGTTCTCTCTCTCATTGAAATAAAAAAAAGTAGCTGAAGTAAAGGCTAAATTGCTGGCTCCTGTTAGCACACATACCGCTCCTTGAATGTCAGTTCCTCAAACCACTACTGATATTATATGTCATTTTCATATGCTGGAGCCCCATCCAAAAAAATATTTTTAGTATTAGACAATTGTCTAAGTATATTTTAGGTTATTTAATTTATTTTGCATTTGATAGAATATCATAATAATTAATTAAAAGCGGTGCAACAATGCCAGATACAAAAATGACTAAAAGTAAAGGCTGTAAACTATAACTAAATTGTAACTAAGCAAAAACTGAAGTGTGATAATACGTACCATATCTATTGAGCTGCTACAAAAAATGTAACACATACATAGTACAAGAAAATAGAACTGTAATATGACAATGAAATACACAAGAGAGATATGCTAATATACTTGTATTATAATTGAAGTGATGAGACAAACCTGCAAATTTATAATAACAATTGAAATATTTGAACAAATATTGAGAGTAAATGCTGCTAAAAATAAATACTAAAAAGCTAAAATAACTGATTATAAATCTAAGTAAAATTGTATTATCTTAATAGATATTGAACTAAATTAATTTGAAACACATATACAATTGTCTGTTTTATCTTATTTTACTTTTGCTCTATGGGCATGTGCAAAAGCAACTAAAGAGTCAAACACATTTGCTAGATTATTTGAAAGTACGGATTCCTGTCAACATACATGACTCTCCTTAGAAGTATATGTAGTCTCCTTTTACCTCCTATAGTCCAATTATTAACTATAAAGTGCATGTACAGGCTAATCCTCCTACAGTGAACCCTCCAGTATGCCAAATAGTTTCTTAATTTACTAAATTTTTAATTTCATGAATAAGTATCGTATTTTATCCAACAAGAATCTAAACTCCAAGTAATGTTGCATCAAAATGTTTCAAATAATTAAATGTAGTTGTGATATCTGTTGGTGTCTAATTATCCTAATTAACTTATCTTTAATGATTGACCATAATTATTGATTAATTATTTAGTTATTTACTCTGAAAATGCATATATTCATGAATTATCTAGTATCCTCTGATCTATATCTATAAATTGGCTGATCTGATATGATGTTAAGACATATATGTGCTTTAACCTGAATTTTGATCTATTTGCTAAGTTTAATTAATGTATTAATCTAATCTAATCTAACATTATGGCTATCATATATAGCTAAATCTACTTGTTGAATTTAATGATAGTTCCTCTATTGATGTTAGACTATCCAACTTACAGATATTATTCTCCATGGTTTTTATTTAGAAGCTAAATTTTCATTTTTTATCTATCATAGTATTTAGATTAAGCTACTTAAACTTAGATCCTGAATTGGATAAAAACTTTTAAAATATTATATAGCTTGCATTTGATATCCCTAACTTCACAAACTAATAAAATTTATTTGTTTAATCATTTTAAATTAATTAGGGGTCTAATCATACACTTGCCGGGTTAGTACTAAATGAGTGTGATGGCTCCTACCTGTACCGGGTTAGTACTCATACTAATCCGGCAGTAGATATCTGATCAATCACTGAGTATAATTCTAGTTATGCTTAGGCCAAATGACATATATAAGCAAAAGGCAAATGTGTGAATGCTAAGACATTCATCCATATCCATACATCAATAAACAAAAATAGAAAAATAAAACTAAGTTGTACAAATTGAAATAATATGCAGATAAGTAAATGCTCTTTCTTACAAATAGGCTACTAGCTCTTACTCGTGCATCTGCACCTCCTTAAAAGTTGAATCTTCGAACATCTCATGATTTGACATGTCAATTTCACACGCTCACTAAACTACATATTTTAAATAAAAAATTTAACATCTTTTTATTTATAAGAGATATTAATAAATTTCTTTTATTAAAAACTATAAAAAGCTGATTTTTTACTTTTTAATTTATTTGCTTCATAGGAGCCCTCATAAAAGATAAAAATAAAACAAAAATTTTTGAAAAAAGAGTTATAAAACACATGAATTTTGTCTTTTATCAATAATTAAATAAATTAATCATTTGCATAATATTAAAGAAAGTAATGTGAATTTCTAAACTGTACTTAAAATTTAAAGTTCTTATGAAGTGATGTTTTGATTTGCGAAAGAATTATTTTTGGAATAAACTTTGCATCTAATTTCATTCTCGTAATAAGAAATAAAAATAATATAAGATTATATAATTTAAAACATCTTACATAAACAATAGATACATGCTTAAAATAAGTTTTGTGTTCAAATTTCATTGACCACTCATTGCTTTATATTTAAACCTCAATAGAAACTGTGCCACAATTGATCACCCATGATAGAAACTGTCCGCAAGCTAACAAGTATACATTCTCCATTGAATCTAAACTCTAGCAACAAAGGATCATCATGAAAAAGCACAAGAAGCACTAACCTCAAAATAACAATGAAAATCAAATAGGAGCCACACTTAATACATTTGTAGATTCTGATGTTTCTCCCAAAGTATCTATAAAACTGATTAAGAATCAAGAAGAGCCTGCCCTCGAGCATCAACGAGTACCCCTTATCATCATAACCCTTCATATCCTCTAATGTTTGTCTCATGGTTAATATCCAATCTCTTAGCAACAACATACTAAAAATGTTCACTTAAGCATTAATAGGCTTTACCCATTGTCAAAATATTATATAGTTCCTTTCAATCCAAATGCAATAAGCAAGGAAAATATAAAAATAATATGATTATGCCTACAAGAGGGTTAACATATGTGAAATTTTATATATATTATGTTAGAACCTAAAATTATGATAATCAGCAGACATGTTTAATTCACCAAGGTTCGAAAATTTGACTACTCGAATGAAGTTATTATTAATATTATTATTTATTTATTTTCAAAATAAAAATATTTAATTTTTGGAGTATAACTTATTTGTATATTACTTTTATTACTATTTCAATGATTGCTCAATATTGATTTGTAGAAAAAGTTATAATATTCTTTAAAAGAAGAAAAGTGGTCATTTCATTTACTTTAATTTCCTGTATTTCTACTTAAATTTCATTTCATACTTTCTGCTTATTTATAATGCAATTAATAATATCCAAAGTACTTAAAGTTTTTTCTAATGAGTGTTCAACCAGAATATTTTTGTTGTAGATGCCAAGTCAGGATGTCGCTGAAGAACTGGAACTGTCCTTAATAATCAACAATTGCATTTTAATTTTCTTGTTTCTTTTTTGTATTTTAAATAAAAAAAGTCTACACTTATAAATAGTGTAAATTACCATATCATAATAAAATATGAACTTTTTCTTGTTTTCAAATTGATTAAGCAAATATATATGATATTTTTTATGTTATTATTCAAAATCATGGTTACAATCTTTGGCAAAGCCGATAGATACCCTAATCCCCATGCCCCCATTGTCATGAGAATTGGGGGACCTCACTGGTTGTATATAAGAGCTAGAGTTAGAAATAACTTGGAATAATAATTTAAAAATCTAGATTTTGTTCAAATCGATTTGAAAATAATAATAATATACAAAATAAAATTATAATATGTTATTCTTACAAATGGATCTAGAAAATGAGTTCATTAAATACTTTGAAGAAAATAAAGATCATAGTGAAGTAGATTCATGTCCACTTGAAAGTCTAAGAGTTACATTATCGATCGAGCTCCCACCTTAGAAAATCAAATCCAAACCCTATCCTAAAAATTTAAATAACTGAAAGCTCTATTCCTTACGTCTTCCATACTCAAACTAAAAATCATAATAAAAAAATAGAGAGCCTATAAGAGACCATCAGAGAAGTGGTTTCAGCATACGGGTATCATTTAATAGAGCTAGAAGAGAAGGGGAAAAAGGGTTGAGTCCATACAACAAATATGTTCATCATCCAATAAAAGTTTGAAACTTATCGCCACTAAAAGAAAAAATAGAATCAGTAAATAGAAAAGCGCATCAAAAATGTAGAACTTAGGCTCTTCCATATATATATATAAATAAGGGTTAGGGTTTCCGTTTTCAGGTTGGGGTTTCGTCGCTGGGCGATTCTGAGGCGATTTAGGGCATCTGCCCTTTCGGCGTTGCCGAGGGCCGTGATCCTTTACTTGCTTGCTTGTAGTCGACATGAGCGTTTCTTCTCTTCAGCTCAGCTACTTTCTTCTCAGGCCTTCTGGTGATATCCTGAGCCTCCCTTTTCTTTTTTGTATGCATTTATATTGTTTTAATGGATGAACATCGTTCTATTAGATCCTTTAGAGATATGGTTGAGCATGCTAACTCGTCAGTTTCTAAATCTATTTCTTCTTTTCACGGTTCTCCTGCATTATTTTCTTATGATGAGGAAATTTACTCACTTGCTGCTGGGCACTCTCTCACATTGGTAGGTAAATTTAATAATCAAAAACCTAATTTCAGGCTTGTTTCGAGTTTTATTCTAGGTCTTAAGCTAACCGGACCTGTTTCCATTAGGGCTTTTGATTCTCACAAAGTCTTTTTCGGCTTTTCTTCCGATTTGGACTATGCGAGGGTTTTTGCAAAAGGAACTTATGATTTAAAAGGAAACACCATGAAATTTGCGAAATGGGATCCATATATAGATGTGATTGTGGATTCTCCAATTGCTCCTGTTTTGATCAATTTTCCAGGGCTTTGTCTTCACTTTATTAAAAAGATATTTTATTTAACATTGCCAAGGATATTGGCTCTCCTATCCAACTAGATAGAACACAGTGTTGGAGAGGAATGTGGTTGCTTTGAGGGTTCTGGTTGAACTTAACTTATCCCACTCTCTTCCAGATAAAATCTGGTTAGGTTCGGCTGAAAGGGGTTATTTCCAAACTATAAGTTATGAAAACTTACCTCTTTACTGCAATTGGTGTCAATCTATAGGACATAGTCTAGCACAATGTCCACACACTCATAGTAATAGTCTTGTTAGAAATAGAGTCAGAGAAATTGTTCATCTCTCTAACTATTAACACTTCTCTAAAGGTTAGTGAACTCTCAGGTAATGGAATGAATATGCTGTAAATGGATCAAACTTCTGACTCTATTTTGCCTGAGATTACTTTTGGAAATTTTTAAAATACTGTTGCTACTTATAACAATTGTGCTTTGCCAAATGTTTCAAATCAAATTGATGCTACTAATGTGGTTTTGTGCAAGTTTCTATGGATACTGAGCAGACTAATCAAAACATTGAAAATGAATTACAAGGGGCTATTAATTATGCTGTCAATGTGCAGCATATTGATGAGAATGCTTTATTAGTCCCAATTGAGAAGGTAAACTTAGTTAACAATCTCAATTTACATTTTGCTGGTCACAAGGCTGAGCACAGATTGGTTAACTCTTCAGTTTCTATCTATTGATAATGCTGCTGATTATAATGTTTTCAACAATAAAAATGATACTGCTGTTACAACTAATGCTACTATAGTTATGTTAGATGCTATTAATTTAAATAGAATTGATAATACTAATCATTTTGCTACACCTGATGCCTTAAGTATCACAAAGATAAGGAATGATGAAAATATTGTTGCTACAAATGTTGTTATACCAGAGGTTGTTAGTATTTTTACCATTGATGCTACAAACAAAAAATCTGCTGCTTTTGATATTAATGTTAATGAGAATTTTATCATTGAAAGTGCAGTTTCTATCAATAATAACACTATTAATGTGATAAATCAATTGCTTATGATATTGCTGTCAATGATAATGCTGTTGCTATTTTTGACAAATATGGTGCTATATCGGTTGATGTTAATATTCTTACCTCTAATGCCACCAAAAAAAATTCTGCCGCTTATGATATTACTGTTAATGAAAATTCTATCATTGAAAGTGCTGTTAATATTAACAATAACATTGTTGCTATCACAGATAAATCTGCTACATATGATATTATTGTTAAGGATACTGTTGTTGCTATTACTATAAGTCTGTTGTTGATACAAAGTTTTTTAGCATTGAAAATAATGTTCCTCATAAACCGGTCGATGTTGTTCTTAATGATAATTATATCGATGAAAATGCTGTTGCTGTTAACGATATCACCGGTACTGTCACTGATAAATCTGCTGCTTATGATATTGATGTTAATGATATTGATGTTGCTGCTATTGTTAAATTTGTTGCTGTTAATGATAACACTGCTACTGTCAATGATTAATCAGCCACTAAGATTACTAGCATTAGAAATAAAGCTATGGCAAAACCTGTTGACACTGGAAACATGATTGTTGTTTTAGTGCTTAATGATAATTCTAATGCTCAATTAGTAATTAATGTTGTTGTTACCAATGATATTTCTTTTTTTGAATCTGCTCATGTTTAGGATTTATGCATCACTAATGAAAGAAACTTTAACATTCATAAAACTGATGATGATAATTTTATTTAATTTATTAAGCACCCAAAGTATAATTTATCCAAGAGTAATGCTATTTAGACCCGTTGACATGGCACCCAAAAAAGCTCATCAAATAAAATTTGGACATATTTCACTAGTGTATATTTATTTATATTAAAATAATATAAATATTATTTTTTAAGTTTGTATTGAATGCACCCAAAAAATTATATTGGATGGGCTTTTTGGGGTGCCACGTCAACGGGTCTAAACATCATTTCTCTTAATCTAAATGTTAGTTGTACCACAACAATCATTCAAGCTTTTTTTTTTTTGATATAAAATTTTATACTATTTGGATTACTAGAATTAAAATTAATCAATTCATAAAAATTTGAATTAATTAATAAATTATATTAATTCATTTAAGTACAGTAAACTGTGACTATATCAATTCTTTATATATTTAATTATTGTTTATTAATTTGATATAATATATTTTCAATAATATCTACCGTACACATTTATTTATAAGTTAAATAAAACGTGCTTAATAATATGGCAACCACTCACATTATTTTTAATGAACAAATGGATGGGGTCAATAGTAAAGAAGTTTATCTTCTTCCTTATCTCTCACATACAGGCGAAAGAAAAGAAGAAGAAAATAAATATAAGAAGAGTAGATCTAATTAAGTAAATCTCCAAAGGCAGGAGTTACAATTTTGTGAAGTTTATGTTTACACATGGCATAAAAATAATGAAGAAATAATTTACAAGTTGATCTATTTCCATTCCGAGAGATATTAAGATTCAATCAAACCTTAATAAATTTGATCGACTCAATAGATGTTAATATTTGAAAGTAGAAATTACTTAAGTTACAAAAATTACTTAAAAGAATTTGATTAAGAATATGCTGAAATTAGGAACAAAATTTCACAACAAAAAAAAAAAAAAAAAAGATATTGTAATGGAGAGTATGAATCAGTTGGAGTAAAGCAAGAAGAAGGGGTGAAGTGAGTACCTCGCCGGCGACGTTCGTGGAAGAAGACGCTTGGAGGGAGGGTCGACCGGGATGAGAAGAAGGAGAGCCGCCCTCTTCGATCGAGAGAGCAGGCTTGATGGCGCTAAAACGAGCTCTCGGCCAAGCTGAAAGGGAAGGAGACGGCTGCGCTCCGCTGGATGGGGGGGGGGGGCGGGTACCTTGCTCGACGGCGTAGTTAGGCGAACCGGCGTCAAGAGGATGGAGGCGGCGGGTGCTTGGAGAAGGATCGGTGAAAGACTCTCGGCGGAGGGACTCGGACGTGGAGATGGAGAGGTGGAAGAGGCGAGGCCGCTCGAGAGAGGGGGTATCGGCACTCGAGAGTTCTTGCGTGCGAATGGGAGGAGGGGTCGAGCGATTGGGATTTAGGGCTGGAGTTGGCGGAGAAAATGAAGAGATAGGGATTAATGGAGGTAATAAAGAAGATTAAAATTTAATTAATTAGTTTAATAATTATATTTTCTAACTTTTTATTAATTGATTAAATGATTAAAAAAAATCACCGAATATTCACCCCTAGCTAATTGAGGGGTGAGGAACACAACAGTGAAATCGAATTTTGATTACGACGAGTATTTTAATTTCCCAATTTTCTGGGTATTTAAATATTATTAAATATTCGCCAAAATTTCGATGACTTCCGATTGACACGAAAACATCACCCTTAACTAATTTGGGGTCAATGAACGCAATGGCAATGTTCATTTTTGATCGGAGGTCAAAATAAATAGGTCAATTTCTGAGGTTCCTGAAATTCCCAAAATCAAGATTCGATCTGTTTGACCTTTGTGGTCTTGGTGGTTGACTCATAATAATTTAATTAGTACTTAGAATCAAGATTAAGACTAAGATTAGTCCTAATTGGCAATGGTGACAACTTGAGTTGTTCCAGACTCCCCCACTTAGAAATGATATCGTCCTCGATATCACTCAAGTATGAAGAAGAAGCATGAGTGAGTTTTATAAGGCAAGAATGAGAATGTGAGAACTTGTCAGGGTTCATCATTTAGAATCCCAAACTTAAGGTCTAAGGTTGGACTGTTGGAATCCTACATTACAACTAGGTTTAGAGAATGCTGACTACTAAGTCATTATTATCACTTAGTATAGATGACAAGTTAAGGAAGGGAATGGTCAACCTCCAATCAAGCTGAATGTATCTTTCAGGGATTATGGATTGAGTACTAAGTCATAATACACGATTTAACACTATAGGGATATGGTTATCAGTTAGCTGGTGACATCGTATAATAAGCATAGGATAGTTTAAGGATCACAGATCCTTATGGTTCTATACTTAAGTGATATTCATCACTTAAGGGCTTTAAACAAGGATGAATAAGTCGTTACAAGACTTACTCTGAATTAAGAAATACTATGATTCTATTAGAATCCAAGGGTTTGGCATCAAAGAACTAGAGCTCTTTGGCTACTTACTTCTATGACGTCTAGGATTTAGAAGCTGGCTAAAGGAACCCTTGCTCAACGGTGGAATTAGGCGAACCGGTGCCAAGAGGAAGGAGGCGGCGGGTGCTTGGAGAAGGATCGGCGAAAGCCTCTCGGCGGAGGGACTCGGACGTGGAGATGGAGAGGTGGAAGAGTCGAGGCCGCTCGAGAGAGGGGGCGTCTGCACTCGAGAGTTCTTGCGTGCGAATGGGAGGAGGGGTCGAGCGATTGGGATTTAGGGCTGGAGTTGGCGGAGAAAACGAAGAGATAGGGATTAGTGGAGGTAATAAAGAAGATTAAAATTTAATTAATTAGTTTAATAATTATATTTTCGAACTCATTTTTTATTAATTGATTAAATGATTAAAAAAAATCACCCAATATTCACCCCTAGCTAATTGAGGGGTGAGGAATACAACAGTGAAATCGAATTTTGATTACGACGAGTATTTTAATTTCCCAATTTTCTGGGTATTTAAATATTATTAAATATTCGCCAAAATTTCGATGACTTCCGATTGACACGAAAACATCACCCTTAACTAATTTGGGGTCAATGAACGCAATGGCAATGTTCATTTTTGATCGGAGGTCAAAATAAATAGGTCAATTTCTGGGGTTCCTGAAATTCCCAAAATCAAGATTCGATCCGTTTGACCTTTGTGGTCTTGGTGGTTGACTCATAATAATTTAATTAGTACTTAGAATCAAGATTAAGACTAAGATTAGTCCTAATTGGCAATGGTGACAACTTGAGTTGTTCCAGACTCCCCCACTTAGAAATGATATCGTCCTCGATATCACTCAAGTATGAAGAAGAAGCATGAGTGAGTTTTATAAGGCAAGAATGAGAACGTGAGAACTTGTCAGGGTTCATCATTTAGAATCCCAAACTTAAGGTCTAAGGTTGGACTGTTGGAATCCTACATTACAACTAGGTTTAGAGAATGCTGACTGCTAAGTCATTATTATCACTTAGTATAGATGACAAGTTAAGGAAGGGAATGGTCAACCTCCAATCAAGCTGAATGTATCTTTCAGGGATTATGGATTGAGTACTAAGTCATAATACACGATTTAACACTATAGGGATATGGTTATCAGTTAGCTGGTGACATCGTATAATAAGCATAGGATAGTTTAAGGATGACAGATCCTTATGGTTCTATACTTAAGTGATATTCATCACTTAAGGGCTTTAAGCAAGGATGAATAAGTCGTTACAAGACTTACTCTGAATTAAGAAATACTAGGATTCTATTAGAATCCAAGGGTTTGGCATCAAAGAACTAGAGCTCTTTGGCTACTTACTTCTATGACGTCTAGGATTTAGAAGCTGGCTAAAGGAACCCTTGCTCAACGGTGGAATTAGGCGAACCGGTGCCAAGAGGAAGGAGGCGGCGGGTGCTTGGAGATGGATCGGCGAAAGCCTCTTGGCGGAGGGACTCGGACGTGGAGATGGAGAGGTGGAAGAGTCGAGGCCGCTCGAGAGAGGGGGTGTCTGCACTCGAGAGTTCTTGCGTGCGAATGGGAGGAGGGGTCGAGCGATTGGGATTTAGGGCTGGAGTTGGCGGAGAAAACGAAGAGATAGGGATTAGTGGAGGTAATAAAGAAGATTAAAATTTAATTCATTAGTTTAATAATTATATTTTTGAACTCTTTTTTTATTAATTGATTAAATGATTTAAAAAAATCACCCAATATTCACCCCTAGCTAATTGAGGGGTGAGGAACAGAACGGAGAAGTTGGATTTTGACTCCGACGAGTATTTTAATTTCCCAATTTTCAGGGTATTTAAATATTATTAAATATTCGCCAAAATTTCGATGACTTCCGATTGACACGAAAACATCACCATTAGCTAATTTGGGGTCAATGAACGCAATGGCGGTGTACGTTTTTTGATCGGAGGTCAAAATAAATAGGTCAATTTCTGGGGTTCCTGAAATTCCCAAAATCAAGATTCGATCCGTTTGACCTCTGTGGTCTTGGTGGTTGACTCATAATGGTTTAATTAGTACTTCGAATCAAGATTAAGACTAAGATTAGTCCTAATTGGCAATGGTGACAACTTGGATTGTTACAGACTCCCCCACTTAGAAATGATGTCGTCCTCGACGTCACTCAAGTATGAAGAAGAAGCATGAGTGACTTTTATAAGACAAGAAGGAGAACGTGAGAACTTGTCAGGGTTCATCATTTAGAATCCCAAACTTAAGGTCTAAGGTTGGACTATTGGAATCCTACATTACAACTAGGTTTAGAGAATGCTGACTACTAAGTCATTATTATCACTTAGAATAGATGACAAGGAAAGGAAGGGAATGGTCAACCTCCAATCAAGCTGAATGTATCTTTTAGGGATTATGGATTGAGTATTAAGTCATAATACACGACTTAACATTGTATGAATATGGTTATCACTTTGATGGTGACATCGTATAATAAGCATAGGATAATTTAAGGATCACGGATCCTTATGGTTCTATACTTAAGTGATATTCATCACTTAAGAGCTTTAAGCAAAGATGAATAAGTCATTACAAGACTTACTCTGAATTTAGAAATGCTAGAATTCTATTAGAATCCAAGGGTTTGACATCAAAGAACTAGCACTCTTTGACTACTTAGTTCTATAGAGTCTAGGATTTAGAAGATGGCTAAAGGAATACTTATTAGGCTAAGCCTAATAAGGAAGCCCAGTGAATTTTTATTAATTCCCTCCTTAGAAACTAAGGTTGAGATAAACTAACCATATGAATTAGTCCATACTGGATTAGGAGGCATTCACTTCTTACTAAGGGTTGCACTAAGGCAAATAGGGTCAATACCCAATTATGATACTCAGCCTTAAGGTTAAGAAGAGTTTACTAGAAGGCTATTAATGCAAGTCATGAAACATGGCTTGGTTAAGACAATGAGCTCACTCATCCATAAGGATAAGTGCTATGAAACTTAGTAGGGACCGATGTTATAACCATAAGTCATAATCTATGACTTAGGTTTAAGATTCTAGGTCAATTGCTAATATTTAAGTCACACATATGGCTCAGATTATCAAGGGCTTACAGGTTAAAAATTATCCTAATCTGAAGGAGAGCTCATTCTAAGGGAATGAACAATAGTTGCTTGAGTCATATTATGACCTAGGCATTTATTGAGGGTCTGACTTATGCTGCTTGGGAAAAAGAATTTATTATTTTATAGGAACAAGATACTTCGCAACCTAAATATTACAGTTAACTGACACTTATCACTTAAGGAAGTTTATGCTAGAGCGAAGCGAATCATTATCCAATTAGGATGGGCAAGGAAGGTGGTAGACTATCTCATTAAGCCTCCACAAGTGACTCAATTAAGAAGAGTTCCTAAGGGTACCTAAGAATCCTAATCCCAAATTAGAATTCAAGTGCTCGACAACTTAAAGGGAGGGTAGATTTTGAAAGAGCAAATATTCATTGACTTTAGAAAGGATTCTATAACTAAGGCTAGCTAATACCCTATCATTAGACCAAGTCTAATGAGATAGGCTACTACGCTTGTGAGTATACAAACATGGCCTAGAATAATCTAGCCATGAAGTGAACTCACACTTGGAAGGGCTAGGATGGACCATTCATAGGGCCAATCCAAGCCAAGGCTCCTATTGTTGGCGAGGTACTCAATCTTACCAGGAGAATGCTACTAAGTTTAGAGAGGGTGAGTACCAATGAGAATAATCAACTTCAAAGGAGAGGAAAGTCCAATACATCGAGTCACGAAAATACGACTCAATATTGAAAGGATGAATTGACTCACGATAAATCAGGATGATGGGTTTCTCATCCAATTAGGATGATGTAATAGAATACAATTTATAATGCTGTTATCAAGTCATAAGCTATGACTTGATCAATTATAGTTCTATGGTGGTGACCTTTCATTTCAACATGATATAGAAGGTACTCATTTCAACAAACTAGGGTGTTAGAGACCTAATGAAATGCTAAGCTAGCATCTTAAGTCACAATTATTACTTGACTAATAATGGACATAATAATTCAATTAATCTTGAGGAGTGAGAAGTCACTTACCCTATTGGGTAAGTCACTACTGGATAGAGGAACTATTATTATAAATCACAAGGTATGACTTATAATCTAAGATTGAACTGACTATCTAAGAAGTAACTGTCCCATCAAGGAAAGGACACCTTGAACCCAAAACTTGGCATATTACAAGTGGTAGGTTCATATAGAGATTTATCCTACCAAGATAGGGTAGAATTATTTGTTCTATAAATAGCACTCGGGTCAAGTCGAGCTAACTCCATGCCCAAGTTTGGAAGTGGTCTAGATAATTAAAGTTTAAGTCTAAACTATTGATTTAGGCTTACCAGTGAAATGACCATCCTTAGAGCATAATATTATTCTTAACCATTGGAGTTCCCTAACTAAAAGCTACACATTATTCATAGTTCAATCTAGTTGATAAATCTTAATCCATTCATAGAACTCTAAATATCAATATATTTTCGGGTGTTATACATTCCCTTTTAAAGAGCATTAAACCTTGTTTTCGAACATGACTGCAACCTGATTCGACAAGGAGGGTTGGAGTCCTAAATTATGGTTACTAAGTGAATAAGGTTATGTAGCACATAGTAGTAAACTGGTAATAAGTTTTGAGGGAGATACTGGGATATAGAAGTTATACACACTAATGAAGAGCCTTGGTGATTTTAAGCAACGGACAATGGTCTTTCAATATAATCTTATTACATTAGATAATTACCTACTAAGGCCCTAATAGTTCAACTAGTTTTAAACTCGTTAGAGAATATTATTAGGTTGTGCTGTTATTATTTTTTTTAAGGAGATAAGATTTAAAAAGTGAAAGGTAACTATTTAAAGTGTTTTAAGACCTATTTGTTGATTTAAAGTCTTATAAGGATTCATATGTCTTAGTATGGAAGTTAAGTCCTAACATCATAAGTTCTTAATCTTTAAATCTTATGAAGGTTTTAATTTGACTCAGCTAATTATATACTAAACTTAGGTTTGATCCTATAAGATTTATTTAGGTTACTTAGTTACTCATTTACCATAAATTCTTACTTATTTAAGTTCTAGTACTGTGACTGTGTTTTCTGATTCTATACTCTTACTATCTTGAGCACATGATACTATGGTGTTCTTGGATGTGACTCCAATGTTTTCTGACATAGTGACTATACTGGCAGAAGAATCTTCCATTAGGTAGATAAGAATACAAATTCTAATCTGACACCTTATGGAATTCTCCGATACCAACTGTGGCGCCCCACTCCCTAATCCACATGATTAGGCTTAAGGTGGTGTGTCACTCTAGCTAACCCTTCACTTATCATTGGATTAGGATGAAATCCACAATCCACCTAATAAGGGAAGGCCGCTCCCTAATCAACAATCAAATAACAGTCACTATCTAAGTAAAATATATATAGTGCGAAAGCTAATTAAAAATGAGAAACATTCAAGCATCACAGTACAAATATAATGAAATATAACTCAGAATAAAAGCATATAGTAATCCAAATACACAATCATAGGTACTTATATTATTATATCAATTTAAAGTTTAAGTAATGAAAGTGAAAGTACGCTCATCCTCACATATAAAAACTAAGTAACTAAATGTCCTCTAGTCCAAGCTGCGGCACCTCCTCTAAGTAAGGCTCTTCCTCGTGTACTGGATCCTCAAGTTGCTCAATACCTGACATTGTCTGTTTCACAATGTAGGGCCCCAGCCAAAAAGAGAAAAATCTTGTGTTAGACAATTGTCTAAGTACATTTTATGCTGATAAGTTTTATGTGTTTTATAATATCACCATTTTTACATATTCTAAGCAAGATCGACATCAAAAATGGGAGCGACTAGCAATACAATAAGAAAGGGAAAAGCTATAAACAACATTTATAACATAAGCAAAAATGAGGCTAAGACACACCTCAAATATCTGCTAAACAGGGTAGGCATATATAAATAACTCAACAAATGCTGAAAGAAAAATCTATATCCTAAACATGTTAGTAATCAAAAAGAATATACAAATTAAATAACTTAACTCAAAAATAATATAAATATAATAGCAGCAAAATTCTAACATCCTAATATATATAAGCAGAACAAAGGAATAGCTGACTGAATAAAAATATTAAAAAGTAAGTCAAGTATCAAAACTGTACATGAATTTGAATATTTATGTATTAAGTACCATATCAAAAGAATTGGCCAATCTGGCCCATATATATGTATTATATATATATATATATATATAAATATATATATATATCCATCCTAATAGCCTTTTTGGGCTAGGGCAACATATCTCAATAACATTGTGTAATTGAAGAGGTAGATAATACTATGCAGCATCTTTTAGTTATTTTACTTTTGTTTCTGTGGACAATTTCAGAAACAATTGAGGAGTCAAGTATGTCTACAAGGCTAAATGGGTCCCAAGCCTAACACACTCTCATCAATGAGTAATGTTAAGCATCCTGATCTCTCCTTACTCTTATCTATTGGAGTAAATGTGCACCATAATCCATCATAAACTGAACCCAAATACAAATGTTTTCCTAATATTGTAAGTTTTCATTTTCTTACAATAATAGTTTCCTGTATGACATGTCCAAGGAAAATAGCTCAAATATCAAGGAATGCATAGCAAAAAAATAAATTAAGTAAGCAAAGGACTATACTAATATGGTGATATTATTTATTTTCTAATTAACCATTCTAACTATTCCAAGTTAAATAAGTTCAGGATCACCATTTTCCTACTATCGAGTGGAACTTATAAACTCATTCTTATAAATTAAAAATGATTAAAACTGATCAGGTTCTAATCTAGCTCAATCATTTGATGACTATAAGTTAAATCAATAAATTATATGCCCTAATTTTTGTAAATTTAGACGTCTTATCTAAGATCTGATCAAGATCTTCTAAATTATAGATTATGGATTAAACACCATGAGGTTGGGCTTAATCACATAATCTAAAAGGATAAGACCTAAGATCTAGGTTTTATTATAATAGTGATATACTAATTAAGGCAAATCCTATTAAATAATCAAACTTAATAGGATGAATCTCCTATCTTAAATCTAAAGTTAAAAGATAAAATAATCAAAATAAGTTGTAAAATTCTAGAAACTAATAAAACCAAAGTTTCAGACTGAGTAACCTATTTACCCAATAAATGAACTCTAACCTATGATCTATTCATAATCTCAAGAATAGTCCTATTGTGAGGTGAAAGATCCTAAAGAAATGGCTTAGAGGAATCTTATAAAGTTTAGTCAATTTTATTGAAGAGCTTAATTGAAAGATTAGAAGATCTAATGAAGGCATGATGGGAGGTGAGTCCCCATCATGAATCTTAATACATATTTAATTTTAGCACCAAAAAGAAAATGTGTAATTCAACTCATAAGTCCACTATTATTCGATCATCTATTTTTACTATTTAATCCGCTCATTACTATTCAATCCATGATTTTTACCATTCATATTAAGTGAATTTTATTGTATTTAATAGGCTCAATGATATTAAGCTAATTATCCTAGTTATTTAAGTGATATTACTATTTAAATATGTGATTATTCTTGCTTAATTAAATTCTCTCTTTATTTACTGTATAAATTAATTATTAATTGACTTATCTTTAATTATATTTTGACTATCTTAGTCATTTAAATGAAATTCTACACCTATTGTTAATGAGTTTCAGATCTGTTGTAAATGACTTTATACAATTATATGTATATATATATATATATATATATATATATATATATATATATTATATGTTTCCTATTAATTAATTATGTACATTAAACTAATTATTATTGGATACTAACTAATTCGTTTATCTTAAGATTTCATTAATCAAATAAAATTTATTAGCATCAAGTAATAAATCCTCTAGCTACAAAACTAATTTATTAAATATAACTAGTGTTAATCATTTTAATTATCTTAATTAATTAAAGAAGATGACTAAACTATAATAATTAAGATACAATTTCACTGCTTAAACTTTAGTAGATTAATACAGTTAATTAGTCTATGTTAGTTAATATTTAAGAGTAACTAATAGTCGAATTAACCCGATCATAATACTATATATAGATGTGTTGTTTATCTGTTAAATTATTATTCATGAAATCCAAATGATAATTTAATCAAATTATTAAGTAATCTTATTTAGTTTAACTAACCTACTGCCATTAGATTATCTATATAGTTATATTAGTTCGAGTAGTTATCTATGATAAAAATATAACTATTCGTAGATGCATATTATTTCCTGCTTGCGGTATAATATAACTATATATATATATATATATATATATATATATATATATATATATATATATATTAGAATAAATGAACTATTTTATTTAATTTATTAAGCACCCAAAGTATAATTTATCTAAATGTTAGTTGTACCACAACAATCATTCAATTTTTTTTTTTATATAAAATTTTATATCATTTGGATTATTAGAATTAAAATTGATTAATTCATAAGAATTTGAATTAATTAATAAATTATATTATTTCATTTAAGTATAGTAACTGTGACTATATCAATTATTTATACATTTAATTATTGTTTATTAATTTGATATAATATATTTTCAATAATATCTACCATACACATTTATTTATAAGTTAAATAAAACGTGCTTAATAATGTGACAACCACTCACATTATTTTTAATGAACAAATGGATGGGGTCATACTAAAGTAGTTCATCTTCTTCCTTATCTCTCACGTACACACGAAAGAAAAGAAGAAGAAAATAAATAAAATAAGAGTAATGTAATTAAGTAAATCTCGAAAGGCAGGAGTTACAATTCTGTGAAGTTTGAGTTTACACATGGCATAAAAAAAATGAAGAAATGCTTTACAAGTGGATCTATTTCCATTCAGAGAGATATTAAGATTCAATCAAACCTTAATAAATCTAATCGACTCAATAGATGTTAATATTTGAAAGTATAAATTACTTAAGTTACAAAAATTACTTGAAAGAATTTGATTAAGAATATGCTAAAATTAAGAACAAAAGTTCACAAAAAAAAAAAAAAAGGATATTGTGATGGATAGTATGAATTAATTGGAGTACAACAAGAGGAAGGCGTGAAGTGAGTACCTCGCCGGCAACGTTCGTGGAAGAAGACGCTTGCAGGGAAGTTCGGCCGGGATGAGAAGAAGGAGAGCCGCCCTCTTTGATTGAGAGAGCCGGCTTGATGGTGCTAGAAGGAGCTCTCGGCCAAGCTGAAAGGGAAGGAGATGGCTGCCCTCGGCTGGATGGGGGGTGGCGTGGGGGGGGGGGGTATTTGGCTTGACGGCGGAGTTAGGCGAACCGGCGTCAAGAGGATGGAGGCGGCGGGAGCTTGGAGAAGGATCGGCGAAAGCCTCTCGGCGGAGGGACTCGGACGTGGAGATGGAGAGGTGGAAGAGGCGAGGCCGCTCGATAGAGGGGGAGTCGGCACTCGAGAGTTCTTGCGTGCGAATGGGAGGAGTGGTCGAGTGATTGGGATTTATGGTTGGAGTTGGCGGAGAAAATGAAGAGATAGGGATTAATGTAGGTAATAAAGAAGATTAAAATTTAATTAATTAGTTTAATAATTACATTTTCTAACTTTTTCTTTTATTATTTGATTAAATGATTAAAAAAAATCACCGAATATTCAACCCTAGCTAATTGAGGGGTGAGGAACGCAATGACGAAGTCGGATTTTGATTCCGACGAGTATTTTAATTTCCCAATTTTTTGGGTATTTAAATATTCGCCAAAATTTCAACGACTTCCGATTGACACGAAAACATCACCCATAGCTAATTTGGGGTCAATGAACGCAATGGCGATGTCCGTTTTTTGATCAGAGGTCAAAATAAATAAGTCAATTTCTGGGGTTCCTGAAATTACAAAATTAGGATTCGATCCCTTTGAACTTTGGTTTGGACTAGGTCTTGGTGGTTAACTTATAATGACTTAATTAGTGCTTTGGATCAAGATTAAGACTAAGATTAGTCCTAATTGATAATAGTAACAACTTAGGTTGTTACAATCACTTTGGCAAATCTCTCAATTATCATTAGATTAACGTGTAATCCTCAGTCCACTAATAAGAGAATGATGTGCCCTAAAAAATACAACATAATTATTCACTAAGTATATACATTCATCGGGGTACGGAAGCAAAGGAAAGTAAAATGCTACATTCAATCAACCACAATGCAAGATAGGGAATAAACATGCAGCTCGGAATAAATAGTATAGTGAGGAAACGGTCAAAGGTATATGTATTATTACAAACATTTATATAAGTTTTAAAGAAAATGAATCTCTCATTCTCTCAAATAAAAGAGAAGATAATCTACTATTCTTCATCTCCAACCTTCTCTTCTTTCAATAATGGCTCCTCCGCTTGCACAAGTTCCTCAAATTGATCATATCCTAACATTGTCGATTTCATAATGGCAGGGCCCAGCCAAGAAAAAAATATATTGTTAGACATATTGTCTAAGTACATTTTAAGCCTTTTATTCATGAGTTTATTGATATCACAATTTACTTAAATTATACAAAATAAATAAGCATATGGGAGTGGCAAGCATACAAAGGGATGTGATGAGTTATAAATAAAAGAATTTATAACTAAGTAACATATAAGGCAAAAGAACATACCATAATACTAAGCTGTGATAATGTTAGGTATATATGTATAAATAAGTAAGAAAGTACTAAAATTAAAGACACATTTTAAACATGTTGATGGTCATTTAAGTTATGCAAGTTTGAAAAAAAGTAATCTATATGTGATATGTATAAGTAAGCAATAAGGTAATCTAACATCCTATAAGTATACAAGTAAGCAAGTAAAGTAAAGACTAAATGCAATAAAAATGTTAATAGTAAAATAATAAATATTTTTGCAATTTACTATTAATCTTCACTAATTAAGATTTAAGGTGATTAGGGTTGATTAAAAGATCTAAGAGTTGGATCTTAAATATTTTTGCAGTTTACTACTAATTAAGTTTTCCTGATCAAAATGGATATATGGATGACCTAATTTGGAGCCCAATTGATCAAGTTATGGTCAATTGAAGTTCTAGGGTTGATTAGGATAATTAAGATTAGGTCCTAAAAAGGATTAAGCTCAAACTAATCCAAACATCAAAATAAACACTACTAGATTAATCCTTAAGATTTGCTGATTACTTTGAGACCCATATTCGATATGTTTGGATTAATGTACACAAAGTTAGGGTGATTTGAATGAATGACAATTTTGTTAATTAATTAAATACTTAAAATATCACTAAGTGAAACATTGAGCTTACAACAAGATAAATGATATCATAAATTCCTTGAATTTTTTTGATTAATTTGGTATATTTATTTGTATCATTTGGACTTATATTTATTAAGATATGGATACTTAAAGTTTAGGTTTTATTTAATTCATTTAATATTAATTTACAATTTAATTCTCTGTTTATTATATTTGTCTAAAGTAATTAATATATTATTATATGTTATTAATTAATTATATTCATTTTTCTATTTATGTATATATATATATACATATATACATATATTTAAGTAGATTAACATGTATAACCATTTAATTAAATGCATATTAATTATAATTATAAATTCTTTTCTTTATTTGCAGGTGGGACCCAAACCAGCAGACGATGCGACTATGGGCCCCATAGCGACTATATGGCGCGATGGGATTCACTGGGGCCTGACTAGTGGGCCCTACCGACGGCTGCTGTGAAAGACAGCGGGCCCCACCCTCGGCTGACGCAAATGACACGCGGTCGAATGAGAGGGTGCCATCTATGCGCGTGGGGCCCTCTACCTTACGCGAAAAATTGACACATGGCCGGCCCGCGGTCGAGACAAATCGGTTGGCTCTGACTTCACAGGGGTCCAAGCTGGTAAACCTCGGTCGCGCAAGGTCCTAGAGGTCTTAATCGAGCCCTGAGACAGACCTCAGCGGTGCGGATGATGCGCGGAAGGCCCTCCTGCGACGCGCGTCTCCCTTCCGCGACACGCGTGAGTCGTGCGCAGGAGATAACGCAGAGTCGTCCGATCATTCGATCAAACGGATCAAAGGATCAGACAAGATTGACGACCGAATGAAATTTAGGAAATGGCGTTAGGTATATTCCTGACAGCGGATGTTTAGTTTTATTTAAATATATTATTATTTAATTCATTTTAAACTGATTTTCTTATTTAAAAATAATTAATAAATTCAATTCCAAAAATTTCTAATAAATCACTCCTAGCTAATTGAGGGGTGAGAAACGTAACAGCGCAGTCGAATTTTTGATTTGACGAGTATTTATTTATTTGATTTTCGGGGTATTTAAATAATATTAAAATATTCGATGAAAATCCAACGACTTCCAAATGCATCCACAACTTCACCCCTAGCTAATTTGGGAGTGGTGAACGTAATGGTGAAATCAGATTTTTTGTTTGAGGTCAAAATAAAAAGTCAATTTCAAGGGTTTTGGGATTTTCCAAAAATCAGAATTTGATTCAGTTGATATTCTTGATTTAACCTGGATCTTAAAGATGAGTTCTAAATGACTTGGTTAGTGAACTAGAACTATAATTAAGACTCAGATTAGTCTTAATTGACCTAGGTAACAACCTAGGTTATTACAAAATCTCCCAAGACTAAAAATGTATTAAACAAGGACTCATTCCTTAGTTTAATTGAAATACATATCGTCAACGGGCAATACCTCCTAGCGAAGATCGCTTCAATATGTGTGGCTCAAACAAATTAAGAAATTAGAATCACCTTCTTTAAGACACTGAGTATGATTGTGAGTCAGGCATCTTATTAACTTAGTTTGAGATACAAATCGCCAACGAGAGATGCCTCCTATCAAAGATCGCTTTGTTAGAGTGGCTTAATCAAACTAAGTGTTAAGAACCATCTTTCTTACAACATGCTAAATATATGTATACAATCACCTCATCTAATGATTTTTAAGTAAATCTTCAACTTAACTAATTATCATTCTATAAGCTAGGAGTCAGAATTCTTTTAGCAGGATTCAGCACAGTGGAAACCTTGAATTCATCACTGGTATTCAAAGTTTTATGGATTTATGGGTTTTCCTCATATAGAATAGAAGTATGGGCATAAACATGAGCATGAGCATGATGAATGATTCATTGGTGATGTAGGAGTATCAATGATGAATTATGGGTTACAAAATGTTACATACCTTGACTAGAGAATTTCAGGATGCATCGACATCACAGTAAACTATATTCTCAACTGGGTATATGTATACATTAGACCGTATGACTCATAGCATTTCAGTAATAGTTCAATTACATATTTGTGGCATATCGTGTCATAGCATTTTTAGATGCATTATTCCAGTGAATATAGTACAATATTGGATATTTTTAATTTGAATTCTGAGCATTTGATGTTTTCACTTACTTTAAGCATTCAGTTTTCAGTCTATATTTACCTTGTTTAGCCTTTACCTTTTTTAGTGGTTCATTATTTTACTGCTTTTCTACAGCTTTATTTACTGTATTGTCTATTTGTATTTACTTTAGTACTGCTTAGTTTAATTGCAATGTGTTAGACTTCTTGTCTAACATGTACTTTTGGGATACGGTAATTTGCTAGATCCCGAGCAGCTTGCTGAGACAGGGCAGGAGGACTTGCAAAGGATCCAGGAGGAGTACGTGGAGCCTTAGTGGATCTGTCTTCCACCTTTTTACTTTAGCACTTCAGATAGACTTTACTTTTGCATCATTTAAATCAGTTTGTAATAATTTTGGATGTATTTTAATTTTCTTTTCTGAGATGAATAATTACTATTGCTCTATGATGAATGCATTCTTGATGTTTTGCTTTAACTTCTACACTCTGTTATACTAATATACTTAGTATTGTGATGTTATTAACATACTAGAAATGCTGATATATTAATAACATATTTTGGATTCATATATACTTCTTTAAATCCAATGTATATGTTAGTCTAATACTTAAGACAAGTACTCTACTTATCTTAAGTATTGACTCTCGATCCTACTCTTAGGTTCAAGTCAGTAGCTTTCAGTGTAGCTCAGTCTCCTAGCCTATTTGGAAGGATCCTATTGTCAGTTGCTCCCATCCCCGAGTAGCGCACCGCTCCACCGCCGATCTAATATCTATACACTTGTCTTTTGTGCGCGACGATGGGGCGGGGTGCTCAGGAAGCAAACAAAAGATAAGAATTATCTAGAAGAGGATATTGGCTGCTCAGGATAGACAAAGGAGGCATTACGATGTGAGGCAACGCCCTTTAGAATTCAAAGTCCGATAGTTTGTTTATCTGAATATCGGACCGATTAAAGAAGTTCAAAGATTTGGAATATCAGGCAAGCTCAGCCCAAGGTATATAGAGCCTTTAGAGATCATGGCAAGGATAGGATCGTCGGCTTATAAGCTAAAGCTTCCAGAAGAATACTCATTAATGCATGATGTTTTTCATGTATCCTCTTTGAGGAAGTGCCTCCAAAAGCCATCCCAGTGCATCTCCATCCCCCTGCATAAAGGATATAGCCAACCCTTGCACTCATAGAGGAACCAATCAAGATCTTGGGAAGAGACTTAAAGCGATTACACAATTGCTGAATCCCCATGATTAAAGTCTAGTGGTGAAATCACACGGAAGAAAAAACTACTTGGGAAATGGAGGAAGCGATACGTCAGAAGTACCCTCAACTGTTTGACTAGCCAGGTAATTCGAATTAACGTATTGCATTTGTACCTCATAAAGTAGCATACTAAATTTCTAATAATGGCTGATGTCGAGGACATCTCTTTTAAGGAGGGAAGGCTTTGACGACCCGTGTTGTCACTAGGTCAAATTGCTCGAATATATATATAAATAATAATATTTTATCCCCCGATAAATTAAAAATTATTTTTATATCTCCGATTCGAATTTTGACTGAAAATTTAGGTCTGGAACGTCGAAATTGGATAGAAGGAATATTTTCAGAATTTTTGGAGCTCAAACGGACGAAAAATGCACAAAATACATTTAGAATTAAATTTTCCTAAGGTTTTTAATTAAAATTGTAGTTTTCAAATTTAAAAATTATTTAAAATAAAAAAGGTAGGAATCCGTTGTTCAAGTTCGAACAGTATACACCAAAAAAGACCAATCCGTGCCATCGGATCACGCAGACGGCTAGGGTGCTACCACGTGGACAAACACGAAACACCGTGTGCCATGTGGCATCACGTGGCAAAGCCACAGAACTCGGATGCCATGTGGCAGCTTGTGGCAGCGCCGCCTACCCCTGTGCCACGCGGCAACCCCTCATTGCACCGCGGAGCTGCGGATGCCACTTGGTAGACCCTCGTTCTGCCGCAGAGCCGCAGATGCTATGTGGCAGACACATGGAAGCCCCGCGGTGCTGGGTGCCATGTGGCGGCCCCTCATTGTGCCACGTCATCGAATGGCACGATCGCAGATGCCACGTGGCAGACACGTAGCAGGTCCAGCGGAGCCCGGGGGTACCGCGTGGCAGCCCTTCATTATGTCGTAGAGTCGTGGATGCCACATGGCAGCCCCATGAAGCTCGTGTGTCACATGGCCGCACCACAGCATGTCTGGGCGCCACATGGCAGCACGTGGCAGCATTCCAGCACCGCTGCACATATGGCTACCATGTGTCCTGTCCAGATTTGGCGGCATTGAAGGTTGGGCGGTGACGGAGTCCTCAATGGGGGTACCCCCGCCTATATAAAGGCCCTGGTGAGCCTGAGAGGAGGCCACCATTGGATCGCTGGAAGACCGCCGGAGCTCGCCGAAAAATGCACCTGAAAATTGCATGAAGGCGGACATTTGTGTCGAGGCACCACCTCAACCGCCCTTCTTTTCTCCTCTTTTTTTTTTTCAAAATGCTATTTCTCGAAAGGTAGAGTAGGGTTGAACAAAAAATTTTGCAAAAAGATGAAGAAATCGTCGAAAAATTGCAGGCGATGAACAGTAGTTCGCCGGAATTATTGTTCATCATCGGAGAAGATGAACAGTAACTGTCACATGGCAGTGCAAAAGTCTACAGTGCCACATGGTTGACACGTGGCAGCCACGTGTCACCTGGTGCCACGTAGGAGGTTTCTCGCCACCCGCAACCACGTGGTGGCCACACGGCCGCTACGTGGCACCGTGCCGTGCCGTTGATGGATTCTGTTAATTAAAATGGAATATTCCCTTTCCGTCAGCTACAGTATAGTTACCGTTAATGATAACGGTAACTTAACGGAAACTGCTAACGATGACGGTAGTTTAACGGTTACCGTTAACGGTAACAGTAACTTAACGGAAATCGTTAACGATAATGGAATATTCCGTCAGCAAAAATATTAAAATAAATTCCCAAAACTTCTAATATTCATATCTTTCAAAATAATAGTTCAAATATAGTGAAATTATATATCAAAATGACTAAAAAAATTCAAGGATTCCAAAAATCTAATCAGATTTTAGTTTTGGTATCAGGATTTTAAAAGTTACTTTTCACTTGAATTTTTGCATCATAAAGCATGTTATTATCAGATTTTGGCTAAATTAACATCGTTGTGCTCATAATCACTCAAATAACTTAAATAAACAATAATTAAAAAAAGAAAATTGCACACCCACTTTTGTGCCTCAAAAAAGTGACAAGCTTGAAATTGAACCAAATAGTCTTATCAGGAGGATTAATCAACCTTTCACTAATACTAAATCATGCAACTTGAAGCTCACACAAGAAAAGTACCTGATATTTTTTTACATTTATTACTTTACTTATTTTCTTTCTAACTCTTTTAAACGCTTTAGCACCGCTTTGAGCCTTAAATTCAATTTTACTTTCCTTTTTAATTTATCAATTACTATCACCATAAATACTGAATGAAATGATTTGAGAATGCATGCATTATTTTGGGTTCTTAAAACTGTGGCTTGGGTGGGAATTATGGCGGGGCTAGCCAAGAGGGGAGATAAGGGAGCGTGTTGTAGCCTACAGGGGCACAGTACGATATTCTGTTATGATATAAACCCATGTTCTGTCTGATCCCAAGGTTTTGTGTTTGCCCGATAGGACAAATTATTTACAATTATGCTTACTAATGCAAGACATATCATATATACATGTGACATATTTTGATAAGATACAGTGCTTGAACCTAACAAGTTGTTTTGCATGATAAAACCTTTGTACCTTTGTTTCTTTTATGCATTTATCCCTTTATTGCTTACCGATAAGGCTCTTATAAATGTATGTTGATATTTTGTACTTAGTCTATGGGAGAAACCGACATTCCAATGCCTGCACTTTTATGTGCCAGGTCCGGAGCTAGTGGAGGTCGAGGCAGTAGAGAAGTGAGAAGGATCGAGAATTTGCATCTTTTATCTATTTTTATTTGCCTAATCATGTTATAATAAATTGGACTATGTGACCTTATTTTGTCATAAATAAATGGATAATTTTATAATTTTCTTACTTGTTGTACTACTTAAGCTGCTCAATCAAATTTCTCAATAAGGAATCTCATGTGGGGTTGATCCTCTGACATCAATATGGCATGGAGGGACCCCCACATTAGTAAATTAGAAGATTAAGAGCTTGTAATAATCTTATGTGATTTGTTATCTAAATCTAAGCTTAAGATCCCTGATTTTCTCATAAGTAAAATCATTAGCATAAATCAATTTGTAAATTAAGATTGATTAATGCAACAATCAATTCTCAATAAACTCATATGATTTTATCCCATTATTGATATAGTTGATTAAGTTGTAAAATATTAGAATTTGCATACTGAATTTAAGTTTCTAATTTATGTGATTGAAAATGGTAAATCAATGTAATTTCTAATGACTTATAATTCAGCTTGAATTAAATGCTTCTTTTAGCATTTATATCTTTGGAATATAAGGATAATAAATTGATCAAGCAAATGTTAACCTTTAGTAGGTTAACTATTGAGGTAGGAAGAGCTTATTATCTAATTTTGAGGTAGAGACTTATATGAACCTTAAAGACTTTAGAGAATTTGATCTTAAGTTATTATGGTAGAATCTTCCAAAGTTTTTAGATTGGAAATCATCCTCTTGTGGTAGTATCCTAAGTTAAGTGACTTTCATGTAACATCCTTGGAATCTTTGTGTAGCACTCACCATAATAGATTCATTAGTTTGTATTCTATTATTTATAAATAGATTTGTTAGAATTATAATCAGTTATATTATCAGATGGAGATGATAGTGCATATCCATAGAGCTAAACTATTCATCATAAGATGGAATTAGATGATTTGCCCTAAATAGAATTACAGAGTTTCAATCTTATCCTAGGTAACTGGATATGTATAGTTTAGTTCAGGATAAATATCCCAAATCCAGAGTGTGTTATAGTTTAAGAGCTTAACAACTTAGTTTGAGAAAACAAACTGTAAGAAGATTATGTCCCTTTTCTTTGTGCACATCGATAAGTACAGTTAAACAAACAAAGTATTAAAGTTTCCCTTTTGAGGACATACTAAATCAAACTTAATCATCCTTTAGGATTCTTAAGATTTAAAGTTGATTAGTCTCCAATCAAACATTTATAGTGTTCAATTCATGATTCAAATTTTCTAATATGTATATTACTAGTAATGGAACATATAAACATCATATTAATTAAAACAACAAATAGTTAAGGTTAATCAATTTCTAAATCAAACCAAAAGGGATTAACACTTGATTATAAATTTAAAACACCTAAATTTCATGCAACTTGGTTATTAAGTTCTACTTATTCATGCAAGCAATCAAGAATTATAACATTTCTATTTGGTACAAAATATTCAAGTGAATCTTTAGGAGGTTTAAATATGCCATTTAGGATGAAAAGATAAATTTCATATTAAAATTCACCTACATATTCATACAATGCTTAATTTTACTAAATTTAGTTTTAGTTTTAGTATATTTTGGCCCCATTAGGGTTTTAGAGTTGTTAAAATGCAAAACGTCTCAAATATGGCCAATTTCGATTAGTTCTGGGCGCTACAGCTCACTGTGGCACGCCTGAGCGCCTCCTGGCCGAGAGCCAGGAGCAACGGCGTGCTGCGGCACTAGTTTTTTTCCTAGGCATGGGCGCTATGGCGAGTAGCAGAGCTTTTAGGCACTGCGGTGGATTTTAGCGCGGTGGCGCACCGTAGCGCCTGAAGGCGCTACGGTGCCAGATTTCATGAGTGCTGGGTGCTATGGTGAATTTTAGCACAGTGCACGCTGTAGTGCCTGAAAGTGCTGCGGCACGCTACATCACCAGATTTCTCAAAATCTGGGAGCTACTGTGCACTATAGCGCCCCCTGGCCAAGATCCAGGCGCTCCAGCATATTGTGGCGTGCTACGACATAGCCAACCCGAGATGCGGGCCCTGTGGTGTACGACAGCATCTCCTGGCCAAGAGCCAGACACTACGGCGCGCTGTAGTGCTCGACGGTGATTTTGCATGTGCAAAAACTGGAACATGTACCCTTTGGCAACCAAATACTATTGATTTAAGGCACCTCATGTGCAGTTTCATATACCGATAGAAAGGTCTTTCTGAGACCTTTCTGAGACCTTTCTTTTAATACCAAAATCAGCACGAAAAGTTTATTTTAATAATGCAAACAAATACATATTAGCTACCTATGTACTAAAGTTTATTATTGACAGAGGTTTCAAATGAATAGATAGAGCTTTGATCGAACTTGTGCAAGTTTGATTGAGGCTCGTCAATCAATCTTAACAATAAACAATTAATGAACGCAGATCATTTAAACTGAATCATTGAGAATGGAAGTACCAAAGAGGTACAAAAATAGATACAAGGAAGAAGCACAAGAGGGTACCTTGGCGTTGGAATGAATGGAGGAAGAGAACTCTGATTTTTATAGGAGCTTGGGAGGAAGGAGCTTCTCCTTCTTCTTCTTCACTTGCTAACTAAAGGAGAAAGAGGGCTGACGATTCTAGAGAGGAGGAAGCTTCAGCTGAGCAAATGGAGAGGGAGGAGGGCTGAGGCTTCAATTTAAAGGAGAAGGAGGACTTGTCTTCAGCAAAGGAAAAGCATGGAGAGAGCATGAAGAGAGCCATGCCCTTTGCCATCCACAGCATGGAGAAGGAGAGGGGGCAGGGGCTCTTGCGTGCGCCATGAAAGGAGGCATTGAATGCAGGAATGAAGGTGGGTCCCAGGCACAGACAGAAAAATGGAGAAAAAGAATATTGACTTAATTATTTATTTTTAATTTTTAGTTAAACCAATTTTTTAATTAAAAATTGGATGAATAAACAACTCCGAAAAATCCTAAAAATTCACCCCTAACTAATTTGGGGGTGAAGAACTCAACGACAAAGTTGGATTTTAATTTGAAGATCAATTTATTTATCCTAATTATCGGAGTATTTAAATACATTAAAATATTCAAGAAAATTCGACGACTTCCAAATACTTTCCAAACATCACCCCTAGCTAATTTTAGGGTGACGAGCGCAATGATAAAATTAGATTTTGATTTTGAGGTCAAATTAAATATCTTAACTTTTGAATTAATAAACTATTATTATTTAAATAATCCCAATATTCGATTGAGCTCTCAATTGCTCCAAATTTTTAGAAAATTGATTCTAATGACTAAATGAACTTAATAAAATGATACATATGATATAATTAAGCTAAGATTAGATAAAGTAATAACCTAGGGTTATTACATATACAAAGAGGGTCAACATTTAATAATGATGCAAAAATTGCAAATTAAATAATTTAATGAAATAATGTATCCTATATTTTATTTTAGTTAAAATATCAATATTAATATTATATTGTTTATTTATTCATATATCTTAACAATAACAATTTTTATTTTTATAAGTAATAATATATATATATATATATATATATATATATATATATTAAATGAAAGAAAAATAACTGAATTGAAATAACTGAATAAAAGTTGTAAAATTTAAAAAATATATACATATATATATAGAAAGAAAGAAAATAAATAAAATAAAGTTGCAAAAATTGGAATATATATATATATATATATATATATATATATATATAAAGAAAGAAAATAACTAAAATTAAAGTTAGAAAAATTAGAAAATATACATAAAAATGAAGAAAAAAAATGGTTAAAATAAAAGTTACAGAGATTATGATATATATATATATATACTTACTAAAGTGAAAAATTGCAAAAATGGAAATTTAGATAAATAGAAATAATAAGAATAATAATATTATCATTATTAATTAAAAAGGAAGAAGAAATAAAAAGAATATAAAATTTTTTTCATCTATTTCTCATTTCTCACTCTATTTTAGTGTTGATAAGGTTTACTGGACATTGGTGGGAGAAATTAGTGGTGGCCGAGGAAGAAGAAGGGGAAGTTGAGGGGAGAAGAGGAGGTGGGATGAAAGTGGGGGAAGAGAGAGTAGTGGGGGAGGATGGGAGAATGTGGTGGAGGGGTATATATAAAAATAATTTCATTTTCTTTCTCCTCTTTGTCTCTCTTTCATCAATTTCTTAACATGAATAATTTGGCTTTATCTTACTCCTCTTAATTTTTTTTTATCTTTTTCTTCCTCTCTCATCTTTCTCTCCTTTTTCTCTTTCTTTTCTCTCTCTCCTCTTACTTCTCCCTTTAGTTTACTTAAATATTTAGTAACTTAAGAAGACATTTTGAATGAATAATGCATTAATATAATAAATAACAAATTTTTGATGAGTAATAAAATAATTTATTTTGAATAAATGAGTAGTAATTTTAATTAATAACTAATTTTTGCACCTTTTTATTATTTTCAAAAATAATACAACTTGACAAGGAAGTGTATCTTGATGAGATGAATTTACTCATGCCAAAACTTCTCAATTTGGAGTAATATTTTATTTTATATTAATTTCTGAAGATAAAAATTTTAAAAACTAATTATTGTAAATCCGAAGCTCCAATTCGACGAAACTTTTGGTATTGCCTTCTTACAATATTCTTAATCCAACGACACTAAAATTGTTGAATTTGAACTTGTATTTAATTTTTCATGTTTACTGCATTTAAATCATTCAAAAATTAATTCAAGAGTATATGTTATCCAGATTGCTCCCAAACTTGAGTATTATGATCATAAAAATATACCCAATCCAATATTATTTTTGGTTAGCTCTAATTTTGAAGTCACTCAGGATCTTGATTTTTTAGTTAAGTTTAGTTCTAATTATCCTAATAATGACTTGGGTTGTTATAGAGTGGGTGCGTGTGGAGCCCCAACCCTTCCAAGGTCATGTTAACATGTAAATTTACATGATTACGGTAAAGTGGTCACCATGATAAATCCTCAATTATAGCCAAATTAGGTTTTCTTCTTAATCTGTCGATAACTTCAAGATATGTTACATGTTTTTGTAATTCAATCATCAAATATGCGTACATAAGCAACAGAGTGCGGAAGTAATTTAAATAACATCCATATCCATAATACATAAGTAAGAGAATACAACTCATCTCAAAATAAAAGTGTAGAAAAATAAATATATTTAGATCCTGAATTATTACAACATTTGAATAAAGTCTAATTGAAAGGAAACAATCATCTTAACCAAAATGAAATGAAAGCTATCTTAGCATCAACAATAGTACAAAGTTACTCCTATTGGAGAAGGTGCTCAGCTAGTGGTAACTCTACAAAATGCTTTGAATCTGACATGTTAATTTTTACATGTAAGAGCCCCAACCAAGAAAAGAAAATCTTGTGTTAGATGATTGTCTAAGTACATTTAAGGCTGATTTAATGAATTGAAATTAAGTAAAAGAATACAGAAACAAAAAGTACACATGTAAAATTGCTATATCAAAAGCCTGACTAATAAAGCAAATGTAATTGTATTGAAACCGTAACTACCATGTCATACAAGCCTTTTAGCTTTTCAAAGCTAAAGTAGAAAATTGAACCAAACTAAAGAGATATAAATACTTATGGAGTTAATTTTAGTTAATTTACTTTACTTCTGTGGATATGTCCAGAAGTAGTTGAGAACTCGCGCACATCTACAAGACTGAGGTTGATGTAGCACATCCTAAGAATATTATCAAAGGCCCAACAACAAGAGCCATGGATATAGTTTAAGAGAATAATTTAAAGGTGGGCCTAATTATAGGAGCCCAATCAAAAGCCCAATAAATAGTTCAAATATTGGGCTTATCATTTGTAATTTGTTTTTATTAATATTGTACTTTTTGTTTATTAAGGAATATGATTGGCTAGCCATGTCATGAGAAAAATATTTAGTGTAAGTAGTTATAGTTACTCCATCAATAATTGCTAACTACCCATCTTTCCCTCTAAAATTTCCCTCCATATTTTCCCTCTAAAGCTCATAGGGCAAGAGACTTGTAGTGCCTATAAATATGAGATTAAATGTAATGTAATGAAGTAACTTGAATGAAAATTTTTTGCGGTGAATAGCTCTCATATTGCTTGGTGCTTGGTGGTGTCAAGTTTATTGCCTATCTTTGCTGAGTCAGGTTATTATCTTAATTATATATTATTTTCTAACTATACTCTTATTCTTATAACCTTGAACCATCCACACATCTTCTCCAACATCTTAAGTATCCTTTAAAATTATTAAACCATTATCTAATATCTCAAACACACTCCAAACTCCACCACAACCTCCACAGCCGAATCTGAAAATAGCCCGACCTAATCTTTATTCCTACTCCTCGACACCCATCTAAGCACCACTAAACATAGCCATCTACTCCATATCCAAACAACATATTTTAGGTTAATTATATTAATTTATTTACAGCCCTTTAACCCACTAAAACCCAACCTAAAAAAGGGATATTTTGAATCAGCTCAAACTAGGCTTGATCTGGACTAGTCTTAGCTTTCCTTTAGACAAACTACTCTAAACTCATAACTAACCCACCACAAACTTTAGAAATTATCCTTAGACATTATACTACCCATCCATTGAATATTTAAATGCCTAATTCACCAGAATAGGCAGTCTACTAGCTTTATATTCAAGCTACTTTATTACATTACGTTATATATTCATAGGAATTGTAATCTCATTAATAATTAAGTTAACTTTTTATATATGTAACATAGTCTTGGTTTTCCTTTAGATAATCCACTCTAAACACATAACCAACCCGCCACTAACTCTAGAAATCATCCTTAGACATTATCCTACCCATACATTCAATATTTGAATACCTAATTCACCAAAAAGGTAGCCCACTTGCATCAAAGGTAGGTTCCCAAACTAGACACAACTCTCCCCAATAAGTATGTATTAAGTATCTTTATTTCTCCTAATCGCATGTCCATTGGCAATAATGTGTATGCACAATCACCCATCCTGATATAAATCCAATACAAATGTTATCCTAATTTTTTATATATTCAATTTCATGCATCAAAATTATTATATGATATGTTTAAAGAAAAATATTCAAAAATAAGGTGTACAAAGCAACAAAGTCAAATAATAAAGTAAGACTCTACTAAAGATATATGTGATATCTGTTGTTATCTAATTTATTTTTTTTATTTATTATGAGAGAATACAGGCTTAGGATCTCCAATATCTTATTGTCAGGTAAAATCTCAAATTCACGACATATAAGTTTAAACATTGGAACTTAATAAGCTCTAATTCAAAATCAGATAATGTCACATACTAAAGTTAAATAATTAACTAATCGACCTATTTGATGTATTTTATTAACCCAAGACTAATCTTGATTAAGATAATCAATATCTAAGGATTTATATTTAATCTCCAAATATGAGATTCAAGCTCTAAACTCAACGTGCTAATACCTAAGGTCTTAGGGTTTCTCACAAATTGAAAATAACCCAGGTTATTACTTAGGTCACTTAGAACTAATCCAAGTGCTAATTATGGTTATAGTGCCTTAATTAAGTCATTAGAAGTTTGCCTCTAAGACCTAGTCCACATCAAGAATCAAATGGATCAAATCTTAATTTTTGGAAATTCTAGACACCCTAGAAATTGACCTATTTAATTTGACATCAAATAAAAAATTTGACTTTGCCATTGTGTTATCCACTCCCAAATTAGCTAGGGCTGATGTTTTGGAGGCATTTGGAAGTCATTGGATTTTTGGTGAATATTTTAATAATATTTAAATAATAGTAAAATTTGAATAATTAAATACTCGTCAACTATTGAAAATTTTCAGGATGCACTAAATCAATTAATTTTAAGTAATAAAATTAGTTTAAATTATTTAATTAATAATTTAATTATTTATATTTAAACGGTGACGTCTGACAGACTGTAATACACGTCTGCGCTAACACGCAAGTGTACGTGGTCTGAAGTAATAAGTGGAAAGAGTTACTTTTTGGGATTTATCGAACCACAGAGAATTGGTTATTTTGTTACTAAGGTCTATCTATTCTCACTAATGCTTAAGCTATAATTTAATTGATGAGTTGCTCCTAGACTTAGCACAGAAACTACTAAATGAAGATAACTTAGATAAAAGAGAGAGGAGAGTTGGGGTTATTCCACATGTGATGATACATTACCAATGCACTTTTGATTTCTCAAGCCTTGTCATTCATTTATATTTTGTTTATCAAGTGCACATTGATCACCATGAGATTTTATCTCAAAGTCTCACAAGTTCAAATCTTGCACACAAAATGAACACACATTTGGTTCTACTTTGGCACAAAGATTCTTATAAGATTTTAAGTTTTAGATTTTCATCTTATCTCTTGATCAAGGAGATTATAATTATTTATATTTTAAGATCTTATAAGCATTGATTCCACTACGAGCATCACTTGCATCCTACATAGTTGAGATTAGGGATTAATATGTTGGGCTCAATGACTATGTCACTTAGTTCATGAGCACTCAACTATTTCTTCCTTTACCTCAATTATGTTGAGCTAAGGAGCTCATTTAGTGGGTCCTAGCATCACATGCATCAACACTTTGATTGAGCTTAGATAATGGTGCATTAAGCTCAAGAACTTTGTCACATAGTTCTAAGCTCTCATGCACTCATAAACCTAGCATCCAACTTAAGGTGAGCTATGGAGCACAAGACAATTTAATTCTTGAAATTATTAGTTCAATTCTTTTTATCCACATTCAAGACCAAATAATAAAAAGCCTATTTCATTAAGTCCTTTATAATTTAATTTAGTTTGAGGAAAATTTCATACATTAATATTAACACATACACATGAGAATTCCCCAACCCTCCCCTAGGGAGATTTAGCTACTAATTACAAAGGAAGTGAAGAAAAACATATACATGGACAAAGACCCTTTCATGATCAACTAAGAAAAAAGAATACAAGAGTAAGGTTTAGAAGATATTAGGATCGTTCCTTGGAAGTTCTTCGGATTTCTTCTTCTCCTTCTTCAAGCTCCTCCCTTAGGTCACTAGTGCTGCCTTCTTTCTTCTCCTCCTTAGCTAGAGCTTGCCTTGCCACCCTTGGGGAGTTCCTCACTTCTCCTTATGCACTCCTTCTCTTTACTTAGTATTTTGAGCAAAATTGTGCACCCTCCTCTACTCAAGAGGAGGTGTATTTATATGAGAGGGGCTGCATACTCCTTCATCCTCTCCAAAACTAGCAATTTGATAAAAAAAATATGAAGTAATGATGGAAAATTCCAAATTAAAGATGAAGTGACCAATATCCTTCTTTGTTTATCCTTTTTATCAAATCAAGAGGCTATCTTCCATTAAAAATTGGAGCTGCTGCAGGGAATGATGGCTGGGGACAAGATTCAGGTTGGGGATCTTGTCCCAGCCGCAATAAATGCATATGACTGGCAAAACTGGCGGCGCCCAATGCGGCGCGCTGTGGCGCACAATGGAGCAAGCAAAATAATGCTAAGCATCCCGCTGTCGCGCGCTACCGCGTCCACATTTCACAAAAAAAAACCCAGTGCAGCGCGCTATAGCGGTTCATTTTGCAAATCGTACTGTTGCAGCGCGCTGTAGTGGGAGCATTTCACAAAATGCTCCACTGCAGCGCGAGCATTTCGCAAAAATGCTGTGCTGTAGCACGCGATAGCGGCTCAATTTGCAAAACATTCTGCTGCAGCATGTTACGCCCGCGGTTCTTAAATGGACCCACTGCAGCGCGCTACCTCGCCCGCAGTTCGCAAATGGACCCGCTGTAGCGCGCTACCGCACCCGTGGTTCACAAATGAACTCGCTGCAGCGCGCTATAGCGTCCTCGTTTGCAAAATGACCCGCTGCAGTGCGCGGCAACGGATTCCTTTGAAAAATTTAGATATTTTGCAAAAATTGTCTCAGAACTCCTTTGGATGCCATTTTCCTGAAAAAGATAGATAAATTTGATGTAAGAGCAGTTTAAAGGTTAGAAATGAATGAGTTTTCCTTTATTTTAGACATAATTTATGGATTCATCATCATCCATTAGCTCCTCACGCCGTTTCCCTACATTTTCCTAGCACCATTAATCTTGGCAGCGCATCCTAACCATTCGATCTGAGATCAAACGGTGGGCGCTCTTCATCCCTCCTACTCTCCCGCGTGTCGAAGGACAAGGCATGCGGCATCCTCGTCGCATCGTGGCTACCTCCACTGATGATCGAGCACCGTCTAAGGCTAAATTAAAACCCCAAATTGTTTGGTCATGCAAGTTTCGTGCAAATGGAACCTTAAGGGAGTCAAAGAAACCCTAAATTGGATCCTCATTTTTTGTGTAGCTGTCTGTAAGGTACACTCCCATCTTCCAATTATTCAATAGATCAGCTATATGTTAACCTATGTACTTATTTCTTTAGATGTATTGTAACATCATAGTGTTTGATTTAATTGTTATCGGTTCGATTGAGCAAAATTTAGGAAGGATCCACAGTGGAATCTCATCCCTTTCCTCATGCAGGGTCGCTTAGGGATAAGTTTTATTCGTTGCTCAGTCCAACCCCACGCTCGATTAAGCACTCAGAAGGAAGCCCTGACCCCGCTCTTCTCGAATCCAGGCGCGCTGAACCACCCCTCCGGTGGATGCGCCGCCAAAAGGGAAGCCCTAAGTTCATCGTCATGGAAGGAAGGATGAGGGAGACTTCATGCGGGCTTAGTTTGACCCAACCCGCATCTTTTCCTGCATTGGTTGCCATGCGTCAAGGTGGCGTAGCGCAGTGGGCCCCGTGTGCGCAGATGACGCATTAGTGGGGCCCGCCATGTGGGCATCCAGCAAACCACGTCTCAACGCGTGTCTGCGGGTCTTGTCGCTATCAGATCCGTCAGCTGGCTGTGGGTCCCGCGATAGAAAATGTAATAAATGGATTTATTTAATTTAAATATTAATATAAATTAATTAAATTAATTAAAATTAGTTAATTGGTAATATTTAATCAACCATATCTTGAAATTCATAAGTCCAAATGCTGCAATATTATGTCATTTTGATCAGTAAAATCAGAGGATCATTATGGCACTATCAATTTTTTATTTAGAGGTGTATTTCACATAGTGACAATTAGGACCCCATAATTTGCCCTAAATATCCCAAAACTTTATTTAATCATAACTTTGTGTTCACTTACCCAAACATACCTAATATGAGTCTTAAATTAATCAGTGAACTCTCAGGATTATTCTAGTAGTATTCAATTCCATGTTCAGATTGTATTTTGATTAATCATATTTAGGACCAAACCCTAATATTCCATGGCTTATAACTTTTCACACAATAGTCCAAATATAGCCAATATGGGTCTTAAAGTGATCAGAAAAACCTCTAGAAAAATTTGATAGTGTTCATTTCTTTGTTTGGATTAGGGTTGGCTTAATCACTTTTAGGACGTAACCCTAATTACCCTAATTAATCTTAGAACTTTAATTGACCATAACTTGGTCAATCAAACACCAAATTAGGTCTTCCAATATATTATTTTGATTAGAAAGATCTAATTAACAATAAATTATAAAAATATTTAAGATCCAATGGCTAGATCTCTTAATTAACCCTAATCACCTTAAAACTTGATTAGTGAATATTAGCATAATTAATAATTCAAAATGAGTAATTTAAGTTCCTGATAACTCCTAGAGTAGAATAGAACCTAGTGGTGTGATTGGTTTTATGATTATATGATTAGTTTTACTAATTACTTAGTAATCACCCTAAATCCTAATTAAGCCATAACTTAATCAAATGAGATTAAATTTGGGTTTACTCCTAATTAAAGTACTCAGTGGGTCATAAGAAAGCTATAGCCATTAAGTTTACTAAATTAAGACTATAATTGGAAAAGTTGGGTTTTTGACCCCTATTAATGAAACCCTAATTTCCATTTTTAAATCCTTAGCTTGTATTGGCAATAACTTAGCTAATACTTATCAGAATTAAGTGATTTTAGGTTCTATGGAAACCTTAGACAACAAGCTTTAATAAGCTGATAGAAAAATTAGATTTCAATAAGTAAAATTACCAAATCACTCTTATGAGTCAAATTCCTTAGTTTGATCTCATAAGGCTTAATAATTATCCAAATTTGATGTATTTATTATCTATCTTCATATAAGATAGTAACTAATTGGTTGCCACTAAAAATTTCCAACTTAGAGTCTTAAACCAAAAATTATACTATTAGACCCTTAAGGAGGGGCCAAATGGTCATTTTTCCCAAATTTAGGGTCAAGTACTTTTAAGCCTTAGTTTCATGTTCTTATCACTAAAATCAGTGATTTGAATGATTTTGAATTTAATTCAATTATTTTAACCCATAAAGTAAGTTTCTAAATAAAAACCCTAAATTCTTCCTTAGGAAAATTTAAAGTAACTTATTAGCTGTATGATGTGAGATTCATCTCACATCATACCTCTTTTCTGAACCTCCTTAATCTATCCTCAATATTTCTTATAACATTAGTTATATTTGGAGCTTGAATGTTCATCTTAGTCCTTTAAAATTTTCCTTAGGAATTAGGACTAGTTCTTAAGTTAGATTTCATCTATTGAGTAAATTAGGTTACTCAATAGGTGAAGCCTTGATTTTGATAGTTTATAGATTTTAATAGTTTATTAATGATTATTTGATCTCTTAATTTTAGATTTAAGACTAGAGATCCATCCTATTAAGTCTGACTTTACTTAATAGGATTTGCCTTAAATCTTAATCTGTTAGGTTGGGTGGTAAAATTTAGTTCTTTAGGATCAGCTTTGGATCAAGTAATTAAACCACAATATTTGGAGTTCAATTTTTAATCCTTTCTTGTTGATTTGGCTAATCAAAATGGTTTGAATTGCTTAAACAAACAAATTAAGTTGATTGATTTATTTAGACTTGTAGTCAATATTGATTTATTTAAAATTAGGACCTAGCTAGTCATAAATATTTTTAACTTATAAGGTCATGAATCTGAGTTACACTTGATAGTAGGAATTGGAGATACTGAACTTTGTAACTTGGAGTAGATAGAATGAATAAATTAGACATTAATGGATATCATCCGTGTTATAGTAGAGTCTCTTGCTCACTTTGATATTTGATGCTTAGCTTACCTTGTATTAAACTTTATATCTTGGTTACATCTATTGGATATAGGATATTTGATAAGTATCTCGTGTCAATTTTAAAATTTGCATACAAATCATTCATATTTTTATCAGTGTTTTCAGTTTTCTGGTTTTTCAATTTAGTCGGTTATGACCTAACTAGTGTGCCTATTCAGTTCGTTGGGTCCGGCATAGCACAGCGGCAGCTAGTGTTCGGTAAGCCTATCCATGCCTGGTTGAGCGTTGGCTGCCTAGGATGGCGAGAAATATATTTTTTGCCCGTATGACTTTATTAGTCAGTATCTGATATGGTAGTACTAGGTATAGGTGCACTTCTACTCAAGACTAGCACCTTCTTATTTACTATCTTACTATATTTACTAGCTTTATTTATTTATAAAATACTAGTCTTGCTCGCTTGATTATATATATATATATATATATATATATATATATATATATATATGATGCTAGTCTTGCTTTTAGTTATTTAAATGTTTCTCATGTTCTTTCACTTTATGTTAATTAGCATAAATTTATATTGATCCTAAGCATATTTTGGATGAGTTTTTCCTTTCAGTTATTAGTATTTAGTCTTTATTTTTATGTCTAACCTTGTTACAGCTATAGTTGGAGGTATATGCTTATTTCCTCTTTTGCTTAAGTTAGAAACTTATTGTTTATAACTACCTTTTCTTTTCATACGTATTTTGCTCCTATACTTGCTTGTATGTTGTGTTTTTAATGGTGATCTATAAATTAACATAATAATATTTCAGCCTAAAATGTACTTAGACTTTTTATCTTATTAGATTTTTTTTCTTTTGTTAGCTGGGGCCCTATCATTATAAAACTGACAACGGTAGACTCTGAGCTATTTGAGGTTGTGGAGCCTTCCGGAGATCTTCCTTCGGAGGATGAGCATGTGGCCGAAGACTCTTAGCTTTTCCTTGCTTTCTTTCTGCATTGTGAGGATGAGTGGCTGATTTATTTCATTTCTGCTTAAACTATTAAATTATGTTGTAATAATACAGGTTTAAATTGTATTTTATTTTACTGCTATTATTCTGAGTTGTATGTTCTTACTACTATATTGTGATGGAATGGATGTTATTATTTTAATTCTGCACTTTGCTTTCATGTAATATTCATTTAGTGAAATAGTTCTTGTAAATGGAAAACTCCTTAATTATAATGAGTTAGGATGTGTGCCTAATCTATTCATAAATAAGAATCTTGTCATTTGGTGATCACTTCACCATAATCATGTTAACTTAAGAGTTAACAGGACTACGGCAGGGTCGGGCCAGCACACAAATTCTCAATATAAAGGTTTAGGAATCTTAATGAATGAAATCAATTTTATTAAGATGGAAGTACTAATCTAAAAAAAAAGAAGTTGAAAAATTAAAGTCAGAAGGTATAATAACCAGGTTATTACCCTAGTCAATTAGAACTAAACCAAGTCTTGATTTTGATTCTAGCACTCTAATTTAATCATTAGGAGTTCACCACAAAGACCTAATCCAAATTAGGAGTCAAATAGATCAAATCCTGATTTTGGGAATTACAGGAACCTTAGAATTCGACCTATTTAAATTGATCTAAAATTAAAAATCCGGCTTCGTCATTGCACTCATCACCCCCAAATTAGCTAGGGGTTATGTTTTGGAAGCATTTGAAAGTCATTGGAATTTCGTCAAATATTTTAATATATTTAAATAGTTAAAAAAAAAAATTATTGTCAAAATTAAAATCTGTCTTCGTCATTACGTTCCTCACTTCTAAATTAGCTAATGGTGAAATTTTAGGATTTTTCAGAGCTTGTATGATTATTTAATTTTGAATAATTAAATTGAATTTAATTATTAATTAATTAATTATAAAAATAAAAAAATTTATGTCGGCAGCTTTGCGCAGGCTATAGGAGGCCGCGTGCAGGTGGCAGAGCCATCGCTTAAGCCCCCAAAAATATCCTATTTTAACCTCATTTGTTCATCAAGTATAGTTTACATCGTTTGGATCTATACTAAAGCATAAGTAGCACTATTCATCTCCTTCCTGAAGCCACAAACGAACACTAAAGGTACCCATTTATTTCAAATTCTCCCATACCTAAATTAGGGCTCATTAAGTTATCTGTAAAATTAAAATGTGTATTTCGTATCAATAAAAAAGGTCTCAATGAGAGCTTTCCATTAATATATGGCACACCTCATGAGGAGCTCTCTGTATGGGAGAATTTGAATTCTAAAGTTTCAATTTTTTTTTAATATATGTGTGTCTACATAAATTATTTGAAAAAATTTTATTTTTTTCTTTTCTTAAATTTTTGTTTATTTAATCCATTGTAAATCTTCAAAACCTAATAACTTTGTAATTATAATTTCAAATATAGTAATCCAATATACTATTTTGATTAGAAAAATGTAATAATTAATATTATGCAATTATTTTTTCTATTTGGAGATTAATTTCATTAATTATCATTTAAGCTAATTAACTCCTTTAATTCTAAAATTTGATAAAATCATAACTTAGTCAATTTAGCTCCAAATAATATGATCAAATATATCATTTTGATTAGGAGTGTGTCGAATGCTAATCTGCAAGAAAATTTTAATTTATGTAATTATATTTTTTAATTTTGTCTAATTACTCTAAAAATAGATTAGTAAAAATTAAGCTCCATAATTATTCAAAATTAGAATTTCAAGTTGCTAATAGCTCCTATAGTGTAGAACACAGGGGTGAAGTTAATTTTTCAATTCAGTAATTAATTTCACTAATCACCCACTAATCATCCTAAACTCTATTTAAGTCATAGCTTAATCAAATAAAGTATAAATTGGGTCTACTCCTAGTCATTGCCCTTAGTATATTATAGGAAAGCTATAGCCACTGAGTTTGCTGAATTTGAACATCATTAGAGAAAATTAGGTTTTTGAACCATTTATAAATCTTTTAATTTACATATTTAAACTCTTAATTTGTTTTGATTATAACTTGACCAATACATATAAGAATTCAATAATTTTAGGTTCTATGGAATCCTTAGACAGTAAACAACAATAAATTGACTAAATTTTTAGACTTCATTAGGAAAAATAACCAAATTGCCCTTATGAGTTAATTTTTATAAATCGAGCTCATAAGGCTTAACTAGTATCCAAATTGAGTGTACTTACTATCAATCATCATGTTAGACAGTAAGTAATCATTTTTCATTGATAAATTTTTATTTAGAGCATTTAATCAAAAAGTAGCTCTTTAGACTCTTAAGTGAGGGCAAAATAGTCATTTTGCCCAAAATTTAGATTTAAGCATTCTTAGACTTTAGAATCATAGTCAAATCATTCAAATTAGTAAATAATGTGCTTTATAATTAAATTTGTATATTTTAAGATATTAATTAGATTTTTAGGTAAAATCCCAAGTTATTCCTAGATAATTATTTTAAGCTTCAAAATGTGGGATTTATCTCACTTTATGTCTCTCCTAAGTTCTTTAAATCAGTAAATAAGCATAATAAGATTCAAATAACTATAATAGTAATTAATAGAATTATTCTCTAAATCTCTTCTTAAGTAATTCCTTAGTATCTCAATCCTTAAGATCTTCTTCTTTAGGATTAGGAATAGAACTAGGTTAGTTTTCATTCATTGAGAAAATAGGTTACTCAATTAATGAAACATTGATTTTTTTATTAGTTCTAGTTTTTATATTTTCATTATGATTATTTTATCTCTCAATCTTAGATCTGAGATTAGAAATCTATTCTATTAAGTTTGACTTTACTTAATAGGATTTGCTTTAATCTTTAATCTATGGTTTGGGTTTTAAGCCTTAGTCCTTAGGATCATCTTTGGATTAAGTGATTAAACCCCAATAATTAGAGTTTAATTCTTAATCCTTTCATCTTGATTAAGATGGATTTGGGTTGCTGAAATCATTAGAATAGGTTGATTGATTACTTGTTTAACTTATATAGTCAACAATGATTAAATCATATTAGAACCTGATCAGTTCTAATTATTTTTCAACTTATATGGTAGTGAGTCTAAGGTATACTCGATACTATGAATTGGAGATCCTGAGCTTGTATAACTTGGAACATCTAGAATGGATAAATTATATAACAACAGATATCACATGTGTTTTAGTAGAGTCGCTTGCTTACTTTTAAACTTTGATGATTTGCTTATATTATATTTTGAGCCTTTTTTCTTGAGCATACCATATAAGACAATTTGATGCATGAAAATGAAAACATAGAAAATTGGGATAACATTTGCATTGGGTTCAGTTCCTGGTTAGTTCTTGCGAATTTTACTGCCAATCGATAGGTGGTAAGGAGAAATCAGAATTACTTAACATGTACTCATTGAGGAGAGTTGCTGTAATAACCCAAGTTGTTACCTCAGTCAATTAGAAATAAACTAAACCTTAACCTTGATTCTAATATACTTAGTTAGTCATTAGAACCTCACTCTGAAGTTCTAGTTCAAATTAGGGGTCAAATAGATCAAACCCTAATTCTAGAAATTCCAAGAACCCTGGAAATGGACCTAATTATTTTGACCTCAAAATCAAAATCTGACTTCGCCATTGCGCTCATCACCCCCAATTATCTAGGGGTTATGTTTTAAAAGTATTTGGAAGTCATCAAATTTTCTCGAATATTTTAATATATTTAAATACTCCGATAATTAGGATAAATAAATTGATCTCCAAATTAAAATCCAACTTTGCTGTTGAATTCCTCACCCTCGAATTAGCTAGGGATAAATTTTCAGGATTTTTTGGAGCCCGTATATTCATCCAATTTTAATTAAAAAATTGAGTTAATTGAAAATTTGAAATAAATAAATAATTATTTATTTAAATATATTTTCTTTTTCCTCTGGTTGGCTCCATACCCTGTTCAGCACCTCCCCTCCCCTATTCGCATGCAAGGGCCTTCCTTCTTGCTAAGGGGAGCCTTGTCCTCCATGCTGTGATGGGAGAGGACTTGCCCCCTCTCCCATAACCCGTGCCTTCATCTCCTATTTCTAGCCTCCCCTCAACTTTCTTTCCTCCATTTGGCCATCAACTGAGCTCTTCTCCTCTTCCTAAGCTCCTTCCCTTCCAAGCTCATTCCTAAGCTAAAGAAGAACCCTCATCCCTTCCTCCTCTTGCTAGCAATTGAAGAAGAAGAAGAAGCTTCTCCCCTCAAGCCCTTAAATTCATAAGTTGTAACAGCCCAAACTCTTAAGCACCTAGGTATTGTCCGCTTTAGCTTGAAAGACCTCATGGTTTTGCCCTCAGAAGATAAGTTGAATTTTTAGAATTTTTTGGAGCCCGTATATTCATCCAATTTTAATTAGAAAATTGAATTAATTGAAAATTTGAAATAAATAAATAATTATTCATTAAAATATATTTTCTTTTTCCTCTGGCTAGCTTTCCATACCCTGTTCAGCACCTCCCCTTCCCTATTCGCATGCAAGAGCCTTCCTTCTTGCTAAGGGGAGCCTTGTCCTCCATGCTGTAATGGGAGAGGACTTGCCCCCTCTCCCATAACCCATGCCTTCATCTCCTATTTCTAGCCTCCCCTCAACTTTCTTTACTCCATTTGGCCATCAGCTGAGCTCTCCTCCTCTTCCCAAGCTCCTTCCCTTCCAAGCTCATTCCTAAGCTAAAGAAGAACCCTCATCCCTTCCTCCTCTTGCTAGCAATTGAGGAAGAAGAAGAAGCTTCTCCCCTCAAGCCCTTAAGCTCATAAGTTATAATAGCCCAAACTCTTAAGCACCAAGGTATTGTCCACTTTGGCTTGAAAGACCTCATGATTTTACCCTCAGAAGATAAGTTTTGAGTAAGTCACCCATCCTGGGAGTGCTCCCACCTGAGCACACTTAACTTTGGAGTTCTTATTAAGAATTCCACCATTATCTGAAAAAGTGCCTTGATGTTTAAGAGTTCACTTGTTACTACATATGTGGGTCTTTACAATCTCCCTAACTTAAGTAATTGACATCCTCGTCAGTATTCACACACAAATCTAAGAACCGTCAATTGGGTAGATAGGACTAGAGGTGACCTACGGGCACAAGAGGTACCTACAACCATGTATCACCTTAACCATCATAGGTTCAAGAGGCTGCCCACATGATGTTGTACTTTGCCATGTATGGCACTTAGCTCCTATCTGACATCCTATGGTATGCTATAATACCATTTGTAATAGCCCAAACTCTTAAGCACCAAGATATTATCTTCTTTGGCTTAAAAGACCTCACAGTTTTGCCATCAGAAGATAACTTCCCAGTAGGTCACCCATCCTAGAAGTGCTCCCCCACTTGAGTACGCTTAACTTTGGAGTTCTGAAAAGGTGCCTTGATGTTTAAGAGTTTCAATTATTACTACTTAAGTGGGTCTTTACAATCTCCCCAACTTAAGTAACTAAAGTCCTCATCAATATTCACACACAAATCCAAGAACCATCAATTAGGTAGATAGGACTAGTGGTGACCCCTACATGCACAAGAGGTACCTACAACATGTACCTTAACCATCACAGGTTCAAGAGGCTACTCATATGAAGTTGTACTTTACCTTGTATGACACTTAGCTCCTATCTAACACCTTATGGCATGCTCTGATATCATTTATAATAGCCCAAACTCTTAAGCACCAAGGTATTGTCCGCTTTGGCTTGAAAGATCTCATGGTTTTGCCCTCGGAAGATAACTTCTCAGTAGGTCACCCATCCTGGGAGTACTCCCACCTGAGCATGCTTAACTTTGGAGTTCTTATCAGGAACTCCACCATTATCTAAAAAGGCACCTTGATATTTAAGAGTTTCACTTATTACTACTTAAGTGGGTATTTACATAAGTTCTTACAGAAAATAGAGTCCTCTTCCTCCATTCATTTCAAGGCCAAGGTACCTCTTTGGTACCTCTTCTCTTTATCAAATAGTTACTACATTTACCTTATATGTCTTATTCATGTTGATAAGAACATATGTTTGAGATGTATAAATCATAGAGCTTATTAAGATTGTATATTTTAGGGTAGATGAACATTTTTGATTTTCCTTCTTCCTATATGCCTAGACATTTAGCCTCATTTTTTGCATTATTAAAATGATCATTTTGTGTTGATTTTTGTTTCCATGGAAAGGCCTTGGAAAGAAGACCTTTCCAAGGCCTTTCCATCGGTATATGGCACCACTTGTGAGGTGCCTTAAATTAAGAGTATTTGGGTGCCGAAGGGGACACATTTCAGTTTTTACACAAGCAAAATCATTATTAGTGCTACAAGGCGCTATGGTGCTGTAGCGCCTGGCTCTCAGCCAAGAGGTGCTATAGTGCGCTGTCACGCCTACTTCTTAGGTTGGTTACGCCGTAGTGCGCTGTAGCACGTCATAGCGCCTGGCTCTCGGCCAGGGGACGCTACAGTGCGCCGTAGCACCCATGTCTCGAGAAATCTGGCGCTGCAGCGCTTAAAAGCGCTACCGCACGCCACATCACTAAAATCTTTTGTAGCTCCCCGCAGTGCCTAAAAATGCTGCAGTGCGCTGTAGCACCCACTCCTCTGGAAAACTGGCGCCATAGCATGCCGCATCGCCTGGCTCTCGGCCAAGGGGCGCTACCACGCGCCATAGCACCCAAAATTGTCTGGAATTGCCTAAAGTTCATATTTTTTGCATTTTAATGATTCTCAAACTCTAATGGGGCTAAAATATACCAAAATCAAACATGTATTTAGTAAAATAAAGCATTGTGTGAATTTGGATGTGATTTTAAATATTATAATTTATCATTTATCCTAAATGGCATGTTCTATATCCTAAAATTATGCTTTTAGACCCTAAAACGGTTTTGGCCACAACTTAACCAATTGACTTTAGAATTTAGCATTCTTAGGCTCTATGGAACCCTTAAATAGTGAATAATATTAAACTAACTAAGTTTCAAAACTTCACTAGGTAAAATTACCAAATTAACCTTATGGGGTAAAATTTTAATTTGAACCCATAATACTTAATACATATCCAATTTGGAAGTACATACTTGTGGGGCCCCCGTACTAACAATAAGGAAGTACGGTGCTCAACTGTGGCAAATCCCCAACTTAAGTAAAGTTAGGCGAACCCAACTTGCCTTAAGGCAGGGACTTGTCACCAAGTGCTATAACATTCATCAATATAAATATCAAAGTGACGGAAGCAATATAAAAATAGGGTAATATCCACAAGCATACATAGTAGGAAAAGAAAATGCAATATAGTAACTCATCACAATGCAGAAAGTAAAGTACATCTAGAAAGTTTAATTATTACAAACTGAAATGAATAACTGAAATTGAAAGACTCTCGTCCTCACTGGAATAACAAGACAAAGCTAACTAGAGAGTAGCTGCAAGGTCCTCCTCCTAAATTGGCTCCTCCTCAGCGACACTGCCCACAAACACGTCTGAATCTGACATTTGTCGGTATCACAAATGCCAGGGCCCCAGCCAACAAAATAAAAAGGTTACAGTTAGACAATTGTCTAAGTACATTTTAGGCTATTTAAATGAACTAAATATTAAAAGATATCTCATTTAATTTAACTACACATGCAAGCAGTAAAGGGTGTAACAAGCTATGAAAGAATTGAAATTCTATAAACTATCTATTTATAGCATGCAACATACAAAACACTAAATGAGCAAGGTAAGGCTAAAAGCAAAATAACTGAAGCTACTGAATAAACATAATCCTAACATGATTATGATCAAAGTAAAACATGCTGAGTATAAAAGAACACAAGTACTGAATTCAATAAAATTATGGCATCCTAAACATGCCATTCATACATATATCTAAGCCATAAGAGTATACATACAACATGCAGATTAAGATGAAAAGAAAGGCCACTGAGACATGTGGCAAAAAGCAAAGCAATATATGATAAGTAAAGCCACTGAGACATGTGGCAAAGCGAGCAAATACTGAAAAATAAGGCCACTGAAGCATGTGGAAAAACAGACCAGAAAACCAAAATAATATAATACAGGTAAAGTAATAATATGCCTAAGTTCTAGTACTGCCATACTAGCCAATAGGCCATACAGGGCCTCCAATATCAATCAATCAGTCAATCCCCAGCCTAGCCATCCAAATATGCTAGGTCTGAGTCCAATCTATACAATACTACTACTAAAGAGGCAGACTAAACTAGGTCATATTCTACTAATTGTGATAAAACCAAAACTGAATGATATGTAAATTTTATACTAGCTTAGGATACATCATCCTAAGTTTTCCTATTATGCTCAAGGGCTAAAGCTCAAAATCCAAGGTATGTAAAGCAATCTGGTCAAAGTAAGCAAGAGACTCAATTTAGACTTATGTGATATCTGTTGTTGTCTAATTTCCAAATCTAACTACTCTGAGAAGGTACAAGCTTAGGATCTCCAATATCCAGCTATCGAGTGGAATCTCAGATTTACGTCCTTAAAGTCAAAAATTAGAACTTAACAAGTTCTAATCCAAAAATCATGTGACGACTATATGGTTTAAATAAGCAAATCAATGACCTAGTTTTATGAATATTTTACTATCTTACCTAAATCTTGATCAAATAAATCAAGATTTAAGAATTTAGAACTTAAACCCTATGAGGGTTCAAATTTCAAATCCAAGGTGCTATTTTAAATAGGATCTAGGTTTCTCACTTAATCCCAAAGATAAAGAATCCTATAAGTTGAAAGATTTAGGAACTAAGATTCTAGTGAAAGGCTATTCTGCTGATTATAAGATAAAATAATCAATTAAGAATTTGAGAATCTAAGATCTATATTCAATCTTTAAGATAACTCCATTATCTTATTAATTGAATCATCCTATACCCACATGAAAGGTTTCAAAAGATTAAACAATAAATTATTAAAGAATTTCAATTAGAGGTGGTTTGATTCAAATTGAAGATCTAAGTCTAAGATCTAAGATCTAAAGATCTGAAGTTTGATCACTTTAGACTTTTAATTAGAGTTTTGACTTAAGGGTTTTCATTTGTGATTTTCTTTAGAATCTAATTTCATAATTAACTATAAGGAGCTTATTAATGTTAAGAACTGACAATTCCAAGTATTAGATTAACATTAAACCCATTTTGACCTTCTTAGGCTACTTAAGATCTAAGGGTGTGAGTTTTGATCACTTTAGAACTTAAGCTAAGATTATACTTAGACATTTATAGTTCCCTTTTTCTTTTAACACTTAACTTTAATATTATCTTAACTGAACTTAATAATGAGGTAACTGACCATTTCAATTATTAGACTTAATTAAGTTAAGGTCCAATGATCTTTATAAGGAATGCTTAGATTTAAGTATCTTAATTAAGGAATTAATGAGACCTTATGGATTGGTGATTATTATTGTTCTAGGATTTCAGAGAACATTTCCAATCTATGTTATAGTGGCTTACTAAAATTTTCAATCCTTAAAGAACACTAAATCACATTTTGGCCAAAATGACCAAAATGCCCCTCTTAAGGCTAAAATTGGGATTTTAGGGTTTTGTTGTCCAAATTTGTTCTAATCTATTTTAAAGTATTTCATATGACTAAATGATGTGGGAAACACCTTTACTTTAGGTTTTGATGACCTAAATGGTCTTAATTAGCACTAATTACTTAATTAAACCACTTAGGGTGATTAGTGAGATTAAGGCACTTTAGGGCAATCCAACCTTATACTTAGGTTATACTAGATCTAATATAATATTAAGAACCATCCCCACCCAAATCAGAGGCTTAACTAGGGTTTAATTCACTAATCCTTGATTAGGGTGATTAGGGAGTGATTAAGAAAATTAATTATCCAAAATTAATTTCAAGGGTCTGGAATTGTTCCTTAGGGTACAAGGAGCAATCAAAGCTCTTAAACTCATAAAATGGACAACTAAATGATTTTATATGATTTAATTAAAAATAGAGAAGGTTTGGCAAATATTTTTAAATCCAACCATTGGATCTGAAATTTTATTTTACATTCAGATTCCTTGAATTTTTTTGATTCAAATAGTATATTGGATCATACCATTTGGATCTGAATAGCTAAAGTTATTTAATTAATTTATTCTGAATGTTTATTTAAATTAAAACTATAGGGTTTAATTAATTAAAATCGCAACCATTAAAAATGATATCCAGTAATTAATAATTAGGTGCGGCCCAAAATCAGAACCGCGCGGGTCACGGGTCAGCCCGGCCCAGAACCCGTGACTTCGTCTTCAACCTCTCGACGGGTCCCGATCCCATCGAATTTCAAAGCTGAAATTCTCGGTGCTCCGGCGACGGCAGGGGCTCAAATCGATCCCTACACGTTCACTGAGGCAAGACGCATCGATTGGACCAAGAACCCCCATCTGGATCCCTCTGGATCGATGGGGTCTTACTCACCCGAGAGGTTTTCCTGCGAGGCATCTCAGGTCGCCTGTGAGGGGGAAATTCTCCTCACAGGGACCTCGATTCGCCAGGATTTTAATCCCTACACGCTCATGGGGACTAGACGCGTCGAAACCCCAACCTATCATAACCAGAGGCGCAGCCAATCGCTGGGTCCTTACTCGGACTCAGCCATTGGCTCGCTGGCTAGCTCAGTCGATCGATACAATCGACTCGAGCTAGCTTAGCCCCAGGCGACAATCACGGAGGGTTCCCTAGGTGGCTAAGGTATCCTAGACGGCATCCAGAGCTCATTAAGAAGGCAGGAACGAAATCGAGCTTAAGGAATTTTAATGGGGAAAAGGATGTACCTGAAGTCGAGCTGCAGGCTTAGCCGAGGGGAATTGAGGTGCTCCTGAGCTTCCCTAAGGCTAGACGAGGGTTGCACAGGGGATCTGAACTCCAGACGGGCCCTCAATCAGTGGTTCTAGCCTTCATAAATTGCCAGGAATTCACCGAGGGGACGGGAGCTCCAGCAGGCCTTTAACTGGGGAATTGGGGATTCACAGTGAGCAAAGGGACTCACTGTGAAGTCTCGGAGGTATTTATAGCTGCCATCGGGTTCTAGGAACAGAGGCCAGGGCTCAGGCTTGGGAATTGGCTCGGTCCGAGGCTTCTCCCTGGTTCCCTAAATTGGGAGGGTCTAGCCCTCTGGGGTCGCCTTGCTAGGCTCGGCCACTTACGGGAGGAAGCTAACAGCCTAGCTGACCTGGTGAGGGGAGTGGCAAACAGGATTATGTGGCGAATTTCCATGAACCCTCTCGGTCGGGACGGAATCTCTGCGGGGACGAAGGTCCACAGTGGTAGGGTTCGCCTCCGCCGTCTGATGCCGAAGCTGTTGGGTTTAGACAGTCTGATGCGAGGGTTTGAAATTTAGAAACACGGAGAGGATCTCGAGCGTCCGATCTGAGATGCCGATCGGACGGATGGGATCAGATCACGGTGCGCGAGATAAGAGCCATTGGATTAAGCGCGCTGAGATGCGTGCTTACGCAACAAGTGGCTGAAACACGCGCGCCGCTGTCGGGACCCCATAGCGGATCTGTCGCGGTCCTGGCAGCAAATCCCATAGAAATAAAAAGTAAATAAAATTTAATTTTAATTAATTAAACTATTTAAATTAATTCTTAATTATTCTAAAATTTCCAAAATTCAATTTAGGACTAAACTAGCTCCAAAAATTCCCAAAAATTCACCCTTAGCTAATTTGGGTATGAGGAATTCAAAAATAAAATTAGATTTCAATTTGGAGATCAAAATAATTTAGGTATTTTTCAGGGCTTAAAAATAGCCAAAAATACTAAATTCTCCAAATTAGCTCTAATTGATTTCAAACTTCTAGGTTTAGGAAATGGAATCAAAATCAAACATTGGTTTAGCTTAATTAATCTAGTTTTAAGCTAGGGTAACAACCTAGGGTAACAACCTAGGGTTGTTACAATACTATCTATCTTCATGTTAGACAGAAAAGAATCATTTGGCATCAATAAAATCCAATTAGAACCATCTAAAAGGTTGCATTTTAGACCCTTAAGTAGAGGAAAAATAGTCAATTTGCCCAAAATTTAGGTTACGTACCATTAACCTCTAAAATATAATTTAAATTATTAAAACCAATCTGATTTGGAATCAATTTAGAACCCTTAACCTCATAGTTAAATAATTTAGTACGCATTCCCATTAAAGACTTGAAAATTTTTTAAGTAAAATCTATGAGCTTCTAACCTAATTTAAACCTCATATTGTAACTTCCTTAAGCAAACCAAACCTATAACTAAGAATAGAATGTAATAGTTATCATCAATTATCTACACTCCACCTTATGATCTTTTCCTTATGATTAGGAATAGATACTAAGTTAGATTTCATTCATTGAGTAAATGGGTTATTCAATGGATGAAACCTTAGTTTTATTAGTTTTTAAATTTTTATACTTTAATTTTGATTATTTTATCTTTCAACTTTAAATTAATATTAGAATAATCATTCTATTAAGCTTGATTATGCTTAATAAAATTTGCCTTGATTATTAGTTCATAATTAGACTTAAACTTTAGTCTTTAAGCTTTACCCTTTGGATTATGTGATTAAACTCAATTCGTGAGATTTAATTCATAATCCCTAGCTTTAATAGAAATTGATTAGATCTTAGCTTAGAGCATCTAATTTTATCAAATAGGATGTGTTGATTACTTATTTAACTTGTAAGCGATATTGATTGAATCAAATTAGAACTTGACCAGTTTTAATTGCTTTTAACTCATAAGGTTGTACTTTTAAGTTATACTTGATAGTAGGAATTGGAGATCTTGAACTTGTATAACTTAGAGTAGTTAGAATAAATTAAAGTAGATAAAAATAGATATCACTATGTGTAGTATAGTCACTTGCTTATTATTGAATTATTAGTACTTTTGCATTTCTTGTACTTTGTGCCTTTACCTTGAGCTTGTCATATAAGAAGATTGATGCATGAAATAAAAGCATAGAAAAGTTAGGATAACAGTTGCATATGGTTTGTTTCTAGTCAAATTTGTGCACTTTTATCCTACTAGATAGAGATAAGAAGAAATAAGGATTACTTAACATTACTCATTGAGGAGTATTATGTTAAATTGGAACCCGAACAGTCTTGTAGACGTACTTGACTCCTCAGCTACTTCTAGATATGTCCATAGAAGTAAAGTAAATAACTAAAACATTATTGCATTTGTACTTATTGCCTCTTCAGTTCAATTTTGCTTCATTATTTTGCCTTAGCCTAATATTATGCTAAGAAACTTACCGGCATAGCCTCTTATGAAGATAAGAATATTACATTTTTCCAGATTAGTAGGTTAATTTAGCCCTCCTTCTGATATAGCAATCATTATATACTTATTTACTATTTTACTATTACCTTTTTACTGCAGTTAGCCTTTACTTTACTTGCTTACTTGTATACTTATATGATGCTAGATTACCTTACTTCTTACTTATACATATTATAGATAAATTGCTTTCTCTTAAACTTTCATAACTTATATGATCATTGGCATATTTAGTATGAGTTTTTTCTTTCAATACTTTTCTTACTTTATTTATACATATATGTATAACCTTATCACAGTTTAGTATTGAGGTATGTTCTTTTACCTCATATGTTGCTTAGTTATAAATGCTTTTATTTATAACTCATCACATCCCTTTGTATGATTGCCGCTCCCATATGCTTGTTTATTTTGTATAGTTTAAGTAAATGATGATATCAATAAATTCATGAATAATAAAGCTTAGAATATACTTAGACATTATGTCTAACAAAATTTTCTTTTCTTAATTGGGGCCCTAGAATTATGAAATCGACAATATTAGGATCTGATCAATTTGAGGAACTTGCGCCTGTGGAGGAGCCATTCTTGGAAGAAGAGCTAGTTGGAGCTGAAGAATAGTAGATTATTTTCTCTTTTACTTGTGATAATAAGAGATTCATTTTCTTTAAAACTTATTTAAATACTTGTAATAATATAGGTACCTATGACCGTTTCCTCACAACACTACTTATTCTAAGTTGCATGTTTATTCCCTATCTTGCATTGTGGTGGATTGGATATAGCATTTTACTTTTCTTTGCTTCCACACTCTGATGAATGTATATACATAGTGAATGATTCTGCTGCATTATTTAAAGCACATCCTTCCTTTATTAGTGGATTGAGAATTACACCATAATCTAATAATAAGTGAGGGATTTTCCAAAGTGACACACTGCCCCTTGATCTAATCCTATGGATTACCAGGGGGCGGGGCATCACATTTGTGTTAAGTTGGAGCTCGTGTAATCTTGTAGACGTGCTTGAATCCTCAGCTACTTCTGAATGTGTCCACAAAAGTAAAGTACAAATAACTAAAATTTATTGCATTTGTGTATTTTCTGCCTATTCAGTTCTGTGATACTTCTGCCTTAGCCCAGTAGGCTAAATAATATTATGTATGCTTCCATTCAGTTCTATTATATCTCTAACTTAACCAAGCAGGCTAAGTGATTACCATGCATGCTTCAGTTACAGCTTCATTGGCTTATTAGCCAATTCTCCTGATATGGAAGATTGTACATGTTTTTCAATTCTTTTACTACTATCTATTTCTTGCTTACTTTTACTGCAGTTTAGTTCTTGCTTACTTACTTCTTTGCTTATTGTATAGGCTGCCAGTTTTGTTTTCAGCTTATTATACGTATCACATGTTTCCTTACTTTATGTTAATCAGTATGATTTCACTTGATCATAAGCATGTTTATGATAAATTTTATTTATTAGTACTTTTAATTATTAGATTTAGATTTATTTATATGCCTAACATTGTTGCAGCTTTGGATGGAGATATGTGTTTACTTCTTTTTGCTTAAGTTATAAACATATTATTTATAGCTTTCATTTCCCGTTCATATACTTTTTTGCACCTATGTTTGCTTGTTTGGCTGTTAAGTTAAAATGGTGATATCAAAAAGAACTTGAAATATATTCAGCTTAAAATGTACTTAGATAATAAGTCTAATAAGATTCTCTTTTTTTAGCTGGGTCCCTATCATTGTGAAACCGATAATGATAGATTCCATGCTCTTCAAGGTGGTTGAGCCTTCTAAAGTTCTAATTTATGAGGAAGAGCGTGCTTGTAAAAACTCAAGTTATTACCTTAGTCAATTAGGACTAATCTTAGTCTTAAAGCTAATCTTAAATGCTAATTAAGTTATTAGGAGTCAACCTCTAAGACCTAATCCAAATTAGGAGTCAAATGGATTGAATATTGAATTCTGGAAAATCCAGAAACCCTAAAATTTGACCTATTTAAATTGACCTCCGATTAAAAAACGGACTTCTCCATTGCGCACATTGCCCCCAAATTAGCTAAGGGTGATGTTTTCGTGCCAATCAGAAGTCGTCAAAATTTCGACAAATAGTTTAATAATAATACCTCGAAAATTTGGAAATTAAAATACCCGTCCGATAAAAAATTTTACTTCGTTGTTGCATTCCTCACCCCTCAATTAGTTAGGGGTGAATATTTGGAGATTTTCGGAAGTTATTTATTAATTATATATATTAGGATTCAAATAATTATATTAATATAAATACTTTAATTATTTAATATTTATTTATTTAAAATTGACGGCGCCGTCCCAGCGCGGTCTTCCCGCGAGGTGCTCCATCAGCGCTCCCATCTGATCAGACGGAAGTTGCGAGCCGTTTGATCGAGCGATCGAACGGCTCCGCTTCGTCATCTCCACGGCCCGTCTGGGATCCTCCACACATCGCAACGCCGCCCCGCTCGCCCAACCATGACCTCTCGGACCTCAGCGAGTCTCCCTGGGACTCGTTAAGGCCCCCCACCCCCACCCGCAAGCTAGCCTCGGCTTTGCACGATTGGACCTCTGAAACTCATCTCTGTCAAACCCTAAAGCGTGAACCGTTCATCGAGGTACCCCTCCATCTCCTCCTTTGTCAATTAATTATAATTACTTTGTTTCGAAACTTTATTCCATGCCTTAGATCGGAGATCTACCAGTTCTGATCGGCGAGAAGATCGATCGATCGATCCACAGTGGAAACGGTTAAGCCCATTTTCCCGTAACCCTAGGACGAGGGTTGGAGATTTCTAGCGACTCCGGCCACCTCCGGTGCTGGTCCACCCGCCGACATGTAGGCCTCGACAAGGGCTACTGTCGGCCAAGCGGGTTGAGGTGACCCGGCGCCGGGAAGGCTGACAAAAGCCGTGCCCTAGGTGCCGACCCTCGGGGATCTCCGTGAAGCGGATGAAGTCCGAGTTGGGCTGGGTCGACCCGATTGCATTCAGGTCCGCGTAAGTTCAGTTGGGGCCCACAGCGCCACGTGGCACCCTCCGGGTGCAACACATGTAGCGTGGGGCACACCGCCAGAGTCCGCTACCCTTCGGCTCCGGATGTGGGGCCCGCATTGCCACATGGCAAACTCCGGGAATGCCACATGTCTTGATGGGCCCACCGCCAGAAACCCGCTACTATTCTGCTTCGGATGTGGGGCCCGCAGCGCCACGTGGCATGCTCCGAGCGCGACACTCGGCAGCCGCGGGGACCACACGTAGAGCTGCGCCAAATCAGGCGCTACCACGTGTCACGGCTCCCGTGGCCACTCACAGAGCACCATGTGGCAGCCGTGGGGCCCACTGTCAAATCCAACAGATAATTAGTTAAGTTAATTACTATTAATAATAATTAATTAATTATTAATTACTGTTAACTATTAGATTAGAGTGTTAATTAGGGTAATTAGTGATTAATTAAATTTAAACAATAACCTTATATAATTAATTAGTCATAATTAATTAACATAATCAGCTAATTAGAAGATAATTATGTTACTAATTAAATATTAATAGTAATTAGTAATAATCATTTAATTAATTAGGAATAATTTATTTTAATAGAAACAGTAAAGCTATGATTAATATTAATTAAGATTAATCTTAATCTTAATTAAAATATTAAAATAATCTTAATATATAATTAAGTAAATTTAACTTAAATAGTAATTAAATTAACTCTAAGTAAATAGTAATAATAATAATATTATATTTAAAAATTAAATAATAGATTAATTAATTAATAAATGGTATTAATTAATTAATAAATGATAATAATTAATTACAAATTAATAATAATTAATTAATTAATTAATAAACATAGAAACATATATTTTTAACTTTATGAATGAATAGTAAATTAATGCAAATTGAATAAATAAATAGTAAATAATGTAAATTGTATTTTTGAATAGTAATTAAATTAATTAAAATTAAATAAAACTTAAGAGTTTGATAACTTTATGTATGATGATCCAAACATAGTCAATATAGGTCTCATTTTACTTAAAAAAATAAAATGAATCAAATGGTATAATGCAAAAATTAGTTTCGGGGTACGTATAATGTAGTGACATTTATGACCTAATTAAACCCCCATAACTTTTAACCTAGTCATCCAAACATAGTCAATATGAGATTTAAATTACTCAGGAGAATAGCCTCATCACTTTAGTAATATTAGTTTTCATATTTGGACATCAGGGTAAAAAGTCAAGACTAGATCTCGCAGTTTACTTTAGGGAAAATTGACCAAAATGTCTTTAGAATTCAATTGACCATAACTTGGTCAACTCAACTCCAAATTTAAAAATTCAAGGTGCTAACTAGCTTAGAATTTCAATATCATCAATAAGCTGAAATAAAATTTAGATCTGAACCCTATAAAATTAAAAAATGACCAAAATACTCGTAATCTTAGTTAGGTTATAACTTGACCATTTGAGGTCCAAATTGGATTTACTCCCTATCAACATACTCAGTATATTATAGGGAAGATATAGAAACTGAGTTTGCTGAAATTAGATTTCAAATAGAAAAGTTTGGTTTTTGTCACCCGTTGACCGACCCAAAATTATTGAATTGCCTTTAGAAATTAAAATAGCCATAACTTAGTCATTTGACCTCAGAATACAGTGTTCTTGGACCCTATGGAATCCTTGAACAATAACCAACAATAAATTGCATAAAAATTTAGGTTCAATTAGGTATAAATTACAAGTTTTCCCTTTAGGTCAAAAATCTTAGTTTGGACTTCTAGGACCCGTTCCTTGTCCAAATTGGGCGTACTTACTGTCTATTTTCAAGTTAGATAGTAAGGAATCATTTGATAGTAAAAAACTTCAATTTGGACACTTAAATCAAAAGTTAACTTCTTAGATTCTAAAGTTGGGGCAAAATAGTCATTTTGCCCAAAATTTAGATTAAACATCCTTAACCTCTAATTTGTCTTTTAAAACATTAAAACTAGTATTATAACTAAAATCAACTATTAGGTCAGTTCATCAAAATACCTAAAAATCTCTAAGTCCTTTTTTTAGGTTCTTTCACCCTACATTAGGACTATTCCTAAGACTAGGACTAGATCATAGGTTAGATTTCATTCATTGGGTAAATGGGTTACTCAATGGAAGAAATCTTAGTTTTAATAGTTTTTAGATTTTGCAATTTAATTTTGATTATTTTGTCTTTCAACCTTAGATTCAGGATATGAGATTTGTCCTATTATGTTTGATTTGCTTAATAGGATTTGCCTTAATTAGTATATCATTATTAGAATGAAACCTAGATCTTAAGGCTTATTCTTTTAGATTATGTGATTAAGCCCAATCTCGTGATGTTTAATCCATAATCTATAGCTTAGAAGATCTTGTTAGATCTTAGATAGAACGTCTAAATTCATAAAACTAGGATGTATGATGTATTGATTTAACTCATAGTCATAATTTGATTGGATTATATTAGAATCTGATCAGTTCTAATCCTTTTATCTTATAAGAATGAGCTTCTAAGTTACACTCGATAGTAGGAGTTGGAGATCCTGAACTTGTGTAACTTGGAATAGTTAGAATAGTTAAATTAGAAAATAAATGATATCACCATTTTTAGTAAATTCCCTTACTTACTTTGATATTTTGTGCTACACATTGTTTGATATTTGTGCCATATTTTCTTAAGCATATCATACAAGACTTTGATGCATGAATAAAATTTTAGGAAAATATGGAGACTCCTTAGATTCCTTATGAAAATATTAATGTAAATAATTAAATATAATAATTGCATGTGCTAGAGCTGCCTCTCAGTTATGTTTTCTGCCTAGTCTCCTTGTTGATGCTAGGAGAAGACTATGTTTATATTTTCTGCCTAGTCTCCTTGATGACGTTAGAAGAAAATTTGTTATGTATTTTCTGCCTATGCCTCCTTGTATGACGCTAGGAGAAAACCCTATATCCTGCCCAGTCTCCTTGATGACGTTAGGAGTATATAGTTTTATGCCTTATCCTCCTTATTGACGCTAAGATCCTTTTGATATTCAGTGGGATAGATTAGCTTTTTTTTGTATGGCAGTTAGTACACAGATGTTCATATATATCATTGATATTTTGTATATACTATTTTCATTCAGTCAGCTATTTCCTTATTTTGCTTATATATATTTTAGGATGTTATATTTATTACTGTTATATGTATGTATCACTATTGAGTTTACTTATTTAACTTGCATAATTCTTATGATCACCAACATGTTAGGGTGTAGAATTTTCTTTCAGCACTTATACAGTTACTTATACTTATATGTCCTGCCTTGTTTAGCTTACATTTGAGGCATGTCTTAGCCTCCTTTTTGCTAAAGTTATAAATGTTATTTATAGCTTTTTCCTTTACTTTAGTATGCTAGTTGCTCCCTTATTTGATATAGATGATGCTTAGAAATTATTAAATGGTGATATTACAAAACACATAAAATATATCAGCTTAAAAGGTACTCAAACAATTATCTAACATAAGATTTTCTCTTTTTTTTTGCTGGGGCCCTACATTGTGAAACTGATAATGGTAGATTCATATTAGGTAGAAGATCAGGTGCCAAAGGAGGCGCCTTATCTAGAGGAGGAACCTTTAAAAGGAGCTGCTTAGTTTTTTTATAAGTGAGGATGAGAGTATTTATTTGCTTTAATCACCTAAACTTTAATATGATGTAATAATACAGGTACCCATAACTGTGTGTTTTGGATTACTATGCTATTTATTCTGAGTTATATTTCATGATATTCATATTGTGATGCTTGGATGTCTCTTATTTAAATTACTTCCGCACTCTGTATGAATTTCTTATAAAGTGACTAAATATTTGATTCTGTGCTTACTCCTTCCCTTATTAAGTGGATTGTGGATTTTATTCTAATTTAATAATAAGTGAAGGGTTAGTCAGAGTGACACTCCACCCCTTAGCTTAATCTTATGGATTAAGGGATGGGGCACCACAGTGCTGCTGCTGGAGATCCTTAGTTTTAGTCTTTTTTTATTTTTGCTAAGTGAGGATGAGTGCTGTTATTTCATTTTTAGCCAAACTCTTAAATATTGTAATAATTCAGGTTCTATTTATATATTCATTTACTGCACTTATTCTGAGCTGGATGTATTTACTTACTGAATTATGATGAAATGGATGTATATGTTTTTGCTTCTACTCTGAATATTTCATCTACTATTATTTAGTGAATAGCTCTTATAAATGGAAAACTCTTTAATTATAATGGATTAGGATGAATGCTTAATCTATCTATAAGTAAGAAACTTATCATTTGGTGACCACTTCACCGTAATCATGTTAACTAAAGTGTTAATAGGACCACAATGCGGCTGGGGTGCCACAAAAGGTAAGATAATCAAACTTATAATTCTTAATTAGAAAAATTGACTTAATCAAGATTTAATCTATTGCATAATTCCATTACCCAATAGAATATTTATTAAAAATTAGAAATAAAATCTAAGGTTAAATCACATAGGAAATTCTTAAGATTTTCACTCAATGATCTACTTAAGGATATACTTAGGAAAGGTAATAAGAAAAGTCTAATAATTGGCTAAATTGATTATAACTAATTTATTAATCATTGAAATGTAATCAAAGAGGTTATAATGTGGATTATAAATCTTCATTAGGAATCTTAATAATTCACTCAAATAAACTTAGGGAATTTTAGGGCTTAGCCTTTAAATCTAATCTTACAAGTCTACATGATCTTAAATTGATTCTAAATATTTAATTTACTAAGTTTAAAGGAAATGGATAGACTTCTAGATCTTAATTGCACTTATAACAACATTTGATCAAAATATTCAAAATACCCCTCCTTAAAGGTCAAAAATGAAATTTGAGTTCTAGGATTTCAAATTGAATCTACACAACTCCAATTGGCTCCTTGTTGTCTAAGATGAAGATTGACATGTTTCTAACATCTAATTTGCACTATAATTAACCTTAATAAGCACTAATCAAAATTTAGGTCATTAAGAGGTAATTAACCAAATTTGACTATGAAAATAGGTTTTGAACTTACCAATAAGTTCTATATTACTTAAGGAGTTCATAGGTACTAAGATCACTAAAATTAGATTATGATTAGACTAATTAATTGCTAATTAGGTTTTATGGTAATTAGGGAGGTATTAGATAAATTAATGTTAGGAAAATATTTCTAACTTCATAATTAGGTTCTCCTTTATCTAAGGAAGATTTCGAGACCTTAATCATAAAATTTGGCTAAGAAATGAGATTAATATTCACTAATTAATTTTCTAGAGTAATTAGACAAAATTTATAAAACTAATCACAAAGATTAAAATATTCTTGCAGATTATTATTCTTCATATTTTTCTAATCAAAATAATAAATTGAATCAAACCATTTTAATTTATATTTGCTAAGTAATTCAATTAATTTATTTGGAATTATTTCATTAAAACAATCATAGGTTCTTAAATAATTGGCCAATTATCCTTACGGAAAATAAACCCAATTAATCGGCTAATTAATATAACCCACACAAAATTGACGCGGGTAGGGTTCCGACCCGACCAGAAACTATTCATATTCCCTAATTCCCCGACAGACCCAATAGGAGTGAACTTCAATTCCAGGATCAGGGATGCTTAGTCCACCTCTCAGTCCTATTTTGTTCGCAAAACACTCCAAACGCCAAGACACACCGATTGAATGGCCAAGCCCTATGTGAAATAACTTATATTGCATGGATGGATGCCTTAAATTAGCCAAAATCAGTTAATTTCTAAGTCTAGGGTTTATTGTGGGAAGCTGATTCTTCCCAAAGAAGTCACCAATTGGCTTGCTCTCAATCTTGACATGTTCAGTGTGTTGAGATGGAGCGAAGCCCTCTGTTGGCTGGGTCTGTAGAAAGCTAGATCATCGGTAACCTGATCGATTGGTTTGATTGATCGTCGCCTAGCCCAAGCCTCAAGGGTCCAATAACTAACTTGATATGATACATCATGTTGCTAGGAGTGCAACTGAGTTGGATTGGAGCTCTAGATTCCAGTGGAGGGACTTTGCCTCCACTAGATAGTAGCTCTATTTAGATAGCGAGTCCTCACTGTCTGGACCGAACTCTATAGTTAAGTTTAGTCCATTTTGATGTGATTAATTCTTTGAGAGTCTCACGACACAGCACATCATTTAAACTATAGGTAAGAATGGTGAGAACTGAGCCTACACGACTCAATGGAGGTTCCGAGGGTACCTGGACTAAATACAGAGAATAATTGTAGGTAATTGAGGGCATTCTAGGGACTAGCCTTGGCTTTTAAAGTTCTTTAGGATTGATAACAATCAATTGGGGGCCTGAATGCTAGACCACTTGCATTACAACAATTGGAGCAACGGTTGGTCTAATGGAGGTCAACTAAACAGTCAGGAAGAATGGGGATTTCTTGAGGGATCTCACAGTGAGAAAAGGGCTTCATTGTTAGATTCTGAGGCTATTTTTAGCTCAAAACATTATAGGAGCTCGGGCTGGCCATTAATGAATGGCCTGAGAATTCATTGGAATTTGGGTTGACCCAACAAGGGCAACCTGGGAATTTATGCTCGACAACTGTTAATAACATGAGGTCTTGGAGGACAAAGAAGACTGGTCATACAGCCAGCTTGGATGGGTCATTAGTTGTCGGGGACCATTTTGTGTTAAAACATGCAAAAATGAAGGCCTACTGTGCTCAAAATTATCATGGTCATCTGATCGCTTGGTTGATTAGACGAAATGACCCTAATGCCTCCATTACCAATGATTAAATGTGGGGCTTGATTAGCCATCAGATCGTGGATATGATGTGACGGTCTAGATTCGCTCCACCCTTTCAAAACATCCAACCGTTGGATAACAAGAAAACAATTATTAATTAATTAAATTAATTTATATAAATAAAATCCAATTTAGGTGTAAATGATGTCCAAAAATTCTCAAAAATACACCCTTAACTAAATTGGGGGTGAAGAAATCAAAATTATAATTAGATTTTAATTTGAAGATTAAATTAATTTAGTTAATTTCTTGGGTCTAAAAATTAGCAAAAAGCAAAATAACCATATAATTCATTTGAGGTCTGATTAACCCAAAAATTTTAGAGTTAAGTTCTAATGACTAGATAAGTCTACTGGAATAGAAATCAAAGCTTGGTTTGGCTTAGATTAACAAGGGTAATAAGCTATGGTTATTACAGTGCATTCAGTCTATTCTAAAATGTCTAAACTTGCATCCATTGCAGAAATCTGTGATTGGGATAGCGCCTTAGGCATTCCTTGAAGTGTTCCCAACTATCATATAAGGTTTCTCTATCTAGTTGAGAATAATTGATGATATATATTCTCAACATGATAGTTTTGACTGGGGGAAAATATTTAGCTAGGAATTTCTTAGCTAAATCACCCCATATTTTTATGGAATCACAAAGAAGAGAGCTCAACCAGCTTTTTGCTTTGTTTCTCAATGAGAACAAGAATAATCTTAACCTAATCGTGTCATCAGTGATGTCATTGTGCATAATTGTGTTGCATATCTCAAGGAAGTTTGAGATATGCGAAATGCGATCCTTAGTTGCATGCCAACTAAATTGGTTATTCTAGACCCTTTGTAGAGTTAAGAATTCAATTTAAAATAATTAGCCTCTACATTAAGTTTTACAATTGCATACAAAATTCCCCTCATAGTAGGCAATGCATAGTTTCTCAGTGCTCTCCCCCTATTATGCTCATGCACCTCTCCTACAAGATTCATTCGATTTCAGGGTCAAACAAATAATTGTCATACATAATTTAGAATTACACAAGAACTTGGCACAATGTAAAAAGAGTGCAAGAGAAAAAAAATAGTAACTACAAAATTAAGACTAAAAGTAAACTATAGAAATTGAAAAGATATGCACAAAAATCTCAAATTACTACTTAATCATGTATTATCTCTAATATAAATCAAAACTGTTCCCCGACAACATTGTCAAGAACTTGACGTACCTAAAATATGTTGTCGACGTTTGCACGCAAGTGTACGTAGTCTGAAGTAATATGGGAAGGTGAGATTCTAAGATTAATCATTCACTATGAATGGTGGTGATTTGTTACTATATTTTATTCATTCTCTGGGATTGGTGGTGTAACTGTAACAACCCAAGTTGTTACTTGGCTCAATTAAGACTAATCGAAGTCTTAATTAAGGTTCTAAGTCACTAATTAAGTAATTTAGAACTCATCTCTAAAATCAGGTCAAACCAGAAGTCAACAAAGTCAAAATCAGAAATTTTGGAAAATCCCAAACCCTAGAAAATTGACTTTTATTTAGACCTCAGATTGAAAATCTGACTTCGTCATTGCGTTCAGAACACCCAAATTAGCTAGGGGTGAAGTTTTGGAGGCATTTGGAAGTCGTTGGATTTTTGTCGAATATTTTAATAATATTTAAATACCTGGAAATTCAAATAAATAAATAATCGTCAAAACAAAATCCAAGTGCGCAATTGCGTTCCTCACCCTTCAATTAGCTAAGGGTGATTTATTGGAAATTAGTGTAAATTTAATTAATTAAGTCTCTAAATTATAAATTAAATAATAATATTAATTTATTGGCATTAACGGTGCCGTCCACTTGACCCTGACGTCGTCGCCCTAATTCTAACCTCACCATTCGATCAGACGGAGGCTGAGATCCGTTCGATCGAAAGATCGAACGGACGAAGGTTATTGTCCTCGCGCGTCGTCCGCGTGCCGCGAGCGCTGACGCGCGGCACGCCAGAACTCTACCACGCCCCCATCGCCGCACTAGCACCGTTTAAGACCTCAATTAAAGGCTCAGATCTCTCTTCCTCGCGAGTCTACGCAATCGAGGACCCGTGACAGTCGAAGAAGCTCTCGTTCGAGGATTGTCATATCCTGGGCCGTTCGATTTGAGGTACACCATATACCCTCGATTTCCATCAATTACTATCAAACTTGTTTCGATTATCTATTCCATGGGTTCGATCGGCGTGAATTTGGTCCGCTATACAGTGCAAACCGTTAAGAACCCCCAGAGTTTCGATAGGGGTCCCTAGGGTTAGATTTTACCGGAGATATAAGTCTTCTCCAGTGACGTTTAGAGTACCAATCGAAAGGTCTCTTCCAGACCTTTCGATTGGTATATGGCTCGACCTCCAGTGACGGCAAATTCGTCACCATTTTTGATGCCCTAGGACGCCACTGCCGAGTCGATCGCGCGAAGGCGAAGACCTCTTCGGGTTGGGCCGGGTCGACCTGAGCCCGGCCCGTGGCCCGTGCCCGTGGCGCATAAGCTGCTGTGGCGGGACCCACCTCGCGACGCGCTGCCAGTTGCAGCGCGACGCGTGGCATACGGCTCTGATGTCTGACCAGTGGGGCCCGCCGTCTGCTGCCCATCCAATGGTTGTGCGCCACGTGTCCTGAAAGATATTAAATAAAAAGTTATATATATATAATTATAACGTTTAATTAATAAACAAAAATATAATTATATATATATATATATATATATATATATATAATAAACAGATTAATTATTAAATTTAAAACAGTATTAATTGATTAATTTAAATACCTACCTTTAGAACTTAATATCTTGCAAAATATACATCCAAATTATACAAAATTATATATCATTGGATTCAACAAAAATAGAGGAATATTTTGATACTATCAATTTTGCATTTGGATTTATATTTAGCAAAGTGATTTTTAGGGTTTAATTTAAGTTAAATTAAATGTTATAAATTTTATTTAGCTCATAACTTTGTGTATGTTGATCTAAACATACCCAATATGGGTCTTAAAGTGATCAAAAAACTATAAGGAATAATTTGGTAGTATTCACCTTGCTGTTTGGATTAGTTTTTTCCTAATCACTTTTAGGATCTAACCCTAATCACCCTAATTAGACTTAGAACTTCAATTGACCATAACTTGGTCAATTGAGCTCCAAATTGGATGATCTAAATATCAAATTAGATTAATAAAACCTAATTTACAGTAATCTACAAAAATATTTAGGATCCAATAGTTAGATTTGCTAATCACTCTTAATTACCCTAAAACTTGATTAGTAAATATTAGCCAATTTAATAATCCAAATTGAGTGATTTAAGTTTAAGAGGACTCATAAAACCATTTAGAATCAATCTATAAGGTTGGATTAGTATTTGAGTGATTAATTTTGCTAATCACTCGCTAATTACTATTAACCCTAATTAGGTCTTAACATAGTCAAATTAGATCAAAATTGAGCATACCACATGTCCTTATGATCAGTGGACTAATTGTAAACCATAGCCACTAATTTTGCTCAATTTGGACACTAATTAACAATGTTGGGATTTTTGACCCATAATTAAGAATTCCTTAATCACCTTTTAACCCTAGATCTTATATTGGCCATAACTTGGCCAATACTTATCAAAATTTAGCAAATTTAGATTCTATGGAAAGCTTAGACAGTAAAGAACAATAATCTGAAAGAAAATTTAACTTTTACTTAGCCAAATTTCTAATTTGCCCTTTTGAGTCAAATTCACTAATTTGATCTCATATGACTTAATAATCACCCAAAACTAATTTAGTTGCTGTCTAATCTTATATTAGACAATAAGAAATACTTTCAAAAAGAAAATTTCAGAATTAAAGCCCTAGATCAAAATTTGATCTTTTGAACCCTTAACTGGGGGCAAAATGGTCATTTTGCCCAAATTTAGGGTTTAGCTTTCAAAAGCCCTAAAATCATTTTATAATCCTATTAATCAGTAATTATAATGATTTAAAACTGAAATTAATCAAATCTAAGTCTAAATTAGATTTTGATTAAAATTTCAAAATTTGCTCCTTAAGGAAAATTTCCTAAGTCTTAAGTGAGTGATTTTCTCCTTCTCTAATCATTCTTAGACTTTCCCTTAGGTCCTTATAACATTAGTTAGGATGTGTGTCATGAGAGATACTCTTAAAAACTAAGAACCTTAATTCCTAGGATTAGGAATAGATCTTAAGTCAGAATTCATCTGTTGAGTAAATTGGGTTACTCAATAGATGAAACCTTGAGTTTATTAGTTTATAAATTTTTTATTAGTTTATTAAATGATTATTTGATCTTTAAACTTTAGAACTAAGAATATAGATCTATCCTAATGAATTGATTTATCATTAGGATTTGCCTTAACTTAATCTGTGAGATTTGGGTTCTAAACCTTAGATCTTTAGTTATACCTTTGAATTAAGTGATTAGACCCTATTATTTGGAGTCTAATTCTTAATCTTTTCATCTTGATTTGGCTAATCAAGATGAGGTTTGGGGTAAATTAAATTACAAAATTAGGTATATGATTTATTCACTTAAACCAAATAGTCATCTTTTGATTTAGTTATAATTAGGACTTGGCCAGTCTTAATTATCTTCAACTAGTAGGATTCGTGATTCTAACTTACAGAATGTGTAAGAATTGATGATTCTGAAACTTATGTAACTTATAGTAGATAGAACGAATAAAGTAGATAACAACGGATATCACCTGTGTTTTAGATAGAGTTTCTTGCTCACTTTGATTTTGATGCTTCGCATTCCTTGATTTTGAGCCTTATACCTTGAACATATATTATGTACTTAAGATATTTGATATATATCTTATGTCAACCTTGAACATTCATAAGCAGCATTATTTTTTCATTTCACAAGTGGTTTGTAAGGTTTAGCTTGATTAGTATACCTCTTCGATCAACCCGTTCGGGTTGGCAACCTTTCGAGGGTTTAATGTCCGTCAGTCTATGGCCATGCCTAGTCCGAGTGATAGGATGGATAGACTCTTGCCATACTGACTATAGAGTCAGGATTCTGATATGGTTATACTAATTCAAGTACACTTACATTCGGTTCTGTCTCAGCTCATCAAGCTAAGAGTTTTCAGTGATGTTCAGTTCAAAGTTTCTTAGCTCATCAGGCTAAGATTTGCTGAGTATGTTTTCAGTTTGAGTGACTTAGATGATCATTACAGTTTTCATTGTCAGTTGTTATTTTAGTTGCATATTCTGCATTTGTAGCACTGTTTTACTTATAGCTTTCCTGTACGTGTTTTTATATAGGATTCTAGTTTTACTTACTATTTTCATATGCTCACATAGGATGTTAGTTGTTTTCAGTTTTAGACTGTTCAATTTCTGTATGTTACTTAGCATAATCTATTTGATCATAAGCATGTTTGGGTTGTATTTTCTTACAGTTTCGTTTAGTCTTTTGCTTACTTGTCTTGTTACAGTTGCTTGAAGGAGGTATGTATTTACTTCCTATTTGCTTAGTTATAAATTGTAGTTTATAACTTAATCTGCACCTACTTGCTTCAGTTCTGTTTTATGGTGATATCTAATTAACATAATAAATTATTTGCCCTAAAATGTGCTTAGACAATAGTCTAACTAGTCTTTCTTTTGTTGGTTGGGGCCCTACCATTATGAAACTAATAATGGTAGGTTCTGAGTTTGTTGGAGCAGCTGATCCAGTGGAGAGCTTGCCATTGGAAGAGGAGCCCGTTCCTGAAGATTTATAGCTTTAGCTTTCTTTCTTTTAGTGAGATTGAGAGTTCTTTTATTTCTCTTTAAACTATTTTAAATTATTATAATAATACAGGTTTAACTTTTCTTTTTAGCTTTTTACTTATTCTGTATTATTGTATTTATACTGTATGGATGGATGTTATATTTTTATTGCTTTTGCACTCTGAGTTCTTGTATGATCATTTAGTGATAGTATTTTTGGATGAATAGCAAAGTCCTTAGTTAAATTGGATTAGAATGTGTGTCTAATCCAATCTTAAGTGGAGACCTTATCATTTGGTGACCCCTCCACTATAATCATGTTAACTTAAGAGTTAACAGGACCACGGTGGGGCAGGGCCGGAATTTGCATTCCTTTCTACCTAATGGACTGTTCTTCTGCCACTTGATCACTAAATGAATACTTGAATTAACATCCATCACATTATGAGTATAACTCAGAATAATTTAAGTTATTAAATAACTATAAAAGATGATAAACCATAAATATCAAATTATGTATATATATATATGCTCAACAAATCTAACTAGAATGATTATAATTGTAGGAATAAAAGATCATCTAGGAATGGCATTCATAACATACTTAAAGAAGTTCGAGACTATTTGGAAATATGAACATAAGTTAGGAAAGAAGCAAGGAAGAACTATTGAAGGAGTGTCAGAACAAGGATCACAATTAATAAATAAATTATTGAAAGAAGGCGTCTATAGAGGCCTTGATTTTCCAGTATTAGCCAAGGAGTGGCTCGCGAGAGTTGACCATATATTCGGTGTTATGGAGTGGCCTAGTCACATCAAACTAGAAGTGGTGCTATGTCTTCTGCGTATGCAAGCAAAAGAATGGTGGATTATGTCATACGAAGAATTATTTCATAAAGCACAGGAGGAGCATCATGAAGTAACTTATGAAGATTTTCGTAGAGTATTTTTCACTAAGTATATAGGGTGGGAGTAGTATGTAATTCATGATGTAATAAGTATGATATATTTCACTAGTATAATAAAAGTTTAATGATGAATAAATAATGAATTTAATCTTTGTCGTATGATTCATTTTAAGTTAAGCTAAGTATACATGTTTTGATTTTAGAAAGATGAATCCTGCAACATCTCCAAATAATACTCCACTTAACCCTCAACCGTCTGTGAGCAACGCTCCAAACAATACCGTAGCCGCTTCTAATACTATGGATGAAATAACCTCTCTGAGAAATATGGTTACTGCAATGCTAGAGAATCAAAATCAGCAGGCTCTAGCTATTCAAAAGTTAGTATCTGTAATACCTGCCACTAATGCCAGCACTTCTTCAGCATCTCCCGCCCCTCAAGTTTCCAATACCTTTCGACAGTCCGCAGATGGGATACTTCACAGTTTCCTAAGACTAAGGCCTCCAACCTTTGAAGGATCTGAATCACCAATGGACACTCTGGCATGGCTGAAGACAATAGAGAAAAACATCACTAGCTTAGGTTGTTCAAGCAACTAATCTAAAAGATTAGCCACTCACCTTCTGCAAGGAGAAGCAGAACATTGGTGGGAGCAAGAAAGAAATATGCGTTTCGAGGAATTTGAACTGGATGAAATAGAATGGAGCTGATTTGTCCAAGCATTCAAGGAATTATTTATTCCACCATCCACTAAGAACATCATTGGCGAATCATTATTGAGATTAACCCAAGGAAATCGATCAGTAGCTGAATATACTTCAGAATTTCAAAAGCTTATTCGATTTTCACCTCACTTGGTTCCTACTGAAGCAGATAGATGTTTCAGATTTGAGAATGGACTTCGAGAATCCATTAAAGATCACGTAATTCCCCTACAACATACCCAGTTCGAGAAATTGATTGAGACAGCGTGAGTTGTGGAGCATCATCAATCAGTCAAGGACATGAAGAGAAAGGCTTTCAACATGAATAAATACCCTCAGAACTTCAAGCAACAATGAACAAACCAAGGAAGGGTATATCAGATGGATACCACTGAAACATCAAGCCAAACTACCGCCTGTAATAGGCCACATACTTATGGAAAATGTTATCATTTTGGCAGAGTATGTTTTACTTGTGGAAGGCAAGGTCATGCGTATCGGGACTGTCGATCAAATAAAACCATTGATGGAGTAACTATTGAATGGAATCGTACGAATAAAATATTCCGTGCCACTCCCATCAATTTCAGAGAGCCTCAGAGGACTCTTATGCCACCTCCTGCTCAAGAGCGAACCCTTTCAAAGGTTCAATATGCTGCAAAACCTTCAAACCCAAATCAATCAACAGCTCAGACATCTGATAGCAGACCTGCTGGAAAGGCAAGAGTGTACAATCTCACTCCTGTAGAAGCAGCAGAAGACAACAACGTAGTCTCAGGTACAATTCGCAACTTTTGTCTTTCTTACTGAATTAGAACTTCCTAAAATTTGTATTTTTATTAGACACCCTATACTTTAAAGATGAGCCCTGCAGTATATTGTTTGATACTGGGGCTAGTCATTCATTTATCTCTGAAAATTTTGCTAAGAGATTAGGACTACCCTGCTACAAACTTGCGAAGATCTTAAGTGTTGGACTTCCTTCTGGAGCCCAACTTAGTGCGAACAAATTCTGTAACATTCAAATACTAATCAATAACCATACCTTCAAAGCCAAGTTAATTATGCTACCTATAGTAAATTTCGATATCATATTAGGCATGAATTAGCTTAGTATGCATAACGCTACTATTAACTGTCAAAGGAAGAAGGTTATCTTGCAAACTCCAGGAGCTTCAACAACGTTTATTGGGAAGTTTAGCACTAATAGCTCCTTAATCAACGCAATTCAAGCAGAGAAATTGGTGTGCAAAGGTTATAGTTGTATTCTGATGGTGATAATGGGTAATAGCAAAGAAGTAACCCCAATCTCTAAAATAAAAGTTGTTAGAGATTTTGAAGATGTTTTTCCTGAAGATCTGCCTAGTTTACCACCAACCAAAGAAGTAGAATTTGAAATAAATATAGTTCCGGGGACACAACCTCTATCAAAAGCACCATATAGAATTGCCCCGAAAGAACTACAAGAGTTAAATGAGCAATTGCAAGAACTACTAAATAAAGGATTCATTAAGCCCAGTATGTCTCCATGGGGAGCTCCGGTATTATTTGTAAAGAAGAAAGATGGGTCTATGAGAATGTGCATAGACTACAAGGAGCTGAATAAAGTCACTATTAAAAATAGATACCCACTTTCTCGTATCGATGATCTGTTCGATCAACTTGCCGGTGCTGTAGTGTTCTCTAAAATTGATTTAAGGCAGGGTATCATCAAGTGAAGGCAAAGGACTCAGATGTAGAGAAGATAGCGTTCAGAACGCGATATGGGCATTTCGAGTTTCTTGTAATGTCATTTGGTCTCACTAATGCACCATCTCTGTTCATGGACTTAATGCAGAGAGTTCTGAAACCTTATCTAGATAAATTTGTTATAGTTTTTATTGATGATATCTTAATTTACTCCAAGACAGTAAAGGATCATGAAGAGCACTTGAGATTAGTTTTGGAGAAACTCAGAGAAAATGAGTTATATGCTAAATACTCTAAGTGTGAATTTTGGCTAGATTCTTTATCATTTCTTGGACATGTGGTTGATGCTCGTGGAATCCAATTAGACCAGAGCAAGATTAGTGCTATTCAGGATTGGGTTCAGCCCAAGATAGTTACCGAAATTCGTAGTTTTCTGGGTCTAGCCGGATACTACAGAAAGTTTATTAAACGCTTCTCCCAGCTTGCCGCACCACTTACGAAATTAACCCAGAAGGCAGTTCCATTTGTTTGGTCAGAAGAATGTGAAACTGCATTTCAGTCTATAAAGGACGCATTAACTTCTGCTCCATTTTAGTTCTTCCAAAAGAAGGAGTCAATTATCAGGTGTATACAGATGCATCTGGAATTGGGTTAGAATGCGTATTAATGCAAGAAGACAAAGTTATAGCATACACATCTCGCCAGCTTAAAACTCATGAAAGGAACTATGCTGTACATGATTTAGAATTGGCAGCATTAGTTTTTGCACTAAAAATCTGGCGCCATTATTTGTACAGAGTTTAATGCTCTATATTCACAGACCACCAAAGTCTGAAATACATCTTTACCCATAGAGAATTGAACTGTAGGCAAAGAAGATGGCTGGAATTAATTAGTGATTATGACTTAGATATCCAGTACCATCCAAGAAAAGCTAATGTGTTAGCTGATGCGTTAAGTCGTCACACTGTTCTTAACAGCTTAATTTCAGAAAGTCCGTTGATAAATGAGTTTCATAAAATGGAAATTTCTCTTGCTAAGGGAAATTCAGTCAGTACCATGATATCCATGAATAATATAGAACCCATATTCCATAGAGATGTTTCAATCTCTCAAACCAAGGATGATGAATATTTAAATGTTAAAGTGGCAATAGAAAGTGATCGTCGTCCAGAATTGCAGTTTAAGAAAGGTGCTATTTATATGGATAATCGTCTCTGGATTCCTAAGTCCATGCAGAAAGAGATCTTGATTGAAAGTCACAATTCAGGATATCAAATTCATCCAGGGAATTCTAAGATGTATCAAGACCTAAAACAAGCATTCTGGTGGCCAGGAATGAAGAAAAGCGTTGCAGAATTTGTTGCAAAATGTCACGCTTGTTGCTTAATAAAAGCAAAGCATCAAAAGCCTGGTAGTTTATTGCACCCACTAGAAATCCCAGAATATAAATGGACTGATGTATCCATGGATTTTGTCATGGGTTTGCCTCGTTCAAGACCTGGAGCGGATTCGATATGGGTTATAGTAGATCGTCTTACAAAATCTGCCCATTTTATTCCAATCCGTCAAACTGACTCGGTGGAGAAGTTGGCCAAATTATATATTAAGGAATAGTCAGATTGCACGGAATTCCTAAAACAATTATATCCGATAGGGACAGTCGTTTTACTTCTAAATTTTGGCAGGCTGTCCATCAAGATTTAGGCACTACTCTGGCCATGAGTATAGCATTTCATCCCCCAACAGATGGTCAAACAGAGCGAGTAAATCAAGTCTTAGAAGATCTTCTGCGTTTATGTATGTTAGATTTTTCAGGATCCTGGGAAGAGCATATTCCTTTAGTGGAATTTGCATACAATAATAGTTTTCAGTCAAGTATTAAGATGGCACCATATGAAGCATTATATGGGAGAAAATGTTCATCCCCACTAGCATGGTCTGAGACAGGAGATGCCCAATTATATGGATCTGAGCTAGTGGAAGAAACAAATAAGAAGGTTAAACTCATTCAGCAAAGGATCAGAACGGCTCAAGACAGGCAGAGTAAATATCATAATAACCGTCATCGTCCTCTAGAATTCAGTGAAAGAGATTTTGTGTATTTAAAAGTAAGCCCGATGAAAGGAGTCTATCATTTTGGAGTTTCTGGAAAGCTCAGTCCAAGGTACGTTGGACCTTTAAAAATTTTGCAGAAGATTGGTTTAGCAGCTTATAAGTTAGAGCTACCAGAAGGTTTTGCTGCTGTTCATAACGTATTCCACGTTTCATCACTAAGAAAGTGTCTTCGAGATCCTTCTCATCTTATTGAATATCCTGCAATTGAAATTCAGCCTGATCTTTCTTACATTGAAGAACCAATTAAAATCTTAGATCGTGATCTGAAGAAATTAAGGAATCGATCTATTCCAATGATAAAGATTCAGTGGAAGAACCGATCTTGTAATGAAGCCACCTGGGAGAAAGAGGTGGATATACGTCAAAAGTACCCAAACCTTTTTAATCAAGGTGATTCTTCAACTCTATCTTATTTCAATTTGTTTCTTTATATCTGCATAAATTCTTTTTCTCACTTGAGTGATATCGAGGACAACATCATTCTTAAGTGGGGGAGTTTGTAACAACCCAAGTTGTTACTTGGCTTAATTAAGACTAATCTAAGTCTTAATTAAGGTTCTAAGTCACTAATTAAGTAATTTAGAACTCATCTCTAAAATCAGGTCAAACTAGAAGTCAACAAAGTCAAAATCCGAAATTTTGGAAAATCCCAAACCCTAGAAAATTGACTTTTTATCTGAACCTCAGATTGAAAATCTAACTTCACCATTGCGTTCAGAACACCCAAATTATCTAGGGGTGAAGTTTTGGAGGCATTTGGAAGTCGTTGGATTTTCGTCGAATATTTTAATAATATTTAAATACCTGGAAATTTAAATAAATAAATAATCGTCGAAACGAAAATCGGAGTGCGCCATTGCGTTCCTCACCCTTCAATTAGCTAAGGGTGATTTATTGAAAATTTTTGGAATGCAATTAATAGGGTAAATTTAATTAATTATGTCTCTAAATTATAAATTAAATAATAATAATAATTTATTGGCATTAACGGCGCCGTCCACTTGACCCTAATGCCGTCACCCTAATTCTAACCTCACCGTTCGATCAGACGGATGCTGAGATCCGTTAGATTGGAAGATCGAACGGACGAAGGTTATCGTCCTCGCGCGTCGTCGGCGTGTCGCGAGCGCTGACGCGCGGCACGCCAGAACTCCTCCACGCCCCCGTCGCCGCTCTAGCACCGTTTAAGACCTCAATTAAAGGCTCAGATCTCTCTTCCTCGCGAGTCTACACAATTGAGAACCCGTGACAGTCGAAGAAGCTCTCGTTCGAGGATTGTCATATCCCGAGCCGTTCGATTTGAGGTACACCATATACCCTCGATTTCCATCAATTACTATCAAACTTGTTTCGATTATCTATTCCATGTGTTCGATTGAAAAATCAATGAATCTGATCAACCTTAAATGGGTTCGTTCGGCGTGAATTTGGTCTGGCTATACAGTGCAAACTGTTAAGAACCCCCCCCCCCCCCGAGTTTCGATAGGGGTCCCTAGGGTTAGATTTTACCAGAGATATAGGTCTTCCTTGGTGATATTTAGAGTACCAATCGAAAGGTCTCTTCCAGACCTTTCGATTGGTATATGGCTCGACCTCCGGTGACGGCGAATTCGTCACCGTTTTTGATGCCCTAGGACGCCGCTGCCGAGTCGATCGCGCGAAGGCGAAGACCTCTTCGGGTTGGGCCGGGTCGACCCGAGCCCGGCCCGTGGCGCATCAACTGCTGTGGCGGGACCCACCTCATGACGCGCTGCCAATCGCTGTGCGACGCGTGGCATACGGCTCTGATGTCTGTCCAGTGGGGCCCGCCGTCTGCTGCCCATCCAATGGTTGTGCGCCACGTGTCCTGAAAGATATTAAATAAAAAGTTATATATATAATTATAACATTTAATTAATAAACGAAAATATAATTATATATATATAATAAACAGATTAATTATTAAATTTTAAATAGTATTAATTAATTAATTTAAATACCTACCTTTAGAACTTAATATCTTGCAAAATATACATCCAAATTATGCAAAATTATATATCAATGGATTCAGCAAAAATAAAGGAATATTTTGGTACTGTCAATTTTGCATTTGGACTTATATTTAGCAAAGTGATTTTTAGATTTTAATTTAAGTTAAATTAAATGTTATAAATTTTATTTAGCTCATAACTTTGTGTATGTTGATCCAAACATACCAATATGGGTCTTAAAGTGATCAGAAAACTCTAAGGATTAATTTGGTAGTATTCACCTTGCTGTTTGGATTAGTTTTTGCCTAATCACTTTTAGGATCTAACCCTGATCACACTAATTAGACTTAGAACTTCAATTGACCATAACTTGGTCAATTGAGCTCCAAATTGGATGATCTAAATATCATTTTAGATTAACAAAACCTAATTTACAGTAATCTACATAAATATTTAGGATCCAATAGTTAGATTTGCTAATCACCCTTAATTACTCTAAGACTTGATTAGTAAATATTAGCCAATTTAATAATCCAAATTGAGAGATTTAAGTTTCAGAGGACTCATAGAACCATTTAGAATCAATCTGTAAGGTTGAATTAGTGTTTGAGTGATTAATTTTACTAATCACTCGCTAATTACTCTTAACCCTAATTAGGTCTTAACATAATCAAATTAGATCCAAATTGAGCCTACCACATGTTATTATGATCAGTGGACTAATTGTAAACCATAGCCACTAATTTTGCTCAATTTGGACACTAATTAACAAAGTTGAGATTTTTGACCCATAATTAAGAATTCCTTAATCACCTTTTAACCCTAGATCTTGTATTGGCCATAACTTGGCCAATACTTATCAAAATTTAGCAAATTTAGATTCTATGGAAAGCTTAGATAGTAAAGAACAATAATCTGAAAGAAAATTTAACTTTCACATAGCCAAATTCCTAATTTGCCCTTATGAGTCAAATTTACTAATTTGATCTCATATGGCTTAATAATCACCCAAAATTAATTTAGTTGCTGTCTAATCTTATATTAGACAATAAGAAATACTTTCAAAAAGAAAATTTCAGAATTAAAGCCTAGATCAAAATTTGATCTTTTGAACCCTTAAGTGGGGGCAAAATGGTCATTTTGCCCAAATTTAGAGTTTTGCTTTCAAAAGCCCTAAAATCATTTTATAATCCTATTAATCAGTAATTATAATGATTTAGAACTGAAATTAATCAAATCCAAGTCTAAATTAGATTTTGATTAAAATCTCAAATTTTGCTCCTTAAGGAAAATTTCCGAAGTCTTAAGTTAGTGATTTTCTCCTTCTCTAATCATTCTTAGACCTTCTTTTAGGTCCTTATAACATTAGTTAGGATGTGTGTCATGAGAGATACTCTTAGAAACTAAAAACCTTAATTCCTAGGATTAGGAATAGATCTTAAGTTAGAATTCATCTGTTGAGTAAATTTGGTTACTCAATAGATGAAACCTTGAGTTTATTAGTTTATAGATTTTTTCTTAGTTTATTAAATGATTATTTGATCTTTAAACTTTAGAACTAAGAATAGAGATCTATCCTAATAAATTGATTTATCATTAGGATTTGCCTTAACTTAATCTGTGAGATTTGGGTTCTAAACCTTGGATCTTTAGTTATACCTTTGGATTAAGTGATTAGACCCCATTATCTGGAGTCTAATTCTTAATCTTTTCATCTTGATTTGGCTAATCACGATGAGGTTTGGAGTAAATTAAATTACAAAATTAGGTCGATAATTTATTCACTTAAACCAAATAGTCGTCTTTTGATTTAGTTATAATTAGGACTTGGCCAGTCCTAATTATCTTCAACTAGTATGATTCATGATTCTAAGTTACAGAATGTGTAAGAATTGATGATTCTGAAACTTATGTAACTTAGAGTAGATAGAACGAATAAAGTGGATAACAATGGATATCACCTGTGTTTTAGATAGAGTTTCTTGCTCACTTTGATTTTGATGCTTTGCATTCCTTGATTTTGAGCCTTATACCTTGAACATATATTATGTACTTAAGATATTTGATATATATCTTATGTCAACCTTGAACATTCATAAGCAGCATTATGTTTTCATTTCACAAGTGGTTTGTAAGGTGTAGCTTGATTAGTATACCTCTTCGGTCAACTCGTTCGGGTTGGCAACCTTTCGAGGGTTTAATGTCCGACAGTCTATGGCCATGCCTAGTCCGAGTGATAGGATGGATAGACTCTTGCCATACTGACTATAGAGTCAGGATTCTGATATGGTTATACTAATTCAAGTACACTTACATTCGGTTCTGTCTCAGCTCATCAGGCTATGAGTTTTCAGTGATGTTCAGTTTAGAGTTTCTTAGCTCATCAGGCTAAGATTTACTAAGTATGTTTTTAGTTTGAGTGACTTAGATGATCACAGCAGTTTCCGTTGTCAATTGCTGTTTTACTTTCATATTCTGCATTTGTTGCACTGTTTTACTTATAGCTTTTCTGCACGTGTTTTTATATAGGATGCTAGTTTTACATACTGTTTTCATATGCTCACATAGGATGTTAGTTGTTTTCAGTTTTAGACACGCGGCGGCCCGTCACGGATCCTGGCCAATCCAGCCGCATCCAGACCTCGGCGAGGTTGCCGTCCGGTCTATAAGACCTCGGCCGACCCATAGGCTCTGAGTTTGCAAAAATCAGAGCCCGGATCGAGCCGAAATCAAGCCCCGAAGTTAGCCCAGATTTTCCGCCAAATCCCTTCGCCGATCCGACCTTCAGGTACCCCGATCTCCCTCGTTTACCATTTGATCGTTGCAATAATTGTAGGATAGGTAGATTACGATGTCATCTACACATCCACCGTTTCGATCGGGCTCAAACCCTCCCCCCGATCGGGCGCACCAGACCCCCGAAGCAGGCGGGGTTCGGTCCGCCGAACCCCTGGAAGACGAGCAGCCGCGTCTTCGGGCCGAGCCGAGTCGACCCGCGCCCGACCCGCTGGGTCGGGTCCGCGTCAGCGCGGGTGGGGCCCACCCAGCCACGTGGCAGCCTACGGGCCCGCCACGTGTCACGTGGGGGGACCGCACGCCGAGCCTGCGTCGCTTCGGCTTAGGGCCGTGGGGCCCACCAGTGCCACGTGGCAGCCTCTGGGCACGCCATGTGTCACGTGGGGCCCACATCCCGAGCTCGCGTCGGTTCGGCATCCCCAGTGGGGCCCACCGAGCCACGTGGCAGCCTTTAGGCCTGCCACGTGGCAGTGGGGCCCACTGCCCGGGTTTACCCGCAGCGGTTCGCCTCCCAGTGGGGCCCACAGTGCCACGTGGCAGCCACTGGCACTGCCACGTATCAAGTGGGCCCACAGCCCCGTCACCCGAGCTGAGTCAGCAGCCGTGGGACCCACTGTGCCACGTGTTTGGTGAGACCCACTGACCAGTCAGCCGTACTGAGTCAGCAGCCCGTGGGGTTCACTATGCCATGTGGCAGCCTCTGAAGGTGCCACGTGTCAGTGGGGCCCACTGTTGATTAATTAAAAATTAATTAAGTTACTGTTAGTGTTAATTAGCCCTAATTAACTACAGTTAGTATTAATTAACCTAGGATTAGTGTTAATTCCTTTTGAACAGTATATTTGATTAATTAAATATAATTATAAGTTAATTAGTATTAAATAGTAATTAGGATAATTAATTAAACAGTAATTAGCTTAATTACTTTTGAACAGTAAAATATAATTAAATTAATTCATAATTAATAAATAATTAGGACTAATTAAAAAGTAATTAGCACTAATTACTTTGTACAGTAAATGATATAAAAATCAGAAATATTAAATTTAAACTTTAGGAATGAACAGTAAAATAATACAATTTGAATAAATGAATAGTAAAATAATTCAAATTGTATTTTTGAATAGTAAAACTTAAAAGTTTAATAACTTTTTGTAGAACGATCCAAACATAACCAATATGGGTCTTAAAATACTCATAAAAATATTTAGAATCAAATGGCGTAATGTAAAATTTCGTTTCGGGGTACGCATAACGAGATAGCATTTTGGGGCCTCTTTAAGACCCCATAACTTTTTACCCGATTATCAAAACATAGTGAATATGGGTCTTAAAATGCTCAGGAGAGCGGCCCCATCACTGTGGTAGTATTAGTTTTCCCATTTGGACATCAGAACAAAAAGTCAACTCTAGAATTTATACTTGACTTTAGTGAAAAATGACCAAAATGCCCTTAGACTTCAAATGGCCATAACTTGGTCAATTTAACTCCAAATCCAAAAATTCAAGAAGCTACCTAGTTTAGAATTTCAATGTTATCATTTTCACAGAAATAATATTTTGGATTTGAACCCTAAAATTTAGGGAAATGACCAAAATACCCCTAACCTTATTTTAGCCATAACTCGGTCGTTTCTCGTCCAAATTGGACGTACTTACTGTCTATCTTCAAGTTAGACAGTAAGAAATTAGTTGGAAAAGAGAAAACTCAGTTTGGACCCCTAAATCAAAAGTTGACTTTTTGACCCTTAAAGTAAGGGCAAAATAGTCATTTTACCTTAAAATTGGAAATACGCAATTTTAGCCCTTAATTAAATTCTTAGGATACTAGGATTAATAATGTAATTATATTAGTGCAATTGCTTAATCCTCTTTTGTTCTTAATTAAATCATATTAAATTAATTAAGCACTCAATTATGGAAATTAAGAACTCTAATTGCTCATAAGACCCTAGAGAATAATTATAGACCCTGAAAACTAACTTGGAATATTTAATTTTCTTAATCACTCCTTAATAACCCTAATTAGGGATTAGTGAATTAAACCCTAATTAAGCCTTTGATTTTGGTAAGTTTAATTCCTAATGCTATTCTAAGTGTAGTGGAACCTATGGATGAGATTGAATTGCCCTAGATTGCCCTAATCTCCTTAATCACATTATTTGGTTTAAAATGGGTGAGTATTGCTAATTAGATTCTCATCCAAATTGGACGTACTTACTGTCTATCTTCAAGTTAGACAGTAAGAAATTAGTTGGAGAAGAGAAAACTCAGTTTGGACCCCTAAATCAAAAGTTGACTTCTTGACCCTTAAAGTAAGGGCAAAATAGTCATTTTACCTTAAAATTGGAAATGTGCAATTTTAGCCCTTAATTAAATTCTTAGGATACTAGGATTAATAATGTAATCATATTAGTGCCATATAAGTAAATAAAACAAGTCATTAAATTGAATTCCAATAATTTTTCCTAAGTCTTAAGCACCCCACCTTAAGGACCTTTCTTGAGATTAGGACTAGATCCTAGGTTAGAGTTCATTCATTGGGTAAAATTGGGTTACCCTATGGGTGAAACCTTGGTTTTGGTAGTTTCCAGATATTATTTTGTTTTACAACCCATTCTGATTAGTTTATCTTTTTAACTTTAGATTTAAGATAGGAGATTCATCCTATTAAGTTTGATTACTTAATAGGATTTGCCTTAACTAGTATATCACTTATAGTATAAAACATAGAACTTAGGTCTTATCCAGTTTGGATTATGTGATTAAACCTAAAATCTCGTAGTGTTTAATCCATAATCTATAGGTGTAGAAGATCTTGATCAGATCTTAGGAAGAACGTCTAAATTCACAAAATTAGGACGTATGATTTATTTGTTTAATTCATAGTCGTCTATCTGATTAATCTAGATTAGAACCTGATCAGTTCTAATCCTTTTTACTTATAAGGACGAGTTTCCAAATTACACTCGATAGTAGGAAAATGGTGATCCTGAACTTGCGTAATTTGGAATAGTTAGAATGGTTAAGTAGAAAATAAATGATATCACCATGTGTAGTCGAGTCTCTTGCTTACTTATTATTTATTGCTATACATACCTTGTATTTTTGTGCCTTATATTTTTTTTGAACATATCATATAAGACATTTGATGCATAAATAAAATGTTAGGAAATTATGGAGACTCCTTAGATTCCTTATGAAAATATTAAAGTAAATAAGTGAAATGATAATGAATTGATGTGATTGAGCTACCTCTCAATATTCTTTTGATCATACCGAATGTTGCCCTAGCCGTATCGTGCTAGGAGTTGCCCTAGCCGTACTGTGCCAGGATATTTCGGTATGATAGTTGGTGACCTAATCGTATTGAGCTAGGAGTAGCCCTAGTCGTATCGTGTTAGGGCCATATGTGCTATTGTTGTTGGCTTAGCGTATCGAGCTAGGAGTAGCCCTAGTCGTACTGGTGCTAAGATCTTCAGTTTCATTTGGCGAGCTAGTGTAGCTCTTTTCTGTATGGCAGCTGATGTATTATAGTTTTATATGCAGTTGTGATTATTTCAGTATATTCTTTTTCAGTCAGCTATTTCTTTGTACTGCTTTATATATATTAGAATCTTGTTGCTATATATATATATATCACTGCTGAGTTATTCATTTTTTTAATTAGCATATTATTTTTATTGATCACCAGCATATTTAGGATGTAGAATTTTTCTTCCAGCATTTATTCAGTTATATTTACACTTATATGCCTTTCCTTGATTACTTGTTATGCGAGGCATACTTTAGCCTCTTTTCTTTGCCTTGTTTATACTATAGAGCATAGTCTATAGTTTGCCTTTTTACTTGTGTTGCTTACTGCTCCTGTATTTACACATCATGCTTAGAAATAAATGGTAAAATGGTGATATTATATAACCTTATTAAAAATTCAGCTTAAAATGTACTTAGATAATTGTCTAACCATATTTTCTCTTTTTTGGCTGGGGCCCTACATTGTGAAATCGACAATGTCAGGCTTAGAGCAGTTTGAGGAGCCTGCACCCGAGGAGGAGCCTTACTTAGAGGAGGCGCAGCAGTTGGGGCCAGAAGATATCTAGTCATTTACTACCTGTGAGGATGAGTGGATTTTGAACATTTATTTTATTAAACATTAATTGATGTAATAATACAGGTACCTATGACTGTGTGTTCAGATTTCACTATGCTACTTTTTTGAGTTATATTTCTCTTCTTATATATATTATGATGCTTGGATGTCATTTATTTATCGCTTCCGCACTCTGTATTTTTACTTATATAGTGAATACTTGATTGATTCTGAGTTAACCTTTCTCTAATCAGGTGGATTGTGGAGTTTATCCTAATCCAATGCTAAGTGAGGGGTTAACCAGAGTGACACTCCACCCTTAATCCAAACCTATTGAGGGTTAAGGGTGAGGGTCGCCATAGGTGGTGATTTGTTACTAGAGTCTATCCACTTTTAATAATATCTAAGTAATTAATTTGTTTGGGTTTTTGTTCCTAGATTAAAAATTCTGAATTACTTTGGCTTAGATTCAATTTGGGAAAATTGGGAAGAGTGAGGGTCCAACATACAGTTCATCATAATCTTGTGCATAGTTACACTTCTAATAATTCTCATGTCAAGTAAATTGAATTGATAATTACTTTATCATCAAGAGATTTAGCATTCTTTAACAGTATCATTAAATATATTAAATCTTATCTGGTGCTCTAAGATGAACACACTAGGGTTCAATCTCAGCACAAAAATAAACATGTGATCTTGCATTGATTAAAAATCACCCCTTACATCAAAGTGACAAAATCTACATTTTAAGTTAAGGATCACATGATCTTGATTCTATCTATGGCTCACATGCTTCTACTCTTAATTTAGCTAAGGAAATGAGCTACGAAGCTAAATGAGCTTGTGTCACACCACTAATAGCTTGATGTACTCGAGTTCTTCTCATAAATTAAGAGTGAGCGGGGAAGCTCAATATGTGGTTCTCAGCTCACATGCATCAAGTTCATATCTTAACTTGGAGTTGGCAATGGCATACGTGAACTATGTCATATCATCCACTACCTAACATGCTTCCTTAAAGTGGTATGAACTGAGCTATGGAGCTCAGAATTTCTTATGTATTATCATGGCTCAAACAATCAAGCTTTTGTCCAAAAGTTATGCATGAGCTATTTTCACATAGCGAATATTGTCACATTCATTCACAGCGTTAACGCTCAAGGTGCACAATCTTCTTGACAAAGCGATCATTAAGCTCTATGAGTTTTTCCTTGAAGGGTTTAATCTAAAAGACATTTATAGCATTCGACATTCATCAACTAATTCTATAAAATATAAAATTTAAATAATTTGAGCACTAAATGATATTTCATTGAGGAAGAGTTTTACATGTATTCCACCATGACTTACTATATGTTTTTGCCTAACTCTACCCAAAGGGGGGTTTAGGCTACTATTACAAGAGATACAAAAAGAAAGAAACAAAAGATGATGAGCGTATGCATAGCTCTTATAAGGAAATAGAAAGAAAACTAGGTGAGAGTAGCATACGCAAGAACAACCCTTGGCGTTATCTTCGATTCCTCTTCTCTCCAATCATCTCCTTCCTCCTTGCTCTCTGTGTTTATCTTCTTCTGAAACTGCAGCCTTTTCTTTCTCCTTTAGGGTTATGGTTTGCCCTTTAGTCTTTTTTTCTAAAGTGAAAATACAAACCTTGATGAAGCCTTTCTTTCTTCCTTTTATAAATTTCTTCTCAACCCTTCTCTCTTCCCTAACAAACTTTCTTGAAACTTGGGATTTTATTAATCCTTATTCCTTTATTCCCTTGAAACTGAAGGCTTCTAATGCTTGCAATTATTTATGTTATGGGAAAATGAAGAGAATTAAATATTTTGATCTTTCTAATGTTGACTTGGAGCAGATTTCCAAGACATTATTATGACGCGCGCTGCGGGGCTCTATAGCACCAGGATTTCTGCTCATCTGGCACTACGGTGTGCTATGGCACCTTTTTATCTAGACGTATGGCACTATAGCACCTGGATTTCTATAATTGAGGTGCAATGGAGCGATGCATTGCCTGACTTTCTATAAGTGAGGCGCTATAGCACGATGTAGCGCCTTTTCCTCTATAAATGTGGCACTGCGACATGATGTAGCGCCTTTCTCTCTATGAATGTGGTGCTACGACACGCTAGAGTGCCTTATTCTCTGGAGTTCTGGAGCTGTGTAGCACTGTAGCGCCTTTTCCTCTATACATCTGGCGTTGTGGCACATTGTAGCGCTTTTTTCTCTGAACATCTAGCGTTGTGGCGCGCTGTAGCGCATTTTCCTCTAAACATCTCGTACTATGGTGCGCTGTGTCACATTGCTCTCAGGAACAAGAGCATTGTGGCACGCCATAGCGCGGTGTATCCCGCTTTGGCATCCTTTTCACTCAATTTTCTTTTCATTTGCACTTTAATCTCTTCTCTCCTGACATGGCATAAAAATACTCTAAAATGACAACTAATCCTACTAAAAACGTAAATTCAAATAAGAAATTTACTATATTTATTGGGTTCATCAGATGTCAAAATTGGTGATCCATATAACTATGGGTTTAGTTTTGAATTTTTAGTTACTGATTGGGATATTTAATAAACAAAATTTGCTGGTACATAATTCAGCTTTAGATGGCATCTGTACATGCGGAATTTAGCTTAGCTTGAATTAAGGAAGATTAAGAACCTGCACTCATTTTTCTAATATAAATGAATGACTAGTATCTGTATCAAATAATGTGTAATGAGGTTGAGATTAAATATAGAGTGTGCTTACGATGAGGTTTTGAGAAATTTATCATTTATTGCAGAAAACAGAACATAATTTACGACATTACTATAAAATTTGAGACATATCTGACACCACATTATTGTCCTCGAGAATAAAAACTGGAGTCAGAGCAAAGATTATGGTAGATTAACATATTGGTTTACTACTTTTCTATTTTGAACAACCTTTTGTGCAACTTGGGGAGCATACAGAGGTGCTCTAGCTTGATTTTTAGGGCTGCTGCATGAGGTGACATGATAGCTAAAGCCGGTGCTTGAGATCTAACTAGTGGAGGGATATGAAAAGTCTCAGGATGGTTGATTTTCATCATGTCTACTATCCATTTAATATGACATTCCCAATAATGGTGCCCTGCCCTGCCACAAGTATAGCACTTATTTCCTTGATGGTAGCATTTCTCATAGGGATGGGGTCTCTGGCACTTCACGGGTTGTCTTGCATGATGTTGCTGCTGAGCCATGTTGTAGACTCTAGGTTGATTCGACCTATCCCTCTTGAAGACTTCTGATTTAGTTGGGGAAGGAAAATATATTTTTTGTTGCTCTTTTTGCAAAAGATGATGCTCAACCAACTTGGCTTCTTATAGAAGGTTGGCAAAGCTATTATGGCGTTGGGACACCAGGTGGTTTTGGATTGGGTCCCTCAATCCTTTCAAGAACTGACTACATCTTTCAACCTTAGTTTTTACCAAATCAGGAGTAAATCTAGATAATCTCTTGAACTCTATTTCATATTACAAGATTGTTCTGTTACCTTGAGTTAATTGAATTAACTTGTCTTCGATTATCGTCTGAGCTGATAGAGGAATGAACTATTCCATAAAGGTTTCTTTAAATTCGTCCCACAAGATTCCTTCAACATCTCTTCCTGTGAATTGAGAATTCAGTTCATTATCCCACCAAAACTTAGCTTCCTTTGTGAACAAATATGTGGTCAAGCGAATCACTTCGCTTACAGGACACTTGATGTTAAGCAGATTCTTTTCGATGGCTTTGGGCAAGTTATCTGCTTCTATGGGTGTGGCTGACCCATTGAAGGTTGGGGGATTTAGAAGAAGGCTTGGAGAAAACCATTCATTGCTGAAATTATTTAGAAATTATTATTCTACATCGAAGTTTTTATTTTTATACGATCAACTGTGAAGATACTGTTGCATTACGGATCAAGTTTATGAGTTTAATGGCTAATTAGCATCCCTAATTGCTTGTGATTAAGTTGAAAATTGGACGTACCCTTCAAAGATTGTTTTGAATCCACGATTTAACTGTTCGGTAAAATCGTGTACGTGTAAAATAAAATCTATATGCCTCCTATCAGCCTCATGAATGAGCTGAGCTATCTCTGTAATATTCATATATAAATGCAAAATTTTTCATTTTTTTGCATCTTTGAATGTTCCAAGTTCCTCAAAAGCTTAAGTCTAACATCTGCCATGGAGGGAATGCTTACTAGATCCCATTTAGGGCTGATGGAAGAGATTATGGAATCTTACCCACTAAAAAATGGTGGTAAAGCAAGACGCCCACAGAATGGAGTCTATGGTCCACATCCTCCAAAAGATGCCAGAGGACTTTTAAAATATTATTTTGTCCGGTCGTCGGGCAGATGATCCACCGCTTTACACGGCAGGGACTGCTGTTTTTTTATGAGGACGGCATTATTTCAGATACATATAGATCAAAGAACAAGTAAATAAAAACCATCGGACCCTTCTACAAAAGCAGCAGGCCCTCACTCTCGCCCGTCTCCTTTAACACAGTAGTTCCCATGGCGGAGTCCTTTGATCTGAACACGGGAGCGAAGATCCCCTCTGTCGGGCTCGGCACGTTTCAGTCCAAGCCTGGCGTCGTCGGAGCTGCTATCATTGCTGCCATCAAGGTCTCATTTTATATCACTTATCTAATTCTTTTTTTCTTCAATTTTGTTCAAATCAGTTCATTCTGGATTCATTAAACTATAATTTTTAAGAAGAACATTGTAGCTATACGTATTAATCTTCCATTTCGAAAAATCTAAACCTTACTGCTAACTTTGAAATTACTTGAATCAGTTAAATATGCTGTAACATAAAATATAAACAGAGTAACATTTAACTTTTTTCTCCCTATATGCATGTATGTTTCTTAACAAAGTTGTTGAAATTGCAAAATATTAGTCATATAACATTCAAATGTACGAAAGAGCCAAAAGTAACAGAGCTGCATTTCATTCCCGCCGTTCGAGTTCATCGCCTGCCTCGATGACTCTTCCTCTCCTCCGCTTATCTTCCACTTTTCTTTTGGTTGATAAATCCTGGTATTAAACAGCCTTTTCTTCTTCTTATTATTATTGTTATTATCACACGAGTTTTTTCATTTTTTTTTGCCTGAAGATGCAATTGTCAAATCCTGAAAGAAATAATATATAAAAAAAAAAACATAGCCAGAGAAGAGGGAAGATGAAGATAGTCACTGGAGAAGGAAGAGAGAAGGATTACTGGCGGGATATAACATAGCAGAGTTCTCGGAAAGACAGCATAATTAAAATTAATGAAAGAAAAAAAAATTGGCCACGGAGGTGAGGAAGAGAGTCACAGAAGGCGGCACACACAGAAGAATAGAGCGAAAGACTTTGGCTTTTCTTTTCTTTTTTAGATTTGAGTATTGTATGAGTTATACTGAAATTTAGGTGTTTTGCAGTAAACATCCATTTTAATGTTTTTTTAAATTATAAATCATTAAGCAGAAGCAGTATAGCAAGGGAAGAACAAAAAATTATGACTAAAAATTATTTGAACCTAAGAGCTAAGAGATTGAATACGATTTGATTAAAAATAGTAGTGTAAAAAATCATTACAATATTGTTCTTAATGGACTTAAGTTTTTGTTGTGTTGAACATTGCCTATAAGATATTTCTATAGATCTTTGAAATAACTTTCTTTGGAGCCCATTCAAATCTCCAAAGAGTTCTGCCTGTGTTTAACAGACCTAAATTATATATGTCTGCGTTCGCATGCAAGTATACGTGGTCCGAAGTAATATGAGATTGTAAGATCCCGAAATCTCTCTTCCTCTGAGAATGGTGTATAGATTTGTTACTAGAGTGTATCTAGTTTCAATAATGTTTAAGAAGTCAATTTGGTTATTTTAAGTTCCTAAATTACGATTCCTAAATTAATTGGTTTTAAAACAGTTTTAAAAAATTGGGGAGAGTTGAGGTTAAACATGCAGTTTATCGTGATTCTTACAAGGTACTCTTCTTCTCAATTCTATGTCAAGTAAGTGGAGTTTATCTCAATTTCATTATCAAGATATTTAGTATCCTCAAATGCATACATTAAATGTACTAAATCTTATCTAGTGCTTTGAGATGAACACTATAAGGTTCAATCTCGACACATAGATAATCATGTAATCTTTAAGTTTATGAAATCATATTTTATGTCTAAGTGATAAAATACTAAATTTTAGTTAACTATCACAAGATCTTGACTCCACCTATGGCTCACATGCATCTACTCTTAATTTAGCTAAGGAGATGAGCTACGAAGCTAAATGAAATTATGTCACACTACTCATAGCTTAACGCGCTTGAAATCCTCGCATAATCAAGAGTAAGTTGTGGACCTCTATAGGTGGTTCTAGGCTCACATGCGACAAGTTCATATCACAAATGGTATGAACCGAGCTATGGAGCTCAGAGAATATTAGGTTTTATTTTCTCATGGCTCAAATGATCAAGTTTTAGTCCTAAGTTATGCACGGGATGTTTCCGCACAGTGAAGGTTGTCACGGCCATTTGCGGCGATAACGCTCGAGAGTGCACAGCTTTTGGGCAAAGCGATCGTCAAGCGATCGTCAAGCTTAATGAGAGTTTCATTTAAGTATGTAGTAGAAGATTTGTATTTAGAAAGATTCATCATTCTCCAACTTGTTCATATAATAAACATTCAAACATTTTCAAATCTAAATGATATTTCATTGATTAGAAGAGTTACAAGTATTATACTATAATTTCTATATGCTCTTTCCCAACCCTCCATAAAAGGGGGTTGGGTTTAGGCTGTCATTAAAAATAATAAACAAAGAAAACTACAAGGGATGCTGAGCATTTTCATTGCTTTTACAAAGAATTATCAAGGAAACAAGTTGAGAATACAATACTCAGAAACAACTCTTGGCGTTCTCTGTGTCTTTTTCTCTCCTCAGTCTCCTTCTCTTCTCCTTGCTCTCTATGCCTTTCTTTCTTCTCAAACTGCAACCTCCTTCTCCTCCTTGGGGTTGGGAAGTCATCCTGAAATCTCTTCCCCAAAAATAAAATTCAGAACCCTTACTAAGTCTTTTATTCTTCCTTTTATAATCATCCATCGAGCCTTTCCCTCTCCTAAGCTGCCATCATTCTTCCTCTTGAAACTTGGATTTGCATTCAATAATATTCCCTTATTCTCTTGGAAATGAGGGGGTTCTATGTTTTACATTAATTCAGGCCATGGGAAAATGGAGAGTTTTAAATATTTTGGATGTCCCAATGCTATCTTGGAGCAGGTTTTCATGACTGTTTGATGGGGCGCGCTATTGTGAGGACCCGGTGCCAGGTCAGCGGGAGCTAATCCAGCACTGGTTGCTGTGGGTGTGATAAAATAACAGCAATAAGTCTTCTAGCTGCAGGATCATATTGAGTGATTTAAGAGACAAATATATAGCATCAAACATAACTCATTTATTTAATAATTTATAAGTTCTGATTACAAAAGTTAAAATAAAAGAAAAATTACAAACTTTTTAAAAGAATAGATAGAGTTAAGAAGAAAGCGGTGGATCGGCAGGTAGCACTATCAGCATTGTTCAGTTCTTAGCATCTTTCCTCGATGATGAACTCCTGATCTGGGCACGTTTCAAAAGTGCAGGCATTCGAATACCAGTTAGTTGTGAAATTAAGTACCGATAGATGTCATCTTTATAAACATTAAATAATAAACAGAATAATAAACATTTGACAGGAAATAAAAGTTATACAAACTCATCCCTACAAACATGTTTCAATTGCACTTGAAACTTAGCATAAAAATAATTGCAGTCACAAAAATAAATACAGAATTTTTAGCGCTTGATATCTGAGGCAAAATATGATTTTGTTGGGCAAGTACAAAATCGAGGAAAAGGGGGATTCATTTTCGTGTTACATATTACAACTTCCCTCTATACCTGCCCCCTCAAAGGCTTATCAGTATAGGCTCCTTACGACTCCTGATGTCGGACAGCCCCGTCCTAGCGGTTGTCTGATCAGACAAAAAGTATAAAGCAACATGGAACCCTTGCTTCTTACTTATCCAAACTTATTCATATATCATTTTATGTGAATTTAAAAAGCACTTTTATCAAATTTGTGCGATGCTGAGCAGAAAAGCATATTTAAACAAGAGTAGTAAAAAACATCTGGTACCTTGTTCTTTAAGTTTAACAGTTCGACAGTTTGACAGTTTGATAGTTCGACAGTTCGACAATTCGACAGTTCGGATGAATGACAGTTCGCTCAATCCGCGTTTAGGTTTTTGATATTTTAAATTAGCTTTTTTAACTAATATTATTATCTTCATTTCTATTCTGCTTCTCTTTCATTTTTTTAATTTGATAGAAGTTCATATTTTTAAGTTACTGATGTGGCAATAATATTTATATTAGCATTATTATTAGTATTTTAATAATAATAATGATAATGATAATAATAATGTATGAAAGATAGAATGGAAATGATAGAATAAAAATGCTTGAATTGAAATAGACAGTATGAAAGTAATAGTCATTTTCTAGTATTTATAATGTTGTTCATTATTAATTAATGATATCAATAATAATGCAATGACATAATATAATAGTATAAGATATGAAATAAAAGAAATAAAATATTAAAAATCTCATATCATTTTATTCCTCTTTTCCTTCTCATATTACCTAAAGCTGGGGTTATCGAAAGCCGAAGGGAGGCCGGATGTGGCTAAAGGGAGTTGGCAAGAGGTTATCAGGGAAGCGGGGGCTAGCTGGTCGGATGGTTGGCTGGTTGGCCGGATGAGGGAGGGCTTCAGCAGGAGGGGCTGCTGGCTAAGGGAGGGTTGCCGCAGGAGGGGCTGCTGCTGGCCGGCTGCTTGTTGGATGGAAGGAAGGAGAGGTTGGGCTGCTAGTAGTTGTGGGAGAGGGAGGAGAAGGCTACTACTGTGTGGAGAGGGGAGGAGAGGGCTGCTGCTGTGTGGGGAGGGGAGGAGCGGGTTACTGCTGTGTGGGAGGGGAGGATAGGGCTGCTGCTGTGTGGGGAGGGGAGGAGAGGGCTGCTGCTGTGTGGGGAGGGGAGGGGAGGGCTGTTGCTGTGTGGGGAGGGGAGAAGAGGGCTGCTGCTATGTTGGGAGGGGAGAAGAGGGCTGCTGTGTGGCTTAAGTAGAGAATAGAGCATGATGGGTAAGAGGGGGATAAGGGAGGCTTAATGGCATGTGGACAAGGGGGATAAGGGAGGCTTAATGGCATGTGGACAAGGAGGATAAAGGAGGCTTAATGGTATGTGGACAAGGGGGATAAGGGGAACTTAAAGTGTCATTAAGATGCTAATTAATGCTTTATGGGTAGAGGAATATTTTGTCTTAATGAGGGGGGATCACAGTTAAGGCGGGAAAAGAAGGGTTTAGGAAAATTCTTTAAGAAAAAAAAAAGAATTTATATAATTACTTAAACTTAAATTATTCGCATTTTTCCGCCATTTGGCGTCCAAAAATAATGAAATCTGACACCGAGGTGTGTACGATTTAATGAACACCATCGCGCCAAAATTTTCGATTCAGACAATTATTTTATTTTATATTAAATTTTAAGGATTTAAAACTTTAAAATTAACCACGTGGATACTTTCTTCGCATATCGTCTTCTCTTTCCCACGTGGCTTCTTTTGCAGTATGATTATGCCATTGAATTTTAATCATCGGGATCGTTCTGCTTCTTAATTTTTGGCGGTTCTTCTCAATAATTTTAAGAGGTTTTTTAATATAAGTCAAATCAGGTTGAATTTCAACTGTTGAGTCTGAAATTTGCTAAGTGGATTCCTGGAGGCATCTACGGAGTGTTGAAATGTGGAATACGTTGTGCACGACTGTAAATCTTTCAGGAAGTTTAAGTCTATAAGCCAAGCTTCCAATTTTTGCAGTTACTTCGAAGGGTCCAACATATCTGGGACTCAACTTTCCAGTCATTCCAAAGCGATGAATTCCTTTCATATGGCTAACCTTTAGATAAGCCCTATCACCAATGTGAAATTCTTGCCTCCGGTGTCTTGCATCGAAGTATTTCTTTTGTCGGTCCTGGGCTGCCGCAATTCTGTTCTTAATTAGCCTTATCTTTTTGTTTGTTTCTTCAATTAACTCAGATCCATAAATTTGTACATCTCCAACTTATGTCCAGGCTAGAGGAGTACTGCACTTTCTCCCATATAAGGCTTCATAAGGGGCCATTCCAATGCTTGACTGGTGGCTATTATTATAAGTAAATTCTACAAGTGGGAGGTGTTTCTCCCAATTTCCACTAAAGTTTAACAAGCATAAATGTAAGAGATCCTCGAGTACTTGGTTGACTCTCTCAGTTTGCCCATCCATTTAAGGGTGGAAGGTCGTGCTCATGGCTAAGATGATTCCCAAATCTTGTGTACTGCTTGCCAAAATCGAGAAGTAAACCTGTCATCTCTATCTGAAATTATAGTTTTAGGAATTCCATGCAGTTTGACGATCTCCCTAATATATAATTGATGATTCCATAAATTATGTCTAAAATAAAGGAAAACTCATTCATTATTAACATTTAAATTGCTCATAAATAAAATTTTATTTATCTTTTTCAGGAAAATGACATCCAAATGAGTTCTGAGACAATTTTTGCAAAATTCTAAATTTTTCAAAGGAATCCGCTGCCACGCGCTGCAGTGGGTCATTTTGCAAACGGGGACGCTATAGCGCACTGCAGCGGGTTCATTTGTGAACCGTAGGCGCGGTAGCGCGCTGCAGCGGGTCCATTTGCAAACCGCGGGCGCAGTAGCGCGCTGCAGCGGGTCCATTTGCGAACCGCGGGAGCGGTAGCGCGCTACAGCGAGACCATTTCCGAATCGCAGGCATGGTAGTGCGCTGCAGCGGAACGTTTTGCAAACTGAGCATCTATTGCGCGCTGCAGCGGAGCATTTTTGCGAAATGCTCGCGCACCAGTGCTGCAGCGGAGAATTTTGGGAAATGCTCCCACTATAGTGTGCTGCAGCGGTTCGATTTGCAAAATGAACTGCTATAGCGCGCTGCAGCGGGTATTTTTTATGAAATGTGGACGCGATAGTGCACGGCAGCGGGAGACTTAGCATTATTTTGCTTGCTCCATTGCGTGCCACAACGCGTTGCAGTGGCCACCGCCAATTTTGCCAATCAGATGCATTTATTGCGGCTGGGACAAGACCCCCAACCTGCATCTTGTCCCCAGCCATCATTTCCTACAGCAGCTCCGATTTTCAATGGAAGATGGCCTCTTGATTTGATAACAAGGATAAACAAAGAAGGATATTGGTCACTCCATCTTTAATTTGGAAATTGCCATCATTACTTCAAATTTTTTTTATCAAATTGTTGGTTTTGGAGAGGATGAAGGACTACGTAGCCCCTCTCCTATAAATACACCTCCTCTTGACTAGAGGAGGGTTCACAATTTTGCTCAAAACATTAAGTAAAGAGGAGGAGTGCATAATAAGAAGTGAGGAACTCCCCAAATGTGACAAGGCAAGCTCTAGCTAAGGAGGAGAAGAAAGAAGGCAGTACTAACAACCTAAGGGAGGAGCTTGAAGAAGGAGAAGAAGAAATCCGGAGAATTTCCGAGGAACGTTCCTAGTATCTTCTAAACCTTACTCTTGTATTTTCTTTTCTTAGTTGATCATGAAAGGGTCTTTATCCATGTATGTGTTTTTCTTCACTTTCTTTGTAATGAGTAGCTAAATCTCCTTTGGGGAGGGTTGAAGAATTCTCATTTGTATGTGTTATTATTAATGTATGAAGTTTTCCTCAAGCGAAATAAAATTGTAAAGGACTTAATGAAATATGCTTTTTATTATTTGATCTTTAATGTGGATAAAAAGAAATGAACTAAGAATTTCAAGAACTAAATTGTCTTGTGCTCCATAGCTCACCTTATGTTGAATGCTATGTTTATGAGTGCATGAGAGCTTAGAATGATGTGACAAAGTTCTTGAGCTTAAATGCACCTTGATCTAAGCTCAATCAAAGTGTTGATGCAAGTGATGTTAAGACCCGCTAAATGAGCTCCTTAGCTCAACATAATTGAGGTAAAGGAAGAAATAGTTAAGTGCTCATGAACTAAGTGACATTGTCATTGAGCCCAATATATTAATCCCTAATCTCAACTATGTGGGATGCAAGTGATGCTCGTGGTGGAATCAATGCTTATAAGATCTTAAACATAAATAATCATAATCTCCTTGATCAAGAAATAAGATAAAAATTTAAATCCTAAAATCTTATAAGAATCTTTGTGCCAAGGTAGAACCAAATGTGTGTTCATTTTGTGCACAAGATTTGAACTTGTGAGACTTTGAGATAAAATCTCAAGGTGATCAATGTGCACTTGATAAACAAAATATAAATGAAAGACAAAGCTTGAGAAATCAAAAGTACATTGGTAATGTTTCATCACATGTGGAATAAGCCCAACTCTCCTCTCTCTTTTATTTAACTTATCTTTATTTAGTAGTTACTGTGCTAAGTCTAGGACCAACGCATCAATTAAAACATAGCTTAAATATTAGTGAGAATAGATAGACGTTAGAAACAAAATAACCAATTCTCTGTGGTTCGATAAATCCCAAAAAGTAACTCTTTCCACTTATTACTTCAGACCACGTACACTTACGTGTAAGCGCAGACGTGTATTTACAATCTGTCAAGTTTTTGGCGTCGTTCCGGGGAATTGGTATTTGTTTCGTATTAAGGATAATCTATAATTAGCTAGTGATTTAAGCATCTCTTGCATATATTTCTAGTTTTTGATTATTTTTTTTTTTGTAATTATAGGAATTATCATCTTACAATTTTGCCAACTTGCTGAATTTTATTGCTAAAATTGTTCTTGATAGCCATATTGTTATTTGTATGAGTAGAAGAGTTTGCACTTAATATCTTTTTGATCCAAAAATTAAGAGAACATATTTACAGGCTAGGAGAGAACAAAATCTTTCAAATCAACAAGCCATAATGGACAACTATAATGAAAATATAGGAAAACCTTTATGAGAGACTAGGGGAAGAGCCCTCAGAGACTATGCACTACCCACTGTTAGGGGAATCCCCCATGCTATTGTTAGGCCAAATATTGAAGCCAATAATTTTGAGATTAAACCTTCTACACTAAGTATGGCACAAAATAATCAATTTTGGGGATTAGCCAACTGAAGACCTGAACTCACATATTTCAACTTTTCTTGAAATATGTGACACCTTCAGGTTTAACGGCATTTCTGAAGATGCAATTAAGTTGCAGCTTTTCCCATTATCTTTAAGAGATAGAGCCAAGAGTTGGCTCAGCTCTCTACCTAGTGATTCCATCCGGACATGGGATGATTTGGCTAAGAAATTCTTAGCCAAATATTTTCCTCCGGCGAAAACCGTTAGATTGAGAATTAAGATCACCAACTTCACTCAGTTGGAAGGCGAGACTCTATATGATGGGTGGGACTGTTTTAAGGAATACCTCAGGCATTGCCCACATCATGGGTTCCCTCTATGGATGTAAGTGCAAACGTTTTACAATGGTTTGAACGCTCCCATGAGGACACTCATAGATGCAGCCGCCGGTGGTTCTATTAGCGGTAAAACCCAAGAGGAAGCTTACGACCTCTTGGAGGAAATGACCAACAATGCATATCAATGGCCTTCTGAAAGATTAAAAAATGAAGCTTTAAAGGTAAATGAGTCCGATCAAATAATGATGTTACAACAGGAAATACATGCCTTAAATGAAAAAATATAAATAATTAATGTCAATGTTGTTCTTGAGGTGCATTGTGATTTATGCGGGGGTAAGCATAACAGTGAAAATTGCAATCTAAATAACTCCTTTGTACAAACCAACACTGAACAAGTAAACTACCTGAGAAACAACAACTCGATGAATAACCCATACTCCAACACCTACAACCTAGGATGGAAAAATTATCCAAATTTATCTTGAAGTAATAACAATAGTAATGCAAATCAATATGGGGGAAGTTCATGCAATCAACAAGGCATGCTTAGTGGAAATAACAACAGTAATCATCACCCTAATTTAAAAGGGGCCTTCAACTCCTTTAAAGCAGAAATGATCCAATTTATACACCGCACAGAAGCCACTATCATATGCCATGATGCTTCAAGCCCTTTAGGGCAGATCTCCAAGCAGCTGACCTCTCGGCAGCAAGGGGGCCTACCCAATTTGATCGAAATAAACCCCAGGGAGTTAGTTAGTGTAATACATTTAGAAGATATGTGTGAGGGAATTAAAACTGAAGGTACGAGTGCAACAGGTAATATGTTAGAGGAAGGGAAAGAAAAAATAGGGAATGAGAGTGAGAAGCTAACAGCTCCTAAATGTAAAGATTTAGGGAGGTTGAGCATCCCCTACATAATCAGAAATGAAGTATTTGTAGATCTCTTGTGTGATCTAGGTGATTCGGTCAATGTTATGCCCTACCATATTTATGAATATCTAAAGGTAGGAGGGATGGAATATACCTCAATGATTTTGGAATTTGCCAACTTAGAATCCCTTACCCCTCTTGGAATGATAAAAAATGTTGTAGTCGAATTAGGAAGTTTTATAGTTTCAACTGATTTTGTGGTATGTGAATGGGATCAATGGAATAAGAATTCCACGATTATCTTTGGGAGACCCTTTCTAAAGAGTGTGAAAGCTGTTATTAATGTAGGTCGTGGGTTTATGAGCGCAAATGTAAAAGGAAAAACTGAATTAATTGACCTTAAACCCACTTTATTTAAGAAAAGAGAAATGGAAAATGAGGTGATGAAAAGGGTATGAGAAGAAAGATTATGGGTTGATGATGTACTTAAAAATCTAATATTGAAAGAAAGGAATTCTGATCATAGCTCAACTCCTTCCTATGAAAAGGGGAGCAAGGAAGGAGTGAAGAAAAGGAAAACGAGAAGAGGGAAAAGGAAGAAGAAGACTCTCCCAAAGCTTGAATTAGAGGATATGGATCCGCTAGGGGAAGTTAGAGATGACGAAGGTTCGAGCCACCCTATGGGTTGTGCTTACTCAAGCATCTTTAGCTTATGGAAGAGGAAACCACCAGATCCGACTAGTTGATCGTTAGCGAGTCTAGCTAAAGATGTTGAATTAAGCGCTTTTTGGGAAGCAACCCAAACCCAAAAAAAAAAAAAAAAAAAAAAATTTCAGCGCTACAGCGCGCTGCAGCGGGTATGCCGCGCATTTGCTAAAATTTCGCGAAGGCACACTGTAGCAGAAATTTTGCTACAGCGCGCTGCAGTGGAAATTCCGCAATAGTGCCCTATAGCGGACAATCCGCTACCGCGCGCTGCAGCGGTTTGCTCCAGCTGCAGATTTTTTTCGTCTTGGGAACAATGCAGTCAAAAGGTCATGACATTTAGGTTTCCCAAGCAGTTAAAAAGCATGCTGGAAAAGCTACCCCCCCCCTTCACATGGATCACCATATTAATGACATGGGGAAGACCATTTGACCACCTTCTCTTGCCTTGAATTTTCTTAGTTATAAATAGGGAGGCAATGCGGGGGTTATCCTTGCACCATTCCAATTCTCTTATTATCTCTTAGCTCTTGATCTCTCTAGCTCTTATATCTCACCATGTCTTCTGGAAAGAAGGCCATTCCAAGGAGGGAGGTGGAAGCATCTTCATCTGGAGGATCCTTCAATAAGAAGAGGTTCTTGTCCACAGAGGCTGAGCACCGATTCTTCTCCATCTCTTATGGCGCCCCACCCCTTAATCCACAAGATTAAGCTAAGGGGTGGCGTGTCACTCTAGCTAACCCTTCACTTATTATTGGATTAGGATGAAATCCACAATCCACTTAATAAGGGAAGGAGTAAGCATGGAATCAAACATTCAGTCACTTAATAAGAATTCATTCAGAGTGCGAAAGCGATTTACAATAAGAAACATCGAAGTATCACAACATAAATATAATGAATTACATCTCATATTATAAGCATAGAATCCAAATACACAGTCAAAAGTACATGTATTATTACAATATTTAATGTTTAATCAAAATAGGAGATAAAATACATTCATCCTCACAAAAAAAGTAAATGGCTTGATATCCTCGGGTGTAAGTTGTTGCTCCTCCTCTAAGTAAAGCTCCTCTTCAGGTACTGCAACCTCAGCCTGCTCTAAACCTGATATTGTTGGTTTCACAATGTAGGGCCTCAGCCAAAAAAAAAAAAAATCTTGTGTTAGACAATTGTCTAAGTATATTTTAAGCTGATAAGTTTTATATGTGTTTTGTAATATCATCATTTATATTCTCTAAGCAATAACTATATAAGAGAGCAACAAGCAATACAATAAGGAAGGAAAAAGCTATAAACAATCATTTATAACTTAAGCAAAAAAAGAGGTTAAGACATGCCTCAAATGTAAGCTAAACAAGGTAAGGCATATAAATATAAATAACTAAACAAGTACTAGAAGAAAATACTACATCCTAACATGCTGGTGATCAAAAGAAATATGCAAATTAAAATAACTGAACTCAGTAATGATACATATAAATAGTAGTAAAATTTTAACATCCTAAAATATATAAGCTGTACAAAGAAAATAGCTGACTGAATAAAAATGCTGAAAAGTAAACAACATATCAAAACTAAACATATATGTAAACATCTGCGTACTAACTACCATACAGAAAAGAGCTAATCTAGCCCACTGAATATAAAAAGGATCCTAGTGTCAACAAGGAGACTAGGCGCAAAACTATATAACCCTAGTGTCATCAAGGAGACTAAGCAAGATATATGGGGTTTTCTCCTAGTGTCATCAAGGAGACTAGGCAAAGAAAACACAGCAGATCTTCTCTTAGTATTAATAAGGAGACTAAGTAACAAGATATAAATAAGGTCTTCTCTTAGTGTCAACAAGGAGACTAGGCAAAGAAGACATAAACAAGGTCTTCTCCTAGTGATAACAAGAAGACTAGGCAAAGAAGACATAACTGAGAGGCAACTCTAACACATACAATTATTATCTTTAATCAATCACTTTAATATTTTCACAAGGAATCTAAGGAGTCTCCATATTTTCCTAACATTTTATTCATGCATCAAAGATAATATGTGTATGCTCAATGAGTTAAGGCACAAAAATATAAGGAATGTGTAGCAACAAAACACCAAAAGTAAGCAAGGGACTCTACTAAACATGGTGATATCATTTGTTTTCTACTTAACCATTCTAACTATTCCAAGTTATACAAGTTCAGGATCACCATTTTCCTACTATCGAGAAATTCATCCTGATAAGTTAAAAAGAATTAGAACTGATCAGGTTCTAATCTAGTTCAATCAGATAGATGACAATGAGTTGAATCAATAAATCATACGTCCTAGTTTTGTGAATTTAGATGTTCTATCTAAGATCTAATCAAGATCTTCTAAACCTATAGATTATGGATTAAACACTATGAGATTTAGGTTTAATCATATAATCCAAAAAGGATGAGACCTAAGTTTTAGGTTTCATTCTAATAATGATCTAATAATTAAGGCAAATCCTATTAAGTCATCAGACTAGTAGGATGAATCTCCTATCCTAAAACTAAAGTTAAAAGACAAAATAATCAAAATAAGTCATAAAATAAAAGAAGAGTCTAGAAACTAATAAAACCAAGGTTTCACCCATTGGGTAACCCATTTACCTAATAAATGAACTCTAACCTATGATCTAGTCCTAGTCTCAAGAAGGGTCCTTAAAGTGTAGTGTTAAAGACTTAGGGAAATCCTATAATCTGACCTATAGTTGATTTTACTTGCTTAAGTTTCACTAATACAATTGGTTTTAGTGTTTTGGAATGTTAATTAGAGGTTATGAGTGCTTATTCCAACCTTATGGCAAAATGACTATTTTGCCTCTACTTAAGGGTCCAAAAATTTAACTTTTATTTTAAAAGTCCAAATTGGAGTTTATTAATTAAAAATGATTCCTTACTGTCTAACTTGAACATAGACAGTAAGTACGCCCAATTTGGAATTCAAATGGTCAAGTTATGACCAAAATGAAGCTAGGGGTATTTTGGTCTTTATCTAAATTTTCTAAGGTTTAGATCATAAAATTATTTCAGTTTATTGGTGATATTGAAATTCTAAATTAGTTAGCATCTTGAATTTTTGAATTTGGAGTTGATTTGACCAAGTTATGGTCATTTGAATTACAGGGGCAATTTGGTCAATTTTCCTTAAAGTCAACTAGGAATTCTAGGGTTGACTTTTTGTTCTGATGTCCAAATGGGAAAACTAATACTATCACAGTGATGGGGCCGCTCTCCTGAGCATTTTAAGACCCATATTGACTATGTTTGGTCAACTAGGTCAAAAGTTACGGGAACTTAAAGAGGTCCTAAAATATTACATCGTTATGCGTACCCCGAAATTAATTTTTACGTTACGTCATTTGATTCTATTTGTTTTTCTGAGTATTTTGAGACCTATATTGGCTATATTTGGATCATCCTACAAAAAGTTATTAAACTTTTAAGTTTCACTATTTAAAAAATTTAATTTGTATTATTTTACTATTCATTTATTCAAATTAAATTAATTTACTATTTATCCCTAAAGTTGTATATATAATTTCTGAAATTATTAATCCTTAATGAATCTGTGATTAATTAAGATCTAATTATCAATTAAGTATTAATTAATCTATTATTTAACTAATTTAAGTATATAATATTATTATTTTACTATTGAAAAGTAATTAAGTCTAATCACTATTTCATTAATCTTAATTACCTGCTAATTGCCTAATTAAGAATAATTAATTACAGTTACTATTTAATAATAGTTAATTATTCTAATTAAAATAGTCCTAAATATTCTTTAATTATTAATTACAGCTAATTAATTATATAAAGTTACTGTTCAAAAATTATTAGTACTAATTATAATTAATTAACCACTAACTGTAATTAATTACTGACAAATAATAATTAATTAATTTAACTATCTGTCTAAGATGATAGTGGGCCCCATTAATGACACGTGGCAGCGCCTAATTGGCGCTGCATTGTGTGTGGGCCCCACGGTACACGTGGCATGCACGGTGGCTGCCACGTGGTACTGTGGGTCCCACAGGGAGCCGAAAAGTCTCGGTAAACCTGGCTGTGGGCCCCACCTGACACATGGCGTGTTAGAGACTGCTACGTGGCGCAGTGGCCCCCACAGTGGGAGCCGAAAAGCCGCGGAGGCTCGAGCAGTGGGCCCCACCTGACTTGTGACGTGCCCAGCGGCCGCCACGTGGCGCAGTGGGCCCCACCGCCGAAGCCAAAGAGGCGCTGGGTTCGAGCGGTGGGCCCCACGTGACACGTGGCAGGCCTGGAGGCTGTCACGTGGCGCTGCGGCCCCACCTGGGCTTTCACGGACCCGGACGCGGGCGGGTCGGGTTCGAGTCGACCCGACCCGACTCGGACTCCTCCTACGCGGAGGTGTCCCGAGGGCGCCGGCTAGGGCACGACTTTTGCCAGCCTTCCCAGTGCGGACCACCTCGGCTGGCACGGCCGACGGTAGCCCTCGTCGGGACCTACACGTCGGTGGGCAGACCTTTGCCGGAGGTGGCTAGAGTCACCGGCAAATCCTAACCCTAAGTCTAGGTCTTACGGGTGTGTGCGTACTGGCGGAACCCGAAGGGTTCAAGTCATGATCTGGGTCGATCGGACCGGATTGAGCTCAATCGGGTCCGATCGATTGACAATCCACACCCAAATTTTCAATAATCAGGCGTCAAAATGGCGAACAAATGGACGAGAGGGGAAGTTCGGGGAGTACCTGGATCGACGGCTCGCGGACTCAGGACGGCCTTGGCTCGGGTGGGCTCGATTCAGGCTCCGGCTTTGCAAACCCGGAACCCAGAGTTTGGTCGAGCCCTTATAGGGGCGCCGGCGACTTCGACGAGGCCGGGGAGGCGCCGAATTGGCCCGGAGGGGCAGCAGAGCGCCGCGTGGCGCTCAGGGACGGAGAAGCCGAGGGGGAGGGGGAGGGACCGTTGTATTTCGCGACGCGGGGATGGCCCGGATCGGTCTGGATCGCGGGTCGTGGATCGCGGCGGCGAGCCGTTCGATTCAAGCGGATCGGATGGTCCTGATGGATCCGTCCGATCAGACGGTAGAGGAAACGTCGTCCACTTAGATTGAAGGCGCAGGACGACGCCGTCAACTATAATTAAATTTTTTTTTTTTCAATCAAAATTTCAAACATGTTTTTCCTAGCTATTTGAGGGGTGAGGAACGCAATGATGAGGTCAGATTTTCGATCTGACGAGTGTTTTGATTCCTCGATTTGCGGGGTATTAAATATTATTAAAATATTCGTCGAATTTTCGACGTCTTCCGATCGACATGAAAACTTCACCCCTAGCTAATTTGGGGTCAATGAGCATAATGACAAAGTCCATTTTTTGATCGGAGGTCAATTGAAGTAGGTTAGATTTTAGGGTTTTTGGATTTTTTTTCAGAAATCAAGATTTGATCCATTTGACTCCCGATTTGGACTAGGTCTTAGAGGTTGACTTCAATTGACCTAATTAGTACTTATGATCACTTTTAAGACTAGGATTAATTCTAATTGACTACGGTAACAACCTGGGTTATTACATCTCTTCCCAACGGAAGTTAATTCCGGAGAGGAGTTTCAGCCAAGCCTTACCCGTTTCGGTTGAGCATGTCAACCCTCGTGGATGGAGGGAGTTTGTGACCAAGAGAGCCCTACATACTCGGCGATTTTCTAGGAGACTTATGCGAATGCAATGGATGCGGCCGGGCAGCGGATCCTCTGTCGAGGTAAGGGTGTCACCCTTGAGATTGCTCAAATTGAGCAATTCTATGGGCTCGAGGAAGTACATTCTTGCTCCTACTTAGAATTGTTAGGATCTTGCCAAGACTCCCTTGATCTTGTGGCGGAAATCATCGAAAATGACACAGAATGGGAAGGAGGATTAGTCAACATTCCTCGTTCCGAATTAATGGAGACGAGTAGTGCTTGGCTAGTTTTCATTTCTAGCTTTGTCATGCCTACGAGTCACTTAACTGAAGTGACCCGTGCCCAAGCACTCCTCTTGTGCTCGATGGTTAGGCCGGGTGAGATCCGCATATCTAATATTATTTTTGAGCAGCTTTGGAAAGCTCTCAAGGGTCCCTGTGCTGCATTGGCGCTCGGGTCTTTGATATCAGGGCTGTGCGAGACCCAAGGGGTCAAGATACTCTCCTCCGACACCATCGTTCCCCCCGGTTGCGCCCTTAATCCTACAAATTTAAATGTCCGGACAAGCGAACGAAAGCTGCCCAAGAAAAGAAGGGGCGCACAGGGGGAAACATCTGCGACGCCCGACTCATACCTCACGAACAGGATTTTGTTACGTCTCCACAATCAGCAAGCGGAGCTCAGCAAGGCTCTTGCCACGGACATGGGGTTCTTCAAGCAAGAACTCGTCTAGCAGCGCAGGTTTCAATCCGATTTCCATGAAGCCCTTGGGATGATGTTTGAGGATTGGAGCTTGCAAGGTGGACCGGATGCCTCCGTATTGCCAAGACCTCCTGTTAGTGCCCCCATCCCGGAGATGCACTACCTTTTTATGTTAGTGCCCCCATCCCTACGTAAAGGATGCGGATGAAAAGGAAGAAGCCCAGGATTAATTAGGTTGTATTTTATCTTTTTTGTACTGTTTTATTTTTTCGTTGTATTTTTTCTTTCTTGTATGTTTTATTTTAAGACTTTAATTTATGAATTTTCATATCCCCTTATTTTTAGGGTGTGCTTAAACTAATTATTTTTTATGAATTTTTCAAGGAAATGAAAATCACAAAAATGTCAAGATGGACTTAAATATAAGTAAAATGGTGCAATTCAAAAATAGCCAAATACATTATAAGCACTAAAATATTTTAATTAAGGAATGAGTGGAGGATAATCTAATCTCCAATTAATGGCTAAGATGGTTCCCAAATCTTTGTGTACTACTTACCAAAATAGAGAAGTAAACCTGCCATCTCTATCTGAAATTATAGTTTTAGGAATTCCATGCAGTTTGACGATCTCCCTAATATATAATTGATGAATCCATAAATTATGTCTAAAATAAAGGAAAACTCATTCATTTCTATAATTTAAACTGCTCCTAAATAAATTTTATCTATCTTTTTCAAGAAAATAGCATCCAAAGGAGTTCTGAGACAATTTTTGCAAAATTTCTGAATTTTTCAAAGGAATCCGCTGCCGCGCACTGCAGCAGGTCATTTTGCAAACGGGGACGCTATAGCGCGTTGCAGTGGGAGACTTAGCATTATTTTGCTTGCTCCATTGTGCGCCATAGCGCGCTGCAGCTATCATATCCCCCAACCTATCTTGTCCCTAGCCATCATTCCTTGCAGTAGCTCTGATTTTCAATGGAAGATGGCCTCTTGATTTGATAAGAAGGATACACAAAGAAGGATAATGGTCACTTCTAATTAATTTGGAAATTGCCATCATTACTTCAGATTTTTTTTATCAAATTGCTGGGTTTGGAGAGGATGAAGGACTATGTAGCCGCTCTCCTATAAATACACCTCCTCTTGACTAGAGGAGGGTTCACAATTTTGCTCAAAATACTAAGTAAAGAGGAGTAGTGCATAAGAAGAAGTGATGAACTCCCCAAGGGTGGCAAGGCAAGCTCTAGCTAAGGAGGAGAAGAAAGAAGGCAGCACTAGCAACCTATGGGAGGAGCTTGAAGAAGGAGAAGAAGAAATCTGGAGAACTTCCGAGGAACGTTCCTAGTATATTCTAAACCTTACTCTTGTATTTTCTTTTTTTAGTTGATCATGAAAGGGTCTTTATCCATGTATGTGTTTTTCTTCACTTTCTTTGTAATGAGTAGCTAAATCTCCCTTGGGGAGGGTTGGGGAATTCTCATGAGTATGTGTTATTATTAATGTATGAAGTTTTCCTCAAGCGAAATAAAATTGTAAAGGATTTAATGAAATATGCTTTTTATTATTTGATCTTGAATGTGGATAAAATGAAATGAACTAATAATTTCAAGAACTAAATTATCTTGTGCTCCATAGCTCACCTTAGATTGGATGCTAGGTTTATGAGTGCATCAGAGTTTAGAACTATGTGACAAAGTTCTTGAGCTTAAATGCACATTGATCTAAGCTCAATCAAAGTATTGATGCATGTGATGCTAAGACACTAAATGAGCTCCCTAGCTCAACATAATTGAGGTAAAGGAAGAAATAATTGAGTGCTCATGAACTAAGTGACATAGTCATTGAGCCCAACATATTAATCCCTAATCTCAACTATATGGGATGTAAGTGATGCTCGTGGTGGAATCAATACTTATAAGATCTTAAACATAAATAATCATAATCTCCTTGATCAAGAGATAAGATAAAAATCTAAATCCTAAAATCTTATAAGAATCTTTGTGCCAAGATAGAACCAAATGTGTATTCATTTTGTGCACAATATTTGAACTTATGAGACTTTGAGATAAAATCTCAAGGTGATCAATGTGCACTTGCTAAACAAAATATAAATGAAAGACAAAGCTTGAGAAATCAAAAGTACATTGGTAATATATCATCACATGTGGAATAACCCCAACTCTCATCTCTCTTTTATTTAACTTATCTTCATTTTGTAGTTACTATGCTAAGTCTAGGACCAACTCATCAATTAAAACATAGCTTAAACATTAATGAGAATAGATAGACCTTAGTAACAAAATAACTAATTCTCTGTGGTTCGATAAATCCCGAAAAATAACTCTTTCAACTTATTACTTCAGACCACGTACACTTGCGTGTGAGCGCAGACGTGTATTTACATTCTGTCAAGTTTTTGGCGCCATTGCCGGGGAATTGGTATTTATTTCGTATTAAGAATAATTTATAAGTAGCTAGTGATTTAAGTATCTCTTGCATATATTTCTAGTTTTTGATTTTTTTTTTTTGTAATTATAGGAACTAACATCTTATAATTTTGCCAACTTGCTGAACTTTATTGTTAAAATAGTTCTTGATAGCCATAATGTTATTTGCATGAGTAGAAGAGTTTGCACTAAATATCTTTCTGATCCAGAAATTGAGAGAACATATTTACAGGCTAGGAGAGAACAAAATCTTTCAAATCAACAAGCCATAATGGACAACTATAATGAAATTATAGGAGAACCTTTATGAGAGACTAGGGGAAGAGCACTCAGAGACTATGCACTACCCACTGTTAGGGGAATCCCCTATACTATTGTTAGGCCAAATATTGAAGCCAATAATTTTGAGATTAAACCTTCCACGCTGTGTATGGTACAAAATAATCAGTTTGGGGGATTAGCCACTGAAGACCCGAACTCACATATTTTAACTTTTCTTGAAATATGTGATACCTTCAGGTTTAACAGCATTTCTGAAGACGCAGTTAAATTGCAGCTTTTCTCATTCTCTTTAAGAGATAGAGCCAAGAGTTGGCTCAGCTCTCTACCTAGTGATTCCATCTGGATATGGGATGATTTGGCTAAGAAATTCTTAGCCACATATTTCCCTCTGGCAAAAATTGCTAGATTGAGAATTGAGATCACCAACTTCACTCAGTTGGAAGGCAAGACTCTATATGATGGGTGGGACTGTTTTAAGGAATACCTCAGGCGTTTCCCACATCATGGGTTCTCTCTATGGATTCAAGTGCAAACCTTTTACAATAGTTTGAACGCTCCCACGAGGACACTCATAGATGCAGTCGTCGGTGGTTCTATTAGCGGTAAAACCCAAGAGAAAGCTTACGACCTCTTGGAGGAAATGGCCAGCAATGCATAGCAATGGCCTTCTGAAAGGTTCAAAAAGGAAGCTTTAAAGGTAAATGAGTCCGATCAAATAATGTTGTTACAACAGGAAATACTTGCCTTAAATGAAAAAATAAAAAGAATGAATGTCAATATTGTTCTTGAGGTGCATTGTGATTTATGAGGGGGTAAGCATAACAGTGAAAATTGCAATCTAAATAACTCCTTTGTACAAACCAACACTGAACAAGTAAACTACCTAAGAAACAACAACTCGATGAATAACCCTTACTCCAACACCTACAACCCAGGATGGAAATACCATCCAAATTTATCTTGGAGTAATAACAATAATAATACAAATCAATATGGGGGAAATTCATCCAATAAACAAGGCATGCATAATGGAAATAATAACAATAATCTTCACCCCAATTTAGAAGGGGCTGCTACTGTGTGGAGAGGGGAGGAGAGGGCTGCTGCTGTGTTGGGAGGGGAGAAGAGGGTTGCTGTGTGGCTTAAGTAGAGAATAGAGCAGGATGGGTAAGAGGGGGATAAGGGAGGCTTAATGGCATGTGGACAAGGGGGATAAGGGAGGCTTAATGGCATGTGGACAAAGGGGATAAGGGAGGCTTAATGGTATGTGGACAAGGGGGATAAGGGGAACTTAAAGTGTCATTAAGATGCTAATTAATTCTTTATGGGTAGAGGAATATTCTTCCATAATGAGGGGAGATCACAGTTAAGGCGGGAAAAGAAGGGTTTAGGAAAATTCTTTAAGAAAAAAAAAATTTATATAATTACTTGAACTTAAATTATTCGCATTTTTTCGCCATTTGGCGTCCAAAAATAACGAAATCTGACACCGAGGTGTGTTACGATTTAACGAACACCCTCGCGCCAAAAATTTTCGATTCAGACAAATATTTTATTTTATATTAAATTTTGAGATTTTAAAACTTTAAAAATTAACCACAATCAAACTAGTGCTCAGAATTTGACGAAACTTTCCAAGTATCCTTTAAATAATATGCTTAACACAACGACACTGAAAATGATGAATTCTGACACATATTTCAATGTTCTTGATTTATTAGATTTAATTAATTCAGGAAATAAAAGCGGGAGTTTTCGTTATCCGAATTCTCTCAAATTAGGGCACTTTGATCTAAAAATTTATTTATGTATAATAGAAATTTTGTTTGCCCTAATTTGAAATTCCCCGGGGTCCTGATGTTTGAAGAGGGTTTTGACCTAATTTAAAAAGTAACGACATTGGGTCGTTACAAACTCCCCTACTTAAAAATGATGTCATCCTCGACATCAAGAATAAAAATAATGACTTAAAAGGGTCTTGGTGGATACCTTAATTTAGAAATTGTTCTGGATAATTTCTTCGCATATCGTCTTCTCTTTCCCATGTGGCTTATTTCGCAGTATGGTTATGCCATTGAATTTTGATCATCGGGATCATTCTGCTTCTTAATTTTCGGCGGTCCTTCTCAATAATTTTAAGAAATTTTTCAATATAAGTCAAATCTGATTGAATTTCAACTGTTGAGTCTGAAATTTACTGAGTGGATTCCTAGAGGCATCTATGGAGTGTTCAAATGTGAAATACATTGTGCACGGCTATATATCTTTCAGGAATTTTAAGTCTATAAGCCGAGCTTCCAATTTTTGCAGTTACTTCGAAGGGTCCAATATATTTGGGACTCAACTTTCCAGTCACTCCAAAGCGATGAATTCCTTTCATATGGCTAACCTTTAGATAAGCCCTATCACCAATGCGAAATTCTTGCCTCCGGTGTCTTGCATCGAAGTATTTCTTTTGTCGGTCCTGGGCTGCCGCAATTCTGCTCTTGATTAGCCTTATCTTTTTGTTTGTTTCTTCAATTAGCTCAGATCCATAAATTTGTACATCTCCAACTTGTGTCCAGGCTAGAGGAGTACTGCACTTTCTCCCATATAAGGCTTCATAAGAGGCCATTCCAATGCTTGACTAGTGGCTATTATTATAAGTAAATTCTACAAGTGGGAGGTGTTTCTCCCAATTTCCACTAAAGTCTAACAAGCATAAACGTAAGAAATCCTCAAGTACTTGGTTGACTCTCTCAGTTTGCCCGTCCATTTGAGGGTGGAAAGTCGTGCTCATGGCTAAGATGGTTCCCAAATCTTTGTGTACTACTTGCTAAAATCGAGAAGTAAACCTGCCATCTCTATCTGAAATTATAGTTTTAGGAATTCCATGCAGTTTGACGATCTCCCTAATATATAATTGATGAATCCATAAATTATGTCTAAAATAAAGGAAAACTCATTCATTTCTAATATTTAAACTAGTTCTAAATAAATTTTTATCTATTTTTTTCAGGAAAATGGCATCCAAAGGAGTTCTGAGACAATTTTTGCAAAATTTCTAAATTTTTCAAAGGAATCCGCTGCCGCGCGCTTCAGCACGCTGCAGCGGGTCATTTTGCATACGGGGACGCTATAGCGCGCTGCAACGGGTATTTTTTGCGAAATGCGGACATGGTAGCACGCGACAGCGGGAGACTTAGCATTATTTTGCTTGCTCCATTGGACGCCACAGCGCGCTGCAGTGGCTGCCGCTAGTTTTGCCAGTCAGATGCCTTTATTGCGGCTGGGATAAGACCCCCAACCTGCATCTTGTCCCCAGCCATCATTCCCTACAGTAGCTCTAATTTTCAATGGAAGATGGCCTCTTGATTTGATAAGAAGGATACACAAAGAAGGATATTGGTCACTTCATCTTTAATTTGGAAATTGCCATTATTACTTCAGATTTTTTTTATCAAATTGCTGGTTTTGGAGAGGATGAAGGACTATGCAGCTGCTCTCCTATAAATACACCTCCTCTTGACTAGAGGAGGGTTCATAATTTTGCTCAAAATACTAAGTAAAGAGGAGGAGTGCATAAGAAGAAGTGATGAACTCCCAAAGGTTACAAGGCAAGCTCTAGCTAAGGAGGAGAAGAAAGAAGGCAGCACTAGCGACCTAAGGAGGAGCTTGAAGAAGGAGAAGAGAAAATCTAGAGAACTTTCGAGGAACGTTCCTAGTATCTTCTAAACTTTACTCTTGTATTTTCTTTTCTTAGTTGATCATGAAAGGGTCTTTATCCATGTATGTGTTTTTCTTCACTTTCTTTGTAATGAGTAGCTAAATCTCCTTTGGGGAGGGTTGAAGAATTCTCATTTGTATGTGTTATTATTAATGTATGAAGTTTTCCTCAAGCGAAATAAAATTGTAAAGGACTTAATGAAATATGCTTTTTATTATTTGATCTTTAATGTGGATAAAAAGAAATGAACTAAGAATTTCAAGAACTAAATTGTCTTGTGCTCCATAGCTCACCTTATGTTGAATGCTATGTTTATGAGTGCATGAGAGCTTAGAATGATGTGACAAAGTTCTTGAGCTTAAATGCACCTTGATCTAAGCTCAATCAAAGTGTTGATGCAAGTGATGTTAAGACCCGCTAAATGAGCTCCTTAGCTCAACATAATTGAGGTAAAGGAAGAAATAGTTAAGTGCTCATGAACTAAGTGACATTGTCATTGAGCCCAATATATTAATCCCTAATCTCAACTATGTGGGATGCAAGTGATGCTCGTGGTGGAATCAATGCTTATAAGATCTTAAACATAAATAATCATAATCTCCTTGATCAAGAAATAAGATAAAAATTTAAATCCTAAAATCTTATAAGAATCTTTGTGCCAAGGTAGAACCAAATGTGTGTTCATTTTGTGCACAAGATTTGAACTTGTGAGACTTTGAGATAAAATATCAAGGTGATCAATGTGCACTTGATAAACAAAATATAAATGAAAGACAAAGCTTGAGAAATCAAAAGTACATTGGTAATGTTTCATCACATGTGGAATAAGCCCAACTCTCCTCTCTCTTTTATTTAACTTATCTTCATTTAGTAGTTACTGTGCTAAGTCTAGGACCAACTCATCAATTAAAACATAGCTTAAATATTAGTGAGAATAGATAGACCTTATTAACAAAATAACTAATTCTCTGTGGTTTGATAAATCCTAGAAAGTAACTCTTTTCATTTATTACTTCAGACCATGTACACTTGTGTGTGAGCGCAGACGTGTATTTACAGTCTATCAATAATCTTGCCAGTTTCTCCAATGAGTCTGTTTGCTATATTGGGATAAAGTGGGCTGACTTTGTTAATCTGTCAATTATGACCCAAATGGCATCTGCTCCTATTTTCCTTTTGGCGAGCCCATTACAAAATCCATAGAGATGTCTGAACATTTTCACTCTGGAATTTCTAGTGGGTGCAGAAGTCCACCAGGTCGTTCATGCTCTGCTTTAACTAGGCTGTAACATGGCACTTAGCCACAAATTTAGCTATCTCTCTTTTGAGTCCAAGCCACCAAAAGGCTATCTATAGATCTTGATACATTTTGTTGCTTCCGGGGTGTACTGTATAGCCTGAGTTGTGGGCTTCATTTAATATCTGATTTCGAATGTGCGAATTATTTGGGACCCAGATTCTATTACCATTAAAAATATTAATGCCTTTTCGCAGTTGCAACTCTATTTTGCGACCATCTTCTATTTCTGCTTTCAGCTTGGGGTATTCCTTGCTAACTTTTTGAGCATCCAATATGCTTTGTACGAAGGTAGGTCCTGCAGTATTAGCTTTAAGCAATTCATTTAATTGATCTTTAATAATGGGTCTTATATTAAGCTTCTGAAATTCTTCCTCAAATGGACTTGCTAAGATTGAAGTACTCGATATTTCTTTTCTACTCAAAGCATATGCAACCAAGTTAGCTTTGCCAGGATGATATTGAATATCCATGTCATAGTCGTTGAGTAGTTCTAACCATCTCCTTTGGCAACAGTTTAGTTCTTTATGTGTGAAGATGTATTTTAATCTCTGATGGTCTGTAAAGATCTCGCACTTTACTCTATAAAGATAATGCCTCCAAATCTTTAAGGCAAAGACTATTGCGGCTAGCTCTAAATCATGAACAGGATAGTTCTTTTCGTGAGTTTTCAATTGCCTTAAAGCGTAAACAATGATGTGGTTGTCTTGCATGAGGACACACCCTAGTCATGTTAATGAAGCATCCGTGTATACCTTGTAGTTCTTCCCTTCTTGAGGTAGGATTAGGACAGGTGCAGTAGTGAGGGCTTGCTTTATTTTTAGAAATGATTATTCGTAGTCCTTACTCCATACAAATGGTGCTTCCTTTTGAGTCAATTGAGTTAATGGTTTGGCCATATTTGAGAATCCTTTAACAAACTTTCGGTAGTATCCTGCCAGTCCTAAGAAATTGCAAATCTCAAACACGGATGATGGTTGAGGCCATTCTTGTATGGTACTGATCTTTCTTTGGTCTACCTTGATTCCTTCAGGATTTACTACATGTCCTAAAAATGCTATTGAATCCAACCAAAACTCACATTTTGAGTATTTGGCAAATAATTGACTCTCCCTAAGAGTTCCCAATATTACTTTCAAATGAATCTCGTGATCCTCCATAGACTTAGAATAAATTAGGATATCATCGATGAAGACTATCACAAATTTATCGAGGAAGGGTCGGAATATTTTTTGCATTAAATCCATGAAGATAGAAGGTGCATTTGTGAGTCCAAATGACATGACTAAGAACTCATAGTGTTTGAAGCGAGTTCTAAATGCAGTCTTAGGGACGTCTTCTTCATTGACTCTCATTTGGTGGTATCCCGACCTTAAATCGATTTTGGAGAATAATTTGGCTCCAGCCAGTTGATCAAAGAGGTCATCGATGCGGGGTAGAGGATATTTGTTTTTCACCATTACCTTGTTGAGGTCTCTATAATCTATGCACATACGCATAGATCCATCCTTCTTTTTCACAAAGAGTACTGGGGCTCCCCAGGGGGACATGCTTTGCCGGATCAATCCCTTGCTGGTTTGCTCTTGAGTTGTTGGTCAAGTTCCTGGAGCTCTTTTGGTGCCATACGGTATGGTGATTTTGACTTGGGTTGGGTTCCTGGAACTAGTTCCATTGAGAACCCAATTTCTCTTATGGGTGGTAGCCCGAGTAAATCTTCTAGGAATACATCTTCAAAATCTCGAACGATGTGCATTTCTGATAAAGGCACAACCTCCTTTCTTTCTCCCATCATTGTTACTAAGTATGCACTGCATCCTTTCTGAATCAGCTTTCTTGCTTTTATTGGGTTAATTAGAGAAGCTAACAGGCTTTGTCTTCCTATAAATACTGTTGATGTTTTGTCGCTTTTGATTGTGACCTTTTTCTTCTAGCAGTTGATTACAACATCATACTTGCTTAACCAATCCATTCGTAGAATCAAGTCAAAGTTGGTGATGGGTAGAATGATTAACGTAGCTTTGAATAATTTTCTTTTGATGAGGATACTAAAAATACAGAATTTTTGAGCCTCCATGATAGCTCCAAAAGGTAACCCAATATTTAGTGTTGTAGCCAAATGAAAGGATGGTAATTTTAATGTGGCTGTAAGTTTTTCTGATATAAAGGAGTGGCTTGCCCCCGTGTCAAATAAGGTGTTACAAGATACATCATTAATTAATAGCGTGCCTAAATATGAACTATAAACATTTTGTACTTGATATAAGTGCAAAAGAGAAAGGAGAATGAGAATAATGAATTACCTGATACTACATCATTGTCACCAGGTGCTAAGACTGGACTGAGCATGTAAATTCTCACGGAAGCAGGGTTACGAGGTGTGGGTCCTTTCCTCTGATTGGATGCCGATGCAATTGGTGGCCTTGGGGTGTTGGCTGGTTCTGGGGCAACACCTTTTGTTTGGTCATGGAATGGGGTTACAGCTGTTGTGGTGTTTGTGCCTCTTATGATGGCCACTCCATCTATCGTCCTTACGGATCGACAGTCCTGAATTTGGTGGTCGGGCTTGCCGCACTGATAACACCTTCTGCCATCATGGTAGCACTTGCCGTAGGGATGATGCCTCCGGCAATCTCCTCTTACTCCTTGTCCAAAATTCTCAGAAGTTAGCTGAAAGATTTTGGCAGGTGGGTTGTGTTGTTGTCTTTTAAATGTCCCTTGGTCCTTTGTAGGATGATCCTGCCTCTTCCCTTGACCTATGTTGCTAGAAAGCTTGCTATTCTCTTCATGTTCCATGATTAAAGTGCATTTTAAAAGTTCAGAGAAACAAGCATGTCTTAATGGAAGCAGGCTCCAACGAAGGGTGCCTTTCATCCTTGATAGAAAACGGTTGCACCTTGCTTTTTCTGTACTTATCAGGTTCTGAGCATACCTTGACAAACTTGTGAACTCGGCCTCATAGTTGGCCACAGAGTTGTTACCCTGAACCAATTTCATGAATTGGTTCTCCATGATGCTTTGGGCAGCTTACGGGACATATTTGGCTTAGAAAGCTTCTGAAAATATTTCTCAACTTATTTTCTCCAATTCTATGCCAATGAAATCAGTACTGGCGATGGATTCCCACCAACGGTCAGCTTCGCCTTTAAAAAGGTAGTGAGTCACACGCACTTCTTTTTCACTTGGACACTCCATACTTTCTAGTGTCTTTTCTATCTCTCTTAGCCAATCTTCTGCCTCCATAGGACAAGTAGTCCCATGAAATACTGGTGGATTTAATTTGAGGAAAGATTGGAGGATTCCCTTAGAATGATGCTTTTGGGGTGATTGAACGGAGTTTGATAAAGCTGCTTTCTTTTGGTTTGTAAGGAGTTCTAGGACAGCTTCCATGAAGTGGTCATTGGTACTTCCCGAAACCTCTAATGATATTGGTGCTTTAATTGGGGTTTCAGATGGCGTGTTCAAAAATACTTCATCTGAATCCATCATTTTACCTAAATGTTGAAATCTTAAGTTACTTAGGTTCATATTATCCTTCTCTTTTCACTAAATGAATTATGATTTGGCATTTATATATTATCTCTCAAATTTACACTCAATCCTACTCTGATACCAACTGTGAGGACTCGGTGCCAGGTCAGCGGGAGCTAATCCAGCACCGGTTGCTGTGGGTGTGATAAAATAACAGCAATAAGTCCTCTAGCCGCAGGATCATATTGAGTGATTTAAGAGACAAATATATAGATATCAAATATAACTCATTTATTTATTAATTCATAAGTTCTGATTACATAAGTTAAAATAAAAGAAAAATTACAAACTTTTTAAGAAAATAGATAGAGTTAAAAAGAAAGCAGTGGATCAGCAGGTAGCAGTATCAGCACTGTTTAGTTTTTAGCACCTTTCCTCGGGAATGAACTCCTGATATGGGCACCTTTCAAAAGTGCGGGCATTCGAATACCAGTTAGTTGTGAAACTAAGTAGTGACAGATGTCATCTTTATAAATGTTAAATAATAAACAAAATAATCAACATTTGATAGAAAATAAAAGTTGTACAAACTCATCCCTGCAAACCAGTTTCAATTGTACTTGAAACTTAGCATAAAAATAATTGCAGTCACAAAAATAAATACAGAATTTTTAGTGCTTGATATCTGAGGCAAAATATGAGTTTGTTGGGCAAGTACAAAATTGAGAAAAAAGGGATTCAATTTTGTGTTACATATCTCAACTTCCCTCTATACCTGCCCCCTCAAAGACTTATCAGTATAGGTTCCTTATGACTCCCGATGTCGGACAGCTCCGTCCTAGCGGTTGTCTGATCAGACAAAAAGTATAAAGCAACATGGAACTCTTGCTTTTCACTTATCCAAACTTATTCATATATCATTTTATGTGACTTTAAAAAGCACTTTTATCAAATTTGTGCGATGCTGAGCAGAAAAGCATATTTAAACAAGAGTAATAAAAGACATCTGGTACCTTGCTCTTTAAGTTCAACAGTTCGACAGTTTGACAGTTTGACAGTTCGACAGTTCGACAATACGACAGTTCGGATGAGTGACAGTTTGCTCAATTTGCGTTTAGGTTTTTGATATTTTAGCCAATATTATTATCTTCGTTTCTATTATGCTTCTCTTTCATTTTCTCAACTTGATAGAAGTTCATTTTTTTAAGTTACTGATGTGCCAATAATATTTATATTAGCATTATTATTATCATTTTAATAATAATAATGATAATGATAATAATAATGTATGAAAGACAGAGTGGAAATGACTGCATAAATTGCAGAACGTAATAATAATAATAATAGTAATAATAATAAAATAGAAATGATAGAATAAAATTGCTTGAATTAAAATAGATAGTATGAAAGTTATAGTCATTTTCTAGTATTTATACTGCTGTTCATTATTAATTAATGACATCAATAATAATGCAATGACATAATATAATAGTATAAGAAATGAAATAAATGAAAAATAAAATATTAAAAATCTCAAATCATTTTCTTCCTCTTTTCCTTCTCATATTACCTAAAGTTGGGGTTGCCGAAAGCAGAAGGGAGGCCGGATGTGGTTAAAGGGAGTTGGCAGGAGGTTATCGGGGCAGCGGGGGCTAGCTGGTCGGATGGTTGGCTGGCTGGCCGGGCAAGGGAGGGCTGCAGCAAGAGGGGCTGCTGCTGGCCAGCTGCTTGCTGGAGGGCAGGAAGGAGAGGCTGGGCTGCTAGTAGTTGTGGGAGAGGGAGGAGAAGGCTGCTGCTGTGTGGGGAGGGAAGAAGAGGGTTGCTGCTGTGTGGAGAGGGGAGGAGAGGGCTGCTGCTATGTGGGGAGGGGAGGGAGGGTTGTTGCTGTGTGGGGAGGGGAGGAGAGGGCTACTGTGTCGGGAGGGGAGGGAGGGTTGCTGCTGTGTGGGGAGAGGAGAAGAGGGCTGCTGCTGTGTTGGGAGGGGAGAAGAGGGCTGCTGTGTGGCTTAAGTAGAGAATAGAGCAGGATAGTTCAGAGGGGGATAAGGGAGGCTTAATGGCATGTGGGTAAGGGGGATAAGGGAGGCTTAATAGCATGTGGACAAGGGGGATAAGGGAGGCTTAATGGCTAGTGGACAAGGGGGATAAGAGGAACTTAAAGTGTCATTAAGATGCTAATTAATACTTTATGGGTAGAGGAATATTCTGCCTTAATGAGGGGGGGATCACAGTTAAGGCGAGAAAAGAAGGGTTTAGGAAAATTCTTTAAGAAAAAAAAAAGAATTTATATAATTACTTGAACTTAAATTATTCGCATTTTTCCGCCATTTGGCGTCCAAAAATAACGAAATCTGACACCGAAGTGTGTTACAATTTAACGAACACCCTCGCGCCAAAAATTTTCGATTCAGACAAATATTTTATTTTATATTAAATTTTGAGGTTTTAAAACTTTAAAAATTAGCCACAATCAAACTGAAGCTCATAATTTGACGAAACTTTTCAAGTAGCCTTTAAATAATATGCTTAACACAATGACACTGAAAATGATGAATTCTGACACATATTTCAATGTTCTTGATTTATTGGATATAATTAATTCATGAAATAAAAACGGGAGTTTTCGTTATCCGAATTCTCTCAAACTAGGGCACTTTGATCTAAAAAATTATTTTTGTTTAATGAAAATTTTGTTTTCCCTAATTTGAAATTCCCCGGGGTCCTGATGTTTGAAGCGGGTTTTAACCTAATTTGAAAAATAACGACATTGGGTCGTTACAACTATGGAGCACTGTAGCGCCTCGATTTCTGCTCATCGGGCGCTATGGCGCTGTACGGCCTTGCCTACTGTTCGTCGGGCGTTACGGCACGCTGTCGCCCTGAGCCTCTGAATTTTTGGCGCTGTGGCGCGCTGTAGCGCCCGAGCCTCTGGATTTCTGGCCCTGTGGCGCGCTGTAGTGCCTTAGTCTCGGGACGTTGGGCCCTATGCGCTCTGTAGCGACCAAGCCTCTGGATTTCTGGCGCTGTGGCGCATTGTAACGCCTTAGTCTCGGGATGTTGTGCTCTATGGCGCGCTGTAGCGCCCGAGCATCTGGAATTGTGGCGTTGTGGCGTGCTATAGCGCCTTAATCTCGGGACGTTGTGCGCTATAGCGCGTTGCAGCGCCCGAGCATTTGGAATTCTAGGGATGTGGCGCGCTGTAGTGCCTTAGTCTCGGGACATTGGGCGCTATGGCACGTTGTTGTGCTTGAGCCTCTGGATATCTGGCGCTGTGGCCGGATAAGCTCCTTGCTCTCAGGAACAAGGGCGTTGTGGAGCACCATAGCGCGCTACAGCGCTATTTTCATTCAAATTTCTTTTTTAATTTAATTTGGCCTTTTTTTTACCTGAAATGCTATAAAAACACATTAAAAGTACAACTAATCCTAAGAAAAACATAAAATCTAATACAAAATTTACTATGTTTATTGGCTTCATCAGTGTTCTTCATATTTATGCTCAAATTCGATCTTTGATTAGATGGTTTATTATATGGTTATTGGCGTCACTTAGTCTAACAAATATAATGATAAAATCTCTTTTCAAAAATCTCCACATATGCTTCTTCTCTTTTACTCACAAGTTGCTTACTTAAGGTACCATTTTAAAGCATAAAACCTTTTCCATCTTCAAAGAATTTATTATGTGACAAATCATATGTCTAAAATAAAATTCAATAATGCAATTTCTTATTCCCCCAACAAAATTTTCACTTGCTAATTTTTAAGCACCTTTAAACTCTCTTTATCTCTTTATGTTTTGAAGCAACTCACCATAAGTCTTGGGTGATTTTTTTTACTTGAGGGGTCAGGTTGTAGAATCTCAAGATAATATTTTTTAATCTTCCAACTTGATGTATAAATAAATAAAATGAGATAACTATAAGGATGAAATATAAAATTGTGTATTTGCTTATTCAACAATTGCATTTGAAATTATAAAATTAATATCTAATAGTATTTGCATATCTTTGTATTTCTTAAAAAAATGTTATATTATAGTAACAACAATAATATTAATACATTTCCTCACAAGGTTAACTACAAGAATTATTTGTTTTTACCATGCTTTATCAAATATTATGCTCTCCCTAAGTTTCCAATTTGTGAAATTAATCATAATAGGTTCTTGCAATGACCATTTTGGTATTTTTATTTATTTTTCAATATAGCCAAAATTCATTAACTAAATCTTTCACTCTAGAGCATTTAATAATAATATTTCTTAACTATATCAAATAATTTTTTTGAGTATATTTTGAACTACAATTATTCTAACTTTACCATGTGTTCATCTCTCTTTATATTTTCTTGTGCATAGCCATTCATCCACCTTTTCATTCTTTTTAATGTAACACTTAATTTCTCACTATGCTTCTCAAATATATGCAAACATTATATCCAATATAATATTATTGGCATTAAAGTGGTGAACTAAAATTTACTCAAATTCCAATACAAAATAGAAGAGCTCCAATTCAGGCAATCACTTTGGATTTTGTTAATCACATCACCTTTTATTTCACTATTATTTTGTATGATGAAACCAAGAAATTAGGAGATCTATTTGAGGATCATTCGGCAGTTAGACAAGGCATTTCTAACATTGTAGAGTCGTTCCTGTAGTTGTTGTGTATTGTTTTTTTGAAAGAGGGAGAGCTAATAAGAAGTAAAATGTGTGGTCAGTAGAGCTTGAACTAATAATATGTGACAACAAATTCAAAGCCTTAACCACTACGTATAACACTATTCACTTAGTTGATGAGAATTTTGTTGTCTAGGAAACCCCTCCACACTTGCACTTAGCATACCCCTGTCATCCAGAATTCCAGCCACTCAGGAAATACGAGACGATCCTCCCTTTTCTTACGAATAAGTTATTTATCGCTAGCGCTTTAGCCATCCTGACTTGGGCTACTCCTGGAGGCTTTGTCTAGGAATAGTTTGAGGTGCATATGTAGAGTATGAGGGAAGCAAAGGAAGTTGTTTAGTAGGTCCACATAGCACACCAACATTGGCATGTACCGCTGCATTCCTCTCATTTCATAGAGCCCATTAGATCATTATACTACACTGGACACATTGAGGCTCCTCCTTTGCTTGTTCAACAACTATGCAAGGGTTTGAACATGGGTGATCACTCCATCACTTGGATAGCTATATAACCAAATAAATTAAGATCTAAATGAAACTTGGGTTAGGAGTACATAGGGAAAATGTGAAATCACTAGGTGTAGATAGATCATGCATAGTTTATAACTTGTGAAATGATTAGCATATAGGTTATAACTCTATCAATTGTGACCTAAATTATAACATTCTTGGGTCTCAAAAGTTAAAATTAAATAGGGGGAATGTGACAACAATTTGAAGTTTCATTTGGGTCTGTCAATATTTATGAAAGATTAAATACAACTTTTTAATTATTGCTACACCCTTATATTGACTTGCTAAGAATACTCAAACTTATTAGTGGGGATGCTAATATTCATTGAGCTAAGAGGAAGAATTAGTTAGGTACTACTTCTTTCCCTTACTTGATTGGCAAAAGCCATTCAAAACTGAAGCTCATGGTTCAGGATGTGTAGTAGGAGCAATACTATTTCAATTAGGCAAGCAATTTCCTATTACTCAAAATCATTATATAGGTTACGGCTAATCATCATATATGTGATATAGAATTATTGACCTTTTATCATGTAGTATAGCATTGGAGAAGTTATAATTTTGAGAAAAAAAAATCCTTAACCATGCTGACTATTAACCACTAAATACTTAAAAACTCAATTAAACTATAAAAAGTTCAACATATTAAGTGTATTTTACCATCACAACCTTCTGTGACACTTATGACAATTATACAACTCAGTGATGAAATTGTAGAGTTTTTTGAAGTAAAGTAAGCTGAAGATCCAGAGATGTAAGAGGTTTGGGAGAAGTGTCGAGTGACTATTGAGGGTCACCGAGTGATTAATTTTGATGATCCTGAGTCAACTCATTAAGTTAGATTACTTTGTAAGGGGAAGCATTTATGCATATCAAGAGGTACTAATCATCTAAGGTAGATTAGATAAGCTCACAGATCAATGGTAGTAGATTACTTTGGAATTCACAAGAGTCTTCCTAGACTTTGAAGTTATGTTTGTTGTCTAAGGATGCAAGAGAATGCTACTAAGTACATTTGAGGATGCACATTAGGGTGCACATCTAAGCCATACAATTAAAAGCAAGAGCTATATCTGCCTTCCTATGTGACAAGTCAACCTTGAGATAATGTGTGGCGACCTGCACCCTTAATCCGCCAATGGATTAAGCTAAGGGTGGAGTGTCACTCTGGCTAACCCCTCACTTACCATTGGATTAGGATAAACTCCACAATCTACCTAATTAGGGAATGATTAACACAGAATCAATCTAACAGTCACTATATAAGTAAACGTACAGAGTGCGAAAGCAATAAATGACATCCAAGCATCACAATATAACATAAGTGCAAAATATGACTCAGAATATAAGTATATAAGTCCAAATGCATAGTCAAGGGTACCTATATTATTACAACATTTAAAGTTCAAATAAAAAGGAAATGCAAATGCACTCATCCTCACAAATAAATCTAAGGACTATATATGCTCTGGTCCGAGCTGCTGCTCCTCCTCTAGGTAAAGCTCCTCCTTAGGTACTGGATCCTCTACCTGCTCTATGCCTGCCATTGTCGGTTTCACAATGTAAGGCCCCAGCCAAAAAAAAGAGAAAATCTGGTTAGACAATTTGTCTAAGTACATTTTAGGCTGATACATTTTTATATATTTATAATATCACCACTTTACACAATTTTCCTAAGCAACAATATATAAAGAAGCGACTGGCAATACAATAAGACAGAGGAAAAGCTATGAATAATATTTATAACTTAAATAAAGGAGGCTAAGACATGCCTCAAAAGTAAGGTAAACAAGATAAGGCATATAATATAAGTAACTAAACATATGCTGAAAGAAAATGCTACATCCTAATACATGCTGGTGATCAAATGAAATATGCAAATTACAATAATAAATCTCAGCAGTGATACATATAAATAGCAACAAAAATCTAACATCCTACTGTATATAAGCTGTACAAAAAAATAGCTGACTGAATAAGCAATGCTAAAACATAGCCAAATACTAAAATTGCACATTAAAACTCTGTATACTGACTGCCATATCAGAAGACTTGGCCAAACTGGCCCACATATATATACATCTCAATCTGTAAACATACTGAACATACTGCATGATTGAAGAGGCAGATAATACTTATGCAACATATTTTAGTTATTTTACTTTTGTTTCTATGGACAACTGTTAGAAATAATTGAGGAGTCAAGCACGTATGCAAGACTATACGGGTCCCAAGCCTAACACACTCTCCTCAATGAGAATGTTAGGCATCCTGATCTCACCTTACCCCTGTCCATCGGGGAAAATATGCACCATAATCTCCACAAACTAGACCCAAAGGCAACTGTTATCCTAATATTCTAAGTTTTCATTTTCATGCACAAAATTATCTTATATGAAATGTCTAAGGAAGTAAGCTCAAATACACAAGGAATGCGTAGCACAAAGTATCAAAATAAGCAAGGGACTCTACTAATATGGTGATACCATCTATTTTCTATTATCCGTTCTAATTATTCCAAATTACACAAGTTCAGAATCACCATTTTCCTACATATCAAGTGTAACTTAGAAATTCGTCCTTACATATTATAAAATATCAGGACTAGCTAGGTCCTAATATACCAAATCAAAGTCGACTATAAAAGTTGAGTAACAAATCATTACAACCTAATTAATAATTTTTAGACGTTCTAACTTTAAAACTACTAAACTATAGATTATGGATTAAACACCACAAGATTGGGCTTAATCACATAATCCAAAAAGGATAAGACCTAAGATCTAAGTTTCATTCTAAAAATGATCTAATAGTCAAGGTCAATCCTATTAAGTAATCAAACTTAATAGGATGAATCTCATATCTTAGATCTAAGATCAAAAGATAAAATAATTAAAATAAGTTGAAAAATTCTAGAAACTAATAAAACTAAGGATTCATTCATTGAAAACCTCATTTTTCAATGAATGAAATCAACCCTATGATCTAGTCCTAGTCTCAGGAAGGATCCTTAAGATGTAGTGTTAAAGACTTAGGAAAATTCTAAAATTTGACCTAACTATTGATTTCACTTACTTAAATGTCACTAATATGGTTATAATATTAATTTTAGTGTTTTAAAAGACTAATTAAGGTTAAGGTGTTTATCCTAAATTTTTGGCAAAATGACCATTTTGCCCCTACTTAAGGGTCCGAAAGTCAACTTTTGATTTAAGTGTCCAAATTGAAGTTTCTCTTTTCCATATGATTTCTTACTGTCTAACTTGAAGATAGACAGTAAGTATGTTCAATTTGGACGGGAAATGAGTCCTACAGGTCCAAAATAAGGTTTTTGTCTTAAGGGCATTTAAGTAATTTTCATTCTACTGAAAACTAAGTTTTTTATGCAGTTTATTGTAGGTTACTATTCAAGGATTCCATAGAGTCCAAGAACATTGCATTCTGAGGTCAATTGACTAAGTTATGAACGTTTTAAGTTTGAAGGGCAATTTGGTATTTTCGAGTCGGTCAACGGGTGACAAAAACCGAACTTTTCCGTTTGAAGTCCAATTTCAGCAAACTTGGTTTCTATAGCTTCCCTATAATGTACTGAGTATGTTGGTAGGGAGTAGACCCAATTTGGACCTCAAATGGTCGAGTTATGACCTAACTAAGGTTGGGGATATTTTGGTCATTTTCTAAATTTTTAGGGTTCAGAACCTAAATGTTATTTCTGCTTATTGGTGACATCAAAATTCTAAACTAGTTTAGCATCTTGAACTTTTGAATTTGGAGTTGAATTGACCAAGTTATGGTCATTTAAATTCTAGGGGTATTTTGGTCATTTTTCACTAAAGTCAACTCTGAGTTCTAGGTTGACTTTTTATCCTGATGTCCAAATGGGAAAACTAATACTACTATAGGGATGGGGCCGCTCTCCCGAGTATTTTAAGACTCATATTAACTATGTTCTGATAACTAGGTCAAAAGTACGGGGTCCTAAAGAGGTCATAAAATATTACTTCATTATACGTACCCCGAAAATAATTTTTACATTATGCCATTTGATTCTATTTATTTTTCTGAGTATTTTAAGACCTATATTTGCTATGTTTGGATCATCCTACAAAAAGTTATTAAACTTTTAAGTTTTACTATTAAAAAATACAATTTATATTAATTTACTATTCATTTATGCAAATTAAATTAATTTACTGTTCATTCCTAAAATTATATATATAAATTCTGAAATTATTAATTCTTAATTAATCTGCAATTAATTAATATCTAATTATTAATTAATTATGAATTAATCTATTATTTTAATTATTTTAAATATAATATTATTATTACTACTGTTTAATTAAGGTTAAGTTAATTACTGTTTAAGTCTTAATTAATTATCTATTCATAATTATTAATCCTAAGATTATGATTAATTAATAGGTTAATAATTATTAAATTATTAATATTACTGTAGATATATATATATATATATTAATTTACTGATTATTTAAATTAATATTAATCTAATTAGCATTAATTAATAGGTTAATTAATTTACTAGATTAATATTAATCTAATTGATATTAATTATTAAAAGATTCAAATGTTAGTCTAATTTACTTAATTGATATTAATCTAATTAATATTAATTATTAATTAACAAATTATAACACTAATTAACAGATTCCTAATATTAACCTAATTTTAATAATTAATCTAACACTAATCTAATTAATATTAATTATAACTAACATATTATAATTATCTATACATATATATTTATTCCACATCTAAAGTTCTGTATAATTATTTGCATAAAAATTATTTAACCTAAAGTTCTAATTATGATTATAACTATAAATATATATATATATATATATATATATATATATATATATATATATATATATATTTTATTTTATTTTTTATTTTTCTAATAATTACTTTTGCAGGAATGATGCGCGCGGGACCCACTGTGGCCACGTGGCAAGCTGCCACTGGCTGAGGCAGAGGGGGGGTCCCACAGCTGGCGACGGCTGAGCCGTGGGCCCCGACAGGGCCCCGCGGCGCGACCCAAATGGGCGGCCCCACGCATTGACGTCGGTCCGGCCCGCTGCACGCGGAGGCGACACGCGGCCTGGCCCGCTCGGGAATCGAACGGGTCGGGCTGACCCGACCTGGCCCGCGGCGCTTTGTCTCCCTCGCACGAAGCCCCGAGGCCGAGGCCTAGAGCTGGCCTCTGGCGATGATTCCGACGGCCATCCATCTCGGCCCGCACGACGGTGGGTTGCCTAGGTCGAGGGCTACACGTGCCTGGCAGTTATGCGATGAGGGGTGGCCGGAAAAGCAAGCTAGAGTTAACCCTAATCCGAATCTTACGGGATCTACACTACGCTCGATCGACTGAATGAAGGGTAGATTCGACGATAATTGTAAGGCATGTATCGAATTACGATAAAGAGATGAAGGGGGGGAGAGTACCTGGAGATCGACGGGAGATCGGGATTTAGGGTTCGGCAGAGGTCGACGGCTCGAGCTTGCCACGACCGAGGGCTCCGGGTAAGCGATCCTCGTGCCAAGGGGACTCCTCGAGGTATAAGCCCGAGCGGTGGACTCGGTGAGGCTGGGTTGCGACCTCTGGCTGGTGCACCGCGGCGGTGACCGCTCCTCGCGAGCCACACGGCGAGCGCTTCGGGACGAAGCGCCGTAGCCGTTCCATCGATAGATCGAACGGCTACGATCCGCCGTTCGATCGAACGGCGGATGGGGGTAACGGCAGCCAAAAAGGTGGATGACCGTTAGCATTTAACGGCCGCGGAAATATTTAAATAAATAATATTAAATATTATTTAATTTTACTTAAAATTTAATTATATATTCCTAAATAAATTAAATAAATTCCAAATAATTAAATGGCTTTACGAAAAATCTCAAATATTCACCTCTAGCTAAAGGAGGGGTGAGGAACGCAACGGCGAGGTCGAATTTTTGATCCAACAAGAATTTAAGTTTCCCAAATTTTGAGGCATTAAATATTATTATAATATTTGATGAAATTTCGATGACTTCCGATTGACACGAGAACTTCACCCCTAGCTAATTCGGGGTCAATGAGCGCAATGACGAAGTCCATTTTTCGATCGAAGGTCAATTTAAATAGGTCAAATTCTAGGGTTCTTGGATTTCTAGAAATCATGATTCAATCCGTTTGACTCCTGATTTGGACTAGGTCTTAGAGGTTAACTCCAATTGACCTAATTAGCACTTGTGATTAATCTTAAGACTAAGATTAGTCCTAATCGACCTAGGTAACAACCTGAGTTGTTACATAATGCCTCCATCAACTTCTTGGGAGGACTATCTTTGTACCAACAATGTCATAATAGCTTTTTCTTAATATAATATGGTGAGAAAAGGGTTGTCAACTTAACCATAGTCCATCTTCTTGTTAGAGAAAACTAACATCCCTACAATCAGGGTTTGACCACTGAGAGTGTAACAACCCAAACTCTTAAGTACCAAGGTATTGTCCGCTTTGGCCAGAAAGGCCTCATGATTTTGCCATCAGAATATAACTTCATAGTAGGTCACCCATCCTGAGTGTGCTCCTACCTGAGCACGCTTAACTTTGGAGTTCTTATCAGGAACTCCACCATTATCTTAAAGGCGCCTCGATGCTTAAGAGTTTCACTTATTACTACTTAACTGGATCATCACAATCTCCCAAACTTAAGTAACTGACGTCCTCGTCAGTATCCACACACAGATCCAATAACCATCCATTTGGTAGATAAGACTAGAGGTGACCCCTACAGGCGCAAGAGGTACCCACAACCATGTAGCACTTTAACCATCATGGGTTCAAAATGCTGCTCATATGAAGTGGTACTTTGCCATGTATGGTACTTAGCTCCTATTTGACACCCTATGATTTGCTCTGATACCATTTGTAACAACTTAAACACTTAAGCACCAAAGTATTTTCCACTTTGGCCAGAAAGGTCTCACGATTTTGCCCTCAGAATATAAATTTCCAGTAGGTCACCCATCCTGGGAGTGCTCCCACCTGAGCACGCTTAACTTTGGAGTTCTTATCAGGAACTCCACCGTTATCTTAAAGGCGCCTCGATGTTTAAAAGTTTCACTTGTTACTACTTAAGTAGGTCATCACAGAGAGTCACCAACAAAATCACAAATATATACTAACCCAAACAAAAGTAATCTCAGCATGAACAATCATAAGCGCACAATCATACGAACACAAAGATATACGTGAAGAACCAAAGAATGAGCAAAATCACGAAGCCACATCACCACAAAGAAATCCACTATCAAAGAAGATGAATACAGAGTTACAGAGAACTTATCAAGCATTGGAGAAAGGAAGCAATCATTGCCTTCAGTTCCTCTTCTTCTTCTCTCAAATCTTTCCCGTCTAGATTTCATTATAGGGCTTTGAGTTTCTAGCCACAAAGAATATCTCATAGATCATGGCACACACTTAACTCTAACCCAACACATTAACTTTTAATGAAGCTCCAAACAAACCCCAAAGTGCCCTAAATAGCCTTATGATATGTCACTCCCGTGCTAGAATTTCGGCACTCATCAGGGAGCGTCTGGGCGCCCACCTAACTGTATGCTGGGGCGCCCACCTCACTGCTTGCTGGGGCGCCTGTGCACGTATGAGCACCTGTCTCACTGCTTGTTGGGGCACTATCTTGCTTGATGTGCTGCTTATGGGGGACCAGGGGCGCGCCTAAGTGCCTATCTTGCTGTTGGATGATGAAGACTTGCCCTGGAACCCACCGGGACTCCAATTACACTTCTCTTGATGTTCCAATTGATTTCCACACCATAATAATTTCTCACTTAAAGACTAATTGAGATATATCTATTATCAACCTTGGATTTTCATCTTGACTTCCATCCTTGCAAAGGACGTGTTATGGCTCACTTCATTTTCTCTATATCCTTCAAGGCCAACTGAAGATGAACATAGCTTTAATTTTTCTGCTATCACTGATTCGTGAGCATGTCGGTTGTATCCTTTGACGTGTGATTCTTCTTCAATGCCAACTGACCATCTCTTAATAAAAGATCAAATGAAATGTTACCACAACTTGATGTGCTTTATCCTGACATGAAATGTAGTATTCTTAGCTAGATTGATGGCACTCATACTATCACTATGTAGTTTTCCATCTTCTTGCTCCTTGCCCAACTCAGCCAGAAAACTCTTCGACCAAATCATTTCCTTACTCGCTTCAGTGATGGCGACATACTCTATCTCTAAAGTAGATAGGACGACTATCTTCTAAAGCTTGGAGATCTAACTCACCGCAGCACTACCCAATGTAAACATGTATTCAGCTGTGATCCTCCTGTTGCCAACGTCTCTAGCTAAATTAGAGTATACATATCCCTGTAGCTCAATCTTGCTTCCTAAGGCATAATGCTTTGTTTGCAATGCCTCTAAGATATCTGAGTATCCACTTGACTTCTTCCCAATGGGTGCTTCCCAAGGTTGCTCATGAATCTGCTGACCACTCTCACTGAATGGTTTGTGCCCAGTCTCGTACATATTATGGCGTACATCAAGCTCCTAACTGTTGAAGCATAAGGAATTCTCTCCATATGCTTCTATTTTGCTTCAGACTTAGTATCTGCTCCTTTGACATATTGAAGTGACTTGCTAGAGGTGGAAATTGGTTTTGCCTCATTTATGTTGACTCTTGAGCACTTTTTCAACATACTTTGTGTGAGATAGCTTCAAAATTCCTACTCCTCTGCCTACTAATCCTCATTATGAGTATTTGCTTTACTTGTCCCAAGTTCTTCATGTCAAACTCCTTTCACAACTATTTCTTCAGTCTTTTTATCTCCTCCATTTTTGATCTCTCTATCAGGAAATCATCTATATACAACAATAAAATGATTTAGGATGTGTCGAATTATTTTATGTAACAACAATGATTCACCTTGCATCTCTTATACCTTGTGTCTGACATGAACATGTCAAATCTCTTGTACCAGTGATTTGGCACCTGTTTCAAGCCATACAGGATTTTCTTGAGCTTGTAAACTAGTTCATTATTTCCTTGGTTTTTATAACCCTATGGCATAGCTCCTCCCCTTGATCACTGTGTAGAAATACAATCTTCACATCCATCTGATCTAGATGTAAGTTTTCAATCGTTATAATGTTCAGCACTACTTTGATAGTAGTCATCTTCACTACTGGAAGAAAATCTCACTGTAATCCACATCGTGTTTCTGCTGGAAACCCTTTACTACAAGCCTTGCTTTGTAGTATTTTCTTCCATCCGATTCTTCCTTTAATCTGTAGACCCATTTGTTTTAAAGAGCATTCTTTCCCTCTAGTAGTTTAGCTAACTCCCATGTCTCATTTGGCCTGAGTGACTTCTTGATTGAGTCATCAACTTGAAGCGCCTATTAATTGCATTCTGGTTCACCCCAATTTGTTAGTAACAAATAATATAATGAAGGAGAGTACCTTTAAATAGGCCATATTCTGGTGGATCTTCTCAGCTCAATAGTAAGTGTCTGAGGAACTGTATGCATTCTACAATAATGAGCACCTAGTTGTACTTGCTCATTCTACTCAATGTTGTCATCTACCTCAATATATTTTGGCACATCATTTGAAGTACCTTTTGAATTGTCCTAGACTCCATTCTTGTCATTATAAATCTCATTCTCATTGAATGTGATGTCTCGACTTCTAATGATATTTTTATTTTGATAGTCTCATAATATATAGGAAAACTCTCTTATTCTATAGCTTATGAATGTGCACTTGATTTTTTTTGAATCAAGCTTGCTCCTGGAACCTGCATCAGTGTGCACATAAGATGAATAACAAAATACTTTTATGTGAGTTAATTTCACCTCTTTAGTATTCCAAGCCTCCTCAGGTATCCCTTCTTTCAAAGGAACTGAAGGACTCCTATTGTCAGATATGCAACTGTATACACAGTGTAAGCAGCCCAAACTCTTAAGCACCAATGTATTATTCGCTTTGACCTGATAGGCTTCAGGGTTTTACCCTCAGAAGATAACTTCCTAACATGTCATCCATCCTTGGAGTGCTCCCACATATGCACGCTTAACTTTGGAGTTCTTATCAAAAAATTTATCGTTATCTGAAAATGTGCTTCAATGTTTAAGAGTTTTGCTTAATACTATTTAAGAGGGTCATTATACACAGCTTCTGTCAAAAATTGCTTTGGCAACCCAGCATATAACCTTATGCTTCTGGCACGCTTTGTGAAAGTTCTATCCATGCGCTTCGCAACACCATTCTGTTGAAGTGTTTCTGGAACAGTGAACTCTCGCTTGATCCCATTCAAAGCACAAAACTCTTTGACCCTTTAATCACAGTGCTCTCCGCCATTGTCTGACCATGAGTACTTGAGCTTTAAGCATGTCTCATTTTGTATCACAACTAACCACTTTTTGAGCACATCAAACACATCAGATTTGTACTTCAAGAAGCATGCTTTCTAATTTTCAATTCTAAAGCTTATATTGCTAATCATAGGCCTTTTTTCTAGGTATGACTTTCTTTTGAAATCTAATTGATTACAATACATATTTGGAATTTAATATTTTGTTCAAAAATAATTATGGATCGGTTGGAGGAACATTTGCAAAGTTTATATCATTGATTTACATCAAGACCGATGATTCTATCGTATGTATTTCAAGAATATTGTTTTGCTCCGTAGCTTCCAACGTCGCCATCAAAAGAGAGAATATGAAAGTTAATTAAAATTCTTAATTGCTCCTCATATCATAGCATGCAAGTACTCACTTTCAATTATGTTGTTGACACATGCTTTTGTAACATAATTGTAAGATTAAATATTTATTTTAACAGCAATTTTGGCTGTGCTATGAATGCAGGCTGGCTACAGACATATCGATTGTGCTTCAGTATATGCCAACGAAAAAGAGGTATTTTATGAAAGTTTTTTTTATTAAATCTAATGAGTATATTGTGATGGATGAATTATAATATTATATAATGAGACTGTATAAACAATAAACATTGCAAATCTAAAATAGAGCTTACCCCATTAAATTAATCCCAGTAAATTTACTGGAATGGTGCCTCCTTTTTCTGGAATGTGAACATTCTTTCTTACTTAGCAAAAAGGGTTGGATATGCGCAGATCGGATTAGCTCTAAAAAATGTTTTTGAGGAGGGTGTTGTCAAACGAGAAGACTTGTTCATCACTTCAAAACTATGGTTGGTTATCCTATGCCTTGAAAACACTTGTTTCAAAACCTTTTGATGTTCTTCTCACATGTATTGGTGATGAAATGTGCTTTGCAGGAATACTGATCAAGCACCTGAAGATGTGCCTCTGGCATTGGAAAAAACTCTGAAGGACCTGCAACTCGATTACATTGACCTATACCTTGTATGTTATTTATCTAAATCAAGAGTCTATCATGTAATATAACTCTTTTTCTGATCATGATTCTTCGTGTGTAGATCCATTGGCCAGTTTGTAGGAAGCAGATCTCGGTTGCGCCAGACATACCCGCAACCTGGGCAGCACTAGAGAAGCTCTATGATTCGGGGAAGGCTAGGGCCATTGGAGTGAGCAATTTCAGTTGCAAGAAGCTGACGGATTTGCTTGCAGTTGCCCGCATTCCTCCGGCGGCCAATCAGCTGGAGTGCCACCCTGGTTGGCAACAAGCCAAGCTTCGCCAACTCTGTAGATCCAACGGCATTCACTTCTCTGTAAGTTTCCAAGTAGCTTTCCGTAATCGAGCTTACTTCAATTGGTCTAGATCATTAAGATTAGGTTTGTTTTGAAAATAAAAATTTGACTAGTCTAATAAAAATTCACATTTTAAAAATTTTATATAGTTATTTAACTAATTAAAATAAATAAAAAAATTAAAATTATTAAAATAATTAAAATTACATTACTAGTCTAATTAAGGTACTTAATTAATGTAATTAATGTAACTAGCATATAAATAATTAATGTAATTGATGCATTATATTATTATATTAATTATTTAATTATTTAACAAATTTTTTGTTAATTAATATGATTAATAATTAATGTAAATATTTAGTTAATGTAAGTATATAGATACTATAGTCCTTAAATTAGTCAAGTAAATATTAAGTTATTATATAATTATTTTAATTAGAATATTTATTAATTAATCAGTATATATTAATGTTAATTTACTTGATTAGTTAATTACATAAACAACAATTAACTAATTTAATATGGTTAATAAAATGCTTACTAATTTAATGATTAATTATTAATGGTAAATGTTAACATATATTTTTACTTAATTAACATAATTACTAATTAACTCAATTTTTTAAATTCCAACTTAATTTTTTCTAACCAATATGTTTGCTAACTTAATTGCTAATTGGCGTTATTTTCATACATTTCTTAATCTAGTTATTATTAAAATATTAATTATCATTAATTATTAAATCCGAATAGCTTTTCAATTTCCAACTTAGCTTAAGCTAGTTTATCTAATTTTCAAATGAACATGCTTTTTTCATGTTAAGAGAAAATAAGAAGACACTCTAGTTTAATGAGAGGTGGTTTTTTGATCATTCATAATAAGACAATGAATTCATGTATGTATGGGTTTTTTAAGTTTGGTGTTGTTTGTTTTTCTTATCATGAAAACTTGTTCTTCAGGCATATTCACCGCTTGGCTGCCCTGGTAGTACATCTGTCAATCTGCTCGATGATCCTATTTTAGTTGAAGTTTCTGGGAAATTGGGGAAAACTCCTGCCAAAGTTGCACTTCGTTGGGGCCTGCAAATGGGCCAAAGTGTGCTGCCTAAGAGCGTCGGTGAAGCCCGGATTAAGGACAATATTGACATTTTTGGATGGTCTATTCCTGAGGATTTGCTCGCTAGATTATCTGAAATTCAACAGGTATACTAAACCTATTTTTAATTCAATAGTAATGCCATACTTATGGTCATTCCCAGGCAAACTTTGATCAATTGATACAAAGTTAAATAGCAAGTGATAGTGTTTAATTTTCATCCCATTTTGGAGTTTCCTACTTGAACTTGTTATTCTTTACATGAAGCCTAGTGTTTAAAATTTCATTTTTGAGAAATTTACTTATTTATTGGGTGATTAAAAAGGATAAATAAAGGATAATCACAACCTAGAAAATAATGTATAAAACATTAGGTAGATATTTTATATTTCATTTCAAACTAAATCTATGAGGAGTATATATAAATATATATATACATATAATATTTGAAGAAGTTGGTCTTATAAGAAGTGTGCTTGGTGAAATTTAAACATTTGACCTGTTAAGTATTCAAATTCATATATATGTATATATATATATATATATGTATAATAAATTGATAATTGACTTTAGTGAGTTTAATTTGAATACATTTCTGAAAGATGAGTTTTTCTACAAGGTTGATGGCGATATAATTTGTTTAAATATAAAATCATAGAATAAATGAAGAAAACAAAACAAAAACTTGACGCTTCCAATAGTTGCATTAAATTTAGAATATATTTTCGATCCAATCAATCGTCTAACTAGCATTGTTGGAGGTGGGTTTCACTTAAAGTGTTTGGGAATAGCTTATATTATATTGCAGTTGTTGATTGTGTGACTCTCTATTCTATTCTTAAAAGAGATACATAGTCCATTCTAATCTTTGGATTCATAAACACTCTTGAATACTTTTACATATTTAGGGACCTGGGATGATTAATAGATGTGCTAATTTGTTCAAAACATATGATGAAACCAGTTTTGTATAGAGTCCAATGCGTATTTTCTTATATATAGGGACAACTTAAACAATATCCTAATAAAATATGATGAACTCCAAGAATTTTAATGATAAAATAACTTTGTAAACACCATTTTAACATAGCAAAATCTTATTCATTGGCAATTATTCGATAAAACTTTATGTGTTCCCGTCAGATTATTATGATTGTAGTTTATATGATTTGGACTTTATTAGAATGTTTATAAATGATGTTTCTAGAAAATAAAAGAACATTGTTGTAGGAAAAGAGCAACAAAATGGCCATCCTTTTGTCTCTCTCCAAATGAATTATGTCTTTTCTAAGGATTTACCTTATTTTTGTTGCTACAATGCTTCAACAACCTTTTCTACTCTGACTATTAACGAATTCTCAAAATATGTAAGATATATGTGCTTAGAGTAATGCACTGCTTGTAGGCTCATTTGAATCTCCATCACTTTATCGCTTTTCTGTGAGTATTAGGAGAGAACTGTTGGTACCATATCATTCTTCTTTAACAAAATCACTTAAAATAACTTGATAAAAATGATAAGCAAATTTTTTGTACTCTAAAGTTTAACATCTTAAAAAAAGAACGCAAATCATTAGCATATTCCCAAACAATCGCAAATATACATTATTAAATTGAGGCACTTTCTTGCATGCATTATGCTAACCAATTATGCTAAATATATATCTAACATGTGCAACCCCCTCGATTTTCTATCTTCTAATTTAAAAGACAGGTTTTAGTCTTATATTTAGTCTAACAGAGAACAAACTTATCGATAAAATAATTGCTATTGGGTGCTTAGGTGAATGAGTGGGTATAATCGTAAGGATAGAATGAGAAATGAGTTTATCTGCAGCAGGTTGGAGTGACTCCAATAGTAGATAAGATTAGTGATTGTTGCCTTGGATGGTTCGGGAATCTTAAGCGTAGACAGTGCAATGCTCTTGTTAGAAAAATTAAGTTTGTGAATGTCTCCCCTATTAAAAGAGGAAGTGGAAGACCTTTGAAGAAATGAGAAAAAACTATTATGAAGGATTCTCTCTATTTGGAACTTAGGGAGGGGCTTCTATTTGATTGCACATAATAAAAACAGGATTCATATAGCCGACCTCACCTATTGAGATTAAGGCTAGTTTTTGTTGTTGTATATAGTTATTTGCTATAATAAATCTTTGAGCAAAGCATGCTATTTTGCAGGTCAAGCTATGTACAGGAAGCTTCTTGGTTCACCCTCACGGCCCCTACAAGAGCTTGGAGGAACTCTGGGATGGTGAGATCTAAAGCAAAAGAATCTCTTCCTTGGAATTATATCTAGTTAATCGAGCATTTTCCAATAAATAAACAACTCTTTTTTGGACAAGATAGATGTTGGTGCTATTCTATTTGTCCTTATTTTATCTTTTTCCTTCTGAAACCTACATATTTCTCATAAATAAAGCAATGCATGGACTTCTTGCGATGGTGCTGCCTCACCACCAGGGGACTTAATATTGTTGGGGCTGTACGCAGGAGTGGAAGATGAGCAGTCATCAGGATTTATTCAGGGATTGTTATCTGCATACATGCAAAGTTAATGTTTGCGTATCCGATTTTTAAACTTTGTTTAGACCAATTTGGCATTTAATCTTTCTTGTTTGTTCATATACAGTAAGTGAAAAAAAATAGGATAGCATTTAAATTACATTTAAAATCATATATAAAATAATAGAATACTGAAAGACTGCGTGCTGCTCTCTCATGTAGAATTTACAGTATATATGTTATATTATATAGGTACATAGTCAGTTTCCAGTGTGTTCATGAACTAACCAACAATAGAAGAAAATGCAAAATTTGAGTTTGAAATGTAAAGGCGAAACTATTGTCAAGTAATAGATGGATATTTTGAAACCAGCAGCTATTGAGGAATCTTCAAAGTTGGATCAAGAAGTAGGTAGCTAGAACAAGCTCAAAAGGGCAGTGAGCGAGCGAGCGATGTGGCAATTAGATGAAGGCTTCCCAGGAATCTTCAAAGTTGGATCAAGAAGTAGGTAGCTAGAACAAGCTCAAAAGGGCAGTGAGCGAGCGACGATGTGGCAATTAGATGAAGGCTTCCCATCTTGTAGCGCAATTCAGATATGATCTCTCAATCATGTTAATTTTGCCAACCCCCTTGTTCATGTTGTCATCAATAAGCGAAGACGATTCCGAGATCATCTAAATCTTGAGGCCTTAATAAAATCAAGCAAATGAAAAATACGTCTAGGCTCTATTCGTCGATTCCAAGAACTGCATCCACATCCTTCAAACAAATTGGTTGCGAATGGGGAGAAGAGTTTTAGAAGGTACTAAAAAAAATTAATCGAGCAGGTATTATGAAATACTCCACCATGGCGCATAAAATAATTAAGAAATCATTCTGGATAACGAACAGATGAACATCCAAACCAATCCCTTTTCTCTTAAATCATATTTATGATGAAATCGAGAATTTGATGCAATAGAACTTTACCCGATTCCAAATTGACTTTATCCTTATATTCATTGAAACAATTAAACATAGTACATGTTCAATGAAATTTATGCTAAGTAAATTATGAAATATAGTGAAGTATTAAATGAAATTAAGCAACATACACTATATTTTAAGTGAAATGCAAGCAATACACAATACTAAAAATAGATAGTATAAAGCATAGAAAATAAAGAAGTATCTTAGACTCTTAGTTTAAGACAAACATAACCTAGGTCTATTAAAAGTAAGCATAACTAAATAATTATGAAGAGATCTTACAATCAATAAGATTATAAAAGAACTCTTACATTATTAGTTGAAGTTATATTTAGAAGCTATCTCATTCTGCGAGAGTACTCAACAAAATGGGACGAAGAGTTAAGCACGTTTGCCTAACTAGATGTAGTGGGGGGTTGAACATTCACATTTACCCTCTCTAAAATATGAATCCCTATTTTAAGCGCTATCTTTCTTATTCAAATTGCCAAGAGGCATTCCCCATAAAGTTTTATAAAATTTTTATTTATACATAATAATCTTGTATGAATGTTCAAGGAAAAGGACTCAAAGTTAAGCAAGCTAAACTATGTGATATCCTTTTGTCATTTATATTTTAATGATTTATCTTAATGATTGGAGCTGATTGAACACTAAATTGACTTATAGATATTGATCTTTAAATCAATTGAAATTAATAGTAGAAAGAAGATAAGTTTAAAAAGTAGTATTTTCCTGTAATTGAAGTTCATCTTGTACTAGTCATAAACTAATTAAATCAAATAAATTTATGATTAAAATTTAAGAAAACTAGTAAGGAAGAATAGTGTTTATAGGTTAAGCTAATATAAATATAAGCTAAAGGATATTCTATTAGCTTTATCTAGTTAACTTATAAACTAAAAGTATCAAATCAATTCAATCATGAAGTTATTTAAGATTAATTGATATTGAAAATTTGAATGTAAGGAAGGAAGTAGATTATATCATACAAGTAATAATTCATTTGTAGTTGTAGTAGTTTTAAAATCTATAGCTTATAAAAAGTATAAAAGGGAACTATTGTTCTAAATTTAAAACAATTGAGAACTAATTGAAAGATTTAAGACTATGGAATATGTTCTAATTATCTAAAAGATTATTTGAGCACTAGTCTTATTATGAGTTCTTTTAAAGAACTTTAACTTAGCAATTGAAAGTTTTGAACTAATTTGAATGCAAAAGAGTTTAAAGGATTCTAAATTTAAATCTTACATACAATTAAAGGACAAGCAAAATATTTAGAACATAAAAAAAGAAATTCCAATTCTAAAATTTTTGGCATGAACTCTATTGTATTTGCTCAAAATAAGCGCATAAAATATCAATATGTGAGTTAATCCGTTACATGGATTGCTTATTTCTAGTTCTAATAATTTTAGCATTTGTAAGGAACATCAATATATAATTCAATCTATTACATGGGATTGCTTATTTCCAGTTCTAATAATTTCAGTATTTATAAAATACATCATTTTTGATTCAGCATCTCCAAGCATTCCTACATTGATTCAACATTGCAAGAATAGTAGCATTTGATCCAACATTTCAATAAATAACAATATTTAATTCTATATTACAAGAGATAGTAACATTTGATTCAATATTGCAAGAGATAGGTAATTTAAATTACATTCCATTATCAAGCATATAACATTCACATTTATCATGGGTAGAAACATACAAATTCTCCATTTAAAACAAGAGGTAATATTTGATTTGAATAATTTCAATAAATCTTATAAATGGAAAAAGGAAGGGCTTAAATCATGTTTTCTAAAAAGTCAATTTGATTCATTCTTATGTCAACCATATATGTAGCACACGACAATAAAAAAAACATGAAATTTTCATATGACTAGTATGATTCATTTATTATGATAACTAATCTAAAACTCATAAATTCATTTATAAAGTAATAACAAATTGAACTAAAATGAGAAATTGTAGATAATATGAATCACAATTCAAGCATTTAATAAAATGTTATAATTACACAACTTTTGAACACATGGAATTGCAATAATAAGAAATCATTATAAGAGACAATAATATTCTAAATTAAAAAGCAAAATACTTAAAATACTCAAATGTTGTTCAAAAAATGTGATACACATATCAATGTGATCCTTATATTATAAGGAGTAAAATGACACTAACTACCATAAATTTGGACAACATTGATTTTCTAGGATTTTAGAAGGTTTTAATTAGGGTTAAAATATCAATATAAAATTTAGGGTTCAAAACCTAAGTTTAATCTCATATTATTATTCCTCACATTTTTGTGAGTGAAATGGACTATTTAAATGTCCAATTTAGATATCAAATGATTGAATTATGCTACTTACAAGTTTGGAATTAAATTGTAATTATTTAATTAAATCTAAAATAATGACTAAATAAATTAATCATCCAAACATAATTTAAATAGCATAGTATTAACCTAGACATTTCTGCGATCGAAATGGTATATTATTTCATTATAATTTGACGAGTATTATTAAAGTTATTAATTTATCAAGATTAGATTTAATAATTTAGTATCCAATTGAATTAAATTAATCTGTATCATTTAATAAGTTCTATACATTTGCAGAAAGTTTTTTTGTGTTATTTTTTATGTAGGCTTGAATCTGGGCCGTGAAATCAGCCCAATACTCTTACATCTAAAGTGGTCCAGCAACCAGATCCGTAAAATAATGTTCAAAACTTAGGCATTAAATAATTATATTATCTGCTTAATGGGTAATAAAGAAATCAGGCCCGTAACTTTATGGGTCTTAACTCCTTAGTGGCGTCAGCTCGGCTCCTTCTCTATCATGCAAAAATTCAGAAAACAGAGGAGGAAACAAACTCTATCTTCTCTTTTCTATGGACTCACATAATCACATAAAAGAAGGAAATTTCAAGGTACAGGTAATAAATTATAGGGAACCTAACATCGAACCTATCTAATTAGCATAATCAATGCGCCCTAATATTTTCTAAAGTTAACTAAACATAATTAGGAAAAAGTATTCAAAAATCTAAGTCGCAGCAAAATTGATTGGCATTAGATTCGTCTCAATTCAGGATACTCACAATCATTGCAGATAAAATAAAACTTACAACATTCAATAGATTAAAAAAAAATTCGTAAGGAGATTAATACTACTTCAAAATCTACCTCTTATACTTCTTCAAGTTCGATCAGTTCTTAATCAGTGAAATCTATCTATCACAATAAAATTTTAATAATCTATCGAATGATTACTATAAGGCTATAGGAAAATAATTACTGAGTTTGAAATTTTAGAAGAAGCAATAGATGGATATGAAAATAATACACAGGAAATGGAAGCAGGAAGAGTATCTGAACTAAGCCGAAATTAATGGAAGAAAAGGAATTTCACAGCAATATCCCACCTCGTCGACAGTAACTCTCCAGCACCTAGAATGGTTCTCCTGCGTAGCTTGAGTAAGAAAAAAAAAATGAAGCTAGAAGGAAGAGATTGGAGAGTTATCGCTAGGCGGGGACAGCAGAAAGAGGGAGGACTGACGTACCCCCACTCACCATCCGGCAGAGTACGGTGGCAGAAGAAATCGGAGAAGGCTTACAGTAAATAAAGCAGAGCCGTCGGATCGTCTTTTACTTTTGACAGCCAGATCTCCTTTTAAGGATCGATCCGTTATATTGGGATCCGACGGTCTCTAATGGTGCAGAACGCTGATTGCTGTTCCGCACCAAATAAGGGATCACCGTACTTTTATTTAAATGCTGTTGGAATACTTATATTAATATATATATTAAGTTATTTTAATTGAAATATTATTTTAATTAATTATCCAATTTATTTACCAAAATTAAATATTCAAATTCACTCCAAAATTTTTTAAATTTTCACCCTTATCTAACTGAGGGATGAGAAACTCAAAAATAAAATCGAATTTTTGATCAGAGATATATTTAATTTAACTAATTTTCTGGGTATTAAAATATTATTAAAATATTGACGAAAAATTTGACGTATCTCAAACGTCTTCAAAATATCGCCCATAGCTAATTTGGGTGTGGTGAGTCTTGTGGCAGACTCCATTTTCAATTCTGAAGTCTAAATAAATTAGATATTTTCAGAATTATCAGAAAATAAAAAAATATTGGAAATTATCAAACGGTCTCCAAATCGCACTAAATTTGAGGTGGATACTCCTAACATTAGTATAAGAGTAATGAAAGAGGTTTAGAGTCAATTAGGTCACTAATTGATCGGTAATAATACTAGGATTGTACAGGTAATATTTTGGAAGTGTTTGGAAGCCGTTGGATTTTTCTCGAATATTTTAATGTATTTAAATACCCCGAAAAATAGGATAATTAAATAATCATCGAAATCAAAATCTAACTTCTCTGTTGAATTCCTTACACAAAATTAGCTAAGGGTAAATTCTTGAAATTTTTTGGAGCACGTTTATCAAATTTGATTTTTAATAAAATTAAAAATTAGAAAGAAATAATTATTTATTTCTTAAATCCTTCTGAGCTGGGCTCCACACCCCCTTCTCCTTTTTCATGCACCTGATCTCCCCTCTCCCCCATTTTCTGGTGCACGCAAAGGGGCTCTTCCCTTCCCATTTTCTCCGCCATGCTGATGGGAGAGCTCAAGGTAGATCCATGCCTCAATCCCACTTTAAGATGGAGCCCTAGCCCTCCCGCCTCTCTATTTGGCTATCAGTTGAACTCCTTCTCCTCACCCAAGCTCCTGAAGAATCCTCAGCCTTACTCTTTTTACTGGTAGCTGAAGAAGAAGGAGAAGCTCCTCCCTTCAAGTTCATGCAAAAATCAGAGTTCTCTTCCTCCATTCATCCAAGGCCAAGGTACCCATTCGCTATTCTCGTCCTTATGCTACTCTCTCCATCCGATTATTCAAAGTTTTTTTGAATGGTATTTCTAGTCGCTAGAGTATGGAGTCTAGGCATAATCATCAAGCCTCAATCGAACTCAAATGAGTCCCGTCGAAGCTCATTTCTCCATTAAAAGGTGCTGTCATAAATAGTAAAACTTTTGTACACCCGTAGCTAGTATATCATCTCTTGCTAGATAAAAAAATCCTATAATGCTAATTTTGATATCAATGGAAAGGTCACGGAGAGACCTTTACATCGGTATGTAGCACCATATGTGAGGTTCCTTAAATTGAGAGTATTTGAGTGTAAAAGGGGACCCATTGCAGTTTTCGCACATGCGAAATCAACGTCGAGAGCTACTACGCCGTAGCGAGCAATTCCTCGTATTAATTATGCCGCAGCATGCCATAGTGAACAATTCCTCGAATTAATTTTGTTGTAGCATGTCGCAACGTCTGAAAGCGCTGCCGCGCGCCATTGCACTCAGCTCTCGGGAGATCTAGCGCCGTAGCGCCTGAAAGCATTACCGCACACCACTGTGCTGAAATTTGTCATAGCGCGTCGTAGCGCCTGGCTCTCAGCCAATAGGCCATACAGCATGCCGTAGCGCCTAGAACTGTCTGGAATTGCCTAAACTTCATGCTTTTCGCATTTTAATGACTCTAGGATCCGAAGGGGGCCAAAATATATAGGTGATTTTTAATATGAAATCTATCTTTTTATTCTAAATGTCATGTTCTAAACCTCATAAAGATTTGCTTGAATATTTTGTGTCAAATAGAAATGTTATAATCCTTGATTGCTTGCAAGAATGAGTAGAACTTAATAACTAAGTTGTATGAAACTTAGTTGTTTTAAATTTGCAATCAAGTGCTAATCTCTTTTGATTTGATTTAGGATTTGATTAGCCTTAATTTACTTATTATTTCAATTAATGTGATGTTTATATATTCCATTAATAGTAAGTTGCATGTTAGCAAACTTAAATCATGGATTGAATACTTTAAATGTTTGATTGGATACTAATGAAATTCAACCCAAAGAATCCTAAAGGATGATTAAGTTAATTAATATTTGATCTTGAACTTAAAGTAGACACCAATAATGCACCAATAATCTACTAATTTGTCATTGATTCATAAACCAAACAATTAATCTTGATTTGGTTAAGTTAGGAGTTAAACCCTAACTTGTCTTGATTAAGATCTAAACCTTAATCACTTTAAATAAATCAACATGATTTGAAGGATAAATTAACTTGCATAATTCCAATAATGCACCCTAATTTGACATTGATTTTAACTTATTAACTTAGAACTATTAAGATATTTAATAAGCCATGCGATTGGTCAATTTGAATACTTATCTTTAGATCCTTAATTTCCTCTTAAATAAGACTACCAGCATAATGTAACTTATAAAATGGATTGGATTTATAAACCAATCATTCCTTAATAATTTATGAGATTAAATCCCATGATTTTTGCATAGGTGTTTATCAGATGGGTTTACCCATTTAATCTGGCCAAATCAAACTCTAAGGAAATAAGAACTGTGGAATTAGTGTAAAGTATAGAACTTAGATTTTCTCTTAAGTTAGATGTGCAAGATCATTATGATATTGTCTTAGCATGAATAAATCAATAATTATAAGTGATATATCTAAAATTTATAGCAAAAAAAAGTGGTAAGAATATTTAAGACATCATACAAACCAACATACTTTGAGTGGAATTTGTGCATTTTCAAGAAAAATGGAGAAAAGGGCAAGTCAGAGCTAAATTGGAGAAATCTGGATGAAAACTGCTATAGCGTGCTACAGTGCGCTACAGCGAGCCACGGCGGACAAGTGCACTAAACAAGACCTGGAACCTGATCTATCAAACTGGAAGCAAATCGCTGCAACGAGCCACAACGCGTCACAGCGGGCTGCGACGATATTTCAAATTTTTAATATAAACTTTATATGAACTAATTGAACAGTGCCAAATTTGCAACTTCGAACTTTTAACCACTGCAGTGCGCCACAGTGCGCTATGCCTTATAAAGACTTACACAAACCTGGAACAAAATCGTTGTAGCCCACCGCGACGCGCCACAGCACACCTCGACGGCATTTTAGATTATTCATGAAAACCTTATATGAATTAATTGAACAGTGACAATTCCGTATTTTTGAAACTCAAACCACCACAGCACGCCATAGCAATAAACTAAATATATTTGACCTGCTGCAGCACACCGTAGCAATAAATTGAATTAATTTGACCCGTTACAGTGCGCTGCAGCAGAACAATGTTTGGATTGAAGGTGCCACAGCGCGCTACGGCGGATCCTCAGCAGAACATCCCATTTGGAGCTAAATTCAATGTAATCAAATGCAATCGCTGCAGCGTGCCTCAACACACTGCGGCGCGCCATAGCGCCCGATACAGAAAAAGCTTCTGACATTGCATTTAATATAGCATAGGGAATGCCACAATTTTTGACCTTTGGTCTTCCCAAGCCTCTTAAAATTTGAAGTAACATTAAATCTGATGAATCCCAGCTGAATAACAGAATAAAATTTGAATTGCTTGCATTGAATCAATGAAGATGAAAGGTTACATATGATTAATGCATGGGGGTTGAAAACTCTCCTATTTAAGGGGCAATTTCAGACCAAGGGTTCCAAAAATTTTCATACTTTAACATCTAAAAGGGAGGCTGCTGTGAGAGAAAAAATGGAAAGAACTCTCCAAGGAGAAAGTGAAGAGAACTATAAGGGATTAAGAAGAAAAGACAGTAGAAGATCTCAAGAGAATGAAAGGGAAGAAAAGGAGGAATACCAAGAGAGCCTCAGAAAACCTTTGGGCTGTTTCCTAGTACCCCTTCTAAACTCTATCTTATATTTCTTATTGTGAACCAATGTTAAGGTCCATTTTATTTTGCCTATCTTCTTATATTAATTATGAAATGGATGGCTAAACCCTCCTTGGAGAGGGTTGGGTTGTAGTTGTAGGACAATGTAAGGGTCAATGGTGTTGTACGCTATTTTAAAATGAATAAAAATTGTTTGTTGAATTGTTTCTTATCCTTGTTTAATGAAAATGCCTGGATCTTTATTAAATCAAACTAGAAATAAATTATCATTAAAAAGGACTTATGCTCCAAAGCTTATCAATTGGATTAGAGCAATAAATAAGTGCAAATTAGAGATGAGAATTATATAACAAGTTATCAAGCTTGTTAACACCATTCCTTAAAGCTCATTCAAGAGATTGATGCTTGTGAGCTAAGTCCCCATCAATCTTTCTCTATGGCTCAGCAAAATAGAAGGAATGAGAGAACAATGGACACCCATTAGATGATGTGACATAGTCCAATGAGTCCAATGAATGCTCTCATTTAGCTAAATTACGTGTGTATGCGCATGATGCAGATTGATGGAAATTATGCATGTGAGATCAATTAACTAAAATTAACATTTTGGTGACCTAGACGTAGGAAATCATAATTGAAGTAAATAAAAATCTCATAAGGGTCTATGTGCCGAGGTTGAGCCCTAAGGGTGTTCTCCTGCTGCACTAGACTTGAACTTGTTGAATTAGAGGATTGCTCTAGTTAGGCAATATTCTTGATTATTTAGGCATAGGCAAACACTTTGTGAGTTTCAATTACTAAATGACAGCACCAAGACCTTATGAGTCCCACAACCAATCCCCAACTCTCCCCTCTTGAACAAATAATATCTTACCTTAAGTAAATTATATTATTAATTTAGGAACCAACAAAAACCCAAAAATCAATTATTCTAAACATTAGTGAAAGATGATAAGACTTATTATCAAAACCACAATTTCTTGAGGATGATATGAATTTCTGGAACGTACCATTCCACTTATTACTTTGGACACGTACTTGCGTGCAAGCACAGATTTACAGTCTGTCAAGCTTTTTGCGCCATTGCCGGGTAACAGTTTTATTTTGTATTAAGTATAGTCTTCGATAAAATAGTGATTTATATCTTATTTTAATTTTGCATATGATTTTTAGTTGCTGTAAATATATTGTGCTAAATTTAATGTTAATTTAGATTTTACTGTAGTTATTTGTTAATGAAAAATCAAAAAGCTCTAAAAATTATGCTGAACTATTTTGCTGATTACTGTTTTACACTACAAAATCTATGAACTGCTATAACTATATTGTTGAATCAATTCTATTGAACTGTTTGCTCGAATCTGTGTTTGTTGAATTTCTGTGATTAAATACATTGCTAAAATTGCTTAATTCTTTCTAACTGAAATCTTTAAATTGCATGAGTAGAAGAATATGTGCTGAATTACTTTTTGATCCTGAAATAGAGCGCACTTACTTAAGAGCTAGAAGAGGATAGGTAAATCTGAACCAACCTCAAATTGAAATGGATAATCTAGAAGCAAACCCGTAGAGCCACTAGTCAATGTGAGAGGCAGACGCTTAAGAGACTATGCCCTCCCAATTGTGGGAGGAGTGCCTAATGTGATTGTTAGACCCCATATTCAAGCTAATAATTTTAAAATTAAACCTTCAACTCTAAACATGGTCCAGAATAATCAATTTAGCGGTCTATCTTTAGAAGATCCAAATGCCTATATCTCAAACTTTCTAGAAATCTATAATACCTTTAGGTTTAATGGTATGTCTGACGACATAATTAGACTAAGACTCTTTCCATTTTCTTTGAGAGATTGAGCTAAAATTTGGCTCACTTCTTTGCCTGACGAGTCCATCAGGACTTAGGATGACTTAGCTAGGAAATTCCTAGCTAAGTACTTCCCACCTGCTAAGACAGCTAGGCTAAGAAATGAGATATCAAATTCTTATAGCAAAAGAGTGAGAATTTATATGATGGCTGGGAGAGTTGTAAGGATTGCTTAAGATGCTGCCCACATCATGGATTTAAATTGTGGTTGCAGGTACAAATATTCTATAACAATCTAAATGCACCCACTAGGATTCTCATAGATGCAACCTCGGGGGGATCTTTAAATAGCAAGACACGCTTTTGAACTTCTCGAGGAAATGGCAACTAACGCATATCAATGGCCTGGTGAAATGCTTAACATAGAAAAAGGGGAAGTCAACCTGATCTCTGAGTTAAAAAATCAAAATTTCTAACTAAATCATGGACTTGAGAAATATGTAACAAAATTCATATCGTGGGAATACTAGTGAAATGGAAGGTGTCAATGTTGTCCTAAATTATAGAAATAATCAAGGAGAGGATAGAAGGGGATTAGAGCACTCTTTCAGAGAGTTTAGAACCTCCACAACTGAATTTATGAACAAAACTGATGCAACATTAAATAGACATGAGCACACCATCTTGAGACAAAATAAAACAGTGAAAAGAATCGAGTTGAAAATAAAATAAATAATGACCCAAGTAAATTAACCAGCCCTAGTTGGAGCAATAAGGGATTATAAGAATGAATCAGGAAATTCAATCACATTGAGAAGCAGGAAAATTACTGAACCTGTGGTATTTAAAATTCTGAGAATATATCTAAGGTTTTAGGAGAGAATTAAGGTAAGGGAAGGGAGAAGGAAGTGAGGGAGGAAGCTCAAATTTAGTTAACTAAACAACCTGAATATATCCCTAACATTTCTTACCCTCAAAGAATAGCTAGAGAGAAATTAGCCATTCAATTTAATAATTTTTTTGAAATATTTAAAATAATTCACATAAACATTCATTTTGCTGAAGCCTTAGAGCAAATGCCTAGCTATGCCATATTCATGAAGGACATCTTATCCAAGAAAAGGAAATTACATGAGAAAGAAATGATTTCCCTGACTTAGTAATGTAGTGCCATTCTTCAGCAAAAAATCCCCATCAAGAGGAAGGATCCAGGAAGTTTCACCATTCCCTGCACTATAGGAAATTATTCATTTCAAAAGGATTTATGTGATTTGAGAGCTTAAATAAATCTAATGCCATTTTACATCTTTAAGAAGTTAGGAATTGATTAGTTAAAACCTACATCAGTCCTTCTCCAACTAGCCGATAGATCCGTAAGAACTCCCATTGGAATCATAGAAAATGTTCTAGTTAAGGTTGATAAGTTTATCTTCCTAGTTGATTTTATTGTTTTAGAAATGGAAGATGAAAATTAGGATATTCCTATTATTTTGGGTAGACCATTTCGTGCTACTGCAAAATGATGATAGATGTTGATAAGGGGAAATTGAGTCTTTGCTGCGAGGGAAAATAGGTAAGATTTAATATAAATGATGTAATGAGGCACCCAGTTAAGCCAAATGAAGAATGTTGGAAAATAGATTTGATAGAAGAGGTGCTGATGTCGAGCGAAGTAGGAGATTCATATTTTGAGATAGATGAGGAAGTCATAGATCTAGAAGGTAAGGTAGAGGAACTAGTGCAGGAAAGAAAGAAAATTTAACTTTCCATTGATGAATCTCCTAAGCTAGAACTAAAACCATTGCCAAACCATTTGAAATATGTTTATTTAGGGGAAGGGACTTCACTTCCAGTAATGTCCGCTTTGCTAAACAAAAATCAGGAAGATCAATTGTGTAAGGTGTTGAGAGAGCACAAGAGAGCAATTGGGTGGAGCATTGCTGATCTTAAGGGGATTAGTTCAACTTTATGCATGCACTGAATTCTCTTAAAAGACAACTATAAACCATCTATTGAACCTCAAAGGCGCCTTAACCCAAACATAAGGACGTAGTTCATAAGGAGATCATTAAGCTCTTAGATGTTGGGATAATCTTTCCCATCTCAGATAGCCCTTGGGTGAGCCCAATTCATGTGGTGCCCAAGACAAGTGGGATAATTATAATCCTTAATGAAAATAATAAATTAATTTTAACTTGAAAGGTGATAGAGTGGAGAGTATGTATTGACTATAGCAGACTTAACAAGGCAACGCGGAAGGACAATTATCTTTTACCGTTCATTGATCAGATGTTAAATAAGCTAACGGAACTTACTTCTATTTTCTTGATGATTATTTAGGCTACAACCAAATTCTGATAGCCCCGGAAGACTAAGAGAAAACAACCTTCACTTGATCCTATAGAACATTTGCTTTTAGGAGAATGCCCTTCGGCTTGTGTAATGCACCTGCCATCTTCCAATGTTGCATGATGGATATTTTCTCTGATATGATATGGGAATTTCTAGAAAGTTTTATAGATGATTTCTCTGTGGTAGGTAAGTCCTTTGGCCATTGCCTAGCTAACTTAAGTAAAGTTCTAAGAAAATACGAAGACACCAACCTTATTCTGAGTTGGGAAAAATATCACTTTATGGTAGAAGAGGGGATAGTCCTCGGTCATCTTATTTCTCGAAAGGGAATTGAGGTATATATGGCTAAAACAGAGGTGATTAAAAATCTACCACCTCCCACAAATGTGAAAGGAGTTAGGTGTTTCCATGGGCATGCAGGTCTCTATAGAAAGTTTATCAAGATTTTTCAAAAGATTAGTTTACTGTTGTGCAGGATTTTAGGAAAGGATATAGAGTTTAAATTTGATGATAGATGTATGAAGGGATTCAATACCATAAAATCTTCTCTAATCTTAGCCCCCATCATCTCTACCCCTAGATGGAATCTCCCTTTTGAAATCATTTGTGATGCCAGTGATCTGGCTGTGAGGGAAGTCTTAGGACAACGAAGAGAGAGACCATTCTATTCTATATATTATGCTAGTAAATTAATGGACAAAGCCCAAAAGAACTATGCCACCACTGAGAAAAAATTGTTGGCAATTATATTTGCCTTCAACAAATTCAGACCTTATCTTATTAGTTCAAAAACTATTATTTACAAGGATCATGCTGCGATCAAATACCTACTTTAAAATAAAGAAGCAAAACCACGTCTCATACATTGGGTTTTGCTTCTACAAGAGTTTAATCTAGAAATCCATGACAAAAAGGGATGTGATAATATGGTGGCTGACCACCTTTCAAGATTATCCTATCTTAATCATAAAGAAGGTGAGGAGATATGTGAGATATTTCCTGACGTGCAACTTTATACTATTGCAGCAAGTAGACCTTCTTGGTTTGCTAATTATGCTAATTTTCTTGTAGGAAAAGTAATTCCAAAAGAGTTGAATTTTTTGCAAAGAAAAAAATTCTTTACTGACATTAAAAACTACTTTTTGTGTGATCCTTTCTTGTATAAATGCTATGATGATCAAATCCTAATGAGATGTGTGCCCAAATTTGAAGTAACCAACATCCTTTATCATTGCCACACATCCCCTTATGGAGGGCATCATGGGATAGATCGCACAGCTGCCAAGGTATTGCAATCAGTGTTCAATTGGTCTAAACTATTTAAGGATGCTGTTGAATTTGTCAAAAGCTATGACAAATGCCAAAGAACCAGGAATTTAGGAAAGAGAGATGAGTTTCTGCTGAATGGAATTTTTTAGGTTGAGCTGTTTGACGTTTGGGGAATTGATTTTATGGAACCATTTCCTTCCTCCAAGTCAAACACATACATACTAGTGGGAGTTGAGTATGTTTTTAAATGGGTTGAAGCTATTACATGTGCAAATAATGATGCAAATATAGTAATTAAGTTCCTAAGAGAATATGTCTTAGCTAGATTTGGCACACCTCGAATTTTGATAAGCGATGGAGGAAAATATTTCTGCAATAAACAGCTTGAGAAACTTTTGAGGGGCTATGGGGTGAGGCATAAGGTAGGTACGACATATAATAGATGGTGATTACACGCCTGCGCTTGCACTCAAGTGTACGTGATCTGAAGTAATAATTGGAAGGTAAGTTTCGAGATTTATCGTACTCAGGGAACAGTGTGTTTTGATACTAAGATATACTTACATTTAATAATGTTTTAACTGAATGATTTAAATTTTAACTTGGTTTCGTTAACAAGCAAAATTCAGAGTTAAGAAACTATTTGAATTATAGAGGAGAGTTGGTATTCCTCCATGTGAATTGAAAGGGACTCATGTTGAAACTCTTCTCAAGAAACTTTTCATTCTTTCATTGTCATTCCAATTAATCAAGTGAGCATTGTATTTCTTAGATTGGTACTCTAATTCCTACAAGTTCAAATCTTGTCCATGAGATGAACACACTAGGGTTCTATCTCAGCACAAAGATTCTCATGAGACCACAATTAGAGCATCTTAGTTTTCCTACATCTAGGTTGTTAAGACATTCATTTTTAAATTAGGAAATCTCATTAGCATTGATTCTACTAACGAGCATCATGCACATCACACGTAGTTCAGATAAGGAAGTGACTTCAATGGGCTTCATGGACTATGTCACATCATCCATGAGCTCTTAATGAATCCTCTTCCTCCTTTCACGTATGCTGAGCAACAGAGTTCAGTTAGTGGGTCTTAGTTCACATGCATTGACCTCTTAATTGAACTTAGAGCATTGTGCAGTTAGGCTCAAGAACTTCTCACATAGTTCTAAGCACTGATGCACACATGTCCAGCTCTAAACCAAGCTATGAGCTATGGAGCACAAGACATTATTTAAATGTTCATTTTATTATATTCATATATTCTTAGTAGATTTTCTTATTCAGTTCACAACATGATCGTAAATAAATTCATAAAGTCATTTGAAAGCAAAATTTTATTCACTGCTTGAGGAAGTTCTCCAACATTCATTTTGTCCCTTACATTTCACATTGGATTTAGCTCAACCCTCCCTAAGGGGGTCTAGCCTTCCATTATAGCTAAGATGCAAAGAAAAATATATCAGGATGAAGACCCTTTCATGATCCACTAAAATGAAATCAAAAGAAAGATTAGAAATGTACTAGGAATAACCCTTATTAGGGTTCTCTGGATCTTCCTTGTTCTTCCTCTATTATTTCCTTCTAGCTCCCTAGTGCAACCTTTCCTTCTTTCTCTTTTAGCAATGGCCTCTACAACATCCCTTGGAGAGGTCTCCTTCTTCTTCTAATGCAGCCCTTAAAATATGAGATTTTGGAATGAAAATGGGAACCCCTCTTTTGTCAAGAGAGGCTGCATGTATAGAAGAGTCTTTCTCCCTTCTTTTATTTCAAATTTTGCTTTTTCCTTCCGCCATTTTTACTGTAATGAGTGCATATTCAAACTTGATTCATGGACTTTTGCATGAAATGATTTCACCTTTTGCTTTTTTTTTTTAATTCTTATAATCATTTCAAATCCTTCTTTTTCTCTTAAAGAATTCCATTGGCAGAGGATATGTTAGCTAGGAGACAGGCTATTGGCTGGGGGTCTTGTCCCAGCGGTAGTTAATGCCCTGAAAAGATAAAAGATTCGGTGCCCGCTGTAGCACATTGCAGCACACTGTGGGGTGATGTAGTGGGTTAAGTTACGAAAACTCATCTGCGGTAGCGCGCTGTAGCACCTTTACGTTTTGAACTTGATCCACGGTAGCGCGCTATGGTGCACTGTAGAGAGTTAAGTTTCAAAAACTTACCCGCAGTAGTGCGCTGCAGTGATTAAGTTTTAAAGTATCATTCGCTGTGGAGCACTGTAGCGGTGTATATTTCAAATCTTCATCCGCAGTGGAGTGCTATGGCGTGCTGTAGCGAGTTAAGTTTTGAAAACTTACCCACTATGGCGCGTTGTAGCGATGCAAGTTTCAAACCTTCATCTGTTATAGCATGATGTGGCGTGCTACAGCACGCTGTAGCGGTTAGAGTTTTGAACTTATGCTCGCTATAGTGCACATAGCGGAATTTCTCCAGGCTTCAGAAATCTCCTTTGGTCAGTGATGTCTGCTTGCTAGTAGCCGGAGCACGCTGTGGCATGCTGTAGTGGTTTTCTCCCAAATTTTGCAGAAATGCTCCAGATTTGCTGTGCTCTCATTTTTTCCTAAAAATAAACAGAATTTGATCAAAGTAGGCTATTTCCAATATGGACTTGTATGACATTTTCCTTATTTTTGCTATAAATTATAGATTCATCACACCCCACACTTAGATTCTTGCTCATCCTCGAGTAAGCTCAAAAATAGATTTTTCTATTTTTAAAGTATGAGAGTCAAAGTTTTAATATCAATGTGAAATTTATTGTCATTCAAAACTTGGTGTAACTGAAATAACTAGTAAGTCTTCAGCCACTAAATGTTTATGAACTCCGGCTATAGTCCTTGGTTGCTTTCCTAATCTCCAAATTCAAAATTTGTAATTCTTGATACTTCATTATGGGAGAGGTTCCTAATAATTCCCTAAACTAGTGAGGCTATAAGTGACCAAGAGTATTATGTTATATGTGCTCTTTCTTATAAATCACAAAGATACACTATTTTTAGGAGAGATATTTTTCATCATCCTGTTTCACTTTTTCCTTAGGAGAGATATTTTTCTTCATCTAGATTTTTGTTTCTTTTCTTTTTCAGCTTTAGGGAGAGATTTTTCTTCATCCATTTTCTAGTTCTTTGTGATCATGAAATCCTACAGGAGCCTAGTACACTCATTAGTTCACTCAATTTTTTTTTCAATCACTAGTTTTGGGTTCTTAATTTTCCCCCATACTTTGACCTTAGCATTGATCTTGTTAAATGTTTGGAGACTAGATACAACCTAGGACCATTCCTTTGTTTGGATGATTTAGTGTTGTCAATTAGTTTTGTCATTTTTTGTTAAGCAACTTTTGGTCGACATTTAATCTTCAAATTGATATTTTCTTGACATTCATAGTCTTGAAAAATTCTGAAAAATTTATTCTTTGCCAATCTTAGATAAATTGGAAAAATATGAAAATCCATAATTTATTTCTTCTAAAAGGCAAAATACAAAAAAAAAAGGAAACTAAAAATGAAAACAAGAAAAATAAATAACCTAGTAGGCATGGGTTGCCTTTCACCAAGCGCTTATTTTGACGTCTCAGCCTAAAGCGTGTAAAATCTCCTATGTGATTCCTTCCATAGGGAGGTCTTATAAGGTCCATCCTCCTTTCTCCTGCAGGTTCCTCTCTTCCAAATATAGCTTCAATCGATTTCCATTTACCTTAAAGGTTCCTTCACTTGAAGTGACATCTATGGCTCCATAAGGGTAGACCTCTGTCATTGTGAATGGGCCCATCCACCTTGACTTTAATTTACCTAGAAATAATCTCAACCTTAAATTAAAAAGGAGTACCTTCATCCCAGGTTAAAAATGCTTTGGTTTAATCAATTTATCATGCTATTGTTTTTATTTTTTCTTTGTACATTTTGACACTTTCATAAGCATTCAATCTAAATTTGTCGAGCTCATTCAATTGCAGCATTCTCCTTACTCCTACTTATTGAAAGTCAAAGTTTAATTCTTGATGGCCCAAAAAGAACGGTGTTCCAGCTCCACTGACAGATAACAAGATTTACCATATAAAAGCTTGTAAGGGGACACTCCTAAAGGAGTTTTAAAAGCAGTTCTATACACCCATAGAGCATTTTGAAGTTTTGATGTCCAATCTTTCCTATTCATATTCACTATCTTCTCTAGGATCTGCTTTAGTTCCCTATTTGAAACTTTGACCTGTCCACTAGTTTGATGGTGGTATGCAGTTCCCATCTTATGTCTTACTCCATAGATTCTCAGCAAACTCTCAAGCTGCCTATTACAGAAATGCTTTCCCCCATCACTTATTAGGAATCTAGGCATACCAAATCTAGCAAGAACATGCTCCTTGAGAAATTTGATAATAGTTTTAGCATCATTGTTCACAAATGCAAGCGCCTCCACCCACTTTGAAACATATTCAACAGCAACAAGAATGTACATGTTCGTTTGGGATAAAGGAAAATATCCCATGAAATCAATTCCCCAAACATCAAATAGCTCCACCTCAAAGATCCCATTTAAGGGAAGCTCGTCCCTTTTGCTCAGGTTCCTAGTTCTTTGGCATTTATCTCAACTTTTAACAAATTCAACAGCATTTTTGAACAAATTAGGCCAAAAGAACCAAGATTGAAGCACCTTAGTGGCAGTTCGATCAGTTCCATGGTGCCACCCATAAGGGGATGTGTGGCAATGATAGAGAATGTCATTAGTTTCCATTTCGGGCACACACCTCCTTAGGAGTTGATCATTGCAGCACTTATAGAGGAAGGGGTCATACAAAAAGTAATTTTTTATGTCGGTAAATAATTTTTTTCTTTGTTGGAAGGTCAGGTCCTTTGGTATAACTCCTCCTGCAAGATAATTTGCAAAATCAGCAAACCACGGAGGTTTTGTTAAAGCAATAGCGTACAACTTCTTATCCGGGAATGACTCACTAATCTTAGTCAATTCTTCATTTTCATGATGGATTAATCTAGGTAGGTGGTCAGCTAACACATTCTCGTTCCCCTTTTTATCCCGAATTTCTAGATCAAATTCTTACAAGAGCAGAACCAATGTATTAAGCGAGGTTTTACTTCTTTCTTTTGAAGGAGATATTTAATGGCCGCATGATGAGTGTAAACAATAATTTTTGACCCAATGAGATAAGACCTAAATTTAGTGAATGCAAATATGATGGGCAGAAGTTTTTTTCTCTGTGGTGGCATAGTTTCTTTGGGCATCATCCAGGAGCTTACTAGCATAGTAAATTGAATAAAAGGTTCATTCTTTTTGATGCCCAAGGACTGCACCTACTGCAATGTCACTCGCATCACACATAATTTCCAAAGGGATATCCCAATTTAGAGTAGAAATTATGGGAGCAAAGATCAAGGTAGTTTTAATAGCATTGAAACCTTTTAAGCATCTTTCATCAAAATTGAATTCTACATCTTTTCCTAATAGTTTACATAGCAGCAAGATTATATTGGAAAAGTTCTTAATGAACCTCCTGTAAAATCCAGCATGCCCAAGGAAACTTCTGATTCCTTTCACATTGATAGGAGGAGGGAGTTTTCAATTACTTCAACTTTAGCCTTATCAACTTCTATTCAATTCCTTGAGATCAAATGACCAAGGACAATACCTTCTTCGACCATGAAATGATATTTTTCCCAATTTAAGATCAAATTCATTTCTTCACACCATTTTAAGACCTTGCCCAGATTGGAAAGACAATGGTTGAAAGAATTTCCAACAACTGAGAAGTCATCCATAAAGATTTCTAAAAATTCTCCTATCATGTCCGAGAATCAGCCATCATACAGCATTGAAAAGTGGCAGGAGCATTACATAACCCAAAAGACATTCTCCTAAAAACAAATGTCCCAAAGGGGCAGATGAAGGTTATTTTCTCTTAGTCTAGTGCAATCAAGATTTGATTATACCCAGAATATCCATCAAAAAAATAGGAAAAATGATTTCCTACCAACCTATCGAGCATTTGATCTATGAATGGGAGTAGGTAATGATCCTTCCTAGTTGTTCTATTTAGCTTTCTATAATCAATGCATACTCTCCATCTGGTCACCATTATAGTAGGGATCAATTCATTATTATCATTGAGCACAACAATCATCCCACTCTTCTTTGGGACCACATGAATAGGGCTCACCCAAGAATTGTCCGAGATGGGGATTATTATTCCATCATCTAGGAATTTAATAATTTCTTTGTAAACTACTTTCTTTATATTTGGGTCTTTGAGGTTCAATCAAAGGATTAGAGTTGTCCTCCAAAAGAATACGGTGCATACATAGAGTTGGACTAATCCCCTTTAAATATGCTATACTCCACCCAATTGCTCTCTTGTGGTCTTTTAAAACTTTACATAATTGCTTCTCTTGATGCTGATTCAGCAAGGCAGAAATTATTACAGGTAAAGATACCCCTTCCCCTAGATACATATATTTTAAGTGAGAAGGTAGAGATTTTAATTATAATTATGGAGGAACATCTATGGATGGTTGAATTATTTTTCTTTCTTTGATCAGTTTGTCAACCACTCCTTCATCCCTAAGGTCCTCATCTTCCTCACTCATTTGTAGCTCCTCTTTTCCCAAGTCTCCCAATATCAATGCATCTTCAATTGAACTAATTCCCTAGCATTTTTCATTAGGCTTTAATGGGTGCTTAATAGCATCATTTACATGAAATTTCACCTCCTCTTCTCCATAACACAATCTCAATTCCCCTTTATCAACATCGATCATTGTTCTTTCGGTAGCCAAAAACGGTCTTCCCAAAATGTTGAGGATTTCTTGATTTTCATCTTCCATGTCTAAGATTATGAAATCAGCAGGGAAGTTGAATTTGTCAACCCTTACAAGCACATTTTCAACAATTCCTAAAGAGGTTTTTACCGATCTATCAGTTAATTGGAGTAGAACAGAGGTAGGCTTCAAGTGATCTATTTCTAATTTCTTGAATATGTAAAATGGCATAAGATTTATGGATGCACCCAGATCACAAAGAACTTTTTGAAATGATTGGCTCCCAATGGTGCAAGGAATAGTGAAGCTACCAGGGTCTTTTTTCTTAATGGGGATCTATCTCTAAAGTATCGCACTACACTCTTCCATTAAAGCCACAATCTTCTTCTCATCGATCCTTCTTTTCTTTGATAGCAAATCTTTCATAAACTTGGCATAACTCGGCATTTGCTCTAATACTTTAGCAAATGGAATGTTTATGTGAAGAGTTTTAAGAGTTTCTAAGAATTTGTGAAATTGGGCATCAAGTTTCTCTCTAGCCATTCACTAAGGGTAAGGGATGTTAGGGGTAATCTGAAAGTGGTGATTTAGTTGAGCTTTTTATGAATCCCTTACTTCATTCTTCTCATTCTTACTCATTACTTCTTCCTCCCTCAGTTCCTCTCTAGTTATTGTGATGGTCTTTTCAGCCTCCTTATCCACAACCAAATTTGTTATTTTATCACTTCTTAAGGTTATAGAGTTTTCTGATTCATTCTCACACTCACCAATGACTCCTACTAAAGCCAATTTCTCTAATTGTCTCATGATCTCTTTTAATTTTTGTTCAATTCTTATTACTTGCTCTTCTTGCCTTAAAAGAGTATATTCATGTCGGTTTAGCGTAGCGTCAGTTTTATTTATAAACTCAGTGGTGGATATTTTGAATTCATTAAAGGAGTAATGCAACCTTTCTCTGCTTCTGCCATGGTTCATAATTACAATGACAATTCTCAATTCAAAATCTCCCTCTTGACATGATTTTAATTGCACATATTCTAACTTTTTATTCAGTTGAGAGATTTGATTCTAGAGTTCACGAATTTGTTGCGAGTTTTCCAGAGAGTTATATTCATTTTTAGCTATGCGATCATTTCTTTTGATAGGCCATTGGTAGGCATTTGTCGCCATATTTTCTAAGAGGTCCTAAGCCTCTTCTTGGGTTTTGCTCACTGATTGAGCCTCCGACAGCTGCATCAATGAGTGTCCTTATTGGAGCGTTCAAACCATTGTAGAAGGTTTGAACTTACATCCATAAGGGGAACCTATGATGTGGGCATTGCCTTAAGCATTATTTAAAGTGATCCCAACCATCATATAAAGACTCACCCTCCAACTAGTTAAAGTTGGTTATCTCAATTCTCAATCGAGCAGTTTTCACAGTAGGGAAATATTTGGCTAGGAACTTCCTAGCCAAATCATCCCAAGTATGGATTGAGTCGCTCGGGAGAGAGCTGAGCCAACTCTTGGCTCTATCTCTAAGGAAAAATGGGAAAAGCCTAAGTTTAATGGTGTCTTCAGAAACACCATTAAACATGAAGGTATCACAAATCTCAAGGAAGTTTGATATGTATGAGTTAGGATCCTCTGTGGCTAAGTGTTGAGGGTTTGATCTCAAAATTATTAGCTTCTATATTTGGTCTAACAATTACATGTGGGATGCCCCTAATAGTGGGGAAGGCATAGTCTCTTAGTGCTCTACCTTGTGGTTCTCCTAAAGGCTCTCTAGGATTTGCTTTGAAATCTTCCATAATAACTTGTTGATAATTTAAAATGGCTTGTTCTCTTCTAGCTTGTAAATAAGTTCTTTCAATTTCTAGATCAAAAAGATACTCAATACAATTTCTTCTACTCATAAATAAAAAATTAAGCTATCAAGAACAAGTATAGCAATAATGTTTAACAGTTCAGCAAATGAAAGAAAAGTAAATTAGTCAGTCTAAGCTACAAATTAGTACATAAATAAATATAAGAAGAAATTAAACTATATGCAAAGAGAGATTTGCTTAAATCACTATTTACTAGTAAATTGTCCTTAATATAAACACTTACCATTCCCCAGCAACGGTGCCAAAAACTTGATAGGCGGCGATTACATGTTTGCGCTTGCACGCAAGTGTATGTGGTCTGAAGTAATGATTGGAAGGTAAGTTCCAAGATTTTTCGTCCTTAGAGAATGGTATATTTTGATATTAAGGTATATCTACATTTAATAATGTTTAAACTGAATGATTTCAAGTTTTAAATTGGTTTTGTTAACAAGCAAAATTCTGAGTTAAGAAACTATTTGAATTAGAGAGGAGAGTAGGGGTTCCTCTATGTGAATTGAAAAGGACTCATGTTAAAACTCTTCTCAAGCAACTTTTCATTCTTTTATTATCATGCCAATTAATCAAGTGAGCATTGTATTCCTTAGATTGGTCCTTTAATTCCTACAAGTTCAAATATTGTGCATGAGATGAACACACTAGGGTTCTATCTCAGCATAAAGATTCTTATGAGATCGCAATTAGAGCATCTTAGTTTCCTATGTCTAGGTTGTTAAGGCATTCATTTTTAAATTAGGTGATCTCATGAGCATTGATTCCACTAACTAGCATCACTCGCAGTTCAGATAAGAAAGTGACTTCAACGGGCTTCATGGACTATGTCATATTATCCATGAGCTCTCGATGAATCCTCTTCCTCCTTTCACGTATGTTGAGCAATAGAGCTCAGTTAGTGGGTCTTAGCTCACACATGTCAACCTCTTGATTGAGCTTCAAGCATCATGCAGTTAGGCTCAATAACTTCTCACATAGTTCTATGCACTGACGCACACATGTCCAGCTCTAAACCAAGCTATGAGCTATAGAGCATAAGACATTATTTAAATGTTCATTTTATTATATTCATATATTCTTAGTAGATTTTCTTATTTAGTTCACAGCATGATCACAAATAAATTCATAAAGTCATTTGAAAACAAAATTTTATTCACTGCTTGAGGAAGTTCTTCAACATTCATTTTGTCCCTTATATTTCACATTGGATTCAGCCCAACACTCCCCAAGGGGGGTCTAGCCTTACATTATAGCTGAGATGTAATGAAAAATATTCAAGGATGAAGACCCTTGCTAAAACTAAAATGAAATCAAAAGAAAGATTAGAAATGTACTAGGAACAGCCCTTATTGGGGTTCTCTGGATCTTCCTTGTTCTTCCTCTATTATTTTCTTCTAGCTCTCTAGTGCAGCCTTTCTTTCTTTCTCTTCTAGCAAAGGCCTCTTCAACCTCCCTTGGAGAGGTCTCCTTCTTCTTCTAATGCAGCCCCTAAAATCTGAAATTTTGGAATGAAAATGGGAACCCTTCTTTTGTCAAGAGAGGCTGTATTTATAGAGGAGTATTTCTCCCTTCTTTCATTTCAAATTCTGCTTTTTCCCTCCACCATTTTTGCTTTAATGAGTACATATTCAACTTGATTCTAGACATTTGCATGAAATGATTTCACCTTTTGATTTTTTTTTTTTAATTCTTATAATCATTTCAAATCCTTCTATTTTCTCTTAAAGAATTGCATTGGCAAAGGATATGTCAGCTAGGAGACAGGCTGCTCACTAGGGCTGTAATTAATGCCATGAAAAGACAAAAAATTTAGCGCCCATTGTAGTGCGCTGTGGTGCACTGTAGCGAGTTAAGTTTTGAAAACTTACCCGCTGTGGCACGCTGTAGCGATGTAAGTTTCGAACCTTCATCCGTTGCAGCGCGCTGTGGAGTTTAGAGTTTCGAACTTGTGCTCGCTATAGCGCGCTATAGCGGAATCGCTCCAAGATTCAAAAATCCCCTTAGGTCTGTGCTGTCTGCTTGCCAGTAGCCGGAGCGCGCTGTGGCGCGCAACAGCGCGCTGTAGCGGTTTTCTTCCAGATTTTGCAGAAATGCTCCAAGTTTGTTGTGCTCTTAATTTTTCCTAAAAACAAATAGAATTTGATCAAAGTAGGATGTTTCCAATATGGACTTGTATGACATTTTCCATTATTTATGATATAAATTATGGATTCATCATCATAGCACCCTCAAACCAGTGGGCAAGTCGAAGTGTCAAATTGGGTACTAAAGTAAATTCTTGAAAAAATGGTTTGTAAAAATAGAAAGGACAGGCCAATTAAATTGCAAGGTGCACTTTGGGCTTATAGGATAGTTTTTAAAACCCTGTTAGGAATGTATCCCTACAAGCTGATGTATGGAAAGCCCTATCAGTTGTTGGTATAACTAGAACACCAGCCATTTTGGGCAATTAAAAAACTAAATTTTGACTTCAAATAAGCTAAAGAAAGGAGTATTCTACAACTGAACGAACTAGATGAATTTAGTTTGAATGCTTATGAAAGTGCCAAGCTATATAAAGAGAAAACAGAAAAATGGCATGATAAATTAATCAAACCCAAACACTTTTAGCCTGGAATGAAAGTATTGTTATTTAATTCAAGATTAAAATTGTTTCTAGGAAAACTAAAGTCTAGATGGATGGGCCCATTCACAATAGAGAAAGTATATCCCCATGGAGCCGTTGATATCACTTCAAAGAAGGGAACATTGAAGGTGAATGGGCAGTGACTAAAACTATATTTAGATTAACATGACTTGCTGGAGAAAGAAATATGTCCATTGCAAGACCTTCATAGGGAAGGAATCACATAGGGGAATCAAAATGTGTAGGGATGAGACATAAAAACAAGCGCTTGGTGGGAGGCAACCCATGCCCATAAGGTTGTATTGTTTCCGCTCGTTTCTATTTTTCTATTTTATTTTTCTTTCTGTAGATGTAATTTTGATTGCTAATAAATGAATTTAGGATTTCTTGCACTCTCATCATTGATGTGATTGTGTTAACAAGTTAAATTTTCTGAACACTATTACTTCATGAATTCAATAATAAATTCAAATGTGTAATATTAAGGACACTAGTATGCTTGAACTCAAGGTGATAAATCAACATTACAAACCTGGACCTCCTAATAAAGTAAAGGGGTCGAGTGAGTTTTAGTTTCCAATAAATTGAAATGAATATGTGCTTAGGTTTAAGAGTGGGGATGTGGAAACCTAGGGAAATAAAACTAGCAAATGGCAAGGTGTGAGTGAACAATTGAGTGTGCTAGGCTCTTGTAGGACTTAATAACCATAAGGAACTAATTCAGGATGAAGAAAAATGTCTTTCCATTGAGCTGAAGTTAAAAAAAAAAAAAAATAGGGATGATAAAAAATATCTCTCCCAAGGTACAAAATTGAGAAATTAGGATGAAGAAAATTGTCTCTCCTAAGAATATAAATGTTACTTGTGATTCATGAGAAGGAGCACACATGGCACAACACTCTTGTCATGCACCAAATACATAGCTAAGGCTTGAAAGTCCTACGGTAATTACCGCCCCCCCCTCCCCCCACCCATAATGAAGACATAAGCATGAACATTTGAGATTGGAGCTAGATTGTAACTAGAACTTGGAGCTTGATTAAGAAGGGCAGTAGAGATTGGAATTCTAAAATCACCTTAACCTAGAGCAATATTGAGTGACTAAAACATTTCACATTGACATCCTACATTGAATCCATTAACTAAAATTCAAAAAATTATTCGTGAGCTTACTCGAGAACGAGCAAGAATTTAAGTGTGGGGGTGTGATATTTCCAGAATTTATAGCAAACTAAAGCGATAAAAACATTTAAATTATCATACAAACCAGCATACTTTGAACGGAATTTGTGCATTTTCAGGAAAATTGGAGGAAAGGGAAAGCCAAAGCTAAATTGAAGAAATTTAGATGAAAATCGCTGCAGCGCGCCACAGCGCGCTCTAGCAGGCTACGACGGACAAGTGCACTAAACAAAGACCTGGAATTTGATACATCAAACTAGAAGAAAATCACTGCAGCGTGCCACATTGTGTCACAACAGGCTAAGGAAGCATTTCAGATTTTTAATATAAACTTTATAAGAACTAATTGTGCAATGCCAAATCCATGATTTCATACTTTTGACCACTGCAGCGCACTCCAAGCGTGCCACAATGTGCTATGCCTTATGAAGATTTACGCAGACCTGGAACAAAATCGATTTAGCCTGCCGCGGTGCGCCATGGCACACCACGATGGCATTTCAGATTATTCATGAAAACCTTATATGAATTAATTGAACGGTGAGAATTCCACATTTTCAAAACTCGAACCACCAAAGCGCACCGTAGCGATAATCTGAATTAATTCAACTTGCTACTGCCCGCTGCAGCAGAATAGTGTTTGGATTGAAGGTGCCAGAATGTGATATGGCGGATCCTCAGCATAATAGCCCATATGGAGTTAAATTTAATAGAATTAAATGCAATCACTGTAGCGCGTCGCAGCGCATTGCGATGAGCCACAGTGCCCGATACAAAAAAAGCTCCAAAATTGCATTTAATACAGCATAGGGAAGGCCACAATTTTAGACCTTTCGCCTTCCCCAGCCTCTTGAAACCTAAAGTAACATTAAATATGATGAATCCCAAGTGAACAACAAAATAAAATTTGAATTGCTTGCTTTGAATCAAGGAAGATGAAAGGTCATACGTGATTAATGCATGGGGGCTGAAAACTCTCCTATTTAAAGGGAAATTTCAGACCAAGAGTTCCAAAAATTCCCATATTCTAACATCTAAAAGGGAGGCTACTGTGAGAGAAAAAAGGAAAGAACTCTCCAAGGAGAAAGTGAAGAGAATTGTAAAGGATTAAGAAGAAAAGACAGTAGAAGATCTCAAGAGAAGGAAATGGAAGAAAAGGAGGAATACTAAGAGAACCCCATAAAACCTCTAGGCTGTTTCCTAGTACCCCTTCTAAACTCTGTCTTATTTTTCTTGTTGTGGAACCGATGTCAAGATTCATTTTATTTTGTCTATCTTTTTGTATTAATTCCAAAATGGAATGTTAAACCCTCCTTGGAGAGGGTTGTGTTGTAGTTGTGGGACAATGTAAGGGTCAATAGTATTGTACGCTATATTTGAAATGAATAAAAAGTATTTGTTAAAGTATTTCTTATCCTTGTTTAATGAAAATGCCTAGATGTATCTTATAAAATTTTTTATTAAATCAAACTAGAAATGAATTATCATTAAGAAGAACTTATGCTCCAAAGCTCATCAATTAGATTAGAGCAAAAAATGAGTGCAAATTAGAGCTTAGAACTATGTGACAAGTTCTCAAGCTTGTTAGCACCATTCCTTAAAGCTCATCCGAGAGATTGATGCTCGTGAGCTAAGTCCCCATGAATCTTACTTTGTGGCTCAGCAAAGTAATAGGAATGAGAGAACATTGGACACCCATTAGATGATGTGAGATAGTCCAATGAGTCCAATGCATTCTCTCATTTAGCTAAATTGCATGTGTATGTGTATTATGCAGATTGATAGAAATCATGTTTGTGAGATCAATTAACTAAAAGTAATATTTTGGTGACCTAGATGTAGGAAATTAGAATTGAAGTAAATAAAGATCTCATAAGGGTCTATGTGCTGAGGTAGAACCTGAAGGGTGTTCTCCTTGCTGCACTAGATTTCAACTTGTTGAATAAGAGGTTTGATCTAGTTAGGCAATGTTCACTTGATTGTTTAGGCATAGGAAAATACTTTGTGAGTTTCAATGACTAAATGATAGCACCAAGACCTTACGAGTTCCACAACCAATCCCCAACTCTCTCCTCTTGAACAAATAGTATCTTACTTTAAGTAAATTGTATTATTAATTTAGGAACCAACAAAAACCCAAAAATCCATTATTCTAAACATTAGTGAAAGAAGATAAGACTTAGTATCAAAACCACAGTTCCCTGAGGATGATATAAATTCCCAGAACTTACCGTTCCACTTATTACTTTGGACATGTACACTTGCATGTAAGCGTAGATTTACAGTCTGTTAGTAAGCCATAATGATTGATCTATTGATGTAGGAAGAGCTTATTGTCTAGATCTTGAGGTAGGAACTTAGATGCTCCTTACTAGCTTTAGAAGCTTGATCTTAGACCCTTGTAGTAGGATTACCTAAGAGCTCAGTATGAGTTTCTTCCATGTGGTAGTAACCTAAATTTGAGTGGCCTTTAGGTCACATTCTTAGTTCCTTGTGTAGTACCATTTCAATGCAGTAAAGATTCACTAGTTTGATAATCCTTGGTTAATAAATAGATTTGTGGAAATTAGTAGATTATCAATAAAATGTAAAGTGTCTATCCATAGTATTGAATCATTTTAGTAAAATTTTGGGGTTGGATAAGTTACTCTAAGTGAGATTGTAGAGTCTCAGTCTTATCTTACGAGATTGGATAAGTACAGTCAAACTTAGAGTAATTTTTTTAAGCCTGGGTGTTTCATAATTGGGTAAACTTGGATGCTTAATTTGAGAGAATAAACTTTAACCAGGTCATGCCTCTTATCGTTGTGTGCTTCGATAAGTGCAGTTAAACAAACTAAATATCTCAAGTTATCCTTTTAGAGCACGCTATATGATTGTAATTAAGATATTTATCAGCTTATTTTGAGAGAATAAACTGTAATCGGGTCATACCTCTTATCATTGTGCACTTCGATAAGTGAAGTTATACAAACTAAGTGTAAAATCCCTTTTCTTGGAAATATATTAACTATGTGTATTCAATCCTCTTAGTTGATAATTTTATTGATCTTAATCTAAATAAATCAATAAATTAGACTCAAAAGTCAAAATTCACTTAGGTGAATTCTACACAATGGAGATAAATGGAATCACTACTTGGTATTGAATTGATTTTGAGATTTGTCAATGATTTAAAGCATACTGGCATTGAAACCTTGACATATCTAATACAGAAGTCATGTCAGCATTAGCGGAGCGAATGAGCTCACTTAAGGACTCTGTTAGCGGAGCGTTCGCTCACTTAAGGACTCAGTGGTGTGTCCGTGAGACACCCAGTAAGCATATCATTGGCATATAGTTCTGTGGCATATTCAGATGTATAATTATAAATTCAGTGGTATACAACACAATTTTACATCATTATTTACTCAGATTCAAAGTACATACTATTTTAAATACAATTTCAATTTACAATTTCAATTTATAGTTTCAATTTATAGTTTTAGTTTAGTGTTTTAGTTTGCTTTACTTTCAAAATTATACTATTTTGAGCTTCTATTTGTTTTACTATTTTTCTACAATTTTGTTTAACTATTTAAATGCTAAATAGTAAATAATAGTACCTGTTAGAATAGTTTTTAATGTGTTAGACTTATTGTTTAAAAAGTGCTACTTTTGGGGTCCGGTGATTTGCCAGATCTAGAGCAGTTTGTAGGGTCAGATTAGGAGCCAGTTCGAGAGATCCATGAGGAGTTTGTTGAGCTTTAGAGAACTCTCCATCAGCATTTTTTTCTGCACTAGTTTACTCTTAGTTATACATTTAGATTATTTTCTATGTTTTGATTAAGTATACAGTTGTAATAATTTTGGATGCATTTTTTTTTCTTTTCTGAAATGAATGTTTTATTCAGTTTCTGTGATGAATGTTTATGGATGTATGCTTTAGCTTCCGCACTCTATATTTACTACTACTTATACTTGGTATTATGAAGTGATCAGCATACTAGAAATACTATTATACTTATATATATGTTTAATTTCTCATATTCTACTCATAATCCAATGTATATATTTACCTAATACTTAGGATAAGAACATTACCATTATCTTAAGTATTAGTACTCAACCCTCTTCTCTTGAGGTTGGGTTTCAGCAGTTCCTAAGCTCAGCAAGTTTATTTGGGGAAGTTATGTCTCCTTCCCGAGTAACGCACCATTTGGCCGCCAATTTGTTTTCTCTTGAATAAATTGTGCGTGGCGACGGGACAGGGCTCTACATGTAAGATTGTGGTGGGTTATGCTGTGATGTGCTGTGTTTTGTGTAGGCCTATCTTAGTTATGTATTTTTGTTTTGTTATGAATTATGTTATTTTAGCATATGTATTTTTATAATATTTTATTATACATATGTTGAGCATGTGAAAGGTGACCTTGGAAATAATAATAGGATTTTTCTAGTCTTTTCATATTGCATTATTAGGGTTTGGGGCTGCTATATCATGATCAGTGATATTTGCATCCAAAATTTCGATTTGAGAATTCTTGGTTTTGATGTGGACAACAAAAAACCTCCATTGGTATATATAATCTTTGGGTTTCATGGTGTGTAAAATCATGAAGGGATCAATGTGTGCATAATCTTATTCCAACATATATTTCTTTTATTATTTTTTTTGTTTTCTTGTTGTTCCATCTATTATCATTCATATCCATTTTATTACACCAAAATTCGCTTCCACTTTGGCCACCATACACCCTTCTAACAGAACTTATGCAAAACTTGATAGCTTTTCACTTCACTATCCTAGCCAGCCCAGACAGCCTGGTATGATCATGTATTCATGTAAGTACCTTGATGAACAATGCAAGATTGATAAGCTCGAAACGAAGGCCTGAGCATTCACTTGACTTTGGTTGAAAGAAGATTGTGCCAACGAAGCTAATGGATCAACATAAAGCTTAAACCAAACCCTTAGGCGGTGGAGGGAAGCCACGCGGCGATGAGGATGTCACGTGCCTGCGCTCGGGACACGCGCAGGTTCCAGCCAGAGCGAGCAGAGTAGACAAAAGCTCGACCATTCGATCTATGATCGAACGGCTCGGGAGATCCATCAGAGTTGACGGTAGGAGCGGAAGACAGAAACAACGTATACGATTAAGGAAACGATGGCCATTAGGCTACTTAAATTATAAAATTATTTAATTATTTAAACCAATTTTATTAATTAAAATTAATCAATTAAATGTTTTCTAAAAAATTTCAATAAATGACCCCTAGCTAATTGAGAGGTGAGGACTGCAACGGCGAAGATGGATTTTCATTTAAACGGGTATTTAGTTTTTGTATTTTTTGAGATATTTATAATATATTAAAATATTCATCGAAAATCTAACGACTTCCAAATGCTTCCAAAACATCACCCCTAGCTAATTTGGGGGTGATGAGCACAATGGAGAAGTTGGATTTTCGATTTGAAGTCAATTAAAATAGGTCAAATTCCATGGTTCTTGAAATTCCCAAAATTATGATTTAATTCATTTGACTTCCAATTTGGACTAGGTCTTTGTGGTGAACTTCTTATGACTTAATTAGAGTACTAAAATTACAATCAGGACTTGGTTTAGTTCTGATTGACCTAAGTAACAACCTGGGTTGTTACATAATATCCCTTAAATGATAAAAAACTCTGTAGACAGCCTAAAATATACTTAGACTTAATGTCTAATACAATATTTCTCATTTTTTTGGTTGGGTCCCTAACATGTGAAATCAACATGTCATACTTGGAGTAGTTTGAGGAGCCTACTTTTGAGGAAGTTTAGGAGCTTCTAGAAGAGACGGATGAATAGTAACCGTTGGAGTGCTGATATTTTAGTACTTAAACCATTTCCTTACTATTGGTGAGATAAGGGGACTATTTTATTTGAACATTTAATTCTGGTTTGTAATAATTAAGTCTAGATGTATTTTTCACTTTTTTTTTCTGAGATGAATGTTTACTTAGCTTCTGTGATGAATGATATGGATAAATGTTTAAACTTCTACATTTTGATTACATATTATCTTATACTCAGTATTGTGGTGTGATATTTCTATTATTATTCTTATAAGGCTAAATATACCGCCAATGCATAGGGATAAGATGGGATAAAAATCATAATTATCTTAAGGATTAGCCCTGAAATAAAGTAATCTGAGATAACTCATTCAATCTCAATTGATTCAGCTTAAGTGTTGGGTTGATGATAGGTTAGGGTGGGTTACCTCGAGTTAATGTCTCAAGTTATCCATCAACGATTAACTCAGGGCTTTACAGTTGTAATTAAAAAGAACCATAAGGTGTCAGATAATGAGTGTTCCCATATACCTAATGGTTCGTTCTCCAGAATGATTATGATCACCATTACCAAATGTAAGAATACATCATCCATAATTCATTAAGTTGTATTTCAGAAATGGAAACAAAGGTACTTGGAAAATGACACCTTAGGACTTGAATGAACAGAAAAGTAAATAATTCTTAAAAGTCAAAGTAAATCCTGAAACATGATTTTAACAAATTGTACTTCTTAAGATAAAAAATTATCATTGCGGATCCTATTACTACCTTATATTATTTAATGATTATTGAATGAACGACTATCAAGATGGCAAGTTATATTGCAAAACTGTTAGAGGAGTATCTCCCGTTGGCTTATAGGTGCTCGATAAAATTCTGTACTACCTAATGTTCAGAGGATCTAACCTCACAATCCTTTCTCAAGAGTGGCTAAGTTATATGATCAATGAATTCCATGAGATAGTGTATCCAAATGATTATTGCCTCCAAATCTTGGGTACACTACTTTATGAGAAAGCTGAAGAATGGTGGTCTATAGTATATCGAAGGCTAGTGAGGATGCTCAAAAGAGGATAGTGTTTGATCACCTACAATGAGATTTTTACCACTTTTGTAGCAGAATACTGCATCTAATTATGGCATTTTCCCCCTTATTAAATATGATCTTAAATTGCATTCCATTTTACCCTTCAGTCTACTTATACTATGTAACCCTCAGTTAAAATTATTAATGACGAAAAGCTTATATTCAACCTTTTAAAATGTATGCATTTTTATTATTTAGTTATGAATCTTAAATCTTCATCTATGACTACCCAAATCAAGAATGCCATTTCCTCTAATAGAGAATTAGAAGATGAAAGCTCCTTAGTTGGATTGGTGAAAGTCTTAATTGAAAGTAAGGCTCACTTGGCTCAGGAAACTCAAGGAATCCTCATTACCTAGTAGCCTTATTTGCCTCTCAATTCTCAACAGATGGCATTCTCCATAGCTTCCTTAGATTGAGAATACCTACATCTAATGGGGCCCTAAACCCTATGGACACTATTAATTGGTTGAAGCTGGTGGAAAAAAATTTAATAAGTATCAAGTGTCTAAACTTGGAAGCCATTTGTTTGACCGCTCACTCATTCCACTATGAAGTAGAGTATTGGTGGGAAAATGAGTGCAACACTAAATTTGCCAAGTTCGAAATAGAAGACATTCCATGGGAATCATTCCTTGAAACTTTCAAGGAAGCATTCATCCCTCAATCAGCATAGACTATGCTAAAGGATAAACTACTCTAGTTCGCGCAAGGAGGAAAGTTATTCTCTGAATATGAGATAGAATTATCAAGATTATGAAGATCCACTCTATATTTGGTTAGGTCAGAAGTTACTATGTGAAACTTGTCTATGAAAGGATTTTGAGACTCCATTAAAGGACATATAGTGTCTTGCCATTTCAAACACTTCGTTGAACTTATGGAAGTTGACTGCATTTAAGAGAACTTCCAATTCCAAATGGATAAAAAGAGACAGACGCATTTCATTACTACTAAAAAGGAAGCCTTCAAGCACTCAATAACCACCCATGAAGGTATATCATCTCGAGGCCGAGCAACCACCTCTAGCTACTTTAGAATGCAACCCCCCCTATAGCAAATGTTGCCATCAGGGGGAATGTTTGTTACACTTGTAGCAGACAGGTCCACCAATACTATGGATTTAAATTTGAGAAGAAATATTAATGGAGCTATCTTCACACACTTCAAAAGAGACCAAGTCTTTCGTACTCAACCCCTAAATAGTAGAACTCCTGCACTTGCAGTCATGCTACATACGTTCTTCTCCTGTTCCAGCACCAAGGAAAGTTCATGCCCCTGCTCATACACAAAATCATCAGTGTTGAGTGAATCTGAATTGCTAACCCTTAGCTCCTCCTGCTAGAGTAAATATGCTCCTCAAGCTACTGCCCCAGAAGATAACGAAGGTGTTTTGGGTATGTTTTAATCTTAGATTGCTTATACTTCCAATTATTTCTTCTGGTTATTGCAAATAAACTTTTGTAATCATATGTTATGCACCATAGAAATTAATAACAAAACATGTATTGTTTTATTTGATACTGGAGCAAATCACTCATCCGTATATGAAAACTGGGCAAAATCATAAGCTGCCCTACTATCAATTAGCTAAATTTTAAGCATAGAGCTACCATTTGGAGCCCATATGCAATCTCATCAATTATGTGACTTAGTCTACCCATCAATGAACAAAACTTCGAACTTAAGCTAATCATGCTACCAATAGAAAATTTCAATGTGATACTAGAGATGAATTCACTAAGAAAGCATGATGCTACTATAAACTTTTAGAAAAAGAAGATCACACTTGGCAATGGGAGTAAAGAAAAGTCATTTATTAGAAAACTTAGCAATCAAGCTTCTTTGATTAATGTTCTGTAGGCAGAAAAGATATTCAGAAAAGGGTGCGATGCTTACTAAGTAACTATGTTGGGAGAAAATAAAGAAGATGGCTTGAACTCATTAGTGATTACAACCTTAGCATTCAGTATCATCCAGAGAAAGCGAATGTTGTAGTAGATGATTATAGTCATCGTGCTTTTCTATGATCGATGATTGCTGAAAGCCCATTAGTAGATGAATTTTTTAAGCTTAGTATAGAACCTTTGCACGGTGAAATGCTGAATTTGTTATAAAAATGTGTTTAGTTGAACCAACCTTTCTCAATGATGTCTCCATTTCACAAACAAAGGATGAAAACTACCTAAAATTCAAAGCCAAATTTGAAAGTGGTCATCACATCGACCTACAATTGAAAGAAAATACTATCTACCAATAGATTCGATTGTGGATTTCTAAATCTATGTACCAATAAATTCTTATTGAAGGCCAAAACTTCAATTATAGAATTCACCATTGTAGTACATAGATATATCAGGATTTGAAGCAATCTTTCTGGTGGCCAGGAATAAAGAAGAATATGGCTAAATTTGTAGCAAAGTGTCATGAATTTAATCTGGTTAAGGCCGAACATCAAAGAACTGGAGGATTATTACATCCACTAGAAATCACATAATAGAATAGTTCAATATATTTATATATTTCATAATGGGATTACCTAAAGCAAGATCTGGATCAGATGTGATATGGGTTATAGTCAACCGATAGACAAAGTTAGCTCACTTTATTTAGATCTAACAAATCAATTCAATGGAGAAATTAACAAAGATATACATCAAGGAAATCGCCATACTCTACGGGATTTCAAAGTAAATCATATCGGATCGAGCTAATTCACATCTAAGTTCTGTCAAGCTGTGAACCAAGATCTGAAACAAAATTATAACAATAAAGCCAGATAATGAAATTGGAGATAGAGTAATACTGAATCAGATCAAGTGTACATGAAAGTAAAGCAACTGAAATAAACTGTAAATTGAATAAAACATGAGAAATAAACTTTAGTGTATGCCAATGTATATACATCTAAATATGCCATTGAATATGCCATAAGTAAGCATGACCTTGATGCCACATAGCATCCCACATTTCCTATGTATGCTCCAAATTGCACTCCTAACAAATCCTATCTGCTAATGATATGTTATGCTTATGCAATTCATGTTATGCCAAGAGTTCAACTAAAAGTAAATAATAAGTAATCAAAATAAGAAAACAGAAAGATGTATCCCTTTTTGTTATCTAACATATTACTTCTAACATACACATTTAGGTGCCACACTTATACAGAAATCTAAATCATAAGAGTTATATAATTTAGATCCTAATTATGCTTGAATCAACATATTTCATGATTATACAATAAAATTAACATAATTCATCATATGTTAAAAGTATATACATACAATTAGTATGTCCTAAAAGTGGTGTAATTAGACACTTAGGTTATTTAACTGTAGTTATCCCCTGATAGGGATAGGAGACATATATACTTTCATAATTTATTATCTCAAACTATGGTGTCCAAGACTTAACTTATAATGAACTTATGGATTAGGATGTTCATCTTGAATTGAACTGTATGTATCTATTTACCTAAGATAAGACTAAAACCATATAGTTCCTTACAAAGAAAATCAACCAATTCCTTAACTAACTATAATCAGAGTTTGATTAAAGATATGTGATGTATTCTCATATGATAGTTCTAATATTATCATTGGGTTTAATTCTAAACAAACTATTTAATCCAAGGATTTTCAAAGCTACAGGAGATATACTCAAATGTAATTAGTTCCAACATAAAGCTCTAAGTAATCTACATCTAAGTCTTTCAATTTGTACTTACTACAATAACAATGTATGTTCAATCTAACTTTTATTATGTTGTTACTGCCACAAAAATATGGGGTCAATCTTTATAGTTCACATGAAAATTCTAGGATTTTACTTCAAAATATTACAAATAATGAATCTTACCTCAATAGCTTAGCTTGATTAAAGTTCCACTAATCATATTATTTAACCTTGCCTTTGGAGCTACTCCCAAGGTTTTGAATCATTCTACTAATAAATGCAAGTTGAAACAATAATCAAGATAGATCTTATGTAGGAGTACATGCAATTCATGTTTATGAAATGGAGTTGGGAGACAAAATCAAGAATGCAAAATTCATCTTATCTTATTTCTAAGAGTTTACATTTAATTCCATGAAATGAATCATTAAGGCTAGAATTTGGTTGTTTAATCAATCAACATCTTTTATTAAATGATTAAGTAACATTGAGCATGTCAATTCCTTAATTTAGGAGAAATTATCAAAATACAAGGATTTAAATTCTAATCATATTAATCCTCTTTAAGACCTAATAGTCTATCATGTAGAATTAAGTTCAAGAGCAAACCAAATGGTTTTAAATCATTCCTTACTATCTATTGAAGGTAAAATCAATAATCGAGCCTAATTTGGTTAAGCAAAATGATTATTATTAGCTATTTATGGGTTTGAGCTAATTAAGAATAATTAAAAATTAAACATATCTAAACTAAAATTTGAAGTTACCACTGGGTTCCTTGTTATCTAATGATTCCACAAATACCAAGAATGCTAAAATAATATTATAATTTAGATCAATATTCACTAATCAAGGTTTTAGGTTATTAGTGAATAATTTGTAGAATTAATCATAGAATAATAAACCTAAATGTACAATTAAGTTCTAATTTGCATAATAAATAAATAGGGACCCTAAACATGAAATTTGGATGAGTATACATCTTAATTCACTAAGTATACTTTTGGATAATTAAGACAAAATTAATAAGTCCATTCACAAAAACTAAATCATTATTGCAGTTTATTAATCTACATATTTTTCTAATCAAAATGGTATATAAGATTATATATTTTAGATGCATATTGAATGAAATAATTGAAACCCTAATTTAAATGCATTTTCATAAGTTAATAGTTTATATTATGCAAAAATAAATTTACATAATTCCATTTTCCATTTCGAGCTCTGTCAGGTCAATTGGGACCCGACGCGTTGGCACTAAATGGGATAATGCGGGTTGGTCACGACCTGATTACTCGGTAATGTTGAACAGCATGGGTCATGGGTTGGCCCGACCCGACACTGTTCATCTTCGCCTCAGTGGAGATCTCAACCTCAAGGAGGTTAGGGTTAAAGTTTTATTCCAATTTGCAGGTGCTCCGACCATGCCACAGCCCAAATTTGACCGCCACACAGTCATTGGACAGAGGCACAACAAATGCACGAAGAAGCCCTTTGAGGCGCTGCCTGGATCACCAAAACCTAAATCCACTAAATCTCTACTTAGGGTTTACTGTGGGGAGCTAATTCTCCCCATAGGAGTGACTGCATGGCTTCAACTTTCTATTGAAACTATTAGTGTTTCAAGACAAAGCAAAGCCCCAAGATAACCGGTTTGAGGTTGGCCAGACTGACGGAAGTTTCCTAAATTTAACGTCTGACAGTTGTCTTCTTCATTTCTTGAGCTGTGAAATTATGGGCCATATAATTTCGTGCTCTATGTTCTTTTCTCCTGAATAATTAATTAACTGTATTAATTGCAAAAGATTATTTAGTTTGCTAATTTTTATTTCCTTAACAATTTCATTAATACATGTCCAAAATATACAATGTTATGTACAGTTTCGATTATAAAAATGCATAGATCATTAATACGATAGTTGATTTCTGTTTTGCTGAATATTTTCATTTAGCACTATTTTAGGCTAATTAATTAATTCAAATTTAACTTAAAAATAATATATGACAACTTGAGCATTTAATGTCCAAATTTGATAATCAAATAGTCCATTTCAATCACAAAAATGTGTAGGACAATAATATAAAGTTAGATTTAGGTTTTGAACCCTAAATTTTATAATGATATTTTAATCCTAATTAGGAGACCTCTAAAACCCTAATTTCCCAAAGTTGTCCAAAATTGACCTAGTTAATATCATTTTTCTCCTTATGCTATAAGGATTTCACATTTACGTATATCATTTCATTTGGATAATAATTAGAGATTTTAAATATTTTGCTCATCAAATTAGGTAATTTTGTAATTTCATATTTTTCATTCATGCTTGTTTTAGGTATTTAAACCCTAGGACATCAAATATATCTCACTTTACTACTTCACATATAATTTCAATTGTATGTTTGAGACATGAATTTTCATAATTTGATGATTAGAACACTTGGCAATTTACTTGAATAAATCTTCATCATTAGTAAAATTGCCATAGGATTGATTCAAAAAATATGAATTGCTTGTGATCCTTAGAACTGAATCATACTTCCAATTAATGTTGATAACATTTACGTATCTGTAATTACAATGCTATGAATTTATTAAGATTAGTTCCTAGGGCCTTTCTAAATCAAATGCTTCTTTATTGATTTTATCTTATGGAATTTAGGAACTTAGCTTGTATGATTTGCCAACAAAATCATAGCTAACCTATCCCATAATTATAAATTACAATTAGCATACTTTCTTATTATGTTATAATTCTATTTGAGCTAATATCATATAACTTAATTTAAGCTTAGTGATAGTTCCTTAGTTTATAAATCTTACATTAAATCTTTTAGTAAATTGACAATTACATTACTAGTAGTATACTAAATCTTACTAAGTAATCTTAATAAGACTAGTGCCCAACCATTTAATTGGAATATTAGCACATATCTCCCTTAGTCTTTAATCTTCCATTTTAGTTCTCTAATGATTAAATTAGAAGAACCTTAGTTTCCTAACATAATTAGGATAAGCTTATATACTTCATTTAACCGATAATCTAGAATAAACTATTACTTGTAGATGATAGGCTCTCTTTCCTTACATTTAGATATTCCATACCAAATGATTCTAATTAAGTTAGTGATTAATTTGATTGAAATTTTTTTGATTTATAAACTAATTAGATGAAGCTAAAAGATTAATATTAATAAGTTAATTGGGAGCTTAATTAGCTCTAATCATTAAGTAGATCATTGAAATAATATAACTTTGGATATCACATAGTTTATAATTATTTAAATTTCCCTGAATGCTTGCTTAGCTTTGAGCAAATTCCCTTAAACATACATATAAGATATTGTGCATAAATAAAATTTTGATAATAAAACTATAGGAGTTTATATAATGGTGGATAGCCTAGGGCAGGCTAAAGAGGGGATATAAGGTGTAACAACCCAAGTTGTTACCCAATCTAAGTAAGGCTAATCTAAGTTTTAATCTCAGTGTTAGTACTCTAAGAAGGTCATTAGGAGTCTTCCACCAAAACCTAGTCCCAATCAGGAGTCAAATTGATCAAATCCTAATTCTTGAAAAACCCAGAAACCCTAGAAATTGACCTATATAAATTGACCTCTGATTAAAAATTGGAATTCGACATTGTGCTCATCGCCCCCAAATTAGCTAGGGGTGATATTTTGGTGTCAATCAGAAGTCGCCAAAATTTTGACGAATATTTTAATAATATTTAAATACCCCAAAAATTATGAAATTACAATACTCGTTGAATTAAAAATTCGACCTCGTCGTTGCATTCCTCACCCCTCAGTTGGCTAGGGGTGAATATTTGGGATTTTTCTAAAGTCATTTTATTAATTAGAATAAATTAATTAAAATAGAATTTTTAAATTAATCAAATATTTAATATTAAGGCTTAATGGGTCAGATCTGCCGTTCTTAACGAGTCGGATTCACCCCGTTATTGGATACGGATCCGCGACATAGCGGGTCAAGACCCGATCAGATCCGGATCTGATATCCAGATCTATTTCGATTCAATCCGTCAGATCGAATCAAATCCGACAGTCCCGGCCCTTCGTCTCCATCGCTGGGATCGTCGTTCGTCACGCATCGTCCGCCGCAGTCCTGCCCAACGGGAACCTCCGCAGCCTCAGCAACTCAGTCTTGAGGCCATTAAGGGCCTCAGGAGCCCTTAATTGAAATCACTTTTGCTCGATTGGAATCTTGGAGGAAGATCGATTCCTCTGCTTCCCATAGCCGTTCGTCAGGTACCTTTCCAATCCCTATACTGTTTCATGCAATTGTTAATCCATTGTTACGCATGCTTATTTTAGAAGTCAGATTAGGATTTAAGAGGGATCGATCGAACAATTATCGGTTCGATCATCCCAATTTCAACAAAAATTAAACAGTACTTACCATTAGTATCCTCGCCCTCGCCTCGTTCCATAGGTAGTAGCCTAGGGTTAGCATTTGCCGGCGAGCCATGCCACCTTAGGTGGTGGTGCAACTGCCATCGGCTAGCCCTCGCCGTCGCCGACCCGTGGCCGTGCGGGCCGACCATCAGTGGTGCCAGGAGGTTGGCCGATTCCAGTGCCCTAACGGCCTCGTCATGGTACGCTGCGGTATGTAGAGAAGCTAGGTCAGGCCGGGTCGACCCGGGCCCGACCCAAAACCTGTTCGGGTCTGCGTCTGTGACCTGTGGGACTCGCGTAACCAGCAGGCGCGCGCGGATTCGTTTGCGTGTCAAGCATGGGTCCCGCCTTTATTTTCGCGAGCATCCCTTGGGCCCGCTGCACAGTCCCGTGTCCAGTCACAGCCAGCCATGTGGCAGGGTGGGCCCTGCAGAGGTCAAACCCCACATAATTTATAAATTTATATATATATATATTTATTTATTTATTTACTGACAATAGATAAATTAGATTATTAGTAAAATCTGATTAATTTATAATTAAATAATATAAATCAGTAAGTTTGATTTAATTAATTTAGTTTAGGATAATAAAAACAATTCAATTAGTATAAACAATAATATAATTAATTTTAAATAAATCAAATAATATGATTAAGACTAATATGTAATTATCAAAACATATAAAAATGATAGATTATGAGGAAATCAAATTAAATTATTAGTACAGTATAATAATACCACAATTAAATATGAGTTATAATTAATTAGCATTAATCAATTTATTTAATAGTACATAATTAGTTTAATTAGTTAATTAATTAGTTAGCTAACTATCAGGATTAATAATAACTTAAAATTAATTAAAAAGTAAATTAAATACTTGATTTAGTTTAATGTTTACACAGTGAACATTTGATTTAAATGAACAGTATTTAAATAATTAAAATTAATTGATTTACATAAATAAAATTTTAAAGTCTCATAACTTTAAAAATATTAATCCAAACATATCAAATATAGGTCTCATTTTACTCAGAAAAATAAAAGAGATCAAATGGCGTAATTCAAAAATTCAATTCAGGTAATATTTAACATAGTAACATTTTAGGTCATAAGCATACCCCATAACATTAAACCTAGTTATCTAAACATAATCAATATGGGTCTTAAGGTGATCAGGAGAATAATCTCATCACTGTAGCAGTATTAGTTATCATATTTGGAGCTTAGTTTGTAAAGTGATATTTAGGATCCTCACCCAAAAATGATCAAAATGCCCTTGGTTTTCAATTGACCATAACTTGGTCAATTCAACCCCAAATCAAAAAATTTGAAGTGCTAAGTAGCTTAGAATTTTAGTACCAACAGTAATCTAAGGTAATATTTAAGTTCTGAATCCTAAAAAATCAGAAATAATAAAAATACTCCTAACTCTAGTTAGGCCATAACTCAACCAATTAAAGTCCAAACTGGGTCTACTCTTAGTTAAAGTACTCAGTGTATTATAGGAAAGCTATAGACATTGAGTTTGTTTAATTTAGACCTCAAATGGAAAAGTTTGGTTTTTGCCCATTTGACCCTTAGAAATTTACCGAATTGCCCTTGAATTTTAGAACCTCTATAACTAATTCATTAGACTTCAGAATTTAGTATTTTTAGACTCTATGGAATCCTTAAATAGTAACCAATAGTAAATTGAATAAGAATTTAGATTCCATTAAGTGTAAATTACTAAATTACCCCTTAGGTTAAAATCCTTAGTTTGGACCTATAGAACTTGTTTCTTATCCAAATTGAGTGTACTTACTATCAATTTTCATGTTAGATAGTAAGGAATCATTTGCAATAAGAAATTTTAATTTAGATCCCTAAATAAAAAAGTAGCTTTTTGAACCCTTAAGTAGGGGCAAAAGGTCATTTTACCCAAAGTTTAGGTTAAGTGCCCTTAACCCCTAATTTATCTTGTAAATTACTAAAATAAATAAGGAAACTGTATTAAGATCATTTAAGTAAATAAAATTAGCTTTTCAATAAATTTAGTTAAATTCTCTAAAAAAAAAAATTATAAGCCTTTCCTTAGGATCTTACCCTTCACATTAGGGCTATTCTTAAGAATATGACTAGATCATAGGTTAGATTTCATTCATTAAATAATGGGGTTATTCAATGAATGAATCCTTGATTTTATTAGTTTCTAGATTTTACAACTTAATTTTTTGATTATTTTGTCTTTTAACCTTAGACTTTAGGATAGCAGAATCATCTATTGAACTTGACTTTGCTTAAATAGGATTTTCCCTAACTTGTAGTTCACTCTTGGTATAACCCTAGATTTCTTAGATTATACCTTTGGATTATATAATTAAGCCCAAGCTCATGGTGCCTAATCCATAATCTCTTGCTTAGTCGATCTTGATCAGATTTTACTTAAAATGTCTAAATTCATCAAACTAGGACATTGTGACTTATTACTTAATCTATAGTCGCACTTGATTGAATTAGATTAGAATATAATCAGTTCTAATCCTTTTAACTTATAAGGATGCACTTCTAAGTTACACTCGATTGTAGGAATTGGAGATCCTGAACTTGTGTAATTTTGAATAGATAGAATGGTTTAATTAGAAAGCAAATGATATCACCATATTTTAGTAGAGTTCCTTGCTTACTACTTGATTTTATGCTATGCATTCCTTGAAATGTGTGCTTAAATCCTTGGACATATCATACAAAAATATTGTTGCATGAAAATGAAAACTTATAATATTTAGGATAACTTTGCATTTTGGTTCAATTATTGGTTGATTTTACGTAATAGTACCCTAATGGGCAAGGGGAAGGTGAGATAAAGATTACTTAACTTCACTCATTGAGGAGTGTGTAGTTAAGTTTGGAACCTAATTAGTTTTGCAAATGTGCTTGACTCCTTAGCTACTTCTGAAATTATCTACAGATATAAAGTAAATAATTAAAATATGAATTGCATATATTAATACTGCCTCTCAGTTCAGTTATATATATATATACATATTTTCTGCTTATGCCTCCTTATTGATGCTAGGAGAAAATTATATATATATATATATATATATATATATATATTTGTATATTTCTATTTATGCCTTCTTGTTGACACTAGGAGAAATATAATTATCTGCCTATGCCTCCTTGTTGACGCTTGATGCTAGGAGAAAATTATATATATATATATATATATATATATATATATATTTCCTATGCCTCTTTGTTGACGCTAGAAGAAAATTATATATATATATATATATATATATATATATATATATGTATATATATATTTGTATAATTCTGCATATGCCTCCTTAATGATGCTATGAGAATTATAATTTTGTCGCCTTAGCCTCCTTGTTGACGCTAAGAATCCTTTTGATTTCAGCGGGCTAGATTTAGCCCTCTTCTGTATGGCAGTTGATACACAATTGTTTTACTTACATTACTTTCTAATTTCAGTTATATGTTTCAATTTACTTTACTTCAGTCAGCTGTTCCACTTGCTTTACTTATATATTATAAGATGCTAGATCTTTTACTGCTTACTTATGTGTACCATAGTTGGATTGATTCTTTTTAATTTGCATATGTCATATGATTATTATCATGTTTAGGATGTAGTCTTTCTTTTTAGCATTTTGCTTACTTATTTATACATGTTTGCCTAGCCTTATTTTAGCTTACTTTTGAGGTGTATCTTTTGCCTCAATTCTTGTTTAGTTATAAATACTTAATTTATAACTTACCACTTTTTCATTTGATGCTAGTTGCTCCTAGTTTATTTTCTACTACTTTAATGTTCAGGAAAAATGGTGATATTAATAAATGTATAACAAATTTTCAGCCAAAAATATACTTAGACAATTTGTCTAATAAGAACTTTCTTTTATTGGCTGGGGCCCTAGCATTGTGAAACCGACAATGTCAGAATTTGAGCAGCTTGAAGATCTCATTCCTATGGAGGAGTCTTATCTAGAGGAGGTGCAACTGATTGGAGCTGAAGACCTTTAGTTCTTTTATTATTTGTGAGGATGAGAGTTGCTTTTACTTCATTTATAACTTTAAGAAAATTTTTGTAATAATACAGGTACCCTTGTGATTGTATTCACTTTCTGTATTGCTATTTTTGAGTACTTTACTTTTTGTCTCTCATTTGATGTATGGTGAAATAGATGTACTATTTATTTTATATGCTTCCACACTCTGTACTTATATTAATTTAGTGACTGGTAGTATGTATTCATTCTGTGCACTACCTTCCCTTATTAGTAGATTATGGATCTTATCTAATCCAATAATAAGTGAGGGATTTGCCAGTGTGGCACACCACCCTATAAGTCTAATCTTGTGGGTTAGGAGGTGGGGCACCACAGTTGGTATTAGAGAATTCTATAAGGTGTCAGACTGGAATATGTATTCCATTCTACCAAATGGATTGTTCTTCTGCCAATCAGTCACTAACTGGATACTAAAATTACATCCAAGGAACCATAATCATGAGCTCAGAATAGTAAGAGTATAAAAATAAAAATGCATTTACAAGTAAGATAAATTACTCAACCTAACCAAACTAATCACTTAATCTGGATACCTAGGGATATTACTACTCGATCATGTCAATGTTCAACTACTTTCAGCATTTTAAGGAAAGATAGGAGTTCGATGTATACCTGGTAAAGCGATACAGGAGAGAAGTTCAAGGAGTATCCCCGGTGGGAGCTAGAGTGATAGAGATGATGCTGGATCTCGCCATCTATAGGGGATTAGATTTCCCCATCTTAGCTAGGGAATGGTTACGTAGGGTAACCAAGATGTTTGACAATCTGGGATACTTAAATCATATTTGACTCGGCCTTGTTGACATACTACTCCATGACTATGCCAAGGAGTGGTGGGCACACAAGGTATGGGTTTTTGAGCATGGATCTACTCGCCTACGTTGGGAGATGACTTATGCCGACTTCTGCTATGCCTTCATCGAGGAATATATAGCATAGGCCCTATGTTTTTGCTTATTATTTCTCCCTATCTTATTTATGATGTACTCTTGTTTTTATTCTGATTAATAAAAGAGATAAAATGTTGCAATCTCCTACTTTTTGGTTTTCTAAGAATGTTTTGTCTTTAAATTCAGACCCTTGCAAGAAACAATGAATCCAGGCCAAAGCACTTTCCCATCTGCATTTGGCAGCTTCTCCTCCAAAGTAAATGCACTGCTTGAAGCAGTCAAATTGATGGTGGATTCCAACCAAAAGCAAGCCGAACAAATCATAGACTCTCAGGCCAAACAGGTTGAGAGGATGGAACAACTACTAATAGCCTAGATAAACCAAAATCGCACTACATCTGAAGTAGTCCTTGCACTGTACTACTCCTACTAGCACCATGTGTAGTCCGCAGATGGACTGTTACACAATTTCCTTCATTTGAGACCCCCTACCTTTAATGGGAGCCTCTCCGCAATCGACACTGCCAGCTGGATTAAGATGGTGGAGAAAATCTCACCATTATTAAATGTTCAGATTCGGAGGTGATTCATCTTACCACCTGCCTCCTTCAGGACAATGCCGAGTATTGGTGGGACACCACCCGCAGCACTCTATTCACTAATATAGAGCTGGAGGATACCACATGGGATGAGTGCATTGAAGCGTTCAAAGCCCGGTACATCCATTTGTTTGCTAAACACAACTTGAGGGACACATTCTTAAAGCTGCAGGGGGGCAACCGTTCTGTGTCTGCATACAAAGTTGAGTTCCGACGCATTACAAGGTTCTCTACCACTCTTGTTCCCACAAAATCGGAGCGCTGTCATAGATTCCAAAGTGGCATGCGGCTTTCTATCAGAAGCCAAGTTGTTCCTCTTCGTTTATCAGACTTTGCCGAGCTCCTGGAGTTTGCCAAGGTGGTGGAGCAGGACCAAGCAATGGAGGGACCCAAAAAAAGTCTTGGGTCAACTTCTACCTAATAGGAACCTCCTAAGTGAGCTAGGGCATATCAGCTCAAAGCTAAATCCACCTCCACCGATCAGTTCAAGGGTTGTACCAAGCCACAACCATATGGTCGATGCTACCACGAGCAACGTGTCTGCTTTATGTGTGGAAGGCCAGGCGACGAGTTCACTCAATGCCACATGACGAAAACTGTCGATGGTGATCCGATTGATCACTCTAAGCACTGATAAGTCTTTGACCTATTCCAAAAACCCGTAATGACTCGTCCGGCACTACCTCCTTTTACAGCTCTAAGGTGTGAGACAACCATTGTCCCTTGCCCAAATGCTCCAAGGCCATCCCCACTGCAGCCTTACATCAATAGGCCTGCCGGCCCTGCTCGTATATATACCCTCACTGCAATTGAGGCTGCTGAGAATAATCACGGGGTGTCAGGTACACTCTTTTGAACCCTATTATTTTTACAATTACTACTTTCTTAATGTAGTTAGTAATTATTGCATCTGTAAATATGTTCAATTTGTGTAAATAACAAATCTTGCAATATACTATTCGATACTGGAGCTAGTCATTCCTTTGTGTCAGAAAATTGGGCAAACTCACTCAACCCACCCCTATATTGCCTAGCCAATCCTTTAAGCATAGGGTTACCTTTTGGGGTCAAAATGCCAGCTCGCCAATTCTGTAAAATACCAATTCCCATTGAGAATGAAGAATTTGAAGCCAAGCTAGTAGTCCTCCCTATAGCTAACTTCAATATGATATTAGGCATGAATTTGTTGAGCCAACATAACACCACTATCAATTGCATGAAGAAGAAAATCACCTTAGGTAGTGGTGGTCAGGCCAAATCCTTCATCAGTAACCTTAGTACCCGAGCTTCATTAATTAATGCTATAAAAGCAAAAAAGGCTAGTCAAGAAGGGTTGCGACGCCTTCCTAGTGACAATACTAGGTGAAAAGAAGGTAACATTCCCATAACCAAAAATCCTATTGTTTGTAAATTTCCTGATGTCTTCCCTAAAGACCTACCCGATCTTCCACCCACTCGGGGAGTGGAGTTTGCAATAGACATAATTCCTAGAACTCAACCCATATCTAAAGCCCCTTACCGTATGAAGCCCAAGGAATTGTAGGAGTTGAATAAGCAGTTGGAGGAACTGCTATAAAAGGGTCTCATTAGACCAAGCTTGTATCCTTGGGAAGCACTGGTACTATTTGTAAAAAATAAATACGGTTCGATATGTATGTGTATCAACTACCATGAGCTGAATAAAGTCACAATTAAGAACAAGTATCAGTTGCCTTGCATGGATGACTTATTTGATCAGCTATCAAGAGCCTAGGAATTCTCAAAGATTGATCTGCAATATGGCTATCATCAACTACAAGTCAAGGACTCAGATATCAAGAAGACAGCATTTAGAACTTGATATGGACACTACGAATTCTTAGTAATGTCATTTGGGTTGACGAATGCACCTTCAATATTCATGGATCTAATGCTGCCATCCTCAAACCCTACCTCAACAAATTCGTTATCGTCTTCATCGACAACATTAAGATCTAATCCAAGAATAAAATGGAGCGCAAAGAGCACTTAAGAAGAGTGCTAGAAGAACTGCATGACCATGAACTTTATGCTAAGTATTCCAAATGTGAATTCTGTCTCGATTCAGTAGCTTTTCTGGGGCATGTTGTAGATGCCCAGGGTATTAGAGTCGATCAGAATAAGGTCAGTGCTATCCAGGAATTGGTTCAACCCAAGTCAGTAACCGACAACAGAAGCTTCTTGGGCTTAGCTGGTTACTATAGGAAGTTTTTGAAGGGCTTCTCCCAGATAGCCTCTCCACTAACTAAGCTAACCCAGAAGGTTGTACCCTTTGAATGGTCCCCAGCATGTGAAGAAGAATTCCAAGCATTGAAAAATGCATTATCCACTGCTCTAGTTCTAGTTCTTCCTAAAGAAGATGTGAACTATCAAGTCTACACTGATGCCTCTAGCATAGGTTTGGGAGTCGTGTTAATATAGGAAGGTAAGGTCATAGCCTACACTTCCAGACAACTGAAGACTCATGAGAGGAATTCAGCTGTTCATGATCTTGAATTAGCCGCTATAGTATTCGCTTTAAGGATCTAGTGTCACTATTTATATGGAATTCAGTGCTCCATATTTATAGATCACCAAAGTCTCAAGTACATATTCACCCAGAGAGAATTGAAATGTAGACAAGGGAGATTGTTGGAGTTGATCAGCGACTACGACCTTGATATTTAATATTATTCTAAAAAGGTGAATGTTGTAGCTGATGCGCTTAGTCGTCATGCTACTCTTAATGCCCTTATTTCTGAAATTCTTAGTCGTCATGCTACACTTAATGCCCTTTTTTTTGAAAGTCCACTAGAGGAAGAATTCCATAAAATGGATATCAATTTAGCGCGTGGTGACCAACTGAATACAATGATCTCAATGATTAATGTGGAGCCCACATTCCACAGGGACATGTCTATTACCCAGACTAAAGATGATGAGTATATGAGTTTTAAACAAGCCATCGAGAGTGGTCGTCGTATTGACCTTTGATTCTATAAAGGTGTTATTTATCAAGGGGATCGTCTATGGATTCCTAAGTGCATGCATCAGGAAGTTCTAATTGAAGGCCATTACTCCGGATATCAAATACATCCAGGAAGCTCAAAGATGTACCAGGACCTGAGACAATCCTTCTAGTGGCTAGGAATGAAGAAAAGTGTAACTGAGTTTGTTAAAAAGTGCCATGCTTGCAGTTTAGTCAAGGCAGAACATCAAAGACCCGGTGGTCTGCTTCATTCGCTTGAGATTTTTGAATGGAAATGGCTAGATATATCTATAGACCTTGATATGGGTTTGCCCCGTGCAAGATCTATGGCTGATGCTATTTGGGTCATAGTTGACCGTTTGACCAAGTCTGCTCATTTCATCCCTATTCGATAAACAGACTCAGTCGAGAAACTCGCAAAGCTTTATATCAAAGAGATAATTAGGTTGCATAAAATCCTCAAATCAAATGTATCTGATAGAGACAGTAGATTTACCTCAATGTTTTGGCAGGCAGTACATCAGGACCTGGGGACAACCCAAGAAATGAGTACATCTTTTCATCCACAAACGGATGGACAGATAGAGTGAGCAAATCAGGTTCTTGAAGATCTACATAGACTATGTATCCTTGATTTTACTAGATCTTGGGAAGATCACCTCCCACTGGTAAAGTTTGCTTATAACAACACCTTTCAAGCCAGCATAAAGATGGCTCCATATGAAGCCTATATATTAGAAAATGTAGCACTCTGTTGGCTTGGTCAGAAATAGGTAGTGTTCAGTTGTACGGATCTGAATTAGTAGAAGAAACAAACAAGAAGGTTTAGTTGGTTTAACTACGAATTCGTGCAGCCCAAGACCATCAGAGTAAATACCACAATATTCATCACCGTCCTCTAGGATTTAAGGTTGGAGATTTCACTTACTTGAAGTTCAGTCCAATGAAAGGAGTCTTTAGATTGGCATAGCAGGAAAACTTAGCCCACGTTATGTTGGTCCATTTGAGGTAGCAGCTAGAGTAGGTCTTCTGCCAATAGACTAAATCTTCCAGATGACTTTGCAGCAGTTCACAATGTATTCTATGTATCGTCCTTAAGAAAGTGCCTCAAATATCCATCTCACCTAGTGCAGTTCCCAGAAATTCAAATCCAGCCCAATTTGTCATATGCTAAGGAACAAATTCAAATCTTGGCCCGAAATCGCAAGCAGCTTAGGAATCGTGCTATCAAAATAAGAATCATTCTCAGAATGAGGTGTGGCGCCCTGCTCCTTAAGTCCACAATCATTAGACTAAGGAATGAAATTTCACTATGGCAAACCCTCACTTATCATTGGATTAGGTAAGATCCACAATCCACTACTAAGGGAAGGGCATGCACATAATAAATAAAAGAATCAGCTACTAATTCTAACATATATACAAAGTGCAGAAGTAATATGAAGTAAAGATTACATCCATTCACCATACATTGAGTAAAAAACATTAATATAGCTCAGCAAATAATAATATGCAGAAAGTAAACACAGTCATGAGTGTATTATTACATTATTTAATTAAAGTTTAAGAGACTAAAAATGATAATATCACTTATCCTCATAATGAAGAAAAAGGCAACCAGAGGTCTTCTGCACCAGGCTACTGCACCTCCTCTAAATAAGGCTCTTCCTTAGGCACTGGCTCCTCAAATTGAACAAGGTCTAACAGTGTCGATTTCACAATTCCAGGGCCCCAGCCAATAAAAGAAAAATCTTATTAGATAAATTATCTAAATACATTTTAGGCAGAATATTTATTAAATATTTATTAATACCACCATTTTACTCTATATAAAATAAAACATCTATCTGGCATAGGAGCAGGTATGAATACAAGGGAAATAAGATAAGTTATAAATATAACATTTATAACTTAACAATAAGTGAGGTGAAAGCACGCCTCAAGCAACTAAATAAGGAATATGCATACATATATAATACAGTAAGTGAAAGTACTAAAAGAAAAATCTAATCCTATACATGCTGATGATCATACGACATATGCTGCTTAAAACAGAAATCTAAAAATGGTACATATAATAAGCAGTAAAGTCTAGCATCCTATATAAATATGCATCTACTCAAGTAAGCAGGTAATATAGGCAAAATACAGCTAACTGAAATAAAATGTTTCAACAACATAGAAAATAGTAAGCTGAACTAAGGAGAACGTATAACTACCATATCAGAAAGAATTGGTCAATCCGGCCCAAAATATTCCCGTAGCCTTTATGGGCTAGGGCGGACATAATATAATAATATAATACAATATGATTGAAGAGACAGATAATACTATGCAAATATCTTTTAGTTATTTTACTTTTATTTCTATGGATAATTTTAGAAACAGCTGAGGAGTCAAGTACGCCTGCAAGACTGAGCAGGTTCCAAGCTGAACACACACTTCTCATTGAGTAATGTTAAGCATCCTGATCTCTCCTTACTCTTATCCATTGGAGTAATGTGCACCATAATTCACCATGAACTGAACCTAAATATAAATGTATTCCTAATATTCTATGTTTTCATTTTCATGCAATAATGCTTTTCTTATATGACATGTTCAAGAAAAAATAAGCATAAAGTTCAAGGAATGTGTAGCACAAAATCAAGTAGTAAGTAAGGGACTCTACTAAACATGGTGATATTATTTGTTATTTAATCAAACTATTCAAACTATTCCAAGTTACATAAGTTCAAGAACTCCAATTCTTACTATCGAGTATAACTTAGAAGTACGTCCATATAGGTTACAAAATATTAGGACTAGCTAGGTCCTAATATGATTAATCAATGTTGACTATATAGATCATCACGATATAATATATGAGTTTAGATGTTCTAACCTAAAAGCTTGTCCAAAATCTACCAAGCTAGAGATTATGGATTAAACACCATGAGATTTGGCTTAATTACATATTCCCAAAGGTCAGACTTAAGATCTAGGTTAAATATAAATGTGAACTAATAATTGAAGTAAATCCTACTAAGCAAATCAATCTTAATAGGATGAATCTCCTATCCTAAATCTAATGTTGAAAGATAAAATAATCCAAATAAGTTGTATAATCTAGAAACTAATAAAACTAAGGATTCATTCATTGAATAACCCCGTTATTCGATGAATGAAATCTATCCTATGATCTAGCCCTAATCTTAAGAATAATCTATAACAACCCAAGTTGTTACTTAGGCGAATTAGGACTAATCCAAGTCCTAATTATAGTTCTAATATATTAATTAAGTCATTGAGAACTCACCTCGAAGATATAGTTCAAATCAGGGATCAAATGATCAAATCTTGATTTTGGGAATTTCCATAAACCCTAGAAATTGATATATTTATTTTTACCTCAAATAAAAAATCTGACTTTGCCATTGCGTTCACCACCCCCAAATTAGCTAGGTGTGATGTTTTGGAGGCATTTGGAAGTCATTGGATTTTTGACAAATATTTTAATAATATTTAAATACCCCAAAAAATCAAATAATTAAATACTCGTCGGCACCAAAATCCGATTGCGCCGTTGCATTCCTCACCCCTCAATTAGCTAAGGGTGATTTATTGAAAATTTTTGGAATTCAGTTAATTAATTAATTTTAATTAATAAAAATTAGATTTTAATACTTAAATATAAATTTAATTAAATAAGTAAATGGTGTCACTCGCACCGTTTGCTTTACTTCTTCCGCCATTAACCTTCGTGGTTGGGTTGGACGGTGAACCATGACCGTTCGATCAGAGATCGAACGGTCCTTAGCCATCGTCCTCGCACAAACGCAGGCGTGGAGGATGTCGTATGCATGCGGTGAGTGCCACTTTTTCACCGCTCAACGCCTCGTAAGCCTCTTCCTTTATCCTTCCTATGACCTCTTATCATATTATCTACCTCAACTTAGAGAAAACTTAACATTTAGAATCTCGGTGGGAGTCAAACCAGCCGCACATTTTGGAGAATTTGCTCGATCAGGTACTACCCTAGTCTCTCGAATCAATTGCATATGTTCATTCTATGTAAGATTTTATGATTAATTGCTTCAATTCAATCAAATTTTGAATGAGATTGTCAAAATTTATGTTAATCACAATATACCCTGCTATGGTTTGATAAAGACCGGCATGACCGTCTAGGGAATCACGATTTGGGGTGCTATAATGCTCCAAACTTTAGTATCTAACGTTCATTAAAAAGGTAAGGTTGTACACTTGAGTTTGCCATACGGGCTGAGTCAGCCATCGTCAAAAAGCCGCCGATCTATCTTGTTGCCCTAGGAGTCGCTGTCGGAGCCTTCCGCGAGCTGGAAGAAGATATTTGGGCCAGCCTAGTCAACCCGAGCCCGACCCGCCTGTAAGCAGTTTCGCAGATCCACAGTCGTTCAAATCGAAGGCGCAATTTGTGGGGCTCGCACTCCATTCTCGCTACGTCAGCAGGCGGGACCCACGCCTGTCTCCGCTGCACCGTTACCTCGCGTGGGGCTCGCGAGTTTGCACTCAGCAAATTACTGAGTGCCACGTGTCACCTTCGGGACCCACCCGGTCTTTCCAGTGCCCGTAGTCATGCAACGTGGCAGCGGGACCCACCGTCCCTGCTGCGCTGTCCAAATCTACATAAAATTTAATTAAAAAAAAAAAAATATATATATATATATATATATATTAAAGATAAAATAGATTAATTAAATTAAAATCAGTTTAATTTAATTTAATTCAATTAATATTTAAACTTTAAACACTCCTAACTTACAAAATACATTTCTAAATATAGCAAATAAATATATCATTGTGATCAGCAAAAATAGAGGATCACTTTGGTATTGTCCAATTTTCCATAAGATCAATATTTTTCCTAGAGACATTTAGGGTATTTAAATAATTCCAAAAATGTCACAAAACTTCAACTAATCATAACTTTACACACACTTACCCAAACATACCCATTATGGGTCTTAAAGTAATCGACAAAGCCTAAGGATTAATCTGGTAGTGTTTGTTTTGATGTATGAGGCAGAATTAGGCTAATCACTTTTGGACCCAAACCCTAATCTTCCAAAGCTCACAACTTCTTAACCACTAGTCCAAATATAGTCAATATGGGTCTTAAAATAATCAGTAAAACCTCTAGAACAACCTAGTAATGTCCAATTTTTTGTTTGGATTAGTATTAGCTTAATCACTTTTTAGGACCTAACCCTAATTATTAACCCTAAAACTTAAATTAGCTATAACCTAGCCAATACTTATCAAAATTTAATGATTTCAGGTTCTATGAAAACCTTAGAATATAATCTTCAATAAACTAACAGAAAATTTAGGTTTCATTAAGGCAAATTACCAATTTGCCCTTATAAGTCAAATTCCTTAATTTGACTTTATAAGGCTTAATCCATAACCAAAATAGATGTACTTACTGTATAAACTCATATTAGACAGTAAGTAATCATTCCACTTCAATGAATTCCAGATTAGAGCCTTAATTCATAAAGATGAAATTTAGACCCTTAAGTAGGGGCAAAATAGTCATTTTTCCCAAATTTAGGTTTAAGCATCCTTAAACTTTAAATTCATTCTTAAACCTCTAAAATTAGTATTGTAAGTGATTTAGAATCATTTAGAATGATTTATCTTATCATTATGCCATTTTTAGAAAATGCCTTAAAATTCACTTAAAAATCCTTAAGTCATAAATTAGGTCTCTTAAGATGAATTTAGTTCATCTTGTGCCTTCCCTAAGTTCATTATGTCATAATAACAGTAAGTAATATCAAACTTAAAGCTTAATTATTCTCTTTAGGACTTTACTTCAAATCTTAGGATCATATTTTCTTAGGATCTAGCTTAGAAATTTAGGTTAAAGTTCATCTATTAAGTAAATAAGTACTTAATAGATGAAATCTTAGTTTTATAGTTTTCTAGATTTCATCATTTATTCTCGATTATTTTGTATTTAAACTTTAGGTTTAATATTAGAGATCCATCTTATTAAGTTTGTTTTTGCTTAATAAGATAGCCTTTATTATAGCTCATAAGATTTAGGTGTAACTTTATACCATTAGGATTAAAACCTATTGGATTAAGAAGTTAAAATCAAATACTTGGATTTTAACATCTTAATCCTCCAATTTTGATTCATATTAATCAAGATTGGCTTGGGATTCATAACATCATCAATTAGGATGTTTGATTTATTTATTTAACTTAAATAAGTGTCATGTGATTAATATATATTAGAACTTGATTTGTTCTAATTTCTTTTAAATCATAGGACCGATACTCTGAATTTATACTCGATAGCTGGATGTTGGAGATCCTAAACTTGTATAAGTTCAGATTAGATAGAACAATTCAATTAGAAAACAAAGTGATATCACAAAGTTATTTAGTGCTATTTAATACATTAAAATTTGTATGCTTTGCTTTCCTTGTTTTTGAACTTTATACCTTGACGCATTAAATGGAACATAGTATATTTTCTATGTTAACTTTGATTCATTCATAAAGCCTATGTATAGTTGAAAGAAAGGATTTAAAGTATTGACTTATATGAAACTTATGGTGAAATATGTCTTATTTAGTCTGCCTGGATGGTGATACTTTACTTTTGTACTAGGTTATTTCTCCTAGGTGCTCAGATGATACTTTACTTTTGCACTAGAATGTTTCTCCTAGGTGCTCAGATGATACTTTACTTTTGCACTAGGATGTTTCTCCTAGGTGCTCAGATGATACTTTACTTTTGCTCTGGGATATTTCTCCTAGATGCTCAGCAGGTACTTTGTGGCTTTACTTTAATCTGGGATGTTTCTCATAGATTATTCAGATGGAATTAACTATAGGATCTAATATGTTTCTCCTAGATACCTTTCAGATGGAATTAACCTTAATCTGGGATGTTTCTCCTAGATTTTCAAATGGAACTAATTGGAAATAAGTAATTTTAAATATGGGATGTTTTTCCTAAATATTTGTAGATGATCTCTTTTAACAGGCTTTTACTTTTTGGCAGGATTAAGTAAGAATACGTCCATATAAGTTAGTCTGTTTTACTTTACATTTTCAGCATACTTCCTTATTTATAGCATTTTTCAGTATAGTTCTTCTTTATACAACACTTTGATTATATTCAGAAGTTCCTTTAGTATTTACAATATTTCATATAAATTGTATTATTTTAGCAACTTGTTTTCACTTTATGACATGTTTGGATGTTAGAACTTTAATTTTAGCATAGTACTTTCATTTTATATGGTAACTAACATGTTTTAAATTGATCATATTACTTAGGAATTTCTTTTTTACTTAGTAAATTTCATTATTTGTTACTTAACCCTTTTCTACAGCTTGAGTTGAGGTATGTACTTACCTCACACCTTATTTGAGTTATAATTAAGTTAATTATAACTTTATGACTTTCTTTGATGCTTTACTGCTCCTACTTTGCTTTGATGCTGTGATATCATTTAAATTAACAATTTATAGCCTAAAATGTACTTTGACATTTTGTCTAGCTAAATATTTCTTTTGTTGGCTGGGGCCCTATTATTGTGAAACCGACAATAGTAGATTCTGAGCTTTTCGAGGTTGTGAAACCTATTGAAGATCTGATTCAGGAGGAAGACTGTTCAGGAGAAGACCATTAGTTTTTCTGTTGCTTTGTGAGGACTGAGTGACTTTACTTTTCTTTTTTGCTTTAACCTTTTAATGTTGTTTTGTAATAGTACAATATTTAAACTGCTTTTCTTTTCATGCTTATGTATTTTGAGTTGTATAGTTACTATCTAGATTGTATGGATGTTATTACTTGTCTTTCTTCCACACTCTAATATACTATTGTATGCTCATTCAATGATTGGCTCTCTCTTTCTCATATTAGGACATATCTTCCCTTGACATTTGATTAAGAAGGTTTATTCCATCTGAATGCTAAGTGAAGGTTTGCCCGTTGACGACCACCTCTTAATCCAGATGATTAAGGGGTGGCCACCACTATTGGTATCAGAGAACTCCATAAGGTGTCAGATTGGAATTTGTATTCCTATCTACCTAATGAATAGTTCTTCTGACTTACAATCACTAAATGAATACTAGAATAACATCCATATTATGATATACTCAGAATAATGAGCATAAAATACTAGTATACTTAAGATAAATGATAGATTATGAAAACTTATATATATTAGAATATTAAGAAATATAAATTGCTCAATCAAATTAATTAAACATAATTAAAACATATAGAATATATAAAACTTGAGGAATGTCGACCCAAGACTATATCAGAAGGTTTGAAGACATATGGGAACTAGACTTCCAGTGTGAACAACATTATGGAAGATATATTGAAAGAGCGTCAAAACCAGGAATGCAAATATTAGAACAAATGCTTCACCATGCGATGTTCAGAGGATTTGATCTTCCTCCCTTAGCTAAAGAATAGCTAAGGCATGTGAAGTGCACTTTTAAAACTATAGACTGCCCTGATAACATTATAATTGAAATAGCAACAATGTTACTTCATGATCAAGCAGAAGATTGGTGGGATGCCACTCTTTCAGAACTCACACATATATGAAGAAGAGAATATTGAAAAGTCACTTTTGAATACTTCTGTCTTGCTTTTTCAGCCAAATATAATAAATAAATGTTCTACTATGCTTGATGTATTTTCTTTTCATTATACGAGTTATCTTGAAATAAGTAATAAAATAATATCATTTCTTTTATAGCTCTCTCAAATTGATATGATTACCAAATACAGGTACAAAATGAATCCCGGATAGTCATCCTCAACCCCTGCTGCATCTAGCAGTAATTCGGCCGAACTCAATGCACTTTTAGATGTAGTAAGAACATTAGTAGCGACCAATGCCCAGCAATCTGAAAGGATTGAGATATTGATCACGATGCAGCATTATCCATCCCTAGTGTCTATGAATCTTGTACCTTACCATCCTTCCCAATAGTATCAACAGCCTACAGATGGTATTTTACACAACTTTATTTGATTGAGAACTCCTAATTTTAATAGAAATATATCAGCCATGGACACAGCCAACTAGCTCAAAATAGTGGAAAAGAATCTAACAAGTATTAATAATCCAGATGCTGAATCAGTCAGATTAGTCACTCACATGTTCCAAGAAGAAGCTGAATACAGGTGGGATAATCTCCACCGTACACTTTTTGCTAATTATTGCATTGAGGAGGTCCCTTGGAAAGAATTTGTAGAAGCATTCCGAGAAGAATATATACCCCCATCAATTCAGAATAACTTGGGTGATATGTTTCTTAGACTAAGACAAGGGAACAACACACTCTCTGAATATGAATCTGAATTTAGATGACTAGCTCCATTTGCACCAGATATGGTGCAAACGGAGGGTGCTCATTGCCATAGATTTTTGAGTGGACTTTGGGACTCAATAAAGGATCATGTGGTGCCACTGAAGTTGTCTAATTTTATAGAACTGATTGAGACAGCTCGTTTCATAGACCAGCATCAATCTCAAAATGAAACTAAGAGATCCTTCAGCTCAACCTCGTACAGGGATAATAATCCCAAAAAGACTAGATTTTCTTCAGGGAAAGTTTATCAAAATGAAGCAGATCCTACACCCTCAGATCCGTATAATGGGTGCACAAGACCTCATCCCTTCGGAAAGTGTTACCATAATAAGCAATGTTGTTATACATGTAGAAGGAAGGGACATTTCTATCAACAATGTAACTTTGATGTGACAATTGACGGTGCACGAATTAACCATCTTAAGAGGAATTAAGTTCTTAATCCTACTCCATTCAATAGTAGGAGTCAACCTCTTACCATTATGTCTTCTCAGCAACCTAGAGTATCAGCTCAAAGAAGGGTTGGAAGTAATAAGACTCAACCTAGTACCTCCAAGCCACCTTAACATCAAGTATTTAAAAGACCATCTGGACCTGCTAGGGTTTACACCTTTACTCTAGTAGAGGCTACTAAATACAACAACATCATATGAGGTACATATATTTAATTCTGAATTCTAATTCTAAGCATTAATAAATTTGAATAATCATAGCTAAGTATGCTTAATTTAGGGACCATTTGTGTTATTGACTATCCTTGCAAAATATTATTCGATATAGGAGCAAGTCATTCATTTATATCTGAAAGCTTTGCTAAAACTCTGAAGTTTCCATGTTATAAGATGGCGAGAACTTTAAATGTTGGGCTTCCTTCTGGAACCCAACTTAGCACAACTCAATTATATAATCTCCAAGTATGCTTGAACAAGAAGGCATTTCAGGCCAAGTTAATCATTTTACCTATAGCAAATTTTGATATCATATTAGGAATAAATTGGGTTAGTGCTCATAATGCTACGATTAATTATCAACAATAGAAGATTACTTTATAATCATAAGATGATACTGAAACCTTCATAGGGAGGTTTAGTACCCAAAGCTCGTTGATTAATGCAATTCAAGCAGAAAAATTGGTAACTAAAGGCTGCATTGCATTCTTAGTCACCATGATTGGTGAAAGTAAAGAAGATATCCCACTTTCAAAAATCAGAGTTGTTAAAGAATTTCCTGATGTATTTCGAGAAGATCTTCCTGGGTTACCTCCACCAAGAGAAGTAGAGTTTGCTATAAATCTAATCCCTAACACATAGCCAATTTCTGAAGCACCATATAAGATGGCTCCTAAGGAACTATAAGAACTCAGTGAGCAATTACAAGAACTCCTAAATAAAGTCTTCATTAAACCTAGCATGTCCCCTTGGGGAGAGCCAGTCTTATTTGTCAAAAAGAAAGATGGCTCTATGAGGATGTGTATTGATTATAGAGAATTAAATAAGGTCACTATTAAAAACAAATATCCATTATCTAGAATTGATGACCTGTTTGATCAATTGTCTGATGTTGTAGTATTTTCCAAGATTGATTTAAGATCAGGGTATCATCAACTTCAAGTAAAGGATTCAAATGTGGAGAAAATAGCATTTCATACACGGTGCAGACACTATGAGTTTCTTGTGATGTCCTTTGGGCTCACAAATGCACCATCAATTTTTATGGACTTAATGCAGCGAGTCCTAAAGCCCTATCTGGATAAATTTGTTATAGTATTTATTGATGATATTCTCATCTACTCCAAGACCCTGAGCGATCATGAGAATCATTTAAGAATAGTACTAGAAACTTTATGTAATCATGAACTCTATGCCAATTTCTCTAAATGCAAATTCTGGCTAAATTTTATAGCTTTCCTAGGCCATGTAGCAGATGCTCAAGGAATCTGAGTAGATCGACAGAAAATAAGTGCAATCCAAGATTGGATGCAACCCAAGATAGTAATAGTCATAAGAAGCTTTTTGGGCTTAGCAGGGTATTATAAAAAATTTGTTAAAGGCTTTTCTCAAATTGCTTCTCCATTGACAAAACTCACTCAGAAAGCTGTCCCATTTATTTGGAGTTCTGAATGTGAGAATGTGTTTCAAACTTTAAAAGATGCACTTTCTACTGCTGAGTGTTAGTTCTACCAAAAAGAAGGTTTGAACTATCAAGTGTATAATAATGCTTCAGGAACTGGATTAGGATGTGTGTTAATGCAAGAAGGAAAAGTGATTGCATATGCTTCACGTCAGTTGAGGCCGCATGAGAAAAATTATCCAATACATGATCTAGAACTTGCTGCAGTAATTTTTGCATTAAAAATATGATGTCATTATTTGTTCAGAGTTCAATGTTCCATTTTCACTGATCACCAGAGTTTAAAGTACATCTTCACTCAATGCAAATTGAATTGTCACCAAAGGAGATGGCTTGAATTGATTAGTGACTATGATTTAGATATTCAATACCACCCGGGTAGAGCAAATGTAGTGGCAGATTCCCTTAGCCTTTGTACAATGTTATCAGCAATGATTGCTACAAGTTCATTGATAAAGAATTCTAAAAGATGGAAATTGTTCTTATTTGAGGTGATGTGATGAGCTCAATGTTAACTAACATCAATGTAGAACCCACCTTTCATAGAGATATATCTATCTCTCAAACTAAAGATGATGACTAGTTAAAGTTCAAGATAGATATTGATAGTGGTCACTGTCATGATTTGCAATTGAATGGGGCAGTGATCTATCAAGATAATCGTATATGGATTCCCAAGTCAATACATCAAGAGATTCTTATAGAAGACCATAATTCAGGTTATCATATCCACCCTGGGAGCACTAAAATATATCAAGACTTGAAGAGATCATTTTGGTGGCCCAATATGAAAAAGAGTGTGGCCAAATTTATGTTAAAATGTCATGCTTGTAATCTTGTTAAGTCAAAACATCAAAGACCTGAAGGACTTCTTAATCCTCTATCTATTCCAGAATGAAAATGCTTGATATTTCCATGGACTTTGTTATGGGTTTACCCATGTCTAGATCGGGTGCTAATTCTATTTGGGACATAGTTGATCGATTAACCAAATCGACCCATTTTATTTTAATGAGACAGACCGATTCTATGGAAAAACTGGTAAAGCTATATATTAGAGAAATTATTAGACTCCATGGTATTCCAAGATCAATTGTTTCAAATTGTGATAGTAGATTCACTTCCAAATTCTGGATTTCAGTGCATCAAGATTTGGGAACTACATTGGCTACGAGCACCGCATTTCATCCACAAACAAATAGACAAACAGAACGAGTTAATCAAATTTTTGAAGATCTTTTGCATCTATGCATTTTGGATTTTGGTGGTTCATGGGGAAGACCACATTCCTCTTGTAGAGTTTGCCTACAATAATAACTATCAAGCAAACATTTGTATGGCATCCTATGAAGTATTATATGGAAGAAAATGTAGCACTCCGCTTGCTTGGTCTGAGACTGGTAGTGTACAGCTTTTTGGATCTAACTTAGTTGCAGAAACAAATAAAAAGGTGCAATTAATTCAGCAGAGAATCAAAATTGCATAAGATCGTCAAAGCAAATATTACGATGCTCACCATCATCCTTTAAATTTCAATGTTGAAGAATTTGCTTATCTTAAAGTCAGTCCTATGAAAGGAGTATTTTGATTTGGAGTAACTGAGAAACTTAGCCCTCGCTATGTTGGTTCATTTGAAGTATTAGAAAAGATAGGCTCTGCTGCCTATAAATTAAAGCTTCCTAAAGACTTTTATGATGTTCATAACTGTGAGGCCACGTACTTTCCAGCGGCAACACTATTATTGATATTAGCATAATCGCGGGGAGTACAGTGCTCCAACCGTGGCAAATCCCCAACTTAAGTAAAGTCAGGTAGGACCCAACCTGCCTTAAGCCAAGGACTTATCACCTGGAACTTTGAACATACATCAATACAAATCAAAGTGGCGGAAGCAAGAAACAGTATTATATAACATCCACATCATAATATATTATAAGTGAATAAAAGAAACAGTAACTAAAATCACAATTAGAAAAGTAAATACATCTAGAATTTAATTATTATAAACTGAATAAAATAAAAGAAAAGTTCTCTCAAACTCACTGCAAGAAAATGAAAATCTATCTAAGCAGTAGTAGGAAGATCCTCCTCCTGCACCAGCTCCTCTCATGCAGCACAGCCAACGAACAACTCTGAATTTGACATTTGTCATATCACAAATACTAGGGCCCCAGCCAACAAAAGAAAAATGTTACTGTTAGATAATTGTCTATGTACATTTTAGACTATTTAAGTAAATTGAATATTTAACATATCACATTTAAAGGTTTGAAACATGCAAGCATTATAAGGTGCTACAAGCTACAAAGAACAGGATAGCTATAAACTAATCATTTATAGCTAATCAACAAGTATGTAATAATAACATACAAAGTAGCAATTAAACAAGGTGAGGCTAAAAGTAAAATAATTGCAACTACCGAAATAAATCTGATCCTAATGTGCTTATGATCACAGGGATACATGCTGAGTATATAAAGAACACAAGAGCTAAAATAACATACAATTCCATCATCCTAAATAAGCCAATATTTAATACTAAATAATAAGAGTATTTATACAAGCATGCAGATTAATATGAAAAAGGCCACTGAGGCATGTGACAAAGCTAAACTAAGTACATGAATGAGCAAAGTAAAGCCACTAAGACAAGTGGCAAAGTAAGTTAAGAACTGAAAGAAAGGCCACTAAATCATGTGGCAAAGTAAAACAAATATTGAAAACTTAATTGAAGTAGAAGTAAGCCTAAGACATAGTACTTCCATAACAGAAACAAGCCATACAGGACCTCTGAACTGAAAGTTCAACATGTATCCATCCTAAGCATCCGCAAAGCTAGGTCTGAGTTGAACTTATAGAATAAGACATGTATGTATACTAGACATCCGCAGAGCTATGTCTGAGTTTAGTCTGTAACAAAACTAGAACTGAAGAGGCAGACTAAGCTAGGACATACTCTGCTAACTCAAACATTAAAAGAACTGAATGAATGCTATGCTTTTTAAATACTAATTTAGGATGTATCTTCCATATCCTAAGTTTACCTATTATGCTCAAGGAATGAGGCTCAATATTCAAGGTGTGCAAAGTAATCAAGTTAAAGTAAGCAAGAGACTTAATCTAGACTTATGTGATATCTGTTGTTGTCTAATCTGTCTAACTAACTTTTCTGAGAAGATACAAGTTTAAGATCTCCAATATCCAGCTATCGAGTATAATCCCAGATTCACGACCTTAATTTTAACATTAGAACTTAACAAGTTCTAATTCCTAATCATATGATGACTATAAGATTAAAGTAAATAAATTAACAACTTAATTATTATTATTTTCCACTCTTAACCCAAATCTTGATTAAATAAATCAAGATAAAGGATTCTGGATTTAAACTCCATCTTGGTGTTCAAATCCTAAATCCCAGATAGTATCCTAATAAGGATCTAGGGTTCACACTCAAACATAGTCTCAATGAGCAATACCTTATAAGCTGAAGGATTTAGGAACTATGATCTTAATGAAAGGTTGTTCTAATGTTATAAGATAAAATAATCATTAAAAACTAAGAATCTAAGTTTTATATTCAGTCTTTAAAATAATTATATTATCTTATAGATTGAATCATTCCTACACCCATAAGGAAGGTTTCAAAAGGACTAAACAGTTAATCAAGTAAGGAATTCCAAATGAAGGTAGTTCAATTCAATTGAATGATCTATAATCTAAGATCTAAGATCTAAGATTTGATCACTTTAGATCTTAAGCTAAAACTAGACTTAGGAGTTTTACAAGAAAATTTCTCTTAGGATTCAAGCTTATTGATCAACTTAGTTGAGCTATTAGACTAGGGGTCTAACACCTAAGGGTAATTAGGCTTAACTCTTAAGAAAGAGAGTTTTAAGGACACTTAAGGTCTTAAGATCTTAATAAGGCTAACTTAAGATTTCTTCACTTAGCATCAATATTATTACATGAGATTTTAAAAAGGTGCTAATAATCTAACTAGAGATATTTTACTGAATTTTCAAGGTTTAAGGGTTGCTTAAACACATTTTGGTCAAAATGACCAAAATACCCCTCTTAAGGCTAAAAATAGATTTTTAAGATTAAATCATCTAAATTAATTCAAGTCTGTTTTAATGAGCTTCATATTGATTAATGAAGTGAATAAAACACTTAACTTAGGTTTTGAATATTTAATTTAGCTTAATTAGCAATAATCTCAATTTAAGACCAATTAAGGTGATTAAAGAAATTAGGCATATTAAGATGATCAAAACTTAATTATAAGTGCTAATATACTTAAGAAAACATTAGGAACTAGATTCATCAAAATTAGAGACTAATCCAAGGATTAATCCACTAATCTCATTTTAGGGTAATTAAGGAATGATTAACAAAATTAAAGATCTTAAATTACTTTTAAGGGTCTATATAGGTTATTTATGGTCTCAAGAGCAATCAGAGACCTTAATCAACATCTTTGGATATAAAATGAATTTATTATGATTTGAATGAAAATAGAAAAGAATTAGAAAATTATTTAAAATCTAATCATTTGATCTTTGATTTTATTTTATATTTTCTTTCCTTATATTTTTCTAATTAAAATGGTATATTGGATCATATAATTTGGATAAGTATTGCTAAAGTTATTTAAATAATTTATTGTGTATTTTTATTTAAATCAGAACTATAGGTTTAATTTATTCACTTATTTCTCTTAAGAAAATTAAATACAAAATTATTTAATTTACCCGCGACCCAAATCAAACCGCGCAGGTCGGGACTGACCCGGCCCAAAGCGCCAGTCGTCGTCTTCCCTGTTCCCACTATCTGGTATCTACTCGTTAGGGTTAGCTTCAGACAAACAATTCTCCATGCACACTCCACGCCATGCCCTGAACTCAACGGCTACACCTTTCAGGAACTAAGACGCATCGATTGAGGTAAGAACCCTCATCTGGGTCGCGCTGGATCGTCGGGGTGCTACTCAACCGAGAGGTGCTAATGTAGGAGAATTAGGGTTCATTGTGAGCGAGCAATTCTCCTTACAGAAGCCACTAAACTGACGGGGTTCGATCCCTCCACCATCACTGAGGTGAGGCGAGTCGAACCCCCAAGGTTTCACAGCTTGGGGTGCATCCAATCGCTGGGTCCTTTCTCGAACTCAGCCTTGGCTCAGCTGCTAGCGCGATCGATCAATACGATCGATCGGAGCTAGCTCAGACCCTAGGAATGAACGGGTTAGGTTCCTAGAGGGCTAAGGGAGCTAGATGGCATCCATAGGCAATAATTGCAACTTAATCAGATGAACTGAGCTTACACAGCTCAGTGGGAAGAGGCAATTCCTGGGAGGGGAATGCAGGCACGGCTGAGGGGACATAGGTGCAGCTGGAGTTTCCTGAGGATTTCCACAAGCCAGCAATGGGTCTAAACACCAGACACGCACCCTCTATCAGCAGTTCACAGTTCCAGAGGTTTTGAAATTCACTGAGAAGTTGGGGAGCTCCAGAGGATTTTAGCAGAGAAATTGAGGAATCACAGTGAGCAAAGGGGCTCACTGTGATATCCTGAGGGTATTTATAGGTCTAAGGGAGGCCTAGGGAAGGTTACCAGGGCTCGGGCATGGAAAGAGGCTTGGGCCGAAGGGGAGGTTTGGGTGCAACGGCAAGGGGGAAATTCGGGGAGACTGCTACCGGTAGACATTCGCTCTGAGGGTAGAAGAGGAAGGACGGGTCTTTCCCATACTGCCACGGGGGCTGGAAGGATCCTGGTTGTCGAGGGGGGCCAAACGCGGATGGGGCGAGGTGAGGGAGACGATCCACATTGCTCGGACTCGTGCCCGCCGTCTGATGGACCGACCGTTGGTCTCAGATGGCTCAGATGGACTACTTAAGTGGGATAGATGGTAGCCGTCAGATGCGCGCGGTGGATCCAATGCCTAGGATTAGATCTTAACCCAGATGAGATCCTGCCATTGGATTAAATGCGCTAGGATGCGTGCTAGCACATTCATTGTCTAGATTCCACATGCCGCTGTTGGGACCCCACAGCAGATCTGTCGTGGTCCCAATAGCAAATGCTATATTATATATATATATATATATATATATATATATATATATATATATATAAAATTTATTTAATAATTAATTTAAATCCTAATTAATTTTATAAATCCAATCTAGGATTAAATGAGCTACAAAAATTCCCAAAAATTCATCCTTAGCTAATTGAGGTGTGAGAAATTCAAAAATGAAATCATATTTTAATTTGGAGATCAAATTAATTTAGGTATTTTTTAGGGCTTAAAAATAGCCAAAAATACCAAAATTCTCAATTTAGTTCTGATTGATCCCAAACTTCTAGAGTTAGGTTTAAATGGCCCATTGAGTCTAATAGAATCAAAATTAGAACTTGGTTTGACTTAATTAATCTGAATTTAGCTATGGTAACAAGTAAGGTTGTTATAGACTCCCCCACTTAAGAATGGTGTAGTCCCCGACATCACTTAAGTGAAGAAAGTACCACTAGAACTGAAAGTTTAAATGAAACAGATAGGAAAGAAAAGAACAGTACCTGGTCTTGTAAAAAGCAGTGGATATTTATTGCGCATATCCACTTCTTTCTCACAAGTAGATTCTTCTAAATATCGATTCTTTCACTGGACCTTGACCATATGAATTGATCGAATTTTTTGATGCTTCTAATCACGAGCTAAGACTTTGATAGGTTCTTCGGCATAAGAAAGATCAGGTTGAATTTCTACGGCTGGAAGCTGAACAAGTGAGAAGGGTCTCTCAGACATCTTCTTAATGACGATACATGAAATACATTGTGAATAGCTACAAAGCCATCAGGAAGATTCAACCTGTAGGCAGATGATCCTACTTTGGCCAAAATTTTAAAAGGTCCAACATAGCGGGGACTGAGTTTCCCTGCTACACCGAATCTATCGACACCTTTCATTAGACTGACTTTTTAATAGGCATAATCGCCAATATTGAATTCTACGAGACGATGATGAGCATCATGATACTTGCTCTGATAACCTTGAGCTAAATGAATTTTTTGCTGAATTAATTAGATCTTCTTATTAGTTTCTTCAACTAACTCGGACCTAAAAAGTTGAATGCTTCCTGTTTCTGACCAAGTTAGTGAAGTACTGCATTTTCTACCGTACAATGCCTCATAAGGAGCCATTTTAATACTGGCTTGGAAACTGTTATTGTAGGCAAACTCCACTAACGTAATATGATCTTCCCAGGAACTATCAAAATCAAGAACACAAAGATTAAGCAAATCCTCTAAAATTTGATTCACTCTTTCAGTCTGACCATCCGTTTGAGGATGAAAAGCGGTACTCATAGCTAGAGTAGTACCCAGATCTTGATGCACAGCCTACCAAAACTTAGAAGTAAATCTGCTATCTTTGTTGAATACGAGTAATTTCAGAATACTATGCAGTATGATAATTTCTTTGATATAGAGCTTTTCTAGCTTCTCCAAATAGTTAGTCTGACGGATGGGAAGAAAGTGCGCTGATTTAGTTAAGCTGTCTACTATAACCTAGATTGCATCGACACCAGATTAAGCATGAGGCAATCCGATGATGAAATCCATAGATATATCGAACCATTTCCATTCAGAAATTTCCAACGGATGCAGAAGACCACCAGGTCTTTGGTGCTTGGCCTTTACCAAATTGCAGGCATGACACTTAGCCACAAAATTGGCAACATCCTTCTTCATACAGGGCCACCAAAATGTTTGCTTTAAATCCTAGTACATCTTATTATTGCCAGAGTGAATGTGATACCCATAATTATGACCTTCAATCAACACTTCATAGTGCATGGATTTAGGAATCCACAAATGATTACTTTGATAAATTAAGCTATTGCACATTTGTAATTCATAATGACGACCACCTTCAATATCTGCTTTAAATTTCAGATAATCATCATCTCTAGTTTGCGAGATAAATACATCTCTGTGGAATGTTGGTTCCACATTGATTTTTGCTAGAACAGAACTTAGCATATCGCCACTGATTGGAGAAATCTCAAGCTTACGAAATTCTTGTTCTAATGAACTGGAGGCGATTATGGAAGATAAAGTAGCACGTCAGCTAAGAGCATTGGCCACTACATTTGCTTTCCCTGGATGATACTGAATGCTCAAATCATAATCACTGATGAGTTATAATCATCTCCTTTGATGATAATTCATCTCTCTTTGGGTGAAGATATACTTCAAGCTTTGATGACCAGTGAAGATCAAACATTAAACTCCATATAAATAGTATCACCAAATTTTTAGAGCAAAGATTACAGCTACAAATTCAAGATCATGAACTGGATATTTTTTCTCATGGGGTTTTAACTACCGAGAGGCGTAAGTGATTACCTTACCCTCTTGCATTAACACACAACCTAGTCCAATTCCAGAGGCGTCAGTGTACACCTAATAGCTCAATCTTTCCTTGTGCAGAACAAGTACTAGAGCAGTGAAGAGTGCGTCCTTCAGAGTTTGAAACACTTCCTCGCATTTCGAGCTCGAAATGAATGGGACGGCTTTTTGAGTTAACTTAGTCAAAGGTGAAGCGATCTAGGAAAAACCCTTAACAAACTTCTTGTAATATCCGGCTAATCCTAAGAAACTTCTAATATCTGTGACTGTCTTAGGTTGAATCCAGTCCTGAATAGCACTTACTTTATTTTGATCTACACGAATACCCTGGGCATTGACGACATGCCCCAACAATGCAATGGACTTGAGCCAAAACTCGCATTTGGAGAACTTGGCATACAGCTGGTGTTCATGCAGAGCTTCTAATACTAACCTCAGATGTTCTTCATGATCTTTTAAGGTTTGAGAATAAATTAGGATATCATCGATTAAGATGATTACAAATTTGTCTAAATATGGCTTCAGAACTCGCTTCATCAAATCCATGGAGATTGATGGCGCATTGGTGAGTCTGAAAGACATCACTAAGAATTCAAAATGACCATAGCGAGTACGGAAAGCAGTCTTTCCTACATCATCTTCTTTTACTCACAATTGATGATATCCAGACCTTAAGTCAATCTTAGAGAATATGACAGCTCCAGATAACTGTTCGAATAAGTCATCAATTCTAGGCAATAGGTATTTATTCTTTATGGTGACTTTATTTAGTTACGATAATGTATGCACATTCGCATAGACCCATCCTTCTTCTTTACAAATAGAACAGGTGCTCCCTAAGGAGATATACTTGACCTAATAAAACATTTATTCAAGAGCTCTTGTAACTGTTCATTGAGTTCTTGAAGTTCCTTAGGCACCATTATGTATGGTGCTTTAGATATAGGCTGGGTACCCGGAGCTAATTCAATAGAGAACTCGACTTCTCTTGAAGGACGTACACCAGGCAGATCTTCTAGGAATACATCGACAAATTTCTTAACTACTTTACAATCAGATAGAGGGTTACTTTCTCTTGCTTTACCCATCATAGTGACCAGAAAAGCATCACAACCCTTACTAATCAATTGTTCAGCTTTACTAGCATTGATCAATGATAAATGTGTACTAGTTTTCCTATAAAGGTTTCAGACTTGCCCTAGGAATGGAGAGTGACCTTCTTTTTTAGGCAGTTTATCATGACATTATTGTCACTAAGCCAGTTCATCCCAAGGATAATATCAAAGTTTGCTAATGGTAGGATGATTAATTCGAAGTTGAACTTCTGGCCATTTAATGGAATTTTGATGTTATAAAACTTATGGGCACTTAGTTGGGCTCCAGATGGAAGTCCAACACTCAAAGATTTTGCTAAGTTGTACGAGTGTGGTTTAAGGATATTGGCAAAATATTCAGAAATAAACGAATGACTAGTATCGGTGTCAAATAACACATTGCAGGGCTGGTCATTAAAATAAAGTGTGCCTAATTTATTCATACGAATCGTATTAATAAATTGCATTAATTAAGGTACAATAATGTAATTAACAAGGAGAAGTTCAGAAATGTGTACCTGAAACCACATTATTGTCTTCTGCAGCTTCTAGAGGTGTTAAAGCATACAATTGCACAGGACCAGCATGACAATTGTTTACCTGCTTCCTGGGATAGATCTGGGGTTTAGGAGCTAAGGGCTATTCTGGAGCAACTTCAGGTGTAGGTGCTGGCATTATTGCAAATTTGGTTCTCAACTGTTCAGCGGAGTTGCTCTAAACACTTGGTTATTTTGGGATGGCTTCATCGGAACTCCATCCACTATCTTCGTGTGTGTACAGTGATAGAACCTGTGGCCTGGTCACCCACAATAGTAGCACTTATGGACGAAGTGGTAACACTTGCCATATGGGTGAGGCTGATTACATCCTTAAATTTGTTCGATAATTAGTGCAGCTTCAAGTTGATAGACCTTTGAAGAGTTAGGCCTGTTCCTCTTGAAGGCTTCATGCTGGTAAGGAGCTGATTGTGCCTTTCACTTGAGATCTTTTTCTGAGTGATGATGCTCAATCACCTTAGCTGTCTCTACTAGTTTAAAGAATCTAGTCAGGCGAAGTGTAACAATCTAATATTTCAGTGAATCTCAGAGTCTACTGAGAAAGCGATGGCACTTAGCTAATTCAGAGTGGGTAATTTCTGGAGCAAAACAAATCAACCTATGAAATTTCCTTTCGTAGTCAGTGACGGAGCGACTTCCTTGAGTCAACCTTAGAATTGTGTTTACAATGATGTTCTATGTAGACGAGGGAATGAATTCAGCTTTGAATGCTTCAACAAATTCATCCCAAGGAATGTCTTCCAATTCATAGTTGACGAACTTTGTGTTCCGGGCCTCCTCCCACAAGTATTCTGCTTCAACATGAAATAGATGTGTAGTGAGATGGACGGCTTCTGAGTTTGGGATCTTCAGACTAATAAGATCCTTCTCTATTTCTTTCAACCAGTCGGCTGTATCCATTGGTGATAAGTTTCCACCGAAGGTGGAAGGCCTTAGCCTTAAAAAGTAATGGAGAAGACTATCCATAGAGTGATGGGAAGGAAAAGTATGTTGTAGAACAGGAACAGCATGTATTGGATGATCGAACATCATCTTTTGCATTACCAGCGCTTGTTGGGCCTGATTCTCCAACAAGGTTTACACCATTGCTCGTAGATGGGCTACTTCATCAGAAGAATTGCTCAAAGCGACAGCATTCTTGATTGGAGTAGCAACAGGAGGTGATCCAGAATTCATTCTAAGTAAGCAGTACAAATCTAGATTTTAGAATCATTCTAAGGAAGACATTAATTTAAATTTCTAATAGATGCCAGAAATTTTCATTACTTTTGAATTGAAGGATTACATAAGATCTAGAAAATGCCAAAAATCATAGCACTATTAAAATCAAGAAATGATAATTACTCTAAATAGCACTCAGATTTGTCACTATATCAAGCCAGAGGGACTCTGGACACTCAATGTGCCTCAGGACTGACTCTACTCGGTTCAACCACTCCTGTGCGTAGATAGGAAAGTCAAGCCCTCGGTACGCCATTTGATGTAGAAGTTTGTCTAAGACTAGGATTCCTTTTGTTGGAACTCCTTTGATTTTCCATTTACTCTCCTGTCTCCATTTGAAACTATAACTCCAAGACAACTCAAAGGCATGCAGATAATAGTCCAATTTAGACTCTTCATGATCCATTTGATCCTAATAGTAGAATGTATTAGTTTTTGGTTAGCTATAAATGATTAGATATTTAGGTTATGAGTATTTTTATTCTATATTTTTCAAAGAGTTACTGATAGTACTATGTTGTGGATGTTATGTCTTGATGTTTGTACTTCAGAAGAACGGTCCATTAGGTAGAAAGGAATCACAAATCCTATTCTGACACCTTATGGTGTTCTTTGATACCAACTATGGGGCCCCGTACTTTCCCGTGGTGACACTAATACTGATATTAGGATAATCGTGGGGAGTACAGTGCTCCAACTGTGGTAAATCCCTAACTTAAGTAAAGTCAGGTAGGACCCAACCTGCCTTAAGCTAAGGACTTGTCACCTGGAACTGTGAATGTACATCAATACAAATCAAAGTAGCGAAAGAAAGAAACAGTATAATATAACATCCACATCACAATATAGTATAAGAGAGTAAAGGAAATAGAAACTCAGATCATATGCAAAAAAGTAAATACATCCAAAATTTAATTATTACAAATTGAATTAAATGAAAGAAAAGATCTCTCAAACTCACTGCAAGAAAATGAAAATCTATCTAAGCAGCAGCAGGAAGATCCTCTTCCTGCACTGGCTCCTCTCATGCAGCACTGCCAACGAACAACTTTGAATCTGACATTTGTTGATATCATAAATGCTAGGGCCCCAGCCAATAAAAGAAAAAGGTTACAGTTAGACAATTATCTAAGTCATTTTAGGCTATTTAGGTGAACTGAATATTTAAGATATCACATTTAAAGGTTTTAAACATGTAAGCATTATAAGGTGCTACAAGCTACAAAGAACGAGATAGCTATAAACTAATCATTTATAGCTAATCAATAAGTATGTAAAAATAACATACAAAGCAGCATTTAAATAAGGTGAGGCTAAAAGTAAAATAATTGCAACTACTAAAATAAATCTGATCCTAACGTGCTTATGATCACATGAATACATGCTGAGTATATAAAGAACACAAGTGCTAAAATAACATACAATTCTAGCATCCTAAACATGTCAATATTTAATACTAAATAATAAGAGTATTCATATAAGCATGTAGATTAATATGAAAAAGGCCACCGAGGCATGTGGCAAAGGCAAACTAAATGAATGAATGAGCAAAAGTAAAGCCAATGAGACATGTGACAAAGCAAGTCAAGCACTAAGAGAAAGGCCATTGAAGCATGTGGAAAAGCAAAACAAATACTAAAAATTGAACTGAAGTAGAAGTAAGCCTAAGACATAGTACTGCCATAACAGAAACAGACCATACAGGACTTCTGAACTGAAAGTTCAACATGTATCCATCCTAGGCATCCGCAGAGCTAGGTCCGAGTTGAACTTATATAATAAGACATGTATCCATCCTAGACATCCACAAAGCTAGGTCCGAGTCTATTCTATAACAAAACTAGAACTGAAGAGGTAGATTAAGCTAGGAAATACTCTGCTAACTAAAACACTGAAAGAACTGAATGAATGCTATGCTTTTCAAATACTAACTTAAGATGCATCTTCCATATCCTAAGTTTACCTATTATGCTTAAGGAACCAGGCTCAATATTTAAGGTGTGCAAAGCAATCAAGTCAAATTAAGCAAGAGACTCAATCTAGACTTATGTGATATATATTGTCGTCTAATCTGTCCAACTAACTATTCTGAGAAGATACAAGTTTAGGATCTCCAATATCCAGCTATCGAGTATAATCCCAAATTCATGACCTTAATGTTAACATTAGAACTTAACAAGTTCTAATTATAATCAAATGATGACTATAAGGATTAAAGTAAATAAATCAATGACTTAATTGTTATTATTTTCCTCTTATAACCCAAATCTTGATTAAGTAAATTAAGATTAAGGATTCTAGATTTAAACTCCATCTTGGTATTCAAATCCTGAATCCCAGGTAGTATCCTAATAAGGATCTAGGGTTCACACTCAAACATAATCTCAATGAGCAATACCTTATAAGCTGAAGGATTTAGGAACTATGATCTTAATGAATGGTTGTTCTAATGCTATAAGATAAAATAATCATTAAAAACTAAGAATCTAAGTTATATATTGAGTCTTTAAAATAATTACATTATCTTATAGATTGAATCAATCCTACACCCACAAGGAAGGTTTCAAAAGGATTAAACAATTAATCAAGTAAGGAATTCCAAATAAAGATAGTTCAATTCAATTAAATGATCTAAAGTCTAATATCTAAAATCTAAGATTTGATCACTTTAGATCTTTAGCTAATATTAGACTTAGGAGTTTTACAATAATATTTCTCTTAGGATTCAAGCTTATTGATAAGCTTAGTTGAGCTATTATACTAGGGGTCTAACACCTAATGGTAACTAGGCTTAACTCTTATGAAAGAGAGTTTTAAAGACAGTTAAGGTCTTAAGATCTTAATAAGACTAACTTAAGATTTCTTTACTTAGCATCAATATTATTACATAAGATTTCAGAAATGTGCTATTAATCTAACTAGAGATATTTTACTGAATTTTCAAGGTTTAAGGGGTGCTTAAACACATTTTGGTCAAAATGACCAAAATACCCCTTTTAAGGCTAAAAATTGGATTTTAAGATTAAATCATCTAAATTGATTCAAGTCTATTTTAATAAGCTTCATATTGATTAATGAAGTGAATAAAACACTTAACTTAGGTTTTGTATATTTAATTTAGCTTAATTAATAGTAATCTCAATTTAAGGCCAATTAAAGTGATTAAGAAAATTATGGCATATTAAGATGATCCAAACTTAATTATAGGTGCTAACATACTTAAGAAGACATTAGGAACTAGATTCATCAAAATTAGAGACTAATCCAATGCTTAATTCACTATTCTTATTTTATGGTAATTGAGGAATGATTAACAAAATTAAAGATCTTAAATTACTTTTAAGGGTCTACATAGGTTATTTTTGGTCTCATGAGTAATCAGAGACCCTTAATCAACATTTTTGGAAATAAAATAAATTTATTATGATTTAAATGAAAACAAAAAAGGATTAGACAGTTATCTAAAATCTAACCATTATATCTTTGATTTTATTTTATATTTTATTCTTTGTATTTTTTTGATTAAAATGGTATATTGGATCATTCTTTTTGGATAAGTATTGCTAAAGTTATTTAAATAATTTATTCTATAATTTTATTTAAATCAGAACTATAGGTTTAATTTATTCACTTATTTCTCTTAAGAAAATTAAATCCAATATTATTAAATTTACCCGCGGCCTAAAATCAAACAGCGCGGGTCGAGACTGACCCGACCCAAAGCGCCAGTCATCATCTTCCCCGCACCCACTGCCCGGTACCCGCTAGATTAGGGTTTGCTTCAGATGAGCAATTCTCCATACACACTCCACGCCATTCCCTGAACTCAACGGCTACACTTTCTGGGAACTAAGATGCGTCAATTGTGGTAAGAACCCCCATCTGGGTCGCGCTGGATCGCCAGGGTGCTACTCGACCGAGAGGTGCTAAGGTAGGAGAATTAGGGTTCATTGTGAGCGAGCAATTCTCCTCACAGAAGCCACTAAACTGACAGGGCTTGATCTCTGCACCATCAGTGAGGTGAGGTGAGTTAAACCTCCAAGGTTTCATAGCTTGGGGTGCAGCCAATCATTGGGTCCTTACTCGGACTTAGCCTTGGCTCAGTCGCTAGCTCGATCGATCGATACGATCGATCGGAGCTAGCTCAGACCCTGGGAATGATTGGGTTAGGTTCATAGAGGGCAAAGGGAGCTAGACGGCATCTAGAGGCAATAATTGCAACTTAATCAAACGGACTGAGCTTATGCAGCTTAGTGGGAAGAGGCGGTACCTAGGAGGGGAATGCAGACATAGTCGAGGGGACTTAGGTGCAACTAGAGTTTCTTGAAGATCACCAAGAGCCAACAGGGGGTTTGAACACCAGACACACACCCTCTATTAGCAGTTCATAGCTCCAGAGATTCCAAAATTTGCTGAGAAGACAGGGAGCTCCAGAGGATTTCAGCTGAGAAATTAAGGAATCACAGTGAGCAAAGGGGCTCACTGTGATATCCTAAGGGTAATTATAGGTCTAAGGGAGGCCTGGGGATGGTTATCAGGGCTCGGGCATGGAAAAAGGCTCGGGCCAAAGGGGAGGTTTGGGTGCAATGGCCAGGGGGCAATATGGGGTGACCACTATCCACAGACAATCGCGCCGAGGATAGAAGATGAAGAACGGGTCTTTCCCATACTACCACAGGGTTGGAAGGATCCTGGTTGACTGGGGGGACCAGACGCAGATAAGGAGAGGCGAGGGAGACGATCCACTGTGCTCGGACTCGTGCTCGCAGTCTGATGGATCAACCGTTGGTCTCAAACAGCTTAGATGGACTACTTAAGCGGGATAGATGGTAGTCGTTAGATGCGCACGATGGATCCGATGCTTAGGATTAGATCTTAACCGGGAAGAGATCCCGCCGTTGGATTAAATGCGCTGGGATACGTGCTAGCGCATCCATTGGCTAGATTCCACGCGTCATTGTCGGGACCCCGCAGCAGATCTGCCACAGTCCCGACACAAATCCCATATATTAAAATACATACATATATATATATATATTTAATTTATTTAATAATTAATTTAAATCCTAATTAACTTTATAAATTCAATTTTGGATTAAATGAGCTCCAAAAATTCACCCTTAGCTAATTGAGGTGTCAGGAATTCGAAAATGAAATCAAATTTTAATTTGGAGATCAAATTAGTTTAGGTATTTTCTAGGGCTTAAAAATAGCCAAAAATACCAAAATTCTCAATTTAGTTCTGATTGATCCCAAACTTCTAGGATTATGTTTAAATTACCCATTGAGTCTAATGAAATCAAAATTAGAACTTGGTTTAGCTTAATTAATATGAATTTAGCTATGGTAATGACTAGGGTTGTTACAATAACATTTTCCATACCTCATCATTGCGAAAATGTCTTCGACATCCTTCGCATTTAGTGCAACTTCCAGCCGTATCTATCGAGCCAGATTTATCTTATGTTGAAGAACCAATCAAAATCTTAGCTTGCGATTAGAGGCAGCTAAGAAATCGATCTAATCTAATGTTAAGTTTCAATGGAAGAATAGTATGCGAGAAGAATCCACTTGGGAGAAAGAAGTGGATATGCGGTGAAAATATAATAATATATTTAATTTAGGTACTTTCTTAACTTCTTTTCAGTTCAATTTGTTATTTTCACTATTACTTTTTCTTCTCACTTGAGTGATGTCGAGGACGACATCATTCTTTAGTGGAGGAGTCTGTAAGAACCCAAGTTGTTACTCAGGTCAATTAGGACTAATTAAGTCATTTAGAACTCACCTCTAAGATCCAATCCAAATCAGGGATCAAATGATCAAATCCTGATTTTGGGAATTTCCAAAAACCCTAGAAATTAACATTTTTAATTTGACCTCAAATCAAAAATTTGACTTTGCCATTGCGTTCACCATCCCCAAATTAGCTAGGGGTGAAATTTTGGAGGCATTTGGAAGTCGTTGCATTTTTGACAAATATTTTAATAATATTTAAATACCCCAAAAAACTGGATAATTAAATACTCATCGAAACCAAAATCTAATTGCACCATTGTATTCCTCACCCCTCAATTAGCTATATGTAATTTATTGAAATTTTTTGAAATTTAGTTAATTAATTAATTTTAATTAATAAAAATTAGATTTTAATACTTAAATAATAATTTTATTAAATAAGTAAACGACGTCACTCGCGCCGTTCGCTTTACTACTTCTGCCGTTAGCTTCGCGGTTGGGTGGGACAGTGAACCCTGACCGTTCGATCAGAGATAGAACGGTCTTTAGCCATCGTCCTCGTATAAACGCATGCGTGGAGGATGTCGTATGCACGCGGGGAGCGCAGCTTCCTTCACTGCTCAACGCCTCATAAGCCTCTTCCTATATCCTTCCTATGACCTCTTATCATCCTATCTACCTCAACTTAGAGAAAACTTATCATTTAGAATCTTGGTGGGAGTCAAGCCAGCCGCGCATTTTAGAGAATTTGCTCAATCAGGTACTACCCTAGTCTCTTGAATCAATTGCATATGTTCGTTCTATGTAACATTTTATGATTAATTGTTTCAATTCAATTGAAGTTTAAATGAGATTGTCAAAATTTCTGTTAATCATAATATACCCTGCTATGGTTCAATAAAGATCGACATGACCGTCTAGGGCATCATGATATGGGGTGTTAGAATGCTCCAAACTTTAGTATCTAAGGTTCATTAGAAAGGTAAGGTTGTACACTTGAGTTTGCCATACGGGCCGAGTCAACCATCGCCGAAAAGCCACCGATCTTTCTTTCTCTAGGAGTCGCTGCCAGAGCCTTCCGTGAGCAGGAAGAAGACGTTTGGGCTGGGCTGGGTCAACCCAAGCCCGACCCATCCGTAAGCAGTTTCGCAGATCCACGGTCGATCAAATCGAAGGCGCAATTTGTGGAGCCTGCACTCCATTCTCGCTGCGTTAGAAGGTGGGACCACGCCTGTCTCCGCCGCACCGTTACCTCGTGTGGGGCCCGCCAGTTCTCACTCAGCAAATCGCTGAGTGCCACGTGTCACCTTCGGGACCCGCCCAGTCTTTCCAGCGCCCGTAGTCATGCCATGTGGCAGCGTGACCCACCATCACTGCTGCTCTGTCCAAATCTGCAGAAAATTCAATTAAATTATATATGTATATATTAAAGATAAAATAGATTAATTAAATTAAAATCAATTTAATTTAATTTAATTCAATTAATATATAAACTTTAAACACTCTTAACTTACAAAATACATGTCTAAATATAGCAAATAAATATATCATTGTGATCAGCAAAATTAGAGGATCACTTTGGTACTATCCAATTTTCCATAAGATCAATATTTTGCCTAGAGGATCACTTTAGGGTATTTAAATAATTTCAAAATGTCATAAAACTTCAACTAATCATAACTTTACACATACTTACCCAAACATACTCATTATGGATCTCAAAGTAATCAGCAAAGCCTAAGCATTTATCTAGTAGTGTTGGCTTTGCTATTTGAGGCATAATTAGGCTAATCACTTTTGGACCCAAACCCTAATCTTCCAAAGCTCACAACTTTGTAACCACTAGTCCAAACATAGTCAATATAAGTCTTAAAATGATCAGTAGAACCTCTAGAACAACCTAGCAGTATCCAATTTTCTGGTTGGATTAGTATTGGCTTAATCACTTTTTAGGACCTAACCCTAATTATTAACCCTAAAACTTATATTGGCTATAACCTAGCCAATACTTATCAAAATTTAATGATTTTAGGTTCTATGGAAACCTTAGAATATAATCTTCAATAAACTAATAGAAAATTTAGGTTTCATTTAGGCAAATTACCAATTTTCCCTTATAAGTCAAATTCCTTAATTTGACGTTATAAGGCTTAATCCTTAACCAAAATAGATGTACTTACTGTCTAAACTCATATTAGCTAGTAAGTAATCATTCCACTTCAATAAATTCTACATTAGAACCTTAATTCATAAAAATGAAATTTAGACCCTTAAGTAAGTGCTAATGGTCATTTTGCCCAAATTTAGGTTTAAGCATTCTTAAACTTAAAATTTATTCTTAAACCTCTAAAATCAGTATTGTGACTGATTTAGAATCACTTAGAATGATTTATCTTATCATTTTGCCATTTTTAGAAAATGCCCTAAAATTCACTTAAAAATCTTTTAGTCATAAATTTGGTCTCTTAAGTTGAATTTAGTTCATCTTGTGCTTTCCCTAAGTTCATTATACATAATAATAGTTAAATAATATCAAACTTACAGCTTAAATATTCTCTTTAGGACCTTACTTCAAACCTTAGGATCTTATTTCCTTAGGATCTAGCTTAGAAATTTAAGTTATAGTTAATCCATTAAGTAAATGGGTACTTAATAGATGAAACCCTAATTTTATAGTTTTGTAGAATTTCATCCTTTATTCTTGATTATTTTGTATTTAAACCTTAGTTTTAAGATTAGAGATCCATCTTATTAAATTTGTTTTTACTTAATAAGATAGCCTTAATTATAGCTCATGAGATTTGGGTGTAACTTTATACCATTAGGATTAGAACCTATTGGATTAAGAAGTTAAAATCAAATACTTGGATTTTAACATTCTAATCCTCCAATATTGATTCATATTAATCAAGACTAGCTTGGGATTCATAAAATCATCAATTAGGATGTTTGATTTATTTATTTAACTTAAATAAGCATCATGTGGTTGATATATGTTAGAACTTGATTAGTTCTAATTTCTTTTAAATCATAGGACCGATACTCTGAATTTATACTCGATAGCTGGATGTTGGAGATCCTAAACTTGTATAAGTTCAGATTAGATAGAACAATTCAATTATAAAACAAAGTGATATCACAAAGTTATTTAGTGCTATTTAATACATTGAAATTTGTATGCTTTGCTTTCCTTGTTTTTGAACTTTATACCTTGACGCATTAAATGGAACATAGTATATTTTCTATGTTAACTTTGATTCATTCATAAAGCCTATGTATAGTTGAAAGAAAGGATTTAAAGTATTGACTTATATGAAACTTATGGTGAAATATGTCTTATTTAGTCTGCCTGGATGGTGATACTTTACTTTTGTACTAGGTTGTTTCTCCTAGGTGCTCAGATGATACTTTACTTTTGCACTAGAATGTTTCTCCTAGGTGCTCAGATGATACTTTACTTTTGCACTAGGATGTTTCTCCTAGGTGCTCAGATGATACTTTACTTTTGCTCTGGGATATTTCTCCTAGATGCTCAGCAGGTACTTTGTGGCTTTACTTTAATCTGGGATGTTTCTCATAGATTATTCAGATGGAATTAACTATAGGATCTAATATGTTTCTCCTAGATACCTTTCAGATGGAATTAACCTTAATCTGGGATGTTTCTCCTAGATTTTCAAATGGAACTAATTGGAAATAAGTAATTTTAGATATGGGATGTTTTTCCTAAATATTTGCAGATGATCTCTTTTAACAGGCTTTTACTTTTTGGCAGGATTAAGTAACAATACGTCCATATAAGTTAGTCTGTTTTACTTTACATTTTCAGCATACTTCCTTATTTATAGCATTTTTTAGTATAGTTCTTCTTTATACAACACTTTGATTATATTCAGAAGTTCCTTTAGTATTTACAATATTTCATATAAATTGTATTATTTTAGCAACTTGTTTTCACTTTATGACATGTTTGGATGTTAAAACTTTAATTTTAGCATAGTACTTTCATTTTATATGGTAACTAACATGTTTTAAATTGATCATATTACTTAGAAATTTCTTTTTTTACTTAGTAAATTTCATTATTTGTTACTTAACCCTTTTCTGCAGCTTGAGTTGAGGTATGTGCTTACCTCACACCTTGTTTGAGTTATAACTAAGTTAATTATAACTTTACCACTTTCATTTGATGCTTTACTGCTCCTACTTTGCTTAGATGCTGTGATATCATTTAAATTAATAATTTACAAGCTAAAATATACTTAGACATTTTGTCTAACTAGAATTTTCTTTTGTTAGCTGCGGCCCTATCATTGTGAAACCGACAATGGTAAATTCTGAGCTATTTGAGGTTGTGGAACTTACTGAAGATCTGATTTAGGAGGAGGAGAGTTCAGGAGAAGACCCTTAGTTTCTCTATTGCTTTGTGAGGACTGAGTGACTTTACTTTTCTTTTCTGCTTTTGTAACGACCCCATTAATTGGATAAAAGATTAATCCAAACATTAGGATGTTACCTTAGCACCCAATACTCGATTAGAAGAAAATAATTCAAGTATAGATGCTAAGTGGCCAAGTCACTTTATGAGTAGTTGTTAAGTTAAATTAAAGTTTGCAAATGACTACAAACTAAGATACATGATAAGGAGATACAACATTACAAGTATTTTTAATACAAATAATTAGAATAATCCACATATTCATCCCAAGCAGTTACAAAAGTAATAAATACAATACAGATTAATAAAAGTAGGTAAAAGTAACTTAAGCAAACTTAAGCAGTTTATAATTTAATTATTACATACCTTTTTACAAGTAAGAGTAGAGGATAGTAAGTGGATCACTCTCTCACTTATAACAAAATACAAGTAAATAGTTTAAAATTTAAGCAGAAGCAAATTCTTTAAAATCCCTTCAAGTACTTGGACCAGTATTACCTAAACCAAAGGGCTCTTAACCTATCATATTTTGGTATTTAAATATGATAGGGCAAAGCCAAAGAAAAGAAAAGTATAGTTAGACTAAACAGTCTAAGCACAATTTAAGATTGGCTATATTTTTAAATTGATAAGATATCATAAATATAATTTTACAATTTAAAGTAAGCAGCAGAGCTATTACAGCTGTCAAGTATGGAGAAAAAGAATTAAGTATAACTGTAATGGAGACAGTATGAAATAAGTTGAGTAAAAATACTCACTTATATAAAAGTCCTAGCTTGCATCCAAAATTAGTAAGGGAAAGCATCCTAAAAGGCTATAAACTACTATGTGCATTAAAGTAAAATGAATTGAAAGTAATACATGTTCAATTAAATTTATGCTAAGTAAATAATGAAATACAGTGAAGCATTAAATAAAATTAAGTAACATACACTGTATTTAATGTATCTGAAGTAAGCAATACACAATACTTGAAATAAAGAGTGTAAAGCATAGAAAATAAAGAAGTATCTCAGACTCTTGATCTAAGACAGACATAGCCTAGAACTATGAAAAGTAAGCATAACTAAACAGTTATGAAGAGATCTTACAATCAATAAGATTATAAAAGAACTCTTATATTATTAGTTGAAGTTATATTTAGAAGCTACCTCATTCTGCGGGAGTACTCAACAGAATGGGGCGAGGAGTTAAGCACGTCTGCTTAACTAAATACAGTGGGGAGGTCGAACATTTACATTAACTCTCTAAAATGTGAAGTCCTATTATAAACGCTATCTTTCTTATTCAAATTTCCATAAGGCATTCCCCTTAAAATTTTATGAATATTCTTATTTATGCACAATGATCTTGAATGAATGTTCAAGAAAAAAGGCTCAAAGCTAAGCAAGCTTTCAATAATTTTCAATAATTGTAAACTATGTGATATCTTTTTATTATCTAAACTTTAATAATCTACTTATTATTGAAGCTAATTGAGCTCTAAATTGACTTATAGATATTGATCTTTAAACCAATTTTGATAAAAAGTAGAAGGAAATTAAGTTTGGAAATTAGTATGTTCATATAATTGAAGTTCATCTTATACTAGTCCTAAACTAATCAAATCAATTAGATTTATGATTAAAGTTTAAGGAATCTAATAAGGAAGAATAATATTTATAGATTTCTAAGTTAATGAAAGTATAAGTTAAATGATATTCTAGTAGCTTCACTTATTTAACTTGTAAGCAAAAAGTATCAACTCAATTTAATCATGAGGTTATCTAAGATTAATTGATATTGATATTTGAAATTAAGAAAAAGATAGATTACACCCTACATAAAATAATTCATTTTTAAGATTGTAAGGAATTAGAAATCTAAAAGCTTATCTAAAGCATGAAAGGAAGTTATTACTCTCAATCAAATTTATTGAGAACTAATATTCTTAAATAAACAATTGTAGTGAATACTTATAATTGAAGTGAATACTTACAATCCTAAATATGAAATTCTAGATATTTAACAAGTATTTAACAAGTGAATATAAGTCTACAGTTTTTCATAAAATTTCTAAATTATTAAATTCTTAAAAATTTCAGCAGAGTTTCCTCTGTAAATGGCTAAAGAAACACCTGCTAGGTAGACATACAAGTCTTCTGTTCCAATGGAAGTTATATTTGAAAGAAAAACAACTAAAATTAAGATGCAATCAATCCATCACATAGGATTATTTAGTTCTAGTTCTAGTATAGAGTCAATCCATTACTTAAGATTGCTCATTTATAATTCTTAAGTAAAGTCAATCCATTATGGGATTACTTATTTCCAGTTCTAAATTAAAGTCAAACTATTACATAGGATTGCTTATTTCTAGTTCTAAAATAATGTCAATCCATTGACTGTTTCCCATTCTAATAGTTTTGACAATTATAAATAACAACAATTTATAAGTCAATCCATTCACTATTTCCAGCTCTACTAATTTTAACAATTGTAAAAACATTAATTTATAAGTCAATATGAAAGACTGTAAATACACGTCTGCGCTCACATGCAAGTGTACGTGGTCTGAAGTAATAAGTGAAAAGTATTAATTTCTGGGATTTATCGAACCACAGAGAATTGGTTGTTTTGACACTAAGGTCTATCTATTCTCACTAATGTTTAAGCTACAATTGATTGGTTGAGTTGGCCCTAGATTTAGCACAATAATCACTAGGTGAAGATAAGCTAGATAAAAGAGAGAGGAGAGTTGGGTTCATCCCACAAGCGATGAGTAATTTATTAATGCATGTTGAATTCTTAAGCTTTTTCTTTCATTCTTTTTGATTTAATCAAGTGCACATTGTGTTCTCTTGAGTCTTACCTCAAGGTTTCACAAGTTCAAATCTTGTGCTCAAAATGAACACATATTCGGTTCTATTTTGGCACAAAGATTCCTATAAGATTTTAGGTTTAGTATTTTTATCTTAAGTCTTGATCAAGGAGACATTCAATTTTTATGTCTTTTAAATCTTATAAGCATTGATTCCACCACGAGCATTGCTCGCATCACACATAGTTGAGATGAGGGATTAATATATTGGGCTCAATGACTCTCAATTAGTTCATGAGCACTCAACTATTTTTTCCTCTACCACAATTATGTTGAGCTAAGGAGCTCATTTAGTAGGTCTTAGCATCACATGCATCAACACGTTGGTTGAGCTTAGATTAAGGTGCATTAAGCTCAAGAACTTTGTCACATAGTTCTAAGCTTTCATGCACTCATAAACCTAGCATCCAACCTAAGGTGAGCTATGGAGCACAAAACAAGCTAGTTCTTGAGATTATGAGTTCATTTTCCTTTCATCCACATTCAAGACTAAATAATAAAAGGTATTTCTTAACAAGGCATAGAGTTCTCACATTTTATTTGTGCTTGAGAAAACAAACTTTATACATTAAATTTAACTCATACACATGAGGATTTTCCCAACCCTCCCCAAGGGAGATTTAGCTACTCATTACAAAGGAAATGAAGAAAAACACATATATGGATAAAGACCCTTTCATGATCAACTAAGAAAAGAAACTACAAAAGCAAAGTTTAGAAGATACTAGGAACGTTCCTTGGAAGTTCTCCGGATTTCTTCTTCTCCTTTTTCAAGCTCCTCTCTTAGGTCGCTAGTGCTGCTTTCTTTCTTCTCTTCCTTAGCAAGAACTTGCTTTGCCACCCTTGTGGAGCTCCTCACTTCCACTTATGCACCCCTCCTCCTTACTTAGTGAATTGAGCAAAATTGTGAACCCACCTCTACTCAAGAGGAGGTGTATTTATAGGAGAGGGGCTGCATCCTCCTTCATCCTCTCCATAACCAGCATTTGATAAAACAAATCTGAAGTCATGATGGCAAATCCTAAATTAAGGGTGAAGTGACAAATATCCTTCTTTGTTTATCCTTCTTATCACATCAATAGGCCACTTTCCATTAAAAATCAGAGCTGCTGCAGAGAATGATGCCTGGCGACAAGATGCAGGTTGGGTGTCTTATCCTAGCCGCAATAAATTATCCTGACTGGCAAACATTGCGGTGGCCGCTGCAAGCAAAAACAGCAAAGTCTCCCACTGCTATGCGCTACCGCATCCACGCTTTGCAAAATTACCCGCTGTAGCACGCAGTGGTGGAAGCATTTCGCAAAAAATGCACTGCTGCAGCGCGCTACCGCGCCCGCGGTTTGAAACAAGACCCGCTGCAGCACGCTACCGTGCCCGTGGTTCATAAATAAACTCGCTTGTAGCGCCCCGCCCCGTCGCCGTGCGCAAAAGACAAGATATATGTGTGCATCCTACGGCAGAGCGGTGCGCTACTCGAGAGGACAGGTATACAAGAAAAAAACCCATCTTCCCGAATAGGCCGGTCTAAGACTGAGCCATGCTGAAGGCTACTGACTCGATCTTAAGAGTAGGATCGAGAGCCAATACTTAAGATAAGAGTAAAACACTTACCTTAAGTATTAGACTAACACGTACATTGGATTTAAAGAACGAGTGAGAATCCAATATACGTCATCAATATATCAGCATTTCCAGTAAGCTGGTCACATCACAATCCTAAGTATAGTAGTATAGTAGAGTGTGGAAACTAAAAGTAATACATCCAGAATACATTCATCACAAGTAGTAGTAAACATTCGTTTTAGAAAAAGAAAGTAAAAGATACATCCAAAATTTATTACAGACTGTTTTAAATGCAAAAATATATAAAGTCTACTGTAGTACTGAAATAAAGCTGAAAGTAAAGGTAGATGTCCGATCCACTAAGGCTCCACATACTCCTCTTGGATCTCCTGTGTATCCTCCTGCCTTGTCTCTACAAGCTGCTCGGGATCTAGCAAATTGCCGGATCCCAAAACTACCTCGTGTTAGATAAGAAGTCTAACACATCACAACTAACTATACAGTAATAAAGCTAAATACAAGTAACAAGTAACGTAAAGTATAACTGCAGGAAAACTGGGTAAAAGAAACTAAGTAAGGAAAAACTAAAACAACCGAGTAAGTAGGACAATAAAGGCTAAATAAGTAAAATTGTCACACCAAAGAGAACTGAAAGTAAAGGAAACATCGAATATTCATAAAGCAACATGAAAGAAATCTCAAATGATGTACTGTATGTCATTGGAAAGATGCACCCAAATATGCCACACCACATATATCACGAATATGTCACTGAACTATCACTGAAAGACTATGAGTAGTACGGTCCAATGTAAACATACACCCGGTTGGGAATATAGTATGGTGACACAGATGCACCTCGAAATTCCCCAGTATGTGTATGTAATATTCCGTAATCCATACTTCATCATTGATACTCATATATTACCACTGAAATAATACTTCAAGTTCATGCTCATACTTATGCCCATGCTCCTATTCTAAATGAGTAAAAGTCCATAAAGCCATGAAAACTTGGAATGAAGATAATGAATTCTAAGTCTCCACTGTGTAGAATCCTGCTAAAAGGATTCTGACTACTAGCTTATAGAATAAAAATTGGTTAGAGTTACAGATTTACTTTAAATATTATTAGGTAGAATGAGGGTATACACATACTTAGTGTCTTTGCAAGGAAGGTAATTCTCATCACTTAGTTTGATTAAGCCACCTTAACGAAGTGATCTTCGATAAGAGGCATTACCCGTTGGTAATTTGTATCTCAAGCTAAGTTATTAAGATGCCTCACTCACAATTACACCTAGTGTTTCAAAGGAGGTAACTTCAGTTACTTAGTTTGGTTGAGCCAGACCTATTGAAGCAATCTTCTCTAAGAGGCATTGCCCATTGGCAAATTATATTTCAATCAAACTAAGGAATGAACACCCATTTAATACACTCTTAGGTTTGAATGATTTATTCTAACTGGATTGTATTCATCTAATCCCTCAGGTTATCACCCGCTCATAAGTCCCTATTAGAGTGAATCAACCAATCCTAAATACTACTGGAAACCAGTAGTATGGGTATACTACATTACACCACCTAATGATCAAGGTTCAATCCAGTCTACTTAATAAAGCATGGAATTATCAAGACTACCAAGGCCTAAGCTAATGGGTAAGTCCTATACAAGGTTTCACAAAAATGGTGATCAAATATCACTTAATATGGATTCTACCACAAGGAGAAGTATCTTTATACTATCTTAAGTGACTTCTACCATGAGGGGATAAGATCAATCTCTAAGGTTATGGGATCTTCTAAGCTTCTACCTCAAAGATTCATATAAGGTTTTCTACCTCAAAGTATATGTATTTAGGTATTTTAATGTTTCAGGATGATCTTATGAAGAGATGCTTAAGACTCCTCATTCTAACTTCTAATATTAATATATTGGGTTCCATTTCATAATTAGGTTTAGAATGATCAGATTAGATGATCAAGTCACCTGATCACAACTTAATCTAAGATTATGGGATATAAATTAGAAGGTATTATTAAGATTTTAGATCAATTATTTAATCAAGATGATTTTATTAACCTCTTATGCTAATCCTCTTACTTAGGAGAAAATCAAGGATCTTAAGGTCTTGATTCAGATTAGGAAATCACATAGGATTATTGTCAACCTTATCATGTCAAAGTTGAATGTTTAGAGTCAATATCAAATCAGATGCATTATTGGAAGATGTCAAATTCATTATCTTATAATCAAATCAATTAAGTTAAGTTTTAAGGGATTTGGATCTTTCTTAAGTAAATTAGGGTTTGATCCCTTCTCATACCTTAAGTAAAATCAAGGGTGTGTTTAAAGATCAATGTCAAATCAGTGGATTAATCATGTATTATTGGTGGCAACCTCAAACCTAGATCAAGTCTCAAAAGCTTGATCCAAGTCTTAAGATTTCTTAAGTTAATTAAGGAGGTTAAGATCTCCAAGTTTGTTTTGTCCAAATTATACATTATGGATTGATATCTAAGGTTTCCAATACATTTATCCTATTGTTATGAAACATAAAAATAGAAAAGTTTATAAAAACAGAAAGTAATTAGTGCTAATCAAACCCTAAATCTATTCAAATGGATTAGCACTTAATTACAAATCCAGCCATTAAAATTAGTTGCAATTTGGCACACTAGTTCTACTTAATAAGTTAATTAATCAGAGCCTAAGTTTGCTAAAATCCAGTGAGTATAAACCCTAATTTTCACTAATCATGCCTTAACAAAATTTGGGCATAACTAAAATTACAGAACTCAGAAAAATAATCCACCTAGCACATGCATTCTACTCATCATAAATAAACTAATGGCACCCTAATCATACAGTTTGGTTAAGTATATTTGCTAAATTATCCTAATTAAGTTTCACTGTAATTACAGATCTAACCATCAGATGTCAATTTTTATTTTATATTATGGTCCCTGATGTTTTGCTGATCATTTTCACATATAATATCATAGGGTTTGGACCAGTGGATTAAAAGTTATTCAATTAATACATTCTGTATTTTTATTTAATTAAATTCCTATAACTTGAATAATTAAATTATTTTCCTTAAGGAAAATAATTCTAATTATTCAGATTTTATTAAAACGGGTTCGGCCCATTAGCTGAACCGCGCGGGTCGACCTGGGCCCGAAGACCCACGACTGTCGCGTCGCGCGAGTCACGGGCTGACCAGACCTGCACAGGACCTTCGTCCTTGTGCCTTTGTCTCGATGGAGAGGCCGATTAGGGGAACCCTAATCCCCAAATTCTGGCGCCTCCTGACCACGGCAGGACCAGCATTTGATTGCTACACGATCACCGTAATCAGACGCACCGAACGGGACTAGAAGCCCTCTGTGAGACGGTCCAGATCGCTCAGACTTTACTCACCCGAGGGCTACTCCATTGGAGCTAATGTGAGGAGATAATTCTCCCCCTAGAGGCCACGCCAAACCCCGGGCTCGATCCCTACACCATCAGGGAGGTGAGGCGGATCGAAGCCCTCTGGTCTGAGGGTCTGGGATGGTCTAGATCGTCGGGTCCTTACTCGACCGAGACGATCCTTAAGCGACTTAGCCCGGTCAATCGTATCGATCGATCGGGGCTAGCTTAGGTCCTAGCTATGATTGCATTAGATTCAAATTGACAATATGCAGGCATACGAATCAATGGGAAGGAGGTTCGAGCCTCAGTGGCTCGAAACCAGCAAACGGGGGTACCTGGATTCTCGGGGGAGCTCGGGGTGACCGTCTGAGGGCTCAATTGGCCTTGGCTGCTCTTCTAGACGCTGCAAAGGATCCTGGATACCAAGAGATCCTACTATCAGTGGTTCAGAAGCTACTGGATTGCCTTCTCGATCTCTGGAGTTCAGCAATGGCGAGAGGGAAGGCAGTGACAATTCGAGGGAAATTGAGCAGCAAAGGGATAGAGTAGGGATTCCTGAGGCTATTTATAGCCTCAGGCGAGCTTAGGGAAGCTTCTGGAGGGCTGGCTCGGGCTGGAGAGGACCCGAGAGGTCAGGCCATGGCCGAGCTCTCAAATTTCCAATTCGAGCTCGATCGGGTCACGAGGCCCGAATGGGGTCTCTAACCATTTATGGGAAGTTCCTAATAGCTTTGCCGAGCTGGAGGCGAGACTGGCAGACCGAATGGGCAGCTGGCAGTACAGGAAATTTCCTTGTCGGGCGCGGGCGTGGCCAAGACATCCAGAGTGCCGGGACCTTCGAATTCCATCTGATCTATCGATCAGATGGCGCTACTGCTGGGATCGCTCGGATCCTAACGGCCGATCGCGGGAGCAATCCTGGCCATAGGATCCACAAGATTGATCCAACGACGAATCCGCGGTCTAGCGAGATCAAATCCTGACCATTGGTTAGAAAGGCTCGACGGCTAGATGTGCGGGACTCCACTGTCGCATGACCCGGGCTCCGCAGTGGATCGCCCGTGGTCCGCACAGCGGATCCGGCCATTAAAAAGGTAAAATTGCAAATTTGAAATGTTAGGAACCCTTTTGTTCAATTAGACCATTTTAAATTAAATTGAATTATGGCCTAAATGATCTCCAAATTGCACCAAATTTTCACTCTTAACTAATTTGGGGGTGAGGAATTCAAAAATGCAATCAGAATTTAATTCTGAGGTCAAAATATTTTAGGTCTAATCTAGACTGATCAAATTATCATTTTGGACTTAAAGAAGTCCAATAGACTTCAAATTTTCTAAATAGGTTCAATTTGAGGTTCTATAAGTAATGGTATTTAAAATTGACTAGGTTACCTATAATTTTAGCAAGGTAACAATCTAGGATTATTACAGACTCCCCCACTTAAGAATGATGTCGTCCTCGACATCATCTCAAGAGAGAAGACAAGCAAGAAGAGTTTGAAGAACATAATAAGACTTAGAAAATTAATGGGTACCTGGAGTTTCAAAGAGATGGGGACACTTCATCCTCATATTCGCCTCCTTCTTCCAAGTAGATTCTAAAGAGCGATTCTTCCATTGAACCTTAACCATTAGAATTGAACGATTTCTTAGCTGCTTTTGATCATGAGCCAAGATCTTAATTGGCTCTTCCGCATAAGAAAGGTTCGGTTGGAGAGATACCGCCGGAAGTTGGATTAAGTGAGATGGGTTATGAAGACATTTCCACAGAGATGAGATGTGGAAGGCATTATGGACGATAGAGAAATCTTCAGGAAACTTTAATCGATAGGCTGCAGAACCGATCTTTTCTAATATCTCAAATGGTCCGACGTAGCGAGGACTTGCTTCCCGGCTACATCGAAATGATATATGCCCTTCATTGGACTGACTTTAAGGTACACAAAAGTTCCCACATCAAGATCCAGTGCACGATGATGAGTATCGTGATATTTACTCTAGCGATCTTGAGCTGCTTTGATCCTCTATTGGATCAGTTGAATCTTACGATTTGTTTCTTCCACTAGATCAGAACCATAAAGCTGCACACTACCAATTTTAGACCATGTTAATGGAGTACTACATTTTCTGCCATACAAGGCTTCATATGGAGCCATGCCTATACTTGCCTGAAATTTGTTATTGTATGCGAATTCTGCGAGAGGAATATGACCTTCCTAGAAATCTCTAAAATCTAGCATACAGAGGGGAAGAAGATCTTCTAAGACTTGATTGACTCTTTCCGTTTGACCATCGGTCTGAGGATGGAAAGCGGTACTCATGGCTAGAGTGGTCCCCAAGTCCTGATGCACTGCTTGCCAAAATTTAGATGTGAAATGGCTGTCTCGATTAGACACGATAGATCTTGGAATTCCATGGAGCCTGATAATTTCCCTGATGCACAACCTTGCCAATTTCTCCACAGAATCAGTTTGCTGCATAGGAATAAAATGCACTGATTTGGTCAATCGATCGACAATGACCCATATTGAATCAACACCGGATCTTGCTTTAGGCAATCCCATAACAAAATCCATAGAAATGTCGAACCACTTCCATTCAGGAATTGCTAGAGGATGGAGAAGGCCTCTAGGCTTTTAGTGTTCAGCCTTGACTAAGTTACAAGCGTGACATTTTGCGACAAACTCCGCAACGCTTTTCTTCATTCCAGGCCACGAAAATGCTTTCTTCAGATCTTGATACATCTTGGTGCTGCCAGGATGTACTTTGTAACCTGAATTGTGACCTTCTACTAGAATTTCTTGCTGCATGGATTTGAGAATCCATAGACGATCCCCCTGATAAATTACATTACCTCGGAGCTGAAGATCAAAGCGATGACCACTCTCGATGTCGACTTTAAACTTTAGGTAGTCTTCATCCTTGGTTTGTGAAATGGAGACGTCATGATGAAATGTGGGTTCATCTGAACTCATGGATATTAATGTACTTAGCATGTCACCACGCACTGGCCTGATTTTGAGCTTCCGGAATTCTTCTTCCAGAAGACTAGATTGTATTAAAGAAGATAGAGTAGCATGATGACTCCGTGCGTCTTCTACGACGTTCACTTTTCCAGGATGATATTGAATGTTTAGATCATAATCGCTTATTAGTTTGAGCCATCTTCGCTATCGGCAATTCAATTTACGCTAGGTTAAGATGTACTTCAAGCTCTGATGATCGGTGAATATGGAACACTGGATACCATACAGATAATGACGCTAGATTTTTAGGGCAAAAACCACAGCTGCTAATTCGAGGTCATGGACAGGATAGTTCTTTTCATGTGGTCTTAACTGACGAGATGCATAGGCTATAACTCTTCCTTCCTACATCAAAACACATCCCAATCCTATTTTGGATGCATCGGTATAGACTTGGTAATTCAGGCCTTCTTTAGGTAAGGCAAGAACTGGTGCAGAGGATAAAGCATCTTTCAGAGCTTGGAATGTTTTCTCACATTCTGGGCTCCAAGCGAATGGTACTGTTTTCTGAGTCAACTTAGTGAGAGGGGATGCAATTTGCGAGAAGCCATTGACAAACTTCCTATAGTAGCCTACCAGTCCTAAGAAACTTCTAATGTTGGTCACAGATTTTGGTTGTGACCAATCTTGGACTGCGCTCACTTTACTTTGATCGACTCTGATTCCCTGAGAATCGACGACATGACCCAGAAAAGAGACAGAGTCCAGCCAGAACTCGCATTTAGAATATTTAGCATATAGTTTATGGCTTCTGAGCTCTTAAAGTACTAAACGCAGGTGATTCTCGTGATCTATTTTATCTTTTGAATAAATCAATATATCATCGATGAAGACAATGAAGAATTTATCCAGATATGTTTTCAGCACGTGATGCATTAAGTACACAAAGACGGACGGCACATTTGTTAAGCCAAAGGACATCACCAAGAATTCGTAATGCCCATAGCGGGTTCTAAACGCTATCTTTTCAATATTTGAGTCCTCAACTCGTAATTTATGATATCCTGATCGCATGTCTATCTTGGAGAAGACTTTAGCTCCAGATAATTGATCGAACAGGTCATCGATACATGGTAGAGGATACTTATTCTTAATGGTTACTTTATTTAATTCTCTGTAATCGATGCACATTCTCATCGATCCATCTTTCTTCTTTACGAACAGCACTGGCGCTCCCCAAGGAGATGAACTTGGACGAATAGGACCCTTCTCCAGTAGTTCCTGGAGTTGATCATTCAACCCTTGGAGCTCTTTTGGTGCCATACGATACGAAACATTTGACAATAGTTGCGTTCTAGGAATTAGTGTTATGGCAAATTCTACTTCTTTCACTGGAGGAAGTCCAGGTAGGTCTTTAAGCAACACATCAGGAAATTTTCAAACTATGTGGTTTTTAGAAATAGGTACAACTTCTCTCTCTCTCCCAACATTGTCACAAGGTATGCGCTGCATCCCTTCCTGACTAGCCTTTCTGTTGTTATTGCATTGATCAACGATGATTGAGTGCTGACTATGTGGCTCCTCTAAGCTAATCTCCTATAAACCCAATACCACCAACGACTCGCTGATCCCCTTAGTAGGATCTCCACAATCTCTAGACGATGCTCCTCAGGACAGGCCATCTCTCGCAGTGTAGTGGTAACACGGTCCAGCCATTCTCTGGCGAGTACTGAAAGTCTGGTGCCTCCAAATTATGAATGGGAAAGAATCTTGTCTAGCACTTCAACTCCACGAGGCGACACTCCATTGATGGTCCTTCTGTAGATCTGACCGTCTTGAAGATCGTCTATCCAATAGTCATCAAACCTCCTAAGATAGAATGGAAATGCTGACTGCGAGTAGTCCATTCCTAGAATACTTTAACCCATAAGTATTTTGTTCATAGTTGATTATTAATTTCAAAAGTTCTTTCAAGTCCTAAGATGTCCATTTTATGAGTTGCAATTTCAATCAATCTATTATGTGCGTTAAATTCTTACGGTGTCAATCTTCTAGACATAGTTTCTCCCTTTTTGTTTTTAAGACAGTTTAATGAACTGTTTTGGATGATTGCTTTGCATTATACTTAGTAACCTGTGATCTTGATCTGAGATAGAGAATAGAGCATAAAGTAGATAAGAATAACTCCTTACCTGACACTTTATTGTATTTCTCTAATACCAACTGCAGCGCCCCGCCCCGTCGCTGCGCGCAAAAGACAAGAGATATGTGTACATCCTGCGGCGGAGCGGTGCGCTACTCGGGAGGACGGGTATACAAGCAAAAAACCCATCTTCTCGAATAGGCGGGTCTAAGACTGAGCCATGCTGAAGGCTACTAACTCGATCTTAAGAGTATGATCGAGAGCCAATACTTAAGATAAGAGTAGGATACTTACCTTAAGTATTAGACTAACATGTAAATTGGATTTAAAGAACAAGTCAGGATCCAATATACATCATCAATATATTAGCATTTCTAGTATGCCGGTCACATTATAATACTAAGTATAGTAGTATAATAGAGTGTGGAAGCTAAAAGCAAAACATCTAGAATACATTCATCACAAGCAGTAGTAAACATTCATCTCAGAAAAAGAAAGTAAAAGATACATCCAGAATTTATTACAGACTGTTTTCAATGCAAAAATATATAAAGTCTACTGTAGTACTGAAATAAAGTTGAAAGTAAAGGTAGATGTCCGATCCACTAAGGCTCCACGTACTCCTCCTAGATCTACTGTGTGTCCTCCTGCACTGTCTCTACAAGCTGCTCGGGATCTAGCTATCACAACCCGGAGGTTGTTACCTATTAATTAGTATCTAATTGACTATAAATCTCTTTCATTACTCTCATATTATAGTTAAAAGTCTCCACTCCAAATTTCGTATGATTTGGAGACCGTTTGGTAATTTCCAACGTTTCCTGATTTACAAATAATTCTGAAGATACCTAAATTTCAGAATCAAAAACAATGTTCGCCATTGGACTCAGTAACTTCAAATTAACTAAGAGTGTAATTCTGGGAATTTTTGAAAATCGTTGATTTTTCCGGATTTTTTGCTGAATTTTAATCGCTCAAAAAATTTTCGTTAAATTAGGATTCCAATTTAAGTCAAATAAAAATGTAATAAAAAATGTTCGCTTATAATTCCTATTGAAAGGATCCTACTACAAAAATTTGAGCGCATTTGGGATCCCGGATTGTCCTGAATAAATTCATGAAGTTTAAACTTCAAAGGTTAATATGAAAAATATAAATAGGATTTTGGAACTTTTTATATATCTAAGTTAAACATCATATGAGGATGCTATATTTCAAGTTTCGTTAAATTTTGAGTTTCCGATTTATCGTAATTAATTTTCTAAGCTTTTCTCTTAAAAAATTAATATAAAATAAAATACTTGTCCAAATTTAATAACTTTTAGATATGTGCGTTTGTCTCACTAAGACGACCGTTTCGATACCAAGTTTGTACTTTTTGGAGCTCAAATGACTTCAGATCTTGTCTCAGAAATTTCAGCAGTTTATTTTGATCCAACGGCTAATATAGATCCTGGTTTTTACTTATATACCTCTTCAAAAACCTAAATCCTAATTACTCTCAGCCGAAAATTCTTTCTCTCCTACGCAAGCCAGTCACGCACGGCCGACAATCCATACACACATGATTCATTCTTCGCCTCGACGCGTGGATCGCGCCGCCCTTCGCTCCAATGGGAAGGCTCGAACCCATGCCACCTCTACTCCTTATCTTCGTGCATTCAATCTCTCGGCAGCAAGAGGGATTTGAAAGACAGCAAACTCTAGCTGAAAGCTGGGGAAGCCAAGCAAACCCTACTCGAGTCTCCACTCGCCGAGCTTCCTCTCGCCGAGTCATCATCGCGCCAAGCCTCTTCTAGTCGAGTCCTCCATCTGTGCCGAGCCTCTTCTTAGCCGCAAAGAACAAAGGTACTCGCATAGATTTAAGTTCCTCATCAATATCTCTTCAATTCGACAAGAGTTTGATGAGAAATTTTTGTTTGCTATGAGAAACAATAAATATGTTGAGCTTTTAATATCCATTAAGTCCATTAAATCAAAAAGTCTCTATGTGAGTAGAGACGAATTCCTTGAGAGACCTAAATCTTACTTCTATTTTTAACTACTCGACATCCGAATCTTAATCTTAATCTTTATTCGCTTCATATGATTAGTTCACTTAATACTGTTTTTATTTAAAATTTAATGGTTATGCTGAATTCCTAGTATGATACATGAGCCATGTCTGTTTGATTGCCATTGGTTAGATTGTTGCTCTTATGCTATCTGTATGCTATGAAAGTATGCCTTAACAATTATCATACTGGTAATATCTGTTGAGAAAGAAAGAGATATATAAATATGAAAACAGATTTAAGGCTGGAATCCCTCAAACTCAGATTAGCTTCTTTTCAGTTTATGAGCTTTATGGAACTTAAATCCTGTAAAACAAATGTGGAACAGAGAAAAGACAGCTTCATAGTGTCAAGGACATGTAAAGTTGAGATTTGATATTTTGATTCTTTGCTAATCTTTGGGATCAGAATCAGGAAGAAAAGTTATTGAATGTTGGGACATCTCCGACTAAATTGATGCAGTAAACATTACTGTCCCATATTATATGTATGATTATCATTTTTTTTTCGCACGGAGCTTGGAAATAACTATCAACATGAAGACCATCTTTTATTAGAAATCTTATTAATAAACTGAAATTTTTATCTTACTTTAGACTTGAATCTTTTATTTATCAATACTGTTAGGCTTAAAATGCAAAGTTAAATGTTATTGTTCCTTACATGATGTTTATTATCTTCTAATAATAATAAATTAAGTGTAGAGTAGTTGTGTTATAAATAAAGTGTACTCACGATTATTGAATGGAAATATTTAGTATAAAATTAGAAATGAACTGAAATAAATCCATTCAATAATATTTCAGAATAGTTTGATGTATGTCTTCTTTAAATTTAAAGTTATCTACGATTATGTCAAACTTAGATTGAAGAATAATATACTTTCTTTATTTGTGTCTTATATAATGATCAAACGCATACTACAATAATTAATGATTTTCAATGATTAATTTGCCAAGTGTTCAAAAGTTGTATCGATTGTAATTTTTTATTAAATGTTGGAGTTTAGGATTCATATTATCTGCCATCTCTCATTTTAGTTCAAATTATTATTTCTTCATAAATGTATTTATGAGTTCAAGATTTGTTATAATAGTAAATGAATTATGTTAGTCTTACGATTTACATTTTTCTTAAATATCATATACTTCATAATGGAATGTAAATTTAAATTATCTATCCTTTGTAGTGATGTGACCAAAAACTGCCATCAATTCTATTATAAGATCTCAATACTGTCAATTAAATTATATTAAGAATTCAAATTTTGTTATATTGCTACAATTTAGTTATGAGATCTAAGTGATGTCATTTATCATATAAGATATAATGCTACATGTATAAATAGAGATCCATATTGCTGCAAATTATATTAAAAGATTTAAATTGCTGCTATTTATATTCAATATGAATCAAATGATATCATGAGTTAAATGCTGCCATCATTAATATTATAAGATCCAAATGCTGCCTATAGATTATATGAGCATCAATGTTGTTATTCTTTTATAGAATTTTGAGAATGTGAGATCAATGAAATATGAAAATAAATGTAGTCATTCCTTTTATTGGAATTATATGCTGCTCATTATTTATAAGAGATCCAAATGCTACCATTAAATGAAAGTGAGATAATGTAACATGATAATAAATACTGTTATTTATCTTATCAATATCACACGCTGCAATCTCTTGTTCTTATGAAAATTTAAATATGATCATATGAAGTTAATTATATAGATGAGAAGAATTAATGTGAAATCAAGTGTTTCAATGTTGTTATCAAAAGAGAACCTATGATGCTATTTATTGCATTTTAATCAAATGCTGTCTTTTCAAATTATAAGATAGGATGCCGCTATCACACGTTGCCTTTCTTCCCAAATTGAATGGGATAAAATGCTGCCACTATTATCAAATGAAATGGGAGATATGAGCTGCCATTTTATAAAACAGATCTTATGAGATTAAATGATTAGATCAATTATGATTAAATATTGTTACCTATTAAATTATGATTAAATGTTATTATTTCTTGAAATAAATGATATCTTTTATATTGCACCTATTATAAATGATGTTGTTCCAATGGATATGTATGCTATTCTTAAATCTGATGATGTGTTTATCCTAGTTGTTTCTATAAATGATGCCATTTGAAGATTAAATTGCTATTATATCTTGTAAAAGGAAAGATATGCTGTCATTCACATCTTATGCTATTTTTGAACTCTTATTTAATCAAATGCTATTAGTTATATTCGTGTGAACAAATGCTGTCAACTTTAGTTTTATAAGATTATAAGTGATTGAATGTTGTCAAATGCTGATATATTTATATTAGAATCAAATATAACTGTTCTTAGCATGCTAAGTTATAAATTGCTGTACCTTATCAAGCTAATCTAAATAGCTACTACTCTCTTATAATTGTTGAGTTAAATGCAATTGTTCTTTGTATATTAAATGTTGCTATCCTTTACATTTACTAATGTTCCTTAATAAATCTAAATTAATTGTGGCTGTCCCATAAAAATATCAAATCAGATTTTGATTTCCAAAGGAACTATAATTTACAATTGAGAAATTTAAGATTAGATTACTTCAAAGTTAATCTTAATAGAACTTGCAAATATACAATAGAATTGTTATGAAAACCATTAATGTTAAATCATAGTATCCTTAATGTGATATTCATGAATTGAATTATATAATTTTATACAATCATACTAAGCTAAATTTAATTCCAATTATTGTTGATAATTTTCTTACACGTGTAATGCAATTGTTATGGAGATAGTATAATTAAGTTTCATGGCATATTCTAAGTCCAAATCAAGTACAAATTGTAAATCAAAAGTTGAATTCTTTATTAAGTAATTTCAATAAGAATAAATGCTAAATTCTATTTTTCTTTGCAGATTGAAACACACTGCTAAATTTGGTTTTCTTTGCAGGTTGAGTTGTAAAATTAATACAGGGATGCTAAATTAAAATGATATGTGCAAAAAGTCACATAATGCTGCTTTTACAAATTGCTAATTTTATGTCTGTATTTTATTTTTTTTTACTAGATGTTTTATATAAGATGAGTAAACTGCTTAGTTTAGTTTTATATATTTGTAGAACTAGAAATGAGCAATCCTGTTAAAAGGGTTGAAGTCTATTGTAGAATTAGAAATGAGCAATCATGTAAAAAAAGGTTGAACTCTATTTTAGAATTGGAAATGAACTCTATTTTAGAATTAGAAATGAGCAATCCTATAAAAAGGATTGAACTCTACTTTAGAACTGGAGATAGTCAATAAAAATTGACTTATATTGATCGTGAAAAAAATTGTTTATTGAACAAAAACAAAGGAGACTCTACCGAAATTTCTAAGAATTATAAGACTTATAATTTAATTTATATTTTTCCTAATTTCAAGTTTCAAGAAAATAAACTTACATTCATTTTAGAATTGACTTAAGATCAAATATTTATAAGTCAATTTGTAGTTTAATTAACTCCAATTATGAGTAGATTATTAAAAGTTTAGATAAACAAGAAGATATCACATACATTTACAATTTTTGCAATCTATTGAGTGCTTGCCTAGCTTTGAGCCTCTTTCCTTGAACATTCATTCAAGAGCATTGTGCATAAATAAATATTTTCTTAAAATTTTTAAGGGGAATGCCTTATAGCAAATTGAGTACAAAAGAAAGCGCTTATATTAGAACTTCACATTTTAGAGAGGGTGAATGTGAATGTTCATCTTCCCCACTGTATCTGGTTAAGCAGACATGCTTAACTCCTCGCCCATTCTGTTGTGTACTCCTACAGAATGAGGTAGTTTCTAAATGTAACTTTAACTAAGATATAAGAGATTCATTTACAAATTGTAAGATCTCTTCATAACTATTTAGTTATGCTTTCATATCATAGTTTTAGACTATAATTATCTTAGATTGAGAATCTAAGATATTTCCTCATTTTCTTTAGCTTTACACTCTCTATTTTCAGTATTGTGTATTGCTTATTTGAGTTTAATTTGAATACAGTGTATGTTGCTTAACTTCAATTAATGCTTCACTGTATGTCAATTTCTTACTTAGCATAAATTGCATTTGATCATATATTGCTTTCATTTTATGCACATAGCAGTTTCTAGCCTTTAAAATGCTTTCCTTACCAATTTCAGTAATAGGCTAGAATTTTATTAAGAGTGAGTATTTTTACTCAACTTATTTCATACTATTTTTCTTACAGTTATGCTTACTTCACTTTCCCATACTTTACGGCTTTTATAGCACCACTGCTTACTTTAAATTATAAATCATAAGTTGTGATATCTTGTTAATCTAAAAACATAGCCAATTTTAAAATGTGCTTAGACTGTTTAGTCTAACTACACTTTTCTTTTTCTTGGCTTTGCCCTATCATATTTAAATACCAAAATATGATAGATTAAGAGCCCTTTTATTCAGGTGATGCTGGTCCAAGTACTTGAAGGACTTATAAGGAAATTTGCTTCCGCTTGATTTTAACAGATTACTTGTTTAGTGAGAGAGGGAATGATTTACACATTGCATTTTTCTCTTACTTTAAAAAGGTTTGTAATAATTAGATTATAAACTGTTTAAGTTACTTTTGTTTACATTTATCTATGCTGTATCTTCTATAAGCTACTTGGGATGAATGAGTAAATTTATCTAATTTCTAGCATTATAAATATTTGCAATATTACATTTATATGTATCTTCATTTTCATTTATTTAACTTAACAAATGCTCAAAAAATGACTTGGCCACTTAACATCAACACTTGATTTGTTTTCTTCTAACCAAGTGTTGGGTGCTAAGGTAACACCCCAATAACTAGATTAATCTTCTATCCAATTATTGGGGCCGTTACACTAGCAAATTGCCGGATCCCAAAAGTACCCCATGTTAGACAAGAAGTCTAACACATCACAACTAATTATACAGTAATAAAGCTAAATACAAGTAACAAATAACGTAAAGTATAACAGCAAGAAAACTGGGGAAAAGAAACTAAGTAAGGAAAAATTGAAATTACTGAGTAAGTAGGATAATAAAGGCTAAATAAGTAAAACTTTCACACCAAAGTGAACTGAAAGTAAAGGAAACATCGAATATTCATAAATCAAGATGAAAGAAATGTCAAATGCTGTACTGTATGTCACTGGAAAAATGCACCCAAATATGCCACACCACATATGTCACGGATATGTCACTGAACTATCACTGAAAGACTATGAGTAGTACAGTCCAATGTAAACATACACCCGGTTGGGAATACAGTATGTTGACACGGATGCACCCCAAAATTCCTCAGTATGTGTATGTAACATTCTGTAACCCATACTTCATCACTGATACTCATATGTTACCGTTGAAATAATACTTCAAGTTCATGCTCATGCTTATGCCCATGCTCCTATTCTATATGAGTAAAATTCTAGAAAGCCATCAAAACTTGGAATGCAAATAATGAATTCTAAATCTACACTGTGCAGAATCCTGCTAAAAGGATTCTGACTCCTAGTTCTAGAAAGATAATTGGTTAGAGTTGCAGATTTACTTTAAAGATTATTAGGTAGAATGATGGTATACACATACTTAGTGTCTTTGCAAGGAAGGTAATTCTCATCACTTAGTTTGATTAAGCCACGTTAACGAAGCGATCTTCGATAAGAGGCATCACCCATTGGAGATTTGTATCTCAAGCTAAGTTATTAAGATGCCCCACTCACAATTACACCTAGTGTTTCAAAGGAGGTAACTTCAGTTACTTAGTTTGGTTGAGCCAGACCTATTGAAGCGATCTTCTCTAGGAGGCATTGCCCGTTGGCAAATTGTATTTCAATCAAACTAAGAAATGAACACCCATTTAATACACTCTTAAGTTTGAATGATTTATTCTAATGGGAGTGTATTCGTCTAATCCCTCAGGTTAACACCTGCTCATAAGTCCCTATTAGAGTGAATCAACCAATCCTGAATACTACTGAAACCAGTAGTATGGGTATACTATATTACACCACCCAATGATCAAGGTTCAATCCAGTCTAATTAATAAAGCAAGAAATTACCAAGATTACCAAGGCCTAAGCTAATGGGTAAGTCTTGTACCAGGTTTCACAAAATGGTCATCAAAGATCACTTAATATGGATTCTACCACAAGGAGAAGTATCTTTCTACTATCTTAGGTGACTTCTACCATGAGGGGATAAGATCAATCTCTAAGGTTATGGGATCTTCTAAGCTTCTACCTCAAAGAATCATACAAGGTCCCTACCTCAAAGTATATGTATTTAGGTCTTTTAATGTTTCAGGATGATCTTATGAAGAGATGCTTAAGACTCCTTATTCTAACTTCTGATATTAATATATTGGGTTCCATTTCATAATTAGGTTTAGAATGATCAGATCAGATGATCAAGTCACCTAATCACAACTTATTCTAAGATTATGGGATTTAAATCAGAAGATATTATTAAGATTTTAGATCAATTATTTAATCAAGATAATTTTATTAACCTCTTATGTTAATCCTCTTACTTAGGAGAAATCAAGGATCTTAAGGTCTTGATTCAAATTAGGAAATCACATAGGATTATTGTCAACTTTATCATGTCTAAGTTGAATGTTTAGAGTCAATATAAAATTAGATGCATTATTGGAAGATGTCAAATTCATTGTCTTATAATCAAATCAATTAAGTTAAGTTTTAAGGGATTTGGATCTTTCTTAAGTAGATTAGGGTTTGATCCCTTCTCATACCTTAAGTAAAATCAAGGGTGTGTTTAAAGATCAATGTCAAATCAGTGGATTAATCATGTATTATTGGTGGCAACCTCAGACCTAGATCAAGTCTCAAAAGCTTGATCAAAGTCTTAAGATTTATTAAGTTAATTAAGGAGGTTAAGATCTCCAATTTTTTTTTGTCCAAATTATACATTATGGATTGATATCTAGAGTTTCCAATACATTTATCATACTGTTATGAAGCATAAAAATAGAAAAGTTTATAAGAACAGAAAGTAATTAGTGGTAATCAAACCCTAAATCCATTCAAGTGGATTAGCAGTTAATTATAAATCTAGCCATTAAAACTAGTTGCAATTTGGCACACCAGTTCTACTTATTAGGATTATTAATTAAAGCCTAAGTTTGCTAAAATACAATGAGTATAAACTCTAATTTTTACTAATCATGCTTTAACAAAATTTGGACATAACTAAAATTACAGAACTCAGAAAAATAATCCACCTAGCACATGCATTCTACTCATCATAAGTAAACTAATAGCACCCTGATCATGCAATTTTGTTAAGTATATTTTCTAAATCATCCTAATTAAGTTTCATTGTAATTAAGCAATAATTACAGATCTAACCATCATATGTTAATTTTTATTTTATATTCTGGTCCCTGATATTTTGCTGATCATTTTCACATATAATATCATAGGGTTTGGACCCAAGGATTACAAGTTACTAAATTAATACATTCTGTATTTTTATTTAATTTAATTCCTATGATTTGAATAATTGAATTATTTTCCTTAAGGAAAATAATTCTAATTATTCGGATTTTATTAAAACGGGCTCGGCCCATTAGCCAAACCGCACGGGTCGACCGGGGCCCGAAGACCAACGACTATCGCACTGCGTGGGTCACGGGCTGACCCGACCCGCACAGGACCTTCGTCCTAGTGCCTTCATCAAGATGGAGAGGCCAATTAGGGGAACCCTAATCCCCAAATTTTGGTGCCTCCTGACCATGGCAGGACCAGCATTTGATCGCTACATGATCATCGTGATCAGACGCACCGAACGGAACCAGAAGCCCTCTATGAGACGGTCTGGATCGGTAGGACCTTACTCACCCAAGGGCTCCTCCATTGGAGCTACTGTGGGGAGATAATTCTCCCCCCAAAGGCTATGCCAGACCCCGGGCTCGATCCCTACACCATCAGGGAGGTGAGGCAGATCGAAGCCCTCTGGTCTGAGGGTCTGGGATTGTCTGGATCATCGGGTCCTTACTCGACCGAGATGATCCTTAAGTGACTTAGCTCGATCGATCGTATCAATCGATCGGGGCTAGTTTAGGTCCTAGCTATGATTGCATTAGATTCGAATTGACAGTACGCAGGCATATGAATCAAAGGGAAGGAGGTTCGAGCCTCAGTGGCTCAAAACCAGTAAACAGGGGTACCTGGATTCTCGGGGGAGCTCGGGGTGACTGTCTGAGGGCTCGGCTGGCCTTGGCTGCTCTTCCAGACGCTACAAAGGATCTTGAACACCAGGAGAGCCTACTATCAGTGGTTCAGAAGTTACTGGATTGCCTTCTCAAGCTCTGGAGTTCAGTAATGGTAAGAGGGAAGGCAGTGACAATTTGAGGGAAATTGAGCAGCAAAGGGACGGAGGAGGGATTCTTGAGCCTATTTATAGCCACAGGCGAGCTTAGGGAAGCTTCTAGAGGGCTGGCTCGGGCTAGAGAGGACCCAAGAGGTCAGGCCATGGCCGAGCTCTCGAATTTCCAATTCGAGCTTGGCCGGGTCACGGGGCCCGAATGGGGTCTCCAACCATTCCTGGGAAATTCCTAACGGCTCTGCCGAGCTAGAGACGCGAGTGGCAGACCGGATGGGCAGCTGGCAGTACGGGAAATTTCCCTGTCGGGCATGAGCGTGGCGAAGACGAAGGTCCACAGTGCCGGGACCTTAGGATGCCGTCTGATCTATCGATCAGATGGTGCTACGTTGGGATCGCTCGGATCCTAACGGTCAATCGTGGGAGCGATCCTGACCATAGGATCCACGGGATGGATCTAACGACGGATCCGCGGTCTAGCGAGATCAAATCCCGACCATTGGTTAGAAAGGCGCGATGGCTAGATGTGCGGGACTCCGCTGTCGCATGACCCAGGCTCCGAAGCGGACGCCCGCGGTTCGCACAGCGGATCTGGATGTTTAATCGGGTAAAAAGGTAAAATTGCAAATTTGAAATGTTAGGAACCCTTTTGTGCAATTAGACCATTTTAAATTAAATTGAATTATGGCCTAAATGATCTCCAAATTGCACCAAATTTTCACCCTTAGCTAATTTGGGGGTGAGGAATTCAAAAATATAATCAGAATTTAATTTTGAGATCAAAAATTTTTAGGTCTAATCTAGGGTATGTAGACTAATCAAATTATCATTTTAGACTTAGAGAAGTCCAATAGACTTCAAATTTTCTAGGTAGCTCAGTTTAAGGTACTATAAGTAATGGTATTAAAATTGACTATGTTACCTATAATTTTAGCAAGGTAACAACCTAAGGTTGTTACACCGTTGCAGCTCGCTACCGCGCCCGCGGTTCGCAAATGAACCCACTGCAGTGCGCTACCGCGCCCGCGGTTCGAAACTGAACCCGCTGCAGCGCGCTACCGCGCCCTAATTTGCAAAAAGACCCGCAACAGCGCGCTGTAGTGCGCTGCAGCGCGCGGCAGTGATTTCCTTTAAAAATCTTGGAATTTTGTAAAAAATGTCTCAGAACTTCCGTGGAGAGGCTATTTTCTTGAAAAGATAGACAAAATCTGATTTAGGAGCAGTTTAAAGATCAAAAATGAATGAAATTTTTCTTTATTTCAAATATATTTTATGGATTCATCACAATTGATTGACAATTTTTAGTTCTACTAATTTCAAGTTATAAAATTTAATGAAGAAATTTACTAACATATGGTTCACACATCTTAAATCATTCATTGATGAAAAATATTAAAATGTGTTGTAATTAAATTAGCAATCTAAGGGGCAGCATTATTTGACTTAATGTGCATAAGGCAATAGTATTTAGTTCAGTATTTCATTTGATATTAATTTATAACTCAACTTGCAAAGAATAACAGTATTAAAGTTAGCATTTATATATAAAAGAAACAGGAATCATTTAAACTGAATTTTAACATAGCATTTGGTTCTTTCAATGCATTTAATGATAGAAGTTATCTTAATACAAATAACGTAAGGGACAGTATTAGATCTCACATGATCCATTAATTCTTTCATCAATATAATTGACCACATATAATTTTAATAAGAGAAGTGACAGCATTTGATCACATTAAATGAACTAATAGCATTTGATCATATTAAATGAACTAATAGCATTTGATCACATTAAATGAACTAATAGCATTTGATCACATTAAATGAACTAATAGCATTTGATCATATTAAATGAACTAATAGCATTTGATCACATTAAATGAACTAATAGCATTTGATCACATTAAATGAACTAATAGCATTTGATCATATTAAATGAACTAATAGCATTTGATCACATTAAATGAACTAATAGCATTTGATCATATTAAATGAACTAATAGCATTTGATCACATTAATTGAACTACTAACATTTGATCACATTAAATGAACTAATAGCATTTGATCATATTAAATGAACTAATAGCATTTGATCACGTTAAATGAACTAATAGCATTTGATCATATTAAATGAACTAATAGCATTTGATCACATTAAATGAACTAATAGTATTTGATCATATTAAATGAACTAATAGTATTTGATCATATTAAATGAACTAATAGCATTTGATCACAATTGATGTTATAATATAAAAGGTGGCCATATTTGCTCACTTTTGTTCTTACTTTAGATTAGAAGGCAGTATTTGAATCTCACAAAATAAATGGCAGCTCTTGTCCTTACTTACATTAATTGACATCAATAAATCCATATGAAATAAATAAAATATAAGGATTTAAGCTCAACACATATTATGCAGTTTAACTAAATGCATTTGATTCACATTGAAATAAATAACAGCATTTGTTCTCTCATTACAATTAATAGCAATACTGAATCACTTATGATCTCATTGATCTCATTTTAGAAAATACATGGCAGCATCTGATCACTTGACCTTATATACAAAGACGGCACCAATATGACAACATTTATTTTCTTATACAATGGATGACAACATATGATCTTACATATGATAGATGACAGCATTTAAATCACTTTAATTAACTAACAACATTTGATCATATAGATTTAACTAACAACACTTAATTCACATAAATCAATTGACAGCATTTGATCACATATTGTAATAGTCTGCAGCATTTTATTTAATATTACAATAGATAGAAGCATCTGGTTTGGGTGAAAGACCTGTGAAGGAAAACTCTATCATCACATAAACCTTCATAATTATGATTCAGAATAATTGCCAACATACTTTGATATTTTTCCCATCACTATGTTGAGAGCGGATTTTATTTCGAACAACAACGTAAAATGAGACAACAATACCAATGTGTCAACCATGTTCTAATGTAAACATTAAATCGGACATTATCAAAATCTACGACATTATGAGACAAACCCCTCATTTCAATTGCAGCAACATGCAAAATATTTTAGCATCTCGAACAAGCATTATGTGACTTAGAGAACAACGTTATAATTAGATATTGTCCAAAGAAAAGAATCGGTACTTCTAAACATATATGCTAAAGATGTTTCATACTCATTTTCCTTTTTTTTTAAGAAAAGGCTGTAGTAATCTTAATTAGAAATGTAAAGGACAACCTTATGTAACTAACATGCAAAGAATAGCTGCATTCAAGATGAGATACAAGTTATTAAGGAATGGTTATATTGTTAGGCATGCGAACACGATACATCTCATTAATGAGATCTTTGTAATTGTTAATGAAGACTTTCACAATAACTTGACTGATTGGCATCCCATTTGAAGCCAAATATACTAAGAAAAAATAACTTAAAAAATATATAGTAATGAAAGAATTACAACTAATGAGCATTATGCTAGCCATTCAGTAGAGCTTTTCCCAAAAAAATTCAATCATATCAACAGACACAAACATTAAAGTTTTGGAGAACTTATAATAGATCTGATAAGTAAAGCAATAGAAACACATGAATCTTCTTCTCATTTTGAAAGTATAGAAAGTCGACTAATTCAACAAATATTAACATCCCTATTAACATTTGATTTCACGCATTTAACCATATTTGATAAATGGAAGAAGAACCAGAAGATCGAGCGCTCAATACATACGAATCGAACTTTGCAAGTTTAATTCAACTAATATAATTGGTTCTAAGAGAATATATAGAAAATTTTGGGATATCAATTTTGACAGAAAATAAAGTGAAGGAAGTACCTTGCTCCGTTGTTAATGCGACCTAAAGTTAGGGCAGGGACGTGCAAAGCCCGATTCGCCTCTAATGGAGGTAGGTTTTCTTCAAAACTCTAAGCATCCTCTAGATCGATGGCATCACATAGTTTCACTTCAGTAGCAGCTTCCAATTTCTCATGGAGATGCTCGATAAACACTCACCCTCGATACCTTCAGCTCCCCCAAAGGTAATGTTCGATGGAGATAGGGAAAAAGAAAAATGAAGAGTAGAGGGATAGCTGGAGGAGATAAGCATAGCTAGAAAACATTCGTACGCCACTCCCTCTCTGCAGGCGCACTATCCACTACCGAGGGAATGACGTACCGTAGGGTTCTTCTTAACCCTTTGATCATCCATCGTGCGAAAAGCAAAGAGGAAGACGTTCAGGAAATATGATCTGGCCATTCGTTCGATCCTTTGATCGAACGACCAGATCAATTATGATTGAATGAAGATCGTGTTGGTCGTTTGATCTGATTAGTATTTCGCGGACGGTGCTGATAGGGGTGCGCGGCTGTTTTGTGGTATGCACTTTACACAGGATTTCTGTGTTGTATATATAGCCGTTTAATTTCCTTATCAGCCGATTTTATATATATATATATATATATATATTTTTTTTTTTTTTTTTTTGTTTATTTTATTTATTTATTCAAAAAACAGTCGCTTTACTATTACTTAACAAAAAAAAACTTCTTACAACTTACAACCTCAAAGGTAATCCTACCAGAAAATCAAACCCAAATTGGATTTAAATTTCTCTAGGATAACCAAAAAGAAAATATAACCAGCAAAAGAAATGGGGGGGCTATGAGTAACTTGCCTGACCAAACAAAAAAGCAAAAATAAACCAACTAGCATTGGACTTCTTAATTACCTACACAAAATATTAAAAGCCAAAACCAAAATTAAAGCCAACACCACTGTCCAAATCACCCTTAAACCGAGATCCAAAACCTTCACTAGCAGAAGCAAAAGATCACCAATTGTTGGATCCAGGCACTAAATGAACGTCTGGCACCATATAGCAGCGATCGATCCCACAGAATTCGCCATTGAGAACCAAAACAAGCAACCAGTAGCCGCACCCGATAAAAACCAAGCATTTCGAAACTAGGAGAGAGTCCAACCTGAGATCTTACAAAATAGAATCAAAAAGCTGACAATCCCGTGACTCAAAAAAAGGAGAATCCAAAGTGAGAGCAGCCAAAACACTAGGAGGAATAGTTCAGGTTTCTTTGCTAGGACAGAATAGATTCCGGCAGAGACTGTCAAGACCACCGCACAGCTATCTAAAGAAAAAGAGGTCAAACCTGTCCCCATCCTGAAGCGAAAACCCAAATAGCACTTGAAAGCACAAGCAGCTTCGTAATAAAAGAAAACAACCTTGATCAAGCAAAAGACTGAGCAAGAAAACCAAATCGCCTCAATATAAAGACTTTCCAATCGAAGAATCTCAAGCGCCAGGCCTCAAAAAAAGAAAATACCACAAGTGCCCCTCGGTACTTTCCAGAAACAAAGCACCGCTGGGCTGTCCACACAGCAGACAAAATCTGGACAAAAACTCAAATCCGACTGACAGTCACATCTACTGGAAAAACACCTAGCAACTCTGTAAAAATAATCATTAAAACAGGCGGAAAGGAAAAATGAAAAGACCAATAAAGCTCACAAGATAGCAGACACAGCAACCAACAAAATCGGATTCCAAAAGCCTGAGGCCAACAAAAAAGGCGAGTGATTGCAAGAAGTACACTAAGGTACCTGCCATCCAGCTCAACAAATAGGCACAAGGAGAAAAATCACCCGCCAAAGCTAAACAACAAATACAATTACAGCCACCAGAAACTTATCATGAAATCCTTGATCCAAAACTGGTAGAACTTTGAAATAATACTCTTCTTTCTACACAGCTCCTTCTTACAAGCCACAATAAATTCTTCAAAACCTGCAAAATATACAATATCAATAGAACCGCCCGACAAAATGATGCAGTAAATGAAGACTCAAGGGATCAACTACATACGAATACCTTCCAATACAGTTTCAATTTCCCAGCTAATATAGGCAAAATAACCCATCACACTTCTTAGCCAGGCAACTTTACGAATAATGTCTCCAAAAGCATTTATTTGCACTTTAAAAAATAGAATAGAAAGAGTTTCTGAAAAAGAGAACTCACACTTCCAGGTGCAAATAGTTGGATTATAAACTTGCTTAAAATAAATAGGATAGCTAATATTATTCGAAAAAAACTTTGTTTCAATAGCTAATTTCATGAACTTCTCAATAACAAAAATAGATCTCTGGGTTGAAATAAACTGAGACTTCCACTTTAACAAATTTCTGACCTTCTAGATTTACCAACAAATCAGACACGCCAGAGTAAAACCAAAAATACCTGCAACTTTCTTCCACAGAAGGAGCACATCAGGGACCGTAAAATGAATACTTTGGCTATTGAGTTGCCAAAGATGATCATAATTCTTCCACAAATTCTTAGCATAATGGCAAGAGAAAAAAAGATGAGAAACAGACTCCTCATTGTTACAGAAAACGTATTTTGAAGCCAAAGAAATACCTCTGTTTCTTAGGACATCATCTGTAGAAATAAAATTTTTCCAAATTCTCCAAATAAAAAAAGAAATAGCTACAAAAGGAAGTTTAAACCAGACAGAGGGGGAAGCCGGGTAAGCAAGGGGAAGCGTGTTCCTTGCTGATTTAAGACACGGTTTCACCTTTTTACCAATAACAACATTCATGACATCTTTGCCCATACCAATTTGAACCTCACAAATAATTTCAATAATACTAACATCTGTAATTACTTCTCTAAGCTTCTGTATATTCTAATGGCCCTCATACCAAAAGTCTAAAACCTTGGCCTTAGCATCACCAACCACCAGGACAAGAGAAAAAAGCGAGCCTACTTTTAACCAGCAATCATACCAAAAGGAAATACTTCCTTCAGCAATATCCCAAAAAATACAGTTTTTTGCTACACTGCAGAACCTTAGAAGATACCTCCAAAAGATCGAATCATTCTGCTTAAGCCCCCTAATAGCCACATGATCATATTTTCCGTATCTTTCCTTCATGTAAGCAGCCCATAAGCCCTCATCTTTCCTCAAACGCCACCAATATTTAACACAAAAGGCATCCGCAGTATTCTGAAACGGAATAAAGCCCAACCCACCATTTTTTCTTGGAATTGCAATGTCCTTCCAACCAATCCAGTGAACAGACTTCCTGGTCCCATAGCTACCCCATAAAAAATTATTGCACATTTTATTAATCATATTAATGAACTTTTTTGGAGGTTTCAGCACAGCCAGATAATGATTAGGCATATAATTAATCACAGCTTGTAACAGAATAATTCTACCTCCAAAAGATAGGCATTTAGAAGCCCAACTATTAATCTTATTAGTTATAGCCTCTAAAATTTTTCGAAAATGGGACAAAGAAGCAATCCCTTTCATCAAAGGCAGACCCAAATATTTAATAGGAACAGAATCCTGCGATAGGTAGGAAATATTAACAAGATCTGCTCTTCTGCTGCTAGGAACTGGCCTCCCAAAAACTACATTAGACTTGCTCATATTAACTTTCATCCCCGAGACCTTTTCCATATGGCTCAAAATGTTCAGAATAGAGTTAAAAGCTTTAGAAGAAGCTTTATCAAATATAAGCGTATCATTTGCAAAAGATAGATGAGAAATAATTCTTCTAGCAGAATTATGAAACGCTATCCCCTTAGTTGTGCTAAAGGAATGGGTTAAAATCCTAGAAAAATAATCATTTGCAATGATGAACAACGAGGGAGACAAAGGGTCACCCTACCTAAGACCTCTAGAAGACTTAAAGAAACCATGACTTGACCTATTTATAATAATAGAAAACCAGTTAATTGAAATGGATTTATAGATAAACTGGATAAAATTCTCAGAAAAACCAAATTTTCTCAGGATTTGCAAGAAGAAAACTCCATTCAATCCTATCATAGGCCTTCATAATGTCCAACTTAATAATGGCATTTCCCCCAAGACATTTCTTATCAATATCATGTACAAGTTCCTTGGCAACAAGAAAATTATCAGACATGAGTCTACCTTTAACAAAAGCATTTTGATTGGGAGAAATAATTCTATCAAGAATAGAACTCAGTCTAATGGCCATTATTTTGGTGGCAATTTTATTAAAAACATTGCAAAGGCTTATAGGTCTAAAATCCGCCCAAGATTTTGGCCTATCCACTTTGGGAATCAAGGTAATATAGGTAGAGGTTACAAACTTATGGACATAATTGGACTTGAAAAAATCTAGAACCGCATCCCAAACATCAAACTTAATAATCTCCCAATAAGACTTGTAGAAAACAGGAGAAAAACCATTTGCACCTGCTGCAGAATCCTCTTTTAACACTTTAATAGTATCTTCTACCTCTCTCAAGGTAGGGGGAGACATCAGCCACGAGTTTTCCCCCTCTAAAATTTTTGGAAAAGAAACATCATTCCGTAAAATAGAAAGCACAGCCCTCTCCCTGCCAAAGAGATTTAAGGAAATCACACACAGAAATTCCCAGGGAGTTTGAAGGTATATTAACACCCCCAACATCCTTTAAATGAGAAAACACATTGGTAGAATTTTTAATATTAACCCAAGAGTGAAAAAATTTTGTATTTTTTTCACCATCTTTGAATTTTTTAAGGGTCGATTTCTGAATCCAAAAAGCTTCTTCCATACTCAAAATAGAATCTAAATGTTTGTAAGCTATATCGAGCTGCTCTTTCACCAAGGGAGAGTTTAAGCCATCCAAAAGAGCTTCAAGATCAGCTACCTTCGACTCCGCCTTCCTAACATTTTCAAAAATATTACCAAAGTGGTCTTTGTTCCAAGAGCTAAGGGTTTTTCTTAAGCTCTTCAATTTTAAAAGAAATCTAATCATTGGAGAAAGACCAGGCTCCACATCAGCAGACCAATTCAATTTTACTAGCTCAAGAAAATCAGGATGCTGAACCCACATATTCTGAAACCGAAAGCTGCTTTTACCAACTAAACAAGAAACAAGCGGCAAAAGAAGAGGGGCGTGGTCAGAGCCAAGCTGCCCAAAATGAGCCACCTGAAGCTTGTTAAAAAGACTGGCAAAAATTGGATTAACTAAAAACCTATCAATTCTTGAAACAACAAAACTGTTGGACCAAGTAAAAGAAGACCTGAAAAAATCAATATCCATTAAACCAGAATTACTTATCATAGCATTAAAATCCCTAATAGCAGAATTACAGGTCCAACTCTTACCAAAACGTTCTGATTCTTTCCGAACCACATTAAAATCTCCCCCAATTAAGATTCCAGGCACAACTTCCATGAATACACTGTTCCTCATTTACCACCATGTCAAAATAGAGAGGAGGATTCCAAAAGATCCAAATCTTCCCATTAATATTACTAAGAGAATTGGAAAAGCCCAAAAACTTTGATATTCTTTCCATAGAAGAATGATTGATTAACGGTTCCAGAATTGCAAGAAAAATAACTTTATTTCTTTTGCAAAGTGATTTTAACCTTTTCTTTGTTTTAGCATTACCCACACCCCTTACATTCCAAAAAAGAAAATTTTTTTCCATCAAAAGGTAATTCTAAAGGATTTCCTGAACTGAGGTCTTTCCAGCAGCATTTCAGCCTTGGTCCTATGAACCAAGCATTTTTTCTTTGGGGAAATCCAATCCTTTCCAACCAGATCCAGAAAATCAGAATCCGATCGATTTTTACTTCTAACCTCATTCGGAGACACATTTTCTTTTCTCTGAATAGTTTCCGAAATTAAGTTAACAATATTATTCTTATCAGCCGGACTCTCAGAAGTTTCCAACGAGTCAAAACACTCCTTATAATCCATTTTCAAAGTCGAAGGAGACTTACTAACAAAAGGGATAATAGCTTTTTCCAGATTTTTTCCAAAGCCACTATCAAAAACAATAGAAGCCAGACTTTTCTTAGTTCTCCACTGAGGTTTTAAATGACTTACACATTCCGGCTTAGTGTGACCCCATCTTCCACAAGCCCCACACTTAACGTATTCTTGTTCCACTCTTACTTCCTGCAAATGTTCAAAAATATTACCTGAAATCAAGATGGCCTTAGGGCATCTCTTAGAGATATCAAGATCAACCAAAACCCTTGCATGAGGAGCATGCCAAAAACTAGATAGTTTATCAATGGCAATCGGAGCACCTATTCTATTGGCTAAAGCCCATAAATGAAGAGGGTTGTTAAGCTTATGGCGAAGATACGGAAAGTTCACCCAATGGGGTTCAAAATTAGAATCCACCACATCATCTCGATCTTTGTCCACCAGAAGCTTAATCGTACCTCTTGGGAGCTTAATAAACTGAATTGAAAGCAAGTTAATGAAATCATCAAAAGATACTAGAGAGATCAAAAAATTATTCTTTGGAAGAAACCGGATCCAAAAAACCCCTTTGCAAAACAAGTTTAAGAAAGAATCAAGAACTTTTACTGAGATCCAGCCTTTTAAACAAACCCCAATCACTGAGAACCCACCACCTTTACAAGGTAAGCAAAGCGAAGGAGTAGAAAGGCTGGAGATATAGAAACCTTTACCCAGAACTAGAGCAGGTTTATGGAGTTGAGGAGGAAACTCATCTTCGCCAAACTTCTTGCTCTCAAGAATGCTTCTAGACGAGACGGCCGAAACCCTCGAAGAGCCCGAACCGCTTCTTGATCTCAGCATTTTTTACATCAGCCGATTATATATATATATATATATATATATATATATATATATATATATATATATATATATATAGATATATATAATTCTAAATTCTATAATTAATTAATAATTTAAATTCAATTATTTACTCAAACTTAAACATCCAAACGCACATCCAAAAATTTCAAATTTTCACCATTACCTAATTGAGGGGTGAGGAACTCAAAAATACGATCAAATTTTTGATCGGAGGTATATTTAATTATTCTTATTTTCTGGGTATTAAAATATTATCAAATATTTGCAAAAAATTTGACGATTCCTAAATGCTTCCAAAATATCACCCCTAGCTAATTTGGGTACGGTGAGTCCAACGGCAGACTCTGTTTTTAATATTGAGGTCTAAATAAATTAGGTATTTTTAGAATTATCAAAAAATCAGGAAATATTAGAAATTACCAAATGGTCAATAAATCACACGAAATTTGAGATGGAGACTACTAACACTATTATAATAGTATGAAAGTGGTTTGGAGTCAATTAGGTCACTAATTGATGTGTAATAAGATCCTGGTTGTTACAGACTCCCCTCCTTAAAAAGAGTTGCCCACGACACACAACAATTAAAATAATAAATGTAAATACTAGAAGGAAGTCTATTTAAAACTTAATTGAAAGAAGGAAAATTATGATTAATTGATTAATTAAGGAACTCTGGGAATTTCTTTGGCATATATTCCTCTTTCTCCCAAGTGGCTTCTTTATCAGAATGATTTTGCCACTGGATCTTGATCTTATGAATACTGCGACTTCTTAATTGCTTAAGATCTCTCCCCAAAATCACTATAAGCTTAACAATGAATGTCAGATTAGGTTGCAACTCCATTGCTGGTATCCAAACATGCTGGCTAGGATCTAACAGACACCTCCTTAGAAATAATATGTGAAACATATTATGTACAGCTGAGAAGTCATCTAGCAACTCTAACCTGTAAGCTGATGTTCCAATTCTCTCAATCACTTCAAAGGGTCCTAAGTACCTTGGACTCAGCTTTCTAGATATACCAAATCTCTGCAGACCCTTCATTGGACTAACTTTAAGATAAGCTCTATCACCCATTTGGAACTCTAACTGATGATGACGGGTATCATGATATTTCTTTTGCTTATCCTGAGTTGTCATCGTATTATGTTTAATCAACCGAACTTTCTTAGTGGTTTCTTCAATCAATTAAGAACCATAAAGTTGTGAGTCTCCTACTTCAATCCAAGCAAGAGGAGTTGAACATCTCATTCCATAAAGAGCTTTATAAGGAGCCATTCCTATACTGGACTGATAGTTATTATTGTAGGCAAACTCAACTAATGCTAAGTGATCTTCCCATGATCCACTGAAGTCAATAACATAAAGATGTAAGATATCTTCCAATATCTGATTAACATGTTCAGTCTGACCATCAGTCGGGGGATGAAAAGCAGTACTCAATGCTAAATTCATCCCAAAGTTTTGCTAAACAGCGGACCAAAATCTGGAAGGGAATCTACTATCTTTATTAGAAACTATATAGTTTGGTGTACCAAAAAGACAGATGATCTCTTTAAGATAAAGCTTAGCTAACTTTTCAACAGGATCGGTCTGACGAATAGCTAGGAAATGAGCTGATTTAGTGAGTCTATCAACAATCACCCAAATAGAGTTAGAACCAGATCTACTCTTAGGCAAACCTATAATGAAGTCCATAGAGATATCGAACCACTTCCATTCAAGAATGTTTAAGGGCTTAAAAATTCCACTAGGCTTCTAGTGTTCGGCCTTAACTAAGGAACAAGGATGGCACTTGAAATGAAAATGGTTATATCCCGCTTTATGTCGGACCACCAAAATGATTGCTTGAGATCTTGATACATCTTACAACTACCAGGGTGCACAGTATAACTAGAGTTATGAGCTTCAGACAATACTTGTAACTGTAAGCTTTTAGAAATCCATAACTTAGACTTCTATAAAATCACACTTTCAACATCGAGACATAATTCAGATCTCTTGCCACTTTAAATATCCATAACTAATTGAAAATAAGAAGAATCTTCTTTCTGAGCTTCAATTATCCTTGATCGAAGAGATGACTCAGACTGGATAGTACATAAAAATTACACAAATCAGCAGATCTGATCGGCTCTATATTCAATCTTTCCAAGTCCTTAACCAATGAATCATTACAACATAATGAAGACAAATCTGCCTTACTACTTAGAGCATCAGCTACTAGATTAGCTTTACCTGGATGATAAATTATTTCTAAGTTATGATCACAAACTAGTTCTAACCACCTATGCTGACGGCAGTTAAGTTCTTTTTGAGTGAAGATGTACTTTAAACTCTGATGATCGGTGAACATTTCACACTTAACTCCATACAGGTAGTGTCTCCAAATTTTAAGAGCGAAAACTACACCTGCAAGTTCTAAATCATGCACATGATAGTTTCTCTCATTTGGTTTTAGTTGCCTTGAAGATAATCTATAATATGTCGATCTTGCATTAGGACACATCCCAATCCTACTTTAGAGGCATCAGTATAAACTAGAAAATCCTAGCCATCTTGAGGTAACATTAAGACTGGTGCAGAAGTTAATAATTGTTTCAACTTTTGGAATGCTTCCTCACAAGCTGGGTTCCATATGAAGGGTACTTCTTTACGAGTCAACAGAGTTAACGAAGATGCTATTAGGGAAAATCCATGAATAAATCTTCTGTAATATCCTGCAAGTCCTAGAAAACTGTGGATTTCAGTCACAGATTTGGGTTGAACCCATTCTTGTACAGCTTGGATCTTCTTTTGGTCAACTTTAATGCCTTCAGCATATATTACATGGCTTAAGAATGCCACTGAGTTGAGCCAAAATTCACACTTCAAAAACTTAGCATACAACTTATATTCTCTTAAAAGAATTTGGATAGCATGGAGATGATCCTCATGATCATCAACTGACTTGGAATAAACCAGGTTGTCGTCAATGAAGACTATTACAAACTGATCGTGGTAAGGCTTCAGAATACACTGTATTAGGTCCATGAAAATAGAAGGGGCATTAGTCAATCCAAGAGAGATGACAAGAAACTCATAGTGCCCATAACGGGTCCTAAATATAGTCTTAGGAATATATTTGTCCACAACTCATATCTAATAATATCCTATTCTCAAGTCAATTTTGGAAATGACTTTTGCTCCAACTAACTGATCGAATAAGTCATCAATTCTTGGAAGAGGATACTTGTTCTTCACTGTCACCTTATTGAGTTTACAATATTCTATACACAATCGCATGGATCCATCCTTCTTCTTAACAAAAAGGATAGGAGCTCCCTATGGTGACATGCTAGGGTGCACAAAGCCTTTTTATAACAGTTCTTTTAATTGGTCACGATGTTCTTGAAGTTCTTTTGGTGTCATCCTATATGGAGCTTTAGACTTAGGTTCAGTTCCTGGAATTAGCTCAATCAAGAATTCTACCTCTCTCATCAAAGGTAGTCTAGGTAATTCATCTGGAAAGAAATCTAGAAACTCATTTATGGTAGGGGTATCCATTGGATTTCTTTCTTTATCTTCTTTACCAAGTAAAGTTACCAACACTATCAAGCAACCCTTTCCAATTAGACATTTGGCTTCATGAGCATTTATTAATGATTCCATTAGGCCAAACTTGCCTACAAAGACTTCTGGTTTTCTCCCTATTTATAGAGAAACTTACTTTCTATAACAATCTATTATAGCATTGAATCTCTTTAGCCAATCCATTCCTAAAATTATATCAAAATTGACAATCAGTATAATAATAAGTTTGGAGGGGAAGAATTGATTGCTAATGGGGATGTCTACCAAATAGAATTTATTTGCGGTCAATTCAGCACCGGATGGCATTTGCACATACAATGCATTATTCAGGCTGAAAGGTTGACAATTTAAGGAAAATGCATAATTCTCTGATATGAAGGAGTGACTAGCACCCATATTAAAGAGAGTTTCACATGGCTGATTCTTAATTAACAAAGTTCCTATAAGGATGGAAAAGAAAATTCAACTATTGCCCATGAAATTAAAAGTAGGTAGTATAAGAAAATAAATGCATTGTGAATGAAAAGCATTAAATGAAAGTTTTAAATTTTTATAACATACCGGTCACGACATCACTTTCATCTTTAGCGATGGAAGCAGAGAGAGCATAAACTCTGGGTATGGCTGAGGATTGAGCAACAACAGTTTTGCCCTTGTCATCATGATTTACTTGCCCTTGCCTTTGGGCCTGTGAAGAGGTTTTCTTCTTATCTTGAATATTTCCACCGGTAGGAGAGGGCATTAGAGCGGGGAGCGGAGCCTTAGTGTAATAGGGAGTGGGATTTTGCACTTGCTGTTGATGATTTATCTTCATTTGATCAACAGTAAAAGCAGCACGGCAGTTCTGATAATAATGATTCGTTCTACCGCAGATATAGCACCTATTCCCCGTGTGGTAGCACTTAACATACGAGTGTGGCCTATTACACTTGGCTGCTGAGCTTCTCTGTTGCTCTTTACCTTTTTGCATTTGAAAGGCTTTCAGGCCTTGAGAATGACTTCTTTTATAAGAGTCTTGGTGCTGTGGTGAAGGATGAGGTTGTTTTTGTGACTCAGATTGAGCTTGGTGATGCTCTATCATTTTTGCTCCCTCTAGCAGCTTTGGAAATTATCGTGATGCAAGGATATTAAATGGCCCTTAATCGAGTTCCTTAGACCTTTCAAGAAACGACTGCACCTTGCCACTTCAATACGGACTATTTCAGGTGCAAATCGAGAGTATTTTCTAAACTCTACTTTGTATTCATGAACCGTATGATTTCCTTGCATCAGTTGCATGAAATTGTCCTCAATGATTGTTCAGGCAGAAGGAGGAATGAACTCATCCTTAAAATCTTGTTCAAATTCCTCCCAAGGAATATCTTCTAGGCATGTATCAAAAAGTGTGCCTTCATCTCGCTATCCCACCAGAACTCAGCCTCTTCCTTAAAATGGTGAGTGGTCAATCTTAAACTTAAGCCTCCGGGCACTTTATACTTCCTAGGAGTTTCTCTACTGTACTAATCCAATTGGCCGCTTCCATTGGGGAAGCTTGGCCATTAAAAGTAGGTAGATTTAGGCGTAGAAATGTTAGTAGAAAGGAATCTACTATTGGGCGTGTGGTAGGTGGTAGTGGAGCAGAAATTTCTTTAGAAACATAAACAGGAGTTTCCGGTAATGTAAGACAAGGAGGAAGTAGGACTTGTGAAGATTGTGGTGGGATAGGAGAAGGGAAATGAGAAATAGGAGATGATTGAGAAGGATTGCTTATGAAAGCCATCCTTTCTGCAGCCTTTGTCTGGACCTCTATCATAGTTTTAAACAACCCCATGATTTGCCTCATCTCTTCTTGAAGAGATGGATTACTTGATTCAGCATCCTTTACTATTGAGGAAGAAGGATCTGCTTGATCTGGATTTATTCTATTAAATAATGAAAAGAATACAACTCAGACTCATGCAGGAAAAGAAGTACTTTTTATTACTATTCACAATTTGAGATACATTAAGAAAAGTATATAAGATAGTAGGGAAAGAGCAACTACAATGTACAAACTACCATGAAAGTTTCTTAAGAAGATAGCTAATTATTCACTTATAAAATTTATTATAAAACATAAATTCAAAGTCAGTATAAAGGGGTGCACGATGAAGGCGCCTGCTGGCTCGAATAAGGATGCCGTGGGCATGACCCACTAATCTTGTGCATAATTGTCGAAGAACTCATCTAACATTTGGAGGCGTATATGATCGGGGCACTCTATAGTTGTGAAGGTATCAGAGACCCTTAAAAGCCAATCCCTTGCTAATTGAGGGATGCAATCTCCCCTAAACACGCAATACTTTAATATTTATCAAGTACTTCACCTCCAGCATTAGACACTTCCAAGTAGAGACGGCCATACATCGAGCTAAAGCTATAGTCATCATCCCAATACTGATAGAACTCTCTAGTGTATTGTCTTAACTCTGACTCAGGATTCTCCATCTGAGAGTCAATTAATTTAGATTAAAATAAAGAAATTCTTTAAAAGTTTGTAGTACTTAAAATAGTACATAAATAATGGAGGAATTTGAAGCTTTTAGTCATAATAGACTATGAAAGAAATTAGAAATATATTCTAGTTCAAATGCTAGATTATTTCATCTTAGAATCAATTAATTCATTTCAAATAAGATTTAAATCAATTATTGAATTTGAAATTTATTCACTTTCCTAAGGTGTCAATCTTCAAGTATTTTTACCTTTCTGTGTTGCTGCTTTGGATGAGACGATATCTCTTTTAACTTAACGTTCTCAACCTTGGCTCTAATACCAACTGTAATGACCCCAATTATTGGATATGAGATTAATCCAAATATTAGGATGTTACCTTAGCACCCAATACTCGATTAGAAGAAAATAATTTAAGTATAGATGCTAAGTGGCCAAGTCACTTTATGAGTAGTTATTAAGTTTAATTAAAGTTTGCAAATGAATGCAAACTAAGATACATGATAAGAAGATACAACATTGCAAGTATTTTCAATACAACCAATTAGAATAATCAACATATTCATCCCAAGCAGTTACAAAAGTAGTAAATACAACACAGATTAATAAGAGTAGGTAAAAGTAACTTAAGCAAACTCAAGTAGTTTATAATTTAATTATTATAAACCTTTTTAAAAGTAAGAGTAGAGGATTGTAAGTAGATCACTCTCTCACTTATAACAAAATACAAGTAAACAGTTTAAAATTTAAGTAGAAGCCATTTCTTTATAAGCCCTTTAAGTACTTGGACCTGTATTACCTAAATCAAAGGGCTCTTGATCTATCATATTTTGGTATTTAAATATGATAGGGCAAAGCCAAGAAAAGAAAAGTGTAGTTAGACTAAATAATCTAAGCATAATTTAAGATTGGCTATATTTTTAAATTGATAAGATATCACAAACATAATTTTATAATTTAAAGTAAGAAGTGGAGCTATTAAAGTTGTCAAGTATTCAAAAAAAGAATTATGTATAACTGTAAAAGAGACAGTATCAAATAAGTTGAGTAAAAATACTCACTTATATAAAAGTCCTAGCCTGCACTAAAATTGGTAAGGAAAAGCATCCTAAAAGGCTAGAAACTACTATGTGTATTAAAGTAAAATGAATTGAAAGTAATACATGTTCAATGAAATTTATGCTAAGTAAGCAATGAAATACAGTGAAGCATTAAATGAAATTAAGCAATATACACTATATTTAATATATCTGAAGTAAGCAATACACAATACTAGAAATAGAGAGTGTAAAACATAGAAAACAAAGAAGTATCTTAGACTCTTGATCTAAGACAAAATAGCCTAGGACTATGAAAAGTAAGCATAACTAAACAGTTATGAAGAGATCTTATAATCAATAAGATCGTAAAAGAACTCTTATATTATTAGTTGAAGTTATATTTAGAAGCTACCTCATTCTGCAGGAGTACTCAACAGAATGGGGCGAGGAGTTAAGCACGTCTGCTTAACTAGATACAGTGAGGAGGTCAAACATTCACAATTACCCTCTCTAAAATGTAAAGTCCTATTATAAGCACTATCTTTCTTACTCAAATTTTCTATGAGGCATTCCCCTTAAAGTTTTATGAAAATCTTTATTTATGCACAATGATCTTGAATGAATATTCAAGAAAAAAGGCTCAAAGCTAAGCAAGCTTTCAATAATTTTCAATAATTATAAACTATGTGATATCCTTTTGTTATCTAAACTTTAATAATCTACTTATGATTGGAGCTAATTGAGCTCCAAATTGACTTATAAATATTGATCTTTAAATTAATTTTGATAAAAAGTAGAAGGAAATTAAGTTTGGAAATTAGTATCTTCATGTAATTGAAGTTCATCTTATACTAGTCCTATATTAATCAAATTAATTAGATTTATGATTAAAGTTTAAGTAATCTAGTAAGCAAGAATAATGTTTATAGATTTCTAAGTTAATGAAAGTATAAGCTAAAGGATATTCTAGTAGCTTCACTTATTTAACTTGTAAACAAAAAGTATCAACTCAATTTAATCATGAGGTTATCTAAGATTAATTGATATTGAATATTTGAAATTAAGAAAAGAGATAGATTACACCCTATATGAAATAATTTATTTTTAAGATTGTAAGGAATTAGAAATCTAAAAGCTTATCTAAAGTATGAAAGGAAGTTATTACTCTCAATCTAACTGATTGAGAATTAATGTTCTTAAATAAACAATTGAAGTGAATACTTATAATTGAAGTGAATACTTACAATCATAGATATGAAATTATAGATATTTACTAACTTATTAACAAGTGAATTTAAGTCTATAGTTTTCCATAAAATTTCTAAGTTATTAAATTCTTAAAAATATTGACAGAGTTTCCTCTATAAATGGCTAAAGAAATACCCGCAAGGTAGACATACAAGACTTTCATTCCAATGGAAGTTATATTTGAAAGAAAAATAACTAAAATTAACATGTAATCAATCCATCACATAGGATTATTTAGTTCTAGTTCTAGTATAAAGTCAATCTATTACTTAGGATTGCTCATTTCCAATTCTAAGGTAAAGTCAATCCGTTACTTGAAATTGCTTATTTCCAGTCTAAAATAAAGTCAATCTGTTACATGGGATTTCTTATTTCCAGTTCTAAAATAAAGTCAATCCATTGACTATTTCCAATTCTAATAGTTTTGACAATTGTAAATAACATAAATTTATAAGTCAATCCATTGACTATTTCCAGTTCTACTAATTTTAATAATTATGAAGAATATCAATTTATAAGTCATCCATTGACTATTTTTAGTTCTACTAATTTCAAGAGAGAAAATTTAATGAAGCAATTTACTAACTTATGGTTCACACATCTTAAATCATTCATTGATGAAAAATAATAAAAGGTGCTGTAATTAAATTAGCAATCTAAGGGGAAGCATTATTTGACTTAATGTGCATAAGGCAATAGCATTTAGTTCAGTATTTCATTTGATATTAATGTATAACTCAACCTGCAAAGAATAACAGTATTAAAGTTAGCATATATATATAAAAGAAACAAGAATCATTTAAATTGAATTCTAACACAGCATTTGGTTCTTTCAATGCATTTAATGATAGAAGTTAATTTAATACAAATAATGTAAGGGATAGTATTGGATCCCACATGATCCATTGATTCTTTCATTTATATAATTGACCATATATAGTGTTAATAAGAGAAGTGGCAGTATTTGATCACATTAAATAAATTAATAGCATTTGATCACATTAACCAAATTAATAGTATTTGATCATATTAAATGAACTAATAGCATTTGATTACATTAAATAAACTAATAGCATTTGATCACATTAAATGAACTAATAGTATTTGATCACATTAAATGAACTAATAGCATTTGATCACATTAAATGAACTAATAGCATTTGATCACATTAAATGAACTAATAGCATTTGATCACATTAAATGAACTAATAGCATTTGATCATATTAAATGAACTAATAGCATCTGATCACATTAATTGAACTAATAACATTTGATCACATTAAATGAACTAATAGCATTTGATCATATTAAATGAACTAATAGCATTTGATTACATTTAATGAACTAATAGCATTTGATCACAGGATTTTTGTGTTGTATATATAGTCGTTTAATTTTCTTAAATCAGCTGATTATATATATATATATATATATATATATATATATATATATATAATTAATTTCTAAATTTTATAATTAATTATTTTTTTAATTCAATTATTTACTCAAAATTAAATATCCAAACGCACATCCGAAAATTCTAAATTTTCACCATTACCAAATTAAAGGGTGAGGAACTCAAAAATGCAATCAGATTTTTGATCAGATGTATATTTAATTATCCTTATTTTTTGGGTATTAAAATATTATCAAAATATTTGCGAAAAATTTGACGACTCCCAAACGCTTTCAAAATATTACCCCTAGCTAATTTGGGTACGGTGAGTCCAACGGCGGACTCCGTTTTTAATTCTGAGGTCTAAATAAATTAGGTGTTCTTAGAATTATCAGAAAACAAGGAAATGTTAGAAATTGCTAAACAGTCTCCAAATTGCACAAAATTTGAGGTGGAGACTACTAACTCTATTATAAGAGTATGAAAGAAGTTTGGAATCAATTAGGTCACTAATTAATGTGTAACAACATCTTTAACCTTTTAATTTTGTTTTGTAATAATACAGGATTTAAACTGATTTTCTTTTTATGCTTATGTATTCTGAGTTGTATAGTTCCTATATGGATTGTATAGATATTATTACTTGTCTTTCTTCTACACTCTGATATACTATAGTATGTTCATTCAGTGATTGGTTCTCTCTTTCTCATATTAGGACATATCTTCCCTTGACATTTGATTAAGAAGGTTTATTCCTTAATCTGAATGCTAAGTAAAGGTTTGCCCATTGACGACCACCTCTTAATCCAGATGATTAAGGGGCGATCGCCACATAATCCTATTGTGAGGTTTTGAATTTCTTAAGGAAAAGACTTAGATAAATTTTAGGGATTTTAACAAATTTGACCTAATAGCTGATTTTACTCACTTAGAGGATTCTAATACAGTTTTAATACTTATTTTATTGACTTAGAAGATAATCAAAGAGTCAAAGATACTTAACCTAAATTTTGGGCAAAATGACTATTTTGCTCTAGGGTCCAAGAAACTAATTTTTTGATTTATAGCTCCAAATTGGAATTTCTTATTGTCAAATGATTCCTTACTGTCTAACATGAAGATAGACAGTAAGTGCACCAAAATTGGATAAGAAATTGGTCCTATAGGTCCAAACTATAGTTTTTGACCAAAGGGCATTTTAGTAAATTTTACCTAATAAAATCTAAATTTATATACAATTTACTGCTAGTTGCTGTTCAAGAATTCCATAGAGTCTAAAAACACTAAATTCTATGGTTTAATGAATTAGTTATAGCCATTTCAATTCTTAAGGGTAATTTGGTAATTTTCTAAGCTAAGAGGGGTAAAAAAAAGCTAACTTTTACATTTAATATCCAAATTCAGCAAACTCAGTGGCTATAGCTTCCCTATATCACACTGAGAACTTTAACTGGGAGTAGACCTAAATTAGACTTCAATTGTTCAAGTTATAACCTAATTAAGGTTAAGGGTATTTTGGTTATTTCTAAATTTTTTGGGGTTCAGAACTTAAATATTACTTCAGATTATTATTGGCACTAGAAATTTAAGCTATCTAACACTTTGAATTTTCTTGATTTGGAGTCAAGTTGATTAAGATATGGTCAAATCAATATTTAGGGTTTTATGGGCAATTAGGGATTAAACTATCATCTAATACAAAATTAGAAATTCACCTACATATTTACACAGTGCTCAATTTTACCCCACTAGGGTCCTAGGGTCCTTAAAATTTGAAAATGGTGAAGTTTTGGCCATTTCAGTCAGTTCTGGACCAATCCAAACAGTTCTGGACGCTCTGGCGCGCTGTGGCGCCTTCTGGTAGAAAGCCAGGCGCGACGGCGCGCTATGGCGCGCTTGAGTGCTTTTGATGCTACGGCGCACTGCGGTAGAAATTTGCATTGTGGCGCACTGTAACGCTTTTGATGCTACGACGTGCTATGGTGGTTAAACTTTCGAATTACTGTTCAATTAATTTACATATTGATTTCATATGATTTTCCCAAAATGATGTTGAAGCCCGCTATGGCGCGCTCCAGCGGTTTAATTTTTGGGTTACTGTTCAATTAATTTTTTTCTCTTGATTTCATATAGTTTTTCCGGAAATGATGCTGCAGCCCGCTGTGGCATGCTGCAGCGGTTTGCTTTCAGGCTCTTATTTGCGCGTTGTAGCGCCCGATGGTGATTTCGCCTGAGCGAAACTGTGAAGGGTCTACTTTCGGGCTTAAATACTCTCAACTGAGAGCACTTCACGAGCGATGCCATATACTGATGGAAAGGTCTTTCCCATTGATACCCAAATTTACCTCAAATAATCAAGTTATCAATGCAAATAGTGAGGTAAAGGACTACGTGTGCAGAAATTCATTTTAGTAGATTTACATATCATTCCTTATTATCTACAAATTTTTATGAGTTCCTACATCTTAAACATGGCTTCATAGATGCACAACTAAGGTAACACAGAATCTTAAACATACCAATAAGCATAGATACAAAATGGAATAGCCATTAGATTAACTAATGGAGGGAAAGGGAGTACCTTGGCTTGACAATGGCAGAATTTCTAAGGGAGGCTTGAGAGCTTGAGAGGTTCTTTTCTTCTTCTTTTTTAATTGCTAGCAAGAAGAGAAAGATGTTGAGGTTTCTTCCAGCAGAAAATCACAGCAATGCAGGGAAGAGGGGAATGAACTTCAGCTGGGCAAATGAGGGGGGGGGGGGGGGGGGTTGAGAGCTGAGAGCCAAAGGCTCTCTTAATGGGGGAGAGGACTTGTAACAACCCAGGTTGTTACCTAGGTCAATTAGGACTAATCTTAGTCTTAAGAATAATCATAAATGTTAATTAGGTCAATTGTAATTAACCTCTAAGACCTAGTCCAAATCATGAGTCAAATGGATCGAATCTTGATTTCTGGAAATTCCAGAAACCCTAGAATTTGACCCATGTAAATTGACCTCCGATCAAAAAATAGACTTCGTCATTGCACTCATTGACTCCAAATTAGCTAGGGGTGAAGTTTTCGTGGCAATCGAAAGTCGTCGAAAATTCGACAAATATTTTAAAATTATTTAAATACCCCGCAAATCGAGGAATTAAAATACTCGTCGGATCATAAATCTGACCTCGCCGTTGCGTTCCTCACCCCTCAATTAGTTAGGGGTGAGTGTTTGGAATTTTCTAAAAGTCATTTATTTATTTGGAATTTTCTTAAAACTAAATTAAATTTTTGATAAATTAATTAGATTATTTAAATAGTTAATTAAAAAAAACAAAAAACAAAAAAGCAAACAGCACTGTCATCCCCTAAACCGCGCCCCGTTAGATCGAACAGTTCGGGAGTCACCTCCTTCGGGCCCGATGCCCTAGCGCCACGCGGCAGCCCCGCCGCGCGCTCGGCCATCCCCAGCGCCCCGCGCCCTCGCGTTCTCCGCCTACCACCTCCTTAACCCTCCCGCGAACCTCCAGGCCCAGAATCCTTCGCAAGCAGGCTGTCGAAAGTACCTGGAAGATCGAGTCCTCGAACCCTAGTCGCGCCGAACACAGCAGGTACCCCCTTCCTCCATATGCATTCCTTTAAGATAATTGTAGACTACCTAATTGCATGCCAATTTGATCACCGAATCGATTATGATCGATGGAACACCGCACACGCCGACTCCCGATCGCACTTAGCCTAACCTTAGGACCGTGATTAGGGTTCAGTATAGCAACTGAATTCGGCCACCCTGACAACCGATTCAGCGCTCTTAGGATAGGTCTCTTCAAGCCCGACCTCCGGTCGGGCGAGCCGAGCCGATCCGCCGCCGGCTTCGCCCCAAAACCCTAACCCTAGCTCCCTCTCATCGGGGGCGCTCGGAAGAAGTCGAACCGTCCCTGGGCCACGCGAGTCGAGCCCGGCCCATGCGGGCATCCCGAGCGGGTCGACACGTGTCGACCTTGCATCATCGCAGGCTGCGTCTGCATCAGCGCTGCTCCTGTGGGGCCCACGGCTGTTCCCAGAGCCAATCGGGTTTCGCCACGTGTCCTTGCGGGTCCCACCATTATGACCGCTCCGAATCAGCGCCTGCCACGTGGCTGTGGTGGACCCCGCCGCTATTAATACCTGCAGAAAAATAATAAAGATATTTATTTATATATTTAATAGATATAATATATATATAGATAATTATAATTAGTTAGTTATAATTAATATTGATTAGATTAGTGTTAGTTAACAATATTATAATTAATAATTTGTTAATTAAGGTCATAGAATAGATTAATTAATGATTAATATTAATTAGATTATTATTCATTCAGTAAATTAATCAATTTGTTAACTAATATTAATTTAAATAAATTATATTTAGAATTTATTATAATCTATTAATTAATAATAATAATTTATATATATTATATATATAGTTAATATATACAAATGTATATATATAATATTTAGTTTAGTTAAATTACTGTTAGTTAATTAATATAGTTAATATAACAAATTCAAATAATATTAATTTAATAGACTAATTCATGATTAATTAAATTAATCAATTAATATGTTAACCTAATAAATAGTAAACAGTAAGTATAATTAAAGCATATATATATATATATATATATATATATATATATATATATAGTTAACAGAAACTTTAGAATATACAAATATTTATATGTATTTATACATATAATAAAAACTTTATGATATAATCTAAATAAAAAACTAATTAATTATAGATAATTAATTTATTCAATACAGAAAAATATACAACTTTAGGAATAAATAATAAATTAATTTAATTTGAATAAAGGAATAGTAAATTAATAAAAATTGTATTTTTGAATAATAAAACTTAAAAGCTTAATAACTTTTTATAGAATAATCCAAACATAACCAATATAGGTCTCAAAATACTCAGAAAAATAAATAGAATCAAATGACATAGTGCAGAATTTAGTTTCGGAGTACATATAACGAAGTAGCATTTTAGGACCTCTGTAGGACCCCATAACTTTTGACCTAGTTATCAGAACATAGTCAATATGTGTCTTAAAATGCTCAGGAGAGTGGCCCCATCACTGTAGTAGTGTTAGTTTTCTTATTTAGACATCAGGATAAAAAGTCAACCCTAGAACTCAGAGTTGACTTTAGAGAAAAATGACCAAAATGCCCCTATAATTCAAATGACCATAACTTGGTCAATTCAACTCCAAATTCAAAAATTCAAGATGCTAACTAGTTTAGAATTTCAATATCACCAATAAACTGAAATAACATTTAGGTCCTAAACCCTAGAAATTTAGAAAATAACCAAAATACCCCCAACCTTAGTTAGGTCATAACTTGGCTATTTGAGGTCCAAATTAGGTCTACTCCCTACTAGCATACTCAGTACATTATAGGGAAGCAATAAAAACTATGTTTGCTGAAATTAGACTTCAAACAGAAAAGTTCAGTTTTTGTCACCCGTTGACCGACTCAATTACCAAATTGCCCCTCAAACTAAAAACGTTCATAACTTAGTCAATTAACCTCAGAATGTAGTGTTCTTGGACTCTATAGAATCCTTGAATAGTAACCTACAATAAACTATGTAAAAAACTTAGTTTTCAGTAGAGTGAAAATTTCTTAAACGCCTTTAAGACAAAAACCTTAAGTTGGACCTATAGGACCCGTTTCTCGTCCAAATTGGACATACTTACTGTCCATCCTTAAGTTAGACAGTAAGAAATCATATGGAAAAGAGAAACCTCATTTTGGACACTTAAATCAAAAGTTAACTTTTTGGATCCTTAATTAGGGGCAAAATGGTCCTTTTGCCAAAAATTTAGGATAAACACCCTTAACCTTTAATTAGTCTCTTAAAATACTAAAACTAACATTATAATCATATTAATAACATTTAAGTAAGTAAAATCAATAGTTATGACAGATTCCAGAATTTTTCCTAAGACTTTAATACTACACCTTAAGGACCTTCCTAAGACTAGGACTAGATCATAGGGTTGATTTCATTCATTGAAAAACTGGGTTTTTCAATGAATGAATCCTTGGTTTTAGTAGTTTCTAGAATTTTTCAACTTATTTTTGATTATTTTATCTTTTAACCTTAGATCTAAAATAGGAGATTCATCCTATTAAGTTTGATCACTTAATAGGGTTAGCCTAAATTATTAGATCACTTTTAGAATGAAACTTAGATCTTATGTCTTATCATTTTTGGATTATGAGATTAAGCCCAATCTCATGGTGTTTAATCCATAATCTATAGTTTAGTAATCTTAAGTTAGAATGTCTAAAGATTATTAATTAGGTCGTAATGATTTATTACTCAACTTTTATAGTCGACTTTGATTCGGTATATTAGGACCTAACTAGCCCTGATATTTTGTAACTTGTAAGGATGAATTTTTAAGTTGCACTTGATATGTAGCAAAATTGTGATCCTGAACATGTGTAACTTAGAATAGTTAGAATGGATAATAGAAAATAGATGGTATCACCATATTAGTAGAGTTCCTTGCTTCCTTTTGATACTTTGTGCTACACATTCCTTATATATTTGAGCTTACTTTCTTGGACATTTCATATAAGATAACTTTGTGCATGAAAATGAAAACTTAGAATAATAGGATAACAGTTGCCTTTTGGTCTAGTTTGTAGAGATTATGGTAAACATTTGCCCCGATGGACAGGGTTAAGGTGAGATCAGGATGCCTAACATTCTCATTGAGGAGAGTGTGTTAAGCTTGGGACCCGTATAGTCTTACAGACATGCTTGACTCCTCAATTATTTCGAATAATTGTCCATAGAAATAAAAGTAAAACAACTAAAATATGTTGCATAAGTATTGTCTGCCTCTTCAATCATGTAGTATGTTCAGTATGTTTACAGATTGAGATGTATATATATGTGGGCCAGTTTGGCCAAGTCTTCTGATATGGCAGTCAGTATACAGAGTTTGATGTGCAGTTTTAGTATTTGGCTATGTTTTAGCATTATTTATTCAGTCAGCTATTTCTTTGTACAGCTTATATACAATAGGATGTTAGATTTCGCTGCTATTTATATGTATCACTGCTGAGATTTATTATTGTAATTTGTATATTTCATTTGATCACCAGCATGTATTAGGATGTAGTATTTTCTTTCAGCATATGTTTAGTTATATTATGTGCCTTATCTTGTTTACCTCGCTTCTGAGGCATGTCTTAGCCTCCTTTTGTTTAAGTTATAAATGTTATTTATAGCTTTTCCTCTTTCTTATTGTATTGCCAGTCGCTCCTTTATATATTGTTGCTTAGGAAAATTGTGTAAAGTGGTGATATTATAAAACATATAAAAATGTATCAGCCTAAAATGTACTTAGACAATTGTCTAACAAAATTTTTCTCTTTTTTTGGCTGGGGCCCTACATTGTGAAATCGACAATGGCAGGCGTAGAGCAGGTAGAGGATCCAATACCTGAGGAGGAGCTATACCTAGAGGAGGAGGAGCAGCTCGGACCAGAGCATATCTAGTCCTTAGATTTATTTGTGAGGATGAGTGCATTTGCATTTCCTTTTTCATTTAAACTTTAAATGTTGTAATAATACAGGTACCCTTGACTGTACGTTTGGATTTATATGCTTATATTCTGAGCTGTATTTTGCACTTATATTATGTTGTGATTCTTGGATGTCATTTATTGTTTTCGCACTCTGTATGTTTACTTATATAGTAACTGTTAGATTGATTCTATGTTAATCATTCCTTAATCAGATTGATTATCGATTTTATCCTAATCCAATGGTAAGTGAGGGGTTATCTAGAGGGACACTCCACCCTTAGTCTAATCCTTTGGGTGATTAAGGGTGCGGGTCACCAATTTGGTATCAGAGAATTCCATAATGTGTTAGATGAGAATTTGCATTTTTATCTACCTAATGGATGATTCTTCTACCAATTCAGTCACTATGTCAGAATACATTAGAGTCACATCCAAGGGATCACAACGTCACACTCATAATAAAAAGTTGATAATCAATATACACAATCAGTGGTATCAAACAAAAATCTACATGTTAACATAGTTAGATATGCTAGGATGACGGTTGAAAGGCATCACCGATGATTCAATGAAAGCTGGGAAAGTATTGTCCAATTCTATCGAGGACACGACGTGTACATAGAAGGGATATCAGATCCGGAGGTCAGGATGTTGACCCAATTACTCCAAGAAAGCACATTCAGAGGGTATGATCTCCCCACATTGGCCAAGAGATGGCTAATGAGGACAATTGATATAATGGTGGTGATGAACATTGCGAACAATGTCAAGATTGCCCTCATGACACGCCTCCTGCAGGATAGAGCTAAAGACTGGTGGCGCATCACCCTTAGAGCCCTCACCTATCAACGCGAATGGTTACTGCGGGACATCACCAACGAAGACTTCCGTCGTGCCTTTACAGCCCGATACATCGGATAAAAGCCTTAGTTTTATATGCTATCTGTATTCCTTTTTGTATCATCATAACCTGATCTTTAAAATCTAAAAACTGTTTTCTTTACTTCACTTGATCTATATGTCTAGGATACTGTGCGAGCATGACAGGGTACGATCTTTTTGCCCATTTTAATGATAGGTGGGCATACGATGTGTTCTTAGTAAGGAGATATGGGTGGGAAGTTCAAGGAATCTCCCCAGTAGAAGCCAACGTTCTTGAGAGGATGCTGGAAGATGCAGTGTTCTGGGGATTGGATTTCCCCATCCTGGCCAGAGAATGGTTATGCAGAGTAACCAAAGTGTTCGATGAACTGGAGTGTCCATATGATGCTCAACTTGACATCCTTGAGATCCTCCAAGATTATGCAGAGGAGTGGTGGGCTCGAGAGGTATGGAGGTTCGAACGACGACATGCCCACCGCCGCCGAAAGCTGACATATGCCTTCTTTACACGAGCTTTCACAAGAGAGTACATAGAATAGACTCCGTATTCTCACTATTGATATCTTCTTATGTACTACTTTAAATGATGTATTGTATCTGGTTAATAAAGGAAATAGAATGTTTTGATCTCCTATTTATTGAGTTCTGAAGAATGCGTTGTTCTTGATTCATGTGTTGGTAACCATGAACCCAGGATCAAGTTCCCCTTCTGCCCCCTCCAGCACCTCCTCTAATGAGGTAAACGTGTTACTGGAAGCTGTGAAACTGATGGTGGAATCCCACCAGCGACAGGTTGAATTTAGCCAAAAGTAGGCTAAAAAGGCCGTAAAGGCCAAAGCTAAACAAGTTGAATGGATGGAACGGCTTCTAGTATCTTAAATAAACCAGAACCGTACCACCACGGGAAGTACCCCAGAACCCCAGACCCAACTGCAGAATCAGTCCACAGAAGGGATACTCCACATCTTTCTCCGATTGAGGCATCCTACGTTTGATGGGACCCTCTCGGCAATCGATATGGCTGCATGGATAAAAATGGTCGAAAAGAATTTAACGAGCATCCAATGCCCAGAATTGGCCATAGTTCGCCTTACTACCCACCACTTGCAGAACGAAGCTGAATACTGGTGGGATACCACCCATAGTACCACGTTCTCCGGAGTTCCATTAGCCGAGATAACGTGGGATGAGTTCATCGAAGTGTTCCAAGCTCGATTCATTCCCCCATCCGCCAAGCATCGCTTGGGAGAAATGCTACTAAAATTGCAGCAAGGAGATCGATTCGTGTCATCTTACGAGGCTGGATTCCATCTCCTTGCCAGATTTTATACAAGACTGATCCCTACGGAGACAGACCGCTGTTTTCGGTTCCAGGATGGCCTGCGACCTTCAATCCGGAGTCAAGTGATTCCTTTGCGCATAATCGATTTCTCAGAATTACTTGAGACAGCCAAGGTAGTGGAACAGGATTAGGCCAGGAAGGATCCAGAAGGAATATAGGGTCCACTTCATTACAGCCATAGCCGTTCAAGCGAGCCAGGGTATACCAACTCGAGGCCGAGACTTCAGCAACAGATCCATTCAATGGTTTCACCAAACCACACCCTTATGGGCGGTGCTACCATGGGAGTCGTGTCTGCTATACCTGCGGATGGCCAGGCCATGGATTCCTCGACTGTACTGCCACAGAAATGGTGGATGGTGATGTGATTGATCGTACCAAACGTCGTCAAGTCTTTGACTTGTACCAGAAGCCTGCAGCTGCCTGTCCAGCCCCCTCTCCTACTTCAATCATAAGGCGTGAGACACCCAATGCCCCTCGCCCAAATGCACCTCGACCACCTCCAAGGCAAAATTATAACAACCGGCCTGTTGGACCTGCACGTGTGTACACTCTCACACCCGTTGAGGCTACAGAAGATAACCACATGGTATCAGGTACATTATCTTTAACCTGCTCATCTTTACTAGTATCACTTACTATGCACAGTTAAGTCATTTATTTATCACATGATTAGGTTCAATCTGTAAAAATGGTAAACTTTGTAGCATCTTATTTGACACTAGGGCTAGCCACTCTTTTGTATCTGAGGGATGGGCAAAGTCACTAAACCTTAATATGTATCACTTGGCCAATTACCTTAAAGTTGGGTTACCTTCTGGAGCCCAATTGCTAGCTCGCCAGTTTTGCAAGATGCAGATTCCAATTTCAACCAGAGAGTACGAGGCTAAGCTAGTAGTTCTTCCCATATCCAACTTTGATATAGTACTAGGCATGAATTAGCTAAGCCAACACAATGCCACTATCAATTGTACCAAGAAAAAGATTTCCTTGGGTAGTGGGAGCAAAGCGATATCCTTTGTTGGCAACCTTAGTACTCGCGCCTCACTCATCAATGCAATAGAAGCAAAAAGATTGGTTCAGAAAGGATGCAAAGCCTTCCTAGTAACAATACTAGGAGAGAAGAAAAAGAAGTCCCATTAGATGAGAACCCTATTGTTTGTGAATTCGTAGACATCTTCCCAGAAGACTTACCTGGTCTTCCTCCTATACGGGAAGTCGAATTCGCAATTGATGTTATTCCAGGAGCACAGCCCATTTCTAAAGCCCCTTATAGAATGGCGCTTAAGGAATTGCAGGAGTTGAACAAACAGTTACAAGAACTCCTAGAAAAAGGTATCATAAGGCCAAGCTTGTCACCATGGGGAGCACCAGTATTGTTCGTAAAGAAGAAGGATGGTTCTATGCGAATGTGTGTCGACTACCGCGAATTAAATAAAGTCACAATCAAAAATAAATATCCTTTGCCGCACATAGACGACCTGTTTGATCAATTGGCAGGAGCCAAGGTATTCTCAAAAATTGACCTACGATCTGGATACCACCAACTGCAGGTGAAAGACTCTAATATTGCGAAAACCGCCTTCCGGACTAGATACGGTCACTATGAATTCCTGATGATGTCGTTTGAACTCACAAATGCGCCATCCATCTTTATGGATCTGATGCAGCGAATCTTGAAACCGTACCTGGACAGGTTCATCATCGTATTCATAGATGACATCCTGATATACTCTAAGTCCAAGAACGAGCACGAGGAACATCTCCGAACTGTATTGGAGGAACTAAGGAACCACCAGCTATATGCTAAGTATTCGAAGTGTGAATTCTGGCTAGAATCTGTCGCCTTCTTAGGCCATGTTGTTGATGCTCACCGGATCAGGGTGGATCAAAATAACATTCATGCAATCCAAGAATGGGCTCAGCCTAAAATAGTGACGGAGGTCAGAAGTTTTCTGGGATTAGCAGGCTATTATAGGAAGTTTGTGAATGGATTTTCCCAAATTGCCTCCCCTATTACCAAGCTCACTCAAAAAGCAATACCATTTGAATGGTCACCCGCATGCAAGAAGGCCTTTCAAGCACTTAAATATGCGCTTACCTCTGCCCCTGTACTAGTCCTTCCAAAAGAAGGAGTGAACTTTCAGGTATATATGGATGCCTCGAGCATAGGCCTAGGGGCTGTATTGATGCAAGAAGGAAAAGTCATCGCTTACGCCTCGCGACAACTAAAGGTCCACGAGAAGAATTATGCAGTCCACGACCTCGAGATGGCCACAGTAGTGTTTGCTCTAAAGATTTGGCGACACTATTTCTATGGAGTTCAATGCTCGATATTTACCGATCACCAAAGTTTGAAATACATATTCACCCAGCGAGAACTAAACTGTAGGCAAAGAAGGTGGTTGGAGCTGATCAGTGATTACTACCTGGACATTCAATACCATCCCGAGAAAGCCAACGTTGTAGCCGATGCTTTAAGTCTTCAGGCCTCACTAAATGCCATAATATTGGAGGGACCGTTAATCGAAGAATTCCGCAAAATGGGTATCAAGCCTCTTAGCGGGGATAGACTCAGCTTAACTCTGGCAAATATCAATGTGGAACCCACATTTCACAGGGACGTGTCGGTGTCACAAACCAAGGATGAGGAATACTTGGGCTTCAAGCAAGCTATTGAGAGCGGCCGCCGCACTGATCTTCGATTTCAGACGGGTGCTATCTATCTAGGAGATCGTTTGTGGATACCTAAATCTATACAACATGAAATACTAGTTCAGGGTCACAATTCAGGATATCAGGTGCACCCAAGAAGTACAAAATGTATCAGGACCTGAAGTTATCATTCTGGTGGCCAGGGATGAAGAAGAGCATAAAAGATTTTGTGGCTAAGTGCCACGCATGTTGCCTAGTAAAGGCAGAACATCAAAAACCGGGTGGTTTACTTCACCACTAGAAATTCCTGAATGGAAATGGTCAGATATATCAATGGATTTTGTTATGGGATTGCCTCGTGCAAGGTCTGGGGCAGATGCAATTTGGGTCATAGTGGATCGGTTGACCAAGTCTGCACACTTCATTCCAATCCGACAAACGGACTCAGTTGAGAGACTTGCCAAAATCTATATCAAGGAAATAGTTCGGCTTCATGGTATCCCAAAAACTATTATGTCAGATAGAGATAGCTGATTCACATCAAAATTTTGGCAGGCCGTCCATCAGGACCTAGGCACCACGCTAGCCATGAGCACGGCCTTCCATCCTCAAACAAATGGTCAAACAGAGAGAGTAAATCAAGTTTTAGAAGACTTACTCCGCCTCTGCATTTTAGACTTCGCAGGATCTTGGGAAGTCACCTTCCCTTGGTAGAATTTGCATATAACAACAACTTCCAGGCTAGTATCAAGATGGCTCAGTATGCAACGCTTTATGGTAGGATGGACTCTACGCCTCTGGCTTGGGCAGAAATAGGAGATGTTCAACTGTATGGCTCTGAACTAATAGATGAGACAAACAAGAAGATAAAGCTCATACAGCAAAGGATCAGGACAGCCCAGGATAGGCAGAGCAAGTATCATGACCTTCATCATCGCCCCTTGGAGTTTCAAGAAGGAGGCTTTGTATACCTAAAAGTCAGTCCTATTAAGGGAGTCTATCATTTTGGGGTTGCCGGTAAGCTCAGCCCAAGGTATGTTGGACCGTTCAAAATCCAGAAGAGGATTGAGTCAGCTGCCTACCAGTTAGAATTTCCAATGGATTTCGTCGCAGTGCACAACGTCTTTCACGTATCATCCCTAAGGAAGTGCCTCCGGGACCCGTCTCACCTCGTGCAACTCCCAAAAGTTCAGATCCAGCCCGATCTATCATATGCCAAGGAGCCGATTCGAATCCTAGCTCATGATCGCAAGCAGCTCAGAAGTCGTGCCATCGACATGATCAAAGTCCAGTGGAAGAATCATTCCTGCAACGAAGCAACTTGGGAGAAGGAATCTGATATGTGATCTAAATATCCCAGACTCTTCGAGAACCCAGGTAATTCCATTTCAAATTCTTAGTCACATTTAACTTTTGTCTGTAATTATGTTTGAGTGATGTCGAGGACGACATCGTTCTTAAGTGGGGGAGTTTGTAACAACCCAGGTTGTTACCTAGGTCGATTAGGACTATTCTTAGTCTTAAGAATAATCATAAATGCTAATTAGGTCAATTGGAGTCAACCTCTAAGACCTAGTCCAAATCAGGAGTCAAATGGATCGAATCCTGATTTCTGGAAATTCCAGAAACTCTAGAATTTGACCCATGTAAATTGAACTTCGATCGAAAAACGGACTTCGCCATTACACTCATTGACCCCAAATTAGCTAGGGGTTCGTGGCAATCGGAAGTCGTCGAAACTTTAACGAATATTTTAATATTATTTAAATACCCCGCAAATCAAGGAATCCAAATACTCATCAGATCAAAAATCTGACATCATCGTTGCGTTCCTCACCCCTTAATTAGTTAGGGGTAACTGTTTGGAATTTTTCTAAAAGTCATTTATTTATTTGGAATTTTCTTAAAACTAAATTAAATTTTTGATAAATTAATTAGATTATTTAAATAGTTAATTAAAAAAAAAAAAAAAAAAAAAAGCAAACGGCGTCGTCATCCCCTAAGCTGCGCCCCGTTAGATCAAACGGTTCGATCTGAGCCGTTCGATCGGATCGATCGAACGGCTCGGGAGTCACCTCCTTTGGGCCCAATGCCCTAGCGCCACGCGGCAGCCTCGCCGTGCGCTCGGCCATCCCCAGCGCCCCGCGCCCTCGCGTTCTCTGCCTACCACCTCCTTAACCCTCCCGCGAACCTCCAGGCCCCGAATCCTTCGCAAGCAAGCTGTCGAAAGTACCTGGAAGATCGAGTCCTCGAACCCTAGTCATGCCGAACACAGCAGGTACCCCCTTCCTCCATAAGCATTCCTTTAAGATAATTGTAGACTACCTAATTGCATACCAATTTGATCACCGAATCGATTACGATCGATGGAACACCGCACACGCCGACTCCCGATCGCACTTAGCCTAACCTTAGGACCGTGATTAGTGTTCAGTATAGCAACTGAATCCGGCCACCCCGATGGCCGATTCAGCGCTCTTAGGATAGGTCTCTTCAAGCCCGACATCTGGACGGGCGAGCCGAGCCGATCCGCCGCCGGCTTCACCCCAAAACCCTAACCCTAGCTCCCTCTCATCGGGGGTGCTTGGAAGAAGCCGAACCGTCCTCGGGCCGCGCGGGTCGAGCCCGGCCCATGCGGGCATCCCGAGCGGGTCGACACGTGTCGACTCTGCATCATCGCAGGCTATTAATATTAATTTAATAGACTAACTCATGATTAATTAAATTAATCAATTAATATGTTAACCTAATAAATAGCAAACAGTAAGTAAGCATAATTAAGGCATATATATATATATATATATATATAGTTAACAAAAACTTTAGAATATACAAATATTTATATGTATTTATACATATAATAAAAACTTTATGATATAATCTAAATAATAAACTAATTAATTATAGATAATCAATTTATTCAATATAAAAAAATATATAACTTTAGGAATAAATAGTAAATTAATTTAATTTGAATAAAGAAATAGTAAATTAATACAAATTATATTTTTAAATAGTAAAATTTAAAAGCTTAATAACTTTTTATAGGATAATTCAAACATAGCTAATATAGGTCTCAAAATACTCAGAAAAATAAATAGAATCAAATGTCATAATATAGAATTTAGTTTCGGGGTACGTATAACGAAGTGACATTTTAGGACATCTTTAGGACCCCATAACTTTTGACCTAGTTATCAGAACATAGTCAATATGGGTCTTAAAATGCTCAGGAGAGCGGCCCCATCACTGTAGTAGTATTAGTTTTCTTATTTAGATATCAGGATCAAAAGTCAATCCTAGAACTCAAAGTTGACTTTAGAGAAAAATGACCAAAATGCCTCTAAAATTCAAATGATCATAACTTGGTCAATTCAACTTCAAATTCAAAAATTCAAGATGCTAACTAGTTTAGAATTTCAATGTCACCAATAAACTAAAATAACATTTAGGTCCTGAACCCTGGAAATTTAGAAAATGACCAAAATACCCTCAACCTTAGCTAGGTCATAACTTAACTATTTGAGGTCCAAATTGGGTCTACTCCCTACCAGCATACTCAGTATATTATAGGGAAGCTATAGAAACTGGGTTTGCTAAAATTGGACTTCAAACGGAAAAGTTTAGTTTTTGTCACCTGTTGACCGACTCAAATTACCAAATTGCCCCTCAAACTTAAAACGTTCATAACTTAGTCAATTAACCTCAGAATACAGTGTTTTTGGACTTTATGGAATCCTTGAATAGTAATCTACAATAAACTGCATAAAAACTTAGTTTTCAGTAGAGTGAAAATTTCTTAAACACCCTTAAGACAAAAACCTTAAGTTGGACCTGTAGGACCCGTTTCTCGTCCAAATTGGACATACTTACTGTCTATCCTCAAGTTAGATAGTAAGAAATCATATGGAAAAGAGAAAACTCATTTTGGATACTTAAATCAAAAGTTGACTTTTCGGATCCTTAATTAGGGGCAAAATGGTCCTTTTGCCAAAATTTTAGGATAAACACCCTTAACCTTTAATTAGTCTTTTAAAATACTAAAACTAACATTATAACCATATTAATGACATTTAAGTAAGTAAAATCAACAGTTATGATAGATTCCAGAATTTTTCCTAAGACTTTAACACTACACTTTAAGGACCTTCCTAAGACTAGGACTAGATTATAGGGTTGATTTCATTCATTGAAAAATAGGGTTTTTCAATGAATGAATCCTTAGTTTTAGTAGTTTCTAGAATTTTTCAACTTATTTTTGATTATTTTATCTTTTAATCTTAGATCTAAGATAGGAGATTCATCCTATTAAGTTTGATCACTTAATAGGGTTGGCCTAAATTATTAGATCACTTTTAGAAAAAAACTTAGATCTTATGTCTTATCATTTTTGGATTATGAGATTAAGCTCAATCTCATGGTGTTTAATCCATAATCTATAGTTTAGTAATCTTAAGTTAGAATGTCTAAAGATTATTAATTAGGTCGTAATGATTTATTACTCAACTTTTATAGTCGACTTTGATTCGGTATATTAGGACCTAACTAGCCCTGATATTTTGTAACTTGTAAGGATGAATTTTTAAGTTGCACTTGATATGTAGCAAAATTGTGATCCTGAACATGTGTAACTTAGAATAGTTAGAATGGATAATAGAAAATAGATGGTATCACCATATTAGTAGAGTTCCTTGCTTCCTTTTGATACTTTGTGCTACACATTCCTTATATATTTGAGCTTACTTTCTTGGACATTTCATATAAGATAACTTTGTGCATAAAAATGAAAACTTAGAATAATAGGATAACAGTTGCCTTTTGGTCTAGTTTGTAGAGATTATGGTAAACATTTGCCCCGATGGACAGGGTTAAGGTGAGATCAGGATGCCTAACATTCTCATTGAGGAGAGTGTGTTAAGCTTGGGACCCGTATAGTCTTATAGACATGCTTGACTCCTCAGTTGTTTCTAACAGTTGTCCATAGAAACAAAAGTAAAATAACTAAAATATGTTGCATAAGTATTGTCTGCCTCTTCAGTCATGCAGTATGTTCAGTATGTTTACAGATTGATATGTATGTATATGTGGGACAGTTTGGCTAAGTCTTCTAATATGGCAGTCAGTATACAGAGTTTGATGTGCAGTTTTAGTATTTGACTATGTTTTAGCATTGTTTATTCAGTCAGCTATTTCTTTGTACAACTTATATACAGTAGGATATTAGATTTTGTCGCTATTTATATGTATCACTGCTGAGATTTATTATTGTAATTTGCATATTTCATTTGATCACCAGCATGTATTAGGATGTAGTATTTTCTTTCAGCATATGTTTAGTTACTTATATTATATGCCTTATCTTGTTTACCTCGCTTCTGAGGCATGTCTTAGCCTCCTTTTGTTTAAGTTATAAATATTATTTATAGCTTTTCCTCTTTCTTATTGTATTGCGAGTCGCTCCTTTATATATTGTTGCTTAGGAAAATTATGTAAAGTGGTGATATTATAAAACATATAAAAATGTATCAGCCTAAAATGTACTTAGACAATTGTCTAACATGATTTTTCTCTTTTTTTGGCTGGGGCCCTACATTGTGAAACCGACAATGGCAGGCGTAGAGCAGGTAGAGGATCCAGTACCTGAGGAGGAGCTATACCTAGAGGAGGAGGAGCAGCTCGGACCAGAGCATATCTAGTCCTTAGATTTATTTGTGAGGATGAGTGCATTTGCATTTCCTTTTTCATTTAAACTTTAAATGTTGTAATAATATAGGTACCATTAACTGTGCGTTTGGATTTATATGCTTATATTCTGAGCCGTATTTTACACTTATATTATGTTGTGATGCTTGGATGTCATTTATTGCTTCTGCACTCTGTACGTTTACTTATATAGTGATTGTTAGATTGATTCTGTGTTAATCCTTCCCTAATCAGATAGATTGTGCATTTTATCCTAATCCAATGGTAAGTGAGGGGTTAGCCAGAGTGACACTCCACCCTTAGCCTAATCCTTTGTGTGATTAAGGGTGTGGGTCGCCACGGGACTGCCAATGGATAGGATAGGAGAGGAGCTAGTAGGAGATAGGGGGCAGGATAGGCTTAGCACAGTAGGAGAGGGCTGAACTGAAAGGGGCTTAGCCAAGATTGGATGGCTGTGGGTCCCACCCAGCCAATGAAGGAGGAGGAAAAGAAGACAAAAAATAGAGTTAAAGAAATTAATTTAATTAATCTCAAAAATCATATTTTATAAACGATCTCCGAAAAATCCCAAAAATTCACCCCAAGCTAATTTGGGGGTGAGGAACAAAACAGCGAAGTCGGATTTTAATTCCGACGAGTATTTAATTTTTCTATTTTTCGGGTATTTAAATATTATTAAAATATTCAACGATATTTCGACGACTTCCGATTGCCACCAAAACATCACCCCTAGCTAATTTGGGGGCAATGAGGGCAATGGCAAAGTCTGATTTTTTATCTGAGATTAATTTAGATAGGTCAATTTCTAGAGTTTCTAGATTTCCCAAAAATCAGGACTTGATCTATTTGACTCCTGATTTGGACTAGGTCTTAGTGGATGACTCCTAATAACTTGATTAATGCTTAGGATCAAAATTAGGATGAAGATTAGTCTTAATTGATAAGTGTAACAACTTGGGTTGTTACACGAGACCACTTGGGAGAATGAATCAGATATGCGAGCCAAGTATCCTAGACTCTTTGAGAATCCATGTATTCCTTCCTAGCATTCTAAGCTTTTAATTCAATTCATATTCTGTTACCTTGTATTTTCTCTCCACTTGAGTGATGTCGAGGACGATATCCTTCTTAAGTAGGGGAGCCTATAACAACCCAAGTTGTTACCCAATCTGATTAGAGCTAATCTAAGTCATAATCTTAGACTTAGTACTTTAAGTAGGTCATTAGGAGTCTTCTACTAAGGCTAGTCCCAATCAGGAGTCAAATGGATTGAATCATGATTCTTAGAAAACTCAAAAACCATAGAAATTGACCTATCTAAATTGACTTCAAATCGAAAATCAAACTTCGCAATTGCGCTCATTGCTCCCAAATTAGCTAGAGGTGATATTTTGATGTCAATTGGAAGTCGCCAAAATTTCATCGAATATTTTAATAATATTTAAATACCTCAAAAATTAAGAAATTAAAATACTCGTCGAATCAAAAATCCGATCTCACTGTTGCGTTCCTTACCCCTCAATTAGCTAAGGGTGAATATTTAGGATTTTTCTGAAGTCATTTTATTAATTAGAATAAATTAATTAAAATAGAATTTTTAAATTAATCAAATATTTAATATTATGGCTTAACGAGTCAAATCTGCCCCATTATTGGATCCGGATCTACGGCATAGCGGGTTGGGACCCGATCGGATACGAATCCATTTCGATTCGATCCGTCGAATCCGACGATCCCGGCCCTTTGTCTCCATTGCTGGGATCGCCGCTCGCCACACGTTGTCCGCCGCAGTCCTTTCTAACGGGAACCTCCGCAGCCTTGGCTACTCCGTCCTGAGGCCATTAAGGGCCTCAGGAGCCCCCAACTGAAATCACTTTTGCTCAATTGGAACCTCGGAGGAAGATCGATCCCTCTGCTTCCCGTAGCCATTCGTCAGGTACCCTTCCAATCCCTATATCCTTTCATGCAATTGTTAATCCATTGTTACACATGCTTATTCCAAAAGTTAGATTAGGATTTAAGCAGGATCGATCGAATAATCATCGGTTCGATTGTCCCAATTTCGGCAAAAATTGAACAGTACTTACCGTTAGTATCCTCGCCACTCGTTCCGCAGGTAGTAGCCCTCGCCACTCGCCGACCCGTGGCCGTGCGGGCCGACCCACGGCAGCGCCGGGAGGTTGGCCGATTCGAGTGCCCTAGCGGCCTCGTCACGGTACGCCATGGTACGCAGCGAAGCTGGGTCGGGCCGGGTCGCCCGGGCCCGACCCGAAACCTGTTCGGGTCCGCATCTGCGACCTGTGGGACCTGCGTCGCCAGCACGTGGCAAGGTGGGCCACGCAGAGGTCAAATCCCGCATAATTTATATATATATATATATATATATATATATATATATATATATATATATATATATATATATATATATATACTGACATTAGATAAATTAGATTATTAGTAATATATGGTTAATATATAATTAAATAATATAAATCAGTAAGTTTGATTTAATTAATTTAGTTTAGGATAATAAAAACAATTCAATTAGTATAAACAGTAACATAATTAATTTTAAATAAATCAAATAATATGATTAAGACTAATATGTAATTATCAAAACATATAAAAATGATAGGTTATGAGAAAATCAAATTAAATTATTACTACACTAAAATAATACCACAATTAAATATCAGCTATAGTTAATTAGCATTAATCAATTTATTTACTAGTACTTAATTAGTTTAATTAGTTAATTAATTAGTTAGCTAACTGTCAAGATTAAGAATAACTTAACATTAATTAAAAAGTAAATTAAATAACTTGATTTAGTTTAATATTTACACAGTGAACATTTGATTTAAATGAAAAGTATTTAAATAATTTAAATTAGTTGATTTAAGTAAATAAAATTTTAAAGTCTCATAATTTTAAAAATATTAATCTAAACATATCAAATATAAGTCTCATTTGACTCAGAAAAATAAAAGGGATCAAATGGCACAATTCAAAAATTCTATCCGAGGAATATTTAACCTAGTGCATTTTAGGTCCTAAGCACACCCCCATAATTTTTAACCTAGTTATCCAAATATAGTCAATATGGGTCTTAAAGTGATCAGTAAAATAGCTCCATCACTGTAGTAATATTAGTTTTTCTATTTAGAGCTTAATTTGTAAAGTGACATTTAGGACCCTCACCCAAAAATGACTAAAATGCCCTTAGTTTTCAATTGACCATAACTTGGTCAATTTAACCTAAAATTAAGAAATTTGAAGTGCTAACTAGCTTATAATTTTAGTGTAAACAATAATCTAAGATAATATTTATGTTCTAATTCTTAAAAAATTAGAAATGACTAAAATACCCCTAATCCTAGTTAGGTCATAACTTGATCAATTGAAGTCAAACTAGGTCTACTTCAAATTAAAGTACTCAGTGTGTTATAGGTTTAGCTATAGACACTGAGTTTGCTGAATTTAGACTTCAAACGTAAAAGTTCGATTTTTGCCCCCTTTGACCACCCTTAAAAACTTATCGGATTGCTCCTGAATTTTAGAACATCTATAACTAATTCATTAGACCTCAGAATTTAGTGTTCTTAAACTCTATGGAATCCTTGAACAGCAATCATCAGTAACCGAATAAAAATTTTGATTCCATTAAGTGTAAATAATAAAATTTCCCCTTAGGTCAAAATTCTTAATTTGGACCTATGGAACCCGTTTCTTATCCAAATTGAGTGTACTTAATGTCTATCTTCATGTTAGATAGTAAAGAATCATTTGGCAATAAGAAATTCTAATTTAGAGCCTTAAATCAAAAGTAGCTTTTTGGACCCTTAAGTAGGGGCAAAATAGTCATTTTGCCCAAAATTTAGGTTAAGTGCCTTTAACCCCTAATTTATCTTATAAATTACTAAAATAAATATATAAACTATATTAAGATCATTTAAGTAAATGAAATTAGCTTTTCAATCAATTTAGCTAAATTCCCTAAAAAAAAAATTCTACAAGTCTTTTCTTAGGATCTTACCCTTCACATTAAGGCTATTTCTAAGAATATGAGTAGATCATATGTTAGATTTTATTCATTAAATAATAGGGTTATTCAATGAATGAATCTTTAGTTTTATTAGTTTTTAGATTTTACAACTTAAAGTTTTGATTATTTTGTCTTTTAATCTTAAACTTAGGATAGGAGAATCATCCTACTGAGCTTGACTTTGCTTAAATAGAATTTGCCCTAATTTATAGTTCACTCTTACTATAAACCTAGATTCCTTAGATTGTACCTTTAGATTATGTGATTAAGCCCAAGCTCATGGTGCTTAATCCATAATCTCTAGCTTAGTAGATCTTGATCAGATCTTACTTAGAATGCTTAAATTCATCAAATTATGATGTTGTAATTTATTATTTAATCTAAAGTCATACTTGATTGAATTAGATTAGAATCTGATCAGTTCTAATGCTTTTAACTTGTAAGGACACACTTCTAAGTTACACTAAATAGTAAGAATTAGAGATCCTGAACTTGTGTAACTTAGAATAAATATAATTATTTAACTAAAAAATAAATGATATCACTATATTTTAGTAGAGTCCCTTGCTTACTACTTGATTTTGTGCTATGCATTCCTTGAAATTTGTGCTTAAATCCTTGGACATATCATACAAGAATATTGTTGCATGAAAATGAAAACTTAGAATATTTAGAATAACCTTGCATTTGGGTTCAGTTATTGGTTGATTTTGCGCAATAGTACCCCAATGGGAAGGGGGAATGTGAGATAAGGATTACTTAACTTCACTCATTGAGGAGTGTATTATTAAGTTTGGAACCCGATTAGTCTTACAAACGTGCTTAACTCCTCAACTATTTTTGAAATTATCCACAGAAGTAAAGTAAATAACTAAAATATGAATTACATATGTTAATATTGCTTTTTAGTTCAGTTATATATATATATATATATATATATATATATATATATATATATTCTGCCTATGTCTCCTTGTTGATGCTAGGTGAAAATTATATATATATATATATATATATATATATATATATATTTGTATATTTTTGCCTATGCCTCCTTGTTAACGTTAGGAGAAATTTTTTTTGTATATATATATTTTCTTCCTATGCCTCCTCGTTGATGTTAGGAGAAAATTATATATATATATGTGTGTGTGTGTGTGTGTGTGTGTGTGTGTATGTGTGTGTGTGTGTGTGTGTGTGTGTGTATGTGTGTGTGTGTGTATAATTCTGCCTATGCCTCCTTGTTGACGCTGGGAGAATTATAATTTTATCGCCTTAGCCTCTTTATTGATGCTAAGAATCTTTTTGATTTTAGCAGGCTAGATTTTGCCCTCTTCTGTATGGCAATTGATACACAGTTATTTTACTTACAGTACTTTCTAATTTCAGTAATATGTTTTAGTTTACTTTACTTCAGTCAGTTGTTCACTTGCTTTACTTATATATTATAGGATATTAGATCTTTTACTGCTTACTTATATGTACCACAGTTAGATTAATTCTTTTTAATTTGCATATGTCATATAATCATCAGCATATATAGGATGTAGTCTTTCTTTTTAGTATTTTGCTTACTTATCTATACATATTGCTTAGCCTTGTTTTAGCTTACTTTTGAGGTGTGTCTTTTACCTCAATTATTGCTTAGTTATAAATGCTTGATTTAATAACTTACTATTTTTCTATTTGATTCTAGTTGCTCCTAGTTTATTTTCTATTATTTAAATGTTCAAGAAAATGGTGACATTAATAAAAGTATAATAAATTTACAGCCTAAAATGTACTTAGACAATTTGTCTAATATGATTTTTCTTTTATTGGCTGGGGCCCTCATATTGTGAAACCAACAATGTCAAAATTTGAGCAGCTTGAAGATCCCGTTCCTATGGAGGAGTCTTATCTAGAGGAGGCGCAATAGATTGGAGCTGAAGACCTTTAGCTCTTTTCTTATTTGTGAGGATGAGAGTTACTTTTGCTTCATTTATAACTTTAAGAAAATTTTTATAATAATATAGGTACCATTGTGATTGTGTTCACTTTCTGTACTATTTTTTCTGAGTACTTTACTTTTTGTCTCTCATTTGATGCATAGTGAAATGAATGTACTGTTTATTTTAGATGCTCTGCACTCTGTACTTGTATTGATTTAGTGACTAGTAGTATGTATTCATTCTATGCACATCCTTCCCTTATTAGTGGATTGTAGATCTTACCTAATTTAATGATAAGTGAGGGATTTTTCAGAGTGGCACACCACCCATTAAGTCTAATCTTGCAGGTTAGGAGGTGGGGTGCCGCATAAGGAGTCCTCACATTCTCAGTATGTGAATGTGAATGTTTATTTTTATTGAAACCCCGCTTTCCCTTATTTAATAGGCAGGTGTGCTTAACTCCTCATATCATTATGAAATATGCTCATAGAATGAAGCTTTCATAAAATAAGTTTAACAAATAATATATGAGTCTTTTACAATCTTATTGATTGTAAGATCTTGTCATAACCTTTTAGCTATATTTTCATTATATAGTTCTAGACTATATATTCTTAATCCATGAGATTAAGACTCTCCTTTACCTACTATGCTTTGTACTTTCTATTTTCAGTACTATTTCTTACTTGCTTACAGTTCATATAAAATATAGTGTATGTTGCTATAAATTTTATTTAAATGCTTCACTACTTTTCTTTTCCTTACTTATCATAATTTCTATTTGGACGTATACATATTTCCATTTCATTTACTTTCAAATGCACTCTAGTTATTTCTAACCTTATTTAAGATGTTTTTCCATTACTTTTTTAGTTATAGGCTAGAATAATTATTTATGTGAGTACTTTTACTCCTTTACTTTTAGTTGGACTTCTTTACAGTTATATTTATTTTTCTTCCCTACTTGAATGCTTTCAAATGCTCCTTTGTTTATATTAAATTGTAAATTAGCTTGTGATATTCAAATAAAATTATAAATACTTAGCCAATTTTAAAATGTGCTTAGACTATTTTGTCTAACTACTCTTTTTTTTTTCTTGGCATTGCCCTATCATATTTAAATATCAAAATATGATAGACCAAGAGCAATATAATTTAAGTGGAGCTAAACCTAGCACTTGAAGATCTTATAAATTTGCTTCCACTTATTTCTTATTATTTGAATTTTTCATTATGTGATGGAGTGATCTATTTTCTTCTTACTCTCTTTCATTTAAAAGACACGTAATAACTTAAGCTGTTTGAAAATTTTTTACTTAAATCTGTGCTGAGTTTACTTACTTTAAAATTGCTTGGATTGAATGAGTGGATAAATACTATATATTTTTTATATACTTGTTATATATCTTCCCTACATGCTCCATACATATTTCTTCTTCTGTGTATAGATTAAACATTTGAATTACCAAATTATGCATTGTCCTGTGATGTTGATGAAGTCTTATCACCACTTTATAGCAACATTAATGAATAACATTAACTTTAATGCAGTTCATTAATACTTTTTATAATTGAACTTCAAATGTTAGCATTAACATGCATACATAACAGATTCAAGGTTCTTCACACCATTACTGACACGTTCTAGCTTAAAATCTCCAATCGATTTAAGTTAGCTCAACCTCTCAGGTAAATAGATAATTTATTTTTAGGATTTTTACATACATAACACAAGCTTAATAATATTTTACATATTTAACACAATTTTTGAAAATTACACAAAGGTCACAAACTTCAAAAAAAATCACAAAAACTACTTTTAACTTAAACTCTCCTCCACTTTCAAAGCCACCAACTCCTCTGAGCTTAACTGCTCGACTACTTTGACGATTTTGATTTTAAAAATGGACATTTTGTAATATTTAAAGGAGTATTAAATATGTAAAATATTATTAAATTTATGTTATGTATATAAAAATTCATTTATTTTTGTAGTAATTTTCTTAGCTTATCTAACTTATGCGCGAACCTAAACATATTTGTCAGTTTTAACCATAGGTTAACTAATGTTAGGTAACATAAGCTAGGTATAAGCTTTGCTAAACAAAATATTTGCTAATATCAATTATTGCACAAATTATTTTTCCATGAGTTCTTCTTAAGGATATAAGAATATTTATGGGAAGTTGTCGTAGGTAAGCTTGCCAGGAATAAAAGGTGGTGGATATGCACGGGGATTATATTTTTCAAGTAGTGCATACTTAATCTAAGTTGTTTTATGCTTAGAAATGATTTTGTACGCAGTGTTACATAAGAATATATGTCTAAAATTTGAGATCGAAGCAATATGAGCAGTCTTAGGAATCAATAAGATAGATGTATGTGTAATACCTATCAGAAGCTGGCTTGTCAAATTACAGTGATTGATAACTGCATATACTTGGGAGATAAAAACCTCCTAGTTATAGAAAAAGAAGTCGGACGAAAATTCATTCGGTGCCGCTATCCCTTAAATTTTAATCTTTTTTATAGTAAAAAGAACCTCCTCTTAAGGTGTAAATTATTAGCATGTCAACTTTATTGGGTTAAAAAATAGCCTTGGCTAGATAGAGGTGAGGCTTTAAATAGAGGTGAGGTTAAGCCTGAAAACTAGATTTAAGCATAGCTTTAGGTTAATCATAGAATTAGCAATGGCGGCATTATCATTACATCTGCCATAGTTTTATAAAATTCAAACTCTTACAATGATATGAATGTCATATACAAGAAGCAAAGATTGTCTTTCCAATTAGCCATCTAGTTTATGCCCCTTGCATCAACTATTCCAGATCATGTTCTACTTCAGCATTGAGATTGTGAAAATTGGAATTTAGCGCCTCTCTACTTTCGAAAGCATTAATAGAGGCTTCCTAAAGAAGACTCCCTTGTATTGTTCATACTATTTTCATTAGAAAATCTCTTATAGAAGAACAAAATGTTTATCAAAAACAAAAAGGTATCACCATGGCAAAAATGAGTTGCATAAATTTTTAATACCTTCATATAACTTTCTTTGTTCTTTTAAGTAACCACACATTTTTATATTAAAATTTGCTGCCATTAGCAGCTTTCATGTTAAGAAAATTTTGGAGTGGAGAATGAGTAAGAACACTTTGGCAGAAAAAGGGAAAGATTTTTTCCAAGGATGGTTGCACAAAATATGATCCAACTTTGGCTAAAATAGGATTAGTAGTTTGATTATTGTACCAAGTGAAATGAAGACCAGTGGATGAGAGAATCAATCTGAGACTTAAAAATAAAGTCGTTGGAGTCTTTAAGTTTACCATGACAAATGGCCGCACGTCTTTTTTTTCATAAGAAAATCTTGAGCAATTGAAATCCCCAAAAACAATCCAAAAGTTAGAAATAGCATGAGCAGCAAATGATAGCTTATTCCACATATATTTTTTTTCATTTTCTGAGTTATAGGATAGATTGAGCATCATAAGAGATAACTTGCAAATCAACAATCTCTTGTTTCATTTAAGCCAAATTATATCCACAAACATCTGTCAAAGTAAAAGCACTTTCATCTTGAGAGAAAGTTCACTTTCTTGTAGGGTAGGCATCCTCCAAGCACTTGGTAGAAAATTTAGTCTTAAAGCAATAAAATTCACTTTCAGGTCCCTTATTAATTGTTTGCACTAAGAAATATGGCATCATTGCGCAAGAAATCATGACACTAGAAGAAATCGTATGGAAGGTAACAATATAGATACATAAAAAGAAAAGGTGCAGACCCTTTATCCTCTACTATCTACCCTCTACCATCTATCTCGAAGCAGAGATATGGAATCATTCACTGAGATGAAAAGGTCATTTAATTGAGTCTTATATGCATTAATGACATTGGAAAAGTTTGAGCATTGATTCCTTGCCAAGCTTTGTAAATTGACTTTTAGTTATCCAATCCATGATCTCACTAGGCTTCATGAGAATTATGGGATGTAGCTGAGTTGGATTTCACTAGTCATCTTTCTTTTGATGAGAACCCGGTGATGGCTAGATTTCAGACCGTGGGCTCAAGCAATTTTCTCTTGTAGTGCGAGAAGAAGCTAGTGTACTTATAGGAATTTGAGGATTTGTTTCCCTTGAATAGTGTGGCTTGGTCAAGTTCGAGCATTATGGCTTCTCAGGATTGGTGGTGAAGCGAGGTCGAGGTGTCAAAGTACACTAACACAACAAATACACAAGTATGCGTATAAGAAAGCAATGTCGTGTATATCGTGCTGCAATATGAGTGAGCTGTTATTTATAAAAGACTACTGTTTAACTTAATATGATAAGAGTTGGGCATAAGCTTGTTTCCTTAAGTTTGTTTGTCTTATAATTTGTATGGAAGAGCTGAAGCAGGAGGCTAATTTCTTCTGTTGTTATTTTCAAGAGTAAAAAGCATTTTCATACACAATGTTCTTTTCACAAGGAAAAGTTATTTAATCATTATTGTTGAAAACTGGGGGTGGACCCTCACAAATTATTATTATTTTTTTTTTATCTTAATACACTTCACTTTAGCATTTCTCATTGTAATTACTAGAGTTATTTAATTATACTAATTAATTATATATTCGACTAATCATGTTAATTATGTATGTTAATCATATTTATTAACTTTTTTGTATTAATTAGAATTATTTTATTAATCAATTGATTATTAAGTAAAGGGATTTTTATTTACATAACACCAAAATTTTATAATATTCAAAAAATTAAGAAATATAAAATTTTAATTAGAAATATATGATATATTATGCGTTTAAGAAATATAAGTTACATTCTAAATTATCAAAATAATCAACATATATATTATAATATTAGGGTTAGCAATTTGACCCGGAACTCGAAATTCAAACTTGATTCGATTCGAGCTCGAGATATTTTGGCTCGACTCAAATTTGACTCAAAAATTTTTGAGTCGAGTTCGAGTCATACGTGTTGACTCGAACCCTATTTAAAATGAGTGGAAATAATTCGAACTCGACTAAAACTTGACTCGAACTTGAACTCGAACAAGTTTAAGTTGAATTCGAGTATGGGCTGACTCGAACTCATCTCGAAGTCATCCTTATATGATACCAATATTACAAAACAATGGAGAACGTAAAGTGTAATTCTTATTGTGATGTATTTATTCCTTACATCTTGATTAACTTATGCAATGAAAGAATGCATCTCTTGTGTATTATTTTCATCCCTTTGTGTTTTTCATTTGTAATGGTAGCCTAAACCTTCTTGTTGGGGATTAAGCTTAGAACTACAGTTTTATAATTTTTATTGTACAATGCAAAAAAAGTTTTTATTTAGTAAATTGTGAGAGTTAATATATTCTCAAAAGATATAAATATTTAGATAAAATAAAAAATTATAATTTTCACAAGAAAATATTCAGTAAAGAAATTATCACTGAGCTTCATTTGCTCATTTTTGGACCTCAGTCCAGAACTTTGATGCATGTCAGTTGTTAATGATTAATATTTTCGTAATCTGAACTAATAAGTAAATCTATTGCTTAGACATATGAATAAATTTAATAAGAGGAATATGTAGCAGACCCATATGCATAACTCTTCTTGATAACAAAAATGCCTATATTATATTCATGAATCACATCAACTTTAGAATAGAATTGGGTAGGGCATCACAGTAAATACATGGTAGCATCACAATCAAAGCTGAGGTCTGAAGTCAAGAGATCTTGATTGTAGGAGACCGGCTAACGACAATCGCAGGGTTGAATGTGATGAGAGATCTATGTGCGTTAGATATTACAACTCTATGAAAAGAAAACATTAAAATAATATCTCACATTAAACAAGATTAAGGAAATTCAGCAAAGGTTTTGGATATTCAGCATCACTTGTAACTGCAACGGCAAGTCATATTTGAGATGCAAACAAATGTGGATTTTGTTCATTTTCTTTAACTTAAGCTGGTAATTTATGGCTAGGAACACCAAAATCTTAAAAATTGCTCTTGATTTCTTAATTAAGAAGAAAGATGCCAGTTGATCTTAAAATATAATTAAAAAAATAAATACATGATGCAGGAACATTAATTTGTTGGTGAAATCCACCATCAAATTTGGAACGCTGAGAGTTAATGGCCGCAAACGGGTGCCGAATCCACCAACAAGAATTAGCGCCTTCAATTTAGAAGATCCTACCTTCTATTTTCCCGTCTATAAAAAATCTTAGAATCGGTAAAGATTGAAGTTCAAAATTGAAGCCACAATGATTCGATCATTGAACCTTTAATAATAATATATCCAAATTTTGAAAAACAAACAAATAATATCCAAACCAAATAAAAAAGGGCCACCGACACTTCAAAATAAAAAAAATCAAGATGACAATGGAACAAATGTGGAACATCAATAATAAAATTCTCGGTGGGCTTGCAACACGATGGCATGATTAGATATTTATTTGATCAAAAATGAACTCATCATTACTCCCGTATCATACAAGGTATAATTATTAGACATTCGCCAAATAAAATGCACAAAAAAAAATTTGGGCATATATTAGATAACATCTCAATTACTGAATTTTTTTAGAAATCTTAGCAGGGTTCTTAGAAAGCAGAATGTTTCCATTGCAAATAAATCGATGCATTTAGTCAGGCGAATGCGATAACAAATAAAAGAAATCCAAACGCATAGTCCCAATTGAAACAACTTAGGCATCGACAATTGAGCAGAGTACACAAGAATATCAAATCTCGCAGTATTGTGAGAGATCCATCAACATCGTCAAAGAAATATGAAAAACTATACGGAAGAAACTCAGATATTGCGACGAACACTATAAATCAAATTAAATTCAGCGGGGAATGAAAATTATTATAAAAAAATGGATGATAAAAGTATAACTGATTGAATTAAAAGATATTACTAGATTAATGGTCATATTCAAGACACATGCAGCCAAATCCAACCTATTAGGGCTTGTTCTAACCTTTTCGCCCCTTTAGAGAGAGAGAGAGAGATTAACAATGGCGCCCTGTTTGTTTAATTCGCGAGATTAACATAGCTCTTGCATATGTAAGATTTCTTAAGAAAATACAAAATCTGTTGTTAATCAACAGTTATCATCAATAATTATGATTGATATGTAATAACATTACTCTGACAATCAATAGTATTTGTACTACACTTAATAATTGTTGATATTATTTGTAAAGATTCTTTCTTTAAATAATATACAATCATTCATTCCTCAATTAATGCTTTGTCATAGCTACAAATTATTCTTTCTATAACTCAAGATGAAAGATTTTTTTTATCTTAGTGTTAATATGCTAAAGTTTGAGTAATTAGTCACTTAGAGAGCTAGTTAACTGCACTACACAATTAATCTAGTCTGCACTTGGCCAAACAAAAATTTAGAAGCACCCAAAAAGCATGCCCGGGCTCAATGTGCCTCGGCACAGATGCTAACATGCACACCAATCACACTACCGAGAGCACCATGATTGGAGCGAGCTTTTGTGGGAAGGCAGGCAAAATTGTTAAGATTACAAACATTTATTTTTCTAATAAAAAAGGCATATTTGAGCAAGTACATTTACAAAGTTACCACCTTTCCTTTTCTCGAGAGGAAAAAAAGGCCAAAGGATATAGAGCATCCGAAGTTCAAAACAAATTCAAATTCCAAGAAATTGTACCATTAGTCACAAGTTGAGCGAACAAATGATCACGGTTTATTCCTGCTTCAAACTCCTCTCTCTCCCTGTAAACCATCCCAAAGAGAGAGAAAGAGAGCAACGTAGTATTCTACACAGAGAGAGGGAGAACGAGAGCAACAAATTATTCTACAAAGAGAGATAGAGAAATATAAAGGAAAGATACAAAGACAATAAGCAAACAAGGTGGGGTTCACATGACGATCTCAGGCTTGAGGATGCTGGACTTGATCTCCTTGTGCGGTAGAACGATGCCTCCATTGCTGTAGACCTCATCCCTAACGTGGACGTCCTCTCCAAGAATGGTCATGTTCTCAACCCTGGCCCACTGCCCCACCGTGGAGTGCCACCCGATGATGCTCCCCGAAACGCACGAGTGGTTTCTCACGCGCGCCCCCCGCATCACCGTGCACCTCGACAGCCGCACCCCGCTCTCCACCACGCACCCCGGCCCGATCGCCACATCTGGCCCGATCAAGCAGCCCGGCCCAATCACTGCGCTCTCGTGCACTAGCACGTTCCCGATGAACTGCGGGCCCGACGCCAGCCCACCCCAGCCTCTCCTCCTGAGGGAGCCCAGGTACAGCCTCAGCCCTGTGACGTAGTCCCTCGGCTGCCCAATGTCCATCCAGAACCCCCCCAACACCATGGCGAACAGCCTCCGCTCTTCTGCTATCTTCGGAAACACCTCCTTCTCTATCGACGTTGGCCTCAGCTCGATCCTCTCCAGCACTGACAGGTTCAGCAGGTAGATTCCCGCGTTTATCTTGTTCCCCACAAATACCTTCGGCTTCTCCACAAATCTCTCCACCCTTCCGCTCTCCTCCTCCATCACAACCACTCCGTATTTCGATGGCTCATCCACCTGACCCACGCAAGCATCACACCAGCATCAGCCCAAATTGTTGCTGCAGCCCAGATGAAGAGAGGACCGGATCCTTACCTTAGTCACCAGGATTGTCGCCTCCCCTTCGTGGGACTTGTGGTACTTTATCAGATCAGCGAACGGGTACTCGCTTATAACATCACTGTTTAGCACAAAGAATGGATCGCCGGAGCCGTCCACCAGCTTCTCTCTCGCAAGCGCGAGAGGGCCGGCTGTTCCAAGCGGTTCTGTTTCCTGAGAGCACGTGATTGTGATCCCAAGCTTTGCTTCAAATTCCTTGAGGAAATTTAGCATCACCTGTAACCGCAAGGACAGTCATATTTGAGATGCAAACAGATGTGGATTTTGTTCATTTTCTTTACCTCCGGCTGATAATTTATGGCTAGAACAACTTCAGTTACGCCCACCTCTTTGAGAGCTTCAATCTAGAGACAATATTCAAGAACACCGAAATCTTAAAAATTTATCATAATTTCTTAATTAAGAAGAAAGATGCCGGTTGATCTTAAAGCTGAATTGGGATAATAAATACCTGATGTAGGATCATTGGTTTGTTGGCGAAATCCACTATGGGTTTTGGAATGCTGAGAGTCAATGGTCGCAAACGGGTGCCAAATCCACCAACAAGAATTAGCGCCTTCATTTTGGAAGATCCTGCCTTATATTTTCTCTCGTCTATCAAAAATCTTAGAATCAGCAAAGATCGAAGCCCAAAATTGAAGCCAGAATGATTCGATCATGGAAATTCTGATAATATTATATCCAAATTTTAGAAAACAAATAAATAATATCAAAATCAAACAAAAAAGAGCCACTGACACTTCAAAATAAAAAAATCGAGATTGAACAAATGTGAAACATCAATGATAAAGCTCAGGGTGGGCTCGTACAGACAATGGCATGATTAGATACTAATTTAATCAAAAAAGAATTCATAATTACTCCCATATCATATAAGGTACAATCATTAGACATTCACCAAATAAAATGCACAAAAAAAGATTAGGCATATGTTAGATGCATCTCAATTACTAATTTTTTTAGAAATCTTAGCATGAGTTTTAGAAAGAATGATGTTTCCGTTGCAAATAAATCGATGCATTTAGTCAGACGACTACGATAACAAATAAAAGATATCCAAACGTATAGTCCCAATTGAAACTACTTGGACATCGACAATTGAGCAGGCACGCAAGAATACCGGATCTCGCAGCATTGCGAGAGATCCATCAACGTCGTGCGAGAGATCCATCAACGTCGTCAAGGAAATAGGAAAAACCATACGGAAGAAATGCAGATCTTGTGACACTATAAATCAAATTAAAATTCAGCGGAATGGAAAATTATTATTAAAAAGTGGATGATAAAATTTTTTAACTGGCTGAATTAAATGGCATTACCAGATTAAAGGTCATATTCAAGATGCATGCAGCCAAATCCAATCTATTAAGGCCTGTTCTAACCTTTATATCTCCTCCCTGAGAGAGAGAGACAGAAAGATTAACAATGGCTTGTTTAACTTGCGAGCCAGTTGCTTTATACAGCTCCCGTGATGCATCCAGACATCTACTAGTATAATTATTCATCGATTTTATAAATCCGTCATAATTGTAAGTTAGTTATTAAAATAAAGGTTTTGATACATAAATTATAAATATCTCTTAAGAAATTCTCAAAACTATAAAATATGACCCACTTAAAAACAAAACAGTGCTGCTGCAACGCCAATGTATTCGCCAAAAAAAAAAATCGTACAACATATTTCTTAAAATAATTTCTTGTGATTGTTTGCAAAAATACCCAGTTTTAAACCACCCCGTTTTACTGGGCTTGCTGGCATTTAAAGAATAGCTAGGGCTCTATTCAAAAATAATGGCATGCGGCGTTCCCTGGAAAACTAGTGTCGTGTTCGTAAACAAGCAGGTTGCCACCAGGCTATTCGCGGTTAGCATACGGCCAGATTTACCACCCTGGATTTTGTACATATTTTCAACAGAGCTACTGAATATTTTCCAATTGCAAATTTTATACAAAAAACCTAAAAATCAAGTTCTCTATTTGAAAAACATAAAAAATAAGAAACTCCTTGAAATGAAATTATTCAGTTGATAATTATATATATATATATATATATATATATATATACACACTCATATGCATAAAACAGTACATAATCACATACATATCGAGGGCCGAACAACACGTCTCAACGGAGCAGTGGGTAGGGAAAGCAGGACGGCGCACCTAGCTGTGACGGGCCTAATGGCCCTAGCGCCCACCGCACAAGCACTTATTTTTTGTAGTTAAAAGCATATCATAAATATTTGAGGAGTTTCACTTATTTTATATATAATCTCTAAGAGTAAATAATTTAAAAAAATGGGGTGAAACGAAATACATTTTTTTTTCACATGACATATAACGAGTTAGAAATAAAATTGTATAAAATCACAATAATATTTTTATACGTGTCTTTAACTCATAATTGATCTCCTGAGAATACTCAATTTTGTATATGACCATTGTTAGATTATCTTTATGCCTGGATGAATACGCGCTCATAGGAATCATCACTTTCCTTCCAAGAATTTATTTGAGTATCAAAGTTTAATTGAAAATGATACTAAATTTTATAGTTTTTAATAATATTACATAGCTCTTGCAATAAGTAAGATTTCTAAAGAAAATACAAAATTTGTTGTTAATTAATAACTGTCATCAATGATTATGCTTGATAAGTAATAACATTACTCTGACAATCAATAATATTTGTACTACACTTAATAATTGGTGATATTGTTTGTAAAGCCCATTAAACTTTTCTAATAATTGATCAATAAAAATTATTAAAAGAAGGCATTTTGCTGATTTAACTCATTAGTTTATTTTAAAAAGGTTAACATTTTCAAGAACAATGATGTAGCAGTCGAAGGGAATTATGCTTGTAATATGCAATACAAACCCATAACCCTTAACAACTAAGGCACAACCATTCACTACTCACAAATTTTCATGGAAAATTTTTGTAGCTCCAAGTTTAACATAGGATTAAAAAGCAAATAAATATATAATCTCTTTACCAAAAAATAAAATCGATAACATGATTTAAATCAAATAAAAAGCTTTAATTAAAGAAAATAAATCATATGAAAACATTCATTCTATCACTTTAAGCTTCAAGAACCCTTGCAAAACTCTTAACAAGAATTCTTACACAATCTTTCTCACTAAAGATTCTCTTTCTTTAAATAATATATAATCATTCATACCTCAATTATTAGATTTGTGCAAAGTATGCATTTGCTTTTATTGACTCTAGGATTTGAGTCCAAATGCATCTCCTAATTTGATTTTGATATAAAATATAATTTTATTTCGCTTGTGAATTTATGATTTTGTCTAGTGCATACTTCAGAAAAGCTTGAAAGCTCCAAATTAGTCTTTCTATAACTCTAGATTAAAGCTTTTTTTATTTTAATCTTTTATTTTATTCTTGCATTTAGTGTTTTGTATTTTTGGTTATAGTATTGTGATGAACGTACAAAACTTTGAGTAATTAGTCACTTAGAGAGCTAATTAACTGCATTACACAGTTTGTCTAGTCTGGCACTTGGCCAAACAAAAATTTAGATGCTCCCAAATGCATACACCTAGGTTCAAAGTGCCATGGCTCAGATGCTAATATACCAAGAGGGAAGGCGGTCAAAATTCTTATGACTACAACCATTTATTTTTTCTAATAAAAAATGCATCTTTGAGCATATACATTTACAAAATTATCACCTTTCCTTTGCTCGAGAGAGAAAAAATCCGAAGAATATAGAGCATCCAAAAGTTCAAACACAATTCAGATTCATAGAAACTGTACCACAAGTCACAAGTTGAGCGAACAAACGATCACACGGTTCATTCCTGATCAAACTCCTCTAAACAGTCCCAACAAGAGAGAGAGAGAGAGCAGCGTCGTCTTCTACACACATATAGAGAGAGAGAGAGAAATATAATTGATAGATACACAGACAATAAGCAAACAGGGTGGGTTCACATGACAATCTCAAGCTGAGGAAGTTGAACAGTCTTCTCTCTACGCAAGTGAACTCAAAATAATTTTTATGTCTAAAAACCTTAAAAAGATTCAATCAAATTTTAAAGACGCAATTTAATAGAATCTTCCTCTATGATCTCTGAATCTATCATTGTGTATTGTACAAGGGACCTATACGGAGCGTGTTTTGTGGCTTATTTGTCGAGTTTTTTTAATCAAATAAGCATTCTTGTTGAAAGTCGATTCAAGAGAAGTCAACTATCCGAAAAATGAACGTAGAATCTAAAATTGATCCGAAGCACTATAAAATTTGGGGCACCTTATTTTCAACATTTAACTAATTTTTGTGCTTTTCTAATCAATTCATTAAAATCTCTCAATATTTTAAGTTTATTTGTGAATTCTTAAATTCAATATGGTGAATTCTAATCTAATCAACCCCTCTTGGTTATGCCATCATTTTTCAACAAAACAAAATTCAATTTTCCTTACACATCCCTTACAATTTATCTTAGATTTTAGATAAAAATAAAATGATTCTTGATTTTTAGCTTTTTAAAATTGAATCATTTGATAGTGAGATTAAGAATAAAGATGAGCAAGGACAAATTCCATACTTCTAGCAGAATAGTAGTGTGACTTGTTATTATTCTTCTGCATAGTCTCTTTAATCTTTGCAAACATTTCATCACACCTATCTAAAGCTTGTGCTCAGTAAGCTTTCTTCATTAACAAACAATATAATTATAAATCAATACTAGAAAAGATTTAAAAGCATTTGCTCTTATTGCATTCATTCATTGACCATGTGCACAAAAATAGAAAGCAAAAATTTATTAGATAAATAATTTAATAAACAATGCTATTAAAATTAAATAAAAAAAAATGAAATAGGATTTGATAATATAGAAGTGATTGATCATGAGAACACTACTATTCTTTAAGAGTGATAATATCACTTTTCCTTGTATATCCTCTTACTATCTATCTTAATTTTTAGTTGAATCAAATTAAAAATAGCTAACAACAAATGTGAAATTACTCATCTTATAGTAATTTAAGCCAAATCATTAAAAAGTGAAAATTAATTGTTAGAGATGAGCAAGGAAAATGGATTCTATAATTCTAGAAGAATAGCAATATTCCTCATATCTATTTCCTTATATTTATTATATCCTAACAAAAAGCTAAGAATTAGCATTCATCTTCTCTTTTTCCTACAAGCCCATTCTATATAAGTTACCCATTATCATTATCACTTCCAAAATATGTACCAAGTAAAATTATTATTAAATTGCACAATTAGAGAGAATAAAAGCATCTATTTTTTATTACATTGGCTCATCAATCATTGAAAAAAAATGTGCACCAAAGTAGAAAACAAAAGGTTTTAAAGATACATAAGCTTAAGTAGAACGGTTAAAGCTAAAATAGAACAAAAAAATTAAATAGGTTTTGAATGATATAAAAGTAACTGATCATGAAATATAATGCTATCCGTATAGAATACTAAAATCATTCTTCTTTTTGAATCTCTTCACCTCTATTTTTGTTTTTAGATGGATCAAATTAAAACATCTATCATTTAGCTTCTTTGAATTAAAACATTCAAAAATGAAAGTCAATGGAGGGAGATAAGCAAGAAAAACTGATTCTACATGTCAAGAAGAGCAATGAAATTCCTCAGTGATCATAATAAATATTTGAACAAGGCTGAGCCTTGAACAGTTCTTTTGTATGCCCATTAATTATGATTATTTTGATGTCAACTGCCATTTTTCAAGGCACAATTGAGTCTAGTGGAGCTCGATACATGTAAATAGTATTGGTCCTGAGGTCAAGGCTAGTTAATTTAATATTGGGCAAAAGAGTCATCCAGATATAGCTAGAGTTCTGTTCGTGCACGCTTTATCTAACCGCACTCAAATGCTGAGCTAGTCTCATTGTTTTTTTTTTTATTATTTCAAGGCAATCGGTATGTTCCTGGAGCTATATAAAATGTTCTCATAGTAAAATTTTGTGGTCTCAAATCACAATCACGTAAAAAAGCAACGATTAATGATATAAAGTTCTTAACCCACTGCATTCAGATAAAAATAAATAGAAATAAACTCAACTGCTCTAGCACCAAACGACCAGAAGTGATAAGAAATATCTTTGACCTTCAATCACCGAGGAATCACAAGCACGGATCTTTAAATTGTGGCAATTCAGACAGGTTAAGACCTGCAGAAAACAAACGAAATAAAAAAAAAAAAAAACGGGTAGATTGATTTAGGGTTTTAGGGCATAAACGCGCACCTTTAGAAAGGCAGAGAGAAAGATAAGATCAATGCTCAAAGAAAAATGGGAAAGACGGCAATGAATCCGTGGTTACAGGTGTCTCACCTACAACGGCGGAAGCCTTCGGCCAATCACGGGATAGGAGTTCTTGAGCCTCCTCGACGGTCGAATACTCTCGCTGCCCGATGATTCCGATTTGAAGTTGTTAAGGTTTTTGAATCGACGGCTTATATTTTGAATTGCAGGCCTTTTGTTCAAGTTGATCTTCAAAGTAAACATTTTCAGGATAACTAAATAGTAAGATCTATTATGTAAACTTGAAAAACAAGGATCAGGTTTTCTATTTCAAAAACATGAAAAATAAGAAACTCCTTTAAATTTTCCTTTGTGTTGGAATTATATTTTCTTAGTTAAAAGCATATCATAAATATTTGGGGAGTTTCACTTATTTTATATGTAATCTAATATTAAATAACTTTGCAACAAGTAAGATTTTTATATAAACATATAAAATTTGATGTTAATAAATAATTATCTTTAATTAATAATCAGTGATATTTTGTAAAATTTCTCTAAAAACGGATCAATTAAAAATTATTAAATGGGATTTTGCATATTTAATAGTTATTTTAAAATAGGTTACCATTTTCAAGAGCAATGATTTAGTCCAGAGAAACTATGTTTGTAATATGCAATACAAATCCATAAACCCTAACAAATAACTAAGGCACAATCATTCGACGTATGCTTCAAGTTTAATATAAGACTATTCTTAAGAAGCAAATAAACATATAATCTCTTCACACAAAAAAAAAACCAATGAATTGATGTAAATCAAATTAAGAGCTTTAATTCAAAAAAAAAAATCATATGAAATATTCATTCAATCATTTTAAGCTTCAAGAATCCTTACAAAACTCTTAACAATTATTTTTACACATTCTTTCTCAATAAACACTCTTTCTTTACAAAACTCTTACAACCGGCATCAGCCCAAATTGTTGTCGCAGTCTAGAAAAAGAGAGGACGGACTCCTTACCTTGGTCGCTAGGATTGTCGCCTCCTCTTTGTGGGGCTTGTGGTACCTTATCAAATAAGCCACGTATAACATCACTGCTCTGCACAAAGAATGGTTCACCAGAGCCATCCACCAACTTCTCTCTTTCAAGCACAAGAGGGCCGAATGTTCCAAGCGGCTCAATTTCCTGAGGGCACATGATTGTGATCCCAAGCTTTGCTTCAAATTCCTGGAGGAAATTTAGCGTCACCTTTAACCGCAAAGATAAAGTCATATATGAGATGCAAACAGATGCAGATTTTGTTCATTTTCTTTACCCTTGGCTGGTAATTTATGGCTTGAACAATTTCAGTTATGCCCACTTCTTTGAGAGCTTCAATCTAGAGACAATATCCAAGACACCGAAATCTTAAAAATGTTCTTGATTTCTTAATTGAAGCAAGATGCTAGTTGATCTTAAAGCATAATTGGGAAAATAAATAAGGATTATTGGTTTGTTGGCAAAATCCACATGGGGTCTTGGAATGCTGAGAGTGCCGAATCCACTAACAAGAATTAGCCTCGCCTGCATTTTGGAAGATCATACCTTCACTTTGTTGGGATCTATAAGGTTCAATCAATACGGAACAAACAGTATATATGTTGAGTAAAATCAAAGTAAAGAAAAAAAAAATTGCATGCAAACACAATCATAGCATAAGACAAGATATTTGTATGGTTCAGTATTAACACTTATATTCGTGAGAAGGAAAATAGAGAATATTTCACTATTGTAGATGAGATTACAATCTTTTTAGGGTTTATAAACCCTTACCCAAATCTTAGGAGCTTTAGTCTCCTCTTTGGACAGCTACCACACACCCTAAACAACTTGAAATCTATTTTTACTGTTCTAATCCTAAAAAGGGCTTAGAAAGTACTTATATGCGCTCCAAAAATAGGCCTGCTGAACCGCGGGCATCGTGGCTCCTTCCTTTTGAACGCCCAGGCGCTACGACGCACCGTGACGCCTTCCTGTCGAACACCCAGGCATTGTGGTGCGTCGTGACGTCAGTCTTTTGAGCATCTAATAGACGCTAGGCGCCACAGCATGCCTGGCGCCTTGTAAGCGCGCTGTGGTGCGCATTCATAAAGTTCTTCATTTAGTTAACAATCTCCACATCAGATTTAATGTGCATCACTTGAGAGCCGAATGAATAAGATTTCCCGCATTGCAACTGCACCAACTTGGTTGCATACGTATCCCCCTTCCGAAGGAATCAAGTTGCTCGTAGTTCCAACAAATGAGTAGCTTATGGATGCTTCTCCAAATTCACCAGGGTGAATTTTTAAATCGTTAGCACTTTTATCAACATGTCGGCTGGATTACCTTTTGTGTTGATCTATTTCAGTAAGATCTCACCCTCTTTAATGATATCTCGAATAAAATGGTGTCATACATCTATATGCTTTGTGTGAGCATGACAGACCGGGTTAGTAGCTAAGAATATAGTGCTTTAGCTATCACAACGAACTACTACCTCTCATTGCTTTTCACCCAATTCTTCAAACAAGTCTTTCATCTAGATATCTTCCTTTAATGCTTCATTAACTGCCATATATTCAGATTCTGTTGTGGACAATGCAAATTAGACTATAGAGTCAATTTCCACCCAACCAAACCTCCTGCTAGCGTGAATGATAGCTCTAAGTTACGTATTTCTGCGTTCGCACGTAAGTGTATGCGGTCCGAAGTAATATATAATGTTGAGATCCTGAGATTTATCCTCATCTAAGAACAGTATTTAGATTTGTTACTAGTGTATGTCCTATTAAGCAATCAATTTGGTTGGGTTTGAGTTCTTAAATTATAACTTTTAAATAACTTTGATTTTGAATTAGTTTTAGAAAATTGGAGAGAGTTGAGGTTAAACATATAGCTCATCATAGGTTCATTTTTTCAAATTTATGTTAATTTGAATTTATTTTTATTTCATTATCAAGAGATTTAATATTTTATAATGGATACACTAAATGTACTAAATCTTATTGATCTGAGATGAACACTATAAGGTTCAATCTCGACACATAGATAATCATGTGATCTTTTAGTGAACAAAATCATCTCTTACGTCTAAGTGATAAAATCTATATTTTTAGTCAAGTATTACATGATCTTAATTCAACCTTTAATTAACACACATATACTATTAATTTAGTTAAGAAAATGAGTTGTAAAGCTAAATGAGCTTATGTCACATCACTCATAGCTTGATGGGCTTGAATTCCTCACGTATATTATAAGTGAAATATGGAGCTATATATTTTGTTCTCGGCTTACATGCATCAAGTTCATATATCAGAATGGTATAAACCGAACTATGGAGCTTAGAGAATATTATGTTTTATTTCCTCATGGCTCAAATGATCAAGTTCTTATCCAAAGTTAGGCATAACTGTTTTTGCACAACGAATGTTGTCACGGTCATTCGTGGCGTTAACGCTCAAAAGTGCACAACTTTTAGGACAAACCGATCATCAAGCTCTAGGAATGAGATATGGAGCTTTATAGGTGGTTCTCGTCTCACATGCTTCAAGTTCATGCATCGAAATGCTATGAACTGAGCTATGGAGCTTAGAGAATATTATGTTTTATTTCCTCATGGCTCAATTGATCAAGATCTTGTCTAAGGTTATGCACAGTTACTTTTGCACAATGAATGTTGTCACGTTCATTTGTGGTGTTAACTCTCGAAAGTGCACAGCTTTTTGTACAAAGCGATCATTAAGCTCTATGAGATTTTCATTTAGATATATAGTAAAGGACTTATACTCATAAGGTTTTATATTTCTCCAACTTGTTCACAAAATTAAATATGAAAATATTCTGAGCTCTAATTAATATTACATTAATAAGAAGAGTTTAATATGCATTACATCATGATTACTACATATTCTTGCCCAACTCTCCCCAAGGGGAGTTTATGATGCCATTACAATAGATAAACAAAGAATGCAACAAGAGATGTTAAGCTTGTTCATTACTATTACAAGGAAATGAAAGGAATATTGAGTTAGAGTACAATACTTAGGAATAGCCTTGACATTCTCTTTTTCTTCTTCTCTCTTCCAATCTTCATCCCTTCTCCTTGCTCTCTGTGCTTTTCCTTCTTCTGATTCGACAGCCTTTTCTTCCTCCTTAGGGTTAAGACGTGCTCTTGAATATCTCTCTTTCTAGACTAAAAACCAGAACCTCCTCTAAGCAGTTCTTCTTGCCTTTTATAATCCTCTCTTTAGCCTCTTTCTCTCCAAGCAGCCAATAATCTTCTCTTGAAATTTGGATTTTTGATTAATTTTTATTCCATTTTTCCTTTGAAAATGAGAGATTTTAATGCTTGTCATTAATTATTATTGTAGGAAAATGGATAGTTTTACGTATTTTGGCTATCCCAATGCTGACATGGAGCAAGTTTCCAAGACAACTTTTTGGTGCACGTTACGGTGTGCTATAGTGCCATGCTTTTTTTTCGTCTAACACTACGGTGCATTGTAGCGTCTTAATCTCAAAAACTATGGCTCTATAGTGCGCTATAGAGTCTTGGTCTTGAGAAACCATGTGCTGTGGCACACTGTACTGTTGTCTTTGGACGTCTGGTGCTATGGCGCCTTGCTTTGTAAAATTTGAGCGCTGTGGTGCGCTGTAGCACCTTTTCTCCTCTGTGAAAGTGGCAATAGGGCACGCTATAGCACCTTGGTCTCAAGAAACCAGGTGATGTGGTGCGATGTAGCACCTTTCTCTTTGTGGAAGTGGTATTGTGGGGCGATGTTGCACCTTTGTCTCGGGAACTCTGGCGCTATGGCATGCTAGAGCACCTTGGTCTAGGGAAACCTGGCGCTGTGGCACACTGTAGCACCTTTCTCTCTATAGAGGTGGTGTTGTGGCACACTGTAGCACCTTAGTCTCAAAAACTTTGGCACTATGACGCGCTGTAGTGCCTTGGTCTCGGGAAACCATGCACTGTGGCATACTATAACGCCTTTGTCTCTCAACATCTAGCTCTATGGCGTGCTGTGGAACCTTGCTCTTAGAAACAAGGGCGATGTGTCGTGCCATAACACACTGTAGCATGCTGTAGCATCCTTTTCATTCAGTTTTCTTTTCTTTTCATTTCGATCTCTTCTTAATTGAAATGGCATAAAAATACACTAAAATACAGCTAATCCTAATAAAAATATGAATTCTAGCACTAAATTCACTATATTTATTGAGCTCATCAGTGAACATATATCTAGTCATTGATCATCTTCGATCCAAATCTCCAGCATAGTCAAAATCCACATGTAGTATCCAACACACAAGTCAGATATTGAAGATTATTTCTAAAATAATAATCCAAAACCAACTGTACCTTATAAATACTAAAATATTCTCATCATTAATTGACAGTGATCCTTCTCAGGATTATACATATGCTGGATTGCAACTCTAACTGCTTGGGCCAAATATGGTCTAGTGCAAACTATGGCTTACACCAAGCTTCCAACTGTAATATCATAAGGCACTTAATGCATTTCTTCATTTTCAAAATTTATTTTTGGACATAGCTCTGTAAATAAACAAAAGTGAGGTGCTAGAGGTATACTCACAAACTTTGCAGAGTCATTAATTCTAAAACTCTTGAACACTTTTTATAAATACCCCTTTTAGGTAAGCTAAATCTTTCCTACCTCTCTGTCCTTTCATATTTCCATTCCCAATATCTTCTTTGCCTCTCCTAAGTTCTTCATTTTAAAGTTCTTCAACAATTGCTCTTTCATTTGATCCATCTCAGACTGATCTAAAGTCTCCACCAACATATTGTCGACATATAAGAGTAGGTAAATAAAGTTACCTTGGGGTAACTTTTTAAAATACACGCAATGGTCAAACTGCCTCCTCCTGTACTTCTCTTTTTGCATAAACTGATCAATCTTTATATACCATTATCTCGGTAATTACTTTGGGCCATAAAAAGTCTTATCCAGTTTGCATACTAAGTCACTTTTTCTTGGCTAAATATACCATGAGGGTTGTTCTATAAAGATCTCTTCTTCTAGTTCTCCATGCAAGAATGTTGTTTTACATCAAGCTACTCAAGTAGTAGATCAAACTGTGCCACCCAAGCTAAAAGCACACAGATCGATGAGTATTTGATAATTGGGGAGAGCACTTCATCATAGTCGATCCCTTCCTTCTGAGCAAAGCTTTTGTCCACTATTCTAGCTTTATAAGGCACATCAGCTTCTGGAGATCCTACTTTCTTTGCATACACCCACTTACAACCAATAGCCTTTCTACATAGAGGGAGTTTTTCCAACTTCTATACCTCATTTTTATGAAGAAACTCAATCTCTTCATCCATCATTTTCTTCCATAAATTCCCTTCTTACCTCATCACTGCTTCTTTGTAATGGGATGGAACATCATCCTCCAATATGAACAATGCACATGTGACATAATATATGAGCCAGACAGGATGTTGTGTTGCATTCCTTCTGGATTTGTCTTGTGCAATCGAACCCTAAATTGGAGTCTCACTAATAATGTCAGTTTGTTCTTCTACATCACTAATGTGGTCTTTATATGTAAGAGTATCCTTGATGAGATATGAAGGTTTATGTGAAACCAAAAGGGTGGCATCAAACTCCACTCTCTGCCTGCTTACAAGAGTTTTTGTATTACCCTTTTGATTCTTTTACCAATTTGATTTTCCACTAACTTTTTTTAATTTATGAAAACCTTCAGCACATTTGATTTGCTCTTCACTGTGTACACCCATAAAAATCTAGAGTAATCCTCTACACAAAAAATAAAATATATACAACCACCAAATGATGTTGTTTTCATTGGTCCTCAAACATCTATGTGTATATACTCAAGTATATCTTTGGTGTTGTGGAGGCTAACACTAAAGGGTTTGTGTGTTTTCATTCTAAATATACAATATTCAAAAAATTATAATTTGTAAGAAGTTATAATATTTATGAGTTCATATCTTTTCACTACTCTCAATGAAACTTTTCTGCATGTGTTAGCCTCATATGCCACATTGTTATGGCATCATCGAAATCTTTAGCCACGGCTACTAAAACTGTCAATGTGCTTCCCTGAATATAGTACAGGTTCTGTTGTCTAACTCCTCTCAATTAAGTCATTGCATCCTTGCCGATCTCCAAGACACCTATCTTAATCACAACCTTAAAGCCCTTAGCTTCTAATGCCCTAATAGATAAAAGATTCTCTTGATCAATAATACATGTCTAACTTCTTTAAATTCTTGAACTGTTCCGGCATGTGTCTTAATCAATACACTTCCAACTCCTGTAATCTGGCATGAAACATCTTTCCCCATTGTGACTACACTACTATTCATTTTTTTATATGAACAAAACCATTCATTTTGGGAACATATGTGATACATTACACCCATACCCATAATCCAACTGGAGTTTTCAGCTATTAGATTCATAGAAATATAAATAAGAGATACCTCTAAGTTTGAATCCTCCACCACACGCATACTGAAGTTTTTCTTTCCATCAAACTTGACCACATTATTCTTCGTTGGATATGCCACGATTTGGTGGAGATATCTCTCCACCATCGATGATGACGAAATACCAACCAATTCTTCTACTATATCTCCCATATTTTCTTTTATTTTATAAAACTCAACCATAAAGAATACACAACTTATAATAAAACTCTAACACTCAAGCACAACCAAACAAACTTCTCTCTAATACCATTTGTTAGGATCTATAAGGTTCAATCAATGTAGAACAAAGTGTGTATATGTTGAGTAAAATCAAAAAAATGCAAAGAGAAAGCATATGCAAGCATAATCACAACATAAGACATGAGATTTACGTAGTTCGATGATAACACCTACAGCCACGAGGTGAAAGGCAGAGAATATTTCATTATTAGAGATGAGACTAGAATGTTTTTAAGGTTTAAAAACCCTTACCCAAACCTTAGGAGCTCTTGTCTCCTCTTTGGAGTAGCAACCACACACCCAAAATAACTGGAGGCCTACTTTTGACTGTTCTAACATAAAAAGGTCTTAGAAAGTACTTATAGGCACTCCAAAAACAGGCATGCTAAATTTAGGCGCTGCAGCGCGACATGGCACGATCCTGTCAAATGCCCATACAACAACCCTAGATTATTACCAATCTTAATCTAAGCTTAATCACACTTTAAAATCTATCCCATTGCATTCATGAAGTTATTAAGAGATAACCCTAAAATTTTGGGGTCAATTATACATCATTAGGCTAATTTGGTAATTTTGTCAAACTAGGAACCCTAAATAATACCTAAAATATTTTGATCTCCAAATCAAATTTTGATTACATTTTTGAATTCATAGCTTCCAAATTAGCTAGAGGTGCACGTTTGAGAATTTTTAGAGGTCATTTAGGCCATAAATGAATTTAATTTAAATAGAGAAAATTGCATAAAGGTTTTTGAAACATTTCATATTTGAATTTATATCCTTTAATGGCTTAACCCGTCTGGGATTCATTATGTGGCTCGAGTCGCACGACAGCGGAGTCCCGCTTAATCTGGTCGTCATGCGTTTTCACCCAACGGTCAAGATCGAGTCGTGCTGGGACTGGGATCATGCGTTGTATCTGCCCAACGGATCCCATGGCCCGGATCGCTTTCACGATCAGTCGTTAGGATCCAAGCGCATTAGGCCGTCCTGTTCCAACTAATGGGAGATCTGACAGCTAGGAGCACTCCAAACACTATGGACATTTTCCCCCTCTTCGCTCGCATCCTCAATAGGGAAAATCCCCATATGCCAGTTTCCAGGCATGTCCCCCACTCCACCCTTCCATGTCAGTATGCCATTAGCCTTTTCCCATAATTAGTTAGGCACCCCCATTCAGGCTCTAATGCTCGGGTTACCCCAATTAGAAGCTGGCGAGATTAGTCTCAACCAAAGACACAGGGGCGAGCTCGATCCATGGCATCCCACTCTGATCCCTCTTCGCCTATAAGTTGTCACTGTGAATTTCAGTGGACCATTTTCCTCACTAAAAAGCCCAGCATCTCTACAATCCTGGGCTCTCTTAATTGATCACCCATCATGTGACGCCCCACCCCCTAATCTACAAGATCATACTTAAGGGGTGGTGTGCCACTGTGGAAAATCTCTTACTTATCACTATATTAGGTAAGATTCACAATCCACTAATAAGGGAAGGATATGCACAGAATGAATACATACTATTAGTCACTAATTTAATACAAGTATAGAGTGCGGAAGCATATAAAATAAATAATACATCAATTTCACCATACATCACTGAGAGACAAAATGAAACATAGCTCGGAAAATAACAGAGCAGACAAAGGAAAACACAGTCACAAGAGTACCTGTATTATTAAAAAATTTACTTAAAGTTCAAGATGAAATAAAAACATCACTTGTCCTCACAAATAATATAAAAGAACTACAGATCTTCCGCTCCAATCTGCTGCACCTCCTTTAGATATGACTCCTCCTTAGGAACTGGATCTCCAAACTGCTTAGATTCTGATATTGTTGGTTTCACAATACCAGGGCCCCAGCCAACAAAAGAAAAATCTTATTAGACAAATTGTCTAAGTATATTTTAAGAAGAAATTTTGTTATACATTTAATAATATCACCATTTTCCTAAACTTAAAGCAGTAGAAAAAAAAACTAGGAGCAACAAGCATCAAATTGAAAAGAGATAAGTTACAAATTAAGCATTTATAACTAAGTAAGAAGGAGGCAAAAGACATACCTCAAAAGTAACTAAAAATAAGGCTAGACATACATATATGTATAAAGTAAATAAAGTACTGAAAGGAAAGACTACATTCTAAATATGCCGATGATCATATGACATATGCAAATTTAAAAGAATCAATCCAACTGTGGTACATATATGTAAGTAGCAACAATAAGTCTAGCATCCTATAATATATAAGTAAAGCAAGTAAAGTAGCTGACTAAAGTAAATGTGAATAGAAAAGTATAACTAAAATCAGAAAGTACTATAAGTAAGACAATTGTGCAATAACTGCCATACAGATGAGGACTAAATCTAGCCTTCTAAAATTAAAAGGATTCTTAGCATCAATAAGGAGGCTAAGGTGACAAAATTTCCTAGTATCAACAAAGAGGCTAGGGCAAAAATATTCTTAGCGACATAAGTGGCTAAGGCAGAAACATATATAAAACTGAATTGAGAGGCAGTATTAATACATGCAATTCATATTTTAGTTATTTACTTTACTTCTGTGGATAATTTCAGAAGTAGCTGAGGAGTCAAGCACATTTGTAAGATTATTCGGGCTCCAAACTTAACAACACACTCCTCAATGAGTGAAGTTAAGTAATCCTTATCTCACCTTCCCCCTGCCTGTAATGACCCCAATAATTGGATAGAAAATTAATCCAAATATTGGGATGTTACCTTAGCACCCAACACTCGATTAAAAGAAAACAAATTAAGCATATATGTTAAGTGGCCTAGTCACTTTATGAGTAGTTGTTAAGTTAAAAAAAAGTTTGCAAATGAATGCAAAAGAAGATACATGATAAGGAGATACAATATTGCAAGTATTTTTAATATAAACAATTAGAATAATTCACTCATTCTTCCTAAGCAGTTATAAAAGTAGTAAATATAACACAGATTAATAAGAGTAGGTAAAAGTAACTTAAGCAAACTCAAGCAATTTATAATTTAATTGTTACAAACCTTTAAAAGTAAGAGTAGTAGAAAGCAAGTAGATCACTCTCTCACTTATAGCAAAATATAAGTAACCAATTTAAAATTAAGCGAAAGCAAATTCTTTATAAGCCTTTCAAGTACTTAAACCTGCATTACCTGAATCAAAGGGCTCTTGATCTATCATATTTTAATATTTAAAAATAATAGGACAAAGCCAAAGAAAAAGAAAAAATATAGTTAGACTAAATAGTCTAAGCACATTTTAAGATTGGCTTTATTTTTAAATTGATAAGATATCACAAACATAATTTTATAATTTAAAGTAAGCAGCGGAGCTATTAAAGCTTAAAAGTATGGAAAAAGGAATTAAGTATACCTATAAAGGAGACCGTATGAAATAAGTTGAGTAAAAATACTCACTTATATAAAAATTCTAGCCTACATCTAAAATTGGTAAGGGAAAGCATCATAAAAGGCTAGAAACTATTATGTGCATTAAAGTAAATTGAATTGAAATTAATACATATTCAATGAAATTTATGCTAAGTAAACAATGAAATATAGTGAAGCATTGAATGAAATTAAGCAACATACATTATATTTAAATGTAACTGAAGTAAGCAATACACAATACTGGAAATAGAGAGTGTAAAGCATAAAAAATAAAGAAGTATCTTAGACTCTTGATCTAAGACAAACATAGCCTAGGACTATGAAATATAAGCATAACTAAACAATTATGAAGAGATCTTACAATCAATAAGATTGTAAAAGAACTCATATATTTTTAGTTGAAGTTATATTTAGAAATTACCTCATTCTGCGGGAGTACTCAACAAAATAGGGTGAGGAGTTAAGCACATCTGCCTAACTAGATACAGTGGGGAGTTGAACATTCACATTTATCATCTCTAAAATGTGAAGTCCTATTATAAGCACTAACTTTCTTATTCAAATTTTCCATAAGGCATTTCCCTTAAATTTTTATGAAAATCTTTATTTATGCACAATGATTTTGAATGAATATTCAAGGAAAAAGGATCAAAGCTAAGCAAGCATTCAATAATTTCAATTATTATAAACTATGTGATATCCTTTTATTATCTAAACTTTAATAACCTACTTAATAATTGGAGCTATTTGAGCTCCAAATTGACTTATAATATTGATCTTTAAGTCAATTTTGATAAAAAGTAGAAGGAATTTAAGTTTGGAAATTAGTATCTTCATGTAATCAAAGTTTATCTTATACTAGCCCTAAACTAATCAAATCAATTTGATTTATGATTAAAGCTTAAGGAAACTAGTAAGGAAGAACAATGTTTATAGATTTCTAAGTTAATGAAAGTATAAGCTAAAGGATATTCTAGTAGCTTCAATTATTTAACTTGTAAATAAAAAGTATCAACTCAATTTAATCATGAAGTTATCTACGATTAATTGATATTGATTATTTGAAATTAAGAAAAAGAGATAGATTACACCCTACATGAAATAATTCATTTTTAAGATTATAAGGAATTGGAAATCTAATAGCTTACCTAAAGCATGAAAGGAAGTTATTACTCTCAATCTAATTGATTGAGAACTAATGCTCTAAATTAAATAATTGAAGTGAATACTTACAATTGAAGTGAATACTTACAATTGAAGTGAATATTTACAATTCTAGATATGAAATTCTAGATATTTAATGAGTATTTAACAAGTGAATGAAGCTTACAATTTTCTATAAAATTTCTAAGTTATTAAATTCTTATAAATTTTGGTAGAGTTTCCATTGTAAATAATAAAAGAAACACCTGCAAGGTAGGCATACAAGACTCCCATTCTAATGAAAGTTATAATTGAAAGAAAAATAACTCAAAACTAATATATAATCAATCCATTACATAGGATTGTTTAGTTCCAGTTCTAGTATAGAGTCAATCCATTACATAGGATTTCTCATTTCTAATTCAAATATAAAGTTAATTAGTTACATGGGATTGGTTATTTCCAATTCTAATATAAAATCAATCTGTTACATGGGATTGGCTATTTTCAATTCTAATAATTTCAATAATTGTAAAGAACATCAATTTATAGGTCAATCCATTGACTATTTCAAGTTCTACTAATTTTAACAATTGTAAAGAACATAAATTTATAAGTCAATCTATTAACTATTACCAGTTCTACTAGTTTTAAGTGAGAAAATTTAATGAAGAAATTTACTAACATATGGTTTGCACATCTTAAATCATTCATTGATGAAAAATAATAGAAGGTACTGTAATTAAATTAGCAATCTAAGGGGCATCATCATTTGACTTAATGTGAATAAGGCAATAACATTTAGTTCAGCATTTCATTTGATATTAATTTATAACTTAACCTACAAAGAATAATAATATTAAATTTAGCATTTATATATAAAAGAAACAAGAATCATTTAAATTGAATTCTAACACATTATTTGGTTCTTTCAATGCCTTTAATGATAGAAGTTAATTTAATACAAGTAATGTAAAGGACAGTATTAGATTCCACATGATCCAATGATTCTTGCATTTATATAATTGACCACATATGGTTTTAATAAGAGAAGTGACATCATTTGGTTTCATTTGATCTTATTGATCTTACTTCAAAATTAAATGGCAACATAGAATTCTAATTTATATATGGCAGCATTTGCTCATGTACGATCTTATATAAAAGTGACAACATGTGATGTTTAATAAGAGGAACTATAGTATATATTCTAGTATACAGTTGATGGCATCATATGATTCTGTAAAAGAAATGACAGCACTAATTCTCATATAATTCAATAGCACCATTTGGATCTTATGATATAATTGATGGCAGCAATTGACTTTAAACATAATTGATGGCAACATATGATTCTATAAAAGAATAACAACATTGATGCCATATAATATATTAGCAGCTTTTGTATCTCACAGATAGATGGTAGCAATTGATTCTCTTATACGATGGATGGCAATTTATGATAACAACATTGATGCTCATATAATCTATTAGTAGCCTTTGTATCTCACAAATAGATGGCAATAATTGATTTTAAACATAATTGATGGCAACATATGCTTCTATAAAGAATAACAACATTGATGCTCATATAATCTATTGGCAGCTTTTGTATCTCACAAATAGATGGCATCAATTGATTTTAAACATATTGATGGCAACATATGATTCTATAAAAGAATAATAACATTGATGCTCATATAATCTATTGGCAGCTTTTGTATCTCACAAATAGATGGCAGCAATTGATTCTCTTATACAATTAATGGCAACTTATAATTCTATAAGGAATAACAACATTGATGCTCATATAATATATTGGTAGCTTTTGTATCTCACAAATAGATGGTAGCAATTGATTCTCTTATACAATTAATGGCAACATATGATTCTAAGAAAAGAAATGATAGCATTCATTCTCATTAAAAATAAAATGGCAGTATTTGATCTATCTTAAATGAATAACAGCATTTGATTTCATTTGAGATATAGCCGCATTTATGCTCATATTACATTAATCTCACTTTCATCTAATGGCAAGATATGATTCTAATATACACATGGCAGCATTTGATAACATTGAATTGCTCATCTCATTGATCTCATATTACAATTAATGGCAACATTTGTTTCAACATTTTAAAGGATAGTTGAAATTTAAAATAGCATTGTAAGAAAAACATCAACATATATTGAAGATACAATTCAACATTACACCTACAACTGCAGCATATGTATTATCAAATTATATTATAATAAATCAAATAAACAATTTATAGTCAAAATCATAAAATTGCTTAAAAATGATGGATATTACTTTGAAGATAAATATCACATTTCATCTTTAATAATAAGGGCTCTAAAAGTGTGGTTTAGAACTTTGACTGGTTAGAGGTGTTTGTGTATAACCAGGATATTTAAAGGAAGCTGGATTGGAATTTGATAATTGATGCTTAAGGCCTTAGCTTGCGTGTACAATAGCACGAATGCAGAACTTTGAGCAGCTCTTGCTGTATAAAGGAATTTGTCATAAATAAAGGGACAAGCGATTTTCTTAATCACAAATAATGATGCCACACATAAGATTCTTAGCTAATGTTTTGTTTGGAATAGAATATGGTTTGATTGAACTATGGATTAAAAGCCTGTATTCTCTAGAGAGAAAGGCATAAGGAACTGGTTCTTGTAGCTTCAAGGATCAAAAACATTAGCGCACTAAAAAAAAATCATTAGAAACTTCTCCATTAATATAGCTTGGAAGATATGGGATAGAATTCTGTCTTTAATCTCAAAATATTCTCAACATAATGAGCAAACTTGAGAATATACGGCATAAATTTTACTACCACTAAACTAACTTCTTTTTAAGATTTGCAATTGAGTAAGAGGTATTTTAATTTAATTGACTGAGCTTTTACCTTTGCACATAATTTCATACTTTAAGTTTTGTTGCCAAAAAGTAAATCAAGTTAAGTAGCACTCAATATGCTCAATATATGAAGTAAGAGAATATATGATAAATAACTTTATCAAAGTGATTTAAGTCCTTATTAAGATTCAACAATCAAACTAGCATGCCTCTTCTCAAGTTCAGCTTAAACAAAAAGGTAAATGAAGTAGTACTTAGTAAACGCCCTTTGCTTACACCGACGGGGATTTGGAATCGCGATTTGGGCGTGAATGCTGAGCTCATAACGTCTCTCAGCAAGTTAAGATCTTGAAGATCCTCTAAACTATCGAATCTCCCTTTCCTTTTCCTTCTTATTTTGTTGATTTAGGGTTAGGGCATTTGTCTATACGCTTCAAATGGTAGCAGATCTTTACAATGGAAGCAGAGAGGAGGAGTCGTTCTGTCAAGGATCCCCTGGGATAAGAGGCCAAAAAAAAAAACCTTTAGCCTAAGAGAAGCGCGCCTATAACATTGGCATTCCATTGAGGATAAGGACTGGCCAGCTAAGGAATTCGTATGCCTCCTTCACCTTCAGCGATCGTGCGAAAAGAATAGAAGGCGGCGTACAGAGGGAGTGGAGTTCAAGAGGGTTGTTTGATTTTTTATTCTTTGATCTCATGACTCGTTCCTTTTATCATTTCTTGACCGTTGGATTTAAAACCTAATGGATTAAAACCTAAACATGAACGACTCTAATTAAATGGCTTGTTATCTTAATTATTCAGCCTTAATATTATTATATCATTATTTATAAGAAAATAATTAGATAATATATATTTCTTTCTTTTTGCAATCAAATTTATTTACTCAAATGCACTTCTAAAATTCTCAAAATTTTGCCCTAACCTAATTGAGGGGTGAGGAACTCAAAAATACGATCAAATTTTTGATCGGAGGTATATTTAATTTACCTAATTTTTTGTGCATTATAATATCAGTAAAATATTCGCGAAAAATTTTTGATGACTCCCAAATGCTTCCAAAATATCACCCCTGGCTAATTTGGGTGTGGTAAGTCTAATGGAAGACTCCATTTTTTATTTTGAAGTCTAATTAAATTATGTATTTTCAGAATTATCAAAAAATTAGTTAATATTAGAAAGTATCAAATGGTCTCCAAATTGAAGAAAATGAGGTGGAGACACCTAACACTATTATAAGAGTAATGAAAAAGGTTTGGAGTCAATTAGATCACTAATTGATAGGTAACAACATATGAGTTATTATACTGCCCATTGGGGTACTATGCATAAAAGTCAACTAATAACTGAACCCAATGCAAAGTTATCCTAAATATTCTAAGTTTTCATTTTCATGCAACAATGTTCTTGTATGATATGTCCAAGGAATATGGCACAAAATTCAAGAAACACATAAGCAACAAAATTTAATAGTGAGCAAGAGACTCTACTAAATATGGTGATATTATTTGTTATCTAATTAAATAATTCTAACTATTCTAAGTTACACAAGTTCAAGATCTCTAATTCCTACTATAGTGTGTAACTTAGAAGTATGCCCTTATAAGTTAAAAGGATTAGAATTGATCAAGTTCTAATCTAGATCAATCAAGTGCGACTATAGATTAAGTAATAAATCACAACGTCCTAATTTGATGAATTTAGATGTTCTAACTAAGATATGATCAAGATCTACTAAATAAGAGATTATGGATTAAACAGCATAAGTTTGGATTAAATCACATAATCCAAGGGTATAGTCTAAGGAGTCTAAGGCTTTACTAAGAGTGAATCACAATTTGGGGAAAATCCTATTTGAGCAAAGTCAAGCTCAATAGGATGATTCTCCCATCCTGAGTCTAAGGTTAAAAGATAAAATAATTAAAATTAAGCTATAAAATCTAGAAACTACTAAAACTAATATTTCATTCAATGAATAACCTAATTTATCCAAAGAATAAATTCTAACCTATGATATAATCCTAATCTCAGGAATAGTCCTAATATGAAGTATAAAATTTCTAAATAATAAAACTTAGATAATTTTAGGGAATTCAACTAATTTGATTGAAAAAGCTAATTTTAATCACTTAAAAGATTCTAATACAATTTTAATATTGATTTTAGTGATTTAAAAGATTATTTAAGGGTTAAGGACACTTTGCCAAAATTTTGGGCAAAATGACCATTTTACCCCTACTTAAAGGTCCAAAAAGTTAGTTTTTGATTTAGCACATCAAATTAGAATTTTTTACTGCCAAATTATTCATTTTTATCTAACATAAAGATAGACAATAAGTACACTCAATTTGGATAAGAAATGGGTCATATAGGTCCAAACTAAGGATTTTGATCTAAGGGCAATTTAGTAATTTACACCTAATAGAATCTTAATTTTTATGAAGTTTACTATTGGTTACTGTTCAAGGATTCCATATAATTTAATAACACTAAATTTTGAGGTTAAATGGCTAAGTTATGGGTGTTCTAAAATTCATGGGCAATTTAGTAATTTTCTAAGATTAAGAGGGCAAAATCCAAATTTTTCCATTTAAAGTCCAAATTCAGCAAACTAAATATCTTTTGCTTTCCTATAATACACTGAGTACTTTAACTAGGAGTAGACCTATTTTGGACTTCAATTGGTTAAGTTATGGCCTAACTAAGGTTAGGGTATTTTGGTCATTTTTGATTTTATAGGATTTGAAACCTAAATATCATTTTAGTTTACTGTTGGCACTAAAATTCTAATCTAGTTAGCACTTTGAAATTCTTGATTTGGTATTTAATTGACCAAGTTATGGTCAATTGAAAATCAAGAGCATTTTGGTCATTTTGGAAGGGAGTCCTAAATGTCACTTTATAAACAAACCATCAAATGGATAAATTAATACTACCATAGTGATGGGATTATTCTCCTGATTATTTTAAGACCTATATTGATTTTATTTGAAACTAGGCAAAAAATTATGGAGGTTTGTTTAGGGCCTAAAATATCACTATGTTAAATGTTTCCCGAATTGAATTTTTGAATTATGCCATTTGATTCTTTTTATTTTTTTGGGTAAAATGAGACCTATATTTGATATGTTTGGATTATTGTTTTTAAAATTATGAGGCTTTAAAGCTTCCTAAATTAATTGAAATTAAATGATTTTCAATGTTTAAATAAGTAAATTAACTCACTAATTTAAATATTATATTTAATTATCAAATTTATTGATTTTAAACCATATGTTAATAATTAATTAAATTAAACTAATTAAAGTTAACTAATAAGATTAATTAATTCAACTACTATTGTTAATGGTATGTTTATAATTAAGTTATCTAATTATCTTAACTAACAAATTGAACTAATTAATTTATATATATATATATATATATATATATATATTCAGTGTTTTATTTGGATTAATTGATTAATCACTTACTATACTGATTAACCACTATATAACTAATTTACTAACCAATAACAATAATTACAATATATATATGTATATATATATATACACACATAGTTTCTATTTATATATATATATATATATATGATTATATATATATATATATATATACAATATATCAAAAAATATATATGTATTTCTCTGCATGCAATTAATGGCGGCGGGACCTAGCACCACCTGGCAACATCTGGGTGGCTAGAGGATAGCGGGCGGGCCCACAGGATGACAAGTGGCGCGGTAGGAGCAGTCGGGAATGACGGCGGGTCCCACGTGCGTTGCAGAGGACGGGACTGCGGGGCCCGCTGTTCCCCGCGTGACAAGGGTCCGAAGGGACGCGGGTCGGGTCTGACCCGACCCGACCCGACCCGAGGCTGGCCCGAGCCTCGGACCTGAAGTCTGCAGCCATGCTGCTAGGGCACGCCTTGAGGGGGCCTTCCCGGCGGTGCAGTGTATGATGTCGACCGTTACACCGTTGGATTGGCCGTGCCAAGGGCTACATGAAGTTCTCACAAGTGACTTAACTAAGAAAATTCCCAAGGGTAAATATAAATTCAAATTCAAGAATTAAAATTCAAGCAACCTACGGCTTACATGAAGGTTAAATTTTCAAATAATGAAGGTTCTTTGACTTATGTGAGTTCTATAGACAAGGCTAGCTAAAACACCATCATCAGACTAAGTCTAATGAGGCAAGTTTTACTATACTTATGAGTTTACAGACATAGGTTAGAAAACTTTGGCCATGATGTATTGACAGACTGTAAATACACATCTGCGCTCACACGCAAGTGTACGTAGTCTGAAGTAATAAGTGGAAAGTGTTAGTTTCCGGGAATTTATCAATCCTCAGAGGATTGGTTGATTTGGCACTAAGGTGTATCTATTCTCACTAATATTTAAGCTACAATATATTTGGATGAGTTGGTCTAAAACTTAGCACAATAATCACTAAGCAAAAAGAGCAAGATGAGAGAAAGAGGAGAGTTGTGACCATCCCACATGCCATGCTATAACAATTATGTATATTAATTTTTTAAGATTTATCATTCATTTTAATTAAAATCAAGTGCACATTGTTTTCCTTAAGTTTAACTCAAGGTCTTACAAGTTCAAATCTCATGCACAAAATGAACTCACATTCGGTTCTATTTCGGCACAAAGATTCTTGTAAGATTCTTTGGATTTAAATTTTAATCTTATTCTCTTGATCAAGGAGAGCTTGATTATTAAATCTTAGGATCTTACAAGCATTGATTTCCACTATGAGCATCACTTGCATCTCATATAGTTGAGATGAGGGATTCATCTGTTGTGCTCAACGACTATGTCACTTAGTTCATGAGCACTCAACATTTCCTTCCTCTACCTCAATTATGTTGAGCTAAGGAGCTCATTTTATGGGTTTTAGCATCACTTGCATCAACACTTTGGTTGAGCTTAGATTGAGGTGCTTTGAGCTCAAGAACTTTGTCACATAGTTCCAAGCTTTTATGCACTCAAAACCTAGCATCCAACCTAGGGTGAGCTAAGGAGCACAAGATGATTAGTTCTTGAACCTTTTTTATTCTTTACTCTTATTCCACATTCAAGACTAAATTAGATAAAATATTTCTTAGCAAGACATTAAGCTTACAAAAAAATTATGCTTGAGGAAAAATATTTATACATGAATATTATATCATGCACATGGGACTTCATCCCAACCCTCCCCAAGGGAGTTTAGCTACTCATTATAAAAAAAAAAGAAGAAAAATACATACATGGATAAAGATGCTTTCATGATCAACTAAAAAGAAAATACAAGAATAGAGCTTAGAAGATACTAGGAACGCTCCTTTGAAAGTTCTCCGGAATCTTTCTTCTCCTTCTCAATGTTCCCTTCTTAGGTCGCTAGTGCTGCCTTCTTCCTTCTCCTCTAAAGCAAGAGCTTGCTTTGCCACCCTTGGGGAGTTTTTCTCTTCCTTGGCACTCCTCCTTACTTACTGGATTTTTGGCTAAAATTGTGAACCCTCCTCAAGTCAAGAGGAGGGATATTTATAGGAGAGGGGCTGCCTTCTTCTTCTTCATTTCAAAACCAGCATTTCCATTTAAAATTCTGAACTCATGATGGCAAAATCCTCCATTGATGGTGATGTGACAAATATCTTCATTTATTTACCCAAAATATCACCACAAGATCTTCTTTTTCAAATAAAATGTAGCAGCTACAGAGAATGATGGCTGGGGACAAAGTGTAGGATAGACGTCATATCCCCAGACTTATTAAATGCTGTCTGGAAAAAAATTGCGGAGGGCGCTGCAGCGCGCTGCGGCGTGCAATGGTTCTTAGAAAATTCGCCAAGTCCCCCGCTGCAGCGCCTGCAGCGGGTCATTTTGCAAATCTACTGTTCAATTACTTCACTTTTCAATTTTTAAAGAAAAAATATTTTCGCTGCAGACCGCTGCAGCGCGCGACCGCATATTTTGCAAAAAAAAAAAACACTGTTCAATTAATCGATTTCCCCGTTTTATAAAGTTGGAAATATTTCCGCTGCATACCACTGCAATGCACGACCGCACGCTGTAGCGGCTGATTTTGCAAAAAACACTGTTCAATTAGTTGAGCCATCCTGTTTATATAGTTTAAATAATTCCACTGCAGACCGCTGGAGCGCGCTGTAGCGGATTTCCTTTAAAATTTTTTAAATATTTCCAGAAATGCCTCAGAACTCCCTTGGATGTCTTTTCCCTGAAAAAGATAAAAAAATTGATTTAGGAGCATCATAAAGATCTGAAATGAATTAAATTTCCCTTTATTTTAGATATAATTTATGGATTCATCACACCCCCACACTTAAATTCTTGCTCATCCTCGAATAAGCTCAAAATAATATTTTTTCTATTTTGTAGGGATGGAAGTCACAATAATGCAATTAGAATATGTATAAGTTAAGATGTGTGCATGGCAAAAATGAAATAAACATTTTAGCAATATTAATATTTTTACTTGTGGCGATAAGGTAGTTTAATCAAACAATCTCCAAATTTTTAAATTTTTAATATTTGATATTTGGTGATGGGTACTGTTCATTGTGAACTTTAGACTAAGGAAGTGGTCAAAGATTCCAAGAGTTGTGTCATATGTGCTCCTTCTTATGAATCACAAAAATTTTAAAGGAGATATAATTTTCTTCATCCTTTCTCATTTTGATCAAGTGGGAGAGATATTTTTCATCATCCTTTTTTTTTATAAATATTTTGCTCTTTTCATCTTTAGAGAGAGTCATTTTTCTTCATCCCTAATATACATCTTTGTGATCATGAAGTCCTATGGGAGCCTAGCACACCCTATTTTAGAATACGTACCACATCTTTTGGTCTAAGTCTTATACTTTCCCCCACACTTAGCTCAAGCATTTATTTAAATTTTTGGTGATTAAATTATCCTCCATTTATTCCTCAATTACAATATTTTCTTGCTTATAATGCATTTAATCATTTTTGTTTACGCATTCTTTTACTTATGTCAAATTCAATTTTTACATTTTTGTAATTTTTATTTTTTTTGAAAAATTCAAAAAAAATATGTCAATTAAGAATATCATAAAAATGAGGGGATAAGAAAAATTTATAAATTAAAATCTCAAAATAAAAATATACTAAAAATAAAGATACAAAAGAAAAAAAGAAAAATTGAAAGAATAGAACAAATACAACCTATTTAGTTATTCTCTTCTCCTTCTTCGTCCTCCTCCTCTACATACGCCGTCGCGGTAGGGTAGTGCGTCTTCGAAATGGGTGCTCCGACAGGAGGCCTTGGCAACACGAAGGCGTCCGGTCCACCTTGCAAGCTCCAATCCTCAAACATCATCCCAAGGGCTTCGAGGATTCAGATTGGAACTTGCGCTGTTGGCCGATCCTGTTTCAAGAACCCCATATCGGTTGCAAGAGCCTTGCTAAGCTTCACATGCTGATTGTGGAGGTGCACCAAAAATTGGTTCGTGAGGCACGAGTCGGAAGGTGCAGATGCATCCCCTTTCGGTCCCCATCTCTTCTTGGGCAGCTTTTGTTCGCTGGCCCAAATATTTAGGCTTGAAGGGTTAAGGGCGCAGCTAGGGGGAACAATGGAGTCTGAGGAGAGGATCTTAACCCCTTGGGTCTCGCACAACCCCGATATTAAAGACCCGAAGGCCAACACTGCGCAAGGGCCCTTGAGGGCTTTCCATAGCTGCTCAAAGATAATGCTCGAAATACAGATTTCGCCCGCCCTAACCAACGAGCATAAGAGGAGCGCTCAGGCACGGGTTACTTCCGTTAAGTGACTCATGGGCATGACATAGCTAGAAATGAACATTAGCCAAGCACTACTCATCTCTGTCAATTCAGAGCGAGGGATGTTGGCTAGTCCTCCTTCCCACTCTGTGTCATCGTTGACAATTTCTGCAATGAGACGACGGGGTCAAAGCGAGATTCCAAGAGGTCTGAGTAAGAGCATGAATGTACCTCCTCAAGCCCATAGAATGGCTCAATTTGAGCAATCCCTAGGGTGACAACCTTACCCCGACAGAAGAGCCGTTGCCCGAACGCATCGATTGCGTTTGCATACACCTCCTAGATGATCGCCGTGTATGTAGGGGCTCTCTTGGTCACAAACTCTCCCCATCCCCGTGAGTTGACTTGCTCATGCGGGACGGGGTAGGCAGTGCTAAAACTCCTCTCTGGAATCAACTTCCATTGGGAAGTGATGGAGACGAAGCGGTGCTCGGCTTCTGCCGAAGTGAACCTCTTCTTGTTGAAAGTTCCTCCGGACGAGGAGGCTTTCAACATCCTTTCGAGCAATCATCTTCTTCCTGGTTGACATGGCAAGGAATGAGGATTAGGAGGATCAAGAACTTAGAGAGAATAGGAGAATTGGAAAGGTGCAAGGATAACCCCCCCCCATTGCCTCCCTATTTATAGCCCAAAAAATTCAAGGCAAAGAGAAGATGGTCAAATGGTCTTCCCCATGCCATAAATATGGTGATCCATGTGAGGGGGGGGGGGGCAGCTTTTTCAGCAATATTTTTGACTGCCTTGGGAACCCAAAGGGCATGACTTGTTGACTGCATTTTCCCAAGACAGAAACTTTTTTCGAAACTGGGGCAAACAGCTACAGCGCCCTGTAGCGGGTTTTACGCGTTAGCACACTGGAGCGAAAAATGATTTCCGCATGTTGCCGCGATGCTCTACACACGCGGTTTGCCCGCTGCAGCGCACTGTAGCGCAATTTTTTTTTTGGGTTGGGTTGCCTCCCAATAAGCGCTTAATTTCACGTCCTTAGCTAGACTCACTAATGATCAATATGTAGGATCCGATGGTTTCCTTTTCTATAAGCTTGAGATGTTCGAATGAGCATAACTCTCATGGTGGCGCGAACTCTCTTCATCTTCAACTTCTAAAAGAGGATCCATTTTTTCAGTTTCAAAATTGGGGGGACTCTTTTTCTTTCTCTTCCCTCGTCGCATTTTTCTCTTTTTTACTCCTTCCTTACTCCCCTTTTCAGAGGAAGGAGTAGAGTAGCCATCAGAGTGTTTCTCTTCAATTGTGAGGTCTTCTAGAACATCATCGACCCATAACCTGTCTTCTCTAACCCTTTTTCTCACTTCATCCTCCATCTCTTTCTTTTTAAGGATAGTTGGCTTAAGATCAATCATTCCGTTCTTCCTTTAACACTAATGCTCATTACACCGCGACTCACATTGATGACAGCCTTCACACTCATTAAAAAGGGTCTCCCAAAGATAATCGTGGAGTTTTTGTTCCATTGGTCCCATTCACACACCACAAAGTTAGTTGGAACTATAAAATTCCCTAATTCAACTACAACATTCTTTATCATTTCTAGAGGGGTAAGGGATTCTAGATTAACAAACTCTAAAATCATCGAGGTATATTCCATCCCTCCTACCTTTAAATGTTCATAGATGTGGTAGGGCATAACATTTACTGAAGCACCTAGATCACACAAGGGATCTACAAATACTTCGTTTCTTATTATGCACGGGATGCTCAACCTCCATGGATCTTCGCATTTAGGGGCGGTTAGCTTTTCATGGTCATTCCCTTTCCTTATTTCCAATTCCTCTAGTTTAAAATTTGTTGCACTCTCTTTCTCATTATTCATTCCTTCTGACATATTTTCAGAATGTATTACACTCACCAATTCCCTCGGGTTTATTTCAATTGAACTGGGTAAAGCCCCTTGTTGCCGAGAGGTCAGCTGCTTGGAGATTTGCCCCAATTGTGTCTCTATATTCCTTGAATAGAAGCCTCGTGGCATGTTAAGGTGGCTTCAGTGCGGCGCATGAATTGGGTTGTTTCGGCTTTAAATGAATTGAAGGCCCCTTCTAAATTGTGTTGATAGTTATTGTTATTATTTTCATAGTTCATGCCTTGTTGGTTGGATGAATTCCCCTTATATTGATTTGCATTATTATTGTTATTACTCCAAGAGAATTTTGGGTGGTTTTTCCACCCTGGGTTATACGTGTTGGAGTAGGGGTTGTTCGTCTGATTATTGTTTCTGAGGTGATTTACATATTCAGTATTATTTTGCACGAAGGGGTTATTTAAATTACAACTTTCACTGTTATGCCTACCCCCGCACAACTCACATTGTACCTCTGAAACCACATTGACATTCATTCGTTCTATTCTTTCATTTAAGGCATGGATTTCTTGTTGAAGAGCTGTTATTTGGTTAGATTCATTTACTTTCACAGATTCCTTTTTCTGCCATTTAGAAGGCTATTGGTATGCATTGTAAGCTTCATCTTGGGTTTTTCCACTAATGGAACCATTGGCGGCTGCATCAATGAGTGTCCTCGTTGGAGCATTCAAACCATTGTAGAAGGTTTGCACTTGCATCCATAGAGGGAACCCATGATGTGGACAACACTTGAGATACTCCTTAAAGCGATCCCACCCATCATACAAAGTCTCACCTTCCAACTGAGTGAAGTTGGAGATCTCAATCCTCAACCGTGTGGTTTTAGCCGGAGGGAAGTATTTGGCTAAGAATTTCGTAGCCAAGTCATCCCAGGTCCAGATAGAATCACTTGGTAAAGAGCTGAGCTAACTCTTGGCTCTATCTCTCAAAGAGAAAGGAAAATGCCGCAATTGAACTGCATCTTCGGAGACACCGTTAAATCTAAAGGTATCACATATTTCAGTGGCTAATCCTCCAAACTGATTATTTTGCACCATACTCAGTGTGGAAGGTTTGATTTCAAAGTTGTGGGCTTCAATATTTGGCCTTACAATTGCATGGGGATTCCCCTAATAGTGGGTAGTGCATAGTCTCTAAGTGCTCTTCCCCTAGGCACTTCTAAATTTTCTATGCAATTATCCATAACGGCTTGTTAGTTTGATAGGTTTCGTTCTCGCCTAGCTTGTAAGTATGTTCTATCTATTTCGGGATCAAAAAGATATTCAGTACAAACTCTTTTACTCATACAACTAACAATATGGCTTATCGAGAATGACTTAGTAATATGGATCAAACAGTTTTGCAGAAATAAAATAACTAAAAGGTAAAATGTTAGCTTTGATAATTTACAAAAAATGTAAAACTACTAATATATGCAATTAAATGCTTAAAACGCTAGTTACTTATAGATTGTCCTTAATTCAAATCAAGTACCAATTCCCCGGCAATGGTGCCAAAAACTTGACAGACTGTAAATACACGTCTGCGCTCATATGCAAGTGTACGTGGTCTGAAGTAATAAGTGGAAAGTGTTAATTTCCGGGAATTTATCGATCCTCAAAGAATTGATTGATTTGGCACTAAGGTGTATCTATTCTTACTAATGTTTAAGCTACAATGTATTTGGATGAGTTGGTCTAATAATTAGCACAATAATCACTAAGAAAAAAGAGCAAGATGAGAGAAAGAGGAGAGCTGGGACCATCCCACATGCCATGATATAACAATTATGTATATTAATTTCTCATGCTTTATCATTCATTTTAATTAAAATTAAGTGAACATTATTTTCCTTGAGTTTAACTCAAGGTCTTACAAGTTTAAATCTCGTGCACAAAATGAACTCACATTCGGTTCTACTTCAGCACAAAGATTCTTGTAAGATTCCTTGGCTTTAAATTTTAATCTTATTCTCTTGATCAAGGAGAGCTTGATTATTAAATTTTAGGATCTTACAAATATTGATTTCCACTACGAGCATCACTCGCATCTCACATAGTTGAGATGAGGGATTCATATGTTGGGCTCAATGACTATGTCACTTAGTTTATGAGGACTCAACACTTCCTTTCTCTATCTCAATTATGTTGAGCTAAGGAGCTCATTTAATGGGTCTTAGCATCACTTGCATCAACACTTTAGTTGAGCTTAAATTGAGGTGTATTAAGCTCAAGAACTTTATCATATAGTTCCAAGCTTTCATGCACTCAAAACCTAGCATCCAACCTAAGGTGAGCTAAGGAGCACAAGACGATTAGTTCTTGAACTTTTTTATTCTTTACTCTTATTCCACATTCAAGACTAAATTAGATAAAATATTTCATAGCAAGACATTAAGATCACAAAATAAATTATGCTTGAGGAAAAACATTTATACATTAATATTACATCATGCACATGGTACTTCACCCTAACCCTCCCCAAGGGAGTTTAGCTACTCATTACAAAAGGAAAGAAGAAAAATACATACATGGATAAAGACTATTTCATGATCAACTAAAAAGAAAATACAAGAATAGAGTTAGAAGATACTAGGAACGCTCCTTTGGAAGTTCTCTGGAATCCTTCTTCTCCTTCTCAATGTTCCCTTCTTAGGTCGCTAGTGCTGCCTTCTTCCTTCTCCTCTAAAGCAAGAGCTTGCTTTGCTACCCTTGTGGAGTTCTTCTCTTCCTTGGCACTCCTTACTTAGTGGATTTTTGGCTAAAATTGTGAACCCTCTTCAAGTCAAGAGGAGGGGTATTTATAGGATAGGGGCTGCCTTCTTCTTCTTCATTTCAAAACCAGCATTTTCATTTAAAATTCTGAACTCATGAAGGCAAAATCCTCCATTGATGGTGAGGTGACAAATATCTTCATTTGTTTACCCAAAATATCACCTCAAGACCTTCTTTTTGAAATAAAATGTAGCAGCTGCAGGGAATGATGGCTGGGGACAAAGTGCAGGGTATAGGTCATATCCCCAGACGCATTAAGTGCTGTCTGGAAAAAATTGTGGTGGGCCGCTGCAGCGTGCTGGTGCGCTCTGCGACATGCAATAGTCCTTAGCAAGTTTGCCAAGTCCCTCGCTGCCGCGCGCTACCGCCAAGTCCCCCGCTGCCGCCCGCTGCCGCGTTTGAGCTCTGGAAGATGTCCTGCAGCGGGTCATTTTGTAAATCTACTGTTCAATTACTTCACTTTTCATTTTTTAAAGTAAAAATATTTCCTCTGTAGGGCGTGACCGCGCGCTGTAGCGGCTTGTTTTGCAAAAAAAAAAAAAACATTGTTCAATTAATCGATTTCCCTATTTTATAAAGTTGGAAATATTTCCGCTGCATACCGCTGCAGCGCGCGACCACGCGCTGTAGCGGTTGATTTTGCAAAGAACACTGTTCAATTAGTTGAGCCCACTTGTTTATATAGTTTAAATAATTCTGCAGCAGACCGCTGCAGCGCGCTGCAACACGCTGTAACAGATTTCTTTTAAAAAATTTTAAATATTTCCAGAAATGCTTTAGAACTCCCTTGGATGCCTTTTCCCTGAAAAAGATAAAAAAAAATGATTTAGGAGCATCATAAAGATCTAAAATGATTGAAATTTCCCTTTATTTTAGATATAATTTAAGGATTCATTATGTATCCTTCCACTAGTAAGGGCTAGGACGGACCAATCATAAGGTCAATCAAAGCCAAGGCTCCTATCATTGGCAAGGTACTCAACCTTACTTGAGGGATACGATTAAATTAGATAGGGTGATTGGATAATTAACCTCAAAGGAGAGGGAAGTCGAATACATCAAGTCACAAAGTATGATTCAATATTAAAAGATGAAAGGATTCACAATGAATCAAGATGATGGGTTTCTCATCCAATTAGGATGATGTACTAAAATACAATTTATAAGGCTACTATCAAATCATGAACTGTGACTTGATCAGCTAAGGTTCTATGATGATGACATTCCACTCCAAAAAGATATAGAAGGTACTCACTCCAACAAAATGAGGTGTTGGAAATCTAATGGAGTGTCAAGCTAGCATTTTAAGTCACAATTATGAGTTGCTTAATAATAGACCCAAAATTCAATTAACATAAGGAGTGAGAGGTCATTTACTCAATTGGGTAGGTCACAACTCAGAAGAGAAACTGTTGTTATAAGTCACAAAAGTATAACTAGAATCTAAGGTTTGATTGATTAAGCTAGGAAGTAGTAGTTATTAAATCAACAATGTGGCATCCTAATGCAAGATTGGATTCACAAGCAAAACTAAAGGATGATTATGAATAAGAGTTACTAATTGAAATTGCACATAATAATGATAGAACTTAAATGCTAAAAATATTTATGTGATCGACCATATGTACCTAAAACAAAATTGTTGTCTCTGGCCACGCTTAATGATGTGAGGGTGTAGGCTTTTGCAGGCCCATTGCTGCATCTCTGTTTTTGTGGAGGCCTAGCCAAAGGGGGGTCGAGGTGTGTTGGTCATTTTCTTCTTTCGACCCAGTGTTGCAGCCTGAGGGTGCCTGGAACAGTCAATGCAAGTATTGTCAATGTCTTATTGTATGTGCACTGTTGAAAGTAGTGATCATGTCGACCACAAGTATAGCAACCTCCCATGCCATGGTAACACTTTCCATCAGGATGGGGCTTTGTACAACCATGATATGGATCATTAGGTGGCGATACTGAGGATAAAAGAGGATTCTGATTGGCAAGTGCGATTATTACTCTTTCCATTCCTTCGAATAATTTGGCCAGAGTGTTGACCAAGATCCTTATTGCCTCCAATAGTGTGGTGGCCTCAGATGAGGAGCTGTCAGACACAGCAAAAGAGGGGGATGATCTAGGATTCATAGCTTTATCTGAGTTCGTAAAAGTAACAAGATGTCAGAACCTAAGAAGAACTAAATTAGACTGATTTCACTTTATTGATCACACTAGGTAAAGTGATTGACGTAAGAGGTACAACAGGTAGCCATTTACTAAAATACTTTATTTAATATAGTTCGTCAATGGTGATACGAAAGTTAATGTGGATACCATCACAAGGTCATCTTCTCCATAGTACATTTTGTCAATTTCTACCATGACTTGTGAAAGGGGAGGCACTGGTGAAGGATTTTAGTGACTTGATACAATGGATGGTCTTCTAATATTTCAACCACTGTTAATCCCTCCATAGAAACTGTGGGGTGCAAGAGGAGTGCAAGATGAATGTTCAGGATGCACACCCACTTACCTTGGGGACAATGTATTTTAAACTTCAAGGGAAAATACCATTAGCCTTAATGATTCACATAAATAGGTTGCACTATTATCATACCAAGGAAGAAATAATTTATGGAGTAGAAGGAAACTGCTTAAGAGTTGTGGAAAACTTATTTGAAGGTTAAACATGTATAGTAATTTAATTTCTTAGTATGGGAGCCAATGTCTAACATTTCAATTTCTTTGATCCTATAAGTTTTATAAATGTTTAGTTCAGGTTAATTAGTTACTCATACGTCCTAAGTTCATTCTTACTATTAGATGCATTTTCATTTCTATGCTTCTATTATTCTGAGCTCATAATTATGGTGCTTTGGATATAACTCTAGTATTTAGTTAGTGACTAATTGGAAGAAGAACAATCCATTAGGTAGAGTGGAATGCAGATTCTAATCTTACATCTTATGAAATTCTCTAATACCAACTGTGACACTCCACCCCTAATCCACAAGATCAGACTTAAGGGGTGGTGTTCCACTCTAGTAAATCCCTCACTTATCACTGAATTAGGTAAGATCGACAATCCACTAATAAGGGAAGGATGTGCATAGAATGAATATATACTATCAGTCACTAATTCAATATAAGTATATAGTGCGGAAGCATATAAAGTAAATAATACATCAATTTCACCATACATCACTAAGAGACAAAATTAAACATAGATTAGAAAATAACAGTGCAAATAAAGGAAAACATTGTCACAAGAGTACGTGTATTATTACAAAATTTACTTAAAGTTTAAGATAAAATAAAAGCATCACTCATCCTCATAAATAATATAAAAGAACTAAAGATCTACAGCTCCTATCTGCTGCACCTCCTCTTGATATGGCTCCTCCTCAGGAACTGGATCTCCAAACTACTCAAATTTGGATATTGTCAGTTTCACAATGCCAGGGCCCCAGTCAACAAAAGAAAAATTTTATTAGACAAATTGTCTTAGTACATTTTAAGCTATAATTTTGTTATATATTTATTAATATCACAATTTTCCTAAACTTAAAGCATTTATAACTAAGCAAGAAGGAGGCAAAAGAAATACCTCAAAAGTAATTAAAAATAAAGCTAGGCATACATATATGGGTAAAGTAAATAAAGTAATGAAAGGAAATACTATATCCTAAACATGCTGATGATCATATGATATATGCAAATCTAAAAGAATTAATCCAACTGTTGTACATATTAGTAAGCAGCAGCAATAAGTCTATCATCCTATAATATACAAGTAAAGCAAGTAAAGTAGCTGACTAAAGTAAAAGTGAACCAAAAAGTATAACTAAAATTAGAAAGTACTATAAGTAAAATAATTGTGTAATAACTACCATACAGATGAGGGCTAAATCTAGCCTGCTGAAATCAAAAGGATTCTTAGCATCAACAAGGAGGTTAAGGCGACAAAATTTCTTAGCGTCAACAAGGAGGCTAGGGCAGAAATATTCTTAGCGACATAATTGGCTAAGGCAGAAATATATATAAAACTAAATTGAGAGGCATTATTAACACATGCAATTCATATTTTAGTTATTTAATTTACTTTTGTGGACAATTTTTGAAGTTGCTGAGGAGTCAAGCATGTCTGCAAGACTATTTAGGTTCTAAAATTAACAACACACTCCTCAATGAGTGAAGTTAAGGAATTCTTATCTCACCTTCCCCTTGCCCATCGGGGTACTATGTGCATAAGTCCACCAATAATTGAACCCAATGCAAAATTATCCTAAATATTCTAAGTTTTCATTTTCATGCAACAATGTTCTTAGATGACATATCCAAGGAATATGGCACAAAATTCAAGAAATGTATAAGCAACAAAATTCAATAGTGAGCAAGAGACGCTACTAAACATGGTAATATCATTTGTTATCTAATTAAACAATTCTAACTTCTAACTGTTCTAAGTTACACAAGTTCAAGATCTCCAATTCCTTCTATTGAGTGTAACTTAGAAGTACATGCTTAAGGAATCTAGGGTTAAATCACATAATCAAAGGGTACAATTTAAGGAATCTAGGGTTTTACTAAGCGTGAACTACAATTTGGGGCAAATCCTTTGAGCAAAGTCAAGCTCAATAGGATGATTCTCCTATCCTGAGTCTAAGGTTGAAAGTTAAAATAATCAAAATTAAGTTGTAAGATATAAGAACTACTAAAACCAATGTTTCATTCATTGAATAACTCATTTTATCCAAAGAATGAAATCTAACCAATGATATAGTCCAAATCTTAAGAATAGTTGTAATGTGAAGTGTAAAATTCATAAAGAATAAGACTTAGATAATTATAGGGAATACAACCAATTTGATTGAAAACACTGATTTTAATCACTTAAAAGATTTTAATAAAATTTTAATATTGATTTTAGTAATTTAAAAGATAATTTAAGGGTTAAGGACACTTAGCTTGAATTTTGAGCAAAAAGACTATTTTGCCCCTACTTAAGGGTCTAAAAGTTACTTTTTGATTTAGGACTTCAAATTAAAATTTCTTATTTTCAAATGATTCTTTACTGTCTAACATGAAGACAGACAATAAATACACTCAATTTGGATAAGAAAATGGGTCATATAGGTCCAAACTAAGGATTTTAACCTAAGGGGCAATTTAGTAACTTACACCTAATGGAATCTAGATTTTTATGTAGTTTACTATTGTTTCTGTTCAAAGATTCCATAGAGTTTAAGAATACTAAATTCTGAGGTTAAATGGCTAAGTTATGAGTATTCTAAAATTCAAGGGCAATTCGATAATTTTCTAGGGTTAAGAGGGCAAAAACCAAACTTTTTTGTTTGAGGTCTAAATTTAACAAACTTAGTGTTTATAGTTTTTTTATAATACACTGAGTACTTTAACTCAGAGTAGACCCAATTTGGACTTCAATTGATCAAGTTATGGCCTAACTAGAGTTTGGGGTATTTTGGTCATTTCTGATTTTCTAGGGTTCAAAACCTAAATATAATTTTTGTTTGCTGTTGGCACTAAAATTCTTAGTTTGTTAGCACTTTGAATTTCTTGATTTGGAGTTCAATTGACCAAGTTATGGTCAATTGAAAACTAAGGGCATTTTGGTCATTTTGGGAGGGAGTCCTAAATGTCACTTTGCAAACTAACCATCAAATGGGGTAACTAATACTACCACAGTGATGGGGCTATTCTCCTGATCACTTTAAGACCCATGTTGATTATGTTTGGATAGATAGGCAAAAAGTTATATGAATTTGTTTAGGTCCTAAAATATCACTAGGTTAAATGTTACTCAAATTGAATTTTTGAATTACGTCATTTGATTCCTTTTATTTTTTTGAGTAAAATGAGACATATATTTGATATATTTGGATCATTGTTTTAAATAATTTTCATTATTTAAAAAATTAAATTAATTCATTGATTTAAATATTATAATTAATTATCAAATTTACTGAATTTAAACTATATGTTAATAATTAATTAAATTAAGCTAACTAAAGTTAACTAATAAGATTAATTAATTCAACTATTGTTGTTAATGAAATGTTTATAATTAAGTTGTTTAATTATTTTTACTAATAAATTGAACTAATGATTAAATTAATTAATTTATATATATATATATATATACATATATATATATTCACTATTTTATTTAGATTAATTAATTAACTAGTTATTATACTAATTAACCACTGTTTAACTACTTAGCTAACCAATAACAATAATATCACACACACACACACACAGATATATATATATATATATATACATATACATAGAGTTTCTATTTATATGTATATATATAATATAATATATATACAATATATCAAAATATATATATGTATTTCTCTGCAAGCAATTAATGGTGGTGAGACCCAGCACCATGTGGCAGCATTTGGGTAGCTGGAGGACAGCAGGTGGGCCCACATGACCCTTAATTAGGTCCAAATTAACTGTAAATTCTATTTTTAGCCCTTAACTTGTTTTGGCTATAACTTAGCAAATACTTTTCAGAATTTAGTGATTTTAGATTCTATGGAACCCTTAGATAGTAAGCTTTAATAAACTAACTAAAAAAATTAGATTTTATTAAGTAAAATTATTAAATTTCCCCTATGAGTCCAATTCCTTAATTTGATCTTATAAGGCTTATTAATTGTCTAAAATTGATGTACTTACTGTCTATCTTCATATCAGACAGTAAGTAATCATTTGCCACTGAAAATTTTTAATTTTGAGCCTTAAATCAAAAAGTAGATTTTTTAGACCCTTAAGGAGGGGCAAAATGGTCATTTTGCCCAAATTTAAGGTTAAGTGCTTTTAAGCTTTAATTTCATGTTATAATATCTGAAATCAGCAAGTAAAGTAATTAAGATATAAAATTCCATTAATTTAAGCCATAAATTTAGTCTTAGATCAAAACCCTAAATTCTTCCTTAAGAAAATTTCTAAGTAAAGTATTAGCTATATGATGTGAGATTCATCTCACATCATACATCTTCTTTGAACTTCCTTAGTCCATCCAAATTAGTTAGATTTGGAGTTTGAGTGTTCATCTTAGTCCCTTAAGATCTTTCTTAGGAGTTAGGATTAGTACTTAGGTTAGACTTCATCTATGGAGTAAAATAGGTTACCCAATAGGTGAAGCCTTGACTTTGATAGTTTATAGATTTTAATAGTTTATTAATAATTATTTGATCTCTTAATTTTAGATTTAAGATAAGAGATCCATCATATTAAGTGTGACTTTACGTAATAGGATTTGCCTTAAATCTTAATCAATGAGGCTGGTTGGTAAAACCTAGTTCTTTATGATCACTTTTGGATTAAGTCATTAAACCCTTAAGAGTTTAATTCTTAATCCTTTCATCTTGATATGGCTAATCAAGATGGTTTGGGTTGCTTAAATAAATAAATTAGGTCAACTGATTTATTTAGAATTGTAGTTAACATTAATTTATTTATAATTAGGGCTTAGCTAGTCCTAATTATTTTCAACTTATAAGGTCGTGAATCTAAGTTTCACTCGATAGTAAAAATTGGAGATCCTGAACTTGTATAACTTAGAGTAGATCAAACAAATAAATTAGATAACAATGGATAGCACATGTGTCCTAGCTGAGTCTCTTGCTCACTTTGATATTTGATGCTTTACTTACCATGTATTGAGCTTTATACCTTGGTCACATATATTGGGTATAGGATATTTGATGAGTATCTTGTGTCAACTTTGAATTTGCAGATATCATTCATATTTTTATTAGTGTTTTTAGTTTTTTGGTTTTTAGTTTAGTAGGTTGTGACCTAACTAGTGTGCCTCTTCAGTTCATTGGGTCCGACATAGCACAGCGGCGGCTAGTGTTTGGTAAGTCTATCCATGCCTGGTTGAGCATTGGCTATCTAGGGTGGCAAGAAATAGACTTTGTGCCCGTATGACTTTATTAGTTGATATGATATGGTATTACTAGTTGAAGGTGCACATTTACTCAGTGATACTCAATTCAGTATTTCTGCCTTAGCTCATCAGGCTAAGTGATATTTCATGCATATTTAGTTCAGAGCCTCTGCCTTAGCCCATCAAGCTAAGTGAGATTGATGTATTGTTTTTAGTTTTAATGGATTGAGTAGTCATGATAGTTTTTAGTTTTGGATTTACTATTTTTAGTTTACTTTTCTTTATTTCAGTATTTTCTTATTTATTATCTTACTACATTTACTAGCTTTATTTATTTATAGGATGCTAGTCTTGCTTGTTGCTTATATATATATAGGATGTTAGTTTTGCTTTCAGTTATTTAAATGATTCACATATTCTGTTACTTTATGTTAATTAGCATAAACTTATATTGATCACAAGCATATTAGGATGAGTTTTTCTTTCAGTTATTTATAATTATTCCTTATTTTATACTTAACATTGTTGTAATTATAGTTGGAGGTATATGCTTACTTCCTCTCTTGTTTATGTTATTAACTTATTATTTATAACTACCTTTTTCTTTTCATACGCATTCTGCTCCTATACTTGCTTATATGTTGTGTTTTTAATGGTGAGATCTAAATAACTTAATAAAATTGCAGCCTAAAATGTACTTAGATATTTTGTCTAATTAGATTTTTCTTCTATTGGATGGGGCCCTATCATTGTGAAATTGACAATGGTAGACTCTGAGCTATTTGAGGTTGTGGAGCCTTCATAAGACCGGATTCAGGATGAGGATTGAGTTGTTGAAGACCCTTAGTTCTTTTGCTTTTTGCATTGTGAGGATGAGTGGTTCACTTATTTCATTTCTGCTTAATCTATTAAATCATGTTGTAATAATACAAGCTTAATTTATATTTTCTCTTACTGATATTATTCTGAGTTGTATATTCTTACTACTGCATTGTGATGGAATGGATGTTACTATTTTGCTTCCTTACTCCGCTTTCATGTAATGTTCATTTAGTGAAATAGTTCTAAATGACAAACTCCTTAATTATAATGGGTTAGGGTGTGTGCCTAATCTATTCATAAGTAATGATCTTGTCATTTGGTGAACCCTCCATCGTAATCATGTTAACTTAAGAGTTAATAGGACCATGATGGGGATGGGCTGCCACACATCAGCTGGCTGATCTTTTAGTTATTGTTTAGTTTATTTTCTATTGTGAGTGAGAGACAGTTATTGCCTTTTTATTTTAAGCAAAGGGTCTATAATAACTTAACTCTGGATATATTTTTTTCTTTCTTTTTTGAGATGAATGTTTTCTAACTTAGCTTCCATGATGAATGATATGGATGAATGCCATAGCTTCAGTACTCTGCTATTATTACTACTTAAAAATAATATTGTGATATGATCAGCATGTAAGTGATGCTAATACTCATATATATTGGATTCTTTTTAAAACTGCCTCTCATAATCCAATATATATAAGTATTATATTTAATACTTAAGATAAGCATTTTACACTTATCTTAAGGATTAGTCCTCCGTCTACCTTGGGTAGAGCTTCAGCAGACTCAGCAGCATCATTCGAGGAAGTTCAATAGTCCTTCCTGAGTAACGCACCATTCCACCACCAATTATTTTGTTTTAGTTACCATGGTTGCGTGTGATAACGCGATAGAGAGTTACAGTTGGTATTAGAGAGGTATCATAAAGTGTATGTTAAGGAGAATGTTCTTATTTACTTTATGATCCATTTTTTGGAGCATATATGATCACAATCATTAATTGTAAGAAAGTATCACCCATAATTCATCAAGTTGAATCTTAAAAAAGAAACTAAGAACATCTAGAAAGGATATTTTAGGATTTGAACAAACTTTAAGAAAATAAAATACTTATAATTAAATTAAAGTAAAGATCAAGACTTATAGCGCCCCTCCCCATCGCCGCACGCAACTGAATATATAATAACAAGACAGTTAGTGGTGGAGCGGTGCGCTACTCGGGAAGGCATTACCCATCTCCCTGAATAGGTTAAAAGTAAACCCATACAAAGGATTGCTGACTCATACCCCAAGGAGAAGGGTCGAAAGCTAATATTTAAGATAAGAGTAATATCCTTATCCTAAGTACCAGACAAATGCATATATTAGATTTACATACAATATGAAGAATCCAACATATGTATAAGATATCAGCATTTCCAGTATGCTGATCACATAACAATACTAAGTATAAGTAATATATAAACAAAATGCAGAAGCTAAGCATACTTTCAGAAATATTAATCACAAAAACGGAATAAGAACATTCATCTCAGAATAGAAAAGTAAATACATCCTGAAATAATACAAACAATTTACTGAAATGATAATGAAATAAAGTCTAAGCACTGAACTGAAATAACTAATCAAAAGCAGTAAAGCTGAAGGAGAGATCTGCTAAGGCTCCTCTAACTCCTACTGAACCTCTTGCACGTCCTCCTAATTTGGCTCAACAAACTACTCAGAATCTAGCAAATTGCTAGATCCCAAAGGTACCACGTGTTAGACAATAAGTTTAACACATCGAAACTAATCTAACAGCTCTAATTATTTACTTAACATTTAAATAATGTAAATCAAGCTACAAGAAAACTGTTAAAGTAATAAAAAATTTGAAATTGTATAAAATCAAAGTAAAGTAGAGCTGATTGTATACTAAATACTGAAAACGAATGAAATTGAGTAAATAACATGTAAAACTATGCAGTATGTCACTGAAGTCATGCATTTGTATATGCCATAATATGAAATGCAACTAATATGTAACTGAAATATCACTGAACGGGTATGAATTGTACTGTCCAATGCCTACATATATGCGGTTGGGAATTCAATACTAGTCATCCTGTAAATTCCTTGATTGATATATGCAACATTCCATAATTTATAAATTATCACTGATACTCATACATTATGCTCATGTTCATGCTCATGTCTCTGTACTACATGCTTAAAATCTAGAAATTCAAAAAAAATGATGTAAAATTAGATAATGAATCAAATGTCTCAATTGTGCAGAATCCATCTAAATGGATTTTGACTCCAAGTTCTAATTCTGATAAATTTGTTTTACTTGAGATTTTACTAAAAATCATCAGTTGAAAAGGTTGTATACACATATTTAGTATGTTTCCATGAAAGATAGATTTAACACTTAGTTTGTTTGAAGCCACACCTATCAAAGCACTCATTGATAGGAGGTATCACCCGTTAGCAATTTTTATTTCACTCAACATAAGCTGTTAAATGCCTTAACTAAAAGCATATTTAGTGTTCTAAGGAGTATAACTTGAAATACTTAGTTTGTTTGAGGCCACCACTATCAAAGTATTTTTCTATAGAAGGCATCACACATTGGCAATTTTTATTTCACTCAAGCTAAGGATTTAACTCCCTAATTATAACACTCTTGAGATCAGAGGATTTAATCTAAGTGGACTGTATTCGCCTAAGCCCATAGGATAAAACAAAGATAAGACTTACTTAGAGTGACCCAACTAATCCAATACTACTGAATTGATCCAGTACTATAGATATATACTACTATACTCAAGTAATAATCTGGGTTCAGTGAATGCTATTTAATCAACAAGGATCACCACAACTATGAATTTTGACTTCATTGGGATGAATCCTATACATGGTTCCAAGGATGTTACCAAAAGGTCACCTAATATAGGCTACTACCACATGGGAAGAATCTCATGCTAAGTACTTTAGGTGATTCTAGCACAAGGGTTGAAGTTCAACTTCTAAGGTTAAGAAAAAATATCTAAGTTCCTACCTCAAGGTTCAGCAAAAGATTTTCCTACCTCAATGTGTTATCAATTAATAAGGCTTATCAATTACATTATAAATCCTATTGTAAGATCATCAAGATTTTACACATTTAACATTTACCCTAAATTTATATGTTTCATTTATTATACTTGAATTGATTAGATCAGATCAGATGATTAGACCTATCTGATCACATCCTATACTATAATTATGGGATGAAATCAAGAATATTATTGAGATTTGATCTTATAATAAATCAATATAGTTTTATCATTATCTTCATGCTAAAAGTCTTATATAAGAGAAAATTAAAGATCTTAAGCTCAAGTCTAGATATTTAATCACATAATTTCTTTTAATAGTCTTAGTACTTCTAATTCAATAATTTATGATCAATGTCAAATTAGATGCATTATTAGAATCATGTCAGTTGAATTGTCTTTCAATTAAGTTGATTGATTTAGTGATTAGGCTTTAGATCTTAATCAGATAGGATAGGGTATAACTCTTACCCTTTCCAACTTAAGTTCAATAGTTGATTTATAGATCAATGACAAATCAATGTATTATTACTAAATTATTGATGATAAATTTTAGATTTAAATTAAATATCAATTACTTAATTAAGTTTTTGAGATTCTTATGCTCAAATATAGTTTAATGTCAGATTAAGTAAATCAAGGTGTCCAATTTAAAGTTAAAGTTCTCTAACATACATGAACATCATATTAATTAAAACAAATGAGTAATTAAGACTAATCAAATCTTAAATCAAATACAAAAGGGATTAGTACTTGATTACAAATATAAAACAATTAAGTTTTGTACAATTTGATTATTAAGTTCTATATTGACGATACAAGCAATTAAAGATCCTAACATTATTGTTCGACATAAAGTATTTAAGCAATTTCTTTATGAGGTCTAAAACATACTATACATGATAAAATAGTGGATTTCACATTAAAATTTACCTATAAATTCATACAATGCTCATTTTTGCTAAATTCAGTCTTAATTTTAATATGATTTGACCCCTTTAGGGTTCTAGAACTATTAGAATGCCAAAAATGAAGTTTTGACCATTACAGACGATTCTGAACTCTACGGCATGCCGTGGCGCCTTATGGGCAAGAGCCAGGCGCTACGGTGGGTATCAGCACCGTGGCGCACTGCAGCGCTTCCGGTGCTGCGGTGCGTTACGGTGCCAGAACCTTTGAGATCGGGATGCTGCAGCGCGCGACAATGTTTTCAGATGTTGCGGTGCATTACGGTGGATTTCAATATTGCGATGCATTTAATTTAGTTTTATTAATATTTATATGCTGCTGCAACAAACTGTAGTGTATTACAATGTACTACGGTGAATGCATTTTTGAAACTTCAGGTGCTACGGCATGCGGTAGCGCCCGACGGTGATTTTGCCTGTGTGAAAATCATAACGGGTCACATTTCGCACTAAAATACTCTCAATCTAGAGTGCTTCACGTGCGGTGCCACATATTGATGGAAAGGTCTTTCTGATATCATTTTATTGACACCAAAATTAACATGAATGGATTATTTTAATAAACAGAAATTAAAGTTCTAGCTGCGATTGTACAGAAATTATGCAGTTTTGACTGAAATTTTAATTGAAGGAATGGGTTTTGATCGGACTCATTTGAGTCCGATTGAGGTGTGACAAACATGCATAAAATCCATACAGTAACATAATGGAGTTATCATTCACAACACGTTGCTACATATGAATAGAATAGCACAAGGAAGAGTTTAGCAAAAGGGTACCTTGGCCTTAGGAACAGAAGAAGAATATTTGGCTGGTTCTTTGAGAGATTGAGGGCTTAAAGAATCCTTCAATAGTAGCATAGCAAGAGAATAAGGGGAGCTCAGCGAATGGCCAAATGAAGAGGAAGAGAGGGCTGAGCCTCCATTTAAAGGAGAAGGAGAGCATGGCTCTCCCTTGAATTCTTCCATCAATTATGGGAGAGAAGAGGGAATATCATGAGTCTTTTTTTTTAAGTGTGTGCATTAAAGGAGAGGAAGGGTAAGGGAATTGGCTAAGAGGAAAATAACTAGTTAGGTTTTGACAACTTAATAGGTTTAAAAACTATTTAACAATCTATTTAAAGCCATAACTTAAATCAAGACAACCAATAGATTAAAATCGGATGGCTGAAATTTCTTGAGCTATGATCTATAGCCATACGAACTCCAAAAATTATAAATTTGGTATCAAAACGAGCGTCTCAACAAGACGAACGCACACTTCTATAACTCATTAGATTTGGATGAGTATTATACTTTATATTAATTTTTTAGTGAAAAACTTTAAAATTTGCTACGATTAATCTTGAGCTCAAAAATTTGCAAAACTTAAAATATAGCATCCTCTTATGATGCTTAACTTTAATATGTAAAAATTTTTAAATTCCAACTTATATTTTATCTATTATCAACTCTAGAAATTTAAACCTCATGAATTTATTTAGGACAATCCGGGATCCCAATTGCGCTCAAATTTTTGCAAAAGGATCCCCTCAATACGCTTTATTTGAGAATATTTTTATTTATTTTTATTTGACTTAAAATTAGGATCTTGATTTTTGACTTAATTTGATCAATTTAGGTCAAATTGACTGGGTAACAACCTTTGGTTGTTACAAGACTGATCTTCAAATGAAATTTTAGGAATGGAGTGTCAAAGTTATGAGGTTAAATATTATCTTAGACTCTTTGATGACTATTGGGCAAATGATTTCCAGGATGGCAAGGTTTATGGTAGGACTGTTAATGTAGTATCTGCCAGAGGAGTGAAAGTGTTGGACAAGATCCTAGTTCACCATGTCTTCCGAGGAACTAGCCTTCCAGTTCTCGCAAGGGAGTGGTTAGACCGTGTGATTATTGCCTTCTGAGAGATCGCATTTCTAGATGGCTATCATCTTCTGATCTTTGGAGCCTTTCTTGGTGGACCAGTTGAAAGGTGGTGGTTCTGGACATATCGCAGACTAGCGAGGAAGCATTTGGGGGAATCTCATGTAGTCACTTATGATGACTTTTGTATTACTTTTATAGTAGAATTTTGTAGTTGATCTTATTAATCATTTCTTGTACTCATCTTTCATATCAATTCATCATTTATGCATATCCATGTAACTTCTCCTTTGAGAAGTAATGATTGAGAAATAGTTATTTATTTTATTCTTTTAGCATGTATCCTTAGAAATTATAGCAATGAATATAGAATCTCCCTCAAGGACTACTTCGATTAAAAACACTGTCTCATCATCTGGTGGGTCTGATAATATTAATTTATTGGTTGGCTTGGTGAAGACTCTAATTGAGAGTCATGTTCAACAGGCCCAAGAAACCCAGAACCTCCTCACTATGCAGCAACCACATGTCATCCATATGGTAGCCCCATGCCCCACACTTCTCCATAGATGGTTATCTTCATATCTTCCTAAGGCTAAGAACATCAACATTTAATGGGGATATGAACTCCATGGACACCATAAGTTGGCTGAAATTGGCAAAGAAGAACCACACCAGCATCAAGTGTCATAATTCTGAAGCCATTCGCTTGGTCACACACCTATTTCTGGACGAAGTAGAATACGGGTGGGAGAATGAGAGAAACACTAAATTTGTCGACTACAAAATAGAGTACATCCAATGGGAATCATTTCTAGAAGTGTTTAAAGAAGCCTTCATCCCTGTGTCTGCTCAAATCATTCTAGAGGACGAATTGCTCAACCTCTCCTAACGTGGGAGATCTGTTTTTGATTACAGACTTGAATTACAGTATTTGTCCCATTTCACCTCGGATCTCGTAAGATCAGAGGCATCGAGGTGTAGCAGATTTTTGAAAGGGCTGTGAGATTCAATTCGAGCGCATCTAGTTTCTCATCAATCTAACAATTTCTCAGAGCTATTGAAAACTTCAAGAGCATTTTTAGAGTCAGATGAACCGGAAGAGAAAAGCTTGTTTCATGCCAACCATAAGGGAAACCTTTGGACATCGAAAGGTAGCCAAGGTCTTCCATATCGAAGCTAATCAATATCATGCTGATGCCTTAGGATGTAAGCATCCTCACCCTTATGGAAAATGCTATTATCAAGGGAACGTCTGCTTCACTTGTGGCAGACCTGGCCATTTCTTCAGTGATAACTCGATGCCGGCCGGTTCTGTGAGATCTGTCTCGATATTAGGTTCTTACATACCACAGGATCATGTTGAGCAATTTAAGAGAAGAGGAAATACACATACAAAAGCCAAAGATGTTTCTCATTCATTTAATATTTCATATTACAAAAAAATTTCTAATGTTTCTCTTTACAAAGTTCATCTAAGAGGAACTGAAACAAAAGGAAAAATAAAAATAAAAATAAAAGCCAAAAGTAGAATAGTGTTGTAGATTCATTTAGCAGTTTGATAATTTAAATTTTAAAGTTCTTGTTCAATCTCCCACAAAGGTACCTGGCCTGGTATTGTTCAGAAAATAATATCGGAATTGAAATTCTCAATAACTAGAGCGTACTCTATATACCATAGTAGATAAAATATATTACATTTTTGTAAAAGCAAAAATGCGATTAGCAAATATAAGGCTGTAATAAAATGCAAGAAGAATAAAAAAATAGTGCAAAAGAAATAAAAGTTTCCTACAACAAGTGTTATTATAAAATGTAAGTTACTGATATCATTTTTCTAGTAACCCACCACGAATGTTACCGATATCATTTTCCAGTAACCCACAAATGTTGTTGATGTCATTTTTCCAGCAACCCATGAATAAAAAGGATGTTAGTTTCTAACAACCAACTAAGCATTAATGTTACTGATGCCATTTTTCAGTAACCTACAAATATTGTTGATATAATTTTTCCAGCAACCCACAAATGAAAAGAATTTTGATTTTTAACTGCCAACCAAGCATTAATGTTACTGATGTCATTTTTCAGTAACCCATAAATATTATTACGTTAGTTCTGAATAACCAACCAAGCTTCAAATGAATTTGGCTTAAAGCAATGAATCTAAGCTAAGCAACTGTAAAGTATAAAAAATAATATATGTCATATATTGGGTACCTTTATTCTTTAAGATCCAAAGTTTGACAGTTTGATTTTGAATCTGCCTTTAAATTTGAATATTTAAAATAAGCTTTTTAATCCAATATTTTAGGAGTAATTTTTATTTTCACTTCAATTTTATTCTTCTTTTATTTTTTTGTTATGATTGACGTTCAATTTTAAGTTACTGCGTAGCAGTAATATTTATTATAACATTATTAATATCATTATTTAATAATAATGATAACAATAATGTACGATAGAAAAGACAGAATAAAAAAAAATGAATTGAAATTGACAAAAATAGAGATAGTAATCATTATATAACACTCGTACTGTTACATTACTGATTAACGATAATAATATTAATGTGAATGATTAAATTTATCATATTTATTTTCATAAAAATGATTATTAAGTATATGAAAAGAAATACATAATAGTAAAATCTCCTCATTTATTCCTCCTTTTATCTTGGTTAGAGTTGCCGTCGCAAAAAGGAGGGAGGCCAAACATGGTTGAGGAAAGCTGGAGGGGTTGCCGAAGTGGGGAGGATGAAGAGGGGGATGACTTGTTTGGAGGGTCCAAAAGGGTGGCTACCAGGGATGGCAACTGCCTAGGGGAGGGGTTGGCAGCAGGGAGAGGGGGCTGACAACAAGGAGAGGGGGTTGGCTAGTGTGTGGGGAATGTGAGGGAGTGGGGGGTCTAAACAGAGGAAGGGGGGGAAAGAAGATGGAAGGTCAGCTAGGGTGGGGCCCTTATGGCTGAAAGTTACACCTCTTGGCAATTCGGGATCAGGGGGGGGGGGGGGGAAGAAAAGGAATTCTTAAGGAAAATTAATTAAATTACTTAAGGTTAAAATTTTCATATTTTATAGCCGTTTGGCGTCCAAAAATAACGAATCTAGACACCGAGGAGTGTTACGATGTAATGAACACTTTCACGCCAAGAATTTTTGATTCGGACAAATATTTTATTTTATATTAACTTCTAAAGTTGTAAACTTCAAAAATTAATTTATTTAAACTGGTGATCCAAAATTGATGAAACTTCATGAGAAACTTTTAAATAATGTTCTTAACATAATAACAAGAAAATTGATGAATTTGGACATTTATTTCAATATTCTTAATTTAATGAATTCAAAAAGTTCAAAATAATAAAGCGGGAATTTCAATTATCAAGATTTCTTCCAAACTAGGAACTTTAATCTAAAATTTATTCTCATCTAAGGGTAATTTAGTTTGCCCTAAATTGAAATTTCTCAGGATTCTAATTTTTGAGGTAGGTTTTGACCTAATTTATAAAGTAATGATATTGGGTCATTACAAACTCTCCTACTTAAAAATGATGTCGTCCTCGACATCTTACAGACAAAACTTAAATCTGGGTGTGAATAATACCTGATACTACATCATTGTCATTGAGTGCCATCATAAGGGTGAGACTGTACATTCTTGCTTGAACGGAGGGTCGAGGAACTTGCCCATTCCTTTGGGTAGGCACTACTGTTGCAACTTGTCTAGAAGCAGCTTCTCTGCACTGATTATTAGCGGGGGCTGCCGGTGCTGAGCTTTGGTTTGGGGTAGATCTTGCCCTTGGAATAACATCTCCATCGATTGATTTCTTAGCGATATAGAAACATTAACCGTGGTCAGGGCGCCTGTAGATAAAATGGATGTTCTGACCATAGTAGCACCTTCTAAGCGGGTGAGGTCAATTACAATGAAAACCTTCATTGGTCCTAGGAATTTATGTGAACATTTGGTATGCCTTGGCAGGTGGGGGATAACGAGGATGCTTGTAAGTCTACTGATCCTCTGTGGGATGATCCTGCCTCTTTTCTTGTCTTTTCGCGATCACCTGCTCATTGTGCTTAAGAATTATTGCACAACCTAAGAGATTGGCAAATTTTGTATGCCTATATGAAATAAGGTTAGTGCGAATGCTGTCTTTTAGACCCTCAAGTAACCTACTGCACCTTGAAGCTTAGAAATCTACCAGCTTAGGTGCATAACACGAGGGTTTTGTGAACTCCGTCTCGTAGGCTGCCATTGATCTGCTCTGAGTTACCTTTATAAATTGGCTCTCCATAATTCTTTACACTGATTGAGGAATCTATTAGCTTCTGAATTCATCAGTGAATTCTGCCCAGGGTATGTCCTCTAAACTGACACCATTAAAGGTTGTCTTGTACTTGATTCTCCATCATCTTTCGGCCTCACTCTCTAGTAAATATTTTCCTAGTCTAACTTCATTGCTTGAAGGAAAATTTAAACTATCTAACTTGCTCTCTATAGGTTGGATCTAGTCTTCAGCCTCCATGGGTCTGGCTGAGCCATTAAAAGAAGGAGGGTTCAACTTGAGGAAGGCTTGTAAGGCATCGTCTACCTGCAACCTTTGTCATTGAGAGGGATATGGTGTGACCATGGAGGTAGAAATTCTCCCTTGGTTCAAAAGGGCTTACAGTACGGCTTCCAGTAGTCTATATGTCCTAGTATAGATACATATATGGTCGACTTGACTGGGGTTGCAGAAGGTATTTCGAAGAAGGCTTCATCGGAATCCATCTATTGGAAATGATTAATAAAACTTGTAATTAGAAGATGGTGCATCTATCTAAATACGCAATAATTATTCGTAATGATAAATAAATAAAAGCTTGCAAACTTTTTGATTCAAAAGGTTTCTATTTATAAAAGATCCATACACAACAAAAAAAGCTGCATTAACAGTAAGATTTAATCATTGCTGGATGCATCATTAAAACGATATATATAAGATCATATTCTAAGTTTTCTACTCTTCAGAAGAGTCGGAACTAGTCGCTCTTCGCTTCGATGCGGACTCTTGGTGGTCTCCGGCCTCCCTCTTTCTCTTAGAGGTAGAAGCCGCCACACTGTCATTTTTTATGAACTCCCTCAGGATGTGGAGTTCATCCTGCAACCGAACAACTTGACACTTCTGTACTTCATTATTTCTTTCCACTTGCCAATCCAACGCATTCATCTTTCTATGTAATCCTTTTAGGACTTGAACTTCTATATCTAATTTTTTTATTCTATGCCTGGATACTGATATCCACCAGGCTAAGGTATTTTTTACCTCACTCAATCTTTCTGTTAAAACATCAACTTTTGATTCCTCAGTGAGGGCGTCCATATTGGTGCTAGGATCAGTTACCCATGAGTTTGAGAAGTCACCATCGCTCTCTCCCTCCTCAAAGTATTCAATCATTTCATCATGAGGATCCAAAAGATAAAATGATTAACACATGATATCCTAGCATTTTCATAATCAGATTGCAATGTTGCAAGAAACTTATTATTCTCCTAATTTGCTTAGTACTGATTATAAATTTTATTTTTAATGAATATACCTTTATTTTTGTATGTATATTCTTTCCTCTCAAATGTGCACAATCCTGCTCTGATACCAACTAGGGTGACCTGATGCCAGTTCAGCGGGAACTGTCCCGGTATCTGGTATTTACGTACCGCAAGATCATGTTGAGCAATTTAAGAGAAAAGGAAATACACAAACAAAAGCTAAAGATATTTCTCATTCATTTAATATTTCATTTTACAAAAAAATTTCCAATGTTCTTCTTTACAAAGTTCATTTAAGAGGAACTAAAACAAAAGAGAAAATAACAATAAAAATAAAAATAAAAGCAAAAAGTAGAATATTGTCATAGATCCATTATGCAGTTTGTTAATTTAAATTTTAAGGTTCTTCTTCAAGCTCCCTCAGAGGTACCTGACCTGGTATTGTTCAAAAACTATAATAGGATTGGAATTTGTAGTAATTAAAGAATACTCTAAGTACCATAGTAAAAAAAAATATATTACATTTTTATAAAAATAGAAATGCAGTTAGCAAATATAAGGATGTAATAAAATATAGGAAGAATAAGGAAATATTGCAAAAGAAATAAAAGTTTCCTGCAGTAAGTGTTACCACAAAATGTAGGTTACAAATATCATTTTTTCAGTAACCCACCACAAATATTACTGATATCATTTTTCAGTAACCTACAAATATTGGTGATGTCATTTTTCTAGCTACCCACGAATGAAAAGGATGTTGATTTCTAACAACCAACCAAGCATTAATGTTACTGATGTCATTTTCCATTAACCCACAAATGTTGTTAATTTCATTTTTCTAGCAACTCATGAATGAAAATAATATTGGTTTCTAACAACCAATTAAGCATTAATGTTACTGATGTCATTTTCCAGTAGCCCACGAATGTTATCACGTTGGTTTCGAACAACCAGCCAAATTTTAAATGAATTTGGCTCAAAACAAAGAAGCGAAGCTAAGCAACAATAAATTATAAAAAGTAATATATGTCATGTACTAGATACCTTTGTTCTTTAAGATCCAAAATTTGATAGTTCGATTTTGGATCTGAATTTAAATTTGGATATTTTAATTTATCTTTTTAATCTAATATTTTAGGAATAATTTTTATCTTCACTTCAATTTTGTTCTTTCTTTCATTTTCTTGTTATGATTAACATTTGATTTTTAAGTTACTATGATAGCAGTAATATTTATTATAGCATTATTATTATCATTATTTAATAATAATGATAAGAATAATGTACGAAAGAAATGACAAAATAAAAATTGACTGAATTGAAATTAACAAAAATAGAGCTAGTAGTCATTTTGTAACACTTGCACTGCTATCATTTAGGACTAATTCAAGTCTTAATTATGATTTCAGTTCATAAATTAAATCATTAGAAACTCATATGTAAGACCCAGTCCAAATCAAGAATTAAATGAATCAAATCCTGATTTTGGTAAATTTCAAAAACCTTAGAAATTGACCTATTTAATTTGACATCAAATTGAAAATCTAACTTTTCCATTACATTCACCACCCCCAAATTAGCTAGGAGTGATGTTTTGGAGGCATTTGGGAGTCGTTGGATTTTCGTCAAATATTTTAATATTATTTAAATACCCAGAAAAATCAAATAATTAAATATTCGTCGAATCAAAAATCTAACTTCGTCGTTGCGTTCCTCACCCCTCAATTAGCAAGGGGTGAAAATTTGAGATTTTTCAGAACCCATTTAATAATCCAATTTTGAACAAGAAATATTTATTAAATTATTTTATTTTATATTTTTTTAAATCGGTTACTAAGTCCCACGCTAGCCTTAACGGGCTGGATCTTGTGCTCATTTTACCATGCCCGATACCTGTTAAGAGAACAATTAATTAGAGCTGTTGATCGGGCAATCGCAATCCAACGGCTCAGGCATCGTCTCCTCGGCTCTATCGAGCGCGACTCAACGCGTGCCGTAGGACTTCACACATGGGACGCAGCAATAACCACACACATCGGCCGCCACCCTTGCATCTATTAACTAGTTCAAATGCCAAGTTATCACGGGATTCACTCTTGACTTTTTGAACCCACTGCTCGAGTCTCATCGAAGGATTAGAGGTCCTCAATCAAACCCTAAGTTCAGAGATCGTTAAACCAAAGGTACATCACCTCTCCATTTCATTCGCATTCGATTTCATTAGTTATTGCACTTAGTTGTTTCATTTAAACTGACTTCCAATGTATATGGTCTGCTGCAATTATTCCAAAACTGAGATCGATGTTTCTTCATTCAATCAGCCAATAAGGATATCTTCTCTAACCCTAAATCGAATCTGAGGCATCATGGGTTCGAGCGATGGAAGTCAGCATATCTCGATTTCCATAGTTCATTAGGAATAAGGGATCAAGGGATTGCGTCCAGTGTGTGTTCAGTCTCTGGAGATGCCGTGATCGTTAATTAGGGTGATGCCCTAATTTTCCTCGTCTGCGACTTGGGAGAAGACGAAGGAGCTCGATAGCTTCCTTCGGGTCTTCCTCGACCCAACGTAGCGGCATGGCCCGTCAGTCCTCCACGTGTCCCACGACTGAGATTATGGGACTCGCATGCTAAATTAATCAGCCGCATAATTAAGAAATTCATAATGGGATTTAAAAAATACTAAATTAATTAAATTAATTAAATTACAAATATTCAATCATTCATAAAATAAAATATATTAACCTAGTCATAGCAAAATTATATATCAGTGCAATCAGAAAAATGTCAGGAACATTTTGGCACTATTATTTTCCCAGTTGGAGCTGTATTTCTCATAGTGATAATTAGGATCCCCTAATTAAACCCTAAATGTCCCAAAATTTCTTTAGCTCATAAATTTATGTGTATTTACCCAAACATACCCAATATGGGTCTCATTTTAATCAAGAGACTCCCAGGACTATTCTAGTAGTATCAAATTTGTTGTATGAATTATAATTTGACTAATCACTTTTGGACCCAAACCCTAATCTTTTAAGGCTCATAACTTTTTGCACACTAGTCAAAGTATGGGCAATATGGGTCTTAAAGTGACTTAGTAGTATTCATTTCTCTATTTGGATTAGTATTTGCTTAATCACTTTTAGGACCTAATCCTAATTACCCTAATTAATCTTAGAACTTTAATTGACCATAACTTGGTCAATTGAGCTCAAAATTAGGCCTTCCAATATATTATTTTGATCAAGAAGACCTAATTAACAATAAACTACAAAAATATTTTATATCCAATGGTTAGATCTCTTAATCAACCCTAATCACTTTAAAACTTAATTAGTGAATATTAGCAAATTTAGCAATCTAAATTGAGTAATTTTAATTTTTGATTACTCATAGAGTAGATTAGAATCTAGTGGTATAGTTGGTTTAGTGAATCTGTGATTAATTTCACTAATCACTCTCTAATTACCCTAAATCCTATTTAAGCCATAACTTGATCAAATGAGGTCCAAATTGGGTCTCCTCCCAACTAAAGTAATCAGTGGGTTTTAGGGAAGCTATGGCCACTGAGTTTACTGAGTTTGAACTTCAAATGGAAAAGTTAGGTTTTTGACCCCCATTTATGAAACCCTAATTTCCATAATTCCCTAAGCTTGTTTTGGCCATAACTTGGCCATTTCATATCAGAATTTAGTGATTTTAGGTTTTATGGAACCTTTAGATAGTAAGCATTAATAAAATGATAGAAAAGTTAGATTCCATTAAGTAAAATTACCAAATTACCCCTATAAGTCAAATTCCTTAATTTGATCTTATAAGGCTTAATAAATATCCAAATTTGATGTACTTAATGTCTATCTTTATATTAGATAGTAAGTAATGTTTTGCCATTGAAAATTCCTAACTTAGTGCTTTAAATCAAAAAAGTAGATTTTTAGACCCTTAAAGAAGGGCAAAATGGTCAGTTTGCCCAAATTTAAGGTTAAATGCTTTAAAGTCTTAATTTCATGTCATAATCTCTAAAATCAGTAAGTAATGTAATTCAGAGTGAAATTTCATTAAATAAGTTTTAAATCAAAACTCTAAATTGTATCTTAAAGAATTTACAAGTAAAATTATTTAGTTATATGATGTGAGATTCATCTCTCATCATACCTTTTCTTTGAACCTCCTTAATCTATCCTCAATCATTTTTATAACATTAGCTAGGAGTGGAGTTTGAGTGTTCATCTTAGTCCCTTAAGATTTTCTTTAGGAGTTAGGACTAATCCTTATGTTAGATTTCATCTATTGAGTAAAATAAGTAACTCAATAGGTGAAGCCTTGATTTTGATAGTTTATAGATTTTCATAATTTATTAATGAATATTCAATCTTTTAACTTTAGATTTAAGAATAGAGATTCATCCCATTAAGTGTGACTTTACTTAGTAGGAATTGCCTTAAATATCAATCTATGAGATTGGGTGGTAAAACTTAGTCCTTTAGGATTACCATTTGGATTAAGTAATTGAACCCCAATGTTTGGAGTTTAATTCTTAATCATTTCATCTTGATTTGGTTAATCAAGATGATTTGAGTTGTTTAATATATTAAAATAGGTCGTTTGATTTATCATTTAACTTATATAGTCGACATCGATTTATTTATAATTAAAATTGAGCTAGTCCTAATTATTTTCAATCTATAAGGTCATGAATCTGAGTTACACTCGATAGTAGGAATTGGAGATTCTGAACTTGTGTAACTTGGAGTAGATATAACGAATAATTAGATAACAATGGATATCACTTATGTCTTAGAAGAGTCTCTTACTCACTTTGATATTTGATGCTTTGCTTACCTTATTTTGAGCTTTATACCTTGATCACATGTATTGGACATAGGATATTTGGTGAGTATCTCATGTCAACTTTGATTATTGTATAAATATCGCTCATATTTTATCAGTGTTTTCAGTTTTCTAGTTTTCAGTAGGTTGTGACCTAACTAGTGTGCCTCTTCAGTCCATTGGGTCCGGCATAGCACAGTGGAGGCTAGTGTCCGATAAGTCTATCCTTACCTAGTTGAGTGTTGGTTTCCTAGGGTGGCGAGAAATAGATTTTGCGCCCATATAATTTTATTAGTCAGGATCTGATATGGTAGTACTGGTTGTCGGTGCACTTCTACTCAGTGATATTCAGTTCAGTACTTCTGTCTTCGCTCATCAGGCTAAGTGATTTTCAGTGATTTTCAGTAATATTCAGTTTAGTATTTCTGCCTTATCTCATCAGGCTAAGTGATATTTCATGCATATTCAGTTCAGAGCTTCTGCCTTAGCCCATCAGGCTAAGTGAGATTTGTTATATACTTTCAGTTTTAATGGCTCAAGTAGCCATGATAGTTTTCAGTTTTGGATTTACTATTTTTAATTTACTTTTTTGTAATTCAGCTCTTTCGTATTTACTTTCTTACTGCATTTATTATTTTTATTTACTCATTGGATGTTAGTCTTGCTTTTAGTTATTTAAATGTTTCACATGTTCATTTACCTTATGTCGATTAGCATGAGTTTATATTGATCATAAGCATATTCTTAGGATGAGTTTTTTTTTTAGTTATATTAGCATTTAGTCTTTATTTTATGCCTAACCTTATTGCAGCTATAGTTGGAGGTATGTGCTTAATTCCTATCTTGTTTATGTTATAAACTTATTGTTTATAATTATCCTTTGTCTTTTCATACGCATTCTGCTCCTTTACTGCTTATTTTAAATTTAAAGTTTATGGTGATATCTAAATTAACATAATAAATTTGCAGCCTAAAATGTACTTAGACATTTTGTCTAATTAAATTTTTCTTTTGTTGGCTGGGGCCCTCTCATTGTGAAACTAAAAATGGTAGACTCTGAGCTATTTGAGATTGTGGAGCCTTTTGAAGATCAGAATCAAGAGGAGGATCGAGCTATTGAAGACTCTTATCTTTTCTATTCTACATTGTGAGGATGAGTGGTTTACTTATTGCATTTCTACTTAGATCTATTAAATCATGTTGTAATAATACATATTTAATTTATATTTTATTTTACTGCTATTATTCTAAGTTGTATGTTCTTACTATAGTATTGTGATGGAATGGATATTACTATTTTTGCTTTCGCACTTTGCTTTCATGTACTTATCATTTAGTGGGAATATACATTCGAAATGGCAAAGTCCTTAATTATGATGGATTAGAATAAGTACTTAATCTAATTATAAGTGAGGACCTTGTCATTTGGTGACCATTCCACTGTAATCATGTTAACTTGAGAGTTAACAGGACCACGGTGGGACAGGACTGCCACACGCCCTGTCCCTTAACTGCTAACAATCAAGGCTAAAGAGAGGTGTGCCACTTTGGCAAATCCCTCATTTATCATTAGATTAAGGTGTAATTCCCTAATCCACTAATAAGGGAAGGATATGCCCTGAATAATGTAGCAGAATCATTCACTAAGTATATACATTCATCAGAGTGCGGAGGCAAAGTCAATAAAATATGCTACATCCAATCCACCACAATAGAATTAAGAAGTAAATATGCATCTCAGAAAAAAATAGTGTCGTAAAAGAACACACATAGGTATTCAAATTATTACATCAATTTTAAGATAAGTTAAAAATGAAATAAATCACTCATCCTCACAAGCAGAATAAAATGACAGCTATCCTACCGATCTTCTACCCTGACCTGATGCTCTTCCAAGAATGGCTCCTCTTAAGGCCCAAGGTCCTAAAATTACTCAGAACTTGCCATTGTCGGTTTCACAATGACAGAGCCCCAGCCAATGAAAAGAAAATTTGGTTAGACATATTGTCTAAGTACATTTTAGGCTGTTTAAGTTCATGAATTTTATGATATCATCATTTTACTTAGACTATAAAATAAGCAAAGCATAAGGGTGCAACAAGCATACAAAGGAGGTGGTAAGTTATAAATAATAATATTTATAACTAAGCAACAATGAGGCACGTACCTCAAAAATAAATAAGACAAGGCTAGGCATACATATATAAGTACAGTAAGAAAACTACAGAAAGAAAAGAGTGATCCTAAATATGCTGATAATTATATGAAATATGCAAGTATAAAAGCAAGTAATCAATCTGTGATAAGTATAAGTAAATAGTAAGAAATATAGCATCCTATAGGTAAGTAAGCTGGTAAAGTAAAGCTGACTGAAGTAAAATATAACAGTAAATGGTAAATAGTAAATAGGTATGTAATGACTGCCATATTAGAAGAGAGCTAATCTAGCCTGCTGCAATAAGTATATGTATATTCTTAGCATCATTTGAGGCTATACTAGAATAATATAACAGAAACTAAACTGAAGAGGCAAATCACAAATGCAGCAAATTTTAGTTATTTTACTTTACTTCTGTGAACATATTTAAATATAGCTAACGAGTCAAGCACGTCTGCAAGACTGTTCGGGTTCCAACTTAACACAACACTCCTCAATGAGTAATGTCAAGTAATCATTATTTCTCCTTACCCTTGTCCAGTAGGGAAAAATACGCAAGATCAACAAGTAACTAAACCATATGAAAATGTTATCCTAATTATTCTATATTTTCATTTCATGCAACAATGATATCCTGTTTGACATATTCAAGGAATAATGCACATAATATAAGGAATGCAAAAGCATAAGTAAAATAATAGTGAGCATGGGACTCAACTACACAAGGTGACATCAATTGTTATATATTAAACTATTATAACTATTCCAAATTACACAAGTTCAGGATCTTTAATTCCTACTATTGAATGTAACTTAAAAGCATGACCTTAAAAGTTAAAAGTAATTACAATTGATCATGTTTTAATTTAATTCAATCAATAATGACTATAAGTTTAAATAAGAAATCATCACATCCTAATTGATGAAGTTAGACTTTTTAAGCTAAGATCTAATCAAGATCTGCTAAAGCTAAAGGTCATGAATTAAACACCATGAATTGGAGTTAATCACATAATCCTGAGGTAAGGCTTAAGGACTAAAGTTTAAGTCTATTTGTGAACTAATAATCAAGGTAAATTCTATTAAGCACAACAAGCTTAATAGAATGATTCTCCTAATCTTAATCTAAAGTTGAAAGATAAAATAATTAGAATTAAAGTATAAAACTTTAGAAATTAATAAAACCAAGGTTTCATTTATTGAATAACCCATTTACTCAATGAATGAATTCTAATATAGGGTCTACTCCTAATCTTAAGGGAAAAAAGTCCTAGGATGCAAGTGAAGTTCCTAAGAAAGTCCCAACTAAAAGACCTAGGGGATTTTAAGAATTGATGATAATTATTACAATTTATCTTTATGTGCTATCCTAATTTACTCAAAGAGGTGTGTGAATAAGATTATGCTAGAAGGCATTAATTTTACTTAGGATTTTTAAGACATGAAATGAGAATTTTACCAAATTACTTAATTATGGGGTTAAGGGTTTTAAATTGATTACAAATTAGTTTTATTACTAATTTTAATATTTTAAATAATATTTTAGAGGTTAAGGGCACTTAACCTAAATTTTGGGCAAAATGACTATTTTGCCCCTTCTTAAGGGTCTAAATTGCTACTTTTTGATTAAGAGCTCTATATTAGATTTTATTAATGCCAAATGATTTCTTGCTGTCAAACATGAAGATAGACAGTAGGTACATCAAATTTGGACAAGTTTTAAGTCATATGGGTCCAATTTAAGGATTTAACCTATAAGGGCATTTTGGCAATTTCATTTAGTGAAGTCTAAAAATTTAGTTAATTTATTGATGTTTACTGTCCAAAGATTCTATAGAGTCTAAGAACACTGAATTCTGATGTCTAATGATCAAGTTATGATCATTTTAATGTTAGAGTTCAATTTTTATAAAATGGGTCAAAACCTAACTTTTCCATATTAAAAAATCTCCTATAATTTTATACAATGATTTTGATATATATTGGCCCCATTAGGGTTCTAGGGTCATTAGAATGCAAAAAATTACAAAGATGAGAAATTCCAGATAGTTATGGGCACTTTCAGACATTTCTGGGCACTACGACGCGCTGTAGCGCCTTCTGGCCGAGAGCCAGGCGCTACTACCACTATGGCGCACTACAACATACTATGGCATAGCCAACCCAAGATGCGGGTGCTATGGAACCCTACAATGCTTTTAGGCGTTGCGGCAATTTTTAGCGTCGTGGCGCGCGGGAGCACTTTGGGCGTTGCGGCGTGCTATGGAGCCCAATTTCCCAAGAGCTCGATACTACGGTGCGCTGTAGTGCCCCTTGGCCGAGAGCCAGGCACTATGTTGTACAATGGCATGCTACGGTGCGCTACAGGAAATTCAACTAGAGACTCAGGCGCTACGGCGCTGTTGCGCCCGACGGTGATTTTGCTTGTGCGAAAACTGTAACGGGTCTTTTTTCACAGTCAAATACTCTCAATTTATAGCACCTCACATATAGTGCCATATATCGATGGAAAGGTATTTCCAAGACGTTTCCATTGATTCTAAAATTGCCATGAAAGGATTATTTTAACAACACAAACAAGGAGGTTAAATATTCAGGTATGCAGAAAGAAGGAAAAACAGAGTTGATTTTCTTCCCTAAAATTTTTAATCTCAAGGAGCTCTAATGGATTCCATATTCCAATCATAGATTTATAAGGATGCAAAATAAGTATGAGAATAAAAATAGAGTAGCCATTGGATTATCCAATGGGAGAAAGAGAGGTACCTTGGCTTTCAAATGAATGGAGGAAGAGAGCAATATTTTCTGCAAGAACTTGGGAGTTTGAGGGCTTCTTCAGCATTAAGCACAAGATAAAGGGAAGAGGAGGAGAGCTTAGCTGGCCAAATGGAGGAAGGAGAGGGCTTAGGGTCCATCTTATCAAAAGAGGGGAAGGAGGGAGATGGATGGCTCCAGCTGGGAATGTATGGTTCTTGGATGGGATGATCTTTAGTCATCCCATCACAAGTATGGGGAGAAGGAGATGGTAGAAAATGGAGAGGAGATGGGGCTTTCCCTTTTGCATGCACAGGTAGGAGGGAAGAGGCGCTGACAGGCATAGGGAAAAGGAGGAGAGCAAATTAAAAGAAAAGTAATGAGTTTTTTGATTATTTATTTAATTAATTAATGCTTTTAAATGAAAGATTTTATAATGTGCTTCAAAAAATCCCAAAAATTATCACTAGTTTATTTGGGGGTGAGGAACACAACGGTGAAGTCGGATTTTGATTCTAACAAGGTATTTAATTACATTAAAATATTCGATAAAATCCAACGACTTCCAAACGCATCCAAAACATCACCCCTAGATAATTTGGGGGTGACGAGCATAATGGTAAAGTTAGATTTTGATTTTGAGGTTAAATTAAATATCTCAATTTTTTAATTAATTAAATATTATTAAAATAATCCAAATATTAAATTGAGCTCCGAATCGCTTCAAATCTTCGGGGATTGACTCTAATAAGTAGATGAACTTAATGGAATGATAATTAGGATGTGTTCAAGCTAAGATTAGGCTAAGTAACAACCTAGGGTTGTTACAGGGGGTGAGAATAAAAAGAATCTTAAAGAAAATTAAATAAATTACTTAAAGTTAAAATTTTTGAATTTTTCTGCCGTTTGGCATCTAAAAATAACAAAACTTGACACCGAGATGTGTTACGACGTAATGGACACCCTCGTGCCAAAAAATTTTGATTTAGACAAATATTTTATTTTATACTAATTTTTGAAGTTTTAAACTTCAAAAATTAATTTAGGTTAAACCGACGATCTAAAATTGATGAAACTTCATGAGCTGCTTTTAAATAATGTTCTTAACATAATGACATGAAAATCGATGAATTCGGACAATTTTTCAATTTTTGTGATTTAATGAATTTAAAAAGTTCTGAAAAATAAAGTGGAAGTTTTCGTTATTTGAATTTCTCCCAAACTATGGCACTTTGATCTAAAATTTATTCTCATCTAAGGGTATTTTTGTTTGCTCTAATTTGAAATTCTCTGAGATCCTGATTTCTGATGTGGGTTTTGACCTAATTTATAAAGTAATTGCATTGGGTCATTGTATCTTCTACCAGTGCTATGTTGAGAAAACCATCGATGGGGTGCCCATCATCCATTCAAAGTACGATCGAGTATTCCGTCTGCATCCTTTGAATAGTCGTACTTCTATCTTGGCTATTATGTCACCTCTTGCTCCTGCTGTGGTGCCAAGAAATGCACCTACTTCTACCTAGGGCTAAAATTATTAGGGTCGAGCAACGTAGAATTGTCAACCCTCTTATCCTGCTAGAGTCTATATGCTGACTGCCACATCTGCCCCTGAAGATAATGATGTCATATCAGATAAATTTTAAATTCATTTTAATTTATGTTTTTGTTTGTTACCTTATTCCCTAAATGTGCATGAAAAATATTTTATTATTGCTTTAAACATAGGCACTCTAAAAATTAATGGCATATCATGGAATGTTCTTTATGATACCAAAGTGAGTCACTCCTTTGTGTCAAAAAGTTGGGTTAAAATTCTCAAGTTACCTTCCTATCGTTAAGCAAATTTTTTAAGCATATGATTACCTTCTAGAGTTCGTATGCAAGCCCAACACTTCTGTAATGTTGTTATCCTCATTAGCAATCAAAACTTTGAAGCCAAGTTGATCGTGCTTCCAATTGCAAATTTTGATGTGATTCTTGGGATAAATTGCGTATGGCGCCACAATCAACTGCCAAAAGAATAAAATCACCTTTGGCAGTGGATGCCAAGCGAAAACATTCTTAGGTAAGTGTGACAATCCCAATATTGAGTAATAACTAAACTTAACATTGCTATGCCACCACAATATCTAATACTATATTAGAAGGAAACTAACCCAAATCATTAGATGCTATGTTTGGCCAAAGATTAAGAAGAGGTTCTTAAGTTAAAAAAGGAAAATATTTATAGAATCAATGCATGAGATACAAATGATGAATACGAATTCAATTGTATAAGATTTAAGTACTTACAATTTCATATACGAAGATGCTAATGATGTGCACTTACATTATGAGTATACAATATGAGATGTATGTACAATTCAATTCATTTATGGAATCTTTCCTAAGAAATTATACATTAAGATGAATTCAACATAAATGAACATTAAATATTTACATTCATCACATTAGGGATATGTAAGACCTACACATCCTATTCAAGATTATAAGGGAGAAAAGCATATGAAGCAATTTGTTATCATAGGATTCACATATCCTATATCATCTACATTTATCACATTCAAGAATAGTTAAGATCTAAACATACAATTCATAATTATAAGTGAGAAAATAGCTAAATTCCAGTTAAGTATGCAACTAGATTTTTATTAAATATCAATTCATATATCCATTCATCCCAAACCAAACATTTAATATGAAAGTAAATTCATCATAGAAAGAAGTAAAAACATTACAGAAATTAAGTTATTACAAACTTTGAAATTTAAATAGAAATTTAAAGAAAAATTTGCTCTCTCACATAAGAGACAGTAAAAAGGAAAAGAAAGTTTGCGAAAGCAGAAAAATCTTCAAAAGCGACTAGCGTCCAGAACTAGGTCCAGCTCCACTAACCAAAAATTGCTCCAGATCTACCATATTTTTGGTTTATAAAATATGGTGGGGCACAGCTAAGAAAAAGAAAAAAGTAGTTAGACTAAAAAATCTAAGCACATTTTAATGTTTACTAAATCTTAATTATAGTTTAGTTGGATATCACATATGCTAATTTACAATCAGAAACTACAGCAGAGCATAAAAAGCATCAAAGTAAAGGGAAGAAAATAAAATTATAAATAAGGACACTAGAAAGGGAAGATGAGTAAAAACGCACAAGTAGGTTTGCTCTAGCCTACAACAATAATTAAGGAAAAATAAGCATCCTAATAAGGCTAAAAACTATTAATATGCATATGAAAACATACAATGAATACTTGAATATGTTCAATAAATATTATGCAAAGTAAAAGAAACTAAAGTAGTGAAGCATAAAATGTAAGTAAAGCAACATAACTGCATAAAGTAAGACTATAAGTAAAGTAAATTACAGTACAAAAAGTAAAACTAAATAGTAAAGTAAGGTAAAGTAAGTACTATGAAGTTAGCCTCAAGGGTTGAAACATAGTTGAAGACTATGATAAATAAGCATAACTCAAAGGATACGATGAGTTTTCACAATCAATTAAGATTGTGATAACCCAAATAGAAAACATAGCTCAAAGGCCATGACAAGTTATCACAATCGATTAAGGTTGTGATAACCCAAATAGAAAGCATAGCTCAAAAGTTATGACAAGTTATCACAATCAATTAAGGTTGTGATAACCCAAATAGAAAGCATAGCTCAAAGCTATGACTAGTTATCATAATCCTTTAATATTGTGAAAACCCAAAAGCTTCATTATTTAAGTTATTTTATTTTATGCAGAATGTCTTATATGAATGTTCAAGGCTGTAATCTCAAAGAAAATTAGCATCTTAAGAAATTCAAATAATTATAAATTATGTGATATCCAATGTTGTCTAATTATTAGATTATCTAACTTAATGATTGGAGCTGATTAAGCTCCTTATTGGCTTAGAGATATTGATCTCTAAGTGAATTGAATGTAATATTATAAGAGACATAAGTTTGGAAAATAGTAAATTTATTTAGTTTTATGTAAGTGACAAAATAATTTATGTGTATAATAATGCAACATAAAATTCATCCTACATTAATCCTAAGCCACATAATACTTATAGGTTACTATGCTAAAAGCTTAGGGTGCTAATTAGAAGGGATTTAATTTGTACGTTCTCTGCACTTATACTAGCCAAACACTTTAGTTAATACTCTCTTGTAAGCATTCTATTTGATTTACATCTTAATAACTCTATGCTTAAGAAGGTTTAACTAGCTAATTACTTTCAGTATTTAGTCATAGAAGTGATATTAGTATAGTAAAACTAGTCTACTCTTAAACCTATGATCTTATTAGATCTTCTATCCTAATAAGGCAATATTAAAGGGATGATTATCACTTTAGTTATTATTATCTAGTGCCATAAGTAATCTTAGCTCATATCACTAAGTCATGATAAGGGAGTCTATATTTAGAGATAAAGATACTAAGTCCTAATTCTCATTTTGATGGTTTCAGTTTAAAGAATTCTAGCTTCTTAGCTCTGACTTAGATGGTGGTTCACTTATGGTTCTATCATCCTTATTATTTGAGAACTCTTTTGATCTTAGCTTATTGATTTAGTCATTATAGATGATTTTAGGCATCTCACTTAGGATAAGATGAGTAACTAAAGCATACTAAAAGATTGCACTCATCTACTTAGATAAATTTCTAAATTATATATTTATCATGCTAAGACAGTCCATATAATCCTTAGTAAGTTTCATTTATCACTTAGGCTATTCTATACAATCAAATGGAAGGAACTTGTCTTCCTAAAATGTTATCATTCTAATTACCTAACCAATCTTCTCTTAGATACAACAGCTATATTAATGATTACTTAATGTTTTTCTAAATATTTCATATGATCTAAGTGTGATCTATATTTTCACTATCTTACCCTTAATGATTTACTTGAAATAATTTATATGACTTTTAAAGGTCTAAGTTGAGTTAAGTTTCTAGCCTACAAATAACATCCTTGTTATTATGAAAACTACTAGCCTTACATTATGGCTAAAGTTCTATAAATAGAAAGTTGAAACATAAACTCATTATCTTGAAACTTATTAAACAAACATAGATCAAAGTGGTTCTAGCTCATAGGTTCACTAAACTAGCTAAACACTCACTGGGAGGTACTACAAGAAAGGTTAAATGAAAGGCTACAATTTAGAAATTCTAGTTTTTCTTATGGCAAAATGTATGTTAAAACTTGATAAGGAATCTAGAGAGGCTAAGCAAGGTTTTTAGTTTGAAAGGAGAATATTTACAAAGTCCAATTCAAATACTAGCAATTAGTCCTAATAGGAGCACCTACCATACAACTAAGTGTACCTTAAAATATATTTGCTACACTTAGAATGGAAGTTGAATAAAGCTAGGGATTCTCAACCTACACTATCTCTCCTATTATCGAGACTTGTATCACAAGCTTACTAAACTACTTGAAGCATCTAATTCCATAAATCAGTGTTAAATCTCATAACTTATGATGACATGAAATTTTAATAAATGAAATATGCTTGCTATCCTAAGTCATAAAGGCCTACATATGCAAATAACATAATCATGAAAAATGATTTATTATGAAGGTTTTGAGGAGCCAAATACCTAATTTGTCCAATTATTATTCAATCAAGATAATAATAACATAAATGAAATCCTCACATCATAAGGAGAGGAAAGACACTAAGCGGGTCATATTTGGACAACAATGGAAAAATTAGGATTTTCTTGGAACTCCCAATTATAATTAAGAAGTGATTAGGAAAACTATGCATTTAATCCTAAATGTGATTTTATAATATTGTCCTACACATTTTTGTGATAGAAATGGATTATTTAATCGCCAAGTTTGGACGAGAATCGGCTAAGTCATAGCATTTGCAAAATTAGCCTAATTATTGATTAGTTAATTAAATAAAATATAATAGCAGGAAAGAGATCTACGTGAGTGATGATCGCACTTTACATAAATCTCCAATAAAGTTGTTTAGTCTATCAGAACTAAATATAGGTTCTAAGTACTTAACGTACCTGACACAACACCAAAGTTTCTGTTACACTTAACTTAGGAGCTTTAAGCCTTCGGCCTTCCACGGAGTATAAATAAGTTTCTCTGGATTGAGAAATAAAATAAATAATAGATTGATTCCAATTCTGATTCCTTAAGTACTAGACTTATAATCTATCTTCAGTATTATAATTGGCCAGAATTGTATGTGCATAAGTATAACATTAAAGATTGTTGTAATATCATCATTTATAAAGCCAAATAAACTTGATATTTAGAATTTCATATTCATACAAACATTGCCATTTTATTTCCAATTCCATGGAAATCAAATAAATATTTATGAATGGTGTATAAAGATATGCACAAATTAATTGAAAGCTTGCGGCTAGCTAGACTATGACTTAAGCATGGTTTAATGAAATAAAATAGGTGAACAGTCACTTTAAATGCATAGAATTAGCTATTTTTCTTATTCTTTGGAATTGGCATATTTGATTCATACAAAAAATCAAGTCAAAGTGAATTCTAATGGAAGACATGGGTCATTTAAGACTAAATACTGAACAAATATTACTATATCTCATATCATAGAAGGGATAGTAAAATCTACCCATTTAGAAAGTATGAAATATAATAAAAAGGTATCCGATAAGCTTACATGATCATACTTCTTTGAGAATATGCTTTGTACTAAATGAATTCATATAAAAAAAATTGCTTTACTCTATACAAATTCGTTTGCATGCAGAAAAGAAATCTAGAGTTAAGCTTTGCTTATAAAAATAAAAATAAAAACTACAGCTAGTCAATAATTAGCATGTTTGTGTGACATGAAACAAAGGTAACCTGAGGATATCCTAGCAAAATTAAGGAGAAACCTTTATTTATAAAGCATCTTTTAAACACTTTTTTTTTATCCTTTTAATGCTTTGACTTTGAGAGTACAATTTTATATATAATCAAGTAGATTAATGCATCAATATATTGTGTGCTAATTAACAATCAATAATAACGCACCAATAATAAAGCATCTAGTTCATGCGGATAAAAATCAGCACATAATCTTCCTTGATAATTAATCATAATACATTCATTTTTCTTAAACTTAATTCAGCAAGATTATCAATTTAAATGCAAATTTCTTGATAAGATTAAGGAGTTACCAAATCTGCAGTCAACATTATGTTGGCAAGGCCGAAGAGGTGGCTGCGAAACGCCTCGACGAAGGGGTTGCACCCTCAATTTGATGGGATGCCGAAGCGAGAGGCAGCTGCAGCTTGGCCGGAATGGAGGCGAGGATCGGTGACTCCTTGCTGCGTCGAACGTAAAAGGATCAAGCGAACTTGTGCATAGACTGGAGTGGTGGAATCGACAAGCAGCAGGAAGGGTTGCTACGGCTCTCGGCCTCTAGCCGAGAGCAAGGTTGGCGACGACTCTCTGCCTCCATCCGAGAGGAAAGAGGGCTGGCCCTTGCTCTCAACTTCGGATAAGAGAGGGAAAACCGAGAGAACACAAGCCTTCACGGAGAGTAGATTGAGCGGGTCGCGAGGGAGAGATAAGGAGATTCATTTTAGGTTTGTTGAAAGAAAATGAGGGATCGGCAGGGAAGAAGTAGAATTTTGGTTAGGGTAATTTTATAGAGTTATATAAAGTCAAACTTTAATCAAATTCTCGAGCCCTGATCTATAGTCATTTGAACTCCAAAAATTATAAAATAGGTACCAAAACGAGCGTCTCGACGAGACGAACGCACGCGTCTAAAAGTTATTTAATTTTGATGAGTATTTTATTTTATATTAATTTTTAAGTGAAAAAATTTGAAAATTAATTACAATAAATTGGGAGCTTGAAAAAATTTGCGTAACTTAAAACATATCATCCTTTTTAAAAAATTAAATATACAAAAATTTCCAATTTCCAATTTATGTTTTTTTATTATTAGACTCTGAAGTTTAAACTTCACGAATTTATTTAGGTCAATCCGTGATCCCAAACACGCTCATGGTTTTGCAGTAGGATCCCCTCAATAGACATTATAAGATGATGTTTTTATTAAATTTTTATTTGACTTGAATTGAGATCTTGATTTTGACTTAATTTTATTAGCGCTCGAAATAAAATAAAATATCCGGAAAATTCAACGACTTCCAAAAATTCCTAGAATATCACTCATAGCTAATTTAGAGCTGTTGAGCCCAATGGTAAACTCCATTTTGATTCCGAGATTAAAATATATTAAGTAATTTCTAAAAAATTCAAGTTGCCTCAAAATGCGTGCCCAAAACAAGCGATCTTCAAATCACACCAACTTTCAGGTGCAGGCTCTTAATGGCATTAGAAGTCTACTGGCAAAGTTTTAACCTGATTTAGTTGTTTAAACCAAGTAACAACTCCAAGTTGTTACAGTAAGTTCAGTACCCAAGTTTCGTTGATCAATGCTATGAAGGCTAAAAAGCTATTCAGGAAGGGATGTGATGCTTACATATTGACAATGCTGGGTGAGAATAAGGAGAACATCTCTATCAGTAAGAATGACATCATATGCAAACTTCATGATGTTATTTTGGAAGACCTGCCTGGTCTCCCTCCTATTAGAGAAGTGGAGTTTGCTATCAATCTCATTCCTGAAATGCAGCCCATATCCAAGGTTCTGTATCAGATGACACCTAAAAAGTTGCAAGAGTTGAATAAGCAACTTCAAGAATTGCTTGAGAAAGGTCTCATCAGGCCAAGTTTATCTTCTTAGGGAGTGCCAGTTCTATTCGTCAAAAAGAAAGATGGGTCTATGCATATGTGCATTGACTATCGCGAGCTCAACAAGGTGATGATCAAGAACAAATATCCATTACTATGTATCGATGATCTTTTCGATCAATTATCTAGTGCTAAAGTTTTCTCAAAGATTGACTTACGATCAAGATATCATCAACTATGATTCAAGGATGAAGACATCGAAAAGACAACATTCAGGGCTCATTGTGGACATTATAAATTTTTGGTAATGTCTTTAGGTCTAACGAATGCATCGTCTATTTTTATGGACCTAATGCATCATGTACTCAAGTCATTTTTAAGCATATTCATCATCATTTTTATCAATGATATCTTGATCTATTCAAATAATAAAGTGGAACACGAAGGCCACTTAAGAGCAGTACTAGAATAATTGCACAATCATCAACTCTTTACCAAGTACTCCAACTCTGAGTTCTGGCTTGACTCAAAAGCCATTCTGGGTCATGTCGTCAATGCCCAGGATTAGAGTAGATCAATAAAAGCTCAGTGATGCTTAAGATTGGTCACAACCAAAGTTAGTGACAGATATTAGAAGCTTCTTAGGATTAGCCAGCTACTACAGAAAATCTGTTAAAGGCTTTTCTCAGAATGACTCTCCGTTAACAAAGCTGACTCAAAAGGTTGCACCTTTTATTTGGAGTCCTGAATGTGCTTCTAACCATTAAAAAATGCACTCTCTTTTTCCACAGTACTGGTCTTGCCAAAAGAGGGTCTATACTACCAAGTCTACATAGATGCATCAAGAATATGTTTGGGATGTGTGCTGATGCAAGAAGAAAATGTAATCGCATACGCTTCTCGTCAACTTAAGCTGCACGAAATGAATTATCCGATGCATGATCTCGAACTTGCCATCATTGTTTTTGCTCTAAAAATTTGGCGTCACTATCTTTACGGGTGTTCGATCTTCGCTGATCATCAAAGCCTAAAATATTTTCACTCAGCGTGAACTTAACTGTTAACAGTGAAGATGGTTGGAGCTGTTAAATGTTTATGATCTAAACATTCAGTGTCATCCTGACAAAGCGAACATTATGGTCGATGCTCTATGCTACTCTTAGTGCCATGATCGCTGAAAGCTTGATTGAGGAAGTGTTCCATAAGCTAGACATTGTTCCCATGCGTGGTGATATGTTGAGCATGATGTTAAGTCAAAAGCGCCATGGAACCCACCTTCCACAGAGATGTCTCCATCTCTCAAACTAAAGATGAAGACTATCTGAAATTCAAGGCCAAAATTGAAGGTGGTTGTCACCATGATCTGCAGCTGCATTAAAATGTAATCCATCAAGGAAATTGTCTATAGATTCCCAAATCCATGCATCATGAGATCCTCAACAAAGGTCATAATTTGAGATATTAGGTCCATCTAGGAAGCATGAAAATGTATCGGGATTTGAAGCAATCTTTCTGGTTGCCTGTTATGAAAAAAGCATAGTAGAATTCGTGGCAAAATGTCATACATGTAACCTCATCAAAGCCAAACACCAAAGGCCTAGAGGACTCCTTCATCCTCTGGGAATTCCTAAATGGAAATGGTTCGATATATCCATAATTTTTGTCATGGGTTTGCCTAAGTCAAGATCTAGAGATGATTCTATCTGTGTAATAGTCGATCGTTTAACCAAGTTAGCTCATTTCATCCCTATGCGTCAAACGGATTCTATGGAAAAGTTGGCGAAGCTATATATCAAAGAAATCATTAGACTCCACGGTATTCCAAGGTCGATAGTGTCTGACCATGATAGCAAATTTACATCTAAGTTCTATCAATTGAAACTACTCATACATCGACAATTAAGCAGGGCACACAAGAATACCGGATCTCGCAGTATTGCGAGAGATCCATCAACGTCGTCAAGAAATATGAAAAACCATACAAAAGAAATGCAAATTTTGTGACAAACATTATATATCAAATTAGATTCAGCGGAATGAAAAATTATTATGAAAAAGTGAATGAATTAAGAGATATTACCAAGTTGATGGTCAAACTTGGGATGCGTACAACCAAATCTAACTTATTAGGGCATGTTCCGAGCTTTATGTCTCCTCCTCCATGCTTCATAACCATGTGCCTCATCGTCTTACATAATAACAGAGGTTATAAGCCAAAAATTGAATACATTTCTAAGTACCTTTAGTATGAATCTTCAGCTCTTTTAGGAAGATCTAAAATGCTATAAGGATTAAATCTCTCTCTCAATGTTTAGGATGATTTAATATTGGGCACTTCACATCTAGAATGATGGTATTTTTTTTTCTTTTAATACTTACTCTTGAAGGTCGTGCAAATAGAAATCGTGGCATCTCTAATACACTAGGTGCTTACAATGAGTGATCAAAAATAAATTTCCTTTTGTAGCTCCACAATCAAAGCATTAAAATAAGTTATTGTATGGGCTTCTTAGCCTGTTGTTGGAATGTGAAAAAAATGATTCTTTTAATAGTGGAATCTTAAAGATAGTAGACCTTTAAATAGTGGATGAGGGGTCAACCTTTGACCCTAATCATTATAAATTTGTGTATGTTTTTTATTTGAATTTTTTATTTTTCATTTTGGTTTGTGAGTGCTTTGATAGCCAAGCATTAAAATAAGTGTTTTGATTCAATCATCTCAAACTTATGAAAAATATATTAATAAGAAATTTTCAAGTTCAAATTCTCTTGTTGGAAAACCATTTCACTCCCCTCTTGGGTAGTAATGATTGGCTCACAAATGATAATAAGTGATTTGATAGCATTATTGTATGTGGGTAATGATAAAAGAAAGTTATACAAAACTTACTATCTTTTATAGATAAAGGATGAATTGTCAGTTTAGAGATGAATAATTATATGTTAAAGCCCTTATGTGTTGTGTGAGCACTGAGCTAATATGTAAATTTGCAACATTCTCCTTCATTTTAATTGATTATCTTCACGGTGGTTGCTTCGTGGGTTTTACCCATCTTTAAGTTTTTCATTAGAAGTCTTGTATGTTTGGACATGCATTTTCTTCTGATGTATTATGGAACATTTAGCTTTGTAAGTGTTCTTGCTTTACCATTCTTTACTATGTAACTGAAGCTTGTATTGCTACAAATGATGACTTGGTGCAATTTACAATCGAGTTCTTTGTCTACATCAAAAAAACTAATATCAGAGCTTAATAGCAAAGAGACATTGATGAGCCATATATATATATATATAATATATATTCTTAGTTAGAATAAGTATTTTTTGTACGTTTAGTTACTATTTTAGTATATTTTATGCGATAATATAGCTCAAATGATTAGTCAATGCAAAAAGAGGTGAATGATGAATTTTTATGAAGACAGACGTTGTAGCTTGCCGCAATGCCTGAAATCGCAAGAATGTCACCACAGCGCGTTGTAGCGTAAGACCTGTAAATGAAGATGAATGATGTGGCATGCTACAATGCCAAAATGCCGAAAATTTTGCACCTCTGCGCACGACAGTGATGAAAAGTCATAGGATTGACACCACAGCACGTTGCAACCACATGATAATCGCAACCATCACGCCATAGCGCACCGCGGTGCGAATCCAGAAATTTTTGAATAACAGTAAGTGAAGCACCGCAACATATCGTAGAGAAAGACCAATGCTGTCGGAAGCTGTAGTGCCATAAGGAATTTCCAAAAAGGCGCAGGCATAGAATCAAATCAAAACCATGGTGCCACGGCATGCCATGGCGCCTGCTGATGAAATTACACTGGAAGAGAAATTGGAGGGAAAAATTTAGTTAAACCTTACATCTCCCAAGACTAAAATGCAGAAAAAAAGAATGTCATGAGCAGTTCCTATGTATCATTTTTGTACCTTTGTTATTATTCATCTTATTTCTTATAGAATGACATGTACTCCATGAGACATTCTTATATTTTTCTTGTTGTATTCATTGTAGTGGCAGCCTGTAACGACCCAAATACCGGGGTTGGGAGATTTCAAGTAATAATTTAAGAATAAATATTCATAAAAAAAAATTTACTAAATAAAATAATATACATAAATTGTGGAACTTGAAATTTAAATTAGAGTTATACAAATTGTCTTAGCTTAAATAAATCTAAAATGATATAAAATTAAGACAATGAGTCTCCATCTCACTCTTGATATGAGAATTATTTATAGCTTTTGAAATCAAGTTAGCTTTCGCTTCTAAGTCTCATTACCTGTATTAATTATCAGCATTGTCAATCAGGCAGTAGTAGGTAGAGTATCTAAAAGTATTAATTTTTAGCATCATATATGTTACAAAATCGATATAATAAAGTGTGAAGAAAATATCATCCTTATAATTTGAGGGTTATGATGATTTCAATAATAAGTAAATGACAATGCAGAAGCGGCTCAAATAATTTCAAAGCAAACATGTAAATTTACATGAATGGAAATAACTTAGCATAAGTTACTATGTGACACAAATATATCATTTTGGACCTGGAACCCCCAAGCTTCAATGAGAGACCTAGATATTAGCATCAAAATTATTCTAGGGAAGATATACAATTACTCGTCAATAATTGTTCACATAAATATTATTTTGATGAGTCTTTTGTCTGGATATTCTATCCCTTCCTAGTTGATTAGATCCCTCCTTATTTCTTCATGGGCTGCTAGCAAATCCTACCTGTACATGTTCAGTTTTATTCAAATCTAAAAGACTCTCACCATATATATTTGTCACAAGCATTTATAGCAAGTAAAAATACAACTTAACTTAGCAATACACTGAGGTACATTCAATGGTTGTATACATTCAAAAGAAGAACTCTCAAATAATGCTAAAAATAATACAATTAGAACAACTCCACATACCGAATCCATTTGTCTACTCAACAAAACTTTCCTTTTAAAAATATGTTAAGAAATAATTATTATACATTAATCTATTATTTAAAATCATAAGAAAGGATAATATAAAGGTTTTTGGTCAATATTACAAAGTTTGGATGAAAATCCTAAAATAGGTTAGTTGTTGTGATTAAAGTTCTTAAGTGAATTTTGGACACCTAAATGAAGATTAAAATGATATTTTTAGCTACTAATATTTAAATAAAAATTACTCCTAATTGATTTGAGATTAAATGTCAAATTTTAGTTACTAGTTCAAAGTATTTTAAAAGTTATTAATATGCAAAGTTTGTAAAAATTGTTGACTGTCTAAAATTTCTTAAGAATTTCTTAAGTAGAAATCACATTATTTTTCATACTTTGAACCTAAATATGAATACCTAAATCTCAATACTAGGTTCTGTGTTTAACAGTGAAGTTGTTCTTAACATAATAGAGAGTAATCATGCTAAAAATCAGATAAATTCAACATTTAGATTATAATTTATAATAGCAACAACATAGAAAAAAAATTTCTAAAATCTGTAAAAATGATTTTCTAGATTTCAATGGATGCTTGTTGAAGTTTGAGTGCCTAAATGGTAACCTTAGAGTACAAATGGACTAGTATGGTCTTTTATGAAATTATTCACAAAATATAGGAGACTAAATAGACAGAGTTACAACCCTCAGATCCCAGTGGTTGAAAAATTACATCTTTCCAATTTAAAAAAAAAAAAATTCTGGAAAAACCTTTAAATAAAATTTTTTTTTCCCAACTTTGGAGTGATTTTTGAACATCTTATAGGCAAAACTAAGGGGTAATATCTTCTAGTGATTTGTTAAAAATATATATGAGAATCCGTGTGCAAAATTACAACAATTAAATTTTAGTAAAACAAGAATTATGATAATACAGAATATGGATGAAAAATTATAAAATTTTTAAATAAATCTAAATTTTTTTTTATGAAATTTTATGAATATACACCAATAAATTATGAAACTAAAAATATCATTCTAGGTGTGCCTAGAACCTACTGATATTTCAATCATCATTTATTCGATTGATATTTATATTCAAACATGTAATATATATGGTAAATGAGGGAAATAATTAGAGAAAAAGAGAAGAGATTACCTTAAAGCAAATGAATTTTGATGAAGTTTGAGAGATAGTGTAGCCTAGATCTCCTTCTTTATGTGGTTTAGAGTTTATGAGATCTTTTTCTTATTGTGGAATTTGCTTAGGGATAAATTCTCTAGGGTTTAGAGAGTAGGAGAAGAGTAAGGAGAAAGGGGGTGTTACAAACACTTTCAAATAGAAGTAAGAAAGAAGTAGAAGTAGAATTTTAGGTTTCTAATTATGGTTAGAAAAGATCTATGACTGCCTATAAGGTTTTAGCAAATATCCAATAGTGTAGATTTGATCAAGATGGAATTTAAATATCTCAAAATAATTTGACTTAAATTCATCTATAATTGAGAATAATTTCTATGGAACATCAATTGGTGCATTTAATTGGGTAGTTTAAATACAAAGGCCTAAGAAAATCATGGCCTAATTTTCCCTATTTTGGCTAAAAACAAAATTATAGTATTTTTTAAAATTAATAAAAATGTGTCTTTAATATTCAAATTTAAGCTTTCAAAAGGTCGATCTTGGCGAGAGAAATCTATAGACACCAAAATTTTCCAATTTGCCCAATTGGTTGTACCAGAATTTGGATTTGAAGTCTGCTGAAAATGGGTTATACCCGTTTTCACCATCAACGACGTCAGATTGTTGGTGCAATCTATGTCATCAATTTTAGTGGAAAATGGCAGGATCCATTGGATTCTCTTATGAAAAAGTTCCCAAAACTTTCCCAAAATTCTCTAAGATTATTCATTGCAACCTGATATTTTCTTTTGCAAAAATAGTTAATATATTATTGAAATCAACTTAGATAATGAACAATAACCTTATTAACTCAGAATATTGGGATTTTACAATGTTTAAACTCCCCTTTTTGGGAGGGTTTGGCAGAAAGCATGTAAAATATAGTAGAACTTGTGCATGTAAGAGAATTTGATCTTAATGAAGCAGTATGACTTTGAGCTAATTGTTGTTTACAAATTATTTAGATTTACTAATTATTTTAAATGATAATATTAATAAAATAAGTTGCATTTTATGAAAACCTAATTGTGCTTGTTGATCATCTTTAATTAAGGAATATGCCGCGAACAATGTGACATAAGCTCGCTAAGTGTTATTGCTCATGCATAAACTAAAAATCTAAGACTTGATTACATGAGCCGATAAGAAGAATCTAAATAATTCTCTGAGCTCCATAGCTCATTCCATACACATAGAGATGTCATGTAAGGTAGTGGATGATGTGACATAAACTTACATAGGCTATTGCATATCTCTATGTTAAATTATGAATTTGATGCATGTGAGCCAAGACCCATCTATTGAGCTATGTCAAAAGTATGCACTACTCACTATTGATTTAAGTGAGATAATAGAATGTGATAAGCTGTGAGCAATGTGGCATAAACTCACTGAGCTTCGCAGATCATTATCTTAGCTAAGTCAAAAGTAGAAGTGTGTGAGCCATAGATAAAATCAAGACTTTGTGATTATAAGATAAAATATGAATTTTTTCACTTAGATGTAAGGATGATTTTCATTTATAAGAAAATCACAAAGATATCTATGTTCTTAATTTGAACTAGTGAGTGTTCATGATAGCACTAGATAGGGTTGAAATTAAATCAATGCTGAAATCATGATACGAGACCTATTGATAATTGAACCTTAAATATTGTGAGAGAAAAGTAAAAAGAGTACTAAGAGAAGAATTCTATGCACTTATCTATAACAATTTACATGCTTGAAACCTAAATCTCCCTAATTTCATCCAACTGATCACAAAATCAATATTTAGAATATCTTAGCATAATTTAGAACAAAAACCTAATTTATCTTTAGTAACAAACACATCATTCTGAGAGGATGATAAATTTTCGAATCTCACCATCCCGTATTACTTTAAACCACGTACACTTGTATGCAAGTGCAGATATCTCATTTTAGGTCTATTAGACATACTAGTGGGACCAATGGCAGATGAAGAAAGACACAAATTTGAAAAGTTCAATGGGACAAAATTTACACTACACACAAAGCATATAGAGGACTTTTTCTATCAAAGGTAGTTTTACTAATCTCTTGGAGGAATGCAGAAGAAACCCATTGACATGAGTGAAGAAGAGTGAAAGTTTTGGATAAAATTTGCCTCAGTTTTAATCATTTATCGCATGCATCCTCTGTAGCATTTAATATAATTGATGAAAAGACCACATAGGATTTCATGAATGTCTTGTCAAGGATGTATGAGAAATTTTCAATATCGAATAAAGTTTTGTTGATTAAGTGTTCTTCAACATAAAAAATGGTGGATTATAACTAGAACATCTAAATAACTTCACTATTGTGTTGAGGCAACCTAATTTAGTGGGTATTTGTGTTTGACGACAAAGTCATGACACTTCCAATACTTTCATCATTGTCAATAAGTAGGGGCAATTTTGTCACAATTGTGAGCAACTCCTCATTAAATATAACTTTTAAGATTGATGATATTGTGAGCCTAATTCAAAGAAAATAATTTTAAAGTGGTCGAACAATGAGGCCTAAAATCAACTTTGAGTACTGAGAGCACAAAAAGGAACTTGGACTAAAATCCAAACAAGAATTGGTCCAAGTTTAAGAAAGGATCAAAATTAAAGGGTGTATTGAATACTAGAATTGCGACATGAAAGGGCACTAGAAAGACTGCACAACACCCAAAAAAGGTGCAGTTGTGAGGTACAACAGAGCAGTTAATGTTATGGTGGACAGTCTCTTATTTTCACTAATTTTTTCGTTGGACAATAATTAATCCATGGTGGTGGATTCGGGCTCATCATTTTACACCAAACTCATTAATTATATGTTAAAGTCTTATGTCACAGGTGACTTCAAAACATCTACCTTATAAATGTTAAAGATTATGATAATCATCAATAAATGAGGTATCAATATCATAGTGCAAAATTGCTTTGTACAGAAACTTAAAGAAGGTTGATACATGCCAATTTTAAAGAGTAACCTATTATAAATGAGCCAACTACAATAAGTTGGGTATTGAACAACATTTACTAGAGATTCATGGAAGGTCACCAATGTTGCATTAGTGGTAGCAAAGAAGAATATCAAGGGGATGCTTTACCTTATTGATTAACTATTTGATGCTTCAATGCAGCAAGTGCAAAAGTAGTGTTTATGACATCGAACACACGGACACATGAGTTATAGAAGATTTAAGCACAAGGTAAAATTCATGGGTTGAATTTTATTGAGTTAGTTTCTTTTAAAGATTATGTAATGGACAAAATGAAGAAGGTTAGGTTTATAAAAATTTAAAAAGAGCTTAAATTGCAAAAACTTGAGCTAATGTATGTAAATGTTTGGAGTCAAGATCTAATTTCTTCTTTGGGTGGCTCCAATTATTTTGTTACCATCATTGATGAAAACATGATAAAAGTTGTAATTGTTGTGAGCAAGCGGAGGAAGAGTTTATTTTTAGCTCGAATAAGGACCAAGGTTATGTTGATGATTACCAAGCAATAAACAAAATAAACCAAGAACAAACAAAATAGAAATCACAACACACACGCATCATCAACGACAAAGCATCCAAACACAAGATCTTACATGGAAAACAAAGATGGGAAAAACCACGTAGCCACACCACAAAAAAAATTCTACTATGAAACAAGAAGGATTATAGAGTTACATACATCTTCACCTTCATAAGAATGAGAAAGATCTACTACTTACACAGCCTCCCAATTGATTTTTTATTCTCCAAGGAACAACAACATCATTTACCTCCTGATTATGGTTAGTTTTCTCTTCATAGGCCTTAGGAACATCTTTGTAATGTTCCCTTATTTACTTAGGCACTATTTGAACTCCAAATAGTCAAAGTTGCCACCCCAAATACTTAGGGAAGCACCTAACCTTTAGCTAAAACCCTAATTAGGTGGTGGATGCTGGTTGAAACCACTATAGGACCCCGGTTTTGGGTGGCCAAGCGCCAGGTTGCGTTGTAGCACCCAAGTCCCTGATGAACTAATGCTTAGACGCATTGTAGTGCCCCAGTCTTTGGACAGTCAGGCACTGGAGCATGCTGTAGCTCCCTAGTCTCTAGACTATCTAGCACTAGTACACGATGTAACACCCTAGTCTTTGAAATTCTTGGCACCATGGCGCGTTACGGTGCGCTGCAACACTAAATTTCCTCAAGTTTCCCTGTATCACCTCGAAACCTATTAGGCCCACCTGAGCACCATTAACACCTCTACAATGATCTGAATAAACTCCACACCCTAGCAATATCCCACTTGAATACCGATTGAGATTATCCCTGTAGCACCCCGTCCCGTCATCGCGCACAACCGTGAGGTTTAAAGAGTGGATAGCTTAAACAATTGGAGGTGGAACGGTGTGTTACTTGAGAAGCATTTTTGAACCTCCCGACATACAAATTCTGAAAGTTTACCCAAGATAGAGCTAAAGACTAATCCTTAAGACAAGTAGTATTCTTATCTTAAGTATTAAATTGAATACTTATACACACTGAACTTGGTAAGATAAGAAGAATATTTTCAATGTATATGAGTACTTTACATGGGCATTTGCTGCTAGCCACATCAATTTGACTAATTAAATCAACTAATAATACATTAATTAATTAACAACATTTTATATTAAATTCTATAAACTGACAGTGGCAGGTCCCATAGAAGAATCAGTAGCAGAGGCAAGATCCACAGCATAGATGGCTTGGGATAGGCGGGGCCCGACCTGGGATACAATGGACGACATTTGGCGGGACCCACCGCACGACTGAAGGGGTGGGGCCCACCACAATGGCTCGGGACATACGACAGAATGTGAGCATGGACCAAAGGCGTGGGTTGGGTCTGACCCGACCTGACCGGCAACAAGCCACCTTCATCTCGAAATAAACCCGATACAGGACGGCTAGGATAGCCAAAACACCAGCCTTTTCGACATCATCGGAGGTCAGCCCACCCACCCGTGGAAAGGTCTCAAAGTGACCTTTCTAATGGAGGTCACAACATCGCAGGAGGTGGCCTGAAGCTCCAGCAATTGCTAGTCCTAGGCGGGTAGAGACAGAGGCGAAGAGGTACTACTGTGGATCATTATAAATCTGCCTCAAAATTAGCCTGATCAAGCTCAATCAAGTCCAATCAAACCATAATCCATTCCATGCAATTAATATTCAAAATTGATTTGCGATTATTGCTTGAAGAAACGAGGGGGATTGAAGGTGCATTAGTTCAACGGATGAGAGATGAGTGCGAAGCTTGCAACTGGAATCGAGCCTCGAGAGTGCCATAACAACTTGAGCGATGCAAAAATGTGGATAAGGTTCAAATTTAGATCAATTTTGGGGTTTAGGCGATCAAAAAAGTGCCACGCGCTGTGTTCGCATGGGACGATGGGCTCAGGCCGTCCTATCGGGAACGACCCGAATGATTGGCTCGGATCGAACCGTTCTGGGCTTATCGGGGATGACTCGAAAGCGCAGACGAGTCCAACTTGAATTAAAATGATAAGGCCCACAATGGAAAATAATTAATATTTCCTTAATTCAATTTTATTCAAATTTCATAATTAAAATCAGGCAATTAATTGAACTCCAAAAAAACCCAAAGTTTTACCCCTAGATAATTCGAGGGTGAGGAATGCTATAATGAAATGGGATTTGGATTTCAATGACAATTTAATTATTTTATTCTTAGGATAATTTAAATATATTAAAATATTCAAGAAAAATATGATGACTTCGAAACACCTCCTAAACATCACCCCTATCTAATTTGGGGGGTGAAGAGTGCAATGACGAAGTTAGATTTTTGATTTGAGGTCAAATTAAATAGCTCATTTTCTAGATTATCTGAATTTTCTAAAATTTGGGTTTGTTCTGATTAACTACTGATTTGGACCAAAACTTCAGGGCTAGCTCCTAATAACTTATTAAGACTACTATAACAAAGTTTAGAATTTAGTTTAGTCCCAATTGATCAGGGTAACAGCCTTAGGTTATTACAAATGCGCCCACTTAAGAATAATGTCATCCTCGATATCATTGTTAAGTAAAGAAAAGCAGAGCAAGAATTAAAAAACTGGGAATTAAAGAAATAGAAAGCTGAAAGAGGAAGAGTACTTAGGCTCACAAAAAAGCTTGGATGCTTTTTTTGCATATCAGCCTCTTTCTCCCAAGTGGACACTTCAATAGAATAGTTTTTACACTGAAACTTCACCATGTGAATAGATTGACTTCTTAGCTGATGCTAATCATGAGCTAAGATCCTAATTGGCTCCTCCACATATGAGAGATCAGGTGCAAAGGATTATGAGGATAGCTTCGCGATAATGATATATGATAAACGTTGTGCAATGTTGAGAAATATTCAGGGAGCATTAACATGTAGACAATAGAGCCTACCTTTGCAGCGACTTTAAAAGGCTCGACGTAACGAGTGCTGAGTTTCCTATCTACACCAAAACATAATACACATTTCATAGGAGAGATCTTAAGATATTCAAAATCTCCAATACTGAAATCAAGAGAACGATGATGTGTATCGTGGAATTTACTTTGGCTATCTTGCGCCGTTCGAATCCTTAGATGAATTAACTGCATGTTTTTATTGGTTTCATCCACCAAATTAGACTCAAAAAGTTGAACACTACCGATTTCTGACCATGCGAGTGGAGTGGTACGCTTTCTTCCATACAACGCTTCATATGGAGCCATGTCAATACTTGCTTAGTAACTGTTATTATAGGCAAACTCAAAAAGAGGAATGTGGTATTCCCAGAAACAACTGAAATCCAAAATACATAAGCACAAAAGATCCTTGAGAAATTGGTTGGCACATTCTGTTTGTTCATCTATTTGATGATGGAAGGCGGTGCTCATGGCTAATGTAGTTCCCAAATCTTATTGTACCACTTACCAGAACTTTGATGTGAACCTACTGTCTCGATCAGAAACTATTGATTTTGGAATGTCGTGAAGTCGAATGATCTCTTTGATATAGATCCTTGCCAACTTTTCTACATAATCAGTTTGCTAAATAGGAACAAAATGAGCTGACTTGGTTAATCGATCAACTACTATAATGGCCCCAATATCAGATTAGAAACCCAATCCAATACTAGGACATTAGCACAACACTTAACACTAGATCAGAAGGAAACTAATCCAACATTGAGTAATGTGTTGCTAAGAATCTTTGTGAGGGTGTAAGTTAAGAAATGAAATGTACATGTAGAAAAATATGCAAGTTGAAAATGCATTCTATCCACTTTCCAAACAAAGCAATTTATAATGAAAGTAAATCCATCACAGAGTAAAGTAAGAACATTACAGAAAATAAATTATTACAAATGGAATTTATAAAGTAAAGAAAGCAAATTCTCTCATCTCACTTAAAATAGTAATATAAAAGGTGCGGAAGCAGAAAATCCTCAAAGATACTAGAGTCTAAGACTAGGTTCAACTTCTCTATCCTGAAAATGCTCCTAATTTATCATATTTTTGGTTTATAAACTATGGTAGGGCACAACCAAAAAAGAGAAAACAAGTGATTAGACTAAAGAGTCTAGTACATTTTACGATTGACTAAATTTTAATTACAGATTAGTTGGATATCACATATGCAAATTTACAATTAAGTACTAATAGTGGAGTAATTATAGTATCAAAGTAAGAGTAAAATAATTTTAAAGAAGATAGTAAGGAGTAAAAACTCAAAAGTAGGTTTGCTCTAGCCTGCAACAACAAAGGTAAAAACATCTTAATAAGACTAGAAAAGACTAATGTGCATATGAAAGTATGAAATAATTACATGAATATGTTCAATAAATATTATGCTAAGCAAAATCAAACTAAAGCAGTGAAGCAAAAAAGTAAATAAAACAACATACACTGCATGAAAATGAGATTATAAGTAAGTAGAATAGTACAAGAAGTAAGAACTAAATAGTTAAGTAAAAAGAAGCTTAGCCTCTTGAGTTAAGAAGGCATAGTCAAAGACTATGAAAAGTAAGCATAGCTAGAGGGCTATGATGAGTTCTCACAATCAATAAGATTATCATAACCCAAATATTAATTTGTTCAAGTTATTTTAAGTTTTTCATTCTGTGGGCAAAGTTACAGAACAAGCTAGGAGTTAAGCATGTCTGCCTACTAGTAAGGAAAGCGGGGTGTCATAGAAAATAAACACTCATATTCCTCCTCTAAGATATGTGAGGTCTCCTTATATCCCCTCAAAGCCTGCCCTGGCCATCACCAAGAAACCCCTATGTTTTATTATGAATATTTTATTTATGTAGAATGCCTTATATGTATGCTCAAGGTTGTATTCTCAAAGCAAGGTATCCCTTCAAGGAATTTAAGGAATTCAAGTTATTTTAAACTATGTCATATCCATAATTATCTAGTTTTAGTGTTCTAAACAATTGAAGCTGATTAAGCTCCCAATTGGCTTATAAATATTTGATCTTTAAGTTAATTGTAAGCAATACTATAAATAGTTTGAGTTTTGAAAAATTAGTAATTTGGATTAAATTTATGAAAAGACAAAATAATTTATAAGTATATTAATGCAAAAAGAGGCCAATCCTACACTAATCATAAACCACATAATCAGTATTGGTTACTATATTCAAAGCTTAAGGAAGTAATGGAGGAAGGCAAGGTTAAGGAATTACTATACTTAAGAAAAATGAAAATTAAAGGTTCACCACTAAAGCCTACCTAAGCTAAGTTATAAATAAAAGGATCTATCCTAATCAATCACTAGATTATTTAGGATCATTCTTAAGAGAGGTCTAATTGAATGGAAGAGAAAGGGTTACAAGTTACTAGTTCTAGTTCACTAAAGGTTGTAAGTTATTGAAGCTTATGGAATATCTAAATCACAATAGGGATATAAGGAACACTTCAAATTAAATACTAGGGCCTTAAAGTAAGGACTAAGAACTAAAGAGAATGTGTGCTAAGATCAATTCTAATTATTGGGAACTAGTTCTAATAGGTTCACATCTTACAAAGGGATATGTACTAATGTTAAGAACACTAAATGGGGGGGTTAACTAGCTCTTAGGATCACAATCAAATCAAGGTTATGAAATCAATCATACAATATCTCTCCTAATGTTGAGAGATGTCACAGTAATTTTGCTAAGTTTACAGGCATCTAATCTATACTAATCGAAGATCAAATTCTCAAATGAAGTGACATGAATGTCAAAAATAGTGAAATATATTTGCTGTCCTAGGGTTTTAGAATATAAAACATGCAATTTAAGAAGTTATGAAATCACATAATTTGAATAATTATGGAGCCAAATACATAATTTAATCAATTATTGTACAAATGAAATGTTAATAACAAATACGGAATCCTTAAAGAATAAAGAGAAGAATGTCACCAAGTAGGTCAAAATCGAACAACATTGGAATATTAGGGTTTTTGTGGCTCCTAATTATGGTTATAAAGTGATTATGAAAATTAGGGTTCATATCCTAAATTGAATTATACCAATGTGTTCGTCTCATTTTTTGAATAAAATGACATATAATTTTGTATAATTTGGCTAAGTAATTTTAAAGTTATTACTTATATAAGATTTGAAATTAATTTATTAATTAGCTTTAATTAAAACAGAATAACCGTCGGCACTAAAAACTAGGCGGCGCTAAAACCAGGAAAAGGCGGCGGTCAGCGCATATATATATATATATATATATATATATATATGTGGAAGGGCACAGACATCCACACGTCAACCTCGAGTTTGAGGCGATGCATGCTGTCTTTTGGACGCGCGTCAAAACTACGCTAACGGTGCAGTTCGAAGCAAAGGACTGGTCCGGTCCAGGAAGGAGACCCAGACCGCGAGCTGGCCACGGGCTCAATCATTTCATCCCGACACAAACCGAGGAAGCGTGTCTAGAGCTTGACCTCCCGGCCAAACCCGGGAGTCTCAAGGTACCATCCGCATACAGGCGGCATGCCCTAGCCTAGGCTGACTCAATGACCAAAAAATGGGTCGTGGGGTTGACAAAGATGAGGATGGGAATTCCTGATCATCCACTATAGATGGGTTACTCAATTTGGGCTCTATCAGGCTCGATCAAGCCCGATTCAAGCTTAGATTGACAATAGATGGCATGGAATAAGTTCAGTACAAACTAATTTGGAAGGAGGAAAAGTAGAGGAGTACTTGGGAGCTTTGCAAATTTCCTATTCCGTCAGCTAGGGCTACGGCTTAGGTGATCCAACGGCAAGCTCTAGTAGGCTTCACAGCGGCTCTCTGCTCTAGGTAATGATCCCAAACGAAAGGTGAAGGGGAGAGGGATCGAATGACTAGCCTAATTGAGGCTGTGAGGAGACGGCCATCTAGATGGAGGTACGACGAGCATGTGCACGAATGCTTGGCAGAGACAATGTACATGGAACGTATCTAGTTCGTCGGATCAAGACGCTGATCTTATAGCCATATCTGATCAATTAATTGCATGATGTTAGATCTTAACCCTAAAGTCACACGATGACCTAGATTGCACCGGACCGCTGTCCCGTGCTCAGCTCCCCATTACGGATCTTAGTGGTTTGAAATTAATAGTCATTGGAAATTATTTAATTAATTATATATATATATATATATTAATCTAAATACATTATTTAATTATTTAATTAAATTAATTTAAATTGCTCAAAATTAAATAATCAAATAGACTCCGAGAAATGCCAAAAATTTGCTCTTACCTAAATAAGGGGTGAGGAACTCAAAAATGATTGAATTTTTGGTTGGAGCTCAATTTAGTTATTCTAATTTTTTGAGTATTTAAATATTATTAAAATATTTGGGAAAAATTTGACGACTTCCAAACATTCCCAAAATACTACCATTAGTTTATTTGGGGGTGATGAGTCTGATGAAAAACTCCGATTTTTATTCTGAGGTCAAAATAAAATAGATATTCTTAGAATTATCAAAAGAAAATCAGGAATGCTTGTAAATCGCAAAAAATTTTCAAATTGCACCAAACTTGAGGTGAAGGCTCATAATACTATTATAAGAGTACTATAAGTGAACTTAAGTTAATTTAGCTTCAAGTTAAAGGGTAACAATACTAGGGTTGTTACAACTATTATCGAAATCAAATCATCTCCGGATCTCGACTTAGGCAAACCCATGACGAAGTTCATTCAAGGATTACCAATGGATGAAGGAGACCTCCAGGTCATTGGTGTTCGGCCTTTTCGAGGCTACAAGCATGACACTTTGAGACAAATTCTGCCACACTCTTTTTCATGCCAGAACACCAGAAAGATTGCCTTAAATCTTGGTACATTTTTGTGCTTCCTAGATGAACCTGATACCCATAATTATGACCCTCAACGAGAATCTCCTAATGCATAGATTTGGGAATCCAAATACAATTTCCTAAATAAATAACATTATTATGCAGTTACAAATCAAAGTAATGACCATTTTCAATTTTAGCTTTAAGCTTCAAATAATCTTCATCCTTTGTTTGAGAGATGGAGACGTCGCTGTGAAAAGTGGATTTCACTATGCTCTGAGTTAACATCATACTCAGCATATCACCATGCATGGGGACAATGCCTAGCTTACAAAATTTTACTTCAAATGGACTTTCAGCAATCATGGCATTAAGAGTAGCACAACAGCTAAGGGAAACTGCTATGATATTGGCATTACCAGGATGATACTGAATATTCAGATCATAATCATTTATCAATTCTAACCATCTTTTTTGCTGACAGTTTAATTTGCAATGAGTAAAGATATGCTTTATGCTCTGATGATCGGTGAAGACTGAACACTAAATGCCATAGAGATAGTGATGCCAAATCTTTACTGCGAAGATAATGGCAGCATATTTGAGATCATGCACCTGATAATTCTTCTCATACAGTTTAAATTGATGATAAGCATTTACTCTGCCTTCTTGTATTAACACAAATCTCAATTTAGCTTTAGATGCATCTATGAAGGCTAGGTAATTTAAACCTTCCTTTGGCAAGCCGAGCACTAAGGCAAATGAGAGCGCATCATTTGGTGCTTGGAATACTTCTTCACACTCGGAACTCCAGAGAAAAGGTACACCCTTCTCGGTTATCTTGGTCAACGAAGAGGCAATATGACAAAAGCTTTTAACAAATATTTTGTAGTAACCGGCTAGTCCCAGATAGCCCTGAATGTTGATTATTGTCTTTGATTGTGACCTTCTTTTAATCAACTCTAATGTATTGAGCATCGATGACATGACCCAGAAATGCCGCTGAGTCGAGCCAGAACTCACACTTGGAGTACTTAGCATAGCGCTGATGACTACACAATTCCTCTAATACAACTCTTAAGCGGTGTTCATGCTCCACTTCACTCTTTGAGTAAATCAAAATAGTGCGCTAGTGCATGCCACAATGAGATGGACTTAGAAGAATTCTTAATAGGTCTGCTTCTGCACACTGCAGTGGGTACAGTTCGAAAGTTCAAGAGCTACCACGCACTACAATGGAACAAAAAAGTCGAATATATAAATGAAATGAAGTTTAATACACCCGCCACAGTGTTCTAGGGCAGATTGAATTCGAAAGACTAGGCGCTACAGCGGTCGCCATATTTTCAGCCAGAATCAGTAATAAATGCAGCATATGGAATGACACAAAAACATAATTCTTTTGCCTTCCCCAGTTGTTCAATTCATTATTCCTTGCATTCTCAAGATAATTAACTGAATAAATTTATGAAGAAGCATTTATGGCAAGGACTTGAGGAGTTAAACAGATTTTGATTCCAAAGGGTTGTGGGCTAGTCTATATAAGCTTACATGCAAGACTAAGAGAGGGTTCCTCTCTTTGACACTCTCAGATCTCAAATTAATGGCCTACTATAAGAAAAGAATAGGAGGCCCTCACAAAGAAAGGAAGAAGACAACCATTACTGTAGAGAGAAAGGAAAAACATCACTAAGGAGCTGGAAGGGAAGAAGATTGGAGGAAAGGAAGAACCAGAGAATGCCAACAAGGGCTGTTCCTTGTATTCTTCTTAACCTCCTTTTGATTTCTTTTTAGTAGAACCATGAAAGGGTTCTTGTTCTTGTATGTTTCTTCCTCTATTTCTATTGTAATGGAAGGCTAAATCCTCCTTGGGGAGGGTTGGGAAGACATCATGTAAAATGTATGGGAGACTAATGGTGTTGTATGAACTTCTTTCAATGACAAAAATCTACTTCAATTTCTTGTCTATATATGTTCTTATTACTTGCATTTTGTGGATAGAATGCATATTTCTGATTTTAAAAAATGGTTTATAACAAAAGCACATTAAATCACCTCTGCATTTCAAGCTCAAAGGAAATGCACTTAAAGGTCCTCACCACGAATACATGTTCGCTGCGCAAGGATTCTCGGTGTAAAACACCTTGAGATTAAAAAGTAAAGGGGATTTGATAGCTCAGATTATCCTGTGCTCCATTGCTCACCAATTAGCGTGAAGCTAAGAATAAAAGCTTTAGTGCTCGGATTCCAGTGACAAACTCTTGAGCTGAGATGCACTATTCTTTGAGCTCAGTCGAGAGGTTGATGCTTGTGAGACAAGAGCCACCGATCAAGCTCCGTAGCTCAGCATACATCAAGGGAGGAAGAGGAATTGTTGAGAGCACATGGATTATGTGACATAGTCCATGTAATTTTACAATTCACTTCCTTAGCTAGACTGCGCATGTAGCATGTGACACTAATTGTGTGGAAATCAAGCTCATGTGATCGCTAAATTAAAATGTTTATTTTGATAACTTAAGCATATGGAATCTTAATAATTCAAATTGATCACATGAGAGTCTAAATGCTAAGATTGAACCCTTGTGTGTTCATCTTGTACACTAGACTTGAAATAGTCAAAATTAGAGGACCAATCTAAGGAACACTATATTCACTTGATTAATTAGCATGAAAACAGGTTCATTAAGAGTTGCATGAATGCGAGTACGACACCAGTCCCTTACAATTTGCATGATGAAAACCCAGCTCTCCCTTCTTTATCAAATAGTATCATAAATTATGATCTTTGAACAGCCACAAAAATTGAAAACATATTTTTTCTAAACATTATTAATGGTAGATACACCTTAGAATCAAAACACACCAATCCCTAAGGATGATAAATTTTGAAACTTACCTTCCATTATAACTTCAGACCACGTACACTTACATGCAAGCGCAGACGTGTATTTACTGTCTGTCAAGTTTTTAGTGTCGTTACCGGAGAATGGTATATGTTTTGTATTAAGGATAATCTATTAGTCAATAGTGATTTAGACTTATCTTCATTTGCATAGAACATTTATCTTTTTATAATTATAATTATTATTAATTGCTAGTTTAGATTTGTTAATCTAGTTATTTTTAATTTGAATTGCTGAATTGCTAAAATGCATTGCTATCCTTATTCTATCTAGCTGAATTTTTAAGCTTCATGAGTAGGTGAGAAATGTAGACATCCTTTTTGATCCTGAAGTTGAATGAACTTACTTAAGAGCTAGGAGATAACAAAACTTATTTAATAGAAATCAGCCTATAATGGAAAACATAGAAGATGAGCCAATTGGGAGAATAGTAGAATAAGTAAGGATACCCTTGAGAGTTTATGCCTTACTCACTATTAGAGAAATCCCACATGTAATTGTGAGACCCAACATACTTGCTAATAACTTTGAAATTTAGCTATCTACCCTTAGCATGGTGCAAAATAATCAGTTCGGGGGGTTGGCCTCTAAAGACCCAAACTCACATATTTCCAATTTCTCAGAAATATGTGACACATTTAGATATAATGGTGTCATAGATGACACCATAAGACTTAGGCTATTCTCATTATCTTTGCGAGATAGAGCTAAGAGTTGGCTCAGTTTGCCCAGCAATTCTATTCGTACTTAGGATGATTTTTCTAGGAAGTTCCTAGCTAAAAATTTCCCACATGCTAAGTCCGTCAGGCTGAGAATTGAAATAACTAACTCTTACCAAGCTGAGAGGGAAATACCACCTGTAGAATGAAATCCAAAATTATTACAAACTAATTTAAATGACACAAAAGTAAAGTCTATTTGAAGTACTAAAGTAGAAGCAGTAAGGTAAAAAGGTGGAAGACGGATCCACTAAGGCTCCACGTACTGCTCCTGGATCTCTTGCAAGTCCTCCTGCCCTGCCTCAACAAGCTGCTCTGGATCTTGCAGATTGCCAGATCCCAAAAGTATTAAAGTAAATACAAATAGATAGTAAAGTAAACAAAACTATAGAAAAGCAGTAAAACACTGAACCACTGCAAAATGTAAAGACTAATCAAGGTAAAAAGGAACTGAAAGCTGAATGCTGAAAGTAAGTGAAAACATCAAATGCTCAGAAACTAAGGTAAAAATATCTATTGTGTACTATATGTAATTGGAATAATTCATCTAAATATGCCACAACATGGTATGCCACAGATATGTAACAAAACTATCACTGAAATGTTATGAGTCATACGGTCTAATGTACACATACACCTAGTTAGGAAGTCAGTACGGTGATGCCGATGCATCCAGAAATTTCCCAGTCAATGTATGCAATATTCTATAACCCATAATTTGTCACTGATACTCATACGTCACCACTGAATCATTTGTCATGCTCATGCTCATGTTTATGCCCTGTACAGTGCTTTGACCCTGAGCCTTCGTCTTGATGGAAGGACCCGATTAGCGAAACCCTAACCGGCCAATTCCGGCATATCCCAACCATGGCAAGACCAACCGACAATCGCTAAACATTCACCATGGTCAGGCGCACCAAACGGGACCCAAAGCCCTCTATGAGGTGATCCGGATCGGCCGGACCCTACTCACCCGAGGGCTCTTTCAATGGAGCTACTATGGGGAGACAATTCTCCCCACAGAGGCCACACCAAACCCAGGGCTCAATCCCTAAACCTTCAGGGAGGTGAGATGGATCGAAGCCCTTTGTTTTGAGGGCCTGAGGTAGTCTGGAACATCGGGACCTTACTCACATGAGGTGTTCCTTAAGGACTTAGCCCGATCAATCGATTCGATCAATAGAGACTAGCTCATGGCTTAATTACGATAGCATTAGGTTCAATTCGACAATATAGACCTAAACGCATCTAAAGAAGGAAGGTCTGAGCCTCATTGGCTCGAAACCAGCAAATGGGGGGTACCTAGTTTTCGGTTGAGCTCAGTATAGTTGGCAGAGGGTTCAGCTAAACTTAGTGGAGCTTCCAGGCGCTGCAAAGGATCCTGAACTTTAGGAGAGCTTTCTATCAGTGGTTCGAGAGGTCTTGGGATCGCCTACGCAAGCTCGAGTGATCGGCAATGGTGGAAGTTGCAGAGAGCTGAATTGATCAGCAAGGATCAAATGGAGTAATGCTAGGGCTATTTATAGCCTCAGTAGAGGATTGGGAAGCTTCTGGAGGGTTGGCTCGAGCTGGGAAAGACCCGAGGGGTCAAGCCATGGCCAAGCTCTCAATTTTCTTTATTGAGCTCGGCCGGGTCACGAGGCCCAATCAAGATTGATACGCCATTGAGGGAAGATCCCCAACTACATGCTGGGATAGAATGGGTAGTGGGGGACAGGCCAGGCTGTCCAGGATCCGCATGATTTCTTTGGTCGGATGTGGGCATGGCGAAGACGAAGATCCACAGTGCAGGTGCACTATGGGCCGTCAGATGGATCGATCAAGACCGCGAAATGGTCCTGATCCTTCAGATCCTAACGATCGAATCCGATTTGATCCATGCCGTAGGATTCACGTGGCGCATTTGACGGCTGATCCTTGGTTCCGCGGAATCTAATTCTAGTCGTCAATTATTTAAGTGTGACGATTTGATTTATAGGACTCTGTTGTCGTGCGACCTGAGCTCCGCAGCGGATCGCCTGCGCTCCGTACAGCGGATCCCGGCCGTTAATTTAGTTTTAGGGATATATTTGCAATTTGGAAAGATTAGGAACCCTTTTATGCAATTTGACCATTTTAATTAAATGTGAATTATGGCCTAAATGATTTACAAATTGCACCAAACTTTCACCCCTAACTAATTTGAGGGTGAGGAATTCAAAAATATAATCAGATTTTAATTGTGAGATCAAAATATTTTAGGTCTAATATAGGGCATCTAGATTGATCAAAATAGCATCTTTGACTTAGAGAAGTCCAATAGACTTCAAATCTTCAGTATAGGCTCAATTTGATGTTCTATAAGCAATGGTATTAAAGTTAGGGAGTAATTAAGCTATATTTTAACATGGTAACAACTTAAGATTATTATACCAACAATTTGTTAGAAGAAATGACTGAGAATGCGTATTAATGGCCTATTGAGAGGCTAAACCTTATAAAGAAGGAAGAGGCTAGCATGGGTAAGGCCAATTAAATTTTTGCCCTACAAAATAAAATTAATACACGAAATTAAAAGATTAGAAGTATGAATATGAATAATGCTCAAAAAGTTTACTGTGATTTTTGTGGAGGAAAACATCATAATGAACATTGTGATTTTAACAACCCCTTCTTACCTTCAAACACTGAGCGGGTAAATTTTATAAGAAATAACAATGCAAACAACAATACTATGCAAAATAACCCATACTCCAATACATACAATCCAGTATGGAGAAATCATCCTAATTTTACTTGGAGTAACAATAATACAATGGGAAATTTTAATTGAAACCAAGCATAAAAGAGACAAGGGCAAACCTATAATAATAATTAGCAACCCCAAAACACTGGCATTGAGGGGGCAATTTAAAGCTTTCAAAGAACAAATAGTTCAATTTATGAGGATAACTGAATAGACCATGAACTGGCATGAAACCTGAATCCAAGGAATTGATGTATCACTTAGGAATATATAAGTCTAATTGGGACAAATTTCCCAGCAACTGTCTACTTATTAGCAGGGGAAGCTCCCGAGCTCGACTTAAGTAAACTTGAAAGAAACGATGAGTGTGATCAACTCGGATAAAGCAAAAATAGATTGTTGTGATAATGACTCAGCTGAAGAGACTAAAGAAAACAAAACTAGAGAGTTCAACACTAAGTGCATTGAAATTAATAAAATAACCATAAAAAGTGTGAACCTCGGGAGGATGAATATACCATGTGTTATTGTAGGGGAAGTCCTTTTAGATCCCTTGTGTGATCTTGGGGATTCTGTCAATGTCATGCCATTGCACATATACACCCTACTTGGGGTGAGGGGAATGGAAGAAACCCCTATAATACTTGAATTTGCTAATCTAGCATCCATGACCCCCTTAGGAGTAGTAAGGAATGTTCAAGTGGGAATAGGAAGTTTCATGATTCCAACCAACTTAATTATTTGTGAATGGGACAGATGGAGTGAAACCTCCACCGTCATTTTTGGGAGACCACTCCTAGCTAGCTCAAGAGATATAATTGATGTAGAATGGGGCATTATGTCGATTAGAGTAAATGGGTTGGAAGAAAATATAGATTTAATGTCCTCAATGTCTAAAAAAAACTACGAGAGCTGAATGGAAAAAATAAGAAATTCCCAAAAACCACCAATTTAAAGCTGAAACTTGATGTAATTGATCTGGAAAATCTGATCTTGAGCCATAAGAAATCTGAAGAAAACCTTAGCACCTCATCTGGAGGTGAGGCTAAGGAAAAGAATATAAGGAAGAAAACTAGAAGGGGCAAGAGGAAGAAGAAGGGAGCCTCTTTGTCAAATTATGAGGTAGGGATAGAGGATAAAGTAACTCATGAAATTATGAGTGTGAGCACAACTTTTATTAGTGCTCACCCATGCATTTTTAAAATTTGGCGAAGGAAACCCCTGCTTAATGTAATCCCTTAAGGATCTTGAACTCATTAAGCTGACGACATTAAAACAAGTACTTCATGGGAGACAACCCATGCTGACAAGGTTCTATCAATTCTAATTATGTATTTTCCTTTGATTTTCTTTTTATTTTTATTTATGCATCTTTTGATGAATCTTGGAGCTGTCTTCCCCCATAATCTGCTAAGAAAAAATGGATTGTAAGAAAAACAATTTTTTGAAAATTTCACAATGTGATGGATTCAATGAAGATCAAATGTGAAAAATTTGTCATAAAAATTTGCTTAAACAACATGTGATTGAACTGAAATGTTAGCACTAACATCTTCCCAACCAAGTAATATTCCTATAAGTACATCAAGTCTCCAAAAAAAAAAAAAAAGAATGATTCTAAAAATTTAAGTGTGGGGGTGGGGAATTTAAGGAACTTAATCGATGAACAGAAGAAATTGGTGAACCTAAGATTATGCTAGGTATTTGTAGAACTTCATGATCATAACATACTAAGATAGGGATGAAGAAAAATGTTTCTCCCTTTGAACTGAATAAGAAAATAAAACAAAAATTAGGGATGAAGAAAAATATCTCTACCAAGTATAAAAACTAAGAAAAATAGGATAATAGAAAGTATTTCTCCTGAATTTTGAATTATACATCGTGATTCATAAGAAGAAGCATATATGGCACGCCAATATAATTCACTCTTTCTGGCTTATTATGTCTAAGAATTCCTATGAAACTTTCTCCCTTATTAAGAAATAATGTCATAAACTAAAAATTGGAGAGTAGAAAGGAAATTAAGGAGCTCCACTTGTGCTAGAATTCATTAGAAGCTGAAATTCTATAGGGTCATATTAATTAAGCAAACAAGTTGATAAAACACTCACATTATATTCATAACTAAATTCTATAATTCTAATTTTAGAAAAATCATTTTGAGCTTACTCAAAAATGAACAAGAATCTAAGTGTGGGGGTGTGATAAGTTCAAGATTTATAACAAAATAAAAGAAAAAATATAAGCAAATTCATATTATGATGGTCTACTTTGATTTGTTTTCTCATATTTTTAGGCCAAGAAGTCAAGCTGCGGAAATTCTGGAAGAAACTAAAATTCTGAAAGAAATCCACCGTAGCACGCCTAAGCGTGCCATAGCGCACTACTGCGGATTCAGTTCTAATGGCTAGGCAATACAGCGCATTATAGCGCCATTTATAAAACTAGACTCAGCAGAATGTAGTTTTAATAGAATCACTATTGCGTGCATAAGCGCTCCACAGTGCGCCAAAGCGGATTGAACTCAAAAGTTCAAGCACTTCCATGCACCACGGTGGCATTTATAAAACCAGACTCAGTATATGATGATTTAATAGAACCGCCACAGCGCGCCGCAGTGGATCCAATACGAAAGTTCAGCCATTACTATGCGCCACAGCAGACTAAAAATGAAATGAATATTTATTGATCTGCTACCCCACGCTGCAGCGAACCCGACTCGATAGTTCAAGCACTACCACGCACCACAGCGGGATTGGACTTAGCAGAATTCTTAATATGTTCGCTACAACGCGCTGTAGTGGGTACAATTCGAAAGTTCAATCGCTACAGTGTGCTGCAGCGGAACAAAAGGGTCGAATATGGAAATGAAATGAAATTTAATACACTCGCCACAGCGCACTTGGGCGAATTAAATTTGAAAGACTAGGCGCTACAGCTTGCTGCTGCGCTCTATAGCGGTCACTGTATTTTCAACCACAATCAACAATAAATGCAGCATAAAGAATGACACCATAACTTAATTCTTTTGCCTTCCCCAGTTGTTCTATTCATTATTCCTTGCATTCACAAGATAATTAATTGAATCAATTTATGAAGAAGCATTTATGGCAAGGATTTGAGGAGTTAAACAAATTTTGATTCCAAAGGGCTGTGGGCTATTCTATATAGGCTTACATGCAAGACTAAGAGAGAGTTCCTCTCTTTGACACTCTCAGATCTATAATAAAAGGCCTATTGTAAGAAAAGAATAGGAGGCCCTCACCAAGAAAGGAAGAAGACAACCATTGCTGTAGAGAGAAATGAAAAACATTGCCAAGGAGTTGGAAAAGAAGAAGATTGGAAGAAAGGAAGAACTAGAGAATGCCAATAAGGATGTTCCTAGTATTAGTATTCATCTTAACTTTAGGGGAAGATGCAGGAGTCAGCATATAGACTCTGGTAAGGGTAGAAGGTTAACAGTCCTATGGTGCACGGTCCTGATAACTATGGGTCTGGGCAAGAGCAGGTGCACCCTGGGGGCTGCAGCAGGAGCAGGTGGTGGCATGACTTCCATAGTAGGGGCTATACTATTCAAAAGTTAAGGATGGAACACTTGATCTATTTTAGAATTGACAATGATGGCTTCATTAATCATATTTTCAAAGGTACATGCGTTGAAACAGTGACTTGCCTGCCACAGATGAAGCAGACATTTCCTTGGTGATAACATTTCCCATTTGGGTGGGGATGATTGCATCTAGAGGCATCAATTGGGGATTAATTGGATTCAATGTTGAAGACTTTGGTGACATTCCGATGACCAAATGTTTCCTTCCTTGCTGGAGTGAAATGAGTATTCCTTTACATGTCCATCTGGCCCTGGAAGTTTTCTTGCAACTGAGCTACTTTGACCAGCTCCAAAAATGTTTGAATTGATGAGAAATAAAGTGTGCCCTGATCAAATCCTGAAGTCCCTTTAGGAATCGATTGCACCTTTCCACTTTCAATCATACCAGATCTGGGGTGAAACGGGATAGACATCGAAACTCTAGCTCATGTTTTGAAATGGATCTCCCTCCTTGAGCTAGATTAAGTGGTTCATCTTCAAGGATGGTTTGAGCAGAAGCAGGAATGAAAGCTTCCTTGAATGCCTTTAGGAATGATTCCCACAGAATGCCTTCAATTTCATAATCAGTGAATTTGGTAGTTTCTTCATTTTCCCACCAATATTTAGCTTCATCTTGAAACAGATGCATGAATAAGCGAATCGCCTCTGCATTAGGGCACTTAATATTGGTAAGGCTCTTCTCCACAAGCTTTAACCAATTGATAGTATCCATGGGAGTCAGGTCCCCATTGAACGCTGGTGGTCACAATCTTAAGAAGCCATGCAGGCTTCCATCTATAGAGTGGTGAGAAGTGAATGGAGTTGCAGCATGAATAGTGAATTGCTACTGTGTTGCAAGGATGCTATAGGTTTCTTGGGCTTATTGGGCTTGACACTCGATCATAGTATTTACCAGAGTGATCAATCAGCTACTATCATTGAACCCACTGAACGCTAAAACGGTATTCTTAATAGGTGTTGTCAGTGATGAGGATCCTAGATTCATGACTTGAATTTCCCAGAAATACAGATTTAAAAAATAGAATCATAGGTTTTTCCATTTTTATAACTATCATTGATTATGGATTGAAATTTTGTATTTTTCTTAAGCTTATTTAAGCATATTTTAAATAATTAAGTTTGTTCAAACCCTAAGGTATCACTTTATGGACATTTTCATTACTGAGATTCGTTCTGATAATTTAAGGATGATGTTTTTCTTACACTTAGTGATTGTTATCATAACTGTCTTAGAGAATATATCATAAGTAGATAAGAACGCCCCACTTACCTTATGATTCTTCTCAAATGACAACTGTAGCACCTCATCTCATTGTTGCACACAACAGAGAGGTTTAAGGAGTATATATAGTAAGCTATTGGTGGCAGAATGGTGCGTTACTTTAGAAAGATTTCTAAGCCTCCCCATGTACAAATACTAAAAGTCTACCCAAGGTATAGCTAAATACTAATCCTTAAGATAAGTAGCATTCTTATCTTAAGTATTAGATGGAATACTTATACACATTAGATTTGGTAAGATAAGAAGAATATTTTCAATGTATATGAGTACTTTATATTGGCATTTGTTGCTGATCACATCACAATACTAAGTATAAGTACAAAATAATCAAAGTGTAGAAGCTAAAAGCATTCATCAGACATTCATCACAAAACTATTTAGAATTAGGTTACTGCTACCATAAGATAAAATATCAATTATCTAGAGTTCAATAGGCTCATCTAAGGACCTACCTCAATGTGTAAACAATAAGGCATTTCCTACCTCAAGATTTTCTTAACTTAAGGTGCAAAACACTTCAATTTTAAAGTCTAACATAACCCTTGTGAGGTTTAGAGTTTCTCATTACAACGAGTTGATTTAAGATATAAAACTAAGATGCAATTGTATAAAGATTCATAAATTCAATCACTTGATCTAAATGGAATTCAATCAAGCTAACTCACTAAGCTCCTAAGCTTATTTTAATAACCAAGACTTGGGGTGAAATCAAATAATATATTAAGAATTGATCATTTGATAATCAATCATTTTTTATTGATTTAATAAATGCCAAATCATGTGAATCCTCTTATTTAAGAGAAAATTAAGAGAGTCTAAAGTTTCAATCAAGATAATAAATCACATTATTATTCACCTTAAGATCTAAATTTAATTTCTAAATCTTCACCTTACTGATTTTAAGAGAAATGCATTGTTTTAAGACTTGATGGTATTTAATTCAAAACTTGGGCAAAATTACCAAAATACCTCTCCTTAAGGGTCAAAAATGAGATTTTAAATTTTAAGGCTCCAATTTGAATTCTATTAATGTCAACATGTTTCTTACTATACAATATGAAGATAGACACTAAAAACACCCAATTTGGTCAAGGATTAAGGCTAATGAACTCAAATTATGGCTTAAGATCATCAAGGGTTGATTAGTAGAATTACTTAGGGAAAATTAATATTCTTACTATACTTAGGTTATAATCTATCTAATGAGTCCAAAGAAATCAAGTTTACAAAACTATGAAGTCAAATGACCAAGATATGTGCAAAATACGATTTGACCTAAAAATGTAATTCATGAAGATTATGAGTAAGGTCCAAAAACCCAACTTCATCAATTGGTGTCCAAATTGAGCATAGTTAGTGGCTATGACTTTCCTATAGTACACTGATCACAATGACAGTGAGTTTGCATAATTTGGACTCCAATTGATTAATCTAGGCCTTAATTAAGCTTTAGGATAATTAAGCAGTGATTAGAGCTAATTAAAACATATAGCCATTAAAACTAAAATTTTCTTGCAGTTTACTATTCTTTGCATTTTGCTAATCAAAATAGTATATTTGATCACTTAATATGGAGCTAAATTGAGTAAGCTATGAGCTAATGAAGATTTAGGGTTAAATAAGGGTTTAAGAGGGCCAAAAATGTCATTATAAAAAATACACATCCAATATAACATTACTATGTTTGGAGTTCTGGATTTAAAGTTAAGAGAAATTAATTTTTTTCAAAATAAATAATTAAATCAGCTAATAATACATTAATTAATTAACAGCATTTCAAATTAAATCCTTTAAACTGACAATAGCAGGTCCCACAGATAAATCGGCAACAGAGGCAGGACCCACAACATCGATGGCTTGGAACAGGCAGTGCCCACCCATGGACTCGATGGAAGACATTTTAGTGAAACCCACCACCTGGCAAAATGTGTGGTGCCCACCATAATGGCTCGGGACATGCGACAAAATGCAGGCCCGAACAGAAGGCGCGGGTTAGGTCGAACCTGAACCGACCTAGGACGAGTCACCTTCCTCTCGACATAAACCCAACACAGAATGATTAGGGCAGCCGAAATGCCAGCCATCCCTAAGTCGTCGGCGGCCGACCCGCCCGCTGTTGGAAAGGTCTCGGAGAGATCTTTCATACGACAGTCGTAACATCACCGGAGGTGGCCTGAAGCTCCGTTAATTGCTTGTAACAGCCCAAGTTGTTAGCCTGGTCCCTTAGGACTAATTCAAGTCCTGATTTTGATCTTAGTGCACTAATTAATTCATTAGTAGTTCACCACCACAACCTAATCCAAATTAGAGGTCAAATGGATTAAAACCTGATTTTGGAAATTTCAAGAACCCTAGAAATTGACCTAATTATTTTGACCTCAGATCAAAAATCAGACTTCACCATTGCACTCATTACCCACAAATTAGCTAGGGGTGATGTTTTGGTGGCAATCGGAAGTCGTCAAAATTTTGTTGAATATTTTAATAATATTTAATTAATGGAAAATTGAGATATTTAATTTGACCCCAAAATCAAAATCCGACTTTGCCATTGCGATTGTCACCCCCAAATTAGCTTGGGGTAATATTTTGGACATGTTTGGAAGTCGTTGAATTTTATCGAATATTTTGATGTAATTAAATACCTTGAAAAATAGGAAAATTAAATACTCGTCGGAATCGAATTCCAACTTTGCCGTCGAATTTCTCACCCCCTAATTAGCTAGGGGTGAATTTTTGGGATTTTTCAGAGCTCGTTTATAAAATCTGATTTTTTTTAAAAAATAAATTAAGTTAGAATTAATAAAATCCATTTTAGTAATAAATTTCCTTCCTTCTTCTCTCTGCACCTGGGACCCACCTCCATTCTGCATTTGGCACCCCCTCTTCTCCATTCTAGTGCACGCAAAGGGAGCCTGCCTCCCTCTCTTATCTATTTCTGCCAAGTTTTCTTCCCACACTTATGATGGGATGACTCAAGATCATCCGATCCAAGAGCCATCCTTCTCCTTCTCCTATAAGATGGAGCTCAGCCCCTCTCCTTCCTCCATTTGGTCAGCTAAACTCTTCTCTTATTCCCAAACTCTCTTCTTCCTCCTCAAGCCTTCAAGCTCCCAAGTTCCTACAAAAAATAGAGCTCTCCTCCTCCATCTTCTTCCATTTGTGAGTCTAAGGTACCTCCATTTCCCCCATTGAATGAATTCAATGACCACTTCATTTTGCTCGTATGCTTATTTTGCATCCTTAGAAATCTGTGAATGAGTATGGAAGCCATTAAAGTTCATTAAGGTATTAAATTTCATTGTAAATAAAATGCTCTATTTTTCCTTTTTTCTGCATACCTGCACTTTTAACTCCATTGTTTGTATAGTTAAAATAATTGCTTTGTGTTAATTTTGATATCGATGGAAAGGTCTCGAAAATACCTTTCTAATGGTATATGGCACCACTTGTGAAGTGTTCTAGGTTAAGAGTATCTAAGCCCAAGAGATGAGTCATTGTGATTTTCACATGAGCAAATCACCGTCGGGCGCTGTCGCGCGCCGCAGCGCCCGAGTTTCGAAATTGAATCTGCCGTGGCGTGCCACAGCGTGCTGCGGCGGCATATTAATTTGATGCGGCATAAAACTTGGATGAAGCATATATTTTGATAAAGCATATAAATTTGATTAAATAAAACTAAATGCGCCTCAGTGCTGAAATCTGCTGCAGCGCGCCGCAGCACCCAAATCTTTGAAAGTTCTAGCACTGTAGTGCGCCACAGCGCCTGAAAGCAGTGCAGCATACCACAACATCAAAATCCGTTATAGCGCGCCGAAGCGGCAGCGCTTGAAAGCACTGCGCGCGCCACAGCGGCAGCGCCTAAAAGCGTTGTGCGCGTCGTAGCGGCTGCACCTCAAAAAAGCAGGCGCCACAGCGCACCACAGCGCCTGGCTCTCAGCTAGGAGGCGCTCTAGTGCGCCGTAGCACCTAGAAAAGTTCGAAACTTCCCAAAACTATCCGGAATGGCCGAAACCTCATATTTTTCTCATTTTAAAGACTCTATGACCCTAATGGGGCCGAAATAAATAAAAATTAAGCATTGTATAAAATTGTATGTGATTTTTGAATATGGAAAAAATTAGGTTTTGACCCCCCTTTCAAGAAAATAAAACCCTAACATTGAAATGACCATAACTTGATTATTTGGACTCTGAATTAAGAAATTCAAGATGCTAAGTTAGAAATTCAGTACCAATAGTAATTGAAATAAAATTTAAGTTTTGACCACTAGGAACCCTAGGTTGACAAAAATACCCCTAACCCAAATTAGATCATAACTTGCCCAAATGAGGTCCAATTCGGGTCTACTCCCAGTTAAAGTACTTAGTGTGACAAAGGAAAGCTATAGCCACTAAGTTTGCTGAATTTGGATCTCAAATGGAAAAGTTAGGTTTTTGACCCCTTATAACCCTAGAAATGACATATTTAGCATTAAACTTTGAATGCTCATAACTAATCCAATAGACCTCAAAATTTAATATTCATGGACTCTATGGAATCTTTGAATAGCAAGCAATAATAAACTATATAAATTTTTAGATTTCATCATGAGAAAATTACTAAATCACCCCTTGGGTTAAAATTCTTAGTTTGGACCTATATGACCCATTTCTTGCCAAATTTGGTGTACTTACTATCTACCTTCATGTGAAATAGTAAGGAATTATTTGACAGTAAAAAAATCCAACTTGGAGCCTTAAATAAAAAAAATAGCTTTTTGGACCCTTAAATCGGGGCAAAATGGTCATTTTGCTTAAAATTTAGGTTAAGTGTTCTTAACCCTTAAAATATATTTTAAATCATTAAGAACAGTAATAAAACTAATTTAGGATCAATTTAAATCTTAAATCCCATAATTTGAATAAATTATCAAATATTCTAATTTAGGCTTGAAAAACTCTAAGAATAATAGGCCTTGCTTAGCTAAAATTTATTGCTAACTTCCCTAAATAAGCAAAAACAACAAATAAAGCTAACTTATGGCACCTCTATTAATTCTTAAAAATTTTCCTAAGTTATTTCTCCAAGTCACCTCATTAAGGAGCTCTTTAGGGATCTACACTTCACTTTAGGACCTTTCCTAAGATTAGGAATATATCCTAAATTAGACTTCATTCATTAAATAAAATGGGTTATTCAATGAATGAAACTTTAGTTTTATTAGTTTCTAAATTTTAAAACTTAATTATGGTTATTTTGTCTTCTAACCTTAGGATAAGAATAGGAGAATTATCTTACTATGTATGGCTTGCTTAAATAGGATTTGCCTTAATCATTACTTCACATTTAGATTGAAACCTATATCTTAAGCCTTACTTTTGGATTATGTGTTTAAACCTAAGCTTGCAGTGTTTGATTTATAATCCTTAGCTTAGTAAGATCTTGATCAGATTTTAGCATAGAATATCTAAATTCATCAATTAGGATGTCATGATTTATTACTTAAATATATAGTCAAGCCTGATTGAATTAGATTAGAGCCAGATCAGTTCTAATCTTTTTTGACCTATGAGGTCATGCTTCTAAGTTGTATATCATAGAATAGGTAGAATGGTTACTTTGATAATAAATAATATCACCATGTTTAGTAGAGTCTCTTGCTTACTAATAAATTTTGTTGCTTAAGCATTCATTATATTTTGTGCCTTATTCTTTGAACATATCATACAAGAACTTTATTGCATGAAACAAAAATAGTGATTATTTAGGATAACTTTGCATTGGGTTTAATTATTAGTTGACTTTTGTGCATAGTACCCCAATGGGTAGGGGGAAGGTGGGATAAGGATTACTTAACTTCACTCATTGAGGAGTGTGTTATTAAGTTGGAACTCAAATAGTCTTGCAGATATGCTTGACTCCTCTGCTACTTCTAAAATAGTCCACAGAAGTAAAGTAAACAATTAAAATATGAATTGCATGTGTTAATACTGCCTCTCAGTTCAGTTATATATATTTAGCCTAGTCTCCTTGTTGACGCTAGAAAATTTTGTCACCTCAGCCTCCTTGTTGACACTAAGAATCCTTTTGATTTTAGCAGGCTAAATTTAGCCCTCATCTGTATGGTAGTCATGATACACTATTTCTACTTTTATTTCTAATTTTAGTTATGCTCTTTAATTATACTTTTATTTTATTCATCTACATTACTTACTTGCTTGTATATATATAGGATGCTAGATCTTTTGCTACTTACAGTACATACCACTGTTGGATTAGCTATTTTAAATTTGCATAGTTCATATGATTATCAGCATGTTTAAGTTAGATTTTCTTTTAGTATTTTCACTATGTCTACATATATATTGCCTAGCCTTGTTTTTAGTTTACATTTGATGTATGTCTTTTGCCTCACTATTGCTTAAGTTATAAATGCTATTATTTATAGCTTTTCCCTTTTTATTGTATGCTTACTGCTCTTACTTTACTTTCTTTTGCTTAAAATTTAGGGAAAATGGTGATATTAATAAATGTATAAAAATTTAACAGCCTAAAATGTACTTAGACAAGTTGTCTAATAAGATTTCTCTTTTGTTGGCTGGGGCCCTGGCATTGTGAAATCGACAATGTTAGAATCTGAGCAATTTGGAGATTTAGTACCTAAGGAAGAGCCCTATCTGGCAGAGGCACAACAGGGTGGAGCTAAAGACATTTAGTTTCTTTGATATTATTGTGAGGATGAGTGATGCTTTTGCTTTATTTTTAAACTTTAAGTAAATGATATAATAATACAGGTACCCTTGTGATTGTGTTTTCTTTCTGCACTATTATTTCTGAGCATTTTTTTTCATCTCTTGTTTGAATTATGGTGAAGTGGATGTATTATGTACTTATATTTTATTTGCTTCTACGCTCTATACTTGTATTGATTTAGTGACTGATCTTATGTATGCATTCTATGCACATCCTTTCCTTATTATGTGGATTGTGGTTTCACCTAATCAATGATAAGTCAGGGATTTGCCAGAGTGGCACACCTCCTCTTAAGTTTAATCTTGTGGATTAGGGGGTGGGGCGTCACATTGCTAGCCCTAAGTACGTAGATAAGGAGGCAAAGAGGTACTACTGTGGATCACTGCAGATCCACCTCAAAATTAGCCCGATCGAGCTTAATAGAGCTGGATCAAGTTTTATCAAACTATAATCCATTATATGAAATTAAGATTCAAAATTGATTTGTGATTATTGCTTGAAGAAATGAGGGGGATCAAAGGTACCTTAGTTCAATAACTGAGATACGAGGGTGAAGCTTGTGAGTGGAAACAAGCCTCAAGAGTTCCAGGAAGATTAGAACAATGCAAAATTGAGGATAAGGTTCAAATTGAGATTAAAATTGGGGCTTAGGCGGCGGAAAGAGCCATATGCGATGGAGGGCATAATGTGCCCTTGAGAGCACTATGTGCTATGTTCGCGCGGATGATGGGTTTGGGCCATCCGATTGAGTTGGTTTGAACAATCAACTAGGATCGAGCCAATCCAGGCCTATCAAGCGTGACCCAAAAACACAAAAAGGTTCGACCCGAATTAAAATGGCAGAGCCTAGAGTGGAAAATAATTAATATTTTCTTAACTTAATTTAATTCAAATTTTATAATTAAAATTGGCTATTAATTGGACTCCAAAAAATCCCAAAATTTTACCCATAGTTAATTCAAGGGTGAGGAACACAACGGCAAAGTCAGATTTTGATTTCAACGATAATTTAGTTATTCTATTTATTGGGGCAATTCTGAGCGCCTTTCCTTTCAGCCCCCTGACTGTGCTCAGCCTAGCCTTCCCCTCTATCTCTTGCCAGCCCCCCCCCCCTTATCTCACAAAGTGGGATGGGACAACTCAGGCCCATATCATCCCATGGTAGGCAATCCTCCATTAAAATAGCCTTTAGCTCTCAGTTCCATTTCCCCCCTATCTTCTTTGCCCAGTTGAATCCCACATTGCTGAGTTTGCTGAAGGAAGGATCTCTCAAGCTCTCAAGCCTCCCTTAGGAAATCTACCATTATCAAAGCGAAGGTACCTCCTTTCCCCCATTGAATGGATTCAATGGCTGCTTCATTTTACTCTTAAGCTTATGTTGCATCCTTTAAGAATCTATGTTGAGATTATGGAGTTCATTTGAGCTCATTACGCTTGTGATTTTAGGAAGTTGTAACAGCTCTATTTGTTTTTCTTTCTGCACACCTGAACCTTTAACTCCTTTATTTGTATAGTTAGAATAATTTTTTTGTGCCGATTTTGGTATCAATGGAAAGGTCTCAAATATACCTTTCAAACGGCATATGGCATCGCACATGAAGTGCTTTAGGTTAAGAGTATTTGAGCATGAAAGATGACCTGTCACGGTTTTTGCACATGCAAAATCATCGTTAGGCACTGCGTGTACCGCAATGCCTGAAGATTCGAATTTGGGTTCGCCGCAACAGCAAAATAGTTTGATGAAGCTTAAAAAATATTTTTGATGAAATTTTTACCCGCCGTAGCGTGCCACGGCACCTAAAAGCGCTGTCGCACGCCACAGTGCCAATATCCGCTGCAGCGCGCTGTAGCGGCAGCGCCCGAAAGCGCTGCACGCGCCATAGCAGCCACGCTTTGGAAAAATAAGCGCCACAGCACACCGCAGTGCCTAGCTTTTGGCCAGAAGGTGCAACAACGCGTCGTAGCACCCAAAACTGTCTGGATTTGTCTAGAACCGGTTAAAATTGTCAAAACTTCACAGTTTTTGAATTTTAAGTACCCTAGGACCTTAGTTTAAGTAAAATTGAGCACTATATAAAATTATATGTGAGTTTTAAATATGAAAAAAATTGAGTTTTGACCCCCCTTTAAGAAAATAGATCCTAACATTGAGATATGATCATAACTTGATTATTTGGACTCCAAATTAAGAAATTAAAGATGTTAATTAGGTTAGAAATTTAGTGCTAATAGTAAATTGAATTAAAATTTGGCTTTTGAACACTATAAATACTAGGTTGACCATAATACCCCTAATCCTAAATAGGTCACAACTTTGCCAAATGTGGTTCAATTTGGGTCTACTACTTATTAAAGTACTCAGCATGATATAGGGAAGCTATAGCCACTGAGTTTGCTAAATTTGGATCTTAAATGGAAACGTTAAGTTTTTGACCCCTCTTAACCTTAAAAATGACACATTTACCCATAAACTTAGAACCCTCATAACTAATCCTTTAAACCTCAGAATTTATTGTTCTTAGACTCTATGAAATCCTTGAACAGCAAGCAACAATAAAATGCATAAATGGTTTGAATCTATTAGGAGGAAATTACTAAATTGCCCCTTAGGTCAAATTCCTTAGTTTGGACCTATAGGACCCATTTCTTATCCAAATATGGTGTACTTACTGTCTATCTTTATGTTAGACAGTAAGAAATCATTTGGCAGTAAGAAAATCCAATTTGAAGCCTTAAATTAAAGAGTAACTTTTTGGACCCTTAAGTAGGGGCAAAATTATCATTTTGCCAAAATTTAGGTGTCTTAAAATATTGTTTAAATCATTAAAAATATTAATAAAACTGATTTATGATCAATCGAAGTCTTAAATCCTATAATTTGAAAAAATTTGTCAAATATACCTTACTTATCTAAAATTTGCTCTTAACTTCCTTAATTAAATAAAATAACAAATAAAGATAAATTATAATAACTATCATCAACTCTTAAAATCCCTTAAGTATTTTCATTAGGAGCATTCTTAGGAACTTCACTTGCACCCTAGGACCTTTTCCTTTAAGATTAGGAGTAAACCTATGTTAGAATTCATTCATTGAGTAAATGGGTTATTCAATGAATGAAACTTTGGTTTTATTAATTTCTAGATTTTCATACTTCAATTTTGATTATTTTATCTTTCAATTTTAGATTAATACTTGGAGATTCATCCTATTAAGCTTTGATTTTACTTAACATGATTTGCCTTGATTATTAGTTCCCATTTAGACTCAAACCTTAGTCCTTAAGACATGCCCTATGGATTATGTGATTAACTCCAATCTCATGGTGTTTAACTCATAATCCCTAGCATAGTAGATCTTGATCAGATCTTAGTTTAGAATGTCTAAATTCATTAATTATGAAGTAATAATTTCTTATTTAACTTATAGTCATTTTTAATTGAATTAAATTAGAACCTGATCAGTTTTACTTACTTTTAACTTATAAGATCATGCTTCAAAGTTATACTCGATAGTAAGAAATGGAGATCCTGAACTTATGTAACTTGGAATAATTAAAATGGTTTAATATATAATAACTGATATCACCTAATATAGTAGTCCCTTGCTCACTATTATTTTTCTTGTGCTTTCGCATTCCCTGTATTTTGTGCATTATTCCTTGAACATGTCATACAAGATAATGTTGTTCCATGAAATGAAATGTAGAATATTAGGATAATATTTACATTAGGTTTAGTTACTTGTTGATCTAGCGTATTTTACCCTATTGGACAGGGGCAAGGAGAAATAAGGAGTACTTGGCACTACTCATTGGGGAGTGTTGTGCTAAGTTTGGAACCCATATAACCTTGCAGACATGCTTAACTCCTCAGTTGCTTCTAGACGTATCCACAAAAGCAAAAGTAAAACAACTAAAATATTTCTACATTTGTGATTACTGCCTATTCAGTTCAGTTTCCATTCTATTATTTTTGGCCTAACCTTAGAAGATGCTATGAATCTTTTGTCTCCTTAGCCTCCATGTTGATGCCAAGAATCCTTTTGATATTAGCATGCTAGATTAGCCCTCTTCTGATATGGCAGTACTTACATATCTGTTCATTATTTACTATTTACTGTTTACTATTTACTGTTCGCTCTTTCATGTTTACTGTCGTACTTGACTTTAGTTTACCTTGCTTTACTTGTTTACTTATATATTAAAGGATGCTAGACCTTTGTTTCTCACTTATTTGTACCACTGTCAGATTAATTTATTTTAAATCAGCATATGTCATATAATCATCAGCATGTTTAGGGTTAGATTTTTCTTTTAGTACTTTTACTTACTATATTATACATGTATGCTTATCCTTGCTTAGTTTACTTGAGGTGTGTCTTTTTGCCTCAAATCTTGTTTAGTTATAAATGCTGTATTTATAACTTATTCGTCTCCTTTGTATGCTTGTTGCACCCTTACGCTTTGCTTATTTTTATAGTCTAAGTAAAATGGTAACATAAAACTCATAAATCATTAACAGCCTAAAATGTACTTAGATAATATGTCTAATTAGATTTTTCTTTTCTTTGGCTGGGACCCTATCATTTTAAAACTGACAATGGTAGATTTTGAGTTATTCGAGGTAGTCGAGCCTTCTAAAGATCAGATTCTTGAGAATGGGCATTAGGAAGGAGCTGATGCTATTAAGTCTTTTCTACTCATTGTGAGGATGAGTGATTTTATTTTAGTTCATTTAAACTTAATTAATGTTGTAATAATATATGTACTATTTGACTGCATTTTCCTTACTGTACTATTTATTCTAAATTGAATGCTGCATTTTCTCAATACATTGGCAAATTGGATGTATGTTTGCTTTACCTTGCTTTCGCAATTTGATTATGTATTTGCTTAGTTACTAATTACATAGCATGTATGCATTGACTTGTCTCTTCCTTAATAGTGGAATAGGGTTACACATAATCTAATGTTAAGTGAGAGATTTGCCAAAGTGACACACCACCCCTTAACTTAATCTTATGGATTAAGGGGTGGAGCGCCACACCATCTTACAACATTATCCTGATGAAATGGTACTGAAGCTGTATATGCTTCATCCTGGCAAGAAATGGTGCATTATTTGTAAGGTGAATCATGCTCATACTATCACTATAGAGCTTCACATTCTTCTGCTCCTTACCCAATTTTTCCATAAATATCTTTAACCAAATCATCTTCTTACTCACCTCAAAGAGGGCGACATACATAGCCTTCGTGATGGATAGAGCAACCATGTTCTGTAGCATAAAAATCTAGCTCACTGCCGAACTTCTCAATGTAAACACATATATGGTAGTATTCCTCCGGCTGTCAACATCTCCTGTAAGTTATGAATCTACAAAGCCCTGTAGAGTAATATTTGACTTACCAAAGCAAAGTATTTTGCCTGTTGTACCTTTCAGATACCTCAAAATCCACTTGACCACATCCCAGTAGTGCTTCCCTGAATTACCCATGAATCTGCTAACCACTTCCACAACATGTGAAATATCTAGTATCATGCATATTAACATGTACATCAATTTCCCAACCATTAAAGTATAAGGAACCTTCTACTTATCTTCCTTCTCCTCTTCAATCTTAAGTATCTGATACATTGATAAATTGAAGTGACTTATCAGGGGAGTGCCCATTGATTTTGCCTCACTCATGTTGAATATTTACATCACCTTCTTAATATATTTCTTTTGAGATAACTTTAGAATTCCTGTACTTCTCTCTCTATTTATTCTCATCCTAAGAAAATGCTTGGTTGTCCCCAAGTCTTTCATGTCAAACTCCCTTGACATATGCTCCTTCAGTATCCTTATCTCCTCCATGTATGATTCTGCAATCAACATATCATCCACAAATAGTAAAAGAATGATATAGGAGGACTTATACTATTTTATATAGCAAAGTGATCCACATGGCACCTCTTGTACACATTGTTTGACATAAGCCTATCAAATCTTCTGTACCATTGCCTAGATGCTTATTTCAAGCAATAAAGGCTCTTCATAAACTTACAGATGAGCTCTATTTTTTTCTTCTTTTGAGCCTTGTACCCTTACGGTTGCTGCATATATAGCTACTCTTCAAATTCTTCATGAAGAAATGTAGTCATTACATTTAATTGCTCAAAGTGCAAATATTTAACTATAATAATGTTTAGTACTACTTTGATAACAATCATCTTTATAACTGGAGCAAAGATCTCACTATAGTCAACTCTATGATGCTACTGAAAACATATTAGTATAAGCCTCACCTTATAGCATTTGCTCTTATCCAAAACTTCTTTCATCCAGTATACCCACTTGTTTAAAAGAGCTTTCTTTCCAGCTGGTAGATCTACCAACTCCCTTGTCCCATTTGAAATGAGTGATGCCATTTCATCATTCATGGCAGCCTTCCACTTGATTGAATCATCCACATGAAGAGCCTTTTCAAAGTTTTCTATTTCACCACCATCTGTTAGCAATATAAAACATAAAAAAGAAAAGTACCTTTGTGGTGGTCTATTGACTCTTATGGATCTCCACAATATGGGTGGTTGTGGCTTAATTTTTTCAACACCCTCATGAGAGTCTTCTAAAACATGCTCCTCTAGCTCAATATTATCATCAACTTCTATGTGCAAGGGCTCACTATTTAAAGCAACCTTGGAATCAGTTCTGACTCCAAAAAGATCCTTATGCATTTCACTTTCAATAAAAGTAACATATCTTCTTCTGATAACCTTTTGATTTTGATTGTCCCAAAATTTATAGCCAAACTAACCCATGCCATATCCAATAAATGTGCACTTGATCGCCTTTGCATCAAGTTTTCTTCTAGATCCGGCATCAATATTTTGACAACCTTAAGTAGTTACCCTGATTAATTCTCAGCTTAATCAGGCATTAAGCTCAAATTTTATTACTTTAAAATATCAAGTTAAGCTAATCTTGAAAGTTTGAAGTCAATTGACCTTCTCTAAGTCCAGTTAGTATTTTGATCAGTCTAGATGCCCTAAATAAGACCTAAAATATTTTGATTTCAAAATTAAAATCTGAGTTCATTTTTGAATTCATCACCCCAAATTAGCTAAGGATGAAAGTTTGGTAAAATTTGGAGAACATTTAGACCATAATTCAATTTAAATTAAATTGGTCTAATTGCATTTTAGGGCTTCCAATAAATTGAAATTGCAAATATACCTTATACCCGATTAAACGGTCAAGTCCGCTTTGAGAACCACGGGTGATCCGCTGTAGAGCCCAGGTCACGCGACAGCGGAGTCCTGCAGGTCTCACCATTGCTCATTTTGATCCATTGGCTGGGATTTAATCCCGTAGGATAGCGGATTCGTCATTGGATCCATCCCGTGGATCCTACAGCTCTGATTAGATCAGATTCGTCCATTAGGATCTGGGCCATCAAGACCGTTTTGCAGTTTTGATCGATCAATCAAACGGCCCACACTACACCCGCGCTGTGAATCTTTATCTTCGCCTCTCCCGCGCTCGACAGAGAAAATCCTGAGGATCTGCAATAGTCTGGCCTATCTCCCACTCCTCTGGGCACCTCAGCATGGTCGTTAGGACCTCACCTCTCCTAGTGAAGCTCCATGGATCAAGCCCTAAGGCCTGAGCTCCATAATTAGAATTGGGATACATGGCCTCGGTCAAACCTCTCGGGCCAGCTCCAACCCTGCCCAGCTCTCTGGAAGCTTTCTATTTCTCTGCTGAGGCTATAAATAGCCTCAGCATTCCTCCCTTAATCATTTTGCTGGTCAATTGGAGTCAAGCATCCCTCCACCATTTCTAACCTTCCCGAGCTTCCCTAGGCATCCCTGGTGTGCGAACCGCTGATAGAGGTAATTCATGGCATTCAGGAATCCTAATTGCATTCGGTTGAAGCTTTGCAACCCCTGCCTTCCTCTCTGTCAATCGATCCAGCTCTCACCGTCGAACCAGGTACCCCTCCTGTCTTGGATTAAGTTGAGTAGGCTCAGTACTTTCTTAAATTGTTCTCTGAATGCACTCTTAGTCTAGGCGATTGTAATGTGAATAATTTGGTAGCTCTGGGTCTGCCCGATCGATCATATCAATCGATTGGATCACACTACATGAAGAGCCTGGCACCCAAGTAAGGTCCCATGCTCCCAGTAGCTCTCAGGTTATGCTATATTGGGGCTTGGGTGGGCCTTGCCATACTAAAGGTGTTGCCATCGAGCCCCAAGCTTGGTAAGCTCTCTGTGGGGTGTATTGATCCCCCACAGTAGTGGTCGTAGAAGGATGTAAGCATAGTAGCTCCACGATGATCAAGCCACTTTCAGATGGGGGTTTTGGGTTCTATTGGTATGTCTTGGTGTGTTGATGGAATCCTGATCCATTTGAGGTCACGGGGTGGTCGGGCGAGTGAGAATTTGGCCAATTAGGGTTACCCTAATCGGGTGGCTATCGGGAGGACGCGGGGCGAGGGAGAAGCACAGTACAGGTCGGGCCGACTCATGACCCGTGTTGTTCGACAGTGCCGGTCCATTGGATCAAGCTGACTTGCGCATTTTGTAAATGGGCTGGAACCCATTTATTAATTAATAAACATATTTTGTATTTATTTTCCTTAAGGAAAATAATGGAAAATCAAATGGATTAATTAGAAAAATATATAATAAATTAATGTGATAACTTTTGATCCACTTATCAAAACCCTATGAGCTTATATACCAAATTGATCAGAAAATTATAAGGAATCAGAATATAAAATAATATTATATTTTTAATGGTTGGATTTTTTGGATTGGCCTAATTATTCTAGGACTTAATTAGGGCTGATTAGCATGTATACTTAGCCAATATGCATGATTTAGGTGCTATTGTGTTCCTTGTGCCTTGTAGAATACATGTGCTAGGTAGTTTAATTTTCTAATTTATGTATTTTTAATTATGCCCTAATCTTGTAATTGCATGATTAGTAAGAATTAGGGTTTCTGATTATCCAAACTTAGTGAACTTAGTCTCTGATTGCTCATATGAATAGATAGCATATAATGGCTAGGTTTTATGAATTTCTAATGGTTAGATTTGTAATTAAGTGATGATCCATTTGTTTTAAATTAAGGTTTGATTATCAATAATTACCTTTTGTTTTCTATAAATTTCTATTTTTTAGCTTTCATAACATTACTATGATCATAAAGAGCTTATCATGTGAATCTTAAATATTTAATTTAATTAATTTGATTAAAGTAGCATAATTCCTTAATTAAACCTAAGAAATCTTAAGATCTTAATAAAGTGAATTATACTTGGATGAAATTGGAGATTGCCACCAATAATACATTGATTTGATATTTGATCTATAAATTAATAATTGGTCTTAATTGGATAAGGATAGGGGTTAAACCCTAAACTTTTTGATTAAAATCTGAATCCTTAATCACTTAATCAAATGACTTGATTATAAAAGAATTCAATTGATATTATTCTAATAATGCATCTGATTTGATATTGATCTTTAATCATTGAATTAAAAGTGCTAAGATTAATAATGAAGTTATGTGATTGAATCATCTGAATCTAAGCTTTGGATCTTTGATTTTCTCTAATATAAGACTATTAGCATTAATGTTAATAAAACTATAATGATTTATGAAATGGCCTAATTTTAATAATATCTTTGATTTCATCTCATGATTGTAGAATAGGATGTGATCAGATGGATCTAATTATCTGATCTAATCACTTTTATCAAAGTTAATAAGTAAACCTTGAATTATTAACTTAGGTGGTAGAAGAGTCAGATCATAAGGATCTTACTTTAGGAGTGCTTTAAAATGCTTAAAAGCCTAAAAGAATGTTACACATTGAGGTAGGAAAAAATTATTATGATATATTGAGGTAGGAACTTAGATGATTCTCCCCAACCTTAGAAGTTGACCTTAAACCTTATGGTAGAATACACCTTATATATTAGATTGAGATTCTTCCATGTGGTAGTAACCCATGATTGAGTGACCGCTTCATCACATCCTTGGAACCTTGTATAGGACTCACCCAATTTGAGTAAGGATTGATAGTGTTGGATAAATCATTGGTGATTAAATAGAAATTGGCTGAGCTTAGTTTATTAGTTGATTATGATCATGCATACCCATAGTACTGAATCACTTCAGTAATATTCAAGTTTGGATGAGTAACTCCACTGTGGATTTCTAACCAGGTGCTTTATGCGAGTTAAGTTAAATACAATTCCGCTAGAATAAATTGTCCAAACTTAAGAGAGTGAGATAGAACCTTAGTTTGGGTGAATAATAACTGCAAAAGGGTTCTGCCTCCTATCTTATGTGCACCTCGATAAGTGCAGTTATAAGCAAACTAAGTGCTAAATTCACATTCTTGGGAACATACAACCATGTGTATACATCCATTCCAATTGATGACTCCAAGCAAAACTCCCTAAATAAGAACTAATTAGTGAAAGTAGTATCTAGGAGTCAGAATCCTTTCAGCAGGATTATGCACAATGGAGACATTTGAGTCATAATCTGACTTCAAGTATTTTAGGATTTCTCATTTGATTTAACTCATGTAGTATAGAGGCATGAGCTTGAGCATCAATGTAATACATGACTATCAGTGTGATGCATGAATATCAGTGATGACATATGAGTATCAGTGATGAATTATGAGTTACTGAATGTTGCATACATCAGCAGAGGAAATTCAAGATGTTGAGACATTGTGGTAAAATTTTCCAAAAGGATGTATGTAGACATTGAATCGTACGACTCATAATAGTTCAGTTGATATCAATGACATACCGTGCTGTGGCATATTTGAATGTATGATTCCAGTGGCATATAGCACAGTTTAGATGTTTTTACATCAGTTTCAGAGTATACGCTATTTTTATTCATTTTTAGCTTTCAGTGTACAGTTAGCTTATGTTATTCAGTTTTATGCAGTTTCAGCTATTCAGCTATCTTTATAATTTTTCTATAGTTTGTTTACTTTACTGTTTCATTACACTTACTTTTGGGATCCTACAATTTGCTAGATCCTAAGCAGCTTGTTGAGCCATGATAGGATGACTCTCAGGAGATTCAGGAGGAGTTCATGGAGCCTTAGTGGACCTTCCTCCAACCTTGTTATTTCCTTTTTCTTTTATTTCAGTTCATTAGTTAGACTTTACTTTTGTATTATTCAGTAAACAGTTTGTAATAATTTTAGATGCACTTTTACTTTTATTTTTTTAGATGAATGTTTACTACAGTTCTGTGATGAATGTATTTTGAATATTTTTCTTTATCTTCCACACTCTATTTCTATACTACATATACTTAGTATTTTGATGTGATCAGCATACTAGAAATGCTGATATTTGAGAATATATAGTGGATTCTTTACTTGTCTTTATAATATAATGTATATATTAGACTAATACTCATGATAAGTTTCTTACTCTTATCTTAAGTATTGGCTCTTGACCCTTCTCTTGGGTTGACTCAGTAGCCTTCAATGTTGCTAGTTTCTTGAGCTCGCCTATTCGAGGAGATGGGTTATGCCTTCCAGAGTAGTGCGCCACTCCATCGCCGAATGTGGTATCTTATCATTTTGTGTGCGTGGTGAAGGGATGGGGTGCTACAAATTTGCACATATGATGAACAACCAAATACATTAAGGTGGTTTAATTTCACCACTTTTCCATTCCATACCTCCTTGAAAATCCTTTCATTTAGGGGTATGGAAGGGGCCCGATTGATCAAGTATATCGTCGTGTTAATATCCTTGGCCTATAATATCTTTGGGAGACCTGCATGCATTTAACAACCCAGATAGTTACTCTAGTCAATTAGGACTAATCTTAGTTTTAATCTTGATTCTAAGTATTAATTAGTCACTAGGAGTCATCCTCTAAGACCTAGTCCAAATCAGGAGTCAAATGGATTAAACCCTGATTTTTGGAAAATCCAAAAACCCTAAAATTTGACCTGACTAAATAAGCCTCATATCAAAAAATGGACTTCGCCATTACGCTCATTGCCCCCAAATTAGCTAGGGGTGATGGTTTAGTGTCAATCGGAAGCCGTCAAACATCGACGAATATTTTAATAATATTTAAATACCCTAAAAATTGGGAAATTAAAATACTCGTCAAATCAAAAATCTGACCTCGTCGTTGAGTTCCCCACCCCTCAATTAGCTAGGGGTGAATATTTGGAAATTTTCTGAATAAGAATAATGATCCAATTTAATTAATAAACTAATTAAAGTTTAATTAATTTTCCATATTTAATTATTTAACAAACGATTGTCATCATGTCCGTTGGCGACGTCTAGCCCTACCGTTAGATTGGACGGTTCTCTCGAACAGTCCGATCAAGAGATTGGACAGTCGAGAGACCGTCTCTCCCGCGATCTCGCGAGCACCCTACGCGTGTCGCGCACCACTTCCACGCCCCAATCGGCCGCTGCCAACACCGCAGCGGCCTCACATGCTCCACCGAACTCTTCGCTTAACCTATCTAGCTCGTGCACCACTCGGTCTTTGCAAGCAAAAGGTCCTGGAACTCTAACCTAGTCGAACCCAACCAGTCCTCCGCTAACCCTCGTCGCGTCCTGTAACAACCTAGGTTGTTACCCTAGCTAAAACTAGATTAATTAAGCTAAACCAAGCTTTGATTTTGATTCCATTGAATTTAATGGGTCATTTAAACCTAAACCTAGAAGTTTGAAATCAATCGGAGCTAAATTGGAAAATTTGGTATCTTTGGCTATTTCTAAGCCCTGAAAAATACCTAAAATTTTTTGATCTCCAAATTAAAATTTGATTTCATTTTTAAATTTCTCATACCAAAATTAGCTAAGGGTGAATTTTTGAGAATTTTTGGAGCTCATTTGATCCTAAATTGGATTTGGGAAATTTAAGATATTTAAATTATTATTTATTGGGATTTATTTAAATTAAAATTAATTTAAATTAAATAATTAAATCCCAGGATTCACTGTCGGGACCGTGGCAGATCCGCTGCAGGGTCCCGACAGCGGCGCACGGCTTTGCGCCCGTAGGATTGTTAGCCCACATCTCAGTGCGCTTCGATCCAACGGCTCGCGCCGTCCATCGGATCCAGTAGATCTAGACCGTTCCGCGGTTCTGAGATATGATCCAGCAGCGCTTAATCCATCCGCCTTAAGTAATCCGCTGGCCTGTTTGATCCGCGGATCAGATCCAACGACCGTTACAATCCCACACGCGACTGTTAGATGACGGGTGATCAGGACCGTCCCGCGCCAACTAACGAACCATCAGACGGCTCTGGTGACCCCGCTACTGTTCATCTTCGTCCCCAGAAGGCTTCATCCCGACAGGAAGAATCCGCGGAAATTTGCCACGTAATTCCTGTCTGCTACTCCCCGCGCCAGGTCAGCTCGACCGTTGGTACCCTCCCGTTTGTGGCCGAGCCTAGCCGGCTGAGCCAGGTGTCCTGGATCGCCCCAATTCTAGAAAATTAGGGAAGTGCCCGGGCCAAGCCAAACTCCAAACCCGAGCCCCGGCCTCCATACCTGAGCCCTCATAGAGCCTATAAGTACCCCTGGGACTTCACAGTGAGTCCCTTTGCTCACTGTGAATCCCCAATTTCCCTGCTGAAGGCTACTAGAGCTCCCCCTTCCCTCGGCGATTTTCCCGGCAATTGCAGGACTTAGGACCACTGATAGAGGGTTCGTCTGGTGTTCAGACCCCCTGTGCACGTTCACTTAACCTCCAGGAAGCTCCAGAGCCCGTCAATTCCCCTCGGCCAGCCCTGTGTCCCCGACCTCAGGTACAGCTTTCTGCCATTAATATTTCCTTAAGCTCCTTTCCATTCCTGTCTATCGAATGAGCCTTGATTGTCGCCTAAGCAACCTTAGCCACCTAGGAAGCCAATGGGATTGTCACCTGGGGCTAAGCTAGCTCGAGTCGATCGTATCGATCGACTGAGCTAGCCAGCGAGCCAATGGCTGAGTCCGAGTAAGGTCCCAGAGTTTTGCTGCGTCTCGGGTTAAGATAGGTTTGTGGTTCGATGCGTCTAGTCCCCCTGAGCGTGTAGGGATCAAAATCCCGGTGAATCGAGGTCCCTGTGAGGAGAATTTCCCCCTCACAGGCGACCTGAGACGCCTCGCAAGAGGACGTCTCGGGTGAGTAAGACCCCATCGATCCAGAAGGATCCAGATGGTGGTTCTTGGTCCAATCGATGCGTCTTGCCTCAGTGAATGTGTAGGGATCGATTTGAGCCCCTGCCGCAGCCGGAGAGCTGAGAATTTCAGCTTTGAAATTCGACGGGCTCGGGACCCGTTGAGAGGTTGAAGACGAAGTCGCGGGTTCTGGGCCGGGCTGACCCGGGACCCGCGCGGTTCTGATTTTGGGCCGCGGTTATTATCGAATTATTGGATAGCATTTTTAATGGTTGCGATTTTAATTAATTAAACCCTATAGTTTTAATTTAAATAAACATTCAAAAAAAATTAATTAAATAATTTTAGCTATACAGATCCAAATGGTATAATCCAATATACTATTTGAATCAGAAAAATTCAAGGAATCTGAATATAAAAAAAATTTCAGATCCAATGGTTGGATTTAAAAATATTGGCCAAAACTTCTCTATTTTTAAATAAATCATATAAAATCATCTAAATATCCAATCTATGAGTTTAAGGGCTTCGATTGCTCCTGGTACCCTAAGGAACAATTCCAGACCCTTGAAATTAATTTTGGATAATTAATTTTCTTAATCACCCCTTAATCACCCTAATTAAGGGTTAGTAAATTAAATCCTAATTAAGCATCTGATTGGGGTGGGGATGGTTCCTAATATCATATTAGACCTAGTATAGCCTAAGTATAAGGTTGGATTGCCCTAAAGTGCCTTAATCTCACTAATCACCCTAAGTGGTTTAATTAAGTGATTAGTGCTAATTAAGACCATTTAGGTCATCAAAACCTAAAGTAAAGGTGTTTCCCACTTTATTTAGTCATATGAAATGCTTTAAAACAGATTAGAACAAATTTGGATAATAAAACCCTAAAATCACAATTTTAGCCTTAAGAGGGGCATTTTGGTCATTTTGGCCAAAATGTGATAAGTGTTCTTTAAGGATTGAAAATTTCAGTAAGCCACTATAACATAGATTGGAAATGTTCTCTGAAATCCTAGAACAATAATAATCACCAATCCATAAGATCTCATTAATTTTTTAATTAAGATACTTAAATCTAAGCATTCCTTATAAAGATCATTGGACCTTAACTTAATTAAGTTTAATAATTCAAATGGTCAGTTATCTCATTATTAAGTTCAGTTAAGATAATATTATAGTTAAGTGTTAAAAGAAAAAGGGAACTAGAAATGTCTAAGTAGAATCTTAGCTTAAGATCTAAAGTGATCAAAACTCAGACCCTTAGATCTTAAGTAGCCTAAGAAGGTCAAAATGGGTTTAATGTTAATCTAATACTTGGAATTGTCAATTCTTAATCTTAATAAGCTCCTTATAGTTAATTATGAAATCAGATCTAAAAGCAAATCATGAATAGAAACCCTTAAGTCAAAACTCTAATTAGAAGTCTAAAGTGATCAAACTCAGATCTTTAGATCTTAAGATCTCAGACTTAGATTTTCAATTTGAATCAAACCACCTCCAATTGAAATTCTTTAATGATTGATTATTTAATCTTTTGAAACCTTCCATGTGGGTATAGGATGATTCAATCAATAAGATAATGGAGTTATCTTAAAGATTGAATATAGATCTTAGATTCTCAAGTTCTTAATTGATTATTTTATCTTATAATTAGTAGAATAGCCTTTAGCTAAGATCTTAATTCCTGAATCTTTCAACTTATAGGATTCTTTACCTTTAAAATTGGGTTTAAGTGAGAGTAAAATATTCATAAAATTAGTTCATTGATTTGCTTACTTAAACTATATAGTCGTCACATGATTTTGGATTAGGACTTGTTAAGTTCTAATATTTGACTTTAATGACGTAAATCTGAGATTCTACTCGATAGCTGGATATTGGAAATCCTAAGCTTGTACCTTCTCAGAATAGTTAGATTTGGTAACTAGACAATAACAGATATCACATAAGTCTAGATTGAGTCTCTTGCTTACCTTGACTAGATTGCTCTGCATACTTTGGATTTTGAGCTTTAGCCCTTGAGCATAATAGGAAAAACTTAGGATGATGTATCCTAAGCTAGTATTGAATTTACATATCATTCAGCTTTGTTTTGTCACAGTTAGTAGAATATGACCTAGTTTAGTCTGCCTCTTTAGTAGTAGTATTGTATAGACTGGACTCAGACCTAACATATTTGGATGGCTAGGCTGGGGATTGATTGATTGATTGATATTGGTCCTGTATGGCCTATTGGCTGGTATGGCAGTACTAGAACTGAGGCTTATTACTAGTTTAGCTGTATTGTATTCTTTTTCTGATTTGCTTTGCCACATGATTCAGTGGACCTTTTTTCAGTATTTGCTCGCTTTGCCACATGTCTCAGTGGCTTTATATGTTATATATTGCTTTGCTTTTGTCACATGTCTCAGTGGCCTTTCTTTTCATATTAATCTGCATGTTGTATGTATACTTTCATGGTTTATATATATGTATGAATGGCATGTTTAGGATGCTAGAATTTTATCGTATTCAGTACTTGTGTTCTTTTATACTCAGCATGTTTTACCTTGATCATAATCATGTTAGATCATGTTTATTCAGTAGCTACAGTTATTTTGCTTTTAGCCTTACCTTGCTTATTTTGAGTTTTGTATGTCACTTCACATACATGTTGCATGCTATCAATAGATAGTTTATAGTAATCCATTTTTTTCATAGCTTGTTGCCCCTTTACTGCTTGCATGTATAGTTAAATTAAATGTGATGTCCTTTAATATTCAGTTCACTTTAAATAGCCTAAAATGTACTTAGACAATTATCTAACTGTAACCATTTTATTTTGTTGGCTGGGGCCCTGGCATTTGTGATACCGACAAATGTCAAATTCAGACGTATTCGTGGGCAGTGTCGCAGAGGAGGAGCCAGTTCAGGAGGAGGATCATCCAGCTGCTGTCTAGCTAGTTTTGTCTTGGTGATTCCAGCGAGAACGAGAGTCTTTCATTTTCAGTTATTCATTTTAGTTTGTAATAATTAAACTTTCTAGATGTACTTTACTTCTGCACTGTGATGAGTTACTATATTTGCACTTTCTTTCCCTACTATGTATGGTTGTGGATGTGACTCTATTTTATATTGCTTCTGCCACTTTGATATTTATATTGATGAAAGTTATAGCACTTGGTGACAAGTCCTTGCCTTAAGGAAGGTTGGGTTTGTCCTAACTTTACTCAAGTTGGGGATTTGCCACAGTTGGAGCACCGTACTTCCTTATTACCACTACAGGGCCCCACACGTCCGGCCGCTTCAGGTATTCTCCTCCCTCCTTCCTCGTTTCCAATTGCTTCCATTTGATTCAACATTTACAATTAGTGATGTGTGTGTAATTGTCGTCCTACTATCGTCCGAGCGCAAACCGGAGTCGTTTTCATCCCGTAAGGGTTAGGCCTAGGGTTAGGGTTAGCAGAGCCTTTGGGCCGCCTCCGCCGTCGGTCTGCCTCTCAGAAGGTAGAGCTCGGCGAGCTCTACCCGGCGGCACTCGATCCAGGTCAGGGCATTGCCGGGAGGGCCGCCGAATCAATTGCCCTAGAATGTCGTTCTCGGCTGCCCCGTGGAAGTGAAGGCACGTGGGCCGGGCCGGGTCGGGCCAGGCCTGTCCCGCTTGGAGCTGTGCGTCTCTTCGACTGCAGTTGTGGGCCCCACCCGCAGCCCGCTGCCCTCTCAGCGCCACAATATGGACTGCGGCTGTCAGCCCGTGGGGACCGCTTCCATCCCTCGACCACTGGTTGGCTGCCACATAACCGCGTGGGTCCCGCCGCCATAACTCCTACGGGGATTATAGTAATACATATAAATAATTATATATATGTATAATCATTTGGATGCATAAACAGAACTTTAATGTATATATATACCTATACAGTTTCACTGTCGTATACTCTAGTATTATTAATAATTAGTTAGATAGTGAAGTAATTAATCTATCTGTTTAAATTAACTAGCGCTTAATTAAATTAGTTAAGGTTAAATAAATATAAATATACAGCTAGTCATATATATACATATATATATATATATATATATACTGTTACTTAATTTATAAACCACTGAATCAATTTTATATTTATGTAATTTAGTTAACAAAGTGGTTAACAGTAGGGTTAATAAGATTCGGCTAATTAGGTTTATTCAGTTAAGTTATTTAAGATAATTTGAACACTCACAAAACTAAATAGATAAATACTATTAAATTAATTTAAGAGTAAATTGAAATTAGTTAAATTAATTAATTAGCTAAATTAAATAATGGATTAATAAATTAAAATAATTAATCTAATTAATTTAATTAAAGTAAACATTAATTAGCTTAATCTAATTAATTAGTATTAGTTAATTAATTAAAAATAGCAATTATATTAATTAGGTTTAATCTAATAATATTCAAATAGTAAATAGATATTATTACATAGTATTTAATTAGAATTAATTAACACTAATCCTAAATCTAATATTATAAAAATAATATTTAATATACATTAGATTAAATAATAATTAATTAATGATAATTAAAAATAGATTAATAATTAATTAATTAATTAAAATAGTAAATTATTTAACTATAAATATGAACAATAAATTAATTTAAATTGAATAAATGAATAGTAAATAATATTTAGGATCTGAAACTTAGAAAGTTAGAAATGGCCAAAATACCTATAAACTAAGTTATGCTATAACTTGACCATTTGAAGTCCAAATTAGATTTACTTCCTGTCAACACACTCAGTATATTATAGGGAAGCTATAGAAACTGAGTTTGCTGAACTTGGACATCAAACAGAAAAGTTCGGCTTTTTCCCGTTGGCCGACAAAACTATCGAATTACCCTTAAATATTAAAATAGCTATAACTTAGCCAACTAATCTCAGAATGCAGTGTTCGTGGACTCTATGAGATCCTTAAATAGTAACCAACAATAACTGCACAAAAATTTAGGTTCCATTTTGTGTAAATTACTAAAATTCCCCTTAGATTAAAAACCCTATGTTGGACTTATAGGATCCGTTTCTTATCTGAATTGAGTGTACATACTGTTTATCTTCATGTTAGATACTAAAGAATCATTTGGCAGTAAGGAATTTTAATTTGGAGCCCTAATTCAGAAAGTATCTTTTCAAACCCTAAAGTAGAGGCAAAATGGTCACTTTGCCCAAAATTTAGGTTAAGCATATTTAAGCCTTAAATTATCTTCTAAGTCACTAAAACTAATAGTAGAACTGTAATAGAATCATTCTAAGTGTTAAAATTAGTTATTAGGCCAAAATAATTAAATTTCCTAAATTATCTCTAAGTCTTTTCTTAGGACTTTACACCTCACATTAGGACTATTCCTAAGACCAGGACTAGCCCATAGGTTAGATTTCTTTCATTGGATAAGTGGGTTATTTAATGAATGAATCCTTAGTTTTATTAGTTTCTAGACTTTTCAATTTACTTTTGATTATTTTATCTTTCAACTTTAGATTTAGGATAGAAGATTCATCCTATTAAGTTTGACTTTACTTAATATAAATTGCCTAAATCAATAGATCACTTTTAGACTGAAACCTAGATCTTATGTCTTATCCTTTTGGATTATGTGGTTGAGCCCAATCTCATGGTATTTAATCTATAATTTATAGTTTAGTAGATCTTGATCAAATCTTAGATAAAACATCTAAATTCATCAAATTAGGATGTTATAATTTATTGATTTAAACATGTAGCCGTACTTGATTGAATTAGGTTAGAACCAGATCAGTTCTAATCATTTTAGCTTATAAGGTCATGCTTCTAAGTTACACTCGATAGTAGGAATTGGAGATCCTGAACTTGTAAAACTTAGAATAGTTAGAATGGTTTAACTAGACAACAACAGTGTCGCCATGTATGGAAGAGTCCCTTTCCTTCTTGATTTATTTATGCTACGCATTCCTTGTTTTTGTGCTTAATTCCTTGGACATATCATATAAGAAAACTTTGTGCATGAAATAACAACTTAAATTAATTAGGATGATAGTTGCCTTAGGTTCAGTTATATTCTGGTAGGTTCTGGTGCATATTTACCTTAATAGACAGGGGTAATGAGTAATAAGGATGCTCAACATTACTTATTGAGGAGTGTATATTAAGCTTGGAGCCCGTATAGTCTTGCAGACGTGCTTGACTCCTCAATTATTTCTGGATGTGTCCACAGAAACAAAAGTAAAATAACTAAAAGACGTTGTATTTGTATTTACTGCCTCCTCAATTCTGCTATTCTGTCTATCCTAGCCCAGAAAGGCTATGAGAATTTTTGTCTGGGCTTGATTGGCCAATTTTCTGATATGACAGTCTTTACATACCTGTTTCAGTTTTAGCTTACTGTTTACTATATTTTTGATGCATGTTTCAGTCAGTTGTGTTACTTTACTTACCTGCTCACTTGTATATATTTATAGGATGTTAGACTTTACTATTTATAATATGTACTATTTTGAGATTTCTATCTTCAATTAGCATATGTTATATGATCATCAGCATGTATAAAATTAGATCTTATTTTTAGTACTTTTACTTACTACACTATATACATGTATATGCCCATTCCTTACTTAGTTGCTTGAGGTGTACTTTTTGCCTCACTTTATGTTTAGTTATAAATGCTACAATTCTAATTATCCTATTCCTTGTACGCTTACTGCTCCTATTTCTTTTAGTTTACTTTTTGTTGTGCTTAAGATTAAAATGGTGACATTAATAATTCATGTAAAATATTCAGCCTAAAATGCACTTAGACAATTGTCTAACAATATTTTCTTTTATTGGCTGGGGCCATGGCATTATGAAATCGATAATGTCAGATTCAGATAGGTTTGAGGCACTGGCTGCTGGAGAGGAGGAATCTTACTTAAAGGAGGAGCATCAGGTAGGAGAGACAGACGCTGCTTAGCCTTCTTCCAGTTCTTTATGAGGATGAGAGTTTTTTTAGATTTATTTTTAGTCTTTTAAACTATTTATTAAATAATGTAATAATACATATACTAAGACTGTGATTATTTTTTTGTACTTTATTATTTGCTGAGCTATAGTACTATTTCTTATTTGATGTATGGTGAATTGATGTAATATTTATTTCATTTTGCTTACGCACTCTGCATATGTATCAGATTTAGTGACTGGTCTTCTTAGGGATTCTATGCACGGACTTCCCTTATTAGTGGATTGTGGGTCTTACCTAATCCAATGATAAGTGAGGGATTTACCAAAGTGGCACACCACCCCTTGGGTCTAATCTTATTGATCAGGGGGTGAGATGCCATAGTTGGTATCAGAGAATTCCATAAGATGTCAGATTGGAATTTGTATTTCACTCTACCTAATGGATGATTTTCCTGCCAACCAATCACTAACTAAATACCAGAATTATATCCAAGCACCATGAACAAGAGCTCGGGATATTAAGAGTATAGAAATGAAATTGCACGCACAAGTAAAATATCAGTTAACTAATGTAACTTAGGAAATCATTAGACGTGCAAGGACGACGCTTAGGTGGCATTACCAATAATTTGAAGATATGTGGGAATACATCATCTAACTCCATCGGCAGCTTGAGAGGTACGTAGATGGAGTGTCAAACCCCGATGTTCGAATGCTGGATCGACTACTCCAGCAAAGTGTATTTAGGGGATACGATCTCCTCGTTGTAGCCAAGGAGTGACTGAAATGGGCATATTTTATATTTGAAATTACTAACTGCCCAGACAACATTACAGTCCCCATTATATCCCGTCTCATACACAGCGGAGCCAAGGATTGGTAGAGTGTCACCCTATGGGCACTCACCCATTTGTGTGAAGGAATGCAAATGGAGGTCACCTATGCGGACTTCCACTGTTCTTTTACTGCTAGATATATTGGATAGATCTTTTAGCTTTAATGCCTATGCTATCTATTTTACTTTCACATTTTGTATCTTAATTTTGAGCATTGGAGTTAGAATTGAACTACTATTCTTGTGATGCTTGATCTGGATACCTAGGGATACTAGTACACGATCATGTGAGTGTATAATTTCTACGCCCGCTTTGAGAATAAGTGGAAATTTGATGTGCTCATGGCAAAACGATACGGGAGGGAAGTCCAAGGAGTCTCCCCAATGGGAGCCAGTATAGTGGAAAGGATGCTCGAAGATGTGTACAGGGGACTGGATTTCCCCATCCTAGCTACGGAGTGGTTACGAAGAGTGACCAAAACATTTGACAAGCTAAGTTACCCGGATCACATCCGGCTCAGCATTGTCGAGCTCCTACTCCAGGATTATCCCAAGGAGTGGTGGGCCCAAAAACAATGAACGCTTAGACACGGAGCTAATCGCCTACGCTAAAGGATGACCTACGCTGACTTTCCCAGGCCTTCACTGAAGAATACATAGGATAGACTCAATGTTTTCCCAGTTGTTATCTTTCACTATCTTATGTTCTATCTACTGCTTCCGATGATGCCTTTTCATTTTTATTTCTGATTAATAAAAGAGATGGAATGTTATAATTTCTTACTTTTTGGATTTCTGAAAATGTATTATTTTTAATTCAGATTCTAGCAAGAAAAATCATGAATCCTGAATAGAGCCCCTCTCCTACTCCCTCTGGCAGTTTATCCAGCGAGGTAAGTGCATTGCTGGAAACGGTCAAAATGATGGTGGAATCCCACAAAAATAAACAGAATTCTACCAGGAGCAGGCTAAGCAGGCTACTGAGGCTCAGGCCAAGCAGGCCAGGAGAGCGGCCAGAGTTCAAGCCCAACAGGCAGAGCGCATGGAGCGACTGCTCACAAAATAAATGAGCCAGAATCGCTCAGTTTCTGAGACCACCATAGTGCCCCACTAGTCATTTCACCACACCTAGACCGCTGATGGACTGCTACACAATTTTCTATTCCTCAGACTCCTAACTTCTGATGGGAGTCTCTCTGCTATTGACACGGCAAACTGGTTAAAAATAGTAGAGAAGAACTTGACCAGCATCAAGTGCCCATATGCTGAGGTAATCTGTCTAACGACTCATCTACTCCAAGGTGAGGCAGAAAACTGGTGGGACAACATCCGCCATACAATATTCACGGATTGGGAACTGGAAGAAATCTCATGGGACGAGTTCATAGCAATGTTTCAGACTCGGTACATCCCTACTTCTGCCAGGCATACAATGGCAGATCAGTTTCTTAAGTTGCAGCAGTGGAGCCGATCAGTTTTGGCTTATGAGTCTGAATTCCGGCGGCTAGCAAGGTTCACCTCTAATCTTGTCCCTATAGAATCTGATAGATGCCATCGCTTTCAAAGCGGGCTACAGCCCTCCATCCGGAGACTTGTCATCTCCCACTGCTCAACCAACTTTGCGGAACTGCTGGAATTCGCCAAGATGATTGAACTCGATGAAGCATCTGAGAATAAGCGCAATTATGGGTTGACAACCGTTCAGCACGAGAACCCTAAGAGAGCTAGGGTATACCATCTTGAGGTAGGAACATCGTTGACAGACCTCTTTGACGGCTGCACTTGTCCCCATCCATACAGACGATAGTATCATAAGTCCATAAACTACTTCAACTGCGGAACGCCCGGACATTCCTACTATCGATGCAAATACATCGATACGGACGATGGTGATTAGATCGATCACTCTAAGCACCAATGAGTTTTTGATTTGTTCCAGAAGCTTACAACAGTCTGTCCCATGCTACCCACCTCCTCCTTCTGCTCAACTGTAACAGCCCAAACTCTTAACACCAAGGTATTGTCCGCTTTGGCCTGAAAGACCTCACTGTTTTGCCCTTAGAAGATAACTTCCCAGCAGGTCACCCATCTTGGGAGTGCTCCCACCTGAGCACGCTTAACTTTGGAGTTCTTATCAAGAACTCCACCGTTATCTAAAAAGGCGCCTCGATGTTTAAGAGTTTTACTTATTACTACTTAAGTGAGTCTTCACAATCTCCGCAACTTAAGTAATTGACGTCCTCGTCAGTATCCCATACAAATCCAAGAACCATCCATTGGGTAGATAGAACTAGAGGTGACCACTACAGGCTCAAGAGATACCCACAACCATGTAGCACCTTAACCGTCATGGGTTCAAGAGGCTGCTCACATGAAGTGATACTTTGGCTTGCATGGCACTTAGCTCCTATCTAACACCCTATGGTTTGCTCTGATACCATTTGTAATAGCCCAAACTCTTAATACCAAGGTATTGTTCACTTTGGCCTGAAAGACCTCACAGTTTTGCCCTTAGAAGATAACTTCCCAGCAGGTCACCCATCTTGGGAGTGCTCCCCCCTGAGCACGCTTAACTTTGGAGTTCTTATCAAGAACTCCACTGTTATCTGAAAAGGCGCCTCGATGTTTAAGAGTTTTACTTATTACTACTTAAGTGAGTCTTCACATCAACGGCATGAGAAAATTATTGTCCCACACCCAGATGTTCTGAGGTCGCCTACCCGGCAGCCTTACAACAAGCAACATACTGGTCCAGCACGAGTCTATACCCTCACTCCTACTGAAGCCGCAGAAGATAATAACGTGGTGTCAGGTACACACTTTTGAACCAATCAATCATTTTATTTTTTTACTTGCTTACAAGTAACTAGTAGATTACCACATCCATAATTAGGTACAATCTATATAAATAATAAGCCCACTATATCTTATTCGACACTAGAGCGAGTCACTCCTTCATTTCTGAGAGTTGGAAAAAGTCTCTCAACTTGTCATTACACCGTCTAGCAAACCTTTTAAACGTAGGACTACCATCTGGAACTCAACTACAAGCCCATCAATTTTGCAAGATACATGTCCCCATTGGAGAAACAGAATTTGAAGCCAAGCTTGTAGAATTGCCAATAGCTAACTTCGATGTTATTTTCGGCATGAATTGGCTAAGTCAGCATGACACCATCATCAATTGTCAAAAGAAAAAGATCACACTGGGTAATGGTAAATGAGCTAAGTTGTTTATTGGAAACCTTAGTACAAGAGCTTCCTTAGTCAATGCTATTAAGGCCAAGAAGTTGATAAGTAAGGGTTGCAACGCCTTCCTAGTAATGATACTAGGAGAAAGGAAGGAAGACATTCCTCTAGCCAAGAACCCTGTTGTCTGCAAATTCACCGATGTTTTTCCTAAAGACCTACCCAGTCTTCCACCTATACAGGAAGTAGAATTTGCAATCAACGTTGCCCCAGGAACCCAACCAATTTCCAAGGCACCCTATTGAATGGCACCCAAAAAGTTACAGGAATTGAACAAGCAACTACATGAGTTATTAGAGAAAGGTCTTATCAGGCCTAGTTCTTCCCCATTGGGAGCGCCAGTCTTATTTGTCAAGAAGAAGGGTGGGTCAAAGCGGATGTGTATTAATTACAGAGAACTGAATAAAGTAAGCATAAAGAACAAATACCCATTGCCCCACATTGATGATCTGTTCGATCAATTAGTAGGAGCAAAACTGTTCTCAAAGATCAGTTTGCAATCAGGTGTGGCGCCTCAGTCCTTAAGTTACAATTATTAGATTAAGGAGGGGAGTATCACTCTGGCAAATCCCTCACTTATCATTGGATTAGGTAAGATCCACAATCCATTACTAAAGGAAGGATGTGCACAGAATAAAAAAGTGAATCATTCGCTAAATATACATATAGAGTGCGGAAGCAATAAGAAGTAAAAATTACATTCATTCACCATACATCAGACATGAACTAAAATGAAATTGCTCAGAAAATAATAATCTGCAAAAAGTAAACACAGTCACGAGTACCTATATTATTATAATATTTTAATTAAAGTTTAAAAAATGAGATTAAAATACTCTCATCCTCATAATGAATATAAAAGCTGTAGCGCCCCGTCCCATCGCCGCGCGCAAAATATGAGTATAATTCATAGATTGGCGACGGAATGATGCGCTACTTGGGATGCGGTGGACCATACAAGTAAAACCCATCATCCCGAATAGGCTAAGGAGACAGAGCCATACTGAAGGCCGCTGACTCGAGCCCTAAGAGTAGGCTCGAGAGCCAATATCTAAGATAAGAATGGAATACTTATCTTAGATATTAGACTTAGTACGTACATAAGGTGCAAGGGAGTGGAGGAACCCATGTACGTTATAAAATATATCAGCATTTCAAGTACGCATATCACATTACAATACTAGGTATAGTAGTATAACAGAGTGCGGAAGCTAAAAGCAAAATATCCAGAACACATTCGTCTCAAGCAGTAGTAAATATTCATCTCAGAAAAGAAAAGTAAGAGTACATTCAGAGTTTATTACAAACCATTTAAATGCAGGAATATAAAGAGCCTAGCTAGAATACTGAAAAGAACTAGAAAGTAAAAGTAAGTGCTCAATCCCCTACAACTCCAAGTGCTCCTCCTGAGTCTCTGGGACATCCTCCTGCCCTGCCTCCAACAACTTCTCGGGATCTAGCAAATTGCCGGATCCCAAAAGTACCCCGTGTTAGACAAGAAGTCTAACACATCGAAGCTAGCTATACAAACTAATCTAAACATAGCAAATATGCAAGAATGTAAAGTAAAAGTGCAGGAAAAACTGTAAAGTATCAAATAACTGAACTGTAGGAACTAAGCAAAGAAAAACTACATCAAAACCAAATACTGAAAGTACATGAAAATGTCAGATGCTGAGAAGGATGCTATAAGCTGCACTATATGCTACTGAAGCAATGCTCACAGATATGTTATATCACGATATATCACAGAACTATCACTGAAGGTTTATGAGTCGTACAGTCCAATATAAGCACAACAGTTAGGAAGTCAGTATGGTGACGCAGATGCATCCTGAAATTCCCCAGTCTGTGTATATAACATTCCGTATCTCATACTATATCACTGATAACCATGTGTCACAACAGAAGGAATGAGTTCAACTCATGTTTATGCTTATGCTTATGCCATTAGGGGATATCAATGAAAAATCCCAAAATCCATGAAGAATATAGTAAGAAACATAAATGAATCCTAAGTCCCCACTGTGCAGAATCCTACTAAAAGGATTTTGACTCCAAATCTCTAGGTCAATATTTAGTTAAAGTTGCTTATTTACTCAAAGATCACTGGGTAGGGTGATTGTATACACATATTAAATATGCTGTAAGGATAGGACACAACGTTTAGTTTGACTACGCCACTCTAATAAAGCGATCTTCATTAGGAGGCACCATCCGACAATGATTCTGTTATCTCAAACTAAGCATTTAGTCACTAAACTCACAATCATACTTAGCGTTTTAAGGAAGGTAATCTCCTGTACTTAGTTTTATTTAAGCCATACATGTTGAAGTGACCTTCGCTAGGAGGCATTGCCCGAGGGCAACTGTCCTTCAATAAAACTAAGGAATGGGTACCCATTTAATACACTCTTAGGATTGATTGATTTACTCTAAGCGATGTTATATCCGCCTAAGCCTGTAGGATAGCAACAAAGACAAATCTTACTTAGAGTGACTCAACCAATCTAGAATATTACTGGGGACCAGTAATATGTGTATACTATACTACACTGCCCAATAATCAAGGTTCAATCAAGGCTATTTAATAGAACAAGGATTTATCAAAACTACAATTCTTTAAACTAATAGGTAAGTCCTATACAAAGTTTTATCAAGTGAATGTGATCAAGGATCACATAATATAGGTTCTACCACAAGGAGATGTATCTCTTCTAAGGTCTTAAATGACTACTACCACAAGGAGAACTAGATCAACATCTAAGGTGATAGGATCTCCTATGCTTCTACCTCAAGGACTCATACATGGCCTCCTACCTCATGATATATGAATTTAGGTCTCTTAATTAATTCAAGACGATCTTATGAAGAGAATATCAAGATCTCTCCTTTAGGTGTTGATATTAGATTATTAGGTTCTGGTTAATAATTAGATCTTAGGGTGATTAGATCAGATGATGGAATCATCTGATTATACTTAGACTAAGATTATGGGGTGTAAATCAAACATATTATTAAGGATTTGATCACTTGTTAAATCAACCTAGTATTAATGATCTTGTTATGCAGGTTTATTACTTAAGAGAAAATCGAGGATCTTAAGGTTTGATTCAGATTATGAAATCACAAAGGGTTATTATTAACCTTACTTTGTCTAATTCAAATGCTTAGAATCAATAGTAAATCAAATGCATTATTGGAAAGTATTCAATTCAAAGTCTTGTAATCGATATAATTAAGTTAGGGTTTTTATGGTTTTAGATTTTCCTTAAGTAGATTAGGGTTTGACTCCTTCTCAAACCTCAAGTCAAATCAAGTGTGTATTTAAAGATTAATGTCAAATCAGTGGATTAATTATGCATTATTAGTGGCAATCCTAGATCTAGATCAAGCCTTAAAAGCTTGATTCAAATCTTAAGATTTCTTAAGTTTAATTAAGATATTTAAGATTCTATAGTTTTAGATTTATTCAAGTATACTTAATAAGTTTATAAAAGGTGATTTCATTTCATTTAGTTTACTGTTATAAGCCAAAATAATGATTAAAGTTTAATAAACAGTGACTTAATTCTAACCAAACCCTAATCCCAACAAAAAGGATTAGTACATAAATAAAAATCCAACCATTCAAATTACATGAAATTTGGCATGCAAGTCCTAATTAATCATACAAGTAATCAGAGACTGAGTTTGCTAAGATCCAATATGTATAAACCCTAAAATTCACTACTTATGATTTAACAAGATTATGGCATAACTAAAATTACAGAACTCAAAAAAAATGTTATACTTAGCACATGCAATCTACTTAACATCAGTGAACTAATGGCACCCTAAACATGCAAATTGGATAAGTAAATTTACTAATCTACCCTAATTAAGATTCACTGTAATTAGACAATAATTAAAGATCTAACCATCATATGTGTGATTTTATTTTATATTTAAGTTTCTGAGATTTTTTTGAACATTTTCATTTATGATATTATAGAATTTTGACGAGTGGATTAAAAGTTATTTTAATAATACATTATGTATTTTTATTTAATCAAAATCCTATGATTCGATTAATCGAATTATTTTCGTTAAGGAAAATAATTCCATTAATTCGATTTAAATAAAACGGCTCGGCCCAAAATCGAAAACACGCGGGTCGACCGGGGCCCGGGAGACCCGGCACTGTCGCACCGCGCGGGTCATGGGTTGACCCGGTCCGCACAGTGTCGTCGTCCCCGATCCTTCGTCCCGCGGAAGAGGCTGACTAGGAAAAACCTAATCGCCAAATTCTGGCACATCTGGTCCACGGATCGGCCAGCATTCGATTGCTACACCATCACCATTCCAGACACATCGATTGGGACCTGAAGCCCCTTGTGAAACGGTCTGGATTAGCCAGACCTTACTCACCCGAGGTGTTCGCCATTTGAGTTACTGTTGGGAGATAATTCTCCCCACAGAGGCCACGCCAGACCTCGGACTCGATCCCTACACCATCAGGGAGGTGAGGCGGATCGAAGCCCTCTGGTCTGGGGGTCTGGGGTGGCCTGGACCGCCGGGTCTTTACACGACCGAGGCGATCCAGAAAGAAACTAGCCCGATCGATCGATTCGATCGATCAGGGCTAGCTTAGGCCCTAAATACAATACGGGTGAGTTCGTATTGACAATAAGCACAGAAACGCATCAAATGGAAAAGGATTCGAAGCTTATTGACTCGATTCCTGCAACTGGGATACCTGATTTTGATGGACTGGTTTGGGACGCTCGACAGAAGGCTCGGCTGGCTCTAGCTTTGATTCCAATCGCTACAAAGGTTCCTGAACGTTAGGAGAGCCAACTATCAGCGGTTTAGAAGCTCATGAGCGCCTGAGGGGAGTTCCAGAAATCATCAATGGCGAACTGAGAACTGGGAAAATTTTGAGGTCAATTGATTAGCAAACCGGCATAGGAAGGGTTCCTGAGGCTAATTATAGCCTCAGGTAGGTTCCATGAACCTTCCAGAGCCTTTAATTGGGCTGAGGAGGGTCAGAGGGCTCGGGCCATGGCCGAGCTTCCGAATTCCCAATTTGAGCTCGGTCGGGCCACGAGGCCTGATCGAGGTCCCATAGCCATTAGGGGAAGCTTGGCAACGGTCTGTTGAGCTGGAGAGGGAGGTGGTCGACCGGATGGCCAGCTGGCAGTACGGGAAAATTCCTGTCGGGCGAGGGAATCTGGCAGAGACGACGATCCACAGTGCCAGACCCCGCGGATGCCGTCTGATCGGTTGATCAAAAGCGCTACAACTGGGATCGCTCGGATCCTAACGGCCGATCGCAGGAGCGATCCTGGCCGTAGGATCCACGTGACAGATCCAACGACGGATCGGCTGTTCCGCGGGATTGCATCCTGGCCGTAGATCAAAAAGGCGGAACTGCTGGATTCACGGGATGCCACTGTCGCGTGACCCGGGCTCCGCAGCGGATCGCCCGTGGTCCGCACAGCGGATCCCGGCCGTTTATTTAGGTATTAGCGTATATTTGCAAAATCAATTTGTTTGGAACCCTTTTATGCAATTGAACCATTTTAATTTAAATTGAATTATTGCCCAAATTAATTTCAAATTGCAACAAATTTTCACCCTTAGCTTATTTGGGGGTGAGGAATTCAAAAATGTAATCAGATTTTAATTCTGAGATCAAAATATTTTGGGTCTAGACTAGGGCATCTAGACTGATCAAATTGCAATTTTTGACTTAGAGAAGTCCAATGGACTTCAAATTTTCCAGATAGGCTTAAATTGATGTTCTAAAGTCAATGGCACTAAAAGTTGAATCAAACAACCTGTAATTAGCATGGTAATAACCTAGGGTTGTTACAAAAGCAACTATATATCCTCCGTTCCAAGCTGTTGTGCCTCCTCTATATACGGCTCCTCTTCAGGTACTGGCTCCTTAGACTGCTCAAGATCTGACATTATCGATTTCACAATGCCAGGGCCCCAGCCAATAAAGAAAGATCTTGTTAGACAAAATATTTAAGTACAATTTAGGCAAGTAAAGTTATTATGCATTTGTTAATATCATTATTTTACTCTAAACCAATTGAAACATCTATCTAGCATGGGAGCAAGTAAGCATACAAGAGGATGAGGATAAGTTATAAATGTAATATTTATAACTAAGCAAGAATTAAGGCAAAATTACACCTCAAGTAAATAAAACAAGGCAGGGCATACATATATAATACAGTAAGTAAAAATACTGAAAAGAAAAGTCTAACCTAGACATGCTGATGATCATATGACATATACTAATTTAAAACATAAATCTAAAAATGGTACATATAATAAGCAGTAAAGTCTAGCAACCTATATATGCATCTACTCAAGTAAGCAAGTAAAATAAGAAAAATATAGCTAACTGAAATAAAATGCATCAACAATATAGAAAATAGTAAGCTAAACTAAAATAGAATGTATAGCTGCCATATCAGAAAGAATTAGCCAATCCGGCCCAGCATATTCCCATAGCCTTTATGGGCTAAGGCAGATATAATAAAATAATATAGTACAATATAACTGAAGAGGCAGATAATATTATGCAAATATCTTTTAGTTATTTTACTTTTTATTTATGTGGGCAATTTCAAAATTAGCTGAGGAGTCAAGCACGTCTGCAAGAATGAATGGGTCCCTAGCTTAACACACTCTCCTCCATGAGTGATGTTAAGCACCTTGATCTCTCCTTACCCCTGTCCATTAGAGTAAATGTGCACCATAATCCACTATAAATTGAACCCAAATGCAAGTGTTTTCCTAGTATTCTAAATTTTCATTTTCATGCAATAATGTTTTTCTTATATGACATGTTCAAGAAAAAATAATCACAAAATTCAAGGAATGCATAGCATAAAGTCAAATAGTAAGCAAGGGACTCTACTAAATATGGTGATATCATTTGTTGTCTAATTTAAACATTTTAATTATTCCAAGTTATACAAGTTCAGGATCTCCAATTCCTACTATAGAGTGTAACTTAGAAGTACGCCCTTATAGGTTACAAAATATTATGACTAGCTAGGTCCTAATATGCTTAATCAATGTCGACTATGAGAAATAATCATGACCTAGTTTATGAGTTCAGGCGTTCTAAACTATTAGCAGACCAAAATCTACAAACTAGAAATTATGGATTTAACACCACAAGATTTGGGCTAAATCACATAACCCCAAAAGTAAAATCTAAGATCTAGGTTTCAGCCTAAAAGTGATCTATTGATTAAGGTAAATCCTATTAAGCAAATCAAACTTAATAGGATGAATCTCCTATCCTAAATCTAAGGTTAAAAAATAAAATAATCAAAATAAGTTATAAGAATCTAGAAACTAGTAAAACTAAGGATTCATTCATTGAAAAACCCCAATTTTTAATGAATGAAATCTAACAATAATCTAATCCTAGTCTCAGCAGTAGTCCTAATGTGAAGTGAAACGATCCTAAAGAAAGGACTTAGAGGAAAAATTAAGGATTTCTCAAATTTGTCCTAATAGTTGATTTAACTCACTTAGAAGATTCTAGTACAGTTATAATACTAATTTTATTGACTAAGAAGATAATTTAGAGTCTAAGGATGCTTAACTTAAATTTTGGGCAAAATGACCATTTTGCCCCTACTTAAAGGTCCAACAAGCTACTTTTGAATTAGGGTTCCAAATTAAAATTACTTATTGCCAAATGATTCTCTACTATCTAACATAAATATAAATAAATAGTACACTTAATTTGAATAAGAAACAGATCCTGTAGGTCCAAACTAAGGTTTTGAACCCAAGGGGCATTTTAGCTTTTTAATCCTAATGGAATCTAAATTTTTGTGTAGTTTACTATTGATTACTATTCAAAGATTCGATAGACTCCAAGAATACTAAATTTTGAGGTCAAATGGCTAAGTTATAGCTATTTCAATTTCTAAGTGCAATTTCGTAATTTTGCCGATCAACGAGGACAAAAACCGAACTTTTCTGTTTGAAGTCCAATTTCAGCAAACTTAGTTTCTATAGCTTTCCTAAAATATATTGAGTGTGTTGACTGGGAGTAAACCCAATTTGAACTTCAAATGGTCAAGTTATGACTTAACTAAAGTTAGGGGTATTTTAGTCATTTTTTAATTTTCTAGGGTTTTGATCCTAAATATTATTTCTGTTTATTGATGACCTTAAAATCTTAAGCTAGTTAGCATTTTGAATTTTTGAATTTAGAGTTGAATTGACCAAGTTATGGTCAATTGAAGTCTAGGGGCATTTTGGTCATTTTAGGGTCGGGTCCTAAATGTTACTTTTCAAACGAAGCTCCAAATGGAGAAACTAATATTTCTATAATGTTGGGGCTGTTCTCCTGAGTATTTTAAGACCCATATTGCCTATGTTTAGACAACTAGGTTAAAAGTTGTGAGAGTTTATTTAGGTCCTAAAATGACACTACGTTAAACGTACCCCGAAACGAATTTTTGAATTATGTCATTTGATTCCTTTTATTTTTCTAGTAAAATGAGATCTATATTTGCTATGTTTGGATCATCGTACAAAAAGTTATTAAACTTTACAAATTTTGAATTAAATAATTAAATAAATTTTTACTGTTTAAAAATATAAATTAAATGAATTTACTATTCATTTAGAATTAGATAATCTCACTTTTTTAATTTAATTAATTGAGTATTACTTAATTGCTAATTACTTAATTAAATAATATTAATTAATCAAATTAACATAATTATTAATTAATTGACTTCAACTAATTGTTCTAATTAATCTAATTTATATTTTACTAAATTAGATTGACTAATCAAAATTAAAATTAAATTATCTAACTAATTTTAATTTTTGTTTATTAACTAATTAAATCAATTTTAATTAAGCTATTGTTAACTATGTAATATCCTAATTAATTTAATTTAATGACTTAAATTATATTTAACATTACTATTTTAATATTTAATTAAATGATATTATTTAATTAAACTAACAAATGATTAATTATTAGAAAACATTTTAGTATTTTCTATGCATATATATATATATATATATATATATATATATATATAATTGTATATATCTATAATTATACTAATTAATTAAGGCAGATTACCTAACTGTCATTTAGGATTAATATTATCTAATTACCTATCACTAAAATATTAATCACATTGTACTGATTCATTAAATCTAATGCTAACTATATGCCTAGTTATATAAATACATTTACATATACTAAGTTCTGCTAAAGTTTATATATATATATATATATATATATATATATATATATATATATATTACTTTTTCTGCGCGCATTAATGGCGCGGAACCCACTCTAGCCACGTGTCATTCGCTGATTCGGGGGGCCCGCCAGAACATGCGGCGGCCTTCGATTTGGTGCGCCAAAGGGGGTGGGGCCCACCCTACCACGCGGCAGGGCCTAGTTTGCCGCAGCATAGCGTGCGGGTCCCGCAATTAGCCGGGTTGTCGGTGTGGGGCCTAACGGGACGCATGTCAGCACACGATATGGTGGGCTGGCGCTGGCGGGGCCCACGACCCGTGTATGAGGCCTGCGACCCACGGGTCAGGCCGACCCGGTCTGGCCCGCGTATAAGTCGCCTTCTCCGCGGAAGGCGGGACTAGGGCTCGCAAAAGCAGCACAAAAATCATCGAACGTTACTAATCAATGATTCCAGGATAATCTTCTATCTGTCCAGTACCACCATCTATCAGCAGAACCACCAAGTGGAAATCCCAAAATCTGGAGACGATAGTCGTCAGGACAAGCTGTCTCTCAAAACGCAGTGGTCACACGGTTCAATCACTCTTTGGCAAGAACAAGGAGATTAGTTCCTCTGAAGGCTGGACAAACTAATATCTTATCTAGCACTTCTACTCCACGAGGAGATACTCATTCTATGTTCCTTCCATATATTTTGCCATCTTGGAAATCATCTGCCCAATACTCATCGAATAATCTAAGGTAGTAGAAGAAATCGAACTACTGATATTCAATCCCTAAAATTTCATTCAATTATTAGTTCTGGCTTCCAATTATTTTAGTTATAAGAGTTAAATTTGTATATGTTACTTCTTTAAGGTCTGTTTAGATCCTAAGATGTCATATGTTACTTGCTCTTAACATTTAATCATATTTTACTCATTTATGGTTCGTTCAATTCCTAAGGTGTCATTTCCATATATTCTTAGTTTCATTTCTGAGATTTCAGTAGAATAAACTATGGATGCTGCTTTTCTTACACTTAGTAATTGTGATCATATCTGTTGCAAAGAATAGATCATAAAGTAGATAGGAACATTTCCTTATCTGACACTTTATTATACTTCTCTGATACCAACTATAACGCCCCACCCCGTCACCGCGCGCAATAAATAAGTATAATCAGATCAGCGGCGGAGTGGCGCGCTACTCAAGGAGGAATATCCTGTCTCCCCGAAAATAGTTGAAAACCAAGCAAGCCCATCTGAAGGACTGCTGACTCAACCTCAAGGAGGGTTGAGAGCTAATACTTAAGATAATAGTAGTATCCTTATCCTAAGTATTTGACCAATACATATATTAGATGTAAAACTCATAAGAGATCTAATATATGTATAAGATATCAATATTTCTAGTATACTGATCACATCACAATACTAAGTATAAGTAGTATATAACAGAGTGCGGAAGCTAAAGTAAACATCCAAAAACATTCATCACAGAAGTTGTATGAAAACATTCGTCTCAAAAAAGAAAAGAAAATACACTCAGAATTATTACAACCAGTTACTGAATTATAGACATAAAGCTAAGTACTGAACTGAAATAAACTAAGCAGAAGGGTAAAGCTGAAGAAGAGTCTATTAGTGCTCCTCTGGCTCCTCCTGAATCTCCTAGGTGTCCTCCTGACCTGGCTCAATATAATGCTCAAGATCTAGCAAATTTCTGAATCCCAAAAGTACCCCATGTTAAATAATAAGTCTAACACTTCGAAACTCATCTAAACAGTTCTAATTATTCATTTAACATTTACATAATATAAGTAAATCTGTAGAAATACTATAAAGACAACTTAAAGCATAAAATTGTATAAAATTGTATGAAATTGAAGTAAAGTAATATAAAGCTTAATTGTAAACTGAAAATTGAAAGTAAACCAAAAATAGTAATGTATATAAAACTGAGTAATAGCATGCAAAATTACGTAATATGCCACTGAAACTGTGCATCTGAATATGCTACAATACTGCATGCCACTGATATGTAACCAAAATATTACTGAATTGCTATGAGTCGTACGGTCCAATATCTACATACATCTAGTTGGGAACTGCGATACCGATGCATCCTGAAATTCCCTAGTCAATGTATGCAACATTTCGTAACCCATAAATTATCACGGATACTTATATGTTATCACTAATACTCAATATCATGCTTATGCTCATGCTCATGCTTCTAATCTACATGGGACAAATACAAAAAAATTCTTAAAAATCTGATAATGAATTCAAGGTCTTCATTGTGCAGAATCCTATAAAAAAGAATGATTCTGACTCCTAAATTCTAACATCGATAATTGGTTAAAGTTGAGAGTTTTCTTAAAAATTATTAGATGGGATGATTGTATACACATATTTAGCAGGCTTGCAAGAAAGGTGGTTCTTAACACTTAGTTTGATTAAGTCACCCTAACAAAGCGATCTTCGATAGGAAGCAACACCTGATGGCGATTTGTATCTCAAGCTAAGTCATTAAGATGCCCAACTCACAATCACACTTAGTGTCCTAAAGAAGCTGGCTCAAATTACTTAGTTTGTTTAAGCCACGCCTTTTGAAGCAATCTTTGCTATAAGGCATCACCCGATGGCGATTTGTATTTTAATCAAACTAAGGAATGAGGCCCTATTTATAACACTCTTAGTCTTGGAGAATTTACTCTAACGGGACTGTATTCATCTAATCCCTCAGGATAGCACCTGGTCATAAGTCCACATTGGAGTAAATCAACTAATCATGAATTCCACTGAAGTAATCCAGTACTATGGGTATACTATACTACACCAACCAATAATCTGGGTTCAGACAACTCTATTTAATCAACAATGATTTATCAAAGTTATTAATCCTTACTATATATAGGTGAGTCCTGCACAAGGATCCAAGGGTATGATCAAAAGATCACATAATGTAGGTTGCTACCACAAGGAATAAGTCCCATTTTAAGTACTTTAGGTGATTCCTACCACAAGGTATCAAGTTCAACTTCTAAAGTTATGAAGGATCATCTAAGTTTTGAGACAAAATCTCTTCCTACCTCAAGATATTAATAATTAAGGTCCTTAAACATTTCAAGAACGATCTTAAAGCAAGACCCTTAAGATCTCACTTTTCTACTTCTTGGGTTAACATTCAAGTGATCAGATCAGATGATCAGAATTCATCCGATCCTTTTCTATTCTACAATTATGGGATAAAATCAAAGAGCTTGTTAGAGTTAGATCATTTCATAATTCAATACAATTTTATTATCCATTTTCTGCTAATAGTCTTATATAAGAGAAAATCAAAGATCTAAAGTTTAGATTTAGATGGTTTAATCACACAGATTTAATTTTAACCTTAGCACTTCTAATTCAATAATTTAAGATCAATATCAAATCACATGCATTATTGGAATCATGTTGAGTGAATTATCTTTCAATTAAAGTTACTTAATTTAGGTGATTAAGGTTTAGATCTTAATCAAGACAAGTTAGGATTTAACTCTAACCTTTTTACCATTAAAACCAAAGGTTAATTTAAAGGTCAATGATAAATCAATGTATTTTTAGGCTTAGATTAAGTATCATTTACTTAATCAAGTTATCAAGATTCTTATGTTCAATTGTAGTTTAATGTCAAATACACATAATTAGGTGTTCAAATAAATGTTTAGAGTTTTCTAACAAATATCATAATATCATGAAAGTATACAAATGTAAAGATGATATAGAATAAAGGGTATTTAAGATTAACTAAATTCTAAATCAAAACAAAAGGATTAGCACTTGATTACAAATCTAAGAGACTTAAATTTTATGCCATTTAGTTGTTAAGATTATACTTATGCAATACAGGCTTTTAAAGATTCTATTATCTAGCAATTGGCATAATACAGTAAAGATACATAGTAGGTTTTGAGCACTTGACAAAGATGACAAAGTTTTAACTTAATTTCAACATTAAATTTTATGTAATGCTCAATTTGATATAATTCAATCCCACTAGGGTCCTAGGGACCTTAAAATGCGAAAACGGTGAAATTCTGGCCATTTCAGCCAATTCTGGGCATTTTCAAAACATTCTAGGCAGTTTTGCAATTTCTGGCACTATAGCGCGCTGGGGCGCGTTGTAGCGTGCTGCAGTGCTTCTGGCAGTGTAGCGCGCTGTGGCACTTTTAGCGCTGTAGCGCACTGCAATGCTTTTGGTGCTTCGACCTGCTGGGGCACACTATAGTGCGCTGCAGCGCTTCTGGCCCTGTAGCGCGCTGTGGCGTGGCAGGGCAGAGGAGGTGGAGCCCGCCATGACATGCGGCGGCCTTCGATTTGGTGCGCCAAAGGGGGTGGGGCCCACCTTGCCACGCGGCTGGGCCTGGTTGGCCGCAGAACTGCGTGTGGGTCCCGCAGCTGACAGCGGCTGCAGGTGCGGGGCCCAGCAGGACGCGTGTCAGCACGCGACACACTGGGCTGGCACCGGCGGGGCCCACAACCCGCGTACGAGGCCTGTGACCCATAGGTCAAGCCGACCCTGTCTGGCCCGCGTATGAGTCGCCTTCTCCGTGAAAGGCGGGACTAGGGCTCGCAAAAGCATGGCCCTCCGGCCACGATCAGAGTCCGACCCGCATACCGATGTGCAGGCCGTGACGCGGGCTACACGTGGCCGACAGTTTCACCGTGAGGAGTGGTCGGGGCCGCGAGCTAGGGCTAGCCCTAGCTCCTAGGGTTTGGCAAGCGTGGGTTCTAACGAATAAAACTGTGGATGATTCGGGAAATTGGATCTATTGAAGTACGTTTCGATCGATCGACTCCGTTCATAACCTAATCTAACGCATGAAATAAGGCCTCGAATGGTAAAATTGCAATTTTGAATGAAGAAAATAGGAGGATGGAGGTGTACCTGTTGAATGGCTACGGTCGATCTAGGGTTCCACCGAGCTCGAATGCTTTGGTCTGCGCAACGTAGCTAGCCCTAAGTGCCGATGAGGCTATTAGGAGCCTCGGGATGGAGATTGTGAGGGCTCAGGGGGCTGCTGGTTGGGCGCGAAGGGCGGCGGATCGCCACGTGGTCTGCGGCGATTTTCACGAGGAAGATGGCCTGGAGTCGTCGGATCAAACTCGATCCAATGGCTGGATGCAGTGCCGTCAGATCAGATGGCACCATTAACAACAGTTGACGGCATCATTAAATAAAAATTTAAATAATTTAAATAATATATTTATTTTAAATCATAATATTAATAATTAATCATATTTGAATAATCAACTCCCAAAAAATCCTAAATACTCACCCTTAGCTAATTGAGAGGTGAGTAAAGCAGCGACAAAGTCGGATTTTTGATTCGACAAGTATTTTAATTTCCCAATTTTGGGTTATTTAAATATTATTAAAATATTCGTCGATATTTTGACAACATCCGATTGACACGAAAACATCACCCCTAACTAATTTGGGGGTAATGAGCGTAATGGCGAAGTCTATTTTTTGATCTGAGGTCTATTTAGACAGGTCAAATTTTAGTGTTTCTGGATTTTTTTTTTCCAAAAAATTCAGGATTTGATTCATTTGACTACTGATTTTGACTAGGTCTTAAGGTTTGACTCTTAATGACTTGATTTAACACTTATGATCAAGATTGTGACTGAGATTAGTATTAATTAACTAAGATAACAACTTGGGTTATTACAAGCTCCCCCACTTAAGAACAATGTCTTCCTCGACATCACCCAAGTGGAAAGAAGAAGGCAAGATTAAAACATGAATTGAAGTTGAAAGCTTAGAATGCTAACAAAAAGTGACTAGGATTCTTGAAGAGTCTAGGATATTTGGCTCGCATATCTGACTCCTTTTCCCAAGTGGCTTTGTTCTGAGAACGATTCTTCCACTAAACTTTGATCATATTGATAGCACGATTCCTAAGTTGCTTGTGATCACGAGCCAGAATTCGAATTGGCTCCTCGGTGTATGATTAATCAGGTTGGATTTGAATTTCTAGGAACTGAACTAAGTGAGATGGGCCTCTAAGGCACCTTCATAGTGATGACACATGAAATACGGTGTGAATTACTGCAAAGTCATTTGGAAGGTTTAATCTATAGGCACAAGAACCTACTTTGGCTGCTATCTCGAATGGACCAACATAATAGGGACTAAGTTTTCCAACTATGCTGAATCTGAAGACTCCTTTCATCGAACAGACTTTTAAGTAAGCAAAATCTATAATCTTAAATTCCAAAGGATGGTGGTGAAGGCCGTGGTATTTACTCTAGCGGTCTTGAGCTGCACAAATGCGCTGCTAAATCAACTGGACTTTCTTATTTATTTTTTCTACTAGCTCAGATTCGTACAGCTGCACAATGCCTACTTCTGACCATGCCAATGGGGTACTACACTTTCTGCCATATAGGGCTTCATATAGAGCCATCTTTATGCTGGCTTGAAAACTACTATTGTAAGCGAACTCCACTAGTGGTAGGTGATCTTCCTAAGATCCAACAAAATCAAGTATACATAGTCTAAGCAGATCTTCAGGAACCTGATTCACTCATTCTGTTTGACTATCCATTTGCGGATGAAAGGCTGTACTCATTGCTAGAGTGGTGCCTAGATCTTGATGCATGACTTGCCAAAACTTGGAGGTAAACCGACTGTCTTTATCAGATACAATTGACTTGGGAATTCCATGCAACCTGATTATCTCCTTGATGTGGAGCTTTGCAAGTTTCTCAACTGAATCTATTTGACAGATAGGAATGAAATTGGCGAACTTGGTCAATCGGTCAACTATGGCCCAAATAGCATCTACTCTAGATCTTACACGAGGCAATCCCATAACGAAGTCCATTGATATATCTAGCTATTTCCATTTGGGAATTTTAAGTGGGTGAAGTAGACCACCGGGTCTCTAATGCTCTGCCTTGACTAAATTGCAAGCGTGGCACTTCGCGATGAACTCAACCACACTTTTCTTCATCCCTGGCCACCAGAAAGATTGTTTCAGGTCTTGGTATATTTTTGAACCTGATATTCGGAGTTATGGCCTTCAACTATCACTTCTTGATGCATAGAATTAGGGATACATAAGCAATCTCCTTGATAGGCTGCACCTTTATGGAATCAAATGTCAGTATGACAACCACTCTCAATGGCTTGTTTAAAATTTAGGTACTCATCCTCTTTAGTTTGAGTAATAGATACATCTCTGTGGAACGTGGGCTCCACATTAATTAATGAGAGCATTGTACTCACTTGGTCACTACACCCTGATTGGATATCCATTTTATAGAATTCTTCCTCTAGAGGACTCTTGGAGATAATAGTATTGAGAGTAGCATGATGGCTCAGGGTGTCAGCTACAACATTTGCCTTCCCAATATGGTACTGGATATCAAGGTCGTAATCACTCATTAATTCCAACCACCTTCTCTATTGACAGTTCAACTCCCTTTGAGTGAATATGTACTTCAAACTCTGATGATCTATGAAAATCGAGCACTGAATTCCATATAGGTAGTGACGCTAAATCTTTAAGGCGAACACTACTGCGACTAGCTCGAGATCATGCACTGCATAGTTCCTTTCATGAGGCTTCAACTGACGAGAAGCATATGCTATGACCTTCCCTTCTTACATTAGTACGTCACCTAAGCCTATACCAGAGGCATCATTGTAGACTTGATAGTTCACTCTTTCTTTAGCACGAACTAGAACTAGAGCGGTGGAAAGCATGTTTTTCAATGCTTGGAATGCCTTCTCACATGCTGGAGACCATTCGAATGGAACTACTTTATGGGTTAACCTAATCAGTGGAGAGGCTATCTGAGAGAAGCCCTTTCCAAATTTCCTATAGTAATCGGCTAAGCCTAAGAAGCTTCTGATGTCGGTTACTAACTTGGGCTGAACCCATTACTGGATAGCGCTAACTTTATTCTAATCTACTATAATACCTTGGGCATCTACCACATGTCCTAGAAAAGCTATTGAATCGAGCCAAAACTCACATTTAGAATATTTAGCATAAATTCTATGGTCGCGCAGTTCTTCTAGCACTATGCTTAAGTGCTCTTCGTGCTCCTATCGGCCCTTGGAGTAGATTAAGATGTCGTCAATGAAAATGATAACGATCTATCAAGGTATGGTTTAAGGATGCGCTGCATTAGGTCCATGAATATCGAAGGTGCATTTGTCAACCCAAAGGACATTACTAAAAATTTGTAGTGTCCATAACGAGTCCTAAAGGTTGTCTTCTCAACATTTGAGTCCTTGATTTGCAGTTGATGGTAGCCAGATTGCAGATCAATTTTAGAAAATACCTTGGCACCTGCCAACTGATCGAATAAGTCATCTATATGCGGTAATGGATACTTATTTTTTATTATGACCTTATTCAATTCACGGTAGTCAATACGCATACGCATAGAACCGTCTTTATTTTTACAAATAGCACCGGTGATCCCCAAGGAGATGAGCTTGGTCTAATGAGACCTTTCTCTAGAAGTTCCTGTAACTGTTTATTCAACTCCTGCAATTCTTTGGGCGCCATACGGTAAGGAGCTTTATAGATGGGCTGTGTTCTTGGAACAATGTCGATTGCAAATTCCACTTCTCGTGTAGGAGGGAGACCGGGTAGATCTTTTGGAAAAATGTCTGTGAATTCGCAAACGATGGGGTTCTGGGATAAGGAAACACCTTCTTTTTTTTCTCCTAGTATTGTCACTAGGAAGGCATCACAACCTTTCTATACTAACCTTTTTGCTTTTATAGCATTGATTAACGAGGCTCGAGTACTAAGGTTACCAATGAAGAATCTGGCCTTACCACCACTACCAAGGTAATCTTCTTCTTTGTACAGTTGATAGTGGCGTTATGTTGGCTTAGTCAATTCATGCCCAATATTACATCAAAGTTGGCTATGGGGAGAACTATTAACTTAGCTTCAAATTTTTCATTTTCAATGGGGATTGGTAGCTTGCAGAATTGGAGAGCTGGCATTTGGGCTCCAGAGGGTAACCCAACGCTAAGAGGGTTGGCAAGGCGATATAAAGGTAGGTTAAGTGATTTTGCCCAGCTTTCGGACACAAATGAATGACTAACTCCAGTGTCAAATAGGATGTTACAGGGTTTGTCATTTATGCAAATTGTATCTAATTATAGATGTAGTAATTACTAACTATGTTAAGCAAGTAATAACTGTAAAGATAAATGAGTTCAAGAGCACGTACCTGATACCACATGATTGTCTTTAGCAGCCTCAATAGGTGTGAGGGTATAGACACATGCAGGGCCGGCAGGCCTGTTGTTATAGGTCTGCCGTGGAGGTGGCCGAGGTGCATTTAGGCGAGGGACATTAGTTGTCTCATGCCTCACAGCTGAAGTAGAAGGTGGTGCTGGACGAGCCACCGCAGGCTTCTGAAATAAGTCAAAGACTTGGCGGCTCTTAGAGCGGTCGATCTAATCACCATAGATTGTTTTTGTAGCCGTATAGTGATAAAATCCATGGTCTGGCTGTCTGCATGTGAAGCAGACACGATTTCCATGGTAACACCGACCATACGGGTGTGGTTTTGTGCAAACGTTGAATGGATCGGCAGAGGGAGCTTCGGCCTCGAGCTGATATACTATGGCTCATTTGGGAGGATTCTGCTGGAATGAAGTAAGCCTGATACTCCTCTTAGGTCCTTCCTTAGCTTGGTTTTGTTCTACTACTTTGGCAATCTCCAACAGTTCAGCAAAGTCTGATATGCGAAACAGGATTACCTGGCTCCTAATAGAGGGCCGCAGACTGCTCTGAAATTGGTGACAGCGGTCTAGCTTAGTGGGAACCTGTGACGACCCCAATATTGAGAATCACTTAACTCAACATTGATACGTCACCACAATATCTACTACTAGATTAGAAAGAAACTAATCCAAATCATTAGATACTGTGTTTGGCCAAGGATTTAGAAAATGGTCTTAAGTTAAGATGAGAGGAAATTTTATGAATTATGTTATATAAAATTACATATTTGAAGATGCAATACATGTAAGGACATGATTAATGTAAATTAAAAATATTTAATAAGATACTTGCAATCCTAGATATGAAAATATTAAGTATTAACATGTGAAACATAAGTCTATATTTTAGCCAAATTATTCTAAGTTATTATTTTCTTAAAAATTTCAGTAGAGTTTCTGCTATAAATGGCTAAAGAAGCACCTGCAAAGTAGACATACAAAACTTCCATTCCAATAGAAGTTATAATTGAAAGAAAGACAGCCGAAAACTAACATGTAATCAATCTATTTCATAGGACTGTTTAGCTCCAATTCTAATATAGAGTTAATCCATTACATAGGATTTACTTATTTACAATTCTAATATAAAGTCAATCTGTTACATGGGATTGCTTATTTCCAATTCTAAAGTAAAGCTAATCCGTTACATAAGATTGCTTATCTCCATTTCTAAAGTAAAGCTAATCCATTAAATGGGATTGCTCATTTCCAATTCTAAAAGTTTAAGTGAGGAAAACACATACGTAACAATTATCTATCCTAAGGTATGCTCAATTCACAACATCTATTACATACAAGTAGATAAGGAGAAATTCTCACTTAGATATGAAACTAGTTTCCAATTCTATAAGCAATTTACTATACAACTAATTCCAATTAATATTCGAAGTAGATATGCAACTAATGACTTAATTAATATTCATTTTCATACATTTATATTCATCCATCCATTCATTACATCCATCCATTCATTCATCCCAAGAATTTTAATATAAACTAAGCTCCAACATAAGTATAGTAAAAGTAAAGTAAATAATATTAATTATAAATCAACAGTAAACATAAAGGAAAGTAAGAATAATGCTCACTTACAATTAATTATAAGTTATATTTTATTTTTATTATAAACGGAAGCAGCTAGCTTTTAACATTTGGTCCAGCTCCACTAGCCTCCAAATGCACCTGATCAATTATATTTTGGCATTAAAATGTGATAGGGCAAAGCCAAGAAAGAGAAAATCTAGTTAGACTAAATAGTCTAAGTACATTTTAAGATTGGCTAAGCATATTATTGTCTTAGTTGGATATCACTACTAGTTATAAGATAAGCACAAGCATGGGTGCAAAAAGGTAAGCATACAAGTGTGGAAAAGTAAGTCAAGAAAAGACAAAATGAGTTAGAATACTTACTTAAATATCTATATGTATAATTGATACAATTAGAGACTAGTTCTTACTCACATCCTAAATTATAAGATTTAATTATATAATTAAATCAAAGTTTAGGTGTCTAGTAGGAAGAGATTAAGATAAAGAAAATATCTAACTTAAGAAATTATAAGTTAAAGTAAATTCACTAAAATTCACTAGCTAGGTTATAATTTGAAGGATCTAACCAATCAAGTACAAATCTAACTAGGTTATAATAAAGTGAAAAGGCTAAAATAAGCAAATGATAGGACTTAAGAACTACAAGTTCTAAGTATTCTAATAGTTGATGTTTAAGGAATTCAATAGGATTCCTAAACTAATCTAAGTAAGTTAGGGATTCTTATTACTAAATCTTAAAATATTTAAGAGAAGGCTTTAGGGATTAAGATGAATGAACTAAGTTTTAATTTAGTCACTAAAGCTAGATCTAGTTGATTCAATAATCTACAATTACAAAGGCATTAAGACTGACTACTCTTATTGGGTATAACTAATATATATAGGGATCAACTACAATTCAAACTGTAATCAATCCTAGGGTTTCTACCTTAGGGTTGAAGGGCAAATCAAGCAATTTACAATTGATTCACACAACTAAAAAATAAGAACTAAGCTCACACTAAGTAATCTAATTTGATATGGAAGATAATAAATATGACATGTTAGCTATCATAGGGTTTTACATACCTAAAACATGCTATCTAGGAAATTAAAGTTATCACAATAACACCTAATTAAGAGTTAATAACCTAAAATCACTAATTGTTGTCCAATAGAAATGATTTACATATTATTGAAATCCTTATATTATAAGGAGAAAATTGATACTATGTATATCAAATTTGGACAACATTAGAATATTAGAGTTATTTGTGACTCCTAATTAGGGTTAAGAAAGTAATTATAAAAATTAGGTTTCAAATATTAAATTTGATTTAATATTATTGTTCCTCATATTTTTGTGAGTGAAATGATCAAATTAGGTCACATGAAATGATGAAGTTAATGTGTAATTAATTAATTAATCTTAAATATTGACTAATTAAATTATTTATCAAAATAAAAATTTAATTACATATTATTAATCTACACATTTTGTGGTCAAAATGGTATATAATATTGTATATTTTGGTTAAGTATATTTAAAGTTATAATTAAATGAATTTACTTGAATTAATCATTAAGAATTAATGGATAATAATTAAATTTCACCTCAGCACAAAATTTAATGGGTGGCAATGATTTAATCAGCACTGAATGAATTTAAAGGACGATGCTGATTAAAGAAAACGACGGCTGACGGCGCATCAAATTATGTACGCCATCGGACGCATGGCGAATGCAGTGGACTCCACGTAAAGACGTCGGTCCCGCAGCGTATTACTCGTAGACACGCGGTCTACTCCACAGACCAGCCCAGATCAGCGGAGAAACCCGGACCGCTGCATTTGCGGTCCGAACCGCTTCGTCTCTGTAAGGACCCGTAAGGACCCGTAAGGACCCGTAAAGACCCGTAAGGACCCGTAAGGACCCGTAAAGACCCGTAAGGACCCGTAGGGATCAGTTAGGGTTTTTGGATGCCAGGTTGATCCCGGCAGTCCCCCGGCATGATCTGCACCATGCCAAAAAAGTCAGATCATGGCCGATTTAATAAACTTAAGATTTACTTATGAAATCAATGGAGATGTCAACAAAATAAAAACCTAAATTTCCATGGAACTAACTTAGGTACAGCCGACGAATGCAAAAGGGTTAACTCAGATGATCAGGCTCGATCAAGTCTGATCAAACCTTAGGGTGATTGCCAAGGATGAAATTAACTCACATCATAATTTAATTGTAAGGAGAATGACTAAAGGAGTACCTAGATGCTCAACCCACTGACGAAAATGGAGGATTATGGTTTGTGGCTGGATCCTTCATCCAAGCTCCTTAGCGCCTTCCAGCAACTCCGCCAAGCAAGAAAATGAGGTTAGAAGGAATGGTCAAGAAGTTATGGAGGCCGATAAGAGCTCGACAGGCCTCCCTGGCACAGATGTAGCATGACCTGCTACGCACGACCAGGCACAGCAGAGAGGACGACCAGGAAGAGCGGTGGACCATTGGATCGGATCAGTGATCTAATGGTCTAGATGAATTTTCTAGAACCTGCCCTTCGATCGAGGACAAATTAAATCCAATGGATCAGATTGCACGGGACCATTGTCCCGTGCCTTGCGTCTCATAGTGGATCACCGTGGATCAAAAATTAATATGGCAGAATTATTTAATTTATAATATATACATATATTAATTAATATACTTTAATTAAATAATTAATTATACCCTATTTATTAATTAAATTCAAATAACCAAACGCACTCTAAAAAATCCCAAAAATTTACCCTTACCTAATTGAGGTGTGGGTAACTCAAAAATGCAATCGAATTTTTGATCGGAGGTCAATTTAATTATCTTTATTTTCTAAGTATTTAAATATTATTAAAATATTCGGGGAAAATTCAATGACTTCCAAATACTTCCTAAATACTGCCTTTAGCTAATTTGGGTGTGGTGAGTCCAATGGTAGACTCTATTTTTGATTCTAAGGTCTAAATAAATTAAGCATTCTCATAATTATCAGAAAACTAAGAAATATTGGAAATTGCCAAAAACGATCTCCAAATCACACGAAAATTGAAATGGAGACTCCTAATGCTATTATAAGACTAATAGAAAAGGATTAGAGTCAACTAGGTCACTAATTGATGAGTAATAATACTAGGGTTGTTAAAGAACCAGACTGGTAAAGAACCTTGTGAGGCGATAAAATTTTGCCTCATATGTAGATACAGTTCGATCTCCTTATTGCAATTTCAGTAACATATCCCCCAAACTATGTTTGGCAGACAATGGGATGAATTGAGCCTAGAATGCCTTAATGAATTCATCCCAGATAAAGTCCTCTAGTGTTACCTCAGCAAACTGCGTGCTACGGGTGGTGTCCCACCAATATTCAGCCTCATCTTGCAGGAGATGAGTAGTAAGATGGACTGCCTTTGAGTCAGGGCACTAGATACTTATCAGGTTATTTTCCATCATTTTGATCCAGTGGCAATATCTACTGCAGAGAGATTCCCATTAAAGGTAGAGGGTCTCAGGCGAAGGAAGCTGTGTAATAGCCCATCTATGGACTGTCAGTGATGCTGGTGAGAGCATTGTAACATCAGGGCAACTTCGGTTGTGGTACAGTTCTGGCTTATCTGAGCTACCAGCAATTGCTCCAATCTCTCGGCCTGCTTGGCCTGAGTATCGGTGACCTTCTTGGCCTATCTTTGGATGGATTTTGCTTGTTTGTGATGGGATTCCACCATTAGTTTGACTGCCTCCAATAAGACACTTACCTCACTAGAGGAAGTGCTGGAGGGAGTAGAAGAGGGGCTCTGTCCATGATTCATTGTCTTCTACTAGAGTTTGAATTAAAAACAACACACTTTCAAAAATTCTAAAAATAGGGAATTATAATATTTCATCTCTTTTATTAATCAGAAATAAAATTGAAAATACATCATTGGAAATAATAGATAGAACATCAGATAATAAAAGACCACAACTGGGAAAACACAGAGTTTATCCAATGTATTTTTTAGTGAAAGCCTGGGAAAAGTCAGCGTAGGTCATTTCTCGGTGGCGGCGAGCAAATCCACACTCGAATACCCACACTTTGCGAGCCCACCACTCCTCCACGTAGTCTTGGAGGAGGATGTCGATGATGTCAAGTTGAATGCAATCTTGGCATTCCAAATTGTCGAACACTTTGGTCACACTTCGTAACCACTCCTTAGTTAGGATGGGGAATTCTAGTCCCTGATATACAACATCTTCTGGCATTCTTTCCAAAACACTGGCTCCTGCCGAGGAGACCCCTTGGACTTCTCTTCCGTATCTTTTTGCCAAGTACATGTCAAACTTCCACCTATCTTTAAAGTGGGTGAAAATATCGTATACTGACATGCTCATATAGTAGTATTCCTAGATATCCAGCTCAAGCGACATAAGAATATTAGTTCAACTCTAACTCTAGCATTTATTTCAAAATTAAGGTACAAGATGCAAAATGTGAAATAGGTAGCATGTGAATAAAATCTAAAATATCTATCTGATATATCTGGCAGTTAAGGCATGAAGAAAGTCCGCATAGATGACCTCCCTTTGCATTTCTTCACACCGATAGGTGAGTGATTGTAGGGTGACATTCCACCAATCCTTGGCTTTGTCGTGTAGGAGATTGGATACAATGGGGATTCTAACATTGTCTAGATAGTTAGTAGTTTCAAACACAATATCGGCCCATTTTAGCCACTCTTTGGCTACAACGGGGAGATTGTATCCCCTGAATACTCCTTGCTGGAGTCGTAGATCCAGCATTTGGACTTTGGGGTTTGACACTCCTTTTACATACCTCTTGTGCTGCTGATGGAGTTGGATGATGTACTCCCATCTATCTTCAAATCATTTGTAATGCAACTTAAACGTCATCCTAGAACTTCTTATGATTTTTCCAAGTTACATTAGTTTACTAATAGACTACTTGTGCATGTATTTCCATTTCTATACTCTTATTATTTTGAGCTCATGATCATGGTGCTTGGATGTAACTCATGTATTTAGTCAATGACTGATTGGCAGAAGAATCATCCATTAGGTAGAGTTAAATACAAATTCTAATCTGACACCTTATGGAATTCTCTAATACTAACTATGGCACCCGATCCTTAAGTCCACAATCATTAGACTAAGGAGGGGAGTGCTACTCTAATAAATCCCTCACTTATCATTGGATTAGGTAAGATCCACAATCTACTACTAAGGGAAGGATGTGCACATAATAAATAAGAGAATCAGTCGCTAAATATACATACAAAGTGCGGAAGCAATAAGAAGTAAAGATTACATTCATTCACCATACATCAGACATCAGACATGAAATAAAATGAAATAGCTCAGAAAATAATAATGTGCAGAAAGTAAACACAATCACAAGTACTTGTATTATTGCAACATCTTAATTAAGGTTTAGAAAATGAAATAAAAATACTCTCATCCTCACAATAAATATAAAAGCAACTATATATCTTCCGTTCCAAGCTGCTGCACCTCCTCTATGTACGGCTCCTCTTCAAGTACTGGCTCCTCAAATTACTCAAGATCTGACATTGTCGATTTCACAATGCCATGGCACCAACCAATAAAAAAAAATCTTGTTAGACAAAATGTCTAAGTACATTTTAGGCAAGTAAATTTATTATGTATTTGTTAATATCACCATTTTACTCTAAACCAAATGTAACATCTATCTAGCATGAGAGCAAATAAACATACAAGGGGATGAGGATAAGTTATAAATATGATATTTATAACTAAGCAAGAATTAAGAGAAAAGCATTCCTCAAGTAAACTAAATAAGGTATAGCATATATACAGTAAGTAAATATACTGAAAAGAAAAGTTTAACTTAGACATGATGATGATCATATGATATATACTAATTTAAAATATAAATCTAAAATGGTACATATAATAAGCAATAAAGTCTAGTATCCTATATATGCATCTACTCAAATAAGCAGGTAAAATAGGAAAAATATAGCTAACTGGTATAAAATGCATCAACAACATAGAAAACAGTAAGCTGAACTAAAATAGAATATATAGCTATCATATCAGAAAGAATTAGTCAATCTTGCCTAATATATTCCCGTAGCCTTTATGGGCTAGGGCAGACATAATAAAATAAATAGTACAATATGATTGAAGAGGCAGATAATACTATACAATATTTTTTAGTTATTTTACTTTTTGTTTTTGTGAATAATTTTAGAAATAGCTGATGAGTCAAGCATATCTGCAAGACTAAATGAGTCCTAAGCTTAACACACTCTCCTCCATGAGTGATATTAAGCACCCTAATCTCTCCTTACCCCTGTCCATTGGAGTAAATGTGCACCATAATCCACCATGAACTGAACCCAAATGCGAGTGTTTTTCTAGTATTCTAAATTTTTATTTTTATGCAATAATGTTTTTCTTATATGACATGTTCAAAGAAAAATAATAACAAAACTCAAGGAATGTGTAGCACAAAGTCAAATAGTAAGCAAGTGACTCTACTAAATATGGTGATATTATTTGTTGTCTAATTTAAATGTTCTAACAATTCCAAGTTACACAAGTTCAGGATCTCCAATTCCTACTATCGAGTATAACTTAGAAGTACGCCCTTATAGGTTACAAAATATTAAGGCTAGCTAGGTCCTATTATGCTTAATCAATGCCGACTATGAGAAATAATCATGACCTAGTTTATGAGTTCAGACGTTCTAAACTATTAACTGACCAAAATCTAAAAATTAGAGATTATGGATTTAACACCACAAAAATTGGGCTAAATCACATAATCCCAAAGTTAAGACCTAAGATCTAGGTTTCATCCTAAAAGTGATTTATTGATTAAGGTAAATCCTATTAAGCAAATAAAACTTAATAGGATGAATCTCCTATCCTAAATTTAAGATTAAAAAACAAAATAATCAAAATAAGTCATAAGAATATAAAAACTAGTAAAACTATTTATTCATTTATTAAGAAACCTCATTTTATAATAAATGAAATCTAACTTATGATCTAATTCTAGTCTCAGGAGTAGTCCTAATATGAAGTGAACGATCCTAAAAAAAGGACTTGGAGGAAAAATTAGGGATTTCTCAAATTTGTCCTAAAGTTGATTTAACTTGCTTAAAAGATTCTAATACAGTTCTAATACTAATTTTATTGACTTTGAAGATAATTCAGAGTCTAAGGATGTTAACCTAAATTATGGGCAAAATGACCATTTTGCCCTACTTGGGTCTCAAAAGCTACTTTTTGAATTAGGGTTTCAAATTGGAATTTCTTATTGCCAAATAATTTCCTACTGTCTAACATGAAGATAAACAGTAAGTACACTTAATTTGGATAAGGAACGGATCCTATGTGTCCAAACTAAAGTTTTTGACCTAAGGGGCATTTTGGTATTTTCTCCTAATATAATCTAAATTTTTGTGCAGTTTACGGTTGGTTACTGTTCAAGAATTCTATAGTGTCCAAGAACATTGCATTCTGAGGTCAAATAGCTAGGTTTTAGCTATTTCAATTTCTAAGGGCAATTCGGTAGTTTTACCGATCAACAGGGGACATAAACCGAACTTTTCCATTTGAAGTCTAATTTTAGCAAACTCAGTTTCTATAGCTTCCCTATAATATACTGAGTGTGTTGACTAGGAGTAAACTTAATTTGAACTTCAAATGGTCCAAGTTATGGCTTAACAAAGATTATGGGTATTTTGGTCATTTTCTGATTTTCTAGAGTTCAGATCCTAAATATTATTTTAATTTTTTGATGACATTAAAATTCTAAGCTATTTAGCACTTTGAATTTCTAAATTTGGAGTTGAATTGACCAAGTTATAGTTAATTGAAGTCTATGAGTATTTTGATTATTTTTGGGGTACGGTCCTAAATGTTACTTTTCATGTTACTTTTCAAACTAAGCTCCAAATAGAAAAACTAATACTTCTATAATGTTGTGGCTATTTTTTTGAGTATTTTAAGACCTATATTGCCTATATTTGGACAATTAGGTTAAAAGTTATAAAGATTTGTTTATGTCCTAAAATAACACTACGTTAAACATACTTCAAAACAAATTTTTGAATTACGTCATTTGATTCTTTTTATTTTTCTGAGTAAAATGAGACTATATTTACTATGTTTGGATCATCGTACAAAAAATTATTAAACTTCAAAGATTTTGAATTAAATAATTAAATAAACTTTTACAATTTTAAAATACAAATTAAATGAAATTACTATTCATTTGGAATTAGATAATCTCACTGTTTTAATTTAATTAATTGAGTATTACTTAATTGCTAATTACTTAATTAAATAATATTAATTAATCAAATATACTTAATTATTAATCAACTGACTTCAACTCTAAAAACTAATCTAATTTATATTTTACTATTTTGAGATAAAAATTTTATTAAATTAGATTAATTAATCAAAATTAAAATCAAATTATCTAACTAATTTTATTTATGTTTATTAACTAATTAAATTAATTTTAAATAGGCTATTGTTAATTATGTAATATCCTAATTAATTTAATTTAATGACTTTAATTATATTTACATTACTATTTTAGTATTTAATTAAATGATATTTATTAATTAAACTAACAAATGATTAATTATTAATTAATATTTTAGTATTTTTTGTGCATATATATATTTATCTGTATATATCTATAATTATACTAATTAATTTAGGCAAATTACTTAACTGTCATTTAGGATTAATATTACCTAATTACCTATCACTAAATATTAATCACATTATACTGATTGATTAAATCTAATGCTAACTATATGCCTAGTAATATAAATACATTTACATATACTAAGTTCTCCTAAAGTATATATTTATATAACTAATATATATATATATATATATATATATTACTTTTTTTGCTGGCATTAATGGCATGGGACCCACTCTTGCCACATGTCATCCGCTGATTCGACAGGGCAGAAGAGGTGGGGCCCGCCAGGACACGCGGTAGCCTTCGATTTGGTGCGCCAAAGGGGGTGGGGCCCACCCTGCCACGCGGCGGGGCTCCGTTGGCCGCAGCACAGCGTGCGGATCCCGCAGCTGACTGCGGCTGTCGATGCAGGCCTTAGTGGGACATGTGTCAGCATGCAACACGCTGGGCTGGCGCTGGAGGAGCCCACGACCCGCGTACGAGGCCTGCGACCCGCGGGTCCGGCCGACCCAGTCCGGCCCGTGTACGAGTCGCCTTCTCCACAGAAGGCGGGACTAGGGCTCGCAAAAGTACGACCCTCAGGCCACGATCGGAGTCTGACCCGCGTACCGACGTGCAGGCCGTGACCCGGGCTTCACGTGGCCGGCAGTTTCACCACGAAGGGTGGTCGGGGCCGCGAGCTAGGGCTAGCCCTAGCTCCTAGGTTTGGCGAGCGTGTGTTCTAACGACGATTCAAGAAATTAGATCGATCAAAGTACGTTTCGATCGATCGACTTCGATCATAACTTAATCAAACGCATGAAATAAGGCCTCGAATGGTAAAATTGCAATTTCAAATGAAGAAAATGAGAGGATGGAGGTGTACCTGTCGAATGGCTACGGTCGATCTAGGGATCGGCCGATCTCGAATGCTTTGGTCTGTGCAACGTAGCTAGCCCTAAGTGCCGATGAGGCTATTAGGAGCCTCAGAACGGAGATGGCGAGGGCTCAAGGGGTGCTGGTTGGGCGCGAAGGGTGGCGGATCGCCGCGTGGTCTTCGACGATTTCCGTGAGGAGGACGGCCTGGAGCCGTCGGAGCAAACCCGATCCGACGGCTGGATGCGGTGCCGTCTGATTCGAATGCACCGTTAGCAACAGTTGACGGCGCCACTTTAGTTCTGACGGCGCCATTAAATAAAAATATAAATAATTTAAATAATATATTTATTTTTAATCATAATATTAATGATTAATCCTATTTAAATAATCAACTCTCAAAAATTCTCAAATACTCATCCATAACTAATTGATGGGTGAGGAACGCAATGGCAAAGTCGGATTTTTGATTCGACGAGTATTTTTATTTCTCAATTTTCTGGGTATTTAAATATTATTAAAATATTCATCGATATTTTGACGACTTTTAATTGACACGAAAACATCACCCCTACCTAATTTGGGGGTAATTAGCGCAATGACGAAATCCATTTTTTGACCTGAGGTCTATTTAGACAAGTCAAATTTTCTATTCTTTATTAATAGATTACCAAAGTATATTTTCTTTAGGTTTTTCTTCAGATTTTCTATTCTATTTTTAGCCTAAAGATATGAGGATAGCCTCCCAACTCTTTTATTTTTCTTTAGTGGAATTACAAGTAAATCTATTAACCCACTGATATTAAAGCAAAAAGACTACTTGAACAACGGGATACATTTGTAAAATTTACCAAATATTTTAAAAGTATAAAATACTACTTAAACTGATTGAAAATCACTTATCTGTGAATCCAAGAGATTAGCTTCCCTGTACACAATGTTTTGCAAGCTAATTATGGAAGCTGAAGCAGCTAAAATAGGGTCAACAGAATATCATGGATTTCCTGCTGGATCATGTCTTCCCTCTATCATTGCTTTAATTAGCCAGGTAATTGTTCAACATTTAAAGAGCAACTTTTCAAATCTATTATTTTTCTTAACTAAAGATGTTCAAATGATAGTTAAGAAAATTGCAAAAAATAAAGAATAGAAAATACATTGAAAGCAACAAATAAAAATTCTTGTTCAATATAATCTTTCAATAAGTAGTATAAAGAGCCCATAGTTATTACAAACAACATTTAATTTGACCTCAATTCTCTAAAATTAAAAAAGGCTTATGACAGCCCATTGTTTCGTCGTCATTCACATTCACCTTTGTAAGAATTAAATGCAAGATTTGTGTGTTCATTGCTTAAGTTCACAAACTACTCTTTTCATACCTACATACAGAATCGCCAAATAATTGAGCAGTGCATCATCTATTACACTTCAAGTGATGAAATTTATATCAAAGAAATAGTTCATATTAATTTCATAGGTCAGGTAGATGAAAATTCAGCTCAAACAAACTGCCTAACACTTCTTTCACTTTGTTAACCAACAATTTAAATAAATAAACAGGAATCAATTTTCCACTAAAATCCAAAAACATAGATTTAAACAATAATGTTCCAAAGCTTTAAAATTAACAAGAAGATAAAATAGATTGAAAGAAATTAGTCAACCCAGCTTCCGTTATGCCATCAAACCACGCTCAAACAGCAAGGCATAAATTCTCAGCCTATTAAGAATAAAAAAGAATGACAATAAATAGAGGTTCTAAAAATTTCAAGTATAACCTGGATGAGGCTGTGTGGGTGGAGGATTTAGATAGCCTAGATTTCCCTGTGGCAACTGCGAAGAAGGTGAAGGACCTTGAACTTCTTGAAGCAACGACCGAGGCAAAGAAACTGGCCCTTCCTAAGGCGGCGCCTGCAGTGAAGGGTGCTGAAACGGCATAATGTTTTCGTGCAGCGACGGTCGAAGAGATTTTGGGACCGGCTATCTTGAAGCAGTGACGGTCTTGAAGCAGTGAGGGTCTTGAAGCAGCGGCGGTCTTGAAGCAGTGAGGGTCTTGAAGCAGCGATGGTCGAAGCTTCGAAGATGCCCTAAGCGTGAGAGACCGACGGAGAAATAGGGCAGAGGCAGAGAAGGAATGAGAGGAGAAAGAGGGATGAGGTAGAGAAGGAGCGAGAGGAGAAAGAGGTGTGCGGAGAAAGAATGAGGGTTGCAGATAAAATACGTGATTTAGGGTTTTAAGTGAAGTGATGTGGCTTGCTGCGCCACGTCCGATGCCACCTCATCTAAAAAAAATTGGGGTATATGGGGGGGGTACTGTAGCATTATCTTATATATATACATTAAAGTTCTATTTATGCGTCCAAATGATTATACACACACACACACACACACACACACACACACACACACACACACACACACACACATATATATATATATATATATATATATATATATATATATATATATTTATTTATTTATTTATATGCATTATTATAATCCCCATAGGAGTTATGGCGGGGGGATCCACGCGGCTACGTGGCAGCCAACCAGTGGCCGAGGGATGGAAGCGGGCCCCATGGGCTGACAGCCACAACCCACATGGCGGGCGCTGAGAGGGCAGCGGGCTGCGGGTGGGGCCCACAACTGCGCAGCTCTGACGCGGTCAGACCCGCACCGAGCGGGACGGGCCTGGCGCGACCCAGCCCGACCCGCGTCCCTTCACCTTCCACGGGGCAGCCGAGAATGGCATTCTAGGGCACCTGATTCGGCGACTCTCCAACCGATGCCAGGACCCGGATCGAGTGCCGCCGGGTAGGGCTTGCCGAGCTCTACCTTCTGAGGGGCAGACCGGCGGCAGAGGCGACCCAAAGGCTTAGCTAATCCTAACCCTAGGCCTAACCCTTACGGGATAAAGACGACTTCGATTCGCGCTAGGACAATAGTAGGACGACAATTACGCACACACCACTAATTGTAAATGTTGAATCAAAAGGAAGCAATTGGAAACGAAGAAGGAGGGAGGAGAATACCTAAAGCGGCTGGACACGACGAGGGTTGGTGGAGGACTGGTTGGGTTCGACTAGGTTAGAGTTCCAGGACCTTACGCTTGCGAAGACCGAGTGGTGCGCGAGCCAGGGAGGTTAAGCGAAGAGTCTGGCGGAGCTTGCAAGGCCGATGCGATGTTGACAGCGACCGATTGGGGTGAGGAAGCAGCGCGCAGGCACTCGCGAGATCGCGGGAGAGACGGTCTCTTGACCGTCCGATTTCCTAATCGGATGGCTTTAGAGAACCGTCCGATCTAACGGTAGGGCTAGACAGCGCCAACGGACTTGACGACAGCCGTTAAGTTATATAATTAAATATGGAAAATTAATTAAATTTTAATTAATTTATTAATTAAAATTGGATCATTATTCTTATTCAGAAAATTTCCAAATATTCACCCCTAGCTAATTGATGTGTGAGGAATGCAACGGCGAGGTTGGATTTTCGATTCAACGAGTATTTTAATTTCTCAATTTTCGAGGTATTTAAATATTATTAAAATATTTGTCAAAATTTTGATGACTTCCGATTGACACAAAAACATCACCCCTAGTTAATTTGGGGCAATGATCGCAATGGCAAAGTCCGTTTTTCGATCTGAGGTCTATTTAGACAGTGAAATTTTTGGGTTTCCAGATTTTTTAAAAATCAGGGTTTTATCCATTTAACTCCTGATTTGGACTAGGTCTTAGAGAATGACTCCTAATAACTTTATTAACACTTAGGATCAAGATTAAGACTAAGATTAGTCCTAATTGACTAGGGTAACAACCTGAGTTATAACAGGCTCCCTCACTTAAAAACGATATCGTTCTCGACATTACTCAAGTGAAAAGAAGAAAGAAAGATATGGGAGCACACTGCCTATTTCTGACCACGCCAACAGGTGCTACATTTTCTGCCATATAAGGCTTCATATGGAGCTATCTTTATACTAGCTTGGAAGTTATTGTTATAAGTGAACCCCACTAGTGGGAGGCGATCTTCCCTAGATCCAGCAAAATCAAGTATACATAGTCTAAGTAGATCTTCAAGAACTTGATTTACTCGCTCTGTCTGACCATCCGTCTGTGGATGAAAGGTTTTACTCATTGCTAAGGTTGTGCCTAGATCTTGATGTACGGCTTGCCAGAATCGACTGTCTCTATCGGATACGACTGTCTTGGGAATTCCATGCAACCTGATTATCTCCTTGATATAATGCTTCGTGAGTTTCTCAACCGAGTCTGTTTGTAGAATAGGAATAAAGTGAGCTGATTTGGTCAACCGATCAACTATGACCCAAATTGTATCTGATCTAGATCTTACACGAGGCAATCCCATCATGAAAGTCATAAATATATCTATCCACTTCCATTTAGGAATCTCAAGTGGATGAGTAAGCCACCAGGTCTTTGGTATTTTGCCTTAACCAGATTACAAGCTTGGCACTTTGCAATGAACTCAGCCACACTCCTCTTCATTCCTAGCCACCAAAAGGATTGCTTCAGGTCTTGATACATCTTTGATCTTCTAGGATGAATTTGGTACCTAGAGTTATGGCCTTCAATTAGAACCTCTTGGTGCATAGATTTAGGAATCCATAGATAAGCTCCTTGATATATAGTACCTATATGAAATCGGAGGTCAGTACGATGGCCACTCTCGATGACTTGCTTAAAATTTAGATACTTGTCATCTTTCTTCTGAGTAATAGATACGTCTCTGTGGAATGTGGGTTCCACATTAATCATTGAGAGCATCGTACTCTCCTGGTCACTATAAGCTGATTGGATATCCAATTTATGGAACTCTTCTTCCAGAGGACTCTTATTTATAAGAGCATTAAAAGTAGCGTGATGGCTCAGAGCATCAGCTACAACATTTACCTTTTTAGGGTGGTACTAGATATCTAGGTCATAGTCACTGATCAGTTCTAGCCACCTTCTCTGTCGACAGTTCAATTCCCTTTGAGTAAATATATATTTCAAACTCTGATTATCTGTGAAAATCGAGCACTGAATTCCATTTAGATAGTGACGCCAGATCTTTAAAGCGAACACTACAGCAGCTAATTCTAGATCATGGACAGCATAAATTTTTTTCGTGAGTCTTCAGCTGACGGGAAGCATATGCTATAGCCTTCCCTTCCTGCATTAGTACGGCACCCAAACCTATACCAGAGGCGTCAGTTTAGACTTTATAGTTCACTCCTTCCTTAGGAAGAACTATAATTGGGGCAGAGGTAAGCGCATATTTTAGTGCTTGGAATGCTGTTTCACAAGCTAATGACCATTCAAAGGGTACAACAGTCTGGGTGAGTTTGGTGAGTGGAGAGGCTATTTGGGAAAAGTCTTTCACGAACCTTTTGTAATAACCGGCCAAACCCAAGAAGCTTCTGATTTCTATCACTGACTTGGGTTGTACCCATTCTTCGATTGCGCTGACCTTGTTTTGATCTACTTTGATTCCCGAAGCTTTGAATAGATTTAGGGATGCCTGAAGCTTCGAAGAAACCCTAAGCTCAAGCAACCGACAGAGAAATAGGGCAGAGGCGGAGAAGGAATGAGAGGAGAAAGAGGGATGAGGCGGAGAAGGAACGAGAGGAGAAAGAGGTATGCAGAGAAAGAACAAGGGCTGTAGAGAAAATGCGCGATTTAAGGTTTTAAGTGAAGTGACGTGGCTTGCTGCGCCACGTCAGCTGCCACCTCATCTAAAAACTTTTGGGGTATTTGGGGAGGTACTGTAGCATTATCCATATATATATATATATATATATATATATATATATATATACCTACAATTTCATTGTCGCATACTCTAGTATTATTAATAATTAGTTAGATAATGAAGTAATTAATCTATCTGTTTAAATTAACTAGCGCTTAATTAAATTAGTTAAGGTTAAATAAATATATATAAATATACAGTTAGTTATAAATACATACATATATATATATATATATATATATAATGTTAGTTAATTTATAAACCATTGAATAAATTTTATATTTATGTAATTTAGTTAACCAAGTGGTTGACTGTAGGGTTAATAAGATTAGGCTAATTATGTTTAAACAGTTATGTTATTTAAGATAATTTGAACAGTGACAAAACTAAATAGATAAATACTATTAAATTAATTTAATAGTAAATTGAAATTAGTTTAATTAATTAATTAGCTAAATTAAATAGTGGATTAATAAATTAAATTAATTAATGTTAATCTAATTAATTTAATTAAAGTAAGTAAATATTAATTAGTTTAATCTAATTAATTAATATTAGTTAATTAATTAAAAATAGTAATTGTATTAATTAGGTTTAATCTAATAATATTCAAATAGTAAATTAATATTATTAAATAGTATTTAATTAGAATTAATTAACACTAATCATAAATCTAATATTATTAAAGTAATATTTAATATACAATAGATTAAGTAATAATTAATTAATGATAAATAAAAATAGATAATTGATAAATTAATTAATTAATTAATTAATTAATAAAAGTTGTAACTTATTTAACTATAAATATGAACAGTAAATTAATTTAAATTGAATAAATAAATAGTAAAATATATTTAATGTAAATTATTTAATTTAAAAACTTTAAAGTTTAATAACTTTTTGTACAATGATTCAAACAAAGCAAATATAGATCTCATTTTATTCAGAAAAATAAAATGAATCAAATGACATAATTCAAAATTTATTTCGGGGTACGTATAACGTAGTGACATTTTAGGACAAGAACAAACCCTCACAACTTTTAACCTAGTCTTCCAAACATAGGCAATATGGATCTTAAAATAATTAAGAGAGTAGTCCCAACAGTATAAAAGTATTAGATTCTCTATTTTAAGCTTAGTTTGGAAAGTGACATTTAGAACCCTACCCTAAAAATGACCAAAATACCCTTAGTATTCAATTGATCATAACTTGGTCAATTCAACTCCAAATTTAAAAATTCAAAGTTCTAACTAGCTTAGAACTTTAGTGTCATCAATAAACTAAAATAATATTTAAGATCTGAAGCCTAAAAAGTTAGAAATGACCAAAATACTCCTAATCCTAGTTAGGTCATAACTTGACCATTTGAAGTCCAAATTAGGTTTACTCCCTGTCAACACACTTAATATATTATAGGGAAGCTATAGAAACTAAGTTTGATGAATTTTGATGTCAAACGGAAAAGTTCGATTTTTGTCCCCGTTGACCGACAAAATTACCGAATTACTCTTAAAAATTGAAATAGCTATAACTTAGCCAATTAACCTCAAAATATAGTGTTCTTGGACTTTATGGGATCCTTGGACAATAAAAAATAGTAAACTACATAAAAATTTAAGTTCCATTTTGGGTAAATTACTAAAATACCCCTTATGTCAAAAATCCTATGTTGGACCTATAGGATCCATTTCTTATCTGAATTGAGCATACTTACTGTCTATCTTCATGTTAGACAGTAAGGAATCATTTGGCAGTAAGAAATTTAATTTGGAGCCCTAATTCAAAAAGTAGCTTTTCGGACCCTAAAGTATGGGCAAAATAGTCATTTTGTCCAAAATTTAGGTTAAGCATTTTTAAACCCAAAATTATCTTCTAAGTCACTAAAACTAATATTAGAACTATAATAAAATCATTCTAAGTGTTAAAATCAGTTATTAGGTCAAAAAAGTTAATTTTCCTAAATTATCTCTAAGTCTTTTCTTAGGACTTTACACATCATATTAGGACTATTCCTAAAACTAGGACTAGCCTATAGGCTAGATTTCATTCATTGAATAAGTGGGTTATTCAATAAATGAATCCTTAGTTTTATTAGTTTCTAGACTTCTTAATTTACTTTTGATTATTTTATCTTTCAACCTTAGATTCAGGATAGGAGATTCATCCTATTAAGTTTGACTTTGCTTAATATGAATTGCCTTAATCAATAGATCACTTTTAGACTGAAACTTAGATCTTATGTCTTATCCTTTTGGATTATGTGGTTGAGCCCAATCTCATGGTATTTAATCCATAATCTATAGTTTAGTAGATCTTGATCAAATCTTAGATAGAATATCTAAATTCATCAAATTAGAATGTTATGATCTATTAATTTAAACATGTAGTCATACTTGATTGAATTAGGTTAGAATTTGATCAGTTCTAATCCATTTAACTTATAAGGCCGTGCTTCTAAGTTATACTCGATAGTAAGAATTGGAGATCATGAACTTGTGTAACTTAGAATAGTTAGAATAGTTTAATTAGATAATAATAGTGTCACCATATATAGAAGAGTCAATTGCTCACTTGATTTATTTGTGCTACACATTCCTTATTTTTGTGCTTAATTCCTTGGACATATTGTATAAGAAAATTTTGTGCATGAAATAAAAATATAGAATAAATAGAATAACAGTTGTCTTGGGTTCAGTTATATTCAGGTAAGTTCTGGTGCACATTTATCCTAATAGATAATGATAATGATTAATAATGATGCTTAACATTACTCATTGAGGAGTGTGTGTTAAGCTTAGAACCCGTATAATCTTGTAGAGGTGCTTGACTCCTCAGCTATTTCTAGATGTGTCCACAGAAACAAAAATAAAATAATTAAAAAACTTTGCATTTGTATTTACTGCCTCCTCAATTCTATTATTCTGTCTGCCCTAGCCCAGAAAAGTTATGGGAATTTCTGTCTGGGCCCGATTGGCCAATTTTTTTATATGGCGGTCTTTACATAACTATTTCAGTTTTAGCTTACTGTGTACTATTTTACTGATGCATGTTTCAGTCAGCTGTATTACTTTACTTACCTGCTCACTTATATGTATTTATAGGATGCTAGACTTTACTATTTACTATATGTATCATTTTTAGATTTATGTCTTCAATTAGCATATGTTATATGATCATCAGTATATATAGGATTAAACCTTACTTTCAGTACTCTTACTTACTGCACTATATACTTGTATATGCCCATTCCTTACTTAGTTGCTTGAGGTGTTCTTTTTGCCTCACTTTCTGTTTAGTTATAAATGCTACATTTATAACTTATCCTATTCCTTGTATGCTTACTACTCATATTTCTTTTAGTTTACTTTTTGTTGTACTTAAGATTAAAATGGTGACATTAATAATTCTTATAAAATATTCAGCCTAAAATATACTTAGACAATTATCTAATAAGATTTTTTTTTATTAGCTGGGGGCCCTTGAATTATGAAACCGATAATGTCAGATTCAGATAGGTTTGAGGAGCTGGGACCTGGAGAGGAGGAACCTTACTTAGAGGAGGAGCATCAGGTAGGAGAGATAGATGCTGCTTAGCCTTCTTCCAGTCTTTTGTGAGGATGAGAGTCTTTTTAGATTTATTTTTAGTTTTTTAAACTATTTATTAAATGCTGTAATAATACATATATTGTGACTGTGATTACTTTTCTGCACTTTATTATTTGCTAAGCTATAGTACTATTTCTTACTTAATGTATGGTGAATTGATGTAATATTTATCTCATTTTGCTTTCACACTCTGTATGTATGTCAGATTTAGTGACTGATCTTCTTATTTATTCTATGCATGTCCTTCCCTTATTAGTATATTGTGGGTATTACCTAATCTAATGATAAGTGAGGGATTTGCTAGAGTGGCACACTACCCCTTGGGTCTAATCTTGTTGATCAGGGGGTGGGGCGCCACAATGCAACCTCATGCTTCTAGTATATTCTACGATTGCCCTGTTCATCCATTTTGTAACACCATTTTCTTGTGGTGTTCTTAGAACTGTAAATTCCCTCTTTATTTCTCTCAAGGCATATAACTTCTTGAACCCCTTATCACATTATTAACCTCCACTATTGGATCTTAAGCACTTGAACTTTAAGCTTATCTCATTCTTAACCAAAGCTAACCACTTCTCAAATACATCAAACACATCAGATTTATGTTTTATAAAATAAACCCATACCTTGTATGGTCATAAATGAAGGTGACAAAGTACGTGGCTCCATCAATTAAAGAAGAAGGAGCTGGCCCCCATACATCTGTATACACCAACTTAAGTTTCTTGCCTTCCAATTCTCTTCCAACTTTAGAGAATGCAGCCTTTTTCTATTTGCCCAATACATAATATTCACAAAAATTCAAGTCCACTAAATTCTGTCCTAGAATCCTTTCCCTTGACTGTAGGGATTTCAAACCCCTCTCACTCATATGTTCAAGCCTTAGGTGCTATAGACCAATGTCAATCTATTCTATAGCTGCAATAGAATCAAACACTTCATTGATCAAGTAAAGTGTACCTTCCATGTTGCCTCATGCAACAACGAGTGCACCCCTAGTGACCTTTCATGAGTCCCCTGCAAAGGTTGTGCTGTAGCTTTCCCTGACTAGCTAGCTAACTTAAATTAGGTTCTTCATTAAACACAACACATGTCTAACTCCTCTAAGTTTCCAAATTGCACCGCCCAGTAGCTGCACAGCCACATCACTTTTACCTATGATGTTGTATTCCTTGTCATCTCTTAAATACACATTCCCCAAGTCACCCTTAGTGTAACTTTTGAAGGCACCTCTCATAAGAGTTGCATGAAAGGATGCACCCAGTCCACAATCTAGAACTCCATGTTGACAAGTAACAGGATTAATGCATCATAATCCTCTTTTGCTGAAATATTCACTATGGGACACATATTCTTACTTCCACCACTTGTCTTCTTCAAGATAGGGCAGTCTTCTTAAAGTGATCTACCTTTCCACAGTTCTAGTAATCAGGTTTTTCTTTTCAGTGTCTTCGATCTACACCTCTTCATCGACTTTCAGCATTAACGTTGAAGTAGATGTGTAATGACCCTAATATTGAATCAAGAACCCAATCTAATACTAGAGCATTAATATAGCAGTTAACACTGAATTAGAAGGAAGCTAACCTAATATTAAGTGTTATGTGTCTAAGAATCTTTTTGAGGCAAATAAAAATGAACAAGTAGGAAATATGAAGCAAAATAGAAGCATATATATCCACCATCTAAACTAAGCAAGTAAAATGAAAATACATCCATCACATAAATAAAGTAAAAATATCACAGAAATTAAGTTATTATAGACTAAATTTAAATGTAATTAAAGTAAATTCACTCATCCTCACTAAGAAGTAGAAAAAGCATAAGCAAAAAATCTTTAAGCTATATGTGACCAGTATAGTCCCATCTCCACTATCCAGATGATGCTTTTAATCTACCGTATTTGATTTTTAATATGATAGGGCACAACCAGTAAAATAAAAGCAAGTAAAATGAAAATACATCCATCACATAAATAAAGTAAAAATATCATAGAAATTAAGTTATTACAGACTAAATTTAAATGTAATTAAAGTAAATTCACTCATCCTCACTAAAAAGTAGAAAAAGCATAAGCAAAAAATCTTTAAGCTATAGGTGGCCAGTACTAGTCCCATCTCCACTATCCAGATGATGCTTCTAATCTACCGTATTTGATTTTTAATATGATAGGGCACAACCAGTAAAATAAAAACAAGTAATTAAACTTATGAAGTCAAAGTACATTTTAAGGTTATACTAAGTTCTATTTAATTTAAGAGGATATCACATTTGCAATTTACAATTTAAAAAAGTGAGCGGAGCACTAAGCATCAAAGTGGAGTATGTAAATGTGTACAAAATTAGTAAGTAAAGTAAAGGAGTATGAACTCACAAGTAGGTTTGCTCTAGCCTACAATAACAAGTAAGGGGAAAATATACATCCTAATAAGGCTAGAAAGCTACTAAAGTGAATAGAAAGCATAAATGAATATATGAATATATTCAATAAATATTATGCTAAGTATAAAAGATAGAAAGCAATGAAACATAAAAAATAAGTAAAGCAGCATACACTACATAAAGTAAGAACTATAATGTAAGGTAAATAATAGTAAGAAGTAAGAATTGTATAGTAAAATAAAGTAAAATGAGACTTAGTCACATGGACTAAGTAAACATAGTTAAAAACTATAATAAGTAAGCATATCCAAAAGGCTTTGAAAAGTAGCTCACAATCTATAAGATTGTGAAAATAATATTGTTAAGTTATTTAAATTATGAAAAGTATTATTTTGTAGGCATAAATTATAGAATAAAATAAGGAGTTAAGCACGTCTACCTAACTAGTAGAAAAGCAGGATCTCCCAAAATACTTATATTCCCCATTTAGGATATGTGAGGTCTCCTTATTACTCTGTTGTCTGCTATGGCTTGTGTCCACCACATGAAACCCCTACATTTAATAATTTAATGTTTTATTATATGCATAATGTCTTTATGAATTTCAAGATTGTAGTCTCAAAGCAAAGCAGCATTCAAGGATTTCAAGTTAATTATAAATCATATAATATCCATTGCTGTCAAAGTTTAGTTATCTAACTTAATGATTGGAGCTGATTAAGCTCTTGATTGTCTTAGACATATCAATATCTAAGTTAATTGAAGATAATACTATAAGTAATTAAGTTTTGGAAAATAGTAGTTTGATTGAGAATTAATTAAATGACAAAATAATTAATATGTATATATATTCAATATGACAATAATCCCATGCTAATCCTAAGCCATATAATCTATGTAGGATGCTAGTCTTAAGGGCTTAAGGTTCTACTATGAGGTAATATAGGTTGTAGTTTCACTACAATTAAAAAGTGTAATTGTAGATTCACTACTAAGAATCTTACTAGGATAACTTAGATTTAATATGTTCTAGCTTGATAGTTCACTAAACTAGCTAAGCATTCCATTGGGAGGTTCTAAATGTAAGGTTAAAGAAAAGGTTGCAATCTATTAGCTCTAGATTAGTTCATTGTAGTAAGGATTCTAAGGCCATCTATGAGGTTAGATCACTCCTACTTGACTAATTAGTACTAAGCTAGAGACTAAAAGGAATAAGGTGAAGTTTGTAGTTAAAAATAAAGCTCATTAAGTCTAATCCCAAGTGCTAGTAATTAGTTCTAATAAGATCACATACTACTAATAGAGGCAAGCTATTAGCTAAATACACCTAATGTATACATTTGCTACACTTAGAATGCCAATTAAATAAGACTATGGATTCCTAACCTACGCTATATTTGCTATTGTTGAGGCTTGTATTACAAGTTTACTAAGCTACTCAAGGCATCTAACTACAATAATAAAGACTTAATCTCACATTCTAAAGTGACATAAGAGTCCAAACATTGAATCAAGCGTGCTATTCTAAGGTAAAATGCTTAAATTATGCAAGCAATAAAGTTAATAAAATCACATTTTATGAAGGTTTGAGGAGCCAAATATCTAAATTCTTGAATTGATGTCTAACCACAACTATGTTAGCAAATATGGAATCCTTACATTACAATGCGAAAAATGACACTAAGTAGGTCAAATTTGAACAACATTAGAAAATTAGGGTTTTCGGGACTCCTAATTGCAATTAAAAAGTGATTAAAATTGACTTGTTCGGTGTTGGAGGGTGCAAAAGGTCTAATTGTGGTACAGCTTGATCTTGGATGTGCACCTCTGCACATTTCATAATTCACCTCCTAAACCGCATGAACACTCATAGCACATAGCCGCTGATTTAAAAAAGCTATCTCCCTTTACAGTTATGCAATATAATTATTTCCTAACGCATTGATCGGCTCTCTTCTAGGTTGGTATAGCTTCTCAAAGGGCCAATGAAATGAATTAGTAGCCATATCTTCTAGTAAGTCATGTGCTTCCTTTTGAGTTTTACTATTAGGTGACCCTCCTGTGCCACATTAATAAGGGTTCTCGTGCTAGCATTTAACTTGTTATAAAATGTTTGCACTTCAAGCCACAATGGTAGACCATGATGAGGACATCATCTTAGGAGTTCCATAATTCTCTCCCAACTGTCATACAATGATTATCCCTATTTTTGTATAAAATTTGATATTTTGTTCTTAAGTCTAGCAACTTTCATGGAAGGGAAGTATTTGGCTGAAAAGTTTTGTGCAAGCTCATTCCATGTAGTGATTGAATCATTAGGCAAAGACAAAAGCTAGCTTTTTGCATGATCTCTTTAATAAAATAGAAAAACTGAAGTTTAATAGCGTCATTAGTAACACCGTTATATTTAAAGGGGTCAAATATGTCTAAAAAATTAGAGATATTTACGTTCGCTAGGTAACCCACAAAATTGACAGTTCTGAACCATTTGAAGTGTGGCGGGTTTGATTTCTAAATTGTTCACTTCAATACTTGACCTCATAATGGCATTTGGGATTATTCCTACAATTGTTAAGGCATAATCTCTCAAATCTTTCCCACGATTATTTTGGTGTACCTCTTATTGGTTGTGGTCGATTATATTGTGATTTTCTAGGTTGATTTGTAATTGTCATCTAAGTTGATATAGAGATCAATCAATTTCGGGGTTAAAGATTAAACCATGATCTCCCTCACTACGCATACAAAACCCTAACTTTCTTGCAACTCTTTAGACACAATTTAGAAGCACCAAAAATTGATAATTATAAAAATAAAGCAAATATAAAATACACATAAAGCTTGATAATTATGAATAAAGAAAATGAATATAAATAGAAAATAAAAATAAAAAAATCAAAATGCCAGATACATTAATTCAAATATTTTATTGATTTCGTTCAATCAATCTCTAGTAATAGTGCCAAAAACTTGACATGCACAAATAAGTGTGTTTATTAAACATGCAAGTATACATGACCTAGAGTAATATAGGAATATGAGCTCTAGATTATCAACCTTAGGGTTTGATGTAATTGTTACCAACTATTTCTTATCTACTAATATTCAGGCTATCAAAATTTGGTTTTTCTATTTCTAAGTTAACTTTAAATGCTCAAAAATGGAAATCTAATGACTAATTTAAGGACTGTATCAATTGGAAGAAATCAAGAAAAATTAGACTAAACATTTATGATTTCATCATTTAAGTTCACATTAAATTAATGATTTAACAAAATGTAAGAATTTTATATTTTGGTTTCAAGGGGTTGCAAAATGTTGATCGACTAGTTATGTCTCACGCACATGGGCCACTCACCTCCAAATCCTATAGCATCTTTAGCCAATCTCCTTACGAGACCTCATGACATCAAACCTTAACATTATGGATGATAGACTTTTAAAATTCTAACAGCTATGCAATTAGAACTAGATCTGTTCATAATTTTATTTAGATAATCTTAAGATCAAGAGGATTTGTGTAAATGTCTCTACACCAACATCCTCTTAGAGAACCTAGCCTCGTATTTAAGTGAAATGTTTACTTACATTCAAGATTCATAAGAACATTAAATACACATATGCATACAAACCCTAATTTCAAACTTTTGATTTAAATAAGAATCTAAATCAAATATGAGAATTATTTTAGCATGATATGGAAATGAAGAGCAATTATCAAAAAATAAAATAATGAAAGAGTTTAACATTCATCACAATATTTGTTAAAAGAAAATCCAGCATGCACATGAAGACATAAATCCATATGTCTTGGCCTAATCCTCCCTGAAAGGGAATTTAGGCTGCCATTGAGAATGAATCACACAAATAAATATTCTTACAGCACAATGTTTAGGATTTCTAGAACAAAATATAAGGAATAAGGGTGAACAAGTGTTACTAAAGAAATAATTATTTAGGGTTCTCTCCAGACACTCCTTATCCCTATTCTTTCTTTCTTTGCGTTCTTCCGGTGGCTCTAGGGTTTCTTCTTTTAATTTCTTCTTTCTTAGTTTCCTCCAATCATCCTCACCTTTTGGTGGTTGAAATTTTGCTTTTTAAACCACCAAAAACAGCCCCTTGGATGTCAAAGAAAGTTTCTATTCAAGGCTGTAACTGCAATGGGCAGCTAGGTGCATCTGGGTGCCTAGGTCTCTATCTGATTATCTGCTATATGCTCCTGTGTGCCTTACTCTCTGTTTGTTGTAAGCATGGGCGCGTGGCTCTATCCATAGCTGCTCCAAGTGCTGGCTAGATACACCTAGGCATTCCCGAAAGCCTGGGTTCTTGCGTCCTTAGCCGAGTTCTTTGTTTGCATTATTGGATTACCCGAATCACTATAAAGACGTAAAAACACAGAAATAGTGCTTAATAGTATATAACTTTAATAGAAATACACACAAATTGAATAACTATGTTTCAAGATCTTATCATATACCTATCGAGTCAGCATCTCTTAATGAATATCAAGCCTTGTTCTTGGTTGAAACCTAGCAATAGTAGTTCTAAAATCTTCAATAAAATCACATCAAATTAAAAAATCATCTAGACATCTCATCGAGTCTATAAGAATTATAGATCCTTGTCTAAATGTTGTTCGCTTATTTAAGAGTTGGTCTTGAAATGTTAAAGGGATATTTTTGTTTAAATATATCTTTCAGTTCTTCCCAATAACCTGCAAATGATTGACCGTATCTTTGTTGTTGTCCTTCTAAATTAACCCAATAAATTTTGGCATGACCAATAAGTTTCATACTAGCAAATCTAACTTGATGATTCCCATACATTGCCATCCAATCAAAGTATTGATCCATTTTGGATTAAGACATTCATCAAAGGTTGGAGGGTCTACTCTAACCTTCCTAATTTTATCCATATCTTGGTCATATTCAGTGTGCCTTGTGGTGGCATAAAGCTAATCATAATCTCAATAAGGTCATTCAAAGCGTTGATGATTTTGGTTTCGAGTAAAATCTCATGATCTAGCTAAAGGTCCATTAGCTATATGAAGAGTTTGAAATGGAATATCTTTCCTCTTAGGATATTCAAATAATTTGTTATGCGGTAAAATCCTAATTCTTTGTATCCTAAGAGTAAGTTGAAAGGAATTTGTGTGCGGGTCAAAATGTGGGTTTCACTCATCATTTTCAGGTGGTGCATCTTGCATCATATTAGGTTCATGAATTGTATAAATTGTCATTTTTATTTTCAAGGGCTTTCAAATTTTCTCTAAACTCTACAAATTTGTTGATGGAGAAAAGTTATATACTTAAGTTACTCTTGTAAATTATGAATATCACTCTCACATATATGATGAAATATTTGATTTTGATATGGGCAGTCACTAGGAGTAGTCATGGTTAGTCCTTAATTATTTGAAGAAATTGAGTAGGTTTCCTAGTTTTTTGAAAGTCTAAAAGGCTGAATAAGTAAAATGACTGATTAGAAAAGTTGTAAATCTTATTGTAGACTATTTAAAAATTGAGTTCTTAATTATAAAAATTAAATTCAAGATGATAAAAATATATCAAATATACAAACTTGTTAAACATGATTATAATGAGATGCATGCAATGATAATATTTTAAAATGAGAATTAATTAAGAAAAAATTAGCAAATAAGCAAAAATAATAATAATAATACACAAGAGTATGATATGCAAATATACTTAAAAGATGAAAAACAAGTTGATTTTTGTTTTTTTTGAGTTATCAAATAACATTCAATTTTATATTAGCAATTTTAAGAGTGATTAAAGAAGGCGATAAGATCAATCACAAAATTTCAAATAAATCAAAGCAGATTGACCTTTTTTAATAAAAAAAAGTTATTTGATGCAAAAAAAATTAGTGTGCTAAAAGTGTATCCTTAGGAAATGCCAGCTTTAATGCTATAACGGCAGTAGGACGGTACTAGTAGATATGTTAGTCACTTGTTGAGAATAACTTGCAGGAGCCTTGTTACCGGATATGCTACTTAAAATAAAATACAATGACCGAACCTTCTTTCCTTTGAAGTCATTTTCCAAAAATTACAACCGCAGATTCAAAAAATCCTTCTCTCAAATATGAAACTCATATAAACACAAAGAAGAATATTTTTCTCATTTAATTTTCTATGTCATAATACATGTAAGAGTGGCCAAAATGGTCATAAAATATATGTCAAATAGCTATCAAAACTATAAATCTACTATCTTATGAATAACTAAAGTGTTTTTTCCACAAACGAAAAGAAACCTATAAACTCACCCTCTTACGAAGGATTAGAGTATTCTTTCACACAAAAGATAAAAAACCCATAAACATACCACAATTGCAAGCTAAATATACCCTTAGTGGCATAAAGACTAACTCACTTGATAAATAAAATAGTAAATGTGTTAAACTTAAGAGCTCATCAATATGGAATTAAAAGATAAAGATAAAAATATGATATATTATTAGGCATGTTTTGCAATTGTTAATATTACTTTGGTAATGATTTTGATTTTTCTCATTGGAGATAATTTAGAAAACATCTTAAGAATGTAGTGGGAAACTATTATATTATTTAAAATTGTTCTATTGGCCTTTTTAATAAAATTTTAGCAATCACAAGAGTATTACATCTTTTCTGATTCAATTCAACCTGGTCTAATTATACTCATATAAGGATTATGTTTTCTATGAAATAATAACACTAAATCATTTGTAGTTATAAAAGTTATTCCTAATAAAAATTAGGGTAATACATTGACTAGACTAACCTTTATTTAGTACAATATCAAAATTAAAACTATCTCTTTCATTGTTTGTCTAGACGTTATACTCACATCTTTGACTAAACCTCATATGGGTTTTAGAAGATCATCCAATGCTTGATCAAAGTTTATGGCTATCTCTAAAGTAAAAGTCCTTGATTATTTAAATAGATTATGTATTTTTCATTACCAATGGTAGTTTCATTCTTAGAAATCCCAACGATCTTAAACAATTTGCTTAAAGTACCTCACAAAATCAAAGTTCTTATAGATGAGAATTTTAATATTTGTAATGGGTCTCTAATAATGAAAAGAGAATGTCTGCTAATGTTCCTCTATGCATTTTTTCTTTCCTAATTAATTCCACTAATGGCATTCAAGTTATCAAAACATATTTTTTTAGATTCATATTGTTATTCCAAATAGTCGATAATAATTTGTTTTCAAAATTTGTATGTGTTGATACCATTGTTAGGAGTGAAAACCTTGCACCAAGAAATCTTCTACACCGAAGATAACCTTAGGATTGAGATTTGACCATTTAGAATCACCAAAGCAAACACGAAATATGCCAACACAAAACTAAAGAGCAATTATAGCACAGACAATTACAAACATACAAGCATACGAACACAAAAAATTACATAGAAAACTCAAGAATAGGAAAAATCATGAAATTACACCACAACACAAAAATTCCACGATGAAAGATATATTTACAGAATTACATATAACTTATCAATCTCCTTGAGGAAGAAGAGATTCACTGCTCTAAGCTTTTCCTTCTTTTCTTCTCTCCCAGGTTTTTCTATTTCTCACACTAGGGTTCTAGCCTCTAAGGCTCCAAGCTCTCACAAGATATTTTGGGACACACACAACCCTAACTCTTACGTTGGAATATATATATGAGACCCCAAATCAAGCCCTCAAAGTGCCATAAATAGCATTGACTCGTCACGTCTGGGAAAGGGCGCATGAGCGCCCACGTTTTTGCTGTAGGGGCGCCTGAGCGTACTTGAGAGCTAAACTTTCTGCTTGCTAGGCACTTGAGCACGCCTGAGAGCTAGACCTTTCTGCATGTTGGTCGCTTGAGAGCGCTTGAGCACCAGACCTTCTATCTACTGGGTGCTTGAGAGCGCCTAAGCAGAAAACCTCCTATCTACTGGGCGCTAGAGCACACCTGAGCGCCCAACCTGATGTTGACTCCTTTGATGATCCAATTGGTCTCCACCATAACAACCATTGTTACTTTATTATTTGCACTTGTCAGTAGTTCTTTTTTGCATTAAATTCCTGGCCGTATGTGTCAAATATCTTTAGATTCTCAAGATTGGTTTGAATGAACTACTGACTCATGCACCACATAGACTAAAATATTCTTGATCTTGCTCTAATACTAATTGTAATAACCTAGAGGTATCAGAGCAATCAAAGTTATTATTTTTACTTATTATCAAATATTCTTTTTTGTTATATTGTTCATTTATTTTGAAAATTTTCAAATCAAATTGAATGAATTTATATGGCCCTCTGTATATGTCACTTTACCTAAATGCTTTCAATCCATCTCTGACATCAACTATGATAACTTAAAGGTATTCGAACAAGCCGTATCATTTTTGTTTTCAACTTTTCTATTATCATAATGTGTAGTTACTTTGAAAATTGTCAATATGAATTTAATGAAATTAGATGGCATTGTGCCACCTTACTTAATTTCTTTCAATACTGCTCTAATACCAACTATACCGACCCGATATTGGGTTAGCATACTAGTCCAATATTTGGTGCTAAATCGTAGGATCATATTGAGTGTTTAATCAAAGTAGGAATCAAATCATCATTCATAGAACTATTAAAATGACATAGAATTCCCTTTAAATTTACAAATAATTATAGAGAAAAAGAGCATTCAATCTCATTACAAGCTTTGCAAGAAATAATAAATATTAAATAATATTTTGATTATTCACTTGTGTTGCGGTGAAAGTCCATCCTTAGGTTAGTCCTTGCTCATAGACATAGTGATGATCTAAGAAGTGTTTCTAAGATGAAGTATTCAATTATATATAAGAAGTTGATCATATATATAGAATCATTTACATAAAGACTATAATATTTTTATATATTGTATATATATAAAAGAATTACAAATTATAGGAATACTTAATATTAATACTAAATTGTATATTAATCAAAAGCAATCTCTCAATGATTTCAACAACAAAGAAACCAAGAAATGGTGTTTCCGTGATTTTAAGAGGAAGGGAAGAGCTAGATCTTCCTCTAGATTTTGAAGTGCACTTTTACCACATATAGACGAACATGATGGCTCAAATAATGTTAATCTATCTTAGTTAAGCTTAGATTCATCAAGATAGGTGTTGGATCTAATGAATGGTAAAGAGCAAAGTATGAGTATTAGCTACTATACATGGGTTCTAATGACTTTGTAATAACATTTTAAGGATCTTAGATTAGTCATTATATATATTATTTTGTTTTTTTTATGTGTGGCCAGTGGAATTTAAACCCATGACTTGGGATAATAAATCCTGAGCCTCAACCACTAGGCTACAACACCATTCACACACACGCACGCGCGCGCGCACACACACACACACATATATATATAGAGAGAGAGACACACATTCGCAAATTCCATGTGCTATCAAAGAAAGTTTTAATGGAGAACAACTTGGAACTATCGCTACTTTGCCAACCCCATGTGTTGAGATATTTAAATCGGCTATTAATATTTATGCTCTCGAATATCTCCCACTCATAAATAGGCAAACTAAAAATGTCTCATCATCTCCAATGGAGGGAATGCAAGAGCCTAAGTGGACACGAATTCAGAATCAGATGAGAAAAATTTACACTAAAAAATTGATTATGATGACATTGAATACTTCAATAGGAAAAAAAGGAAAAAAATAGAAAAATAAAGGCTCTAAATATTAAAATAACAAGTCCAAATAAAATCTCAGAAAAAGAGGAGACTGTTAATTCTTATCTCTTTTTCATTTAATTTTGTGAAATATGAAAATATCAAGATATCTAAAATCATGAATTCATCATTCTCTTAACTATATTGCAAGTTTGTTTTTTAGATCTAGTTCAATAACTTTTTCTAGTAACTATTGTACTCTGTTATTGGTCCTTAAATTATTGTTTTGGAGTGTGTTAAGACAATAGAAATTTAGTGTAGTATTCTACTAGTTTTAGTTGTTGGTTCTAAATTCAATATTATCCTTTCCTTCATAATTGATTTTATTCTATGAATTATTTTAATATATATTAATAGTGTTGTTATGTAATGCTTGTAGATATCTGAAGGATGATAAACAACTTGGAACTTTTTGGACTATAGGATGGAATCATAGAGATTAGAAAAAATTATCTTTAATTTCCCCTTTTTTTGTATGTTATACTTTTTATATTCATTTTGAAACCAACCCCTACATCTTTGTCTATTTTTCTTTTTTTTATAACTACATTTAGTTTGATCCCCTTTAATATGAGATACATATGCAGCTTGAAGAAAGATTTGAGTCATTTGATTATAACTTTTTTTAGGCAAACTAGAGAAATTGCCCTAATATGTAAGTTGTAGTCGATATAAGTTATGGAGGGAAATATAGATGTGTTTCCTTAAAATGTCAAATATTTGCATACAAATTATATTTCCACATTCCGTACAATTCTTGTATTTATACCACAAATTTCATTTCACATATTGCTTATATTTATGTTAATCCTGGTAACCATTAGTACTTAGTCTTACTGTGATTTGAACCTTAACACCTGCATGTGTTAGGTTAGGACTTAGATGAGAAGCGTACCTTTGCTGCATCTACTACTATGATTATCTTTTAAATTACTGTGAATAATAGTAGATGGCATGCAATATAAAAAACTCTGGATTGAATAGTTAGATGAATGCTTATCTTTTCTGAATTGTTTCTTTTTTTATTAAATGGATATGTTATGTGGAATGTATTTATTAGCTTATAAATGTATCACTAAGCTAAATGTCCAACAAGATCCTACAACTTGGCACTTAATATTTGATTAGTACATTAATCCAATATCAAGTCATCACAGTAAGTCTCCAAGTTTGAGAGAATGATTGTTGTAATAAAATTTCTTAACCATGTAATGCAAATGGTTACTGCAATGAACATGAATCGAAGATGCTTGAAATTTTGCAATCATACTTCTAGATTATCAACAAATAAAACGATATTAAAGAGCTTAGGCACTTATCAACTATCCTCTAGTGGATTTCTTCTCATGCAACAATAGTCTCCATAACTAAGACTTACAGGAAAAAAACTAAGAAGTACTGACAATTTTGTAACTTTACACATCCCACAATAATATCATATTTATGCATCTCAAGTTCAATCAACTAGTAAGCACTAGTGAAGTCCATAACTTCAAAATATTTCATTGATTGCTCTAAGCATATTGTTCATCATCGTAGATTTGTCTCCATGAATCCCTCTAAGTCAGCATCAAACCACAGGCCATTATTGAAACCACATCAACATTGTACAATATCTACAAAACCTACCTTATGATAGTTGTTGCCCATGTAGTGGAGTGATTCCCGAGCCTATGACTCCTACAAATTCCCCTTATTTTGATTACAATAAGGGTCGAAAAACACTCACAGAGATCTCTAGCCATTTACAATAAACGTTGGGTTTCTAGTCTTTCACGTCCTTTTATTTATCACTATTTGTGACAGCCATTCTTAAAGATGTTTCTATTAGTGCAGAGTAAATAATAACCTACCTTATGTTTTGCTCACCCAACCACCTGAGGCAATCTCTCTGGATGGTTCTTGCAACATCCCATTAAAGATAGTTTCAAGTCAATTTTCAAGTAGATTCAAGTCAAACTCGAACTCAAAATTTTCAAATTGAGCCCAACTCGAACTCGTTCAAATTCGAGTTAACTCAAGTCGAGTCAAATAGGATTCGAGTCAAGCCGTTCGACTTAAACTCGACTTGAAAATTTCAAATTGAGTTAAAATGAGTAAAAAAATTTCAAATTTCAAGTCAAATTGCTAGACCTACATTCGAGTAAGCTAGCACGTCCAGTGGTTCCTTCGTCCCTTCTACCCGTTTTCAATCTGCCGTCATTTTAAAAGTAAAATTTTTGCTTGTATTACTAAATTCTTTCATATTTATTCTCTAATATATATAAGCAACCTTTCAGTCATTTTGCTTCTTCCAAATTACCAAGTCGACAAAACTCCACTTTGACCATTAGTGCAGCAATGAATTTAAGCTGTTTGGATCCATAGTTTTTTTGAAGTATTAAGTTAACTGTGTTAAATATTTTTATTTTATTTGAAAAAATCATTTATAAAATTTTCAGGCACTTTAGGTATTTTATGAAAACTTAACTGTTAAATATGTAAATATCTTTTAATTATATTACAAATTCTCGCATAGCACAAACAGTATATCTATGCAGGGTCACTGTCTAGTCCCAACACTGAAAACACCACTTAAAACTACTTGAGAAAAAAAAAACCTCAAGTTTACTAGCAAATTTAAATCTCGCCATTTGCATACCTCCTTGTGTTCGTTGGCACTTAAAGAAAATCATTTTGTTATGATCCGTTAGACTAATAAGTTAATTCTGAGACCTGATTGAGTCTCTCAATATTACTGAAGAGAAACAGAATAATGGAGAATCTACATTACAGTGTCCAAAATAGAAAGGAGAGGCAGGCATATAAAGCTTATAAGCTATTAGTGCCAGGCGATCTTGTGGCCTATCAATACCTTCCTATTAGCATAGGGCCCTTCAGCTGTATCACGCATCTCAGTCCGCCAACCCATGGCTTCACTGATCTCTTTGATCTCCTCAACAATAAATTTGGAATCACGAATGTAAGCTAGACCACCTGGTCTTAGAATTCGATCCATCTCCAGCAAAATTATAGAAATGTTGCACCTGAACATATATTTTTCAACATTAGATAAATTCCTGTTTTAAAGATATACTAATCATGTGCATGAAAAATACTAGAATATCCCAAAAATTTCACAAAAAATATCAAGAGTATTAAAAAAATGGATAGAGTAAGAGAGAAATTAAGGGCTCATGCAAGTGCATAAATCAATCTTACTTTTACACCTAACAGAAGTGATTCTTTAATTTTTTTAGAAAAAATTAAGGTACTGTAGTAATAGAGTGCTCATTATGTATTTTCCTATATATCATACATACACATGCATTTACGTATATATACATAGAATCTCAAAGATGGCTAAAATATTCCAGATATTTGCTATACGGATGATTTTTGTTCATGAAATTGCTGTGAAACTAGCTAAATGGATAACTTAGCGAGTGGTTAGTAGTTCAAAAAGTTTCTAAATCTTTTCGTGCTTCTTAATTTGATCAACCTCCCCTTAGGTGGCCTTGAAATGCTATAAAAAAGTTTCTAAATCTTTTAAGAATCAAAAATTATCTGAAGACATGGAGTATATATAAATGGGATTATCTTAGGACGAATAGGGTTGCCTAGACGACATTTATATATGCTAGAGGCGCATGGGGGCTGTTTGGTTGACTGTTAGTTGAAAAGTTATTAAGATAGCATGTTATTATCAGTATTATTCAGATAATAAAGACTGTATAATTTAGTATTATTTAAATAACAGATATCAATATTATTTAGATGTATAATGTTTAGTTCATTGTCATTCATATTATATTATACATGAGGTAAGATTACCCTCAATATTGAGATTTAACTATAAATTGAAATACTACAAAATACCCACTTCTGCCAAACATTTGTTATAAATCAACTCTAATAAATGCTAAAACCACAAATCACAAAACAAATATAACCCTAAGTAATTCATAATCACTTGCGTCAGGCGAGCCTCTGCGTTGGGCGAAACCTCCGTGTCACAAGGCCGCCGGTGAGGCGAGCGCGTTTGGCAAAGACGTGAGCGAGGCGACCACGTCTGGTGGAGGCGAGGGCGTCACGAGGTGTCAGCGAATGAGGAGGCTCTGCACCGGCGCAGAATATGGCGAAGGCGAAAGCGGACACGAGCTTCTGGAGAACGTGAAAAACTCTTATCTCTGCCAATAGATTGTCAGACGATGTTAACTCAATGTCGGCCGATTTCGGGCAACATTCATATAACATTACCCAATGGCATTTTGGTAATTTTTGAGATGCCATCAATGAGAAAACATCGAACCAAACAGCTCCAATCTTACCAACATCTTTAAATAACATAACATTACGGGGAGATGTCGGTGAACCAAATAGCCCCCTAAGCACATTGTTAGTAAGCCACAATGGCTATTTTTTTGCTAAACAAGAAAGATCAATGACTGCTTGCAGAGATAGATCGCATTGGTGAGACTAATGATCATCTTAGGGAAGGCTATTCCAGAAATTAAAATGGCCAAGAGGAAGGCCTAGCATGATCATGAGGGAATGGTCTTAAGCATATTGTTTGTTTGATCCATGGCTCTAAAACTTTAGATATTCAGTCTTACTTAATATTGTTTGATAAACTACCTGATTGGTCCTACCAACATATTACTCCCTTAACCAAGCTATCTTTGTGCAAGTCACTTTTTATCAAACTGTTGCAATATCTTATTAATATTTTTCCATAATATTCTGTCATTGAGCTAACGCTCCAAAACTTTGCGCAGTCATTGTACTACCAGAGTTGCATTTGGCCAAGAGGCATCGAACAAGTTATTTTTCCGTAGTTATATTTATTGACTTAAATTTATCGATTTGTTAAAATTACATGAGCTCATTTCAATATGTCAAGATATTTATTTTTGCATATAAACAATTATGTTTGACTAGGCATTGTGACTAACCCAGAGCCAACTAAAATAGAATTCTCTGAAAATCATTTAGAAAATACAACTTTCAAAATTGGTCAGAAACCCGTTATAAAAAGGTCAAATGACAATTATCTAGGGCATAACCATTATTTCCTAGATAACTAAGAACATTCGATAAAGTGGAGTATCTCACTCAACAAAGCTAGCTGGCAGAGTGCTACCTGGCAACCAATCTTAAATTTCATGCATGGGATCTCTTAGCGAAGTCGATTACTCTCAGTGATCAGAATTTGTTCCTATTTTTTTCTCAAAAATGTTATCTAAGCTATAAAATTTAAGAAATAAATAAAAAATAAACAAAAATAAAGTCTTCAAAATACACCAGGTCATGATCATATTTTACTTCACCACTATGAGTAATTTTAAATTAGAAAAATTTATCAAAATGATCCTTTAACTCTACAAAATATTAAAAATAGTTATTAACTCTTGTAAATATTTTTTATAGTCTCTTGACTATTATTTAAGTTGATTTTTTGATCCATACCGTAATTTTTCTGTAATATTCCATTTTCTTTGTTCAAAAGTTAAGGTTAAAGGCGTAACTCCAATGACATGTTGAGACTTCTCACGCTAGAACTTCTGCTTCGCTTGAGCTTCACATGAGTTTCGCAGAAGCTTTGTAGGTAATGCCTTCGCCAATTTTTATGTTACCTTCACCATTTTTCCAAAGCTTTTCGCAAAAGCTAGGCAAGTGTTGCATCACAGGTGACACCTTCATCGTCGTCAATCCGTAAATTTGTCGATTTGAAATCGTTGATTCGCTAATTAGACAAAGTGGTCAATTCGAAGCTGTCTTTGCCAATTTGAAGCTTCACCTTCACTGATTTCTGATTTGAAGCTTCATCGCATCACCGAATCGAAGCTTTGCCGATTCGAAGCTTCATCTTTGCTGATTTGAAGCTTCGTATTCGCCGATTTGAAGCTTCTTTGTCTTTGTTGATTCGTCGATTTGAAGCTGTAGAAGAAAAAATTTAAATAAGTCGCAACGTCCCACTGGAATTATTTTTGAATGGAAAGGACAGAACGTTACGGACAAATAGCGGTAGGGACCAAAAAAGCCACATAAAAATCAAGGGCCAAAAAAAATATTTAAATGGTCAAGGCTATTTTGAACATTTAGTAGGAGTCAGGACAATTTTGATAATTTTCTCTTTTAAATTACATGAATTTGAAAAACTATTTCCTAGCTAATTGAAAACATTCTATTTCACTCAACAAAGCTAGCTGGCCGAGTGCTACCTTGCAACCAATGGTAAGTTATGTTATAAAGGAAAAAGGAGAAGCAGGTTGGAGGAAGGCGTTGCGGCACGCCGCAGCGGGCGTCAGCCAGAGAGGCTGGCTCTTCAGCGCACTGTAGCACCCGCAACCTGTTTTACCCAGCTTTGAGCAGCCTATATATATTTCTTAACCCGTTTTTAGGGTTAAGTTTTTTTGAGATTCAATTAGCCCCTATTTTTGGGTTTTAGTGTGGAAGCTGCTTCATTTTTGTAAGAAAGAAGAAACTTCGTGAGACGGTACGGGTTTGTAAACCCTAAAATCAATGTAATCCCCTCTCTCTATATAGTGAAACTTTTGTTCTCCTTCTCGTGGACATAGGTGTTAGCACTGAACCACATAAATCCTTTTCTTGTGGTTGTGTTTGTGATTGCATGTGACTGTTCCTGCTTTATTTTGGTTTACTCAATATTCTCAAGCATTTGTTCTGCATTGTTTATAACCCTACCAATCCCAACAAGTGGTATCAGAGAGAGGTTGCTTTTGTTCTTGAGGACTAAGACTTTGCTTGAGTTGTTTGTTATTTTTGTGTTTGAGTTTTCTAAAGCAAAAGAAAAATATGGCAGAAAGAGGAGAAGAGATTGAAGGAACTTCGTCGTCGTCAGGGGTGGAGAGGTCTCTCCATCAAGTTGTGACACATCTAACGAAAATAGATGTCAAATTTGATGAGAACAATAACTTTGGTATGTGACGATGCGAGGTGACAGACACACTATGCGCCCTAAATCTAGAGGACGTTCTTAACGACGAGGAAAAATCGAAAAAAGTTTTAGAGAGAAATTGGATCAAGATGAACCGCAGTGCACGCGGCTTGATCTGGAATTGCTTGACTTAGGAGATCAAATATGCAGTTATGATGGAGACATCGGCGTGGAAATTGTGGAAATTCCTAGAAGCCAAGTATCTGACAAAGAGCGTGGAGAATTAACTCCACATGAAAAGGCGGCTCTATAAATTTCAGATGAGAAGGGGAATTTCTATAGATGAACACCTAAATGGGTTCACGAAATTGTTGGCAGAATTGCTAAATCTGGATGAGACCATGGAGGATGAAGACAGGGCCCTGATATTGTTAAGCTCATTGCCAGATGAGTATGAGCACTTTACCATGACTTTGATTCATGGGAATGAAGTTCTGAAGTATGAAGAGGTGACTACAGCCCTAGTGAATCATGAGTTCAGAAGAAGGGATAAAGAATCCACCAAATCAGATATGGCAGAGGCTCTTACACTCCAAAGAGGAAGACCAGAGAGAAAGAAGTAATGGCCAAAGAAGAATGCAGACTTCCAGAAAAGAGGGAAATCCATAGGTCGAAGCATTGGGCGTAATCAGTGCGTATTCTGTTTGTAAACAGGACATTGGAAGAAGGACTGCCCAAAGTTGAAAGACAAGCAGCGGGCGAGTAGACCTTCCGAGGTTAAGGCTAATGTGATTCAGAATGTGGTGGAGGGTTCAGACTCAGATGTATCTCTTGTTACTGTTTCTATGGATCTAGTAGCTGACAGCTCCAATTGGATTATGGATACTGGAGCGACATACCGCATATGCTCCCAAAAGGACTAGTTTTTTTCGTATAGAGAAACGGACAGCAGTGCCATCACAATGGGGAACAATGTCATATGTCGGATTGCATGAGTTGGAAGTGTGCTGATTAGGACACATACAGAAACAGTTCAAGAACTGAAATAAGTTAGATATGTACTGAAGATAAAGAAAAACCTACTATCTATTGGAGCCTTAGAAGCTAAGGGCTTTAAGGTGGTGATTGAGACAGGGGTCCTGAAGATCAGCAATGGTGCTATGACTTATCTGAGAGGAGTCAGACAACAGAGCCTCTACTACCTGCAAGAAAGTAAAGTGACAGGTTCAGTAACTGTGGCGGAGGACTCTGAAGATGCCATGACATTGTGGCATATGAGGCTAGCATATGCAGGAGAACCCTCACTGAGAACATTGGAGAAGGATGAAATCATTAAAGGTATAAATTCTTGCAAACTATAATTTTGTGAATATTGTATCTTTGGCAAAAAATACGCAAGCCCTATGGTGTTGATCCCCACAACACCAAAGATATATTATAATATATACACAGATATTTGGGGACTAACGAATAATGCATCATTCGGTGGTCGAAAGTACTTTGTTTCTTTTATAGATAATTACTTCATATTTGTATGGGTGTACACTTTGAAGAGCAAAGCAAATGTACTAGAGGTTTTCATAAACTGGAAGAAGATGGTGGAGAATCAAATGGGCAAAAGAATCAAGACGATCCGATCGGACAATGACGGAGAGTTTACATCTGGTTCTTTTATAAAGGAATGTCAAGATTCAGGCATTGGACGCCACTTCACAGTAAAAGAAAAACTGCAGCAGAACGGGGTAGTAGAGCGAATAAACCATACCTTGGTGGAAAAGATGCGGTGTATGTTGTCCAATGTTGGGTTGGAGAGAGTTTATTGGGCGGAGGCAGACTATGCATGCTACTTATTGAACCATATGCCATCTGCAGCACTAGACAAAAAGACTCCAATTGAGTTGTGGTTTGGACATCCTGCTACAGATTATGATCAACTGAAGATTTTTGACAGCCCAGCTTATTATCATGTAAGGAAAGATAAACTTGAACTGCGGGCCAGGAAAGCAATTTTTGTGGGCTTTCGAAGGGGAGTGAAGGACTACAAGCTATATGTTCCAGTTGACAAGAGGATTGTGGTGAGCAGAGATGTCACCTTTGATGAAGAGTTTTTCTTGAGATTGAGGAGTCCTCATCAGGTGGAGGATAATACAGAGACTCCTATAAGAAGGTAGAGAGTGGGTTTTGATGCAACCCTATTTGTTCCACAAAGAACTTCACATCACATTGAGGATACTCCTACAGATGAAGACCACATTGGTGAAGATGAAGAACAAACTAACATTGAAGTGTTATCCCCAGTTGTCAAACACTCATCGATCCGTGTGCTTCTAGCTTTGGTAGCACTGTTTGATTTACTGCTGGAGCAGCTTGATGTTAATGTTCTTGAGGTAAGAGTATCAAACACTCATAGGGGCTTTAACCTGGCCTCCCTATTGGCCGTAAGGTGGAACTCATCGCCAAGGGAAAATGGTCCATGTAGGAGAAAACCATGTAGGAATTTCTAGAATTGCAAAGTAGTCATAAGAGTGAGTTTTATTCTGTCGTTGACGACTTGGGGATCAATTCAGAGTAATCAAATATTTTCCGAGCTATTCCTATCGTCATTTGAGTGGTCCAATCGATCGCCCAACTGACAGGCTCTTAGGCCCATTTATAAGTTAGTTATACTTCCAACTCACTTGTGATAAGCTTTTTGAAAAGATTTCTGGTGAAGAAGGCAAATGGTATCTTTCTGAAGTCACTGGGGATTTGCCCCAGTATTAAATACATGGGTCGCTTGAGGATATCTCCTCAAGGATAAGTGCAATGGCTTTGGCAAGAGATGTATGTTGGTTGGTGAACCTGAAATGCAAACGAGCAAGATGGGCTGCTGCTGGAATTTGATGTGTAGACTGACTTTCCAATTATAAAGAAGATGAAATTTAAGTACCGAACAGACTTTCCCACGGAAAGCCATTCTTTGCTTATTTTATGTGTTTTGGCCTAGCTTGTAAGGGAAAAAGCTGCTGTTTAATCTTTGGTCCCTTCTTTTATATGTATGAGAGCCTATCTCCATCTCCCCTTCTATTTGTAATCTTTCCTCGTATTGTAATCTTTCAGTTGAGTGAAATATAAATGAGAGGGGGTCTCTTTTTGGCGTTATTTTGCTTATGCATATGCTAATGTTGTTCCATTCAGTTAACCGAATGATGAATCAAACAAACAATGATCACATGAAGTCACAAAGTTAGACAATGGAAAAGAAAATTCGTGTGGTTGGGTGTCATTTCACGTATATTTATGACCACACTAGACCATCGTCTTACTTTCTCATGAAAATATCAAAGAACAGATATATTTTATTACATAGCTCTCAAACTTTCTACTACTTCAACCAACCTTTATAATACACCCAAACAGTTTCTTATAATGAGATTTAAGGTATAACATTCTCATATATCATCCATATTAGAGTCCTAATTGCATACCAATTAAGTTTAGATGTGATTAGCAGATGTTTCCCTCCAAGTATCCTCCAATTCTAGCAAGCAATTGATCACTTTATAATTATTCTAAATGGTTCCTACGTGGGGTAATGTGTCTCTATTTTTAATGAGCTGCCTTAACTTTCAAGCACAACCACTTGTTATTAGTAGCATTATACTGATCTTATGAGCCTCACAAGTTAATTTATGTTTTAATGATAACAAAAGTATAATTTTAATTAGTTAATATTTTTTAAGTTTATATTAAACACAAATTCGAGTAATTTAAAATTGCTTGTAATCGTGATATAAAAATATGATCATGATTAAGAACCTCGTGTATTATTTGAAGACTTTATTTTTGTTTATTTTTTATTTATTTTCATAATTATATAGCTTAGAAAACATTTTTGGAAAAAAAAATGAAACAAAATCCAGATATCCGGAGAAAGTTATTGACATCACTAAGAGATCCCATATAACTTGTTGGGCGGTAGGGTTATAAACAATGCGGAATAAATGCTTGAGAATATTGAGTAAACCAAAATAAAGCAGGAACAATCACATGCAATCACAAACACAACCACAAAAAAGGATTTACGTGGTTCGATGCTAACATCTACATCCACGTGGAGGAGAACAAAAGTTTCACTATATATAGAGAGGGGATTACACTGATTTTAGGGTTTACAAACCCTTACTGTTTCACAGAGTTTCTTCTTCCTTACAAAAATGGAGCAGCCTCCACACTAAAATCCAAAAATAGGGGCTAATTGAAACTAAAAAAAACTTAACCCTAAAAATGGGTTAAGAAATATATATAGGCTGCTCAAAACTGGGCAAAGCAGGCCGCGGACGCTACAACACGTTGTAGCGCCCGCCTCTCGGACTGACGCCCGCTGCGGCTCGCCGTAGTGCCAGGCTCTCGGGCTGGCGCCCGCTGCGGCACGCCGTAGCGCTAGGCTCTCGAGCTGGCACCTGTTGCGGCGCGCCGCAGCTCCTTCCTCCAACCTGCTTCTCGTTTTTCCCTTATAACAATCTCCACGTCAGCTCTCATGTGCTCCACATGAGAGCCAACTCTTTTAAACTCTTGATCAATGCAGCTGTACCAAATTGGTTGCATATGTATCCCCCTCCCAAGGGAATCAAGCTGATCGTAATTCCAACAAATGAGAAACTTATAAATGCTTCTCCAAATTTACTAAGGTTTTGCAATGGATGAATTTTTGAATTGTTAGCACCTTTGTCATTATATCTGCAGGATTATTGTTAGTATCAATCTTCTTTAGTAAGATCTCACCTTTTTCAATTACATCTCGGACGAAATGGTGTCAGACATCAATATGCTTTGTGCGAGTGTGACAGATCAGATTAGTAGGCAAAAATATAGCGCTCTTGCTATCACATTGAACTACTACCTCCTTTTGCTTCACACCCAAATCTTCCAGCAAGCCTTTCATCCAAATAGCTTCCTTGAACGCTTCACTAACTGCCATATATTCAGCTTCTGTCGTAGACAGGGCAACTGTAGACTGAAGAGTTGACCTCCGTTCTACTAGACCTCCTGCTAGAGTGAATACATAACCAGTTGTTGATCGTCTTCGATCTAAATTTTCGGCATAGTCGGAATCCACATATCCAATGCATAAGTCAGCTATTGATGACTGCTTTTGAAATAATTAACCAACACCAATTGTACCTTTTAGGTATCGAAAAATCTTTATCACTGCTTGCCAGTGATCCTTCCCAGGATTGTGCATGTATCAGCTCGCAACTCCAATAGCTTGAGCCAAATCTAGTCTAGTGCAAACCATGATATACATCAAGCTCCTAACTGTACTAGCATATAGCACTATGTGCATTTTTTTCTTTTTCAAAATCTGTCTTTGGACATTGCTCTGCAGATAAGTGAAAGTGAGGTGCTAGAGGTATACTCTCAGACCTTGTAGTGTCTTCAATTCTAAACCTCCTTAGCACCTTCTCCAAATACTCTTTTTTGGTAAGTCAAATCTTCCCTATTGTTCTATCTATATAGATTTTCATTCATAATATTTTCTTTTCCTTTCCCAAGTTTTTCATTTAAAAATTCATTGACAGTTGATCCTTCATGTGATCTATTTCTGTCTGATTAGAAGTAACTATTAATATGTCATCGACATACAATAATAAGTAAATGAAGTTACCTTGAGGCAACCTCTTGAAATACACACAATGGTCAAATTGGCTTCTTTGGTACTCCTCTTTTTGCATGAACTAATCAAATTTCTTATACCATTGTTTTGGTGATTGCTTTAGCCCATAAAGAGACTTGTCCAGTTTGCATACTAAGTCTCCTTTTCCTGGCTCACTGTATCCTGGGGGCTGCGCCATAAAGATTTCCTTCTCTAGTTCTTCATGCAAGAACGTATGCTTAGACCATTTCCCTTCTAGCGAGGGCACGATATACTGAATTCTAATAGAAAGTGGTAGGCCGTAAATGGATTTCTGAAGCGTGCAGACATATGAGGGAAATTGAGAATCTTCAAACCCTTAGAGTTGTTTCATGTATATGGTTTCATTGAGATTCTCGTGAAGGAATGTGTGGAGATGTCCATTGGACTACTAGCCATTGTTGGTGAGATGCGACAACTAGAAGAATACGAATAGTTGGCATTTTGGTAACTAGGCTGAAAGTTTCCGAGTAATTAGTTTCGTAACACTAGTTAAATCCATGGGCAATAAATTGAGCTTGGTGTCTAGCGAAGGTGCCATCAGCATTATATTTTGTACGTTATGTCCACCAACAACCGAGCACATTTTGATTGGTAAGCGGGGGTACGAGAGTCCATGTATGTTGATCCATCAGGGCGCAATATTCTTCTTTCATAGAAAGTCGCCAATGCGCCTATTTAGCACCTGCTCTGTAGAAAGGTAGTTCGGACGAAGAGGATGTGCATGATGTTTGGTTGTTGGATTTGGCGGAGAACTAAGAGATGAGGTGGTGATGTTGATGATATTGCATGAGACGGACATTGGAGAGGCCAGAGGAGTAGATTAGAGAGAGGAGGTTGAAGATCGAGTGGAAGAAGCGCATGATGGAATAGATTGAAATGTATGATGGGGTTGATGGGCTGATTGAGATGAGAGAATCAGAGTTAAGGAGTTAGTATATGGTGGTGGAGAGGAGTGCATGGTGGAGGGATGATTTTGTGAGAAGGGAAACATATTTTCGACAAGTTTGACATGATGAGATATTTGGGAGGTGGAGGTTTTGGGTTATAACAGATGTAACCCTTATGATTGGGTGAATAACCGAGGAAGACAAAACAGAGAGATTTGGGTCCCAAGCTGTTGGTTTTGATGGGTGGTAGAAGGGGGAAGCATAAGCATCCAAAGATGTGAAGATAATCATACTTGGGTTTAGATTAGTAGAGTAGTTGAAATAGGGAGAGCTTGCTAATAATAGGAGAGAGTAGGAGATTGATTAGATAGGTAGAGGTAAGGGTTGCTTTAACCTAGAAAGTTTTGGGAAGATGAGCAGTTTGAAAAAGAGCATGAATGGTTTCAAGTAGGTGACGATGTTTGCGTTCGACAACTCCGTTTTGTTGCAGGTTGTATGGGCAAGACATTTGATGATGGATGTTCATATTTTTGAGAGTGTAAGAGAAAGAGGTTGAGATATTCGCCACATCAGCATGTTGAATTGAGATTCGATGAACTAATGTAGATGGAGAAATTTTTGTAATGTTTCAGACTTTTGTTTCAGGGGAAAAACCATGTGAACTTTGAGTAATCATCCACGAAAATCACATAACATTTGTAGCCTTCATTTGATAAAACCAGAGCCGGGCCCCATACATCAGTGTAAAAATTCAAATGCAATAGAAAATCTATGAGAAAATTAAGGGTAAGGTAACTTGTCGTGCTTGGCAATGATGTAGATTGAACACAAGTGAGGGTTGTTGCTGAAGCTGAGAGTAGGATAGCGCTTGTGTAGAAGATGTTGAACCTGACAGCTGGGATGACCTAGCTGAAGATTCCATGGAGGTGTAGTTGCAGTAGATAAAGACTTGTGAAGAATTTGACGAGGAGGTTCAGGCAATGGACGAATCTTGTAGAGGCCATTGGTGCATGTGCCTTTAAGGAGTGGTGTGTCCATTTTGAAGTCCTTTATAATGAAGTCGTTAGATGGCCTAGCCGAAGATGCCATGGAGGTGCAGTAGCAGTAGATGAAGACTTGTTAACAATTTGGCAAGGAGGAGGAGGTTTAGGCGATGGACGAATCTTGTAGAGGCCATTGGTGCAGGTGCCGTTAAGAAGTGGTGTATCCATTTTGAGGTCCTTTATAATGAAGCCGTTAGGATCAAACGAAATGGAACATGAATTAGTTGTGGTTAGCTTGTGAACAAAAATATAATTGTAATTGCTATGAGAAATGTGAAGTAGCTGATTTAGAAAGAACTATGAATGGGGGTAGGGAAAATGTCATTACAAATACTGGAAATTGGAAGAGTAGCCGCTTCCAACAGTGACACAATCAGTTCCTTGATAGGAATCAACGACGGGCAGGCTGCTGAAGTCATTTGTGACATGGGTAGAGCACCTGAATCAAGGTACCAAATAGAATCAAACAGACCGCAATATGCAAGGCTGCTGCCTGGTTTGGTGAGCAGCTAGCTGTAGTTGGCATTCATACAATGACATTAGTCTATGGCTGAGTGTTTGGGATTGCTACAGATTTGACACTCTATGTGAGGAGCTCTGAAGGCTAGTGAGGCCGACGAAGAGCTTCTGAAGGGTATTGTGAAGCGGCCGTGACTATTGCATCCCCGCTCGCGAAATTATCTTGAGAACAGAGACATGTGATTTGGTTGATGTGTTGGAGAGGAATGGCAGGACCAAATTTCTTTGCTGAGATCCTATTGGACATTGATTGCCTCACTGTAAGGAAGTGATTAAAGGTCATCCAAACTGATGGGTGTCAATTTGGCATGGATGGCATTCTTGAAAGCTTGGTAGGTAGCTAAAAGACCAATGAGAGTGTAGAAGACGATATCTTCGTTGACAACTTTAGATCCTATGACGATAATTTTGTCCACGATAGATTTAATTTCTGAGAGATAACCATGCACGGAGTGCTCCTTCAACGGTACATTATGTAATTCGTTCTTGAGTTGAATGACTCGAGAATGGTTGGCTTCTCGGAGGCGCTTGTCTATATTGTGTAACAACCCTAGTTGTTACCCAAACTAATCCAAGTTAATTTAAGCTAAACCAAGCTTTGATTTTTATTTCATTAGACTCAGTGGGTCACTTAAATCTAACCCTAAAAGTATAAAATCAATCGAAACTCAGTTGAGAATTTTAGCTATTTTGCATATTTTTGGATCCTGAAAATTTGCTAAATTAATTTGATGTCCAAATTAAAATCTAATTGCATTTTTGAATTCCTTGCACCTTAATTAGTTAAAGGTGAATTTTTTGGAATTTTTGGAGCTCATCTAGTCCTAAATTAGATTTAGAATTATTGAAAATTATTTATATTAATTAAGGATTATTAATTTTAATTAAATTAAATATATTTATTTTTAATCCTCTGGGATTCGTAGTTGGGACCACGGGAGATTCGTTGCGGGGTCCGACAGCGGGGCAGCTTATCCGCCATATGGATGCTCTCGCACGCATCCTGGCGCACCCGATCCTACGGCGCAGATACCCTGAGCCTAGATCTAATCCTAGTCAACTGATCAACCCCTCGCATCCAATGGCTGATGCCTTCTCCGCGGTTACCTAAGTATCGCATAAGGGCCATCCATCTCCAACGACTCTACGATTAGATGGCCCGAAACACTCCATGCACTGTGGATCATCATCTCCAGCTCGTCGCTCACACGCCTGGTCCCCCCGACAGCTCGACCCTCTGCAGGCCTAGTGGCAGTATGGGAACACCCTGATCTTCCTCTTCTGCCCTCGAGCACAATGGTCTGCCGGCTACCTTCTCCCTGAATTGCCCTCGGCCATTTCATCCTTACCTCTCCCTCAAATCGAGCCTACACCATGGCTCCCAACCATGGCAACCAGTCCAAAGCCTTCCCATTCCCTATAAATACCCCTGGGACATCACAGTGAGCCCCTTTGCTCACTAAGATCCCTCAATTTCCCCAATTGAATCCCCTAGAGTTCTTGGCACTCTCGGTGATCCCTGTTGCTAAGAACCGCTGATAGTGGGTTAAGTCTGGTGTTCAGACTCCCTGTGCTTCTCCTCGAATCGCCTAGGCAGCTCCAGCTTGCTTCAGTCTCTTATGCCTCCTCAATTTCCAGGTACTAGCCTAAACCCGTCGAGTCATGTAGACTCGACGTTTAATTAAGCATCTAGGAGATCCTCTGGATGTCATCTAGCTTCCCTTAGCCTCGTAGGAAGTTCGTGCTGGTGTTTGGGATCGATTGACCTCGGTCCAGACAGTGGTTGATCACTGTCTGGGCAGCTTTAGTGCTCAGTGAGGTCGAAGCCACCTCACTGAACACTGAAGCCCAATTCCACCCAGTTTTGTCTCGAATCTTCTTCTCTGGATCAGTCGAACCTATTCTAATTGTCACCAGGGTCTGAGCTAGCTCTGATCGATCGTATCGATCGATCGAGCTAGCGGCCGAACTTGGAGCTAAGCCCGAGTAAGGACCCAGCTATCGACTGCATCCCATGTCACACATAACCTTGGGGTTCGACTCGCCTCACATCACTGATGGTGTTGGGATCAAATCCCATTCGTTTGGTGGTCTCTGTGAGGAGAATTGACCCCTCACAGTAAACCCTAAGCACCCTCACTTAAGCCGATTCGACAAAATAGTCATCTGGCGATCCATTGCATCCCAGTTAGGGCTTCTAGGTTCAATCGATGCATCTGAACTCAGGGATCGTGTGGAGATCGAGCCGAGGTGCTGGCGTGCCGTGTGTTGAGAATTTAGCTCAGGAGCGTCGACCCCCATCAGCCTGTCAAAGGAAGGGACGAGGACGACAACATTGTCGCCCAGGCCTGCGCGGTGCGACAGTGCCGACCCAGTCGGGCCCCAATCCGACCCGTGCCTTTTGGATTTCGGGTTGGGCTAATTAATTTGAATTAGCCTAGTCTTTCTCTAATCTTAATTAATGAATAAATAATACATATTATGGCCAAAATTGATGATTAAAGTCTCTAATTGTTCATAAAACAGAGGAGAACTTAATTATGCTTTTAAAAATAATTTAAAAATCTCAAATTTGCTAATGACCTTTTAATCACCCCAAATCTTAATTAGTGCCTAATGGTTTAATTAATCCTCTGATTTTTGTAAACCAAGTGTATATTGTTTTCTTAGGTCTACTAGAACCTACTTATGAACTTAAATCTTCAAACTAAGTTTTAACTCTCTTAATCACTTTTTTTAGCCTTAAGAAGTGAGTAGTGTTAAATAATCTAATCTTAAATTCAAACTAAAATTTAAGTGTCTTTTTCCTCTTATTAGCCAATATTGAGACTATTAGGACTGATTAAAGTTAATTTGGATGCTTAAATCTTAAAATTCCAATTTTAGCTTTAAAAAGAGTATTTTGGTCCTTTTGACCAAAAGTTTATTTGAGAACCCCTAAACCCTAGAAATATCATTAATATGCTTTTAAACAGTAATATAATGTATTAAGATCATTCATTGAGCTTTTGGATTTTGATTAATCTAAATACTTTAAGCTTAATTTCTCTTAAATTCCTCTTAAGTAACCATAAAGATTTTAAGATGATCTTAGACCCTTCACTTAATCTTGATTAATAAAATTTAACCATATGAAACTAGTATTAATTATCTTGTTAAAACCAATTATAATAATTATTCCTAAAAAAATATCTTAATGAAAACCCTAATTATAAATCTAATATGAAGTCTTAAGTGGTCAAATTTAAGACTTTGATCTTAAATCCTTAGTAATTATCCATAGTGATCTATTTGAATTTCATCCTTGAAATTCCCATTTGATTTAATCCTTTTTAATCCTTTTAGTGAATTTAGGTTGATTCAACCTATAAAATAATTTGATTATTCTATAAACTAAATTGAGATCTTAGATTTATATGTTCTTATTTGATTATTTTGTGTTATAATTATAAATCCAGCCTTTCTTTAAGATCATAGTTTCTCAGTCTTTCAGCTTTTAAGATTCTCTACCTTTAGAATAAGTGTGGGTATGAACCTTGATCCCTAGAGATTAGTACCTTTGATTCAGGTTTGAACCCCAATTTGGAGTTTAAACCCAAAATCCTTAATCTTGATTGGCATAATCAAGATTAGGTTTGAGTTATTAAAATACACTAATTAAGTCGTTGACTTATTCACTTAACTCTTGTAGTCGCCACTTCTGATTATGAATTAGAATTTGTTGAGTTCTAATGATAACTTTAAGGTCGTAAGTCAGGAATTTTACTGGATAGTTGGGTATTGGAGATCCTAAGCATGTACTATCTCATATTAGATTAAACGAATTAAATTAAGCAACAACAAATATCACATATGTTTAGTTGAGTGTCTTACTTACTTTGACTATTGTTGCTCACACCTTGTGTTTGAGCCTTTTTTATTTTGGCATATCAGGTGAACATAAGATATTTGATGAATATTCTATGTTATATTTGAAATTTGCATAAACATGATTTAACTTCATTCAGTTCATTTAGTTCTCAGTTCAGAAGAGTGTGTCCTAAATTAGTCTTCCTCTTCAGTTCAATTCTTTTGATATATATTAGACTCAAACCTAGCTCTGTGGTTGGCTAGGGGGATACATGTTTAATTCTATAAGTTCAACTCGGACCTAGCTCTGTGGATGCCTATGGTGATACATGTTGAACTTTCTGTGCAGTGGCTCTATTTTGGACGGTTTTTATTATGGCAATACTAGCTTAGACATACTTCTACTTTTCAGTTCAGGTTCAGTTTAGTGGCTCATTTATCTATATATTTTACTTGCATTTTTATTATTTTCTATACGCTTTTATAATTCATTTCAGTTCAGTATTTTCAGTTCAATTTTGCTTGGTTCTTGCTTATTTTTAGGATGATAGTTTTTGTTTCAATTCTGTTATGTTTCAATACAAATTTCTTTATGTAAATCAGCATATATTCATATGATCATAAGCATGTTATGATGAAATTACTTTCAGTACTTTTCAGTTATTATGTATTTACTGCCTACCCTTATTACAGCTTCTTGTTAAAGTATGTTAGTTTACATGCCTTGCTTTGTTTAGTTATAAATGTTTAATTTATAACCACCCTATTTTTTTTGTGTGGCTTGTTGCACCTTAATTTCTTGCATACTTAGTAAAAAAATGTGATATCTTAAATGTTTAGTTTCATTTAAATCAACTTAAAATATGCTTAGACAACTGTCTAACTATAATTTTTTTTCTTTTTTTAGTTGGGGCCCTGGCATTGTGATACTAGTAATGCCAGATTCGGAGCTGTTCATTAAGGTTGCTTCTGGAGAGGAGCTTGGCCAGGAGGAGGACATTCCTGCTGCTGTAGCTTAGCTAGATTTATTTTTTCAGCTGTGAAGATGAGTGTTCCTTTTTCTTTTAAATTCAATTTGTAATAATTTTATATTATGGATGTATTTACTTTATGTATTTTTCATATTAAGCTAAGTTACTGTTTCTACTTTCTTTGTGATGCTGTGATGTGGATGTTACACTCTTTCTTGCTTCCGCTACTTTGATATTTTAATGTATGACTCTTGATTTTAGGTGGCAAGTCTTTCAGCTAAGGCTGGTTGGGTTTATACCTGACTCAACTATAGTTTGGAGGATTGTCACACGGTGACCGTATTCACCGTAACCATGTTAATCTCAGCATTAGCATGACCACGGAGGGTACGGGGCTCCACAAGTTGCTCCAAGTATTGGCACAAGAATCAGCTTCAAGAATATAAGAAGATTGGAGGGGATATAATTGAGTATAGAGCAGCTGTGTGGTTTTGATCGGTTGAGATTCAGGAGGGGTAGTCAGAACTGGAAACTGGTGGTATGGAATCGGTACCATCCAAATGGCCATGAAGGTTATTAACTTTGAATAGATGAAGAATTTGAGCTCTCCAAATGGGATAATTATCAGGTGTAAAAAATTTGTTAATTAGGTTTTTCATGTTAGATAATAGAAATTTTAGGTCTTTGGAAGTTGTTGTAAGGAAGAGTTGTTACATGATTAAGAGGTCTCACTGATTTCAGTTTCAGCTTTGGTAGATGCCATTGGAGAAGATATGTTTAGGTCTACACACAACAGGGGGAGGCACGTTGGAGAGAAGAATATCATATAGGAACTATCTTCCACCTGATGGGAACGGATGTTGGAAGAGGCTTTATTTCTCCTTCATTCAACCATGAAGAGACGCACAAAAAATAGCGAGGAATGTATCGCCTTATACCATGAGAGACGCACAAGAAATAGAGAGAAAGAGAAAAGTAATTAATCTTAGTCATGTATATAATGTTATGATGCAAGCATATATATATAATAAGTAGTAACATAAAACATTTAATTAATTCTCATTTAACACAACATTAATAGTGGTAGTTCAAACCGTCTACATCATTAAATGCACGAACATTAATGGTGAGAATTTAAACCGGTTGTTATTATTCAAACAACTTACCATTAAACACGCAGGCATTAATGGTGAGAATTTTAACCAACTGTTATTAAGAAATGGCTAATTCAACGATAAAGATGGTACTCACAATAAAGATTATTGAGTACTACATCACATACCATCTCATCAATATATTTCTAAGTGATAACAAACTTCATTAAACACTGTTGATGACAATCAACTAATCACTCCTTTGAATCCATCTCTAGGGATGAGTTCCTGGATGTTGAGTTGTTTTGAGATGGAGTTTCCGCATCAACTGCTTGGAGATCATATTCTTTTGATTTCTTTAGTAAAAAAAGACAACTACACTCTCTTGCTTCAATTGGATGCGAATAGTGATAGATTCTCTCAACTTCTACATTCAAACTATGTTTTTTCCCTTCATTATTGCCAACAAAAAAAGAGTGCAATTCAGATCATTTGCTCGATCCATGTCTAAATCACTCACCATAGTTGCAACCCTCTGATCACTCTTATGCCACTGCAATGCTTAGCCAAGGTACTTTTTCTACCATTTTGACTTCATGTTACCATCTTCTTGCAATGATTGCATACTAAGGTAGTTTCACTCCCTTCTTTCTCTAGCATAGAAAGATTTTGGGGCAAAAAATTACTAGATTGAGGAGATTGATAAGTTTCCTTGCTACAGAGTTCCAAGTTTTATGGCACTTGGCTCCCTTGCTCTTGATTTTTTCTCAATAGCCTAAGCCATGTTACAAACTTGGTTGATATCTCTCACCTCGAATAACGCTATCTCACTAGAGATAGTCAGCTGCAAACCTGTCACCTCATACTTGTAATCATGTGAAAGCTCCATGACAAGTGCCATTTATCAAAACTTGGCGGTGTAGTGTTGAACCGACCAGTCTCTCCTTTGCTAAAGATAGAACCATTTCTAAAACCTCTTGATTGTATAGGCAATCAGGTAAAAGGTTTCCTGAATTATTTGCTTGAATCTCAGCCAACTCATAGTATTTAGTGCACTTTTCACCTTAGCATTTTACTAAACAAAGGCAAACTTGGCCATTTTCAGCTTGCAAAATAAAAGTTTCCGCCGAGTAAAAATCTTGAATAGCTCAAAGTAACTCTCCAATTGGAAGAGCTACGAATCCAATTTCTCAGCATTCTACTCTCCATAGATCAACATGTCAAATTTCACTTATTCTCTAGAGAAAGCTCAATTGACCAACTCTTACCTCTCATCCTCCACATCTTCATGGGCACTAGTGGCATTGCCACTATCAGTCCAAGATTAAGTTCCTCAAAGACACTTAACTGTGCCAAATTTAGCCCTGAACAAACAATTATTGGTGGATCTACACTAACAGCTGCATCTACATCTGTATCTAGGACTAGAATGGCCCTTGGGAGCTTAATATGATCTCCATCATTTCAATCAAATGAGAACAGCACCAATATCTGTTCCAACAAACTCCCGCTAATGGAAGTACAAGTTGCTTCTTACTGCCCTCTTCTCTGACTCTCTAGGTTGATCACTACTCGGGACGGATGTTAGCACCTCTTATCTGCAACATGATTCATTCCTATAAACAAAAAACTTTGGGCTCTAATACCAGAATACGATTTGTCATTCAACTGAGTGATACAGAAAACTTTCAAATGGAAACTATAGCACCATTCAATTAGCTCACCTCATCACAGGAGCCTGAAACACACTTAATGACTACCTTGTGAACCGTGTCTTTTAGGACTTCTTATTATAAATACATGTGGGCTTTTTTATGCAACAACATTAGCATGCTTATGCATGAGAACTCACCTAGTTAGAAACACAAGAGACTCCCCAGCCGTTTATATATTACTAAGATAAATGATTAAAATGAAGAAATATTACAATTATAAGGTGAAAATCAGAAAGTCTCTCACGCACACAAGAAATGGTGAAAAGATGAAACGAACATTAGCCCTTTCTCTTAAGCAAAGCCTAGTATTTTATATAGTGAAAATATATAAAATAAACAAAAAATGACTTTCTATGTTCTGCTCAACACTATAAATGTTATTGGCTATATAGTTGGAAAGTCAGCCTACGTATTAAATGCCAATGACATCACATCCATGCATGTCCACATCTCATGTTTGCCAATCAGCATGAGCCACATGTCGAAGCCATTGTGTCTATCCTTGGGGAGATATGCTAGCATAATGTGCCCAGATAAACACCTAGTAACTCGTGAAAGATACCCTTCGCCTTCTTTACTTTAAAATCCTTTAAATAAGATTAAGAAAAAGACAAGTTGGAAATATATCCAACCTATAATAGCTTATCACTCAACTGCATCATTTGGGTGACAATAGGAATAGCTGGAGAAGTAATCGATTCCTCTAAATCGATCCTTGAAATTTTTGAGGCTCACCCTTGTGATCCAATATGAAGCTACACTCTATTCTTGTACAAGCGTCTTGGGATTGTTTTTTAATAAAGTATCATCCCTATAAAGTGGTACAAGAGTTGAGACTCTAAGCTTTAGTGTTAGATCTAGCAAAAGGATAATTAACTCTAATAACTAGTATCAAAGCAATATGTTTAAAAGAAGTTAGTGGTTGAAAGCTAAGGAAAAAAATCTGAATTCATTAGTTGAATGACCAGTAGTAAATATGGAGAATATGAATAGAAGATTATCTGCACCATAAAAAGCTGCACAAGCTATTGTTGAGGCACAAGTAAGAAACAATTAAACTATAAGACTTTAGATGGCCAGGCTTTACGAGGTGTGCATTTGACGACTTAAAATGTAGCGTTCAACAGAGTGATGATAAATGACTATGATCCAGATGAAAAAGCTATCAAGCATGTAGGAAAAGTCATTCGTGTCAAACAAGTTACTTCAGATTTGTTTTCATATTCTTAAGAGTTTTGCCCTCTCTTTTGTGAATGCAAAACGAGAGAAGCTATCACGTTCCTGTAATTAATAATTCCCATACTGCTATTGATGATAGTTTCATCTGCAATAACAATTTTTATCAATTGATTGTTGGATTCCTAAACAAAATTTCTTGCTTTAAATAACGTGTCAAGCAGCCATTTCATGTTAAAGTGATAAAATAAACTGGGTTTACACACCAAATTTGTGGAGTATAAGAGCATATAAAATTAATGCATGTTTGAACATACCAAATACACACTTCTGTACACATCTAATATGAATGCAGATCTGTGTATAAATTACACAGTAAACACTTAATCGAACAAAAAAAGATAAAATATGTATACCTTCTATACTAGTTATCAAATTCATTTTTGACCCCCTCCCCCCCTAAAAAGCACACTTCAACATACTAAGGAACACTTGTTTCAGTGTTTTGCATGTTCTAGTTGAACACGTACGCTGCTATGCTATGTTTCCAAAACTTTTCATTAAGAATGTTGCTTTAAGGAACTAATAAAATTGCTTCTAAGAAAGAGAAAAGCCAATTCATATGAGTACTCACTATTTCTATACCAATATTTTGAGCCCATTGGAGACCCGCTATTATAGTTTTAATCTACAATGGTGAAATCAACCTAAATTTTGAGGTTGAAAACATTAAATTCATCACTTTAGTCAATCAATCGATTTAGGTGCCACTTTGTTATGAATAAAAACTAATAAAGTTACCAAAGTTTGAAGTGATACACCGTGGTTAATCCTAATTTTACAGTAAATCATGAGCATATAGTGGTGAGAGCTAATATTTTTGTATTTGTATGCCGACATATACTCACCTATCTTAACTAGAATCAAGTCCATTAGTCATGCGTGCTTTAACAAGAATAATTGTGATGTAGTCACATTGCTTCTAAATTGCAAACTGTGAGGCATATGAACATTTGGTTGAACAGTTGTTACCCATGGTTATAATACCAACCGTTTACATAGCATTTTAGTTCATAAAAGCTTTAAAATAAGAAAACAGGATAATCATGCTTTATTTAATGTTTGACAATTATTGGTTCTTGACTATTTCTTTGATGGTAATAAGTAATGCTTCAAAAAATGCTCGCAGAAAAAGCTTATGGAAAAAAGATGAAATTAACTGAGCCTTCTCAATGAAAAAGTTTTTATCACCTTCTATGCTCAATGGAGAAGAGACCAAAAGCATGCAAGAAGTCACAAGTTCTTGGATACGTATCAAATGGCTCACACCTGCAGGTAAGAAACATAAAGAAAAACACAAATCATGCAATGATTCATACAGCAGTTCAAAAAGCTCTCCTGTCAGCTATAAAAGAACAATCTAAACGGAGATCTTCCAAGGAAATTGTTGTGGAACATCAACCTAAGAACTGGTTGTCCCTGGTAATCAATTGGCATACCAGGTCCATAAGGATAACAGCTCATCAAAACATAATAAAGGAAACAAAAAACTGTTGTAATGGAGGTTATCCACGGTAGAAGGACATTCTTTGCCTAACTAAGAAGCAGATACATTATCTTCTTACATGTAAAATAAAAAAACTAAACGAACTCATACCAGTCGTGGGCAACGCCTAAGAGGCCTCGATCATATATAACTGGCAATGTGTTGGGTCCACTTATGGGGACAACATTCATCACCCAGCTATCCATCTTCTGATCAATTAAGGCAGCGGCAAACCTGTTAAAAATGTTAACAAAAGAATTTAAGAAAGTATACAGCAAACTGTAAGCATGGCAAGGTAATATTTGATTTTATAAACATAAAATTAGTCAACATCAGACTGCTTGCAGATAATAGTACAATAAAATTTTTTAAGCACATAAAACTTGAGTTTATGTAACCTATCATTAGAACTGGTTAAATGCTGACCTGTGTGTTTAACAAAGAATAAATCAGAGAATAAACCCATTTAGGGCGGGGGCGCTGAACACACCGTCGCCCATGGACGTCTCCATCATTGTTCAAATTTTTTTTTTTGAAAGATGTTGAGCCTCATTAAAGAGAAAAGATGTACTATGTGGGATTTAAACGACTACTTGGGAGTGCAAAGCTGTGGCCAATCTAAATTTGTTGTTTTACATAAAATAGAACAATTGAGAATTATGACCTTTAACAATGCTTTTAAAAATAGGACAAGGCACCCAAGTCAAAATTAATCTGTCAAGTAATAATATTTTAAATTCTAATGGAAAAAAAGCAAAAACTTAAAAATGTTATAGAAGGATGCAATAAACATGGCATGTTTTCGTTGGTGTTACAGAAGCAGAATCGCAAAATATAAATAAACACAAGTAAGAAATAAACCACGGCACAAAACAATCACAGTACAAACCACAAAATCATTCAAAGACAGATTTACATAAAAAACCCAAGAATAGGAAAAAGCACAAACCACGCCACCAAAAAAAATGCACAATGAAGGACAATAAGGTTACAAAGTTACATAAAGCATCACCATAACAAGATTAAGAAGGATTTGCCGCTTCCAAAGCCTCCCAATCAACTTCTCCTAAGAAAATCCTGCTCACTCTAGGGTAGGAGAATGCAACTCTAATGGATTAGAGTTAACTTAGGAAATATCACTAACATATTTCTTTAAATACCCAAGCCCCAAATAAAAACAAAAAGACCCAAAATACCCCTAAAATTGCTAAGGGTACCACCAAAACCCATGACACGGTTTTCGCGAGCGCCTGTGCGCCTTTTGAAGCCCTAGGCTCGGTCTGGCCTGCTCCACAGGCGCTTGGGCACCATTGCCTCTATCTGGCAGGTGCCTGAGCATGCCTTGGCGCATGGGCTTCTATTTCCAGGGGTCGGGGAGTGCTCGGGCACCTGGCCCTCGGGTCCATTGATTGCAGGGCATGCTGGTGTGTGCTGGAGCACCCGAATTGCTCTCAATTTATCCCAAAACACCTTGTGACCTCCTGAAAACCCACCGGAACTTTATTGGCACCTCCATGGATGATCAAAATGGTCTCCACAACCTAACAATCTTCCACTGAGAGATCCATTGAGATCATTCCACCTTTAACCTTGAATCTTTTTCAACTTTGCTTCCATCCTTGCGAAAGGACATGGTATGGTTCACTCCGTCCTCTTATCAGGTGTCGAGACCAATTGAAAAAGAACATAGCTTTAGTTTCTCCATTATTACAGACTTCGTAAGCATGTCAAATGGATTCTTCGATGTGTGAATCTTCTTCAATGCCAACTGACCGACTTCCAACAGTGTCCGGATGAAATGGTACCTCAATTGACTATGCTTCGTCCTGGCATAAAATGCTGCATTTTTAGCGAGATAGATGGCAGTCATACCGTCACTATGCAATTTCGCATCCTCTTTCTCCTTGCCCAACTCAGCCAAAAAGGTCTTCAACCAGATCATCTCTTTACTCGCCTCAGTGATGGCGACATACTTCGCCTCAGTAGTAAATAAGGCTATTATAGTTTGTAGCCTGGAGATCCCGCTCACCGCAACACTGCCCAAAGTAAACACATATCTTGTAGTGTTCCTCCTGCTATCAATATCTCAAGCTAAATTAGAGTCTACATATACATGTATTTCTATGTTGGATTTCCCAAAGCAAAGTGCTTTGTCCACTGTACTACTCAGATATTAGAGTATCCACTTACAGCCTCCCAGTGGTGCTCCTCGGGTTACTCATGAATCTACTTACCACTCCCACTAAATCTTCTTGGCATCTTATCAGCATATTTTGCTTGAGATAACTTTACCATTCTTTCACTTCTTTCCCTACTAATCCTCATCCCAATTATCTACTTTGTTGGCCCCAAGTCTTTCATGTCAAACTCCTTTGACAAATGTTTTTTCAATCTCTTGATTTTCTCCATATCATATACTACAATTAACATGTCATCTACATATAGTAGTAGAATAATATAGGAGGTATCAAATTTCTTTATATAGCAGCAATGATCTGTCTAGCATTTCGTGTACCCCATGTCTGACATAAACTTGTCAAATCTTCTGTACCGCTACCTTGGTGCTTACTTCAAGCCGTATAGGCTTTTCTTGAGCTTGAGGACAAGCTCTTCTTTTTTTTTGGTCACAAACCCCTGCAGTTGCACCATGTACAGTTCCTCCTTCAAATCACCATATAAAAAGAATATTTTTATGTCCATCTGCTCAAGATGCAGATTTTCAAATGCCACAATATTGAACATTACTCTGATAGTAGTCATCTTCACTACTGGAGAAAAGATCTCACAGTTAGTCCACCTCATGCTTTTGCTGGAATCTATTTACTACAAGTCTCACCTTGTAGTGCTAGCTTCCATCAGGTTCTTCCTTTGTAAACCCACTTGTTGTGAAGAGCCTTCTTCCCAGCTAGTAGAGCAGTCAACTCCCACGTCTCATTTGTCATGAGTGATTTCATCACATCATCCATGGCTAGCTCCCACTTTCTTGAGTCACGCACTTGCAGTGCCTCTTCATAGCACTATGGTTCATCACCATCCGTTAACAATAGATAAAACAATGAAGGAGAACACCTCTCCAGTGGTCTAATGATTCTGGTAGATCTTCTCAGTTCAGTAGCAGGTGTCTAAGGAACTGTCTGCCCTTCGTCATCATGAGCAACTTGTTGTACCTGCTCATTGATGTCTTCCGCGTCAAAGTACTTTGATGCATCATTTGAAGCTCCTTCTATACATCTCATTCTCTTTGAATGTGGCATTCCTGCTTCTAATGATTTTCTAATTTTGATAATCCCATAATATGTACCCAAATTCTTCGCCTCCGTAAGCTATCTGCACTTGATTGCTTTTGAATCAAGCTTGCTCCTAGAACCTGCATCAAGATGTAAATAAGATGAGCAGCCAAATACTTTAAGATGATTTAATTTCACTCCTTTCCCACTCCATGCCACCTCGGTTATTCCTTCTTTTAAAGGAAATGACAATCCCCGGTTGATCGGATAAGCTCCTGTGTTCACTGTCTCTGCCCAAAACTGTTTTGGCAATCCAACATGTAAGCTCATGCACTTGGTATGTTCTGTGATGGTTTTATTCATGCGATTTGCAACCCCATTTTGCTCAGGTGTTCCCGAAATAGTAAACTCCTGTATGATCTCATTCAAAGCACAAAATTCCTTGTCACAGTACTCACCACCATTGTCTGATCTCAGGCATTTAAGCTTCAAACACGTTTCATTCTCCATCAAGGCTTACTAATTCTTGTACAGAAAATACATCAAAATTTTGCTTCAAGAAATAAGCTCATACCTTCCTTGTATGATCATCTATGAATGTGACAAAATAGGTGGCTCATCTAAGTGAAGAGACACGATGCATCTGTATGAACCAACTCCAAGTTCCAAGACTTCAGATCTCTTCCACTTCTTGAGAAACTAACTTTATTCTGCTTACCATAAACGCAATCTTCACAGAACTCTAAGTCAACAGATTTTAGTCCTGGAATCTTTTCTCTAGATAATAGGGACTTCAACCCTTTCTCGCTCATGTGATCGAGCCTCTGGTGCCATAGAAGTGAATCTACCTGTCCTACTGCTGCAATAGAATCTGGCATTTTATTGATCAGGTAAAATATCCCCTGCATACTACCTCATGCTACGACTAGTGTACCTTCAGTGACCTTGCAAAAGTCTCCTATAAAGCAGGTATTATAGTCTTCACGGACTAACTAGCTAACAAAATCAAGTTCCTTTTCAGACAAGGAACATATCGAACATCCTTCAGTTTATACACTTACCCGTTTGGTAGCTGAATAACCACATTGCATTTTACTATAATATTGCAAGCATTGTCATCTCTAAAGTAGACTTTGCCCAAATCACTTTTTGTGAAATTTTTTAGCGCATTCCTGCTTGGAGTTGCATGGAATGAAGCACCTGAATCTACAACCCATGATTCAGCACTAACAAGTGATAGGATCAAAGCAACCTGATCTTCCTTCACTAAAATATTCATTGAGGTCTTATCCTTTCCGACTCTTGACTTCTTCAAGCTAGGGCAATCTTTCTTGAAGTGTCTTGATTATCCATAATTCCGACAATCAACTTGCTTTTCCGGTCTTGATTTTCCCCACGTTTACTTGGATCTATTCATGGTATATCTTTGGTCTACACTTCTTCCTCTAATTTCAGCATTTAAGACTGAACTAGACGCTTTACCGTTCAATCTCTTTCGAACTTCCTCATTCACCAGCCCAAATATATTGTCGAATTTCAACATAGCATATCATGAGTTACTTACAACAGTAACTAAACCGTCCTAACTATCCAACAATAAAGATAACAATAACAAAGCTCGCACCTCATCACCAAACTTGATGTCCACTGAGCTCACTGGCTTAAAATAGTGTTGAACTCATTTAGATGTTTTGTCACTAAACCACCATCCGCCATCTTCATATTGAATAATCTTTTCATCCAAAAAAATTTGTTAGAATCTGAAGGCTTCTCATACATTCGCATAAAGGTTGTCATGAGATATACAGCAGTTTTCTCATTTACAATGTTAAATACGGCAGAAGAAGATAATGATAGGCGGATCAAACCCAAAGTCATTTTGTCCCGAATTTCCTAATCCTCATCCATCATAGTTGCAAGTTTCTTCTCAGCTCCTCCGAGTAGTAAGTACAATTTCTTCTGGTAAAGCAAATCCTCCATTTGAATTTTCCAAAAAGCAAAGTTTGTGCCTCATTTCGTCAGTCAATGCTCCGACTCAAACAACAAACCCTAGAATTTTCGCTCTAATACGACTTGTTATAAAAGGATGCAATAAATATGGCGAGTTTCCGTTGGTATTACCAAAGTAGAATTGCAAAATATAAACCAAGACAAGCAAGAAATAAACCACAACACAAAACAATCACAGCACAAACCACAAAATCATCTAAAAATAGATTTATGTGAAAAACCCAAGAATGGGAAAAACTACGGAGCCACACCACCAAAGAAAATCCATTATGAAGTATAAAAAAATTTCAGAGTTATAGAGATCATCACCATCACAAGAACAAGAAGAATCTACCGCTTCCAAAGCCTCCCAACCAACTTCTTCTCCTGAAAAAATCCTGCTCACTCTAGGGTAGGAGGATGCAAGCAGTAGCCACAGCCTCCAATAGATTTGGATTAACTTAAGAAACATCCCTAACATATTTTCTGAAATACCCAAATCCCAAATAGACACCAAAAGACCCAAAATACCTCTAAATTGCTTAAGGTACCACCAAAACCCGTTACAGGGTTTTTGTGGGCGCCCTAGGCTCGGTTTGGCCTACTATACGGGCGCCTGGGAGCCTTTGCCTCTGTTTGACAGGCGCATGTGAGCCCCTGGGCGCCAGAGCTTCTATTACTAGGTGATAAACCCGAGACTTGTCCCGGAACTGCAAGGCACGCCGGGGCGCGCTTGAAATGCTCCCGACTTGTCCCGAAACATCCCGAGACCTCCCGGAACTTCATTGGCACCTCCATGGATGATCAAAATGCTCTCCACATCCCAACATAAAAATCTTACCAACTATTAAAAGTGTTCAACCAATATTGGATTTAGATGATAAACCCATTAGATATTGTTCAACATGTAATTAAGCAAAGAGCTCTCAAATGATCAAGAAAGTTCAAGTAGAAAAAAGTGAAATACACAAAAAATTTAATGATTTAGTCAGAGAAAGAGCCTGCGTCTTCTCGATGATGGTATCCTCAGGTATCATTATGTAATTTTATGTAGCATAAAAAAGTCTTTTTCGGCACTCGAAATGTCTTACAAAGCAAGGAAAAAGAGAGTAAAATGACAAGTTTTCATTCACAATTACCATATGATGCTTCGATTGATTGTCAAGTTCTTGGAAAAGCAACAATAAAATAGTAAATGAGCCAAAGGTTCAGAGCTAGAAGTTGAATGTAGAACTCTTTTCCTATTGAATGAAAGGGTTATAAGAAAATATAACCCAGATGATCACTAGTGGCAGATGGCATGTTGGCATGCTATTGTGTAGTACAGGCATATTCCTTAATATAAGAAGTTATGGTACAAAATGTGGGAACTTGGCAATTAGTACTCAAAATTGAAAGCTCCTACCATTTCAGAAGAATTAGATATAAGTTGGAAGAACAAAATGCAGAGTCAAGCATCTATTAAGCAAGGTCACCTGATGATGACACCATTGAGTTAAGTTACCTGTCTTTGTCAGGCCATATAACTAGTTGAATCTTAAGGAAAAAGACAATTATAAAACTAGAGAATCATTAGTGCGTGATTAAGCAAATAAGAACAAGTGATTAGTCCCAATGACTATTTAAAAAAGTTTATAGCATTCTCTTTGATAACTCAACAACAACAAATTCTACTTCGGCTAAATTTGCAATATCGACAATGAATTCAATCAATCCCAACAACCTCACCACTATGACAAAGTGTATTTTTGAAATAATTGAAATTAATACCTTCTTTTTTTTGTCAATTCAATGTGGAATGTGTTTGGAAACCTGCCCTAAGGTATTCTATGTAAACCATAAGGTACTAGAACTTTTTATCCCTCTTGTTTGAACCACAAGGTTCCTCAAGAAACCCTAACTCTATTGCCCCGGGTTAGTCTTTTGACACCAAGGGCGACTGGAGAAATTTTCTACATGATCTAAAACTAACCCTAAGGAACAATTTCATATTTCTGATGTTTTGGATGCTTAGACAGCTGTATTAAATTTTAAATACTAATATTTTCTCTCTAAATTTAAGGTTTCATTGGACAATCGATTCCCCTCATCAACCTAATTCTGGTATAAATTTCCTAAAATATTCCTCAAATTTATGTTTAAATTGAGCTCGAATTGTGAGGCTGATTGGGAAAAAAAATATGACAAGTTGATGCAGTTTTTGTTTCCTAAATGACTTGGCACCTTCTTAAGATTAATTAGATTTGATTAAGTATATAATTAATATATTTACTAATTATTAGAATTGGTGGACTTTACTAGTTTTGTCAAGCTAAGTAATCCAAATTTAAAGTTTGGCATTTATTTTTTAAGATATAAGCTCAATTTGTTATAATCTAGAACCTAGAATGATTTTTTTATCCAAAGTCCAGCTTAGCTACATTGTATTATATTGAGATCATATATACTTATTTTTCACATAATTAATTTAGAATTAAATGAGTTTGTTGATTATTTAACAACAAGATAATCAATCAACAAAATATTTAAGCTAATTTTCAAAACATTGCATAGCTTATTCTTAGGATTAGTTGATCTTTATTGAATTATCCATCTTCTGAAACAAGCATACAAAGCAAGGAAAGTTTAAATGAAATTCAATGTTTATGAAAATTTAATATTTATTGGATACACATTCTATGGGTGAAGACACGCACTAATACATAAAGTATAAGTGTCAAAGGCCCATGCATGTATTACTTTTGAAACAAATCTTCCATAAAAATAGGATTCTCCCTAACATTGAAAGGGTTTCATGCCATGTGCCCCTCGAATGTGCCATTCAACTTTTTTATAAAGGCACTCCGATACAGCAATGTGAAAACAAAAACTAACCTATGCATGCAACAATTAGAACCAGTTATTTTTGACTTGAATCTTTACTTTTACATTTATGATTTTTTTCCCTATTTAGCACTATTGTTTACTTTTAACTACCAATTGGTGGCATATGGTGAACTTCGGTTTAGGATTACAGGATTTGGCCTTTCGAGTTTAACGGGTGAACTTGCAGTTAGGATTTAAATGGAGATTTAAGATCGGATTGAGATGTAACTTTGGGAGAGGTTACAAATAATATAGAAGAACTCAAATATAATAAAATACAGATAAATACTAAGGTTATAGTTCAACGGGATTATGCACACCGCGTGCCTCGTCGATTATGCGCACTAACAAGAAAACTTACCAATGGAAGCCAAATCCGTGGAGAATAGCTTTCAAGCATTCAAAGATTTCTTATTAATTTTTGTGTGCTCCAACAAGAGGATGGTATCCTTATTTAAAGTCAAATAATGCATGCCAAATTATAATAAAAATCATAAACCAACCCAAACCAACCCTCTCATGAAGGACAAAAATATTCTTTGCACATAAAAGGCCAAGTCAATTCTTACTTACCACCCTCATAGTTATCACATGTTATTTGAGCAAGCCCTCATGCATGACAAAAATAATACAATAAAATAGAAATAAATAAAAATTTAGCACATTCTCAAGTCTTCATGCTTCTGGCATATGCACATGTTACTACTCTGACAGTTCAACTAGTGGTTGTATTGCATCAAATTCTCCCCACCAGAGTTAAAATCCATATAATCATCCAACATGATAGGTTCCAACTACTGAAGCTATATCTTTATCATCCAAGTGTGTCCTCAAAAGGTGGCTTACTCTTCCACCTAATAAAAAACTTATGATTTTCATGTAAGCCTGCATCAACCTCATCAGTGAGAATAAATTCAATTTCTAAAAGAGGTGTATGAAACTTATGCAACGGTTTGTCGTCTGCATTCTTTGAAATAAAGTTTGTAGAAAATAAAATCAAAACTTCTACATTAGAGTACAGGGCTAATTAACATATTAGGTGGGAAATCCAAGAGGTAAGCATTGGGCCCAATTTTCCTAATCACTCTAAACAGATCTGTACCCCAACTTGCAATTTCTTATACTTAGTGGTGGCAGACCTTTGAGGTCGAATGTGCACCAACACATGATCCCCTTCTTTGAACTCATTTTCAAATCTATTTGCATTTACTATATTTGCATAATTAGTATTTGAAATTCTATTTGTATTTTAACATTTTCATGTAATAAATCAGTAGCAAAAGAATATACAACATCTGAATAAGGATGACTTGAAATTCTTAAATATTCATAAGTTTCATAGGATTAAAACCATGTGCTACCTCAAATGGTGTTCTCTTAGTGGTTCAAGAGATAATACTATTGTAAGTAAATTTAGCATTAGGTATATGAAGGTGCCAATTACTAAGCTCCTCCCAACTAAACATCTTATTAAATTTTTCAAACTTTTATTTGTTACCTCTATTTTCCCGTCAATTTGGGGATGGAAAGCAAAAGAAAATTAAAGGTAGTGCCAAACAATTTCCAAAGTGTCTTCCAAAAGTAAGAGACAAACTTTACATCTCTATTCGATACTATAGTATTATGTACACCATGCAACCTGATGACATCTCTAAAGAAATGTCTGGCCACGTGAGATGCATCGGCAGACTTGGAACAAGGAATGAAATTTGTCATTTTGGAGAATCTATCTACGAACACAATACACTGTCATGTTGACTATGTCTTAGGTAGTTCCAAACAAAATCCAAAGAAAGATCTTCCCATTGTCTATAGGGGACAGGTAGGGCTGAATATTTGCCAGATTTTTGCTTAGTTATTTTGGCCCTCCTACATGTGAAGCATTGTGAAACAAATCTTCCCACATCTATCTTGATGGCCAATCAAATTTCTCTTCTATAAAGTGGGTGGTTTTGTCTTGTGAGGATCCAGTCCCGGGTTAGCAGGAGCAGATTCAACACCAGTTTGCTTGTGGAATAATATAGTAACAACAACAAGCAACGACAAGTCCTCTAGCCGCAGGATCATATTGAGTGGTTTAAGAGACAAATATATATAAATCAAACATAACTCATTTATTCATTAATTCATGAGTCTTGGATATATAGATTAAAATAAAAGAAAAATTACAAACTTTTAAAAATATAGAGTAAAAAAGGAAAGCGGAAGATCAGCTGGAAGCAATATCAGCTCAGCTTGGTTCTTAGCACCTTTCTTCATGGATGAACTCCTGATCTAAGCACGTTTCAAAAGTGCGGGCATTCGAATACCAGTTAGTTATGAAACTAAGTACTGATAGATGTCGTTTTTACAAATGTTAAATAATAAGTAAAAATAATCAATATATGACAGAAAATAAAAGTTGTACAAACTTATCCCTGCAAACCTGTTTTAATTGCACTTGAAACTTAGCATAAAAATAATTGCAATCACAAAAATAAAAACAGAATTTTTAGCACTTGATATCCGAGGCAAAATATGATTTTGTTGGGCAAGTACAAAATCGAGGAAAAGGGGGGTTCATTTTTGTGTTACATATCTCAACTTCTCTCTATACCTGCCCCCTCAAAGGCTTATCAGTATAGGCTCCTTATGACTCCCGATGTCGGACAGCCCCGTCCTAGCGGTTGTCTGATAAGACAAAAAGGATAAAGCAACATGGAACCCTTGCTTTTCACTTATCCAAATTTATTCATATATCATTTTATGTGACTTTAAAAAACACTTTTATCAAATTTGTGCGATGCTGAGCAGAAAAGCATATTTAAACAGAAGTAATAAAAGACATCTGGTACCTTGTTCCTTATGTTCAAAAGTTTAACAGTTCAACAGTTCGCTCAATTTGCATTTAGGTTTGGATATTTTTAAGTTAGCATTTTAATCAAATAATTTAGGAGTCAATTTCCATCTTTACTTTCATTCTATTTTTCTTCTGTTTTTAAGATTGAAGTTCGATTTATTTAAGTTGTTATATTCATTAAGGCGTTATGATTACGATAATAATAATGTACGACGAAAAACAAAAGTCAGAATAAAAATGACTGAATAAAAATGACTGAATTGGCAAATAGGAAATAATAGTCATTTTTATAACATAAGTATAGTTTTCATTATTAATTAATGAGAACCATATTAATGTGAATGACGTTATTATATCATCATTATTTTCATAATAATAATTATTAAGTATGTATAAATTAAAAGAACTTAGAAATTTCTCCTCTTTTCTCTCCCCCCTTCTCTATCTCTTTAACTTAACATCTTATCTTTAGGATTAGGATTGCCGGAAAACAGTAAGAGACTGGAGTGGGAGGCCGGACGGCTGGCCGGGGTGGCTGCGGCAAGCTGGCAGAGGCAGGAGAGGGCTGCTGGATGGCTGGCTGCCGCTGAAGGGACTGCTTGCCGGCGGCTGGACTGCTGTTGGCAGGGCTGCTGGCTGACCAGTAGGGCTGTTGGCAGGCTGCCGGAGGCTGGGAGGAGCTGCTGTGGCTGGCTGCCTCTGAAGGGACTGCTGGCCGGCAGCTGGACTGCTGTTGGCAGGGCTGCTGGCTGGCCGGTAGGGCTGTTGGCAGGCTGCCGGAGGCTGGGAGGAGCTGCTGTGGCTGGCTGCCGCTGGAGGGAGCTGGCTGGCGGCAGGGTGGCTAGCTGGCGGGGCAGAGGAGGAGGGGCTGGCAGGAAGGGGGGGGGGTGGGGGCTGGCTGTGAAGGGAAGGAGGGCTGCTGTGGGTGAGGAAGGGGGAAGGGGTGGGTTTAAATAGAGGGGAGGGAAGGGAAGGGGGAGAGGGGGAGCTGGTCGGCCATTTGGCCGACCATTCCTGCGCCAAACGGCGCAAGAAAGGTTCCTGGAGCGGAACCTTCCACGCGTGCAGGCGAGCGGAATCAGGGGAGGGGGGGGATTCGCAGAAAGGAAAAAGAAACAGGAATTTTCCTTAAAAAAAAAAATTAATATTACTTAAAGTTAAATTATTCGCATTTTTTCGCCATTTAAAGTCCAAAAATAACGAAACTTGACACCGAGGTGTGTTATGACATAATGAACACCCTCGCGCCAAAAAATTTCAATTCAGACAAATATTTTATTTTTAATTAATTTCTGAAGTTTAAAAGCTTCAGAAATTAATCACGATAAATCTGACGCTCATAATTTGATGAAACTTCTCGATCGGTCTTTAAATATTATACTTAACACAATGACGCTGAAATCGATGAATTTTAACACGTATTTCAATGTTCTTGATTTATTGAATTTAATTAATTCAGAAAATTAAAACGGGAGTTTTCGTTATCCGAATTCTCCCAAACTAGGGCATTTTGATCTAAAAATTATTCTCATCTAAGGATATTTTTGTTTGCCCTAATTTAAAATTCCCGGAGGTCCTGATGCCTGAGGCAGGTTTTGACCTAATTTGAAAAGTAACGACATTGGGTCGTTACATTTCTCTCCATAAGTGTCCTACAATTCCACTAGAGTACAATTCACTAATCAAATAAATCCTAAGTGAAGTCTTGGGGATACACAAGGCTAGTCGTTTAAGAAAATACCCTTGAATGATGTCATGTCAGATCTAGTAGGTAGCAAATAATCACTTGATTGGCTATAAATGAGATGGAAATCAGGGCAACACTCATAATCACCTTTCAATCTTTCAAAACCTACAACCTCGCTCGACAAAGAAGACACCAATAAAATTACACGAGCTAATGCATTAGCAGGTTTATTTTCAATGCCCGGCTTGTGCTTGAGAATAAATGCAAAAGCTTGCAAGTATTCTATCCATTTCGAATGTTGATGATTTAATTTCTTTTGGGTATTGATGAACTTAACGCTTAGTGGTCTGCCTATAAAACGAATTCTCTATGTAGTAAATAATGACGATAGTGCTGAAGAGATTGAATGATTGCATAAAACTCTTTATCATATGTAAAATATCATTGTTTTGATTTATTCAATTTTTTACTAAAATATGCTACAAGATTGTCATCTTGTTGTAGCACTCCTCTAATGCGAATCCCTGAAGCATTACAAGCAAATATCTTTCTAAAGTCTAGGAGCCTAAGAACTGGTGATGTGGTCATGATCTTTTTAATGTGATGGAAAGTCTTATTAGCAATAAAAGTCCAGGTGAATCTATCATGCTTTAGAATATCAGTAATAAGAGCCATGATTGTGCTAAATTTTTGTACAAACCTTCTATAGATTGTAGCAAGCCCATAGAAACTCCTAATGTCAATAAAATTCTTGGGCGTAAGCCAGTTAATTATAGCTTGAATCTTTGAAGGATCTGTCTTTATACCTATAGAAGATATTACAAGACCTAAGAAAATGATATAATATTGTATGAATGAGCACTTCTAATTTATAAATAATTTCTCCTCATGAAGTTTCTCTAGAACCAGTCTCAAATGTTCTAGGTGTCTCTCACCGTTGCTAAAAACAAGCATATCATCAATGTACACCATCACAAAATTTTCCTAAGAAGCTCTCAACACCGTATTCATCAATCTTATGAAAATACTTAGTGCATATGATAATCCAAAAGGCATAGCGAGCTACTCATATAATCCCCCTGGTGTCTTAAAAGTAGTCTTCCACTCATCACCCGGTTTAAGCCTAATTTGATGATAACAACTCTTAAGATCAATTTGGAAAACAAATTTGAGTTAGCTTTCAAATCCAACATGTCATCTAGTCGAAGTATGGGAAACATATACTTGATAATGATCTTGTTAATGACTTTACTGACAATACACATCCTCCAAGTGCTATCTTTTTTTGGAGTTAAAAGTATTGGTACGAGGAATAAGACTCTCTCTCAAGAAACCCTTATGTAATAAGCCATATACTAGGCGTTGTAACTCAACATGTTCTACAAATTGAGACAATAATGTGATAGGTTTGCTAATTGTGCACCTAGAATCAGATCAATAGCATGTTGGATATTTCGCATTATTCATCGGGAAATTCATTTATATTCATCTCAGAAAAATCCTCGAATAATTTTACTATAAGTGGCAACATAGATGCATCATTTGAATCAGACATTACTTTTTTCACATACAAGTGTGCATGAACAGAAGATTTATAAATTCTCCCTTTAATATCTTCAATCCAACAAACTCTATATGCTAATCCAAAGTAGGAGATCCTATGGCAAGAAGTGAACAATCTATGGAGGGTGGAGCTGAAGTGGAAATGGTAATCAGTTGAGGTCAAGCACATTTTCTTGATTGAAGTAGAGGTTTTTCAGTTGAGAGCTGACCAGAAGTGATTCAAAAGCCATCCACTTCCCAAGCCACCCCAACCCCTTTTCTTAATTCCCAAACATAATTCTTAGACCTAGAAGATGATGCCTTTGATTGAGTTTATAATAATAGAGCATCATGTACTGCTTCTTCTACTATCTATGAGTCTTGCAATTCTACTTGATGCCTAAGATCCACTCTTAAGCCCAACACAAACTTATACGCTAACTACCAATCTAGATCTTGACAGTTTGTCCTAGCCACTAAATCTTCAAATGTATCAAGATATTTAGTCACACTAAGGGATCCTTATCTCAATGTCATAAACTTAGTGTGAAGTTGCTAATGATGATAACAAGGGCAATATTTGTCCGTAAACACCTCTTTCATTTCAACCCAACTTATTCTTCTTCTACCTCCTCTTTCTTTCTTCAACAAGAAGCTGTTCCAAAATATTTTAGCATGACCTACTAATTTCATCATTGCAAATGTCACATTTTTTATAATCATCTAAGTCATGTCATTCAAAGAATTCCTCAAGTTGTGTCATCCAATCAAGAAATATATTTGGATCATGTGTTACATCATAAGTGAGTGCTTCAACTTAATACCCTTCATTGCGTCGTACTCAAAACCTTTTCTCTCTTTACTTCTTTGTCCAATAGTTCTTCTAGCTGTGGTTCAACTCAATAACTCTCTTTAAAACCTTGACCCCTAGCTCGATAATGTACCTCATCATGTAGATCATCATCAAAATTAAATTCATCTCTATGAATGTGTTGTCTCCTATAGTTGGGATTCCTCCTAACACCAAATTATTCTTGATCTTTTCTATAGTGTTGAGGTGATTATGATAGATGGTTTAGTCGTGGGTTTGATTGGGCAGGAGGTGGAACGTGCTGGTTTTCCCAATAGGTCGTAGTTAGTTGGCGCAACTGCTCTTCTAACCTTCCCATTGAATCCTCTAACCCTAGCACCCTCCGATCTATATCACTTTAGGATGTTCTTATAGGTTATTTAGTTATTCGTGGCTACAATTTTATTTTTTGCTACAAATTTGCACAATTAAATAAAAGTAAAAAAATGCAAATAGTAACAAACAAAACTATTTTACTAAACAAATTAAATGCATTGAAAAACTGAAAACTTCATTCAATTTAAGGAGTTAGATGTTGGTTGCACTATAGGAAGATTCACTTATTAGTGAAAGCATTCTTTCACAAGTGGTCACTCAATGTGACAAAGACGGTGGAGCTTACTAATTGACCACAATAGCAAATTAAATTTTTAAACTTGCAGCTCAATATGCAATAGCCCACAATTCAATAAGAAAGATTTGATGATTAAATTCCAACTTATTTTAAAACAAAATATGCATGAATTATACTTCCGTGAAGGGAAAACAAATCATTAATCACAATGAAGCTCTAAGGTATGCTTCTCAAGGTGAAACTAAAAATATTTCACTTTTGGATTGAAGGTGGTTGTCTCGAAAATCCAACGACGTAAATGATACTGAACTTGGAGGTCAAACAGCATAGAACAAGGCATCGGAAGTAGACGCGAAGATGTATACTCGTGTGCAGGCGCCATAAGAAAAATTCTTTCACACTTTTATTTTGTCTCCTTTTTAGTAGCAATAATAATAATAATATTAATAACACATATAAGTAAAATATCAGCCATATATTTGTTGCGGGAGGTTGTAAAAATAGATAATTTGCTGGGTTTCTCGAGTTTCTTGATTGGGGGTGAGCGAGATTTTTGAAGGTGTAAGGAAAGATTGTGATAGGAGGGAGAGGTATTGAGGGGCTGGGTGGTGAGAAGATTTTTATAGATGGTTGAGAGGTTCTTGGTGGTTCTTGAAGTTATGAGGAAAAGGTTGAGGGTCTTTTGTACGGTTGACTTCTTGAGAACAGGTTTGAGAATGGTGGAAGGTTTAAGAGTTCATTTAGCAATTGACGAAGAGGGATCTTGATATGTGTGAGCGGGATGGGCTGATGATGAGGTTGGAGATAGGGTGGTTGGCTAATTGGTTGACTGGCTAGTTGACTGGAAGATTCTTGAGAAGAGTTCTTGAGCTAAGAGGTGATTCTTGAACTGCAGGTTATTGGGAAGGAGGAGAGACCTTTTGTTGGAGAGCTTTCTTGCAGCTAAGTGAAGAGGAGTTACTTTGGGGAGAGAATCAGTTCTTACTCTGATACGTTGAAGAAGCTGAAGGAAATAAGGAAAATGTAGGAGGAAGGAGAGAGGAAAAATGATTTCATTCAACGAGTAAAAATTACATGGTGAGGTAGTACATGTATATATAGATATAAGTAGATTAGCACTGGCTGATATGTAAAGACATGACTGATATTACTTATTGCATTCTCCTGGGAAACAATCCAATATCCTAGAGTGCAAGGAAACAAAGCATCGTCTCCCGCTCCTCCGCAGAGACAGAATATCGAGCTCTAGCAACCGCAACAACGAACATTATTTGGACACAACAACTACTACATGAGTTTAGCAATTCCCTAACCGAACCAACTAAGTTGTACTGTGATAACCTCTCCGCCATAGCTATAGTAAGGAAACCTGGCTTCCATGCAAGAACAAAGCATATCGAGGTCAACTGTCACTTTACTAGAGACAGTATATCAAAACAAGAAATTGAATTTTTACACATATCTACAGAAGATCAGCTCGCAGACATCTTTACAAAACCACTACCACCAGTAAAAGTTCTAAAGCATTGGTTCAAACTCACAACCACCACTGCCAACAACAAAATTTCTAAAGCGTCGATCCAAACACAACCTCCACTACCGGTTGCTCGTTTGCGAGGGAATAATAATACATACAAGTAAAATCAGCCATGTATTTACATAAATATCATTGCTAGTCTACTTATGCCTATATATACATGTACTACCTCACCATGTAATTTTTACTTATTGAATGAGATCATTTTTCCCCTCCTTACATTTTCCTTATTTCCTTCGGCTTCTACAAAATATAATATATATATATATATAAACAATCAAAGAGAAGAAAACTAACAAAAATTAGTAATGAGAAAAAATTGCATTCATTTTTATTTTTCTTTTTCTTATTTTTTTGAATTTTTTTCTATTTTGCTTTTTTTTTTATTTCCTTAAAGTTCTCTAAAGTGCAGGGTGGGGAAATTAGGTACCCAGGGCAACAACACTAGAAGTTGCCGGGCTGACGGGCCGGCGGTGGGTTGGTTGGCAAATCAGCTAGTTCGATAAATAACGGGTGATAAAATTGGAATTTTCATGGCCTAAAGAAAATCCAAGAAAATTCCTGGATAATTAGAAATGAGTTTTGAACATAACCTTGTCCCTAATACCAAACATTTGGTGGCGATTGGTGAATGGATTTGGCCTTTCAAGTTTAATGGGTGAACTTGCGGGTAGAATTTAGATTGGGGTTTAAGGTCGGATTGAAATAAAACTTTGGGAGAGGTTACAAATAATATAGAAGATAAACACTAAGGTTATGCACACCTTAGTTCAGCGAGATTATACACACCCCATTCCTCGTCGATTATATGCACTGGCGAAAAGACTTGTCACCAATGGAAGCCAAATCCATGGAAAATAGCTTGTCAAGCATTCAAAGACTTCTTATTAGTTTTTTTGTGCTCCAAAAAAAGGATGGTAGAGGCATCAAATTATAATAAAAATTATAAACTAACCCAAACCAACTTAAACCAACCCTCTCATAAAGGACAAAAATATCTCTTGCACACAAAAGGCCAAGTCAATCCTTACTTGCCACATTTATAATTATCACATATTATTTAACCAAGCTTCATGCATGACAAAAATAAAATCCAATAAAACATAAATAAATAGAAATTTAGCATATTCTCAAGTCTTCATGCTTCTAGCATAGGTATGTGTCACTACTTATGACCATTCAACTCGTGATTGTGCTGCATCACTAATCTTAATAGCTATTAGCATTTTATTACTTTTGAGCCTATTTTGAGCATTTAAATGTTTTCACTTTCATTATTATAATCATTTAATAGAAATTATAACTATCCACTCTTATTTCCTTTATTAATATTTTTTAAGCCAAGACTTAGTTTATAAATTAATCGAATTCACTTACACCGATTGTTGCGTTTGATATATACTCATGTTCTTTTCAATTTTCTTATTGTCGCTGTTGTAGTTCAATGATAATCTCTTTTGTGAAGTGTTTGTACTTTCTTTTACCTGTTACTAATTTTATGGATTTTAATTTATAAATATTGCTACTTTATTAATAAAATAATGATTAATTGCTCTTTATTATCTATTTTGGATGGCTTTTTGTATTTTTGATTTTTAAATTTAAAGAATGTAAAGTATATATTTTTTGTCGCAAAACTTCGTTTCGTGAAGCTTGTAGGTTGAATCATGATAAGAATGGCATAAGAGGTAAGGTTAAATTGAATTTAATTAATGATGGGCCATAAGGATTAATCTTTCCTTTGTACCCTTCTTACATGGTCATAATTTTTGGTTCTTTAAAACAAGTCTTATAGTTTCCTTTTAACTTATTTCAACCTATACTGACAATAAGATGATTCCTAAAAGAACTAGCATGCTCCAGGCAAGAATTGGAAAGCTCCTAGAGCTGCTTGAGGATCAATTACCATCAATGTTGATGCTTTGTCAGACTCAAGCGGTCGACAGACCTCCTGCCATCTCACGTAGGGTAGACCGCTACCCCTCGCTCCTTCCCAAAAGAACTTACGAAGGATAGCCTCAATGTTGGAGAGGCAGGTGTCTGATATCGGGGCCACCAGCATCTGGCAGCTAAGGATCGTAGCAAGCACTGACCTAATCAGGCACAATCTGTTTGCAAGAAAAATGTGGCGACTACTCCAAGAGCCTAGCTTGCCTCGACCCTGCTCAGCAATAGCAGAGAAATCTGCCCTCCGCAGAGGTCTGCTAGTAACAGTAACACCAAGGTATCTAAGGGATCCTCTCTGGAAGCCTAGCTGAATCGCTAACCTACGCTAACGGTATGCTGGGGTCTGGCGATTGAAGACTATCAGTGACTTGCGTGAGTTCACAGACTGCCCAGTTCAACTCCCGTACTCTGCCAAAATCCGCTAAACCTCACGCCCTGCTGCCTCAGATGGAAATCTAGTTCCATTTGCACTAGATAGAGAATGCCGATAGGAATTAAGGAAGCCACCATTTAAACGTTAAGGTCTGAAGTCAATAGGTCTCGTATGAGATCTACTAAAGATAACCTTAAGGTTTAGTGGTAAATGACCCATGTGCATGAGAGTTCACTAATGAGTTTAACTATTCGTAGCCCCTTAAAATATAAGTTAGCATTCTCATGAGATAATCAATTTAAACTCAACAAGAACTGGCAATGTTGAACCATAGTTGATCGGCTTAACACTCCCCGATCTTTTAAGACTTGATTGCATCCCCATAATTTAAGGTTTATTTACTTTGCATGCTTAATTCTAGTTTATTAGCAAAACTAAAAATTCATTTGTTTAAGCATTAGTAAAAAAAATAGCAACTAGTAACGCTCACTTAATCCTTAAGATGATAAATCTAGAACTTACTATTCATATACTATTTCAAACCACATGCACTTGCGTGTAAACAAAAATCACAGTATTTTGTGGCCTGTCAAATTCATCAAATTAACCATAGTTGAGGACGAATAGATCCGTATTAAACGCAGGGCAATTATATCGAGAATCTTCCAATCCTTGTCGCTCATATCTTGTGGCCTCTTCTCTACACCACCTTGTGGCAAGTAAAGCTTTTTCGGAACAACAAATCCTTGATCCGCATCTTCCATGGTGCAAAGTTCGTGCCATTGAACGTCTCAATATTGTAACTTGATTCGTCCACCATCACTCCCAGTTATATGAATAAGCTCTACGCTTTGATATTAATTGTTATGAAATTTTATTGTCGAGGAACTTGAAGGCTTCGTCGTACCTGGGGTGAATACAAGCAAGATTGAATTGACAAAAAAAAATATGCACAAATAATTATAGCACACATTGAAGACACTAGATTTTGTAAATAACCTCAAGCTAGGTACAAATCACATAATCACACCATAAATATTTCACTATGATATGGAAAAAAATACAATCAAACACACATAACCACACTTTATATCCCAACCCCATACTAACCATTCAATGGCAATGGGTATGTAATGCCCTCACATAAATGTTCATGAAAGAAAATAGTTATTTTTAGGAGTTTAAAACATTCCATTGAAATGCATATAAAAGTTTGAGAGTTCCTCCATAAATAGGAATAAATGTAACTTGCGACTTTCGAGAGTTATAAACATTCCTCTTGAATGTATCTAGGAGTTTTAGGAGTTTCCTCCATAAACAAACATAAATTCAATTTGTAGATTCTCTAAAGCACTCGAGACCTCATCATGCACAATACATTAAATTCTTTTATTGCTTCCAAATTTGCATAATCAAAAAGAAATTTATTGGAAACTTTTTTTATCAAGAAATTTGATCAAGCCTTTGTAAATGTGACTACTTGAAAATTTTCTCGGTCAAAAATCGCCACAATCAAACATAACGGTTTCAAGGAAGGATCCTTTAAGTTATTATTTGACTGAATAGTCTTCACATGCATAACAATCTCTCACTTGAAAACTATTTCTTCAACCAATTGCTTTGTCTTCCTTTTATTTTCTTCTAACATGAATCTCATGATTGCCTCTTTGATATGATAAATCCAATCATCTTGTGCTTTGGAGGCCAATTGTGGTGCATAGCCTCAGCTTTTGGATAATGACTATCCTGGCTAGCAAATCTATAGAATTCTTTACACCAAGTATCATCTCTAATAGAAGGGTATGTTCATCAATCAGCCCATATATGTGATGATACCACAAATAATAAGATTTATTCTTGCTCGGAAAACAAGATTCTTCATCAAATTAATGGTACTTTGGCTATCGGAATAAAATGTATTGTTTTTCGTTCTTAACCCAGCCCTCTTAAGAAATTCTTAAGCCATATCAACTTTTTTGTTGCCTCTAATATTTTGTCATATATTGGATACAATTGTTGAAAGAGAAACACTCTTTTGAAGTCACGACATTCAACTAATAGTTTCCCCTCGTAGTGTGAACACATGTTCACTAGTGCTCTTTTGACCATCAAGGGCTAAATCCAAATAAGCATCCGAATAATTATTCAGAATTAGTTTGCTCCTTTAAAAACAAAAGATCATATATGAAGTTCCTTTTAAATATTATAGAATCTACTTGACAACTTCTTAACGTAGCTCTTCTAGTTCTGCCATGAAACCAACTCTTATTGCATGAGCAATATCTAGCCTTCTACACATCACAACATACATCAAACTTTCAACGCCCAACACATAAAGCTTTAAGCATTTGCTTCATTTCTTCTTTGGTTTGATGATTGCTCATTAAAATTTTAAAATGCACTCCTAGAGGATTCTCTTTAGGCTTTGATTTTTCAACATTGAACCTCATCAGCACCTTATTAATGTATTTCTCTTGAGATAACTTTAGAATCCCTTTAGTCCTTTGTCATAATATTCTAATACCAAGAATTTTCTTAATGACTCCCAAATCCTTCATTTGAAAGCTTCTTTTTAAGCTTGTTGATCTTTTACAAGCATGATCCTGCAACAAGCATGTCATTATCATAAAATAGAAAAATGATTTAGTAGTCTGCAAACCTCTTGGCATAACACCAATAATCCATCTCACATCCTATGAACCCATTCTTTGACATAAAGTAATCAAACTTCAAGTGCAATTGTTTTGGTGCTTGCTTAAGCCCATACAAGCTTTTTGTAATTTGCATGCAAGACCTTTCTTTCCTGAAATAATAAAATTTTAGGTAATTCCATAAAGAATTCCTCATATAGATTTCCATATAAAAAAGCAATCTTTGCATCTAACAACTCCTACTATATGTCTTCAAAAGTATTGTTTTAATTGTAGTCAACTACCGGAGTGAATACGTCTGTATAATCAATCCCATATAGTTATTAAGAGCCTTACCACCAATCTAGCATTATATTTTATCTTACCATTGTGTTCCTCTCTTATGTGGTACACCCACTTATTTTGTAGAGCCTTCTAACATTATAGAAGTGGAGATGGCACCCATATTTTATTCTTCTTCAAAAAACTCATCTCTTTTTTTATAGCCTACTCCCACTTGACAAAATCTTCAATTCGTACAGCTTCATTATAGGATTGTGGCTTTTTGTTATCTATTAATAGTATATAGAACAATAATGAAGAATGTCATTGCACGTGTCTTAATTATTTAGATTATTTTCTTAATTGTAGTGGAGTAACTGGTTCTGTAGCATCCTATATAGGAATTCCAACCCTAGTAGTCAATATATCAACATTTGAGTTCTCCTTTTGGCACCGAAGTATTCAAGGACAATATTTTCAAGCTTTTTTATGTACTTTATGGCCCTCTCCAATGCTTGTCTTATAATGATTACTTTCATCAAATGCTATATCTATGGCTCTTGTGATCTTTATATTTTGATCATCGTTAAAATGATAATTAAAGTAGTTAAACCCATTTACTAATAAAAAAAAATCTTTGCTTTAGCATCAAGCTTATCCCTTCCATCAAAATCATTATGCACATAAGAAATACAACCAAAAACTTTCAATTGAGGACAGTCTACCTCCTTTACTGACTATTCCTCTTCAAAAATCTTAAATCCTAATGGAATGGATGGTCCTTTGTTGGTTATATAGGCTGTGATAGTCATTACATAAGCTCTAAATAACTTGGGTAACACAAAATGCAATCTCATACTCCTTGCTCTTTCATTCAGCGTTATATTCATTCTCTCAGCAACACCATTTTGCTCCTTGTGAATACAATTTTCAGCATAGAAATTCCACGCATTGAGCAGTATTCTATGAATTCTTTGTTACCATATTCTCCACCATTATCAGACTTCATACATTTAACTTTTAGCCCAATATAATTTTTCATCTCAACTTTTCATAACTAAAAGTACTAAACACGTCAATTTTATTTTTCAAAAAATAAACTCATACCTTTCTTGTTGAGCAATCAATGAAGGTGATGTTAGAGTATGAACTTCCAAGGGTTTAATGGGGCTGGCCCCCAAAAATCTAAATGTTTTAGCTCCAACTTCTCTATTTTGGTTATCCTCAAGCCTTTCATGAATTTAAATCTTCTCTGCTTGCTGAGAATACAAACTTCACATAACTCACAATCAATGTAGGTGCAGTAAAACATCTCTTAATTTATGTAAACCAAGTGCATCTTTATTTTTCACCTCATACAGCTGCATGAGCTTTACCTTTTATCAACCATAGCCTTTGTAAATCCAGCTATTGCCTAAAATATCCAATTAGTGATTCCTTAAATATCAGTTTTCTTTTTTGTTCATTAATAATTCATATGCATTTTGTACTAAGTAAAATTAGATACCAGTTATCTTCTGAACTTTTGACAGCATCTAATAAAATGATATCTAATTTCTTGGCAACAATATACATAGACAGAAAACGGTAATGATGGAGAAATATAAGGGAAAAAATTTTATTTTTATAAAATTCTAACATATTGGAAAATGACAACCAAAATAAACAAATGCCGCTAAACTCCAAGACATTAAATAAAATTCATCTTAAACCAAAAGTTACCAACTCTTTGTTGCTTTTCTAATGAAATATTATGTTACCTTCTTTTTATTACCATTCCCCACCTTTTGTAAGGTTTTAAGGTTTAGCACAGAGTTTGTTGCATGCTTAAAGATGGGTGTAATGATGTGTATGAGGCGTTTCAAAGGAAAATACAGGAAAACCGTAGAAAGTAGTATATACCCTCCAAATCCAGCTCTCATGTCCATAACATTACGGATGTTCATTTCCTTCCAGCGGAAGACACGGACGTAGCCTTCAACTACATCGTTCCAGAATCTTGTTTCTGCTGTAAAAAGCTCATTTTTTGCAATATAAGAGTCCATCTCAACACCTTGAAGCCTTGGTGGCGGCTCATGCAAGCGAGTTGGCCATGTTGTAATATTGGCTCCAGAGCCGTCTTCAGGGAGTTGGTTGATGCATGGTTTGAGACTAACATACCTGCCAAAAATCAGAAAATAATCAACAAAAAATAATATTATCGCTAACAAAAACTAGCTAATATTTTGAAACTAAAGGTAAAACTGAATATTTATCCCCATAGAAATCTCATATTTTATTAGAAAAACTTGAAAATATGATAATATAAATCATATACAAAAAAATTAACATGCAAACAAATGCTAACTAAAAATAGTCCTAAATAGTTTTATAGATCAGTAGTTAGGCTCTAAAGTTTTCATTTTTGACAAATCAATAATTCAAATCTCACTAGCCGACTTAGCAAGTCTTAATTTCTTTCAAGAGAACAATATATATATATATATATATATATATATATATATATATACATATATATACATATATATGACATGTATGTAAGAAAAGATCGAAATGTTTGCCAGCTTAAGGATTCAGTAAATTCTCGCACAATTAAAACAAACAGAGCTTTGTTCAATAAAATTCAGATTGAAATATTTTAAATTAAATGTACTTTTTATTAATAAATAGTGCAAGCCCAATGCAATGTCTCATTCCTTTTTTATGATTTAATGATTTTCTACAAGCATTTTAATCTCTCTGATAATTAGTCCTGCTAAATTTTGGCATGACATAGAACACAATACAAACTTGACTAAGCAAAAATTTGGGTTTAGATCAACCCTAATCAAATATGGGTTTGGTTCGTTCAAAAATCAAACACTGAGTAATCCAAAATGGATGAGTTTTGACCCACCCTGTCAGCTCAGCTCTATAAGGATTGCAACTCGCAAAATTCGTTGATCTAAAATCCCTATGACACGGAGAAACCGAGAAGCAAGAAACCCTAATAAGAATTTATAAAACATCGCAACACTCAATTTTTTCTATTCGAGAACATCTTTCTCAACTCTGCCGTTCCCGAGTCTCGATTCCAACCTCCTGTCTCATTCCCACCCAGCTCGCAATCTCAATGTCTCTGGTTATCGATGCCAACAATCCTAAGTGCAACGGCAATATCACACGGTATATTGCTCTGGTGACGAAGATTTTCACCTAGTACGAACATTGCCTCTCTATATCTCCATTGCAATGTTGTCTTCCTTTATGTGACAAGGGATCAATGATTGTCATCTTTAAAACAAAGAATTTGAATCATTTCTTCATCTTTGTTACTCCATTGTTCATCATATATACTAATTTTCATTTAAGGATTTTTTTCATTCAAAGATTTTTTTATCAATTATGCTAGATCAAAGAATATGCTTATTCAGATTCAATGCTTTGCTTCTTTTGTGTTTGAGCAGAATTTTTTTTCGATTATCCGAGTTGGGTAAAGATTATGCTAGTTGAGAGGCGGTCGGGTTTGTGTCCTAAATGCTGACACAATTTCAAACAGGTCACATTCTGGTTGAACCCGTGCCCAACTTGTTGACACATTTTGACACCTCTACTAAAACATTTATTGAAATCATTAGCACTCTTGTTGAGAATGATATATAATAATATGTATATAATGTAAATATAACTCCTCACATGTTACCCAAGTTTTGGAAATAACATTCAAATTTTAATATTTACAAAATTAGCACTCAATCAAATTTCATAAGCAATCTCATTCAATTGCAATAATTAAAAAAGCCAAGCGAGATTAAGTCCTTACATCAAGAACAAGAACAACAACACCAAGTCTTAATCCCACTCGGTGGGGTCAACTACATGAATCTCTTGTTTCTATTGTGCTCAATCAAATAGAATCCCCTTCCTAAAATCCAAATAGATTAGATCTATCCTAGTGGTTTCTTCCCATGTTTTTATTGACCTTCCTCTTCCACTTTTAATATGTGCAAAATTCATAAACTCAATTTTTCTAACAAAGCATTGAATAGTTTATATAGTTAACATGCCTGAACCATCTAAGGCGGTACTCTTTAATCTTATCCATTGTTGGAGCCACTCCAACCTTGCTATGCATACACTCACTTCTCATTCATCCTCATCTTTGTAAAGCTTATTTTATCATTAAGTTTCTTCTATGTTGGCTAATAATCGGCCCCATATAACATAGTTGGTCGAATAGCTGCTCTATAAATATTTTCTTTAATTTTGAGTGGGATTTTTTAGTGCACAACAACCAAAAGTGCTCCTCCATTTCATGCAACCAAATTGAATCCTACTGATCATATCACTCTCTATTACACTATCATTTTGATAGTTATACCAAGATATGTGAACCTTTCACTCTTCTTGATCACATGGTCTTCAATAGATATGACCTCAAAATTAGAGCTTATAATACCATTGAATTTATACTCCATAAATTATGTTTTAGATCTACTAAGACAATTTTTTTAATTTAAAAGTAGTCCTCGACAACTCAAATTATCTTTAACTCCATCCTTAGTATTATCGATAAATAACATGCCCAAAGGAACCTCCTCTTGAATGTGCTAAGTAAGAGCATCATCATTAAATCAAAAATATATGAGCTCATATCTTAACCTTTTTGCAATCCAATACTAATAGAAAAATCATTAGACAAGCCACCTTACGATTGAACACATGTTGTAGCCCCATTATACATATCTTAAATAACATCAATATAAAAGACAAATCACTTTTTTCTCCAAAACTCTTCAAAAACCTTGCCTTGAATTTCTATCAATAAAAAGTCCTTAATCTAACAGTGATCAACATGTTTTTAAGTGGCGTGTATAAAATTATTAAAAATCATTAATTGAAAAATCGGTGTTTTAGAATTAATTAATGAATTTTAAATACAATTATCACATTAAATTTTTTGTATGATCACCAATTCTGAGTGAAATGTGTTATAAGCTCCTTACTGTTCAACAAAGTGAAAACCAACTTTTATGAGTGTAATTAGCTTCTCCTTCAGCAATTGCATAACCACAAAAGCAAATGGGAACTGGCGTTCTTCAATTCTTTTATAAAATCCAAGCTCAAGGCTTTTTTTCTATTTCCCATACATAAAATATAATATATCACTTGACAGGATTCGTGAGAGTCTGGCAAGATAGTAAAATAATGTCTAAGGATATTAAAAGTTTGCATACATAACTCGGTCCAATTTAATGTCACTCATCTTTAAAGCACTAAGAATTGGTGTTTACCTTCTCTCTTAACTTTTAAATAAATCGATTGATTCTTATTTAACGACCTGCAATTTTATAACTACTTTAGCATTTTTGGGTGGCCAGACATTAAGTACCTCTTAAACATTACTTAAATTTACTTTTATTTCTTTCAGATTTATGATATACTATAAAACGTTACCTGCTGATACACTAAAAGAACATTTCTTGAGGATTAGCTGCACATCAGAAATAACAGAAGTTCAAAATATTTCTTCAAGTAAATTAGAGCTAAAGCAGAACTACCTGACGGGGGGTGGGGAGGGAGGGGTGAATTAGGTTTTTACTTGATAAAATTAAACTTAAGAAACTAATATTTTTAAACGAGTTCAAGAAATTTTAAATTAAGATATGAAAAACTCAAACACGCAAGCAAAAAAAGTAAGAACTAAAAGAGCTAACTAAAAAATGTGCACATATTTATAATAGCTCAAGTCAACTTGAGATCCTATCTCCACTTTTTGAAGACTCGTTGCCTTCGAAATTTTGCTCGTAAAAGAGTGGCCTTGTTCGCTTGTCCTAGGTAGAAGAGCTCGCACAATCTCTTTTCAAAAATTTTGAGTGTGGCGCTATAGAGGCCATCCTTCTTCTCAAATTTGTTTCTTAGTGGAGCTGTCAAGATCCCTCGTTCACACAATTTGGCCATGGAGTTGCAAAGCTACAAGGATTTCCCTCCTTCCCAAAGATATATCGAGCCAGAGCTCCCTGTATCCCTCCTTTGCAAACCTTACCTAGTAGAGCTACTACAATTTCTCCAGCACACCCCATAAGTGTATGGTAAGAAAAAAAATAATACAAAATAAAATACATATAGTTTTAAGGTGAAGTGCCTTAGTATGCTTAGGCAATGTTTTTGGCTACCAAGAGGTTGTATAAGAACTAGAATTAAAACCATATTTATAGGTTTTAAGAGTAAGCCAGCTTTTAATTTTGGAAGGGTAGATATGTCAAGATGTGGGGCAAAATGTTCAGTAGTGTGTGAGTTGGCAATCCGTGTACCAAACTATTCCATAATTATCCTGCTTAGACATGGGTCAAAAATTGGTTTGGCTTTTTAGGTGGAAGCTTTAAGCATCAGCCCGTCTTCCTGTGGATCGGCCTGCAACAATCACAATGTGCCTAAGCATGTGATTATACACACCTGAGTGCACGTGTTTGGGCGAGAATCGTTTAGACTCACGGGTCTAGGAACACGGTGAAGTGCATGTAGACATATATATTGGCAAGGTAAAATGCAACGCTCTCAAAGTGGAAAATCTTTCTTAAGTTATAACATCACATTGATGCTTATAATACATTACATTAATTACAAAGAATTAAACTTAAACTAGAAATTAAAATCTTCAATTTGGTGTTGTCAATTGCTAAAACAGAAATTTTGAGTTATTCTAAAATACTAACTAGCAAGAAAAAAATTAATTTTGTGATCATCAAAATCAAACATAAAGATAAACATGGGCTCAAACTTAAAGTCAACATCAACTAGGAGATTGGCTTCGCAGTGACTTTTAAGAAATGCATAATCCACATATAGTTCAATTCCGACTCTTTCGAGCTCTAAACATTTTATCCATATATTATCAATATGTGGCTCTAGCATTTTTCAACCTAAATAGCCTCACACTATAACAATATATGTTGTGGTGCAGATTGTTTTGTCATCATCTCCTAAATTCATCTCTAATAATCTAAATATTGCATCAAAAAAACTAAAGATTTTAAAGTTAATTTTATCTGGCTGTCGGAATCGGCTACTAGAATCCAGCCAGATTCCAATGGCCGATTCTCGCTGCATGCAGCCGCTGGAATCGGCCGATTCCGGGTGCTGAAATCGACCGATTCCGGGTGCTGAAATCAATCACTTGCAGCCAGAATTGTCCATTGGATTCCAGCGGCGATTTTGGCTAAGAAACGCAAATTAAACGGAAGGGGGAGAGGGCACACGTTAGAGATGAAAAAAATGCTTAAGCAAAAGTCAATGAACCAAAAAAGCATTTACAATAATTAAGGATTATTTTGAATATTTTGCAAAATCAATGAACCATTTTGATAATTTTTGCTTTATTAAACTAAAATTAATCAGAGTCGACTGAGAGACCCGAGTTATTTCTTGGTTTAAAAGATCAATTAAATAAAATTTGGTGAGTAAATATGATTATAGAAGTAATGGAGCAAAGCGCACATATTAATAAGAAACAAAAATTTATAGTAATTCAACAATTTATTGTCACATCCACTTAGAGAGTTATAGTGTTTTGTACTTTAATGTAAAGAGTACCAAGTACAAGTACATTGCTGTTTCTCAGCAAAGAATCATGTGATTATAATAAGAGAACATTTAAAAATAATAATGTAGTGTTTAACCGAGTAACTTGGAGCTTTTTGAGAGTTAGAGGTTTCAGATATTTTTAAGTTCAGTTGTTAATATGAAAAAAGACCATTGCAGTTATTTAAAAACTGAATAGTAGTTCTCATGCCATTTAACCATTGTTGAGGTGACATGTGCTAATTTGTTAAATGAATGGATGTGTCTTTAGCTATAGACATAGAAATTGAAAAATAAAACAGCAGATGCTTTAAAGATACATGTGGGTTCATAGGTGTAACTGCTAATCAATGCCTTGAAAACTCAAAAAAGTTAGTCATGGGGCTGAGCTAAATTTGAGCTTTATCCAGCTATTAGAATGACTGAAAGCAGCTGTCAAAATAAAAAATAACACTAGCAATCGATAACCACTTATATGAATCAGTAAAACCTGTATTATGCTAAAAGATACTTATCCGAGTGATCACAGATCAAAACAGCAAATAGTTAAAATTCAGATATAACCACCTTGTGAGCACCCATAGACGGCTAGAATTAATTGGTAAGAATACTTTATAGCATCAGTATTTATAGAAGAGATGGGAGGTAGACTTGAAGGCTATCAATTTGTGGACAGAGAGAGCCTAAACCATCAATGTGTGAGAAAATTTGAAGCCTGAACCACCGTGAGCAAGGAAACTTCACCTTGAGCCATCGATGAAGACGAGAAGGATGGTTATGAGCATGAATAAATTGAAGGCCTGATTTAACGCAGTAGATTCTTTTAAACTGATATTAGTTAATGTGGGGAAAATGAGCAGCTCATGGCCTACAGCTTTGAATTTGAGCAAGTTAGCATATTCCCATTCGTTTTTATAATTTAATTAAAATAAAAATATACTAGCATCAAACACAATTAAAAGCACAGAGAAACTTAATACCAATAAAATCAAGAAATTTCATAGACGCTCCAAAAAGTAGATTGTCACACTCACACCCCGTTTCACCCTTTACAATAAATTGATTGACAAATTGAGGATGCCATATAATAGCCATATGTTGCATTCAGTGACTAGAAGCTGTCAGAAAATGACAATGAAAGGTAACGACGGAGAAAATTTGTTATTAACATATAGGGTATTCAAATCCTTCCAATGAAAAAAAAAATTAAATGGAAATATAAGGAAATATTTTGTCTAAGACACACTTGCAAAACAGAATACAAAAAAAATAAAGTTAATGCATTTTCCTTTAATTATTATGCCGTCATGATTTTTACTTGGTACAATACAACGCATGGGCCTAGTAACCGGGACTGTTCAATGCAAAACCAAGAAAGGTTTCAAACAAGATAAAGTTTAACTCATCCTATGTTTCACTCCCGCATGTCTCTTGCTAAGTTAATGTTAAAAGAAATCACAGCATCAAATTGTATTTCATTAAGAAAATATTACTAGAATCTCTATTGGCATTTTTTATTCAGTTACTGCCATGCACGCTAAAGTGAACAGGTGACAATTATGTAAGAATCCATAAGAAAGACCTAGTGATACCAGACATTATTTGGATCATCCTGCCGATCACAAAGTGGAGGTTGGGCATCCGGATGGCGATTAAAATAACATGTGTTGTTCAAAGGCTTCTGCCATACAGCAAGATAACCCTCTTTCTTCACAAGCTCCCAACAAATACGAGCTGTAAGGTTCTCCATCTCTAAGACAAATTCACATAAGGACAATTTTCAACGACTTGCAAGCGAAAAATGGCATTAGTTTCATTTGGAAGATTCAGCTATAAAAAAAATAACATCATATTTCTCAAGTAAAGAATAATAACCCTAGTTACCATTAGAAGCTCATCAAAACATAAAATGGAATCAATTTTAAAGTGAGACACAAAGCTATTAAAATGATTAACCGCTTTTATCTTAAGTGGTGCACAAGTAATTCAAATGTCAATAAACACAATACGTCAACTGACAAGTCAAATACAACATTAGTTTTTGAAACGGAATGGTATTGGATGCTGAACAATATAGGATGTATCATTGTCATCATCATGTGTTGAACAAAAAAAAAAACAATCAATAGCATGAAAAGGAAACATGTAAGCTAAGAATATGATAACAATGAAACCCATGAGTTGTACGCTATACTTCAACAAATGTAAGTATTAAAATTTTACTATTTTGAATTTTCTCATTACAGATGGAGATGGCAGGAAAAATTTTAAGAGAGAATTATAAAAGTAAACCTAATCGTACAACAAATAAAAAGGCAACCATTTACATTTATATTTATATATATATATATAATGTATATTAAAGTGGATAGCTGTAAAATACCAGAAATTTTTTTCAAAATTATTTATTAATATTTAAATAATTTAGAACTCAGAATCGAAAACAGAATCTACCATTGGACTCAGTAACTCCAAATTAACTAAGAATGTTATTCTGGGAATTTTTGGAAATTATTGATTTTCCCGGATTTTCTGCTGAATTTCGATCGCTCATAAATTTTCGTTAAAATTTGAATTCCGATTTAAGTCAAATAAAAATGTAATAAAAATATCCTCTTATAATACTTATTGAAAGGATCCTACTGCAAAAATTTGAGAACATTTGGGATCCCGGATTGTCCTGAATAAATTCATAAAGTTTAAACTTCAAAGGCTAATAACATAAAAAATATAAATCGGAATTTGAAAATTTTTGTATATCTAAGTTAAGCGTCATATGAGGATGCTATGTTTCAAGTTTCGTTAATTTTCGAGTTTCCAATTTATCATAATTAATTTTCCAAGTTTTTCACTTAAAAATCAATATAAAATAAAGTACTTGTCCAAATTCAATAATTTTTGGATGCGGGTGTTCGTCTCGTCGAGACGGTCGTTTCGATACTAAGTTTATAATTTTTGGAGCTCAAATGACTCCAAATCTTGGCTCAGAAATTCCAGCCGTTTGTTTTAATCCAACGGCTAATATAAGACCCTAGATTTACTTATAATCTCCTCAAAACCTAATTCATTCTGATCTAATTTTCCCTCAGCCGAATTTTCTTTCCTCTCCTACGCAACCGAGACCGAACCTTCATCCTTATCGCTCGAGCGAGAGGAGAGAAAGACGCGTGGATAGCACCGTTGATCTCTCCAATGAAAAAGGCTCAAACCCATGCCGATCCCTCTTCTTATCTTCGAGCATTTAAACTTTCGACAGGAGCATTGATCCGAAGAGGAGCCTTCCACTCGCCGAGTCCTCCCTCGTCGCCAAGTCTCCTCTAGCAAAGAGCTTTCCGAGCCGAACGCCTTCACTCGCCGAACCCTAAGTTCCGCCGACCTCAAGCGAGAGAGAGAGCAAGGTACCTCCATTTTGATTCATAGCCTATGTATATAATTTTCCTGTATCAAACCATCCATATTAGAAGTGAATGAATCTACGAAGGATTCATGTACGATCTCCCTACTAATTCTCATTCAGCGATTTACTAATTAATGCCTTCAATCGAATGTTTTGTAATTAAGATATTATATGTTTGAGCCGATCGGGTTCAGTAGAGCTCGATCAAACTCTAAGATCTTAGCTGATTTTGGATTAAGTTAGATTCTTTTGGAATCTTAACATTTTATGAAATACTTGCACAATTGCTTCAGGAGAAATTATAATTAGTTCACTTTGAAGTGATATTCATTACAAACATAAAAATTGCAATAAAGAAAAACCATGTATAACTTTTCACATTTATTCAACATATTTTTTTTTAAAGTATCTTACACTTTTCATAAAGAAATTTTACAATAGCATCCCATCTCTTCAACGCCAGAAATTATGAGAAATAATTGCTAGCCTGCGCTTAAATATTTCATGAGTTGCGCTCATGTTTTGTACTATTCTAGTCACATGGTTTTGCAATATTGTTTAACATTTGAAATATATACATTTGGAATTTGTGGCAATGTTTGTTCGATTAATTGCCCTTGCCTAGCTGAATTGCAGGTAATGATTATCATCCATTCCACTGTCTCATTTAAAAGCACTTTAATGTTAATTGTTGGAAGGATGGTTCATTCATTTGGCATAAATGCTTTACTGGTGATTAGTTGTTAGTAGTTAGAGTTTCTGCCATCTATAATGATGGGAGAGTTATTACTCAAATCATTTAATGTATCTCTTTTTATGAAGCCCATTATTCTGCAATATTTATGTAATACATGGCTTGCAAAATAGGATACCAGCAGTTAATGGTAGTAGCTGAGAATTATTACTATTATAATGATGGAGATTTGAAACACCAATCAGTTTTTCATGAGGCTCGTTGTTCCTTACTTGTCACTTTTGATTCAGTATTAGCTAAAATTGTGCTCAAATTGTGAGCTCATGCTCGATTAAAGATATTGTCGCCATTTATCAACTAAAGATCTAATGCTATCATGTCTTGTAAATGGAACCAATGCTCCAATCTTATTTTATGAGATCAAATAGATTTAAACTATATGATATATTTACTCAGGTAATTTGCTTCTAAGAATTTAGAAAGTTCAGAATATCTTACATGGAATTTAATTGAAATGTATAGTTGTTGCTGATTTCGAATCGGATACTTGCTTTTTGCCTTTTTAGACTCATTTAATTTATATACAATATTCAGTACTGAGCTATAATACCCCTAAAGGTTCAGAATTATGCTGAGAATATACTTATATGGGTAAGTTAATATATCAGATGAAAGGATTATTATGAGTAGAATTGCATGAGTTCTTTAGCATATCTTGATATGATATTTACATAGTCTATTATGTCTCTCATATAATGTTCAGTTTTCACATGCTGAAATAAAAAAAAAAAAAAAAAAAAAAAAAAAGAGTGAGATCATATGGTGTCTTTAATTATACACGAGATTATATATTGTCATCTTCTTTACTAATATCACATGCTACCATCTAGTATATGGGGATAAATAGTCAAATGCTGCCATCAGTTATATTATAAGATTTAAACTGCTGTATTGTATATTATGAATCAAATTGTTGCCATAAGATTCAAACTGCTGCCATGTATTTTAAGAATACTGCCATTTATTTCAATAAGTACAAATGTTGCAATGTATTTTATGGGATCTAAAAAAAATTGCCATGAGTGAACAAGTGTTGTCCATTCAATTATGTGAAGCAAATGACACTAGCTAATCTATATGATCAAATGCTATGGGTGTCAATGTTGTCATTCTTTTATATATCATATTGTTGCCATTTAGTTATGGAATGCAAATGTTATTCTTTAGTTCAAGATGAATCATTAAGGCTATATTCTATTATTGCATAATGTAAACTGGTATCCTTTGAATGCTGGACATAAATGCTGTACCTTATGTGTATAGTAGAATACTGCTGCCTTTTCATTACGACTGCTGCCATTTATCATTTGAGATCAAACACTTTAGTTAAACTGAAGATGAAAGAAGAAAATCAGTGGCCAAATCCATTTAAATATACTGTCCTATGTATTGCATACTGCTACATTTAATTGTTGTATTTTAGTTTGATGAGATTATTTGATTTAAGATTTTAGATTTTATTTTAGTTAAAAACATCTATGAAATGTTGTTAGACATTTTTATGAATTGAATTGAATGTACTTTGATTAAAGGCTGTAATTAAATGTTCTTAAACGATTGTTAAGTAGTTGAGGACTATGATTGGCATAAGTGCTAAGTTGATACTTCTCTATTATATGCAATAAGTACAAATGTTCCTATCAATGTTAAGGAGGAGTAAGTGCTTTTATGTTCCTTGTAAGATAAGGATAGTTGTTGTCATTTATTTAAGTATGAATCATATGTTGCTATTTATAAAATTACCTCCAAAGAATCCAAATGTTGTTTATTGCTGCCATTTTTATATATAAAGCCAAATAATTGAATGCCGTTATTTTCCTCAATAAATTAAATGCTATGTGCGTTAAATGCTGCCCTTATAAATTGCTAATTTTATTTCTGTATCTCTTATCAATAGATATTTGATATAGGATGTATGAATTATAAGTTAGTAAGCTGCTTGTTTGATTTTATAATTTGAAATTGATAGAATTGGAAATGAGCAATCCTGTAAAAAAGGATTGAACTCTATTTTAGAATTGGAAATAAACTCTATTTTTAGAATTAGAAATGAGCAATCCCGAAAAAGGGATTGAACTCTAAATTAGAACTGGAGATTGATTGTAAAAGTTGAAAATTTGAACAAAAACAAAGGAGACTCTGCCGAAATTTTTAAGAATTTTAGGACTTAGAAAATTTATAGGAAATATAAGTGTTTTCGCATGTTTCTAAAAGTTTCATATAGAGAATTTTAAACATTCACTTCATTTGAAAGTATTAGTCATAAAATGATCAATTAAAAAAATCCAAATATTAATATCATAAAAACCTATAATTACAAATCATTAAGCATTAAATTAATAACTCAAACTACTTTTGGCAGATCAAACAAGTTAAAAATTAGTTGATTTTGAATCAAAACAAGTCAGGTACGCAAATTTACTTATAAGTTTCATTTCAGTATTCTTATATTTGAGCCATTTTCCATTTGAATATTATTTACACTGCTTACCGCTTTATAATCTGCAAAAAGAATGATATCGAATAGCATGTAACAAAAAGTTGAAACAATGAATATATTATTGTGGTGTTTGTCTTTGGAGGGTGGAACGCAACACTGAGAATCTGTACAGATTGGGCCAGCTAGCAGCCCCTGGGAGTTATATGGAGGGATTTAGCCTCTTGTAGGAAGTAGGCAAATCCAGAGGAAAGACACACCAAGAATTATTATTTGAGTAAGCTACCGACGGGTGGCGAGATAAGCTTCCTACAGGTTATGCCTATGGGTTTACCCATTTGGGCTCAGGAGTCTACGGACTCGACTTATTGTTACAAATGCTTTTGATAAAAATTTATTTCATATATGTTGATTTTCATAGCTATTTTGCAGGGCAGAAATTGCATTTGAAAATTACTTTACTGCAGTCTTATTTTTAGTCATTATCATATGTGATTCATACCTATTATAGGATGCTAGATTTATTCTTATAAGAACAATTTGCGTACTCCTACCTGACTGGTAAACTGAATTTTTTTCAGGTTTTGATAATTAAAGAACTTAGAAGATCTGCCAAATTAAAAGAAGAAGAATTTAAAGAAGCAAGAAGAATGTAGATATTTCTTTTTTTTTTTTTAAACTGATGTAACTTTTCATATATGTTTTGGCTCTATGTATAAAAGGACTGTGAAATTCATTATTTTATTTAATTATGTCCTTTTTGAATTATAAAAATATTTATATTTTCAATTGAGATGAATTGTTCTTTAAAGACTCTCGAACTTCGATCCCCGGTCGCCACAATAGCGGAAAGCGGAAGCATAAAAAATGACAAAGGCAGAAAGTATAAAGCGAAAACCTTATGAATGAAGGTGGCTCCTCTTCGGCACCATGCGAAATCGTGCTGAAGTTTTCAACGACAAATGGCTGCTGAGATTTCGACTTTGGGGACATTTTGGAGATGCCTACCTAATCTGTCCCCTGCAGGAAAGCCGATCCCTTGCTCCTAAATCCTTTAAAGACGCACTCGTACATGCCTCGTCTCCGGTAGATCGGGTTGGAATCAAGGCAATCGTTCTTCTTCGAAGTAAACCGGCTTTTGCCTCTCGGATGATGAGGTGAAAATCTTAGCTCAGTCATTTGAGTATTAGAAACTTTTCTAATGGGAGACCTAATATGGTTACCATTATGAACTTATTCCATGATTTGGGACTTTGTCATGAAGCTCAAGTAGGGCTGACTAATGCTCGCTACGTACTCATCCAGCTTAATAATAAAAGGGATTACTCCTAAAGTTTTGCTCGAGGATTCTATTTCGTTGCAAATTTCCCAATAAGAGTTCTTAAGTGGACAACTTCCTTTGATCCTTCATATTAACCTCCCATCATCCTTATTTGTATCACCTTTCCTCTCCTCAAGGCCCATTTGATCACTCATTCCATTCTCTTTACCTTGAGGTCATATTTTGGTGAGCCGGTTAAAGTTGATTTTGCAACGGAAAACTTAACCAGGCCATCTATGGCTAGAGTTTCAGTATAAATGGTTTTGGCGAAAAACTTTGAACAAAAAAATTGAATTGGTGGTGAGATTTCGAGATATTTTTCAGAAATACACATTTGAAAACTATTCTCACTGTTTGATTGTTAGGCATGATGAGTCAAATTATTTCAAGCTTAACCCTCATCTTAGACACACATCGAAGACTAAAGTGATTGCTCATAAAGCAACAAAGAAATCTAAATTCAAGCATGCTCTAAAAAGCAAACCACGAAGCCTCAAAAGGTGACAATTCTGATGTTGGGAATAACCATCCCAACGATTTCTCCAGCATAAGCTATGGTCTCAAGGTTGGGATGAATGAAATGCAAGTGTGTCAGTGGCCAAAGATGGTGATGAGGCGAGCCCAACTTTGTCCTTGCCGAGAGCCAGTGAGGATGATTAGAAGATCCAACCATTGGCCACAATATCGATTAATACTGCTTAAGTTATTGAAATGCAATCTATCTTGGAGACTAAGCGATTTAAGGCTATAAATGCAAATCTTATGGAAACTTTCAATTGTGATGGGCCCCCCAGACAACTGATTGGTGCGAAGGAACGGCTTGAGATGATGGAAATGGAGGGTTGTATGATGCCTGTAGCTCTTGACAGCTTAATGATAGCAGGTGAATTGAACAAACTCAAATGGCGAATGTAGAGGCAGTGCATGCTACGACTTGTGTCGAGGGAATTGAGGAGGTTGTTATTATGTATAGACCAATTGGTTCATCAAATGAGGTGCAAATGGAGTTCTGGTGGATTTTGGGGCAAGTTTACACCTGTTGGCAGCAAGTCGGGCTCCCAATGGGATTTGTAGCCCGAGAAGGGGGTGCCTAGGCGCGCCTCGGGCGCCCAACTGCACTTATAGGCTGAGGAGGGAGCGCCCATGCACCAGTATTGTTGTCTGACACCAAGAGATGAGCGCCCAGGCACCTGTGAAGCAGTTTATGCCTGAGTCTTGGGCACCCAGGCATTTGCAGAAATGCCCCCACATATTGGAGCATTTCTGGAGTAAAATTGGCAACGTTTGGGCTATTTTTGGGCTGTTTATTCTATGTTTGGTTTTTAAGCCAACATTATGCGAGTGCTGAATAATGCTTTGAATCCTTGTCGCGGCTGCTCTTTCTTGAAACCCTTGAGTGAGAGGTTGAGAGAAATATGAGAGGAGAAGAAGATTGGGAGACCAAAAGGCGGTAATTCTTTCTTGCTCTTGAGATTAATGTTCTCTATAACTCTATAATCTTTTCGTTATAATATATTTTCTTGTGGTTGTGTGGCTCCGTAATTTTTCTCATTCTTGAATTTTTCACATAAAATATGATTGTATTTGTATACTTATGTTGTGATTTTTGTGTTGGTTGATTTTCATATATTATTTCAGTGACTCTCAATGGTCAAACCCCGGTCTCCTAGTCCCTAACAAGTGGTATCGGAGATATTAGTTTTAGGGTTTGTGAAGTTTGTGTGGTAATAATGGCCGATAAAATGAGACACAAGATTGAGAAGTTCAACGACATGAACTTTGCTTTTTGGAAGATGCAAATGGAGAATTTGCTCTACTAGAAGAAGTTATACTTTCCACCGGAAGGAATCGACATGATATATACTACTATGTCCGAAGAAGATTGGAAAGTTCTCGACAGAACGACACTAGACTTGATCTGCCTTTCTCTATCCTCGTTTGTGGCATTCAACATTGAGAATGAGAAAACAACGGTGGATCTCATGACAGCCCTAAGAAGAATGTATAAGAAGCCCTCAGCTTCCAAAAAGGTTTTCTTGAAGAAAAGGTTATTTAACATGAAAATGGAAGGCGGCAATTCAGTGATAGAACATCTGAATGAGTTCAATATTGTGACAAGCCAGTTAAGCTCAGTTGACATAAGTTTGATGACGAGGTGATAGCTTTGTTACTTCTATCTTCATACTGGATAGCTGGGACGGTTTGGTTACCACGGTAAGCAATTCATCAAGAAATGCAACCATGAAATTTGATGACATTGTTGGGCTCGTGTTGATGAAGAAGTTCAGAAAAGTTCTAGCGGTGAAGCATCTAGTTCATCTTTAAATATTAAAATTAGAGGAAGGAGCACAGACTAGAAATTCAACAGGAATAGATCTAAATCAAGGCATAGAAAATTAAGGCCGGGAAAAGAAAAAATAATATACTAGAATGATGGGAAATCAAGACACTGAGGATTGCTTTGCCTTGAAGAAGTCAAGAAGTCATAATAAGAATAAGAAGCCCTATGTGAATTTTCAGCAGAAGAAGGTCAGGATACATTGATCCTGTCACTAGTTAGCACTGAATCCTAAGTTTCATGCAACTCCCATCAATAATGTATTCAAAAGTTATACCAAAGGTGATTTAAAAACAATTTACCTAGGATATCACAAAGCCTGCAACATTGCTGGTAAGGGTGATGTGCTGATATCCAATCATCGAATGGATTGGTATGAAAGTTAAAGGATGTCAGACATGTTCCTTATCTGAGAAGAAACTTAATTTATGTCAGCTAGTTAGCCGTGAAGGCTATAGTACAAGCTTCACTGGAGACTCTTGGAAAGTCGCAAAAGGTGCATTTATAATAGCTCGAGGCAATATGGATGAAACACTTTACCTTATCAATAAATTGTCTAATTCTATTGCGGCAACAAAACAAATAGATGCTCGTCTCTGGCACCAAATGCTCGGTCACATGAGCGAGAAAGGGTTGAAGTCATTGTTATCTAAAAGAAAGATTCCAGGGCTGAAATCCGTGAACTTAGACTTTTGTGAAAACTATGTTTATGGTAAGTAGAAAAAGGTTAGTTTCCCAATAAGTAGGAGAGACCTAAAGTCTTAGAAGTTGGAGTTCGTACACACGTGTGAGGTTCAACTCCCACCTCTTCTCTTGGTGGAGCCACCTACTTTGTTACATTCATTGATGATCATACCAAGAAGATATAGGTATACTTCTTGAAGCACAAATCTAATGTGTTTGATATGTTCAAGTGGTTAGCTCTAATTCAAAATGAGACATGCTTGAGACTCAAGTGCCTTGGATTTAACAATGAGATCTTTGCTCCAGTAGTGAAGATAACTACTATCAGATAATGCTCAATATTGTAGCAGTGGAAAATCAATATCTAGAATAGATGGATGCAAAGACTGCATTTCTACACAGTGATTTGGAGGAGGAACGATACATGATGCATCCACAAGCTTATGAAAATTAAGGAAAGAAAGTGCTGGTCTGTAAGCTCAAGAAAAAACTGTATGGCTTGAAACATGCACTGAGACAGTGGTACAGAAGATTTGATAAATTTATGTCAGAACAGGGTACAAGAGATGTCAAGCGAATCATTACTATTATATATAGCAATTAGAAAGCTCCTATATCATTCTACTTCAGTATGTAAATGATATATTGATAACAAGATCTGATATGAAGGAGATCAAGAGACTAAAGAAACAATTATCGAAAGAATTTGACATGAAGAAACATGGGCCAAGAGAAGCAAATAATCAGGATGAGTATCAGTAGGGAAAGGATTGTAGGAACACCAAAGTTATCTTAGGCAGAGTATATTTGAATTAGCTCACCTCGCTTATGCGAACAATATCATCCTTCTCTTGATTGGAAATAATAGTTTGATCAAAATCGTTGATGAGCTTCTTGAAACTCTTCAGCAAGATGCCGATAGAATTTGATCACATTGAGTTCATGTTTGCAGCACCTCAATGTGGATCCAAGCTCATTTACAATGTAAGCAATGATAATGCAAAAATAAGGGAACACAAAACAAAACCAAATTAGAAAATGCACATATCCAAACACAGCACTTTACATAAAAACCCCCAGTACGAAGAAAACCACGAAGTCAACACTATTATGATGTGGAGACCAATTGAATCATCAAGGGAAATGTAATCGGTGTTCCAATAGATTTCAAGATGAATTTATAGAATCCAACAACAAGACTTGTGCCCAGGCACGCTCAGGCTCACTGGCGCGCCCCACGCACCAAGTAGACAGATGGTTTGGAGCTCAAGTGCGCCCCAGGCATGCAGTAGACAAAGCTTAGACACACCCCAGGCGCACAACAAACAGAGAGTCTGGCGCTCAGGCGCGCCCCAGGCACATAGCAGACAGAAAGTCTGGCACCCAGGCACCCTAGAAGCAGCTATAAAGGCACCCAGGCGCCTGCAGAAATTTTAGCTCGGGTGTGACATGTCTAAAACAAATTATGACACTTTGAGGGCTGGTTTGGGATTCCATATAAATTCTAATATGTTGAATTAGGATTATGTGTGTGTTATTTTTCTGTGGACAGCTCTTATAGGCTTAGAGGCTTGAAACCCTAGAGTGAGAACAAGGAGAAATGGGTAGAGAAGAAGAAAAAGGCTTAGTGCGGCAAATCTCTTCTTCCTCAAGGAGATTGATAAACTTTTTGTAGCTCTGTATTCATTCCTTCTAAAATGGATTTTTTTGTGGTGGTACGACTCCTTGGTTTTTCTTATTCTTATATTTTTCACATATATCTTTGTATTCGCATGTTTGTGTGCTTGTGAATGTTCGTGTTGTGATCTTTCAATTTTTTTTTTGTATTGATATATTTTTTGTGATTACTTCGATGATTCTCAGCGGTTAAACCCCGATCTTAAGGATTTTTTCGGAGTAACAAATCTCTCAGTTTACTCAACAAGTGGTATCAAAAAGTTGTTTCGGTGATAGGGTTTGTTAGCTTGAGTGAGAACAATGGCCAACGAAATGAGACACAAGATTGAAAAGTTCAATGTAACAAACTTTGCATTTTGGAAGATACAAATGGAGGCTTTGTTCTACCTAAAGAAACTGTACTTACCATTGGAAGGAGCCGACAAGAGAACTAAAACTATGTCGAAAGGGGAATAGAAAGTCCTCTCCATAACGGCACTAGAATTGATACATCCTTTATCTTCGCCAGTTGCCTCTAATATTGTGAATGAGAAGACTACAGTCGATCTCATGACAGCCCTCACCCAAATGTATGAGAAGCCTTCAGCTTCCAATAAGGTATTCCTGATGAAGAAGCTATTCAACATGAAGATGGCAGATGACAGCTCAGGGACAAAATTTCTAAATGAGTTCAACACTATAACAAGCCAATTAAGCTCAATGGAAATCAACTATGACGACAAAGTTAAAGTTATGTTGCTTGTCTTATTTGTCGGATAGCTGGGACAGACTAGTGACTGCTGTCAATAATTCTTCTGGAAATGTCAAGATAAATTTGATGACATTGTTTGGCAGATGTTGAATGAAGAAGTGAGGAAATGCTCCACCGATGAAGCAACTACTTCAGCATTAAATGTAGAATTCAGATGAAGAAGTACAGACTGGAAGCTCAACAGAAACAGGACTAAGTCAAGGTGGGGAAAATCAAAGCCGACTAAGGGAAAGGAAGGATGTTGAAACTACATGAAACTTAGATACTTCAAGAAGGACTGTTACGCCTTGAAGAAGCTAGGAGGAGGTAAAGACAAGAACCCCTCCATGAATATTTTTAGCAGATGAAGACAAAGATGCATTTATTCTATCCCTTGTTAGCATTATGTCTTGGGTGGTGGATTTAGGTGCTTCCTTTCATACAACCCCAAGAAAGAAAGCTTTCAAGAACTACATCAAAGGTGATTTGGGAAAGGTCTACTAGGGAGACGACAAAGCTTGCAGCATCATTGAAAAGGGTGATGTGGATATCTAGTTGTCGAATGAGTCGGTATGGAAGGTGAAGTATGTCAGACATGTTCATTATCTGAGAAAAAAAATTTGATTTTTATCAACTAGTTAGCCCGTGAAGGCTACAGCACGAGTTTCACATGAGATTTCTGGAAGGTGATTAAAGGCGCATTGATAGTTGCTTGGGGCAGAATGGATGGGACACATAACCTAATCAATAAGGTGTCTGACTCCACTGCAACAACAGAGTAGATTGATGCATGTCTATGGCACCAAAGACTCAGCCATATGAGCGAGAAAGAATTGAACTCTACGTTATCTAAGGGAAAGATTCCAGGCTGAAATTTGTGGGCTTGGAGTTTTGTGAAGATTACAATGAGATAACAAAAAAAAGTCAATTTCTCAAACAGTGGGAGAGAGGAAGTCTCAGAAGTTAGAGCTTGTGCACACAGATGTGTGGGGACCAACTCCCACATTCTCTCTTGGTGGAGTCACATATTTTGGCACATTCATTGATGATCACACTAAAAAGGTATGAGTATACTTTTTGAAGCATAAATCTAATGTATTTGAAGGATTCAATTGTATAGGGGTCCAAAGTTTTTAGGTCATTGCAAAAATGCAAATTATGAACTCTTGATTGAAAGAACATAAAAACATATTCAGAGTTGAACCAAAAAATTTTTCACCAGGGGAAAGACTTACTTTGATCAAATTTCTTAAACACAATCCCTTACTACTGACTCGAGGTTATAAACCTAACCAAATGGATTTACAAATGCATAAGAATATCCTAAGCAAATTCCTTTACGTTAAAGATAAGGGCTCCAAAATTGTTTGAACCAAGTGGGATAATATTTGCTTTATTGATGATGAAGGCGATATGGGTATTAGAGGATGGAGGATGTTCATAGAGTTTTTTCCCTGAACCTATGGTGGATTGTTCAAACCAATGAGAATACTTGGATCAAGCTCCTTCGAACTAATTATTGTGCCACTAGACATCAGCACATTGTCTCCCCAAACACTATTGATTCTCCAAACTGGAAACGTATGTTAAGCCTACGAGATACAATTGATATCTTCTTTGTTGGGAAACCATTGATAAAACCAGAAATTTTTTGTATGATAGTAGGGTTCTTATTAGTATCATCGATGATCATCATGAGGTGTTACTTATGGATTTAAAAGTAATTGACTATTTGAACAATGGTTTAAACTACAACATTTAGTTGCTAAATCAAATTATTCCTAATTATTTGATCCAAATTAGTTAGTCAATTCTACCCTATATTGGCAAATATTAAAGCAGATTCCTTTGAAAATGCTCATGGTGGTAAGTTTAATTTGAAGATCGCCTGGAATATCTGTTATGGTCATAATGTTAAAATGAACGTTTGCTAGTATTGGGATAGTGTCATCCCAATTATTTTTCTCAATTTAAATTTAGAGGCTCAACAAGAACTTTATCTCTATCGATGAAATCCTTCAAGCGAGGAGTTTCAATTTGGTGTCCAAATGCCATTGTGATAATGACATTGAATCAGTTAACCATATTTTTTTGGATTATTTGTGTGTTCTTCAGATTTGGTATTACTTGTACAATATGGAAAATAATGTGGTTTGTAGTAATATTCATAATCTCCTCCAAAGATGAAATGTTGGAAATTATATAAATATTGGTGCCATTTTTTATAATGAATATCTTTAGAAAATATGGATGACCAAGAGTAATTTTAGTGGCTGTCTATGTTACTGTGAGGTTTTTATCATAAATTGGTGGGTTATTTAGCATGCTTTTGGTTGGCATATCATTAATTTCTTGTTTAGTGAGGTATTTGGAAATATGAATAGCATTTGATTTAACTTGGAACATGCTTATGATACTAAGCAAATACCATCGGTTGTCAGGACCTCCGATTTGCTGGTTGTCCAAATGTTGTTACTATTATGATCTTATATACTTTTGTGGGCTTTTGTAACCATTTATTGAGTAATATTACTGCTATTAATATATTCTTAACTTATAATATGTGAGCAATGATGGAAAATTTTGTCGAATCTATTCGAGTTCAAGGATAATCAGTATATGATAACACAACCCCATTTAGCTAGATGGTGTCTATTGCGATACCAATTCAGGTTATCGACAGCCTGAGCCTGGAGAGAGTAAAAACTACCCTGTATTTTTCTTTGTTATGGATCTTGGTTCCTATAAGCGTTTTGCAGGTGCCGAGTTTAGTCTAGGGCCTTAAGGAGTGGATCAAAAAGTAAATTACAACCAAAGAGTGGTTACTTTGGGAGCTTGCACGAAAAAAGACATTTGAAGGCAGTAACACACTGATGCAACCTTGTATGGGGACCTTTACTGCCAGCAATTCATTTTGGACACTTAGATTTTGTAATGAATGATGAGCTTGCTCGATATCATTGTTTGCCTGGGTCTTTTTTTTTTTTTGGCTTTTTAGTTGTTGTTCTAGATAGATTTGGCTTTCTTTTGGCTGTTTACTTGAACTTTATAGTTTCCTTTTTATATTGATAAACAATCATTAAATATATAAAATAAAATAAATGAGCCTCTTTATTGATTTGGATTTTGAATCAATCCCGTCGATCTGAATTGCATTCCCTAATTTCTGAAATCAATTCTATAACAACTCAATTATCTGGTCACTCCACTAAATCTTTGAAAAACCTATGAAGATTAATGAGGTGATGCATGGCTCGAAAAACCTCTGATTCTAATTAAACTGGATCTTATCAAAGTATATTATTCTTAAGTGTAAATTAACACAAGCTTGTCCAGATTTTGACAACCAATTACTTTTGAAATATTGTAAGATATTATTTACATTGGAGTACAAATGGTCATGGTGTAGATCCTTCTATAGACAACACCTTGATCCCCCAGTAGATTTTGTTGATCATGGGACTAATGAATATATTTCTCAGATGGTTCACCATTCTTCTTCTTCTGGATCGAGGGATCGTCAAGGCCATAAGAATATTTACTCTTCAAATTACATTGTTAAGGCTTCATTGACATTGACTCTTGGCTTAAGGGAGGAATACAATTGGTTTGGCTATAATTCTGATTCTTAGAGTTCTACTTGTGTTCAAACATTCAGTAAATACATGATCAACAAGAAAGAAATGAAAGATTGTAATAACTCCACTTAATAATTAAGTTGTTGCCTTCAATTATGTGAGAAAATTCACTTTAAGAGTGCACCAAGATGATGCAAATATGCTCATCTATTAAATTTTGTTTAGTGTCTTGTTATCATACCGAATTGTTTCTTTTCTGTAATGGCGGCCTCTACCTGTTTAACCATTTTTAACAAATTATCATTTTATTAAATATATATACTTAAATTTATATACATCTCGGGATGTGCAGGCGCAGCAACCAACATTCAATGTCATCCCCCATTCCTCCCTCAGTTTGTGATGCAACAACAAAGCGATCCCCTACGCAAATACTCCTCACCATCTAGTGGCCCTCTTCGTACATCATCATCATTCTTTATACTTTTGTTTCTAGTTTCCGTGCTCTATCCTCATCTAGGTTGAGTATCAATAGCTAGTTATCATGGCCATAGATGGGTTGTGGCTTTTTGCATCACACCCTGTCACCCGTTGCTTCTTTTTTTAGGGTGATTAATTAAACTTTCCAATCAAAGTAATGTATATGTATTTTCTTTTCATGGAAATTTTGTGGACATGTCAGTGGGTGTCATGGTTCAGACACGACCCTCCTAGTGTTAGATATGGTCAATCATACTATTGACAGTGTTGAAGCGGCCCCGTTCGCGGTTGACTATGTACCAAATTTGAGATCTTTAAGTGGCGTTGTGACGATGGCCGACTCAACTAGTCGCTCAAGGGAAGCACCTTGCCAGCACCAATGGTGGACCTATCTCTTGCTATCAGAGTTAGCGTTGGCATTGCTTGTGTTGATGGCCCTCGAACATGGGCTAACTGATCTTGCTGAAGTGGTTACCAGCGTTTGAGTAACTCGTACAATTTCCCATGTTGTCGACTCAATCTCTCCTGTCATTAAGACTCCATCTAATTTTGTTGGGAAATCAGTTCTGACTTTTTCAAGGTTTATGCACTGGCATGACCGTTTGAATTTTCACTTACTGACTGCTTAACATGCAATTAACCAAATACAATACGCATTTGTCTAGCCCTTAAGAGGTTCAGCTTTCTAACATTTAATCAGTGAGACTAATAAATCATAAGCATGTCTATCAATTTGACCAAAGGCAATGGTTAAGTACAACTTTCCCTTAATCATTTGATCAAATTAGAGTTTTTATAATGAGATTGCTCGTCTCCGGATTTTGATCCAAATTGTTAGCCACCGATTAAATCCATTTAGGTAACCTTCCCTAAACTTGGAATTCATTTCTGTAAGAAGGTTTCGAATTGATCGTTCCATTGTTTAGAGGTTTTTGTATCTTGATGCTCCAACTAAGAATCTTACTTGTCCTTTTTGGTTAAAAGTTTGGTAGAGTTGGTTATTACTTCAAGTCTCCCATCACAGGTTTGGATGTCTCTAGTTCATCCAGGTTTTGATAGAATGTATTCTTTGAGGAACTTAAGAAGTTCTTTTCAAACTATTCAACTACTGGACATGAACAGAATACTGTTTAAGGCTATATTTAAAACTTAAACCGCACCAATAGTCCTAAACCTGAGGTTTATTCTCCAATCAGGGGCGTGGAAAGCTCTTTCCCTCTTCCGTTGTTTGTTGCTGAGAGTTCGCATCCAGATCGTGTGCTTGAGATGCTGCTTGCTGGTTTTACCTTCTAGAGATTTTGTCAGTCTTCTCTTGGTGATGAGGAAAGCACTTTAAAGGATGTTGCATGGGATGAGGATGAATTTGATTACTAGAATAGGATTTTAACCAATGCCTTAGGCTAAAATTGTCTAAAGAGGTGTTGATTTTAAAATTCGTTAGGGTTCAAAAAACTGCAAAAGCACAAAATAAATCAAAGTATCAAACGCATACGTCGAACATGTAGATGACAAATAAATAGAACCAAGTAAAAGTTCTATAAATTAGCATCGAGAAAGAAGAAAATAAAATGATAAAGCAATATTTGTCTTGGTTTATGTACTCATCTTTCATTATTACCTACATGATATGCACTATTTTGTATTATTAACCTACTTTATTTTAGTTTACATATATATATATATATACACTTTAATTTATTTGGTCCTGTTATCAAAGTAGAAGTGGTAAAAGTAATAAAATTATTAGGTTATGAAAAAGAGCATGGAAGTGTCCAATAAAGAGCACACTACAACATTCTACACTAGACTTAGTATCAAAAGAAGCTTAGTACCACTAGCTATATTAAACCAACTGACACTTTAAAAATCATACAAATACAACTGCTAATCAGACTGCATAAAAAATAGCTCTATAACAAAGGGGTTGTTTGGCATGAGATAATTTGAGAAATTTGTGTGTAAAGTAATCTGATTACAGTGAAATTTAATGACAGTGTAATCATATTTACTTTGCTGCCGTTTGGTAATTGTATAGAAAATTTAATATTTTTTTATTTGGCATAAAGTAATATGTGAGTATGATGTTTTGAGTAAAATGGGAGGGTAAAATTATCCCCTAACTTTTTTTTAGGGTTTCAATTCGTTCGTTCGAGCGATTCGTAACAAACGATTCGTAACGAACGATTCGCTCAAACGAACGAAGGATTCAACCGACTCATTCGTCAGAGAAGACGGCCAACGGAATCGTTCGCCCGCTACAAGAATCATTTGTTTGAACAAACGAAATGCTCTACTCACTTTTATGCTCCAGTTAGCACGGCGTAATCTCCATTGTACAAATTTTCACCTGTTTTACTTCATAACAAGCGCCGGTAATCTCAATTTATCCGAAAAAATTTTACTTTACACTCATTTTACCTCAATCCAAACATTACCTAAAAGTACAAGAGATAAACTATTATTGTTAAATTAGAATTCAGAAATTTGTTACCTTTCCATGCCTCTTGCTGGGCCTCTTCATGTTTATAAACAGGTTGTGCTGCCCATGCAAAGTACCCTCCAGCTCTAAGCATTCGATTAGCCTCAAGAAGCAATATTCCATCTACAGAAGAAAAATAAACAGCATATTGAGGTTCATGAAACCTCAAAATATCACCAAAGTTTCATTTGGTGTGCCTAACACAGATAGAAGTACTTGTTGCAACATCCTGGAAGCTGCAGGCATACTGTAACTTGTCCACTGATTCAATCAGAACCACGGAAGTGGCCACTCTCAGAAGCTATCTAGATTGGGAAAGCTGCTTAAAGTGAAAGATTATGCGAATACTAATTAGATTAGTTAGAATACATTTAATATTTTGTTTCCTGCATCGCTAGATCTATGGAAAAAATCAAAGGGATGCATGAATGTACAGCAAAATTTACTAAAAAAGGGTGCCAGCAAAAAAAAATTTCATGCCTCCCTTTAAGTTTAATGTTAGAAACAAGACAATCAGCATATAAATGCACAATTGTGCATATAAATGTGTGAGATTGAAAGACTAAATCACCACAACTAGAATGAAAGGAAAAAGTACATCTATGGTGCAGAGAGAAATATTCAAAATCATAGCTGTTTCAAAAATGTCATATTGGTAGGAAACTGAAACGTGCTCATAAATTCCAGCACCTTCTGATGGTTGAAAAAAAAAAGAGTGATACAACAATCACTAGAAAAAAAATTAAGAACAAGAAAGAAAAGAAAAGGCTGCATGCATATAAGGCTATTCAAGCCTCGTTGTTATAGAAAGGGCCAATCAAACTTCAGTGGGGGGTTTATCCTTTTATTCTCAGGAGGAGTTTTAAATGGCCGATCTCATAAAGTGTTTTGAGTGGCATGCCCTTTTTAAAATAATATTGAGGAGAATAGAACTTCTTTAAAAAATAATGTTTTCGTATCATTCTCATCTTTTCTTTCTATATCTATTACAATTTGACATTATATACTTAACTTTAATGTGGGGCATTGTGAGTAAGAAAAAATATTCCTACCATCACGAGTCCAATTTATTCGACATCTTGAGCAATGCATTAGATCAAAAGCTTGGCTTGGATACAGTAAGCGATGAGTTGCAAAAGCTGCCACCATTGCAGGCACACCACGTTCAAGAGCAAACTGGATTTGGTTCTCATGAACATCTTTTGGAGCAATTGACATGGTAATGACGTCCCGTGAAAGCAAGAAAGCGCCAAAACTTGCTACCCCACACCCAACATCCAACACAACTCTTGTACGATTACCAAATGAAATATCTGGAACCATCTATGAATTTAGGAAATAAGTTGGACGCATAAGAAACTAAAAAGAAAATCATTTTTGTATATAATGAATCAATATTTGAGATATCGATCAAAATCACAAAACCTCAGAGATCTGGTCTAAATAACTGTCTGCACCATGTATAAACTGGGTGCCACCTCCAGGAAATATGAATTTTTCCTTGTCCATTTTTATCCAATTTTGACCTCCTTTGTCTTCAGCCAAACGTGTGTGTGGTACATTGCTAAACCACACCTGCAATGAGATTGGCAAATCTAAAATATTTTCATGATTTAAATTAAAATTAAACTTCAATGGAATAAAACAAAGAAGAGGCAGGACCCTGACAGTTCAATAATAAAACAGAATAGATCCACGTGGTAAGAAACAGCAATAAGCAAACACTCCGACTTTTTACATTTACATTCCGCAACTCGGTAGGCTATATGATAAGAGAAGATAACAGCAAAGACCATAAGCCATAACTTACAAAACATAAAAAAGTATCAATTAAAGTATCAAAAATTTTTACAGCTTGAACTTAAGTTTGCTTATATAGTCAAAAGTACAACACATAAGACAAAAATTAAATAGTTGAAAAAGGTATGTTAACAATCTGTAAACTACTTAAGATTTGACCCTTTGTACACTAGATAGACAACTTGTTATTTGCAATAAGATAGTAAGCATCTCAATTAATAAGTAAAAGAATATCTATGAGTATATTGATAATATCAAAAAGATGAGAAAAAAGAAATATTTTGTTGGTGAATAAAGAAACACAAAAATTCGAAACATCTATGAAAGATTTTTTCACTACAATCTCAAATAATACTTTACAAAAAATGACTAAATACAAATAAAATATGTGTAAAGGAGAAGAACCAAATTTCTCATATTTGTAAGATTCAATGAAGAATCTCCAACCATCAAAATGACAGCATCGTGGCCTCCTCTTCCAAAATCTCCAAAGACTCGCCGCTTAATGTAGAAGTATGTTGAGACTTTGAATAGAGTACAGCAGCTAGTGAATTGGGTTCTTTTATAGAAGACCCACCTCATGCTCAGGCACATCGTATTGTGCACGCGTATTTAATGGTCGGTTTCAGCTGAACCACCTACTAAGCATAATTATTTTGTTAGATGAACCGACTTCAAAATCAAAATCACGGCAGCTCATTAATAAAAAAAAACTGCCGCAACTCATTAATAAAAAACAGTGCTGGCTCAATAATAAAACTTGTAGAGGCTCTTTAATAAAAAACTGCCACGCTCATAAACAAGAATAAATTGTTGCGACTTATTAAACAAAAATCGTTATAGCTCAATAAAAAAATAGTCGTATCGACTAATTTCGAGGTGGCCATCCACCCAAGCGCAAGCCATTATGTTTCTAGGCGCAACTGAATTCTTGGGTCATTGGACTCAACAAGCCTCCCCCTTGAGCACACCCCACAGGTATTTGTAAGCCTATCATCTTGCAAAACTCAAGGTTTTCCTTAGGAAGCACCTTTGTGAGCATAACAGACCCATTCTAACTTGTGCATCTTCTCAAGCCACAACAATTTTGTGTCTAGACCTCAGAAGATATCTCATGTCTATGTGTTTTGATCTGGAATGAAAATAGGCATTTTTGGAGAAATGTATAGCTCTTTGACATGATATATATAATAAAGTGATGTTGCTTCAATCCAAGCTCCACCAAAAACTGCTTCGTCCAAAGCAGCTCTTTGCAAGTAATGGTGATTTATTATGCTTCAATAGATGACAATGCAATGCACCTCTACAGTTCGAACTGCCACAACATAGCTCTCCCAACATATGTAGTCAAGATGCCGGAATTAGACTATCTTGAATTGATATCATTGGTCATGTCTGGATCATTGAACCCAACCATCAGTAGGTCACCCTCTCCATAACAAAGTCCCAAATCCGTAGTCCCCTACAATTACTGCAGTACCCATTTTATAGCCTCCCAATGAGTTTGACATAAGTTTGAGAGATACTTGTTAACAATGCAAATGGCATGACCATTAGCATACATGAGGCTGCGCACCATGGATGCATAAGAAACATCCATCATTTCATCCTTCTTTTCTTCACTAGAGGGACACTGGTCAACTATAAGCTTAAAGAGTCCATCAAGTGGTGTGCTCACCACCTTGGCTCCTCTCATGTTGAATCTAGTAGTTACCATATCAAAATAATCTTCCTACAATAGCCACAATTTCTTATGTTCTGATCTCTAGTAATCTTCACCCCCAAAATCTTCCTTGTGGGTCCTAAATCTTTCATAGAGAGCCTTAGATAGCTCCTTTAGGTTGTTAATTTTAGAAATATTCTATATAATGATCAACAAATCATCTATATACAAAATTAATATAAAAAAATCATATTCAGATAATCTTTTGGTATAGAGCGTCCTAGTGTAATCTTAACACATCCATCATAAAGAATCAAACTTCCTATACTACTATCGAAGAGTCAGCTTCATCCCATACAAGCTCATCCTCAAATGGCACACCAAACCTTCCTTTCCTTTAATCCCAAATACTTTAGACTACTCCATATAAATTTCTTCTTCAACATCAATATGAAGTAAAGCACTCTTCACATCAAACTGTTCTACTTACAAGTCATGGTAGGTAGCTAAGCCAAGTTCAGCACAAATTGAGGTCTTCTTCACCACAAAAGAAAAGATCTTCTCAAAGGAAATTCCCTTCTTTTGAAGGAAACCCTTCACCATAATCTGAGCCTTGTATCAAAGCTTACTAGCAATTTCATTTTTAATATTTTGTAGCCATCTGCATTTCAGGGCTCTTTTCCCATGCGGTATTTTCACTAGGTTACATGAGTGGTTTTCTTCAAGGGACTCCATCTCTTCCATTATGGCCTTCAACCACTCTTTCTTCTCCACTAAGATGGTCTCCTAGAATTTTTCTTTGGCTCATCTACATTTGTGAACCTCACATATTCATATGGAAAGTATTTGGTGGAATGCCTTCTTTCTCTTGTGGATCTTATAAGTACAAGTTCCTCAACAAGATCTTCAAGAGTTGCTTCTTTTGGTTATGCCTCTTCTGCTTCTTTAACTCCTTGATTGTGGACATCTGCAAGGACTAGATCTAGATCGATGAGTTTTTCAAGCTGTGCCACCTCAGCTTTGTCCACGTGATGATTAATTTTGGTCCTCCATGAAGATTTTGTCCCAACTACTTACCACCTTCTTTGAAATTGAATTATAAAACTTGTAATCCAAGTTATCCAAGCCATAAACAATAAAGACACATTATCTTGTCTTGGCATCTAGCTTGGTTCTCTCAGCCTTGGGCATGTTCGCATAAAATTTGCACTCAAAGACCGTCAAATTACTACAATCAATCTCTTTCCCTAACCACACACGATTAGAGACATCAAAATGAGGCAAGGGATGGAGAGATGTTCAATACAAGAATTGTAGTGCTCAATGCCTCTCCTCAAAAAGATAGGCAGTTGAAATTGTAACAACAAGCATCGCAGCCTCTCTACCAAGGTGCGGTTCATGCATTCCACCAAACCATTTAATTGCGGAATCTTAGGTCTTTTGATGATTTATGTCATTTAACTTGTAGTAGTCATTGAATTCCTCACAATATTCTTGTTGTTATCTGTTCTGATACAATTTAACTATACCCCACTCTCTCTCTCTCCCTCTACCTTTACACGAAATTCTTTACGGACCTCATAAATTTGGTATTTAGTATGCAACATGTAAACTCAAATCTTCCTACTTTAGTTATCAATAAAAGTTACAAAATACATAGAACCACCTATAGTTTTGGTCCTACACTTCTTAGCCTTGCTGGAGTGAGCTATACTTTTGAATGAAACTTTGTTTTGCTTTCCAGTCATGCATTGCTCGCATTCTTTCAATGTTTATTTAGTTCCAGGTAGCACACCCTTCTTCGTCAGGATGTTCATCCCCTTCTCACTCATGTGGCAAAGTCTTGAGTGCCACAATTGTATGTCTTCATAATTCTAATCTGCATTTGTTGTAGGCTCCACCACCTTCTCATACAGCACATACAACGAGATGTCCTTGCTACTACGAGCCACCACAAATAACTCAAGCGAAAAATTCCATTGACCGTGGCTAAAGGTGTGTGAATACCCTTCATCATCCAACCAACACGAGGACATAAGGTTAAGGCGAATGTCGAAAATATGTTTTACTTCCTCCGGTATTAAGGAGCCACTGTATTTTGTCTTCAAGCATACTATTCAGATTTTGATATCACCATCATTGCCCATTTTCATGCTTACATATTTGTCGAGTGTATAAGAGGTGAAGGAGTTCCTTCTTAAAGTGGCATGAATGGAGGCTCAGCTAATCTCTTGACAAATTAGGCTGATGGTGCTCTCCTCGTACATAACGAGGACGCCTTCTTCAGCCCTCTTCGGTCTCTTTCCTTTCATTGAGCCTCCAAAAAGAAATGTTTTCGTGTGGCCCCTCGCGCCAAAGTAAAATCCCTCGACACTAATGAACCTTCTCCCTCGACCTTTGCTCTGATCATGGGTAGAAGATCCTCGCCTCTCATAGCTGCTACGCCGCGGCGGAGCCGTGATGAACACGTCTTGTGAGGAAGAAGGCACTCCTCAGAATTTCTTGGGCAATGTTGTGGATACTACCGCCTTAAATTTGTCTTCGCAACACTTTGATGAGGATCCGGAGTCAGTCAAGCAATGAACAATGGCCACAAACAAAACAAGAATCACAAACCCACAGTCTAAAACCTAAATACAACGCAAAAACAAAAAACATGGAGGAACACAACGATTTACATGGAAAATTCCAAGACGGGGAAAAACCACGGAGCCACCACTACGAATAATGATACACCAAGTTAAGGGAAAGATTTATAGACTTACAACAACTCAAGACAGAGCTTACCCAGCTCTATGAAGCAAATGAACTACACCATTTCAATACCAACAGCCAAAACTCCTTTGGATAATGGATTACCCTCACATAACCTCAAGGAAATGATGCCAAGCGCTTGGGAGCGCCCAAGCGTTAGGCTCTCGGTCCCTGGCTGATAGAGCAAAAACTAGAAAAACAGTACGTGCACGGGAGCGCCCAAGCGCTACCCTCTCAGCCCGTTGCCCAAAAATATTCAGGTCCAACACTTAGGCGCGCTCAAACGTCCATGCTTCACTCTTCAAAGCTTTGAAAGAATAGTGCACAACACATGGGTGAGCCCAAGAGCTCAAGCCTCTAGCTCCAGGCTAATCTGCTGAGTACTTCAAAGCACTTGGGTCGCCCAGGAGCCCAAGGATCTTGCCCACACTTCCTACTACAAAATTTTCGGCGCTTAAACACGTCCAAGCATCGAGCCTTTAACTGCTTAAAGAACATCACCGGCGCCTGAGCACGCCCAAGCACTGGCTCTACGACTGCTTCAATCTGTATGGTGCTTGAGTGTGCCCAAGTTCCCAGAGCAAGCTCCTTGAATACCTTTGAATCTATACTTCATTCGTCTAGTCTCCAATTGATTTCCAGCCTTTTTGTATTCTCTCTAACACACTCAAGCCTCATTGCACAATAACCTCTCAAATAGTATCTTTCCTTAGTGGCATGGGGTGTCTCAACTCCAACCTTATCATCACGTTCCAAGGCTAACTGAAGCCAAGCATAATTTTTATTTATCCAACGTCACCGTCTTCGTGAGCATGTCTACCAGAAATATGAGATGTGTGGATCTTTTCAAGAATAAGACGTTCTTCTTCCAGAAGCATCAGAATGAAATAGTATCAAAACTAAATGTATTTCATTATGGCATGGAATGCAATATTTTTGGCTAGATGAATAGCACTTTGGCTGCAGTATGCAACCTATTGTTCTTCTGTCCCTTTCCCAATTCCTTCATAAGACTTTGCAACCAAATCATTTCTTTACGTGCCACTATGACAACACATACTGCACTTCCATTGTAAATAATGCTACAATCTTTTATAGCTTAGATATCCAGCTCACAGCAGTACTTTAAACAATAAAAACATACATTTAGTGCTATGCATGTTGTCCGCATATTCTGCAAAATCTGAATCTGCATAACCTTATTGTTCAATTTTGATCTTCCATAGCACAATGCTTTGTTTAACACATCTCCCAAATATCAGAAGATCCGTTTGATAATTTCCCAATGCACCTACCCTGGATTGCTCATGAATCTGTTCACTACTCCCACTACATGGGTGATGTCCGAACGCGTGCAGATCATCGCATAAATTAAGCTTTCAACAACTGCGGCATTTGAAACCCTTTCAAATTTATTTCTCGCATCATCGTCCTTCGATGATTATTCCTTTGACGAACGGAAGTGACTCCCTAACTGTGTCTTGATAGGTTTCGCCGCATCCATGTTAAACCTCTACAAATATTTCATTACATAATCAAGCTTGCTCAGTTTTAGAGTCTTCTTCTCTCTATTTATATAAATTTTCATCTCAAGAATTTGCTTAGAGTCATCGAGATCTTTCATCCCAAACTCCTTCGACAGCTGTTCTTTAAGGTATTGGATTGGTTTCATATTAGCTCCTATTATCAACATGTCATTCACATATTATAATAGTATTATATAATGGTTGTCAATATTTAATTTAGTAGTAGTCTGCTTGGCATCAAGTGTATTGTTACACTCAATGCTTGTTTTAATCCATACAAGCTCTTTTAAGCCTGCACACAAAATTCTCTTTACCTCATATCTTGAATTCTTGTGGCTACAGCATAGAGATTTCTCCTCAATGCCCCATGAAGGAATATTGTTTTAACATTTGCCTACTCCAGGAACAAATCCTCACTTTCCACAAGATTCTTTACCAAACGAATAATTTCCATTTTGACTACTAAGGAGAAAATCTTCATGTAGTCAAACCTTTCTTTCTACTAAAAGTCTTTCACAAATAGTCTCGCCTTGTAGAATTTTCTTTCATTTTGCTCCTGCTTAAGCCTGTACACCCATTTATTTTGAAGTGCCTTTTTTCCCTATGGGCAGTTTCTTCAGATCCCAAGTCTTATCAGTTTCTAAGGATTGCATTTCTTGCTCTATAGCAAGCTCCCACTCGCTCAAGGTTTCCACCAGTATGGCTTCCTTGTAGCTCTCTGGTTCATCGCCATCCATAAGAAAAAGTGAAACAAGGTGTAAAGCTTTATGATGGGCATGAGGCTATGTAGATCTCCTCAGTTGTATCACAAGAGTTTGTGGTTCAAATCTATGCTGCTCATTTTGTTCTGCTTCCTCTTTGGGCTCATTTGTGCATTTGCACTCAATATACTCATCTGATGCCTCAAAATCTTTTAAATTTGAGTTGTCCTGATTCTTGTACATCTCTCCTTCATTGAATGTGGCATTGTTACTCCTAATGGTATTGTGGCTTTGGTAGTTCGAAAACATGTACCCAAATTCATTTGAATGATAACCAATGAATGTGCACTTTAGCGCCTTCGGGTCCAGCCTGCTACAATTTCCTGCATTGATATGCTTATGTGCAAAGCAACCGTATATGCTTAGATACAATAGATCTAACTTCCTGCCACTCCCTTTTCCTCAAGCAACTCCTTCAATGGTGGATTAATCAAGTGGGTTGTTGATAACAACATCCACCCAAAATAGTTTAGGTAAGCCTGCATGCAATCTTATGCTCATGGCATGCTCCATGATAGTTTTGTTCATTCTTTCTGCTACACCAACTTATTATGGCATTCTTAGGGTCAAAAACTCTCTTATAATTCCTTTTTAGCACAAAAAATCTTGAACTCCTTATCATTATACTTGACGTCATTATCGAATCTCAGACATTTCAATTCGAGTTCAATTTCATTTTATACTGCAGCTAACCATTTTTTAAATACTCCAAACACATTTGATTTTTTTTCAAGAAATAAGCATGCACCTCCTTGTATGGTCATCGATGAAGATAACAGAATCATTTGAGCCACTCAAAAAAGCAAATGGAGCTGAACCCCAAGCATCCGTGTGCACTAGCTCTGGCTTCTACGCATTGGGCTCTCGTCCAGTTCTTACAAAACCGACATTTGATATTCCCAGCACACAGTCTTCATAGAAATTCAAATTCAAATTAATTGATTTCAAGTTTGGAAGCTTACCTCACGAGAGAAAAAAGACTTCAACCCTCTCTCGCTCATGCATTCGAGACTCCTATGCCACAAACATAAGTCTTTCGAACTGGTTGACTTTGAATCATCTAGCACTTTATTGATCAATTAAAGCATACCTTCGATATTTCCAATCATTGCTACTAGTGCTCCTTTGGTAATTCTCCACACGTCACCGATGAATGTAGTGCTGTACTTGCTTGAGTTAATTGGCTCACTAAGATCAAGTTTCTCTTCAACGATGAGAAGTGCCAAACTTTCTTTAGCCCCGTGGAGAGCCATTCAACATTCTAACGTCTACATCTCCTTTTCCAACAATATTCCATGCTTTGTTGTACCCCTAGAAAACTCTTTTGATATATTTTTATTTGGTATGTATAAAATAATGCCTCTAAGTCAACTACCAAAGACTGGTTATTGTCCAATGGCAAATTTAATACATCCAAGAACGATTTCGATGTGATGTCCACTGCACCACTTTGTCCAACTAATGCTCATTTCCTTGTAGCAGTATAATCCTTCTTCAAGTGCCCCTCCTTGCCGCATATTCAGCATTCAATGCGACCCTTTGATTTTAATTTACCCCTTCTGGACCTAGATCGACTCTGGACTAGATTTCTTCCCCTGCCTTTTCAACATTAAGAGCCAATGTAGATGCTTCACAATTTGATCTCCTTCAAGATTCTGGATAAGAATCAAACCAACATCATCAAATTTCAAAGTAACATTTCTAAATAAATTACTTACCACTATGACAAAGCTATCCTAACTATCTGGCAAAGAAGATAATAGCAAAAATGCTCTGATTTCATCTTCAAATTGGATACCTATTGAGCTTAGTTGGCTCGTGATCTTATTGAAATTATTTAAATTATCAACCATAGAGCTATCATCTACCATCTTCATATTAAAATAGCAATTCATTAAGAAAAATTTGCTTATTTCTAACGATTTTTCATATATCCATGATAACACATTCATAAGTTCTACAGTGGTCTTTTATCAATTATAATGAAGGCGACTGAAGATGCAAGGGATAGAAGAATCAAACCCTGGTTGTCCTATCGAGCACCTTTCACTCTTTTTCACTCATGTCTGATGGTTTCTTCTCAATTCCACCTAGTAGACAATACAATTTTTCTAGTGAAGTAGGTCCTCAATCTGCATTTTCCAATGCAAAATTGGTTCCATTGAACTTTTTGATCTTATACCTGATTTCATTTGCCATTTCTCCCACTGAAACTTCCTACTCAAAAATGGTTCCTCAATGTTTTCATTAATTATATTGAGTTCACCTTTGCAACACTCTGATGAGGATCCAGAGTTACACATTGAACAATGACCACAAGCAAAAGAAGAATCGCAAACGCATAGTCCAAAACCAAAACACAGCACAAAGACAAACAAGAATAGAGGAACACAATGATTTACGTGGAAAACCCCAAAGCAAAACAAACTATGGAATCACCACCATGAATAATGATCCACTATGTGAAGGTAAGGATTTACAGACTTAAAGCAGCCAAAGACAGAGCTCACCCAGTTCTAAAAAAAAATGAACCATGTTCTCTCCTTCAATACAAGTAGCTAAAACTCTTTTGGATAATAGATTACCCTCACATAACCCTAAAGCAATGATATCTTATATATATCTGACAAGCCTTCAGACCCCCAAATGGACAAATAGCTCTCAAAATCCCACTAGGAAATTAACTATGTGCACATTTCGCTCTGTTTTACCCTAGTTCATGCCCAAACGTCGAGCTCTCAATCCCTGGCTGATAGAGCAAATTGGGCCCTGGTGCTTTGGTGCGCCCAAGCCCAGACTCTCAAGTGGGCATGGACTTCACAAAACAACAGGCACTTGAGCACAAGCACCGCCCTCTCAACTCGCTACGCCAAAATCTTCTAGTCCAGCGCTTGGGCGCACTCAGGCGCCCGCACCTCGGTCTTCATAACTTTGACAGAACAGTGCACAATACTTGGGCATGCCCAGACACTTAAGCCACTGTCTCCAGACTACTTTGTTGAGTATTTCGGATCCCTTGGGAGCGCCAAGGCTCTTGCCCAAACTTCCTGCTACAAACTTCTAGGCCCTTGAACGTGTCCAAGTACTGAGCCTTCAGCTTTTTGAGAACATCCCCATAGCTTGGGAGTGCCCAAGCATCGACTATACAGTAGCTTCAATCTGTCTAGCGCGCCCAAGCTCCCAGAGCAGGATCCTTTGTTTTTTTAAGTCCCTTCTTTGTCCAATCGATCTTCGTTTGTTCTTTCCAATGCACTTGAGGCTCCATTATACAACATGCATCACTTCATTAAGAAGGATTGCTTCATAAGCACCAAGAAAATAGTTCCACCGGAGCGGAGTTAGGCAATGACATTCAGAACATAATCCAAGAAAGGTAAGGTTCCAAGTAGCCATAGCCATTGGAACTCCTCTTCGAAGATTCAAGCTAGCAAGTTGATTAACAATCCCTTGAAATTTATTCAAGTGATCGATTAATACTTTGTCGTTAAAATACTTGAAGCCCACCAACTGATTTATGAGGAACATCTTGTTGTTTCTCATCTTCCTTGTACAGAGTTCCTCGAGTTTCTTCCAAAGCTCCTTAGCATCCATTTCCTTGCTGATGCGATAAAGGATATTATTGTCCACCCACTGTAGTATATAGTCGCACACTTATCGATAGAGATTATATTCATCTTCACAGTTTTATTCGGGTCAAGCACCATAAACATAGGCAAATAAATTTCCTTGATATACAACAATTTTTCCATCTTTCCTTTCCATATATGACAATTAGATCCATTTAGAAGAATCATCCTACTAGGGTTGTTCTTCATGGCGATCACCAAAAAAATATATCTCCCACCCAAAACTTTTCCACCCAAAGGAAAAATCTTTCCAATTTCGCTCCGACACCACGTACAAAAATTAAAGATATAAAAGAAAAATAAGTTATCGATAGAGAAAGAACCAAAAAAATATCCAAAATATCATTGAATTTTTTCTCATTAAAATCTTAAAGAATAATTTACTATTATAATGAATAGATACAAATAAAAGATGTGTCAAGGAGAATAATCCAAAACACCACACTGGACGATGCAATGATGTATCTCCAAACTTCAATGCGATGGTGTCATGGCCTCCTTCCCATCTAAGAATCTCCAAAGGTTGATTGCTAAAATTAAAAATATGTTAGGACTTTGAAAAAAGTACAGCAGCCAGCAAATTGGGCACTTACATATAGGATCCACTTCGCATCCAAGCACATCATATTGTATACTTGGGCACATATTTAACTATGGCAATTTGAATTGAACCATCTACTAAGAATTATTATTTTAATTAATAAACCCACAGCTCATTGATCAAACTATCAAGACTCATTAATAAGATATTGTCACAACTTATTAATAAAAAGTGTTGTGGCTCGTTAATTAAAGAAAATCATCATGGCCGATTAAATAAAGAACCGTATTCATTAAATTTGGCAGTCATTTGCCCATATGAGAGAGGCTCAACTCTTGGGTATGCTGGACTCAGCATCTATAATATTGAAAAACAAATGAATTAAAAAGTAGTCGTTACCTTAGCTCCTATACGACAAACAAGTGATTAATCTATTGCTAGTTGACTTTTTTTAACTGAGTATATATGAAGAGTGTCAGTACTCAAGCTAAGCATTCAGGGATTCTACAGAAATGAGTAGCAATACATTATGATTGAAATAAAACGTTAAAACTAGATTTATGTATCCCCTCTTTAGTCCCCTGTTGGCATCTATCCATAGTTTATCAAACAGTAGTGTCGGATTCATTAGAAACAGACAATTTTCCGGCAAAAACAAAGAAAGCACCAAAAAGAAGTAGGGGAAGATATTTCAGAAAAAATGCACCTCGTCTCTGCTTTTGGGCCAAGGGATGGGCTCTCTGTAGCCCTTTGGTGCAGGAACCAGGCAATTCAAACCCCGTTCTTTGGATGGGCAATGCCGTTCAAATCTCTCACCTCTTTCATTCGATGTAAGCCTTCCAATCTCATCCTCGTTATCAAGACAAGGAATGTACTCCCTCATTTTCTCCGGGCAAAGCAAGAACTTTTGGATCCTAACCCTAGCCTCATCCTTCCTCTCAATCTCACACTTCGTTTCGTTACCAACCAACGACGGCGATTCCTCCTCCACCACCACATCGGGATCAAACGATCCAGCATCAAAATCTCCCCGCATTGAACCATTTTCGTCCACGATCCCGACGTTCTCCGGACCCACCGGCGGCAGCGGCGATCTAGAGATATCAAAGGGTGGCGAATCTGCGGAGGGGAGTGAAGACTCGTTGAATGCTAGGGCTCGGGTATCACTGGTGTAGTTGAGTCTGCGAGAGAGGATGAGAGATATGTTCCCGGCGCCAGCTCTGGTGAAAGGATTGCCGATACTGGAAAAGGTGAGTTGTGGATTGATGGATCCGTCGTTCCAATGGCGACCGATGTAAAAGGAAGCAACACAAGCAAGGAAGAAGACGAAGATCTTAGTGAAGGAGGAGAGCTTGAAGGGATGACCGAGATCTCCGACGCTTTTCATTGCTGGACAGCGCTCGCTGGACACGGCGGACGCACGGAGGCCTTTGCGCCGCTGCGAGATCTTAATTTTGAAGGCCAGTGGCAAGCCAGTAATGTGAACGAAATGGGTGAGCCGTTTATTGCGGGAAGCAAATTTTAAAATAATTACCATAGACCAACAAACAAGCAACGCCCCCATTTTTAATTCCTCTAATAACTACATACCACTAAATCAATGTTGATCTAATTCTAAACCTAACTCCTCATCTTTTTTTTCAAATGCCACATAATTTTCTATTGTTATATTTATATATGAATATACACTAAAATATATAGATGATGTATTAATTTAATGTGTAAGTAGATTATTAGTTGAATATATTTTTTATAAAATTTATATGCAAAAATTAAAAAATATATATATTTTTATTGGTCTCATAAATTTTTCTTCATAGAATAATTTAAATTTTTACTTTTATTTAAGAAAATAAGCTCTATAAAAATGAAATTATATGAGATAGAAATTCTTAGATTTAAGTACAATATTATTCATAAATATTTTTTTTGATTATTTAATTATTTAATTAATTTACTTAAAATTCTGTGAAATAATTTAAATTTAAACTTATAATTAGATAAATATGCCTTATATCAATTATATTTAATTAAATGTTATTATTTAATAAATTGTTTACTCTATTTAATTTGTTTAAATAATCATTAAATGTGTATGCAAATAAATAAACTAGGCTATTATTGAATGGATTTCTTCTTTACACTTATATTTGTCAGTCATTAAGAGCAAATTGGGCTACTAATGATTTTTTATAAGCATTCAAGATTCTTTTGACCATATTGTTAACTTCATCATATTTGAAAAATAAGGTATATTGTTCCATAATTAGCTTTCAATTTGTAAGGCGTCTTCATGCTTGGATATTAATTATAATATATCGCTATTGGATTAGTAACTAATCCAGCAATATGAGTAATTTATTATAAGATTCAATTGGGTATTCTAGTAAAATAATGAAATACAGAAAATAATTTATCAATTCAACGCATCATCATTATAAATTCATCATACAACCATAATAATAATATCCATATAACTTTAATCTTAAATAAAAATGTTAAAAATAAAATTACACTCTCATCAAAATATATATTAAAGTTTTTAATATTTTTAATTGTATCAATAGTGAATCTCTTGACCCCTCAAGTACATGCACCAATGATGTTTGCTTATTCTCCACAAAAATTTTTTGATATGACACAAAAAATGTGTTAGGGATTTGAATCCTATTAGAATACTATAAGTACTAAGATATCACATTTATTTAGCATATATATATATATATATATATATATATATATATATATATATATATATATATATATATATATATATATATACTATGAGTACTTGATCCAGTGGTTGATGGTTTCCTCCATGTCTTCCTTAAACTCAATCCTCCAACTTTCAATGGGTTTGCTTTACCTATTGAAGCGACAAACTCGCTTAAAGTTATTGAAAAAGACTTGACCAGTATTAAATGCCCTGAGAGCGAAGTCATTAGTCTCACCACGCACATGTTTGCGGAAGAAGCGGAGTATTGGTGGGATAGCAAGTTATAGACTCGTTGAGCTAGTGTTGACATTGAGGAGATTCCTTGGGAGGATTTTGAGGAAGTCTTTAGGGAGGAATTTATTCCACCTTCTGCCCAGACAATTATTGAAGATGAGTTAATTCAATTGACCCAAGGCAACATGACTGTCCTCACATACGAGATGGAATTCCTGAATTTGTCAAGATTCACTCTTAATCGTGTTCGTACTGAAGTGGCAAGGTGCAGTCATTTTTTGAAGGGACTCAATGTAATGCCCATGCATCGGGTCAGTGCAGCTAACCCAACATCGGGGATGTGGAGCCCCAACCCTTATGTGGTCATGTTAACACTTATATTAACATGATTACGACAGTAGAGTGGTCACCGCGATATATCACCAATTATAACCATATTAGGTTTTCTCCCTGATCTGTCGATAACTATAAGATGTCACATATCCATAATATAATCATCAAATGTACATACGTGGATATCAGAGTTCAGAAGTAAAAAAGTATAACACCCATATCCATAATGCATAAATGAGAGAATATAAATCAACTCAGAATAAAAATTACAAAAAAATAAGACATCCAAATCATGTATTGTGAGAACACATTAAATAATATTTTAGTTAAAAGAAGTAAACTCTCATCCTCACACAAAAAGAAAAATAAGAAAATTAGCTATGCATCAACAACACCAGGAAGGTTCTTCTCTCGTTCAAGCTTCTCACCTAATGTTATCTTCTCAAAAAGCTCTGAATTTAACATATTGGTTTTTACTTGATAAGGCCTCAGCTAAGAAAAGAAAAATATTGTGTTAAACAATTCTCTAAGTACATTTTATATTGATTTAATAAATTACATTATTTTTAGGATATCACATTTTCTTAACTTAATTGATAATACACAAGCAAAGTGAGCAACAAGCTACAGGAAAGAAAAAAAATTTATAAATAAAGCATTTACAACTTATTAAAATGAAGTAAATAAGGAACATACTTCAAACCAGAATGTACAATAAAGTTAGGTAATAATACATACAAAGCTATAATTGTAAAGACTAAAATGAATATCTTAGCAAGAATATGATCATTTAAATTATACTGAGTAAACAATAAATAAATGAGCTATAAAACATCAAATATTTAATCAAGACTAATATTCTAACATGCGTATAAGTATAAGTAAAGGCGGTATAAAAACTGCACCAGAAGTAAGAACATATAAACTATAAGTACATAAGTAAGACTATAATATTAGAAGCCTGGCTAATAAAGCCACTGAAATTGTAACTATAATTGTCATGCAAATCATTTAGTTACTCAGAGCTAAGCAGAAACTGAACTGAATTAAAGAGGCAGAAATACATATGCAGTTAATTTTAATTATTTTACTTTACTTTTATATGCACATTCAGAAGTAATTGAGGAGTCAAGCACGTCTGCAAGACTGAAGTGGGTTCCCGAACTAAACATAACTCTCCCCAATGAGTATATATTAATTATCCTTATTTCTCTTTACAGTCTGTCTATTGGCCATAATGTGTATATACAATCACTCGTCCTGATAATTAACTCGATACAAATGTTATCCTAATTTTTTATGTTTTCATTTATATGCACCAAATTCATCTTATGTCATGTACAAGGCAAAAAGGCTCAAAATAAGGTTTGCAAAGAAACAAAGTCAATAAATAGGCAAAACTCTACTAATGAATATACGATATCTATTATTATCTAATTATTCATTCTAACTATTCTAAGAGAATGCAAGCTAAGAATCTCAAATATCCTACTATCGAGTAAAATCTCAAATTTACGATTTTATAAAGTCACCTGTTATAACTAATCAAGTTCCAATTTAAATTAGATAGTATTTCTTGTAAAAGTTAAATAAGAAATCAATCATCTTAATTGATATATTTATTAACTTAAAACAAATCTTGATAAAGCAAACTAAGATTTAAGTGATTAAGAGTTAAACTCCAAATATAGAGTTTAGACCTCTTAACCTAAGGCTCTAATATCTAAAGATCTATGTTATTTTAGATTTTTTTATATACTAAAGATTAAGTAAATCTAATTGAGTATAATCAAACTCAATAAAATGGAACTTCTATCTTAGACTATAAAGTTAAATGACAAATAATCAAACTAAACTCATAAGATCTAACTCATAATCAAAGCTTCATTCTAAATAAGGTTTAAGCTATACAGTAAGTTCATTACTCAATAAGATTGAACTTGTAGTGACCCGCCACTGGGTCAGCATAGCTAATTCAATATTAAGTGCTCACTCCCTAGGATCATATTAGGGTTTAATATAATAATGCATTTAGCTGCATATAAAATACACGTTTTCATATTCATTGCAACATTCAAAAATACTAGAATAATAAAAAATATATATTCAATACATAGATAATAATTATTTTACAAAATCTATACACACTAAGCAAAAATTTAAAACTTTAAAAAAAATAAGCATATAAGTTGCTCCATCATGCATCAGCTCCTCCTTAAAAACTTAATCCAGAGATTATTTTTGATTAGCCATATATATATATATATATATATATATATATATATATATATATATATATATCTGTGTGTGTGTGTGTGCATGTGCGTGCATATGTGACAGGGCAAACCAAAAAATAAATTAATTAGACATAGATGTCTAAATAAAATTTTTAGAATATCAAAAATAACATATAAATATTAAGCAGTCGTGATTTTATAGAAGAAGCATATACAAATAAAATGATATGCAATATTTAAGTATAATATGCTTACAAAATTATTAAGATTATAAATGCAATATATATATTTAAATATATGCTTATTCTAAAAAAAATACATCAAAATATAATATTTATTATGTTGGATAAAGCTACAAAATAATTAAGAAGTTAGATGCATTTATCTAATTATTTGAGATGTAGGTTCCTGATTAATTATATATTCCCCTCAAAGGCTATGTGTAGTCTCCTTATTTCTTCAGATATCAACTTATCATCACCTAATGTCTTATATATACAGATTTGAGATCAACCTAAATGAATCTATGATACTAGTTTTTGATTATTATTTTAAATTCTGAGCACAAAATCTCATATAAATATATAAAAGTGAATCAATACTTAATAACGATGCAAAAACTACAAATAAAATAATTGAATAAAAAGAATGATATCCTTCATTTTATTTTAATAAAAATATCAATAATAATATTAGTAATAATATTGTTTATTTATTTATATATATTAAAAATAATAATTTTTATTATTATGAATAGTAATGTATATATATATATATATATTCTTATATTTATTTATTAAATAAAAGAAAATAATTTATTTAAAATGATAGAAATAAAAATTTTCAAAAAATAAGAATATATATATATATATATATAGGTCATCAATATGTGATAGATGATGCTTGTTCTTAATGATTACCTTATTGAGTTCACGATAATCAATGCATATTCACATCGAACCATTTTTTTTCTTTACTAAGAGTACTGAGGTTCCTCGTAGTGACATGTTTTATCAAAAAAAAATTTGTTCTTCAGCTCTCACAATTGTTCGCTTAACTCTTGCAGTTCTTTGTGTGCCATGTTATAAGGCACCTTTTCTATTGGTTGAGTGCCATGAATTAACTCACTTGAGAAATTAATTTCTCTTATTATTGGTAATACAAGTAGGTCATTAGAGAATACATCTTCAAACTTATTTATAATTTGAGTATCTATTAGAGAAATTTTTTTAGTCTTTTCTCCCATCATTGTTACTAAGTACGCATTACATCACTTCCAAATTAATTTATCTACTTGTGAAGCATTAATTAAATATGCTGAAATATTTAATTTGCCCATAAATATTTCAGGCTTGCTCCTACCCTTGATAATGACCTTCTTTCTTTGATAATCAGTTATAACTTTATGTTTGTTGAGCTAATTTATTTCTAGAATGATGTTAAAACTTACTGTATGTAGTATTATTAATTTTGCTTCATATGTTTTCCCATTAATTGGTATGTTAAAGTTATAATATTTTTGTGTACTTATGAGGGCATCAGATGGTAACTCGATGTTCAAGGCTTTAACTAAATTATAATATGGCAGTTCAAAAGTTTTGGAAAATCTTTCTGAAATGAACGAGTGGCTTGCACCGGTGTCAAATAATGTGCCACAAGATTTATCATTGAAATGTAAGGTGCTTCGGGTTTAAAATGAAATATATTTATAAAATGAAAGAATGTGGAACCTGATACCACTTAATTATTTTCTAGGGATAAAATTGAGGTGAGGGTATAAATCCTCGCACGTGCACCTTGCTTGGAAGCAATTAGTTTTCTCCTTTGATTAGTTGCTGGTGATTTAGGAGCATTAAATAAACTTTTCCTTTGTATTAGAGCAGATGTAAGTATAGGAGCTAGTTTGGCTATTGGTGTGAGTTCTTGTCTTCTAGTTGGTATGGGTACTTGTCATTGCATCTGAGAAGAATGGGTGATCCATCAATTTTCCACTGTACATATTGCTTTACATTACTAAAAGTTACAACCATATGACCAACACGTATAGCATATCCAGCTCCTATGCTAACAATTATTGTAAGGATGCGATTGGTTGTATTTTTCAGTAGGTGTTTGCTGAGCTATTTGATAAATTCTAGCTTATGGCGGTCTCACCCTCTTGTATTCAATTTATTATACATGTGTAGATAGGGGTCTTTTACTTACCTCATTTATTTTATATTGTTCCCTATATTCTAATATTTTTACACTTTCAAATATGTCTGAGAATTTGGAAATTCAAAGAGCCATAAGAATATTCTTGATAGAAGGTTTTAATACTTTTAAAATTCAGCTGCATCAGGCAGACTCGATGCTCACTAGTAATTGTACAATCAATTTAATATTTAGTGACACTACGGATTCCCTAACAAAATTTTATGAACAAATCTTCCATGATGGCTTGAGCAGAAGGAGGGATGTATTTAGCTCAGAATGCTTTAACAAATTCTTCCCATTGGATATTCTCAGTATCTAACTCTACGACTTGTAAGCTTGCAGTGATTTGCCACCAGCATCTAGCTTCTCCTTCTAATATAAAAATAGTTAATCTAATAATATTTATAGGTGAGTATTTCATACTGAATAATATTTTCCTTATCTTCTTTACCCAATCTTCAGCATCCATTAAGTTAGCACTTCCATTGAATATTGATGATTGAAGTCTTAGGAATGCTTGAAGTAGTACATCTATCTCAATGTTTGGGAAATGAGTAGCTCATAATATATAAGTATGACTATTTATCTAGGCTGCTTGTTGTATCTAAAGCTTTAAAAATATTTAATTTTGTGTATCAACATGCTCCAATAGAGCTTTCACAATATCAAACAGCTTCTCGGCATGGTTCACAAAAGTATTAGTGGATATCAAATCTTTTAAGGGTTTTCTGATGATTAAAAAAGAATCGTCAGGATCCATATGAAAATATGATATCTATTATTATACTTTTATTGGAGTAGAACTGCATAAGTATCATTATCAAATACTAGATGAAAACAAAAGCATCACTATTAACTAGAAAAAAAAATAAAAATAATTAAAAGTATATTATTTTGACTAAGTTTGATATCTATTCTTTTATTTTCTCTTTAATTTATATAAGTTTTATAATATCTTACTTATTATATATATTTTTTATTTGTTATGGGATTCCAGTTACATGAATAATAGCTTATACACTTTTATGCAAATTTTCTCCCAATCTTGCTTTGATACTAACTATGGTGACCTACTGGGTCCTCATAGCTAATCTAACATTAGGTGTACACTCTTTTAGATCATACTGGGATTTAGTATAATAATGTATTTAGAGGTGTATAAAATATATATTTCAACATTCATTGTAACATTCAAAAATACTAAAATAATAAAGGAAATATATTTATAACATAGATAATAATTAACTTATAAAATTTATTACACACTAAGTAAAAAATTTAAAACATTAAGAAAAATAAGCATATAAGTTGATCCATCATGCATCAGCTCCTCCTTAAAAACTTGATCAAAAGATTATTCCTAATATGTCACACACACACACACACACACACACACACATACACACACACACACAGATATATATATATATATATATATATGTATATATATATATGATAAGGCAAAAAAAAAAGAAAAGAAAAGAAAAGAAAGCATTTAATTAAACATATATATATATCTATGTAAGATTTGTAGGATATCTAAAATTGCATATAATATTAATCAGTTATGACTCTGTATGAGAAGCATATATAAATAAAATAATATGTAATATTTAAATAGGGTATACTTGCAAAATTATCAAGATTATAAATACAATATACATATTTAAGATATATGCTCATTTTGAAAGAAAATACAATAAGATAGAATATTTATTAAGTTGGACAAAGTTACAAAATAATCAAGGAGTTAGATACATCTATCTAACTATCTGAGATGTGAGTTCCTGATTAACCACATATTCTCCCTCAAAAACTATGTGTAGTCTTCTTATTTCTCTAAATATTATCATGTCTTGGCCTAATATATTATCTATATATACCTAAGATCAATCTGAGTAAACTCATAATACTTATTTATAATTATTTATTTCAAGTTTTGAGTATAAAAGTTTATATAAATATATCAAAATTGATTAAAGTTTAATAAAGGTGCAAAAGCTACAAATAAAATAATTAAATGAAAATAATGATATTCTTCATTTTATTTTAATAAAAATATCAATTATAATATTAGTAATAATATTGTTTATTTACTTATATATATTAAAAATAATTATTTTAATTATTATGAATAGTTATATATATATATATATATACACACTAAATGAAAGAAAATGATTGAATTAAAATGATAGAAATAAAATTTGCACAAAGTAGGAATAATATATATATATATATATATATATATATATATATATATATATATATAAAGTAAATGACATAAAAAATTACATAAATTATGAAATATATATATATATAAATTACAAAAATGAAAATTTTAGAAATTAAGAAATATATAAATATATTAATAGGATTAAGATCCAAACATTACTTGAGTAGATAAGTATGTAGGATAGAACAGGAATTAGTGTTGAAATCAATTACCACACAAAAGGATCTCTATATAGAAAATTTTATATTTGTCGTAGTACACATAGCAGTTAGTGAGATTATATTTTTTAGTACATGTTGAATTGTTGTACTGAAAAATGCATCTGTAGAAACATTAATTGGCTTGATTTTTTTTTGAAATACCATGTCACAAAATTATTTACTAGATATTGATATTACAGTCACATGCAATTAGTTTGAGTATTTTAGAATCAAATTTTGGTAGAGATATGATAAAAGGCTTAACTCATACTTCGAGTTTAAACACAAGAAACATGTGCAAGATATGGGTTTCTAAAGATGATTTGAAATCTAGTACGTGGATTTAAAACTCCATCAAAATGAATTGAAATTACTGATAAATTGGATGTGCGTAGGATTTAAGAACTTTACCACTTGGATCAAAAATTTGTTTGAATTGTAGCATATAAGGTAGCTAGTTATATCTTTTGGTTTGTGATGTTTGATTGAAATTGTAAACATGGTATAATTCAATAGTGCTAAATTTTGACCACTTTAAGCAAATATTTAGCACCTACCATTTACTTTACATCATTGGGACCTACTCATACCGTAATAACCTACATAAATTTGAAGAAGCATGCAGCAACTTACTAATTTCTTCTTTATTAAATATAGATAGAGCTATGATAATGATACTTGCATTTATCCAATGGTGTAGTCAGGATGTTGCCCTAATCCAGAACTGATGTGGTCACATCGAATGTCAATTATTCTAAATGTCCATGCTCAGCAGGCTACCATATTTAAAACCAATTATGAATTGAAAATTGATTTGAGATTGCACTATGAAATTATTTATGCTTCCCTTACAATTCACATTTGAGTGATGGAGAGCACTGGGATTTCAGTTTAGAAAATTAAATGGTTGAATCTTAATTGTTAATAAAATTTTTTACAAAACCTCTAGTTTTCCACTAGTATAATTATACAACCAATTTTATGTCACTAAAATTAGAAACAAAATGGCTTTAATCCAATTTATAAGACTTGCATAATTTAATATAGTGAATAGAAACAACACAGACCATTAGCATAATCAACACTCAACCTATTTACTTAACTAATACTACCTATGTTAAGATTTGAACTAATTAACAATCTTTCTTTTATATAAAATTTGATATGGCCATAGTTAATTCCTTTAGTATAGAGCTGAAAGTGTTTTAATAGCTACTTCTATATTTGCGAGCTTGGAATGTGTTTGTAAAACTATAATGAACTTAAATTTATGAGTATGAAATTTATAATTCTTAGATTTAATGTGAATCTGACATCGGGTTGGAAATGTCAAAGCTTCACTGTAATAATCATAAGTTGTTATCCTACTATATGTATAGCTTAAAAAATCTTTAATTTCAATACCATTGCTTATATAACATCAAATTGAGCCTATATAGAAAATTTGAAGTCCATTGGATTTTTCTAGGTCCAAAATGACATTTTGATCTGTTTAGATGCCCTTGATTAGATATAAAATATTTTGATCTCGGAATTAAAATCTGATTTTATTTTTGAATTCCTCACCCCCAAATTAGCTAGTGGTGAAAGTTTGGTGCAATTTGGAAATTATTTAGGCCATAATTCACATTTAATTAAAATGGTCTAATTGCATTTAAGGGTTCATAAGATTTCTAAATTGCAAATATACCCTTAAACTGAATTGATAGCTAGGATCTGCTGTGCGGACCGCGGGCGATCTGCTGCGGAGCTCGGGTCGTGCGGCAGCGAAGTCCCGCAAATATAGCCGTCGTGCTTATCCAACAGATGGTTACGATTATATCCAACGGAATCACGAATCTGTCGTTCGATACGTCCTGTGAATCCTACGGTGTGGATTCAATCAGATCCTACCATTAGGATCCAGAGGATCAGGACCATTGCATCTTTCTAATTGATCAATCAAACGACTCTGGTCCCTCCCGCAACTGTGGAGCTTCGTCTTCCTCTCTCCCGCGCACGATAAGGAAGATCTCCCCGTACTGCCAGCTGCCGAGCCTGTCCCCCACTCCCGCATCCACCTCAGCAGACCGTTACGACCTTCCCCTTCTTGGTAAGGACCCCCGATTGGGCCTCGTGACTCAGCCGAGCTCGAATTGGAAATTTGAGAGCTCGGCCATGGCCCGGTCTCTTGGGCCTCTCCAGCCTGGGCTAGTTCATCTGGAACCTTCCTCACTTCCCTCTGAGGCTATAAATAGCCTCAAATCTCCTCGGGGTAAAGCTTGCTAGTCAATTAGAGTCTCCTTCTCAAATTGCCATTGCTGATCGGTCGAGCTCTCCCAGGAATTCCGGACGTGCAAATTGCTGATAGAAGAGTCTCCTAGCATTCAGGAACTCTTAGAGAAATCTCAGGAAGCTTGGCATTGACCCTGCAATGTCTGCAAGTTCCTCGTCAAAACCAGGTACCCTTATTTACTGATTTCGAGCCAATGAGGCTCGAACCTTCCTTTTTTTTATACGTATAGATGCGTATTGTAGTTTTAAACTCACTGCTATCACAATTGAGTCCTAAGCTAGCCACGATCGGTCGAGTCGATCAATCAGACTAAGTCCCATAAGGAACGCCTCGGGTGAGTAAGGTCCCGGCGTTCTAGCCCACCTTAGGCCCTCAGACCAGGGGGCTTGGATCCGTCTCACCTCCCTGATGGTGTAGGTATCGAGCCCTGGGTCTAGCATGTCCTCTATGGGGGGATTGTCTCCCCACAGTAGCTCAATTAAAGGAGCCCTCGGGTGAGTAAGGTTCGGCCGATCCAGACCATCTCACAGAGGGCTTCGGGTTCCGTTCGGTGCGCCTGACCACGCTGAACATGTAGTGCCGTGGTCGGGATGTGCCGGAATTGGCCAATTAGGGTTCCACTAATTGGATCCTTTCGTCAGGACAAAGGATTGGGGACAAAGCGCTGTGCAGGTCAGGCCGACCCGTGACCCGCGCAGTGCGATAGTTTCGGGTCCTCAGGTCCTGGTCGACCCGCGTGGTTCAGCTAATGGGCCGAGCTCATTTAATATAAATTCGATTAATTGGATTTATTTTCCTTAAGGAAAATAATCCAATTAATCCAATCATATGAAATAATTTAAATAAAAATATAGAATGTATTAATGAAATAACTTTCAAGCCATTAGTCAAAACCCTATAATGTTGTATATGAAGTTGATCTGAAAATCCTCAGGAATCTGAATATAAAATAATATTGAACATTTAATGGTTAGATTTTCCATTTTTGCCTAATTACTGCAGATCTTGATAAGGGTTGATTAGCATGAATACTTATCCAAATTGCATGATTAGGGTACTATTAGTTTCCTTATAATTAGTAGAATGAATGTGCTAAGTAGTTTATTTTTTTGATTTCTGCATTTCAACTTATGCCGTAATCTTGCTAAATCATGATTAGTGAAAATTAGGGTTTGTAACCATTGGATCTTAGCAAACTCAGTCTATGATTAATTACATAATAAAATGGAACTTATATGCCAAGTGGTATGAAATATTGAAGGTTAGATTTGTAATTAGGTGCTAATTCTCTTGCATTGGTTTAGGGTTTGATTAACACTAATTACTTTCTGTTTTTATGAATATTTTTGTTATTATGCTTCATGACAATAAGTTAGATGTATCAAAGCCATGTATGCAAATTTATTATGTATAAAATTAAATAAACCTAACTTGAGAAACTTAAACACCTTATTTAATCTTAAGAAGTCTTAAGACTTTGATCAAGCTATTAAGACTGGATCTAAGTCTAAGATTGCCACCAATAATACATACCTAATTCATTGATTTGACATTTGATCTATAAATGAACCATTGATCTTAATTGGACAAGAGTAGGGGTTAAACCCTAACATGCTTAATTATGATCCAAGCTCTTAAACCTTAATTAAATGAACATGATTATAAGATAATGTAATTGACATTATTCCAATAATGCATCTGATTTGATATTGATCTTAAATATTTGGATTAGATATGTAAGGGTTAATAATAAATCTATGCGATTGCTTAATCTGAATCTAAACTTTAGATCCTTTATTTTCTCCTAAATAAGACTATTAGCATAAGAAGATTAATAAAATCATATTGATTGAACAAGTGATCTAACTTTAATAATATCCATGATTTAAATCCCATAATCAGATTTTGTTCATCAGCTCTCACAATTGTTCGCTTAACTCTTGTAGTTCTTTGTGTGCCATGTTATAAGGCACCTTTTCTATTGGTTGAGTGCCATGAATTAACTCACTTGAGAAATTAATTTCTCTTATTATTGGTAATACAAGTAGGTCATTAGAGAATACATCTTCAAATTTATTTATAATTTGAGTATCTATTAGAGACATTTTTTTAGTCTTTTCTCCCATCATTATTACTAAGTACGCATTACATCACTTCCAAATTAATTTATCTACTTGCGAGCATTAATTAAATATGCTGAAATACTTAATTTGCCCATAAATACTTCAGGCTTGCTCCTACCCTTGATAATGACCTTCTTTCTTTGATAATCAGTTATAACTTTATGTTTGCTGAGCCAATTTATTTCTAGAATGATGTCAAAACTAACTATATGTAGTATTATTAATTTTGCTTCATATGCTTTGCCATTAATTGGTATGTTAAAGTCACAATATTTTTGTGTACTTATGAGGGCATCAGATGGTAACTCGATGTTCAAGGCTTTAACTAAATTATAATATGGCAGTTCAAGAGTTTTGGAAAATCTTTCTGAAACGAACGAATGGCTTGCACCGGTGTCAAATAATGTGCCACAAGATTTATCATTGAAAAGTAAGGTGCTTCGGGTTTAAAATGAAATATATTTATAAAATGAAAGAATGTGGAACCTGATACCACTTAATTATTTTCTAGGGATAAAATTGAGGTGAGGGTATAAATCCTCGCACGTGCACCTTTCTTGGAAGCAATAAGTTTTCCCCTTTAATTAGTTGCTGGTGATTTAGGAGCATTGACTGAACTTTTCCTTTGTATTAGAGCAGATGTAGGTATAGGAGCTAGTTTGGCTACTGGTGTGAGTTCTTGTCTTCTAGTTGGTATGGGTACTTGTCATTGCATATGAGAAGGATGGGTGATCTAGCAATTTTCCAATGTACATATTCTTTTACATTACTAAACGTTACAACCAGATGACCAACACGTATAGCATATCCAGCTCCTATGCTAACAATTATTGTAAGGATCCGATCGGTTGTATTTTCCAGTAGATGTTTGCTGAGCTATTTGATAAATTCTAGCTTATGGCGGTGTCACCCTCTTGTATTCAATTTATTATACATGTGTAGATAGGGGTCTTTTACTTACCTCATTTATTTCATTTTTTTCCCTATATTCTAATATTTTTACACTTTCAAATATGTCTGAGAATTTGGAGATTCAAAGAGCCATAAGAATATTCTTGATAAAAGGTTTTAATACTTTTAAAATTCAGCTGCATCAGGTAGACTCAATGCTCACTAGTAATTGTACAATCAATTTAATATTTAGTGACACTACGATTTCCCTAACAAAATTTTATGAACAAATCTTCCTTGATGGCTTGAGCAGAAGGAGGGATGTATCTGGCTCCGAATGCTTTAACAAATTCTTCCCATTGGATATTCTCAGTATCTATATATACGACTTGTAAGCTTGCAGTGATTTGCCACTAGCATCTTGCTTCTCCTTCCAACATAAAAATAGTTAATCTAATAATATTTATAGGTGAGCATTTCATACTGATCAATATTTTCCTTATCTTCTTTACCCAATCTTCAGCATCTATTAAGTTAGCACTTCCATTGAATATTGATGGTTGAAGTCTTAGGAATGCTTGAAGTAGTACATCTATCTCAATGTTTAGGAAATGAGTAGCTCATAATATATAAGTATGACTATTTATCTAGGCTGCTTGTTGTATCTAAAGCTTTAAAAATATTTAATTTTGTGTATCAACATGCTCCAATAGAGCTTTCACAATATCAAACAGCTTCTCGGCATGGTTCACAAAAGTATTAGTGGATATCAAATCTTTTAAGGGTTTTCTGATGATTAAAAAAGAATCTTCAGGATCCATATGAAAATATGATATCTATTATTATACTTTTATTGGAGTAGAACTGCATAAGTATCATTATCAAATATTAGATGAAAACAAAAATATCACTATTAACTAGAAAAAAAAATAAAAAATAATTAAAAGCATATTATTTTGACTAAGTTTGATATCTATTCTTTTATTTTCTCTTTAATTTATATAAGTTTTGTAATTTCTTACTTTATATCTATATTTTTTATTTGTTATGGGATTCCAGTTACATGAATAATAGCTTATACATTTTTATGCAAATTTTCTCCCAATCTTGCTCTGATACCAACTGTGGTGGCCTACTGGGTCTTCATAGCTAATCTAACATTAGGTGTACACTTTTTTAGATCATATTTGGGTTTATTAGATTGTCTCTGAGATCTTAATGTATCTCAACAAAAGATTGTCTCGGGATTATTTCAAAGACCTAATTTTAAATATACATTGAGGTAGGAGAGTTTGTATAACTCATTTAGGTAGAAGCGTAGATGATCCCTTAATCTTAGAAGTTGATCGTAATGCCGTGTGGTAAGAATCACTTAAGATATTAGAATGACACATTTCCTCGTAGTAAAATCCATATTTAGTGATCCTTGATCACCTTTTCTTGGAGCCTTATATAGGACTTACCTATTTAGAATAGGAATTAATAATCTTGATATATTTTTTTTGATTAAATAGAGTTGTTTGAACCTAGGGCATTAGTTGGTGTAGTATGGTATACACATAGTATTGATTTTCTTCAGTAGTATATAGGATTGGTTGATTCACTCTAATGTGGACTTATGAGCAGGTATATCTTGAGAGATTAGACAAATATAGTCCCATTAGAGTAAATATCCCAAGACTAAGAGTGTATTAATGTAGCACGCCGCCCCCTCGCCGTGCGCAAAAAGGTAAAACTTAAACATCAGATCAGCGGCGGAGCAGTGCGCTACTCGGGGAAATGAGCATCTCCCCGATTAGGTTAAAAGACTGAGCCACACTAAATGCCGCTGACTCGAACCTAAGAGTAGGATCAAGAGTCAATACTTAAGATAAGAGTAGAATACTTGTCTTAAGTATTAGACTAATACGTACATTCGATTTAAAGAGGTAGATAGGAATCCACTATACGTTATCAATATATCAACATTTCCAATATGCTGATCATATCACAATACAAGTATAATAGTATAACAGAGTGCAGAAGCTAAAGCAAAATATCCAGGATACATTCATCACAGAGCAGTAGTAAACATTCATCTCAGAAAAGAAAAGTAAAATACATCCATAATTATTATAACTGATTTAAAAGACAAAAAGTAAAGTCTATCTGAAGTACGGAAAATAAGCAGTAAGAAAAAAGTGGAAGACTGATTCACTAAGGTTCTATGTACTCCTCCTGGATCCCATGTAGGTCCTCCTACCCTGTCTCCAAAAGCTGCTCAGAATCTAGCAAATTGCCAGATCCCAAAAGTACCCAGTGTTATACAAGAAGTCGAACACATCGCTACTAACTAAGCAGTTCTAAAGTAAATGCAACAAATAGTAAAGTAAACACAACTGTAGGAACATAATAGTAAAGGCACTATGTAGCTGAAACTGTAAAGATTAAGCAAGGTAAAACTGCATTGAAATTGAATACTGAAAGTAAACAAAAATATCAAATGCTTATACATCAATGTGAAAATGTCCAATGCTGTACTATATCTCACTGGAATGATGCACCAAATATGCCACAACCCGGTATACCACAGTATGTAATAGAACTATCACTGAAAGGCTATGAGTCATATGGTCCAATGTATATATACACCCAGTTGGGAAGATAGTACGGTGATGCCAATGCATCCTGAAATTCCCCAGTCAATGTATGCATCATTCCATAACCCATAATTCATCACTGATACTCATACATCACCATTGAATCATTCATTATGATCATGCTCATGTTTATGCCCATGCTTCTATACTATATAAGGAAAAATCCATAAATCTACAAAACTTTGAACACCAATAAAGAATTCTAGGTCTCCATTATGCAGAATCCTGCTAAAATAATTATGACTCTTAGATTCTAGAATGATAATTGGTTAAAGTTGAAGTTTTACTTAAAGATCATTAGATGGGATGATTGAATACACATATCCAGCACGGTTGCAAGAAAGGTGATTCTTATTACTTAGTTTGATTAAGCCACCCTAACGAAGCGGTCTTCGATAGGAGGCATCACCCGTTGGCAATTTGTATCTCAAGCTAAGTTCTTAAGATACCCTACTCACAATCACACTTAATGTCTTAAAGAAAGTAGCTCTAATTACTTAGTTTGTTTGAGCCACACCTATTGAAACAGTCTTCGCTAGGAGGCATCGCCTGTTGGCGTTTTGTATTTCAATCAAATTAAGAAATGAGTACTTATTTAATACACTCTTAGTCTTGGGAGATTTACTCTAGCATGATTGTAATCATCTAATCCCTCGAGATAACACTTGCTCAAAAGTTCATACTAGAGTGAATCAACCAATGCTGAATACTACTGAAGAAAACCAGTACTATGGGTATACCATACTATACCGACCAATGGTCTAGTTTCAAATAACTCTATTTAATCAGCAAGGATTTATCAGGACTATTAATTCCTATGTTAAATAGGTAAGTCCTATACAAGGCTCCAAAAAAGGTGATCAAATATCATTAAATATAGATTCTACCACAAGGAAAAAGTGCCATTCTAATATCTTAAGGGATTCCTACCACGAGGGGTTAAGATCAACTTCTAAGGTTAAGGGATCATCTAAGCTTCTACCTCAATGAGTTATACAAAATCCTCCTACCTCAATGTATATTTAAATTTAGGTCTTTAATATATTTTAGAGACAATCTGTGCTGAGATACTTAAGATCTCACACCCTTAATTCTAAAGCTAACATTTTAGGTTCTATTTAATAGTTAGGTTTAGAGTGATCAGATCAAATGATTAAGTCATCTGATCTTATCTTATTCTAAGATTATAGGATTTAAGTCAAGGATATTATTAGAGTTCGATCAATTATTAAATCAGTTTAGTTATATTATCTCTTTATGCTAGTAGTCTTATTTAGGAGAAAATCAAGGATCAAAAGTTTATATTCAGATTAATCAATCACATAAATTTATCAATACCTTAACATGTCTAATTCAAATGTTTAAGATCAATACCAAATTAGATGCATTATTAGAATAATGTCAATTTCATTATCTTATAATAAAGTCAATTTAATGAAAGATTTGAGAGTTTGGATATTAAATAAATAGGTTAGGGTTTCACCACTTACTCATGCCTAATTAAGATCAAATGTTCATTTATAAATCAAATGTCAAATCAATAAATTTTGGGATATATAATTGGTGGCAATCTTAGATCTAGATCAAGTCTTAATAGCTTGATCAAAGGCTTAAGACTTCTTAAGGTTAATTAAGAGGTTTAAGTTCCCAATTTTAAATTTATTCAATTTATACCTCATAAATTTACATACATGATTTCAATACATCTAGCTTACTGTTATAAATCATATTAATAGAAAATTTCAGAAAAACAAAAAGTAATTAGTGTTAATCAAACTCTAAATCAATCCAAAAGGATTTGCACCTAATTAGAAATCTAGCTATCAGAACTTCATACAAATTGGCACATAAGTTCTATTTAATCATACAATTAATCAGAGACTAAGTTTGCTAAGATCCAATATCTACAAACCCTAATTTTCACTAATCATGGTTTAACAAGATTAGGGCATAAATTAAAATACAGAAATCAGAAAAATAAATCACTAGTATATTTATTTTACTCTTCATAAGGAGACTAATGACACTATAAACATGTAATTTGGTTAAGTATAATTGCTAATAAACCATAATCAAGATCTGTAATAATTAGGTAAAAATGGAAAATCTAACTATTAGATGTTTAATATTATTTTATATTCAGATCCCTGAGGATTTTCTGATCAATTTCATGTATAATATCATAGGGTTTGGACTAGTGGATTAAAAGTTATTCTATTAATACATTATGTATATTTATTTAAATTGTTTCCTATGATTGGATTTATTGGATTATTTTCTTTAAGAAAAATAAATCTAATTAATCAGATTTAATTAACCGGGCTCGGCCCATTAGCTGAATCGTGCGAGTCGACCAGGGCTCGAGGAACCTGGCAATGTCGCGCAGCGCGGGCCATGGGCTGACCCGGCCCGCACAGTGCTGTCGTCCCCAACCCCCCTTCCCCGATACCCAAGGAATGAGGGTTGGCTTATGTGGCAAAATCCTGAGCGCTGCGGTCACGCCTTGGCCCCTAATTGATCCTCACACCATCAGTGGGCCAAGACGCTTCGATCGAACTCCTAAGCCCCTTGTGAGGTGGTCGGGGTAGCCCGGACCTTACTCACCCGAGAGGCTTTACCTCGGAGCTACTGTGGAGAGACAATTCTCCCCACAGAGGCCACGATAGACCCATGGCTTGATCCCTACACCATCAGGGAGGTGAGATGGATCGAAACCCCCTTGGTCTGAGGGCCTGATGTGGGCTGGATCACTGGGGGCTTACTCGACCCGTGGCATTTTGTATGGACTTAGCCCGATCGATCGATTCAATCGATCGAGGCTAGCTTAGGGCTTAGGTTCGATAGCCTTGGGCTTGTTTTGACAATACGCATGATTACGAATCGAAAGGAAGAGGGTATGAGCCCAATTAGCTTAGGTCGAGAAAATTGAGATACCAGGTTTTGACGGGAAACTTGCAGATACCGCGGGGGTTAATGCCGAGCTACTTGAGCTTCCTGAGATGTCTCTAAGAGTTCTTGAATGTCAAGAGACTCTTCTATCAGTGGTACGCACGTCAGGATTACCTAGGAGAGCTTAGCCGATCAGCAATGGCGATTTGAGAAGGAGACTTCAATGGATCAGCAAGCTTTACCCCGGGGATATTTGAGTCTATTTATAGCCTCAGAGGGAAGTGAGGAAGGTTCCAAATGACTTGGCTCGGCTGGAGAGGCCCGAGAGATCAGGTGTAACCACCCTAGTTGTTACCCTAGCAAAATTCAGATTAATTAAGCTAAACCAAGCTCTAATTTTGATTCCATTAAACTCAATAGGTCATTAAAACTTAACCCTAGAAGTTTGAAATCAATCGGAGCTAAATTGAGAATTTTGGTATTCTGATTATTTTTAAGCCCTGAAAATACCTAAATTAATTTTATCTCCAAATTAAAACCTGATTTCATTTTTAAATTCCTCACACCTCAATTAGCTAAGGGTGAATTTCTGAGAATTTTTGGAGCTCATTTAATCATAAATTAGATTTATATAATTAATTAGAATTTAAATTAATTATTAAATGAATTAATATTAATTAAATTAAATATAATTATATTTTTAATATTTGGGATTTGTTGTCGGTACCGCGGCAGATCCGCTGTGGGGTCCCAACAGCGGCGCATGGGTTCTGGCTATTCGGTGCCATAGCACGCATCCTAGCGCAAACCATCTAATGGCGGGATCTCCTCCACGGCATGATCCAATCCTAAGCATCAAATCCATCGCTCGCATCTGACAGCTACCATCTATCCCATTTAAGTAATCCATTTGAGCCGTTCGAGACCAACGGTCGATCCATCAGACGACGGGCACGAGTCCGAGCACTGTAGATCGTCTCCCTCGCCTCGCCCCATCTGTGTCTGGCCCCCCCCCGATAACCAGGATTCCAGCCCCCGTGGCAGTACGGGAAAGACCCGTTCTTTCTCTTCTACCATCGACGCGACCTCCTGCCGGTAGTAGCCTCTCGAACTTACGCAATAAAACCTGCTGTATCCAAGAGGAAAAAAGGAATAATATTAAATTGCTGCCATGAAGTCAAGGAAGAGGAAAGGTTAAACAAAAATTATGCACAAAAAACTGAGGGGATCCCTATATAAATAGCATTCTAAAACTAAAGAAGGGTTCTCAATTTTGATATTCATTGATCCAAAATATAAGCTGCAGTGGGAAAGAGAAGGAGAACTCTCGAGGGAAGAAATTTCAAAATGACTTTGCAAGTTTAAGAGGGAAGAAAAGCAGAGGAACTTGGAGAACAGTAGAGAAGGAAGGAGAAAGAACCAAGAAAACCTTAGAAATTTAGGGCTGTTCCTAGTACCATTTCTCATCCCTATCTTATTTTTTTTATTTATGAACCAATGTCAAGGTTTATGTTCTTTTATATTTCTCGCTGTCTTGAAATTGTAATAGAAGGCTAAACCCTCCTTGGAGAGGGTTCGGCTATAATTGTGTGCTGAGTAAGGTGTATGGTGTTATATGTTGAATTTGCAATGAATAAAATTTGAGCTGAATTTCTTTTAACTTTTAATTGAATGCCTGGAATGATTCTTAACTTTTAATTGAATGCCTGGTATATTTGATCACCTTAATTGGAGCTAAAATGACTAAGTTATGATCAATTAAAAAATCAGGGTTTAATGGTGTAATTAAGAAAGGTCCTAATGTCATTAGCAAAACTACACATCAGATGGAAAATTTGACACTATTGCATTAATCCTCATATTTTTCTAAGCAAAATAAGATGTAATTTTTATATGTTTGGATTTATGGATTTAAAAATATTAATGATTGAACATTTGTAATTAATTATATTAATTAAACTAAATGAATTAATTTAAATTTTAAATAATTCCTAATCAAACGGTCAAAATAGCACGTGAGACCCATCATCAACCGCTTGGCAGAAAAGGGAGACGCGCGACCCAATGGAAAAAGTGCGGGTCGAGTTTGACCCGACTCGGCCTGCCCTGACCCACAGAGGGTCTTCCTCCCTGACGATAGCTTCACTGTAATGGGAGGCTAGAGCATTGCATTGCTCAACACAATGGACTCCTCTAGGCCTGAACTGCACACCAACGAAGAGTTCTTGCATGACCTAGGATGTAAGCTCTGAATCCCTAACTTAAACATCCACAACCTCTCGACAACATGATGACCTAGATATCTAGGGTTGGGCAGACTGAAAGCATCAAAGGTTGATCGAGCAAAACCCAAACTCAAAAGAGCTCAATTAAATCACAGAATATACATATAAAGCATTACAATAATTAAAGGGAGCTTAATAAGGAGATTCCAAATGAGGTTTGAAGGAGATCGAAGTACCTGAAGTTATGCGATTAATGGTAATTTTTGGAGTACGCTGGACATAGCTGGTGTGAGGCCCTGTACCCTCCGTGGTCATGCTAATACTGTAATTGACAAAATTATGGTGAATACGGTCACCAATTGTGGTAAAAATTTCAACTATAGTCGAGTCAGGTATAAACCCAACCTGCCATAATTGGAAGACTTGTCACCTGAAACTAAAGATCATGTATCAAAATATCAAAATAGCGAAAGCAAGTATGAGTATAACATCCACATCACTGCATAATAGAGAAAGTAGAAATAGTAACTCAGCTCAATATGAAAAATACAGAAAGTAAATACATATAGAATATGAAATTATTACAGACTGTATTTAAAAGAAAAAGAAACACTCATCCTCACAACTGAAAATAAAATCTAGCAAATCTACAATGGGAGGGAGGTCCTCCTCCTAGTTAAGTTCCAATCCAGTAGCAACCTCAATGAACAGCTCTGAATTTGATATTGTCAGTATCACAATGCCAAGGCACCAGCCATAAAAAGAAAAACTTACAGTTAGATAATTGTCAAAGCACATTTTAGGCTAATTTAAGTGAAATTGAACAGTTAAGAGATCGCATTTATAGAACATTTAAGCAATCAAGAGAAGCAACAAGCCACAAGGAACGAGATAGTTATAAATTAAGCATTTATAATTTAACAAAGCAAAGTATGTAAATTAACATACCTCATATAGGAGCTGCAACAAGATTAGGCAGTAAATATATAAATTACTAAAATGTGTTGAAAATAAACTCATCCTAACATGCTTATGATCATATGAATACGTGCTGATTTATATACAAAAAATTTGAACTAAAGCATAAGAGAACTGAAATAAGACTAGCATCCTAAATATGCAAGTGCTATACAAAACTGGACTGAAGCTACTGTACTAAAAATATTGAACTAAATGAACTATCAAAGCTTACATAAAATAGTAAAAATGCAACTAAAATATATAGCTAAACAAGCCACTAAATTGAAACTGATCTGAAAAGTAGAAATATGACTAAACTAGTACTACCATAATAAAAATTAACCAAAATAGGGCCACTGTACAGAAAGTTCAACATGTATCCCCCTAGGCATCCTTAGACCTAGGTCCAAGTTGAACATATATAATCAGACATGTATCCCCCTAACTAAGCATATAGCTAGTTCCGAGTCTATTCTATATCCAAAGAATTGAACTGAAGAGGCAGACTAAGTTAGAACACACCCTGCTTAACTAAGAATTGAATAAACTAAATGAAGTTAAATCATGTGTATGCAATTTTTAAATATAACATAAGATACTCATAAAATATCCTATGTCCCAATAATATGTTCAAGGAAAAAGGCTCAAATACAAAGTGTGCGAAGCAAGAATAGTCAAAGTACGGAACATATTCAACTAAATATATGTGATATCTATTGTATATAATTTAATTCATTCTATCTACTCTAAGCTAATGTATTCTTAGGACCTCCAATATCCAACTGTCTTGTAAGATCTCAGATTTACGATCTTAAAGTTAACATTAGAACTCAATGAGTTCTAATTCATAATTAGAAGTGAATAAATCAATGACTTAATTGATGTATTTCAATAACTCAAACCCAAATCTTGATTATGCCAATCAAGATTAAAGATTTTGGATTTAAACTTCAAATTGGGGTTCAAACTTGAATCCAAGACACTAATTTACTAAGGATCTAAGGGTTCACACCCATACTTATTCTAAAGGTAGAGAATCTTAGAAGCTGAAAGATTATGAAATTGTGATCTTAAAGAAGGGTTAAATTTATGATTATAAGACAAAATAATTAAATAAGAACTTAAGAATCTAAGATCTAAATCTAGTCTATAGAATAATCACATTATTCTATAGGTTGAATCAGCCTAAACCCATAAGAAGGATTCAAGTTATAAGGAATTATTAAGAATGGAATCCAAATATATTCTTATGGATAATCACAATTTAGACTTAAGTTTTTTATTAAGATATTTTTCTTAAGAATAATTATTATGATTGATTTTGCTAAGATAATTAATACTAGTTTCATAAAGTTAAATTTCATTAAATAAGATTAAACGAAGGGTCTAAGATAACCTTAAGATTTTTTTGATTATTTAAGAGAATTTTAAGAAGAATTTAAGCTTAAACTATTTTGATTAATCAACTAGGTTCAAAAGCTCAATAAATGATCATATTATATTATATTATTGATTAAAAGAATATTAATGATATTTCTAGGGTTAAGGGGTCCTTAAACTAACTTTTGGCCAAAATGATTAAAATACAGTTCTTAAGGCTAAAAATGAGATTTTAATATTTAAGCATCCAAATTGACTCAAATCAATTTTAACAAGCTTAATATTGACTAATATGAGGAATGATACACTTAAATTTAAGTTTGAACTTAAGATTAGATCATTTGGCCCTAATCACTTTTTTAAGGCTAAGAATGGTGATTAAGAGATTTAAAACTTATTATGGAGATTTAAGTTCATAGGTAGGTTCTAATAGACCTAAGAAAGCAATGGGACCTTGGTTCACCAAATTCAAAGGATTAATTGGGCCATTAATCACTAATTAAGATTTATGGTGATTAAGAGGTGATTAACAAATTTAAAACTCCTAAAATATTTGTAAGGATATAATTAAATTCTCCTCTATCTTACAAACAATCAGAGACCTTAATCATGAATTATGGTTATAAAATGAATTATTTATTCATTAATTAAGATTAGAGAGAGGTTAGGCTAAATTAAAAAAATCTATTCATTGGATCTAGAATTTTATTGCATATTAATGTTCAGTATGATTTTCTGATCAAAATGGTATATTGGATCATACCATTTGGATGAGTATTGATTAAGTTATTTAATTAATTTAGTTTAAATGTTTTTTATTAATCAAACCATATGATATTTAATTAAATGGATTTAACATTTATTTTCCCTTAGAAATTTAATTCCTAATTCATATTATTTAGCCCTACCCAAAATTCAAAACTCACGAGTCGGATCGGGGCCCGACTAGGTCGGCATAGTTGCACTGCATTGGCTTGGGCTAGCCGGCCCGATGCGATAGTGTCATCATCCAGACCCCTCTCTCATAGACAAGCCAACCAGTGAACCTTCAGGGCCTAAATTCTAGACGCCTAGACCATGCAAATGCCTTGGGTTGATCCCTTCATATTCCCGAAGTCAAGACGTGTTGATTCCACCATTAAGCTCTCTCTGGGACTCATTGGATTGCCAGATTGTTATTCCATAGGTTTGGCCCTCTAAGATTTATAGTGAGGAGGAAATTCTCCTCACAAAGGACACCACTGGGCCAGGGATCAATCCCTACACCATACTGGTGGTGAGGCGGATTGAATCCCCAAGGTTAAGATGGCCGAGATGTTCCAAATCGATGAAACCATACTCAAGCTTGACTACAAGCTTTAGCTGACCCGGATAGATTAGAATGATCATCGAGACTAACCCAAACCCCATGGACAATCACATTGGGTATGGATAGCCTACCCAAAAGGTCAGAGACAGGAATGGAGTGGACTTGAGGCTTGAATTTTCCAAAGTAATAACGTCAGCTACTCTGGTTAAAGCTCCATCCAGATAGTGAATTCTCATTGTCTGGATTAAGCTCGCTCAATCCCTTCAATTCCCAGAAGGCCTAGAATTTAAGTGAATGAATACAGAGTATCACAGAGCTAACCTATTGCATGGATTGAAAATATGAGCTTACACAGATCAGTTGGAAAAAGGATGTATTTATAGATGGAGATACATGCACAATAGAGAGGAACTAGAGGACACTAGAGCTTTTAGAAGTTTGCAGCAACTTGTAGAGGGTCTGAACACCAGACACACACCCTCTATCAATAGTTCACAGCACTAGAAATTACTAGGAATAACAAGCACCTCCAATGGAGTTCAATAGGGAAGAAGAAGGGAAATAATAGGAAATTAAGTGAGCAAAGGAGCTCACAGGGTTGAGGAAAGGCTATTTATAGCTAGAGTAAGAGTTAGAAGGGAATGCCATGGCTGGAATCTATGGATCAGGTTTAGGCAGAGGCAAAACCTTGAGCCACCACAGTTGGGGCTAACGGGTCCTCACGACCCGCCAAGCTTCATCCTAATAGAAATGGGAGGGTTCAACATCATGGAGAAAGCGATAGAGGGAGTGGGATACAAGCCTGGTGCTAAAGGTACGAGCAGATATTCTCTATTGGATGCGAGCTGAGGAAGACGAAGGTCCACTATTGCTGGTAGAGGCATGGCCGTCTGATGGGTCTTCAGTTGGAATGGGACAGCTTTGATCATCAAACAGATAATGATTGTGCGCATATAAGAGATTGACTGTCAAAATTGGATCCAGAGATCCAACGACTATTGTGGATACTTAACGCAGAAGGCTGGATGTCGCCTGATCGCATCTTTGAACCGCAGAACGATTGAGCTGAGATGGATCTAATTGAAGACGCGAGTTGCTGGATTAGATCCGCAGTATCAATGACCTGGATGGCGCCCACGGTTTGGATGCAGCTGACCGTTAGAGGTAGGTTATATTTGCAATTAGGAATTATTTTAACCCCTAATGTGCAATTGGGAGATCAATATAGGTCTAAATGATCTCCAAAAATTCTCAAAATTTCACCCTTAACTAATTTCGGGGTGAGGAATTCAAAAATACAATTAGATTTTAATTTGAAGATTAAATTATTTTTGTTAATATTCAGGATCCAAAAATAATAATAATAGCTAAAATACTCAAATGAGCTATGATTACTCTCAAATTTCTAGGGTTATGTTTAAATGACCCAATGAGTCTAATGGAATGAAAATTAAATATTAGTTTAGCTTAAATTAACTTGGTTAAGCTAGGGTAACAATTAGGGTTATTATAGCTAGATAGAAGGGTCTCGGCTCAAGATTTGATCTTGTTGGTTCCAAAAGAGGCTGTAGCTTTCAAAAGGGGTTAAATGTAACAACCTTAGTGTTGTTATCCATCAATTAGTGACCTAATTGACTATAAGCTTTTTCCATTAGTCTTATAATAGTATTAGAAGCCTCCATTATAATTTTTGTGTAATTTGGAGATCATTTAGCAATTTCTAACATTTCCTGGTTTTCTAATAATTCTGAGAATGCCTAATTTATTTATAGCTCAAAATTGAAAACGGAGTCCACCATTAGACTTTCCACACCCAAATTAGCTAGGGGTGGTATTTTGGAAGTCATCGAATTTTTCCAAAATATTATTGATAATATTTAAATACCCAGAAAATTAAGATAATTAAATATGACCTCCGATCGAAAATCTGATTGCATTTTTGAGTTCTCCACACCTTAATTAGATATGGGTGAATTTTTGGGATTTTTCATAGTGCGTTTGGTTATTTAATTTTGATTAATAAAATGTGTTTAATTAATTATTTAAATAAAATAAATAAATAAATAAAATAAATTAATTTATACATTAATTTTTAATATCCAGCGACTATTTAATTTTGAAGCACAGATTCATTGCGGGATGCAATGCACGGAATAGTAGTCGTATGCGATCCGGGCTATCCCGCATTTTAGTAGTGGATCTGATGGCTGATGCGTGTGGAAGGAATCGAATCGTTGGATCATAAGATTGATCCAACGGTCGAGTTCCTTCTCCTCTGCAAATCCCCCACGACCCTCTTACGCCAGGGTATGACAGTCCTTCCTTCTCCACCTGCCCTCGCTTGGTGTTAAACCCTCCCAATTACTTCCTTCTGCCTCCATTTGACTCTAAATTTGTCTGTGTGCTATTAGGGGAGTTGGTGTGCCGCTGCCATTGTTTGAAGCTTCCTCCTACAAACCTTAATTTTTCTCTACCTTTGCAAGGTACTAATCTCTCTAGTTCTTACATAAAATTAATTTCATATTGATCTTCTTTGCATGCTCTAAATATCTTGAACTCTGATCAGCCTTGTGTAAGACTAATCGAGTTTGATTTAGCTAGATTTTATCCCTTGCCAATTTTTGCTTAAGTTATGCTTGATCGCCTAGGGCATCACCTAATTTCCTCAGAACTCATCGTATGGCCCCAATTCTGGTCTCAGGTGAACGCTCTCGGCGAGACCTCTTCGCCAGTATGCGAGTCGTACCCGGAGACTTCCAGAGTCGAGCGTAGTAGATAACCCTAATTCTTTCTATTTTCAGGCTAAGTGTATTATGGGCAAAGCGGCCGGCTTGGGTTGTCTTTGATCCTTAATACCTACCTGAACCAGGCTGGTCTGCATGTCTGAACCGCACCGTCTCTCCTCTGGCGGCGTGCAACCAGGAGATGACACGTATTGCTTCGAAATTGAAGCAACGCATGGTTCTCAGCGCCGCTCCGATTTCAGTGAGCCATCTTGTAATTGTCAGCTCCGTCTTTTTAGTGCCTTATGTTTTCTGTGCCATGATTAATACTAAATTAAATCACCTGTTAATGATTAGAGAATATAATATAATGATTATTCTGCTTTTAATTAGTGTTTAATAATTTAAATCTTCATTAAATTATAACCTTATAAATATCAATCCAAATATTACAAAATTATATACCATTTTGACCACAAAAATATATAGATTAATAATATGCTATTAAATTTCTATTTTGATTAATATTTTAATTAATCAATGTTTAAGATTAATTATTTAATCATAAACTGATTTCATCATTTCATTGGACCTAATTGGATCATTTAATGTCCAAATTAAATGATCAAATAGTTTATTTCACTCATAAAAATGTGAGAAATATTAATATGAAATCAAATTCAACATTTGAACCATAATTTTCTTAATCACTTATTAACCTTAATTAGGAGTCCCGAAAATCCTAAATTTTAAATGTTGTCCAAATTTGACCTATTTAGTATCATTTTTCTCCTTTTATTATAAAGATTCCAATTTTATGTATATTACTTTTATTGGATAATAATAAGTGATTTTAGGTTGGTGATTCTTAATTAGTGTTATTGTGATGAATTCTAATTTCTTAAAGTGCGTGTTTTAGGTGTTTTAAAACCTTAGAATAGCTAACATGCCACATTTATTATTCCACATATCAATTTATGTTACTTATATTTGAGCTTAGTTCTCATTATTCTAGATACTTGAATCAATTGCAAAGTGCTTGATTTATTGATTTAAACTTGAATTGTAGTTGATCCCTAGATCTAGTTGTTGCATCCATTAAGAGTGGTTACCTTAATATTTTTGTAATTATAGATTATTGAATCACTTAGGATTAGCCTTTAGTGATTATACTAAAGTTTAATTTATTCATCCCAATCCTTAAAGTTTTCACATGAATTCTTTAAGAGCTAATAATGGGAATTCTAATTCATTTAGGGTAGTCTTGGAATCCTATTGATTTCCTTAACCTTTAACTATTAGAAAATATAGAACTTATAGTTCTTAATCCTTTCATTTCTCTTACTTTAAGCCTTTCATTTTAATATAATCTAGCTAGATTAGTATTTTATATGGGTAGATCCTTCAACTACAACTTAGTAAGAGAACTTTAGTGAATTGAACCTTAACTTTAATTTCCTTTAGGTATGATAATTTTATATTCTCAATGCTTCCCTACTAGTCACCTAAGCCTTGATTTAGTTATCATATTTCAATCTTATGGTTTAGGATTAGAATAGAACTAGTTTATATTTGTATTGTTATACTTATAAACTATTTTGTCATATCAAAATAAATGAAATGAAACTATTATTTTCAAAACTCCAATTACTACTATTATTTTTAATTGACTTGAGATCAAATCTCAAAGTCAATTGGGAGCTCAATTAGCTCTAATAATTAAGTAGATCATTAAAATTAGATAACTTTGGATATCACTTAGTTGCAATTATTAAATTTTCCTTGAATGCTTGCTTATCTTTGAGCCTTATTCATTTGAATCATTCATATAAGACATTGTGCATGAATAAAACTTTCACATTAAGAACTATAAGGGTTTACACTGTTGGTTAAGCCAAGGGTAGGCTAATTTGGAGTAATAAGGAGACCTTACATTCTTAGAGAGTGAATGTGAATGGTATTTATTTTGACCCCGCTTTCCTTAACTTGTTAAACAGATATGTTTGACTCCTTGCTTCATTCTGTATTTGCTCACAGAATAAATACTTTCATAAAATAACTTTAATCATTTAAAATATGAGATCTTCTTTAACCTTATAGATATTTAGTCTCATCATAGCTTTTAGCTATATTACTTTCTATAGTTCTAGACTATGTGAATCTTAAACTCATAGTCTAAGTTCTTCCTCCAATTTCTGTACTATGCATTTTCTATGTTTTAGTATTGTACTTTACTTGTTTAAAGTTTACTTAGATTATAGTGAATGTTGTTATAATTACATTTAAATGCTTCACTGTCTCTTTTTGTTACTTAGCATAAGTTCATTGAACATATACATGTGTAATAACCCAGATGTTGTTACCTATCAGTTAGTGATCTAATTGACTCTAAATATCTTTCATTACTCTTATAATAGAGTTAAAAGTATCCACCTCAAATTTCGTGCGAATTGGAGATCGTTTGTCGATTTCCAGCATTTTTTGGTTTTCAGATAATTCTAAAGATACCTAATTTATTTAGACTTTAGAATTAAAAATGAAATTCGCCATTGGACTCAGTAGCTCCAAATTAGCTAGGAGTGTTATTATGGAAATTTTTGTAAGTCATTGAAATTCCCGGATATTTTGTTGTATTTTGATCGCCCTAAAAAATTTCGTCAAAATCAAGATTCCAATTTAAGTCAAATAAAAATATAATAAAAATATTCTCTTATAATACCTATTGAAAGGATTCTACTGTAAACATTTGAGCGCATTTGGAATCCCAAATTATCCTAAATAAATTCATGAAATTTAATCTTTAAAGGCTAATAATATAAAAAATATATATTGGAATTTGTAAATTTTTTATTATTTAAGTTAAGCATCATATGAGGATGTTATGTTTCAAGTTTCGTTAATTTTCAAGTTTCTGATTTATCGTAATTAATTTTCTAAATTTTTCACTTGAAAATTAATATAAAATAAAATACTTGTCCAATTTCAATAAATTTTGGATGCGTGCATTCGTCTCGTCGAGATGGTCATTTCGAAACTAAGTTTGTAATTTTTGGAGCTTAAATGGCTTTAGATCTTGGCTCAGAAATTCCAACCATTTATTTTGATCCAACGGCTGATATAGATCTTAGATTTACTTATATATCTCTTCAAAACCTAATTCATCCTTATATAATTCTTCCCTCAGCCGAAATCTCCCTCCCTCTTACGCAAGCCGAACTCCTCACGCAAATCCCTCATCCTTATCGCTCAAGCAGGAAGAGAGGATGACGCGTGGATTGCACCGTTGATCTCTCCAATGGGAAGGCACGAACCCATGACGATCCCTCTCCTTATCAATGAGCATTCAACCTCTCGGTAGGGAAAGGATCCAAGTATATACTGATACCTCTAAAGTAGGACTGGGATGTGTCTTAATGCAAGATCGTCATGTTATAGCTTATGCTTCAAGACAATTAAAACCAAATGAGAGGAACTATCCTGTGCACGATTTAGAACTTGCAGGAATAGTGTTCGCTCTTAAAATTTGGAGACACTACCTATATGGAGTAAAGTATGAAATATTCATCGATCATCAGAGTTTGAAGTATATCTTTACTCAAAAAGAACTTAACTGCCGTCAGCGTAGGTGGTTGGAACTGATCTGTGATTACGACTTAGATATAATCTATCATCCAGGTAAAGCTAATCTAGTAGCAGATGCTCTAAGTCGTAAGGCAAATTTGTCTTCATTCTGTTGTAATAATACTTTGATTAAGGACTTTGAACGATTGAGCATAGAGCCGATCAAATCTGCTGTTCTATTCAATTTGTTATGTGCTATTCAGTCTGAGTCACCTCTTCAATCAAGGATCATTGAAGCCCAGAAAAAAAGATTCTTCTTATTCTCAATTAGTTACGGATATTAAAAATGGTAATAGATCTGAATTACATCTCGATGCGGAAGGTGTGATTTTTCAGAAGTCTAGATTATGAGTTTCTAAAAGCTTACAGTTACAAGTATTATTTGAAGCTCATAACTCTGGTTATACTGTGCACCCTGGTAGTTTTTACATCATGAAGATTTCCCAAAGTTATTAGAAGGGGCAAAAATGATTGAGCATCACCAAGCTCAAATTGAGTCACATAAGCGACCTCATCCTCCACCTTCTAAGCAAGGGACTTTTAAGAGAAACCGTTCGCAGGGTCCGAAGGTTTTTCATTTATCCGCAAATAAAAGTCAAAGAGGAGATCAATCAAAGAAATGCAACCGACCGCACCCATATGGAAAATGTTACCATACTGGGGATAGGTGTTTTATTTGTGGGAGGACTAACCACAAATATCAAGATTGTTATGCTAACTGGATTATTGATAAAGTAAAGATCAACCGTCAGCAGACAGTCCAGAATCCTACTCCCTTCAATGCCAAGGCACCTCATCAGGCCATTATGCCTCCTCCTTCCAATAAAAATTAGAAGGGTTCATCTTTGCATACTTAGAGGCAAGGACAAAGTAGTCATGCCGATAAGGGCAAGGCTGTTGTGCAATCTCCATCAGTACTAAGAGTATACGCTCTTTCTGCTTCCTTTGCAAAGGAAGAAAGCGATGTGGTGACTGGTACATTTTATATTTAAATCTTTCAATTGTTGCTTCTCAATTTCAAATAGAAGTATCTTCACAGATTTCTTGCAGTTAATTTTATGAGCAGTAATTAAAACTTTTCCCTTTCATTCATATTATAGGAACATTAATAATTAAGAATCAATTGTGTATTGCACTCTTTGATACGGGTGCTAGTCACTCTTTCATATCAGAGGATTGCATTTCTTCCTTGAACTTTCAGTGACTCAGCTTAAATAATACTTTGCGAGTGCAAATGCCATCAGGTGCTGAAATGCTAGCAAAAAGCTTCTGTTTAGTTGACATTCCAATCAGCAATCAATTATTTCCCTCTAAACTCATTATTATGCCAATTACCAACTTTGACATAATATTAGGAATTGATTGGTTGGAGAAATTCAATGCAATAATAGATTGCAATAAAAAGAAAATTTCTCTTTAGATAGGAAAGAAACCAGAAGTCTTCATAGGCAAACTTGGCCTAATGGCATCGTTGGTAAATGCACATGAAGCCAAGCACCTAATTAATAAAGGTTGCTATGCTGTGTTAGTACTTTAATGGGTGACGAGAAAGAAGAAAGTGATTTAAAGGATAACCCCATTGTATAAGAATTTCTAGATGTGTTTCTAGATGAATTGCTCGGACTACCTCCAATTAGAGAGGTAGAGTTCTCTAAAGATCTAATTCCAGGAACTCAACCTAAATCTAAAGCTCCATATAGGATGGCACCGAAAGAACTTCAAGAGCTTCGTGAACAGTTAAATGAACTATTAGAAAAAGGCTTTGTACGCCCTAGCATGTCGCCTTGGGGAGCCCCTGTCCTTTTTCTTAAGAAAAAGGATGGATCCATGCGATTGTGTATAGATTATCATGAACTCAATAAGTTGACAGTTAAGAATAAGTATCCTCTTCCAAGGATTGATGACTTGTTTGATCAACTAGCTGGAGCAAAAGTCTATTCTAAAATTGACTTAAGAACAGGATATTATCAGATTCGAGTTGAGGATAAAGATATTCCTAAGACTGCATTTAGGACCCGTTATGGGCACTATGAAGTTCTTGTCATGTCTTTTGGACTGACTAATGCCCCTTATATTTTCATGGACCTAATGCAGCGCATTCTGAAGCCTTACCTCGATCAATTTGTAATAGTCTTCATTGACGACATCCTGATTTATTCCAAGTCAGTTGCTGAGCACAAATAACATCTCTGTGTTGTCCTAGTTCTTTTAAGTGAATATAAATTATATGCTAAGTTTTCGAAGTGTGAATTTTTGCTCAACTCAGTGGCATTCCTAGGCCATGTAATAGATGTTGAAGGTATTAAAGTTGACCAAAGGAAGATCCAAGCTATACAAGAATGGGTTCAACCCAAATCTGTGACTGAAATCCGTAGTTTTCTAGGACTTGCTGGATATTACAGAAGGTTTGTTCTTGGATTTTCCTTAATAGCATCTTTGTTAACTCAGTTGACTCATAAAGGAGTTCCCTTCATATAGAATCCTGCTTGTGAAGAAGCATTCCAGAAGTTGAAGCAATTGTTAACTTCTACACCAGTCCTAACGTTACCTCAAGATGGCAAGGATTTTCAAGTATATACTGATACCTCTAAAGTAGGACTGGGATGTGTCTTAATACAAGATCGTCATGCTATAGCTTATGCTTCAAGACAATTAAAACCAAATGAGAGGAACTATCCTGTGCACAATTTAGAACTTGCAGGAATAGTGTACACCGAACTTGCAGGAATAGATTATCATGAACTTAAAGAGATCATCCGTCTTCTTGGTACACCGAACTGTATAGTTTCTGATAGAGACAGTAGATTCACTTCTAGATTTTGGTTCATTGTTCTGCAAGACATGTGGACAAATTTAGCATTGAGTACTACTTTTCATCCTCAGACTGATGGTCAGACTGAACATGTTAATCAGTTCTTGGAAGATCTCCTACATCTTTGTATTATTAACTTCGGTGGATCATGGGAAGATCACCTAGCATTAGTCGAGTTCACCTACAATAATAGTTATCAATCCACCATAGGAATGGCTCCTTACGAAGCCCTCTATGGAAGGAGATGTTCAACTCCTCTTGCATGGACTGAAGTAGGGGACTCACAACTTTATGGTTATGAACTAACTGAAGAAACCACTAAGAAAGTTTAGTTGATTAAACAAAATATGATGACAACTCAGGACAGGCAAAAGAAGTATCATGATGCCCGTCATCATCAATTAGAATTCAAAATAGGTGATAGAGCTTATCTTAAGGTTAGTCTAATGAAGGGTATGCAGAGATTTGGTATAACTAGAAAGCTAAGTTCAAGGTACTTAGGACCCTTTAAAGTGATTGAGAAAATTGGAACATCATCATACATGTTAGAGTTGCCAGATGACTTCTCGGCTTGTACATAATGTGTTTCATATATCATCACTAAGGAAGTGCCTGTTAGATCCTAGCCAGCATGTTCAGATATCAGCAATAGAGCTGCAACCCAATCTAACATTCACTGTTAAGCTTACAGTAATTCTGGAAAGAGATCTTAAGCAATTAAGAAATCGCAGTATTCCTATGATCAAAATCCAATGGCAGATCATTCTAATAAAGAAGCCACTTGGGAGAAAGAGGAAGATATGAAAATAAAATTTCCAGAATTCCTCTATTAATCAGGTAATTAAAATCTTTCGCTTTCAATTGAGTTTTAAATAAACTTCCTTCTAGTTTATGCAATTATGCATTTTAATGGTTGTGTGTCGAGGGCGACACTCTTTTTAAGGGGGGAGTCTGTAACAACCCAGATGTTGTTACCTGTCAATTAGTGATCTAATTGACTCTAAATATCTTTCATTACTCTTATAATAGAGTTAAAAATATCCACCTCAAATTTCGTGCAAATTGGAGATCGTTTGTCGATTTCCAGCATTTTTTAGTTTTTGAATAATTCTAAAGATACCTAAATTATTTAGACTTTAGAATCAAAAACAAAATCTACCATTGGACTCAGTAGCTCCAAATTAGCTAGGGGTGTTATTCTAGAAATTTTTGTAAGTCATTGAATTTCCCGGATATTTTGTTGTATTTTGATCGCCCTAAAAGTTTTGTCAAAATCAGGATTTCAATTTAAGTCAAATAAAAATATAATAAAAATATCTTCTTATAATACCTATTGAAAGGATCCTACTGCAAAAATTTGAGCGTGTTTGGAATTTCGAATTGTCCTGAATAAATTCATGAAGTTTAAAATTTAAAGACTAATAATATTAAATATATAAATCAGAATTGAAAAGTTTTGTATATTTAAGTTAAGCATCATATGAAAATGCTATGTTTCAAGTTTCATTAATTTTCAAGTTTCTAATTTATCGTAATTAATTTTCTTAATTTTTCACTTTAAAATTAATATAAAATAAAATACTTATTCAAATTTAATAATTTTTAAATGCGTGTGTTTGTCTCGTCGAGACGGTCGTTTTGATACTAAGTTTGTATTTTTTGGAGCTTAAATGACTTCAGATCTTGACTCAGAAATTCCAATCATTTATTTTGATCCAACGACTGATATAGATCCTAGATTTACTTATACATCTCTTCAAAACCTAATTCATCCTTATCTAATTCTTCCCTCAGCCATAATCTCCCTCCCTCTTACGCAAGCCGAACTCCTCACGCAAATCCCTCATCCTTATCGCTCAAGCAGGAAGAGAGGATGACGCGTGGATCGCACCATTGATCTCTCCAATGGGAAGGCTCGAACCCATGCCGATCCTCTCCTTATCAACGAGCATTCAACCTCTCGGCAGGGGAAGGATCCAAAGATAGAAAACTCTTGCCGAGTCCTCCTCCTTTGCCGAGAACCTTTCTCGCCGGGTCTTCATCAAGCCGAGCCATCCACTCGCCGAGCTTCCTCTCGCTGAGCCTCCATCTAGCTGAGAGCCTTCCTAGCCGAGCCTCCTATCGTCGACACCTCCGATCGTCGAACGCCATTGCTAGCCGAGCCGCTCCATCTCGTCGACTTCAAGTACAAGTACACCATCCCTTTCTCCTTACTCCATTTAATTTGGCCTAGCAATTATAGTATATATAAAATGATCTTGGGTAAACTTCTAAGGATTCATAAGTAATTTCTGAAATGAATCTTTTATTTTAACGAAAGTCTCAAATAATGCTATTTATTTTAGCTGTATGAATCAAATAATAATACTGAGTATGGAATAATGATGCAGCAGTTCACTATCCACTCAATTTTCTGACTTAGTTTCCTTCCTTAAATCAAACGAATAAAGATCTCTAATGCACTAGATTTTGTAACATTAAGGATTACAATTATGTGATTAATTCATCAGATTAAATAACATATTAGAAAGAATATTGCAGTCCAAGCTCTTATCTGCTTAAACAATTTATTTATGTTTGTTACCGATATTAGCTTTCTAAGAGAATCACCTTAGATTTCCTGCTTTCATAAAATGCATATGATGAGTCATTTGACTGAAATAAATTGCTTTGAGTGAAGTAATATTAGACACTTTCTTATCAATATTAAATTTATGTGTGATCAAAATGAGTAAAGTATAGTCTATTATCAACCCTTGCACATTAGTGAGTCGAAGAACATAATTACTCTGCCGTGAATAAAATTTATGAATACTATGTATTATTATTAAATTTGATGAATTAGTTTGTTTTAATATTGAACAAAAGTAGTATAATGATCTTGCAAAAACTGAATTTGGGAATCATCCATTAATAGAAATCATTATTGGCCATGAAGTACTTCTATTAACATGCTGATTAAAATTTGATGTTATCAAATATTAGTTCAAGCTGAAGTATTAGAAGTTATATATTTTTATTTTAGAACTTAATTAATTCAAGTCTTTCCAATACTATCTTTATTGAATCCATCCTATAGTTTACTTCCACAGCCCTGACAACCACAACATTTTTTTTAATTTTATCAATACCTTATCGTTTCTTCTGATGCTTATTTAAATTCACATATAGTGATTTTAAGGATTAATACTTTAATTGACTACTTCAATGAATAAAAATATGGTGATTAAATCATTTGGGACAAATAATTACCCTGTATTGTAAATTGGGTGCCAATTTAAGTATCCTAACTTTGATTGTCATAATAACAATGTTATTGATCAGTAATATTAATGAACATAAGTTTTCAATCTCCTTTTATTTGAATGAAAGCTTAAAATTAATCAGATGCAGGGAGATACATTGAGTAATAGGTGAAATTAACAAGAGTTTTCAGTAATCACTTGCCTTGTAAGTTATGTTTGGGGTGTAATGTATGTGCTTACTAGTATGAGCTTGGCAAAAAGCTTTGAAGACCACAAGAGCTTGTAGTTGTAGGCAAACAAGTAAATGCGACATGGCATATTGATAAGGTATATAAAAGTTTATAAGCGAAAGCATGAATTAGTATCAGCTAATTGAACTAGGTGCAACAGATGAACTGATATTTCTAGTAGTGCCCGATATCCCTTGGTTATTTGTGAGGTAGCCGGTGCAATAAGAAAGTCTTTTATACATCTTGGAAAAGATAATTGGAAGCTTGTTCTCTACTTTAATTGTGGCAGATTTGTTTTCATATTTCATTCTCTTACAAGTGAATCCGTGTGGAGAATTAGTGCTACATGCTGCAAGCATCATATAATAAGGGATTTTATATATATGTATAGAAGCACACTTGCATAAAATCTGTCCATGACTACTTAAAAGTTCTCTTGATTTGTAGTGTTTTATTCGCTCTTTTTGGTTGCTATCAAATATTAATAATGGGTGCACCTTTAACTCAAAAGAGTTTGTCGGCATGCAAGCAATTATGGAGATTTTTGATGGATTATGAAAAACAATAAAATACAACTGTAGATAAGGAAACTTTTATTTGCTTTAATATTGCCATTTGTCAATTCAAATTGAATGTTGCCAGGTATCATTTAAGAATAAATGTTGTCACTTTTTTTATTAAAATTGAATGTTGTCTTTTCAATTAAAAGATCAAATGCCATCCCTTATTAGGTGTAAGGTTATATGCTGTCATTTTGTATATAAAGTCAAATAATTAAATGCTGTCTTTTAACTCAATGTAATTAATGCTGCCAAGTATTTAGGTGACCCAAATGCTGTTATTTTATTTCATTAGAAATACATGTTGCCATATAATCATGAGATACAAATGATGCCTTTGAACTTACATTTAAATGCTGCCATAAGGTCTAGGTGAATTCAAATGCTTTTATATTCCTTGTAATATAAAGTTAGTTGTTGTCATGAATCACATGTTGCTTTTTATAGAATTATCTCAAAAGAATTCAAATACTTTTTTATTACGGTCATATTTATAAATGGAACCATATACTACTTAGTGATTTAATGCTGCCATTTTTAAATGTTGTCGTTCTACTGCCATCTATGTATATAAAATTATAAACTATTAATCCTGTATTTCTCGATTGCTGAATTTCATAATGGCATCCATGAATTATTAAAACCATAATGCTGTAATTTACAATTGCTGATTCACATAAATTATATTTTCATGAATGCTAACTTTAATGATGATTCCTTGTAGGATAAGCTGTAAAAATAATATAGGAATGCTAAATTAAATGCTATGTGTGAAATATCACATAAAGCTGCTCTTATAAATTACTAATTTTATTCTGTATCTCTTTTTATTAGATATTTTATATAGGATGTATAAACTAATTAGTTTAATTTTATATATTTGAAGTTATTGTAGAACTGGAAATGAGCAATCCTATAAAAAAATTGAACTCTACTTTAAAACTGGAGATAGTTAATAAAATTGATTTATTTTGATTGTGAAAATTATTTATTTGAATAAAAACAAAGGAGATTCTGTCAAAATTTTTAAGAACTTTAAGACTTAGAAACTTTTTAAAAAATTTTAGTATTCAATTCAAAATGAACATTTCAAATTGAATTTAATCTATTTCCTAAATTTCAAAATTTCATGAAAATAAATTTACATTCATTCTACTTTTATTAAGAATTGACTTAAGATCAAATATCTATAAGTTAATTTGGAGTTTAATTAACTCCAATTATAAAGTAGATTATTAAAAGTTTAGATAACAAAAAGATATCACATACTTTATAATTATTGAAATTTATTGTATGCTTGCCTAGCTTTGAGCCTCTTTCCTTGAACATTCATTCAAGATCATTGTGCATAAATAAAAATTTTCTTAAAATTTTAAAGGGGAATGCCTTATGGCAAATTGAGTACAAAAGAAAGCGCTTATATTAGGACTTCATATTTTAGAGAGGATAAATGCGAATGTTCAACTTCCCCACTGTATCTGGTTAAGCAGACGTGCTTAACTCCTCGCCCATTCTGTTGTGTACTCCTATAGAATGAGGTATTTCTAAATGTAACTTTAACTAAGGATATAAGAGTTTCTTTACAAATTGTAAGATCTCTTCATAACTGTTTAGTTATGTTTTATTTTATAGTTCTAGACTATGATTATCTTAGATTGAGAATCCAAGATATTTTCCTCATTTCCTTTTGCTTTACACTCTCTATTTTCAATATTGTGTATTGCTTACTTCAGTTTAAATTGAATATAGTGTATGTTGCTTAATTTCAATTATTGCTTCACTGTATATCATTTACTTACTTAGCATAAATTTTATTGAATATATATTACTTTCATATCATACACATAGTAGTTTCTAGCCTTTAGAATACTTTCCCTTACCAATTTTCAATACAGGCTAAAACTTTAATAAAAGTGAGTATTTTTGCTCAACTTATTTCATACTATTTTCCTTACAGTTATGCTTACTTCATTTCCCCATACTTTTTAGCTTTTATAGCACTGCTGCTTACTTTAAATTGTAAATCATAATTGTGATATCTTGTTAATCTAAAAACATAGCCAATTTTAAAATATACTTAGACTGTTTAGTCTAACTACACTTTTTCTTTTCTTGGCTTTGCCTTATCATATTTAAATACCAAAATATGATAGATCAAGAGCCCTTTTATTTAGGTGATGCAGGTCTAAGTACTTGAAGGGCTTATAAAAAATTCTGCTTCTGCTTAATTTTAAATAATTTACTTATATAAATGAGAGAGAGTGATTTACTTACTGTATTTTTTCTCTTACTTTTAAAAAGGTTTGTATAATTGGTTTATAAATTGCTTAAGTTACTTTCGCCTACACTTTTAATCTGTGTTGTATCTTCATGCTTAAAATTGTTTGGGATGAATGAGTGGATTAATAAAATTGTTTGGATTGTAAATACTTGCATTATTTCATTTATATCTTCCTTTTCATTCATTTTAACTTAATAACTACTTATAAAGTGACTTTGCCACTTATCCTCTATACTTGATTTGTTTTCTTCTAATCAAGTGTTGGGTGCTAAGGTAACATCCCAATATTTGGATTAATCTTCTATCCAATTATTGGGGCTGTTACAACATGCTTTACTTCATTTACTTTCATATGCACTTTAGTTCTTTTCTAGCCTATTTATAATGCTTTTATCTTTGTTTTACTTGCAGGCTAGGATGTATATTTATGTGAGTATTCTTACTCACTTTACCTCTTACTTACTTCCCTTTTTCCATACTCTTATGCTTACATTTTGCACCCTTACTTATGCTTAGGTTGTAACTAGTAGTAATATTCAATTAAATTATAAAATGCTTAGCCTAATCTTAAATTATACTTAGATTATTTAGTCTAATCATATTTCTATTTCTTGGCTTTTTCCTATCACATTTAAATGCCAAAATGTGATAGATTATGTGTATTTGGAGGCTAGTAGAGCTGGACCAAGTGCATAAGCTAGCTGCTTCTGCTTAAAAATATTATAAAAATTTAGCTTATTAATTCTACAAGTATGAGCTATTACTTTTTTTACTCACTTTAATTATTGTTAGCTTGTAATAATTAAGTCATGTACTTTTATATGTATTATACTTATGTTGGAGTTTAATTCTTATACTTAAATGCTTGGCTTGGGATGAATGGATGAATGTATGTGATGAATGTTAAATAAATCTTTAATTGCATATTTACTTTGTATATTAACCTAGAGAGTAGTTGCATACTAGTTTGTATATTGAATTGAAAGTAGTTGTATGTTAAAGTTGATAATTATTGTTAATTCCTCATCCTCTTGTATGTATTAAGTGATGTGGAATGTGCATATCCTAGGATAGATAATTGTTATATATCTATTTTTTCACTTCAAATTATTAGAATTGGAAATAAGCAATCCCATGTAATGGATTGACTTTATATTAGTATTATAAATAAGCAATCTCATGTAACAAATTGACTTTATATTAGAATTGTAAATAAGCAATCCCATGTAATGGATTGACTTTATATTAGAATTGGAACCAAGCAATCCTATGTAATAGATTGATTTCATGTTAGTTATAGGTTGCTATCTTTTCAATTTAATCTTCCATTGGAATAGAAAACTTGTATGTTGAAATTGCAGGTGTATTTTTGATCAAATACAGTAGAAGTCATGCAAAAAATTTTAAGATTTAATTGACTTATACTTATATTGCATATTATACACTCATATCTCATATGCTAATCTTTAGTATTTTCACATCTAAACTTGCAAGTACTCATATCATATGTCCTTACATTCATATTCTCACAAGTATTACATGTAATGTTTTTCATAAAATTCCTTCTATCTTAACTTAAGACCATCTTCTAAATCCTTGGCCAAACACAGTATCTAATGATTTGGATTAGTTTCCTTCTAATCTAGTATTAGATACTATGGTGACATACCAATGTGGAGTTTAGTGATTCTCAATATTTGGGTCGTCACATTAAATGAAGCCTGCATGAAGCTGGAAGGCAGTGGATGGCCACCTGCGAGGATGGACACGAGTCGCATGCCCGAGCTCACGCCATGCGCAGACTGCAAGTAGAAGATGACCTTTCGACTGTCCGATCGGTTCAGCATAGATGGTGTCAAGAGATCAGGGAAATGTGGAGACGGCATCGTTACATGCATTTACTAAATTTTATTTAATTAATAATTCTTTCTAGTTTTATCAATTAAAATTAAATGTTTAAACATCTTCCAAAAATTTCTAATAAATCACTCATAGCTAAATGAAGGGTGAGGAACGCAATAGAGAAGTCAGATTTCAATTTTTACGAGTATTTAATTTGCCTATTTTTTGGGTATTTAAATATATTAAAATATTCAACGAAAATCAAACGATTTTCAAATGCTTCCAAAATATTAACCCTTTGCTAATTTGGAGGTGCTGAGCATAATGGAGATGTTAAATTTTTGATTTGATGTCAATTTAGGTAGGTCATTTTTCAAGTTATCAGGATTTCTAGAATTAAGGTTTTGATCCAAATGATTCTTGATTTGAACCAAAACTTCAAGTGTGCTCCTAATTACTTATAATAGTATTAGAATCAAGATCAAGACTTGATTAAGTTCATATTAGTTAGGGTAACAATCTTGGGTTGTTACACTAAGCTCTGCTATGTCCTGGTGAAGGTGTAGAAGGTTGGAACCAGCTCTCTAGCTTATTATGTGGGAAACATTTTGTCCCCACAGTAAACTCTAGAGGTTTCATAGATAGAAAATTAGGGGTAGTAGCATCCTAACAATCCCAGCCACACTAGTTAGGGCTTTATGAACATTCAATTTGCCTCAACTAGTGGAAGGTGCACCGATCATCTAGAGGCGATGACATTATATATAGCTCAAGAATTGGGTGGTTAGGGTTAACCCTAGTCATCGGGTGTTGGGGAGAAGACGCGAGGAAGAAGATAAAATTACGTGTTGGGCTGACCCGTAACCCGCGCTGTCCGACAGTAATAGGTTGCCGAGTCCCGGTCAACCCACACATTTCTTTCACCGGGCCAGCCCGCCGGGTCCCAGATGACCCGACCGAGCCCAATAAATAAAATGCACATTATTCAGCAATTAAATGCATATCCTAAAGTGCTAATCATAAAAATAAATTTATGGAATTAGGATTCCATTTATTTTGCTCAATTCTTATCCAAATGGTATAATCCAATATGCCATTTTGATCAAAAAAATATGTAGATTAATAAACTACAAGAATAATTTAGTTTTTGTGAATGATTTTCCTAATTATGCCTAAATCACAATTTAGTTTGGTTAGTGAAAATTAGCATAACTACTTATCCAAATTGCATGATTATAGTCTATAATTCTTCTTTTTGTAATGTATAACTCACTTGCAATATTAGTTTTAGTCTCCATGTTCTAATCTTGCTAATTAATGGTTAATCACATGAAACTCTAATTAGGAAAGTTTAGACTTTGTACTTATCTAGTTTTGATGATTTTAATACCTTTGTGATTCTTAAAGTAGTAAGAAACTTAATAATATCATTACAACCTAAATTATACATATTTAAATCTCATTTGGGGCTTAACTAGCCTAAAACCCAAATCAATCTTTATTAATGTTATAAATTAATTAAGCTTGATTTCAATTGTTGATTTGCATTTATTAAAATAGTAATGGTTAATTTAGCACCTTTGATTTGTCATGTGATCTTAAATGGACATATTAAATGATGAAATCCTTAAATGATCAATGCAATTTACATCTTAACCTTAAACTTAATCTTTAATGATTTTCTCTCAAGTAAGAAAAATGGCATGAATTGATCTTGAATAAATCATTAAAATGTACTTGATTATCAACCACCAACTCCTAATTACTTGAACGATTTATCCATGACTTGAATGATTAAATCATAAGTATAGTAGTTAATGGATTAGCATCTTTGATTGTTTGCTTTAATCAATGATTAAACTTATGAAATTTACATAAATTATACCCATCTTGACTTTAGAACCAAACCTTAATAACCATAAAATATAGGAGTAAGTGTTAAGAGTTTTAGACATCATTAAAGATAAGTGTGTCTAACTGATTAATTACAACCTTAGTTAGGTAATCTTGAGGTAGGAGATGCCTTATTAGTAATGTATTGAGGTAGGATCTTAGATAAACAGTATCTACCTTAGATGATTAATCTTATGCATTGTGGTAAGATAACCTTAAGAGATTTAGATTTAATTTCTTTGGTGGTAGTTAACATAAACTGAATGACTTATGCCCACTTCCTTGGAGCCATTTGAGTAGGACCTACTACAATGAAGATTGGATTCTATAGTTTGAATTTCCTTGATTCTAATTATAAGTGATAAAAATATTAGTGTTATCATATAAAAATTATAGTGCATATCCATAGAGCTGACCTAGTTTAGCAAGATATGGAATTGGTTGATTTATCCTAAATAGAATTATAGAATTATGGTCTTATCTTAGATTAATAGATAAGTACAGTTCAGAATAAATTCCCCATTTTAAAAGTATATTATAAGTATGGAATTGAACTACTTAGTTTGAGAGAATAAATTGTAAAATGATTTTGTCCCTTATATTTGTATGCATTGATAAGTGCAGTTAAATAAGCTAAGTCTTTCAAATTACATTTCCTAAGACATACTAAGTATGTATATGTACTCTTAATATGTGATAACTTAGCATAATATAAAAGGTGTAGTTTGATCAATACTAACTTCAGTTAAGTGAGTCTAGATTAAGGTAAGGCATATAACTAAGTGCTTTTATTTATATGGCATTGAAGAGACTGTGCATATTAAAAAAATAAGTTAAATAATTAGATAACAAGAAGGGATGTTTACATTATTTTCTTCTAATTTTTCATGTCATAAAGCATTTAGCATGAATTGCCTGAGCATAAGCATCAAAATCATTTGTTAATTATGGGATGCAACGTGCATCAAGATTGAGAAGAACTATGGAATGAAATGAGCATCAAGAAATCTGGGATCCCTTGGATGTAGTCTGGCATCAAATGCATATTTCAGTAACATATTATAATACATATACAATGGTATATAACATAGTTCTATTTTTAGTTTATTATAGTTTACGGTTTCTTTTCAGTTATTTTACCCTCAGTATTTTGTTTAGTTACAATTTTCTTGCTTTCAGTTTAGTGTTTAGATTTATAGTTTCAATTTACGTCAGTTTTCTATAGTTTGATTTCCATTTTACTAAATATTTAAGTAAAATCCCTTAAATGTAAGAAATATTAATTGCACCATAAAATGCACTTAGACTTGTTATCTAATAAGATTTTATCTTTTTTTTGGCTAGGGCCTTGGCATTGTGAAGCAGATATGTTAGATCCTAAACAATTGGTGGAGCCAACTTTGGAGGCATCTCAGGAGATCCAGGAGGTGCAAGAACTATAGCATCCATCACAGCTTTTGCTTACTTGCTTAGTTTACCTTTATACTGTGAGATGAGATATAACTGCTCATTTTTTATTTTAAGCTATTGTTTACAGTAAATAACACTAGATGTATTTGTCTTTTTTTGTTAGATGAAAGTTTCTACTTAGTTCCTGTGATGAATAATATGGATGAATGCTTTAGCTTCCACACTCTGTTAATATTACTACTTATACTTAGTATTGTGATATGAATAACATGAAAACCATATTTAATACTCATATACATTGGATGTATTCTTATTACCCTTCATAAATCCAATGTATATAAGTACCTTAACTAACACTTAAGATAATAATATTACACTTGACTTAAGAATTTGCACTCAGCAGCAAGCCAGATTAGGGGAAGTTCAGCCTTCCCAAGTAACACACTGTTCCGCCATTAATTATGTCATTATTATTATCTTTCTGTAGCACGCGTCAATGGAACGGGGTGTTACAGAACAAATCGTCCAAATCTGAAGGCTGGTGTTCATCATCTTGCCGCGTGCGCATAATCACGACGCGTGGCAGCTTTAGCGCACATGACCTATGTAGGCCGCAACAACTACCCACTAGCCGCCTAACCGCCTTTCCCTACCCCAATTAAGGCTATTGGGAATCCCAATCTATTCCTTTCACAGATTGCTAGAAACAGGGAAGCTTGGTGAGGGATTGAAGCCTCTATTAGCGATTTTAACGTGAACCCTAAGAGGGTCTCGTCAGAAGTGAGGTGTGCTATTTTTTCATCTTTAAAATCACATTATCCATATCTTTTGTATTCGATAATGCATTACTTGAGCCTATATATCATTTGATAGGGTTGAATTGACCCTATCAAACCAATTGAGCCCTATATGGCTCGAGCATTTACAATACCCAATAATGTCTGAGCCACCAGTGATCCCAATTTGTATTCCTAGCAGGCGAGAAATGACAGGAGTGGCTTTGTAAGTAGATCCAATGGTGAGGTATGATCAGGATAGTCGTTGGCTTTGAGGTTCACTGTAGGGGTCATAATTTGATCCCACATTGAACTCTAATCTTATAACTAGGGCACCTAAATTAGAATGATAGGTCTACTATGTATGGGGGTCTTAAGCTCAGAAGAAAGGTCTCGGTGAGAGCTTCAAAATAAGGTACAACATGCATCATGAGGAGCTCGAAGCAACGAGATCAACGATGCCTTAGGTATCCTCCATTTGATATTGGCAAATGAGATGAACAATGCCGGGTGGGTCAGTCCAACCCGCATGGCACTATCATTAGGTCACGAATGTGAGACAACCTGCATGCAAACCGTGATCATTGGATGCATGCAGATGGACAGATGTGTGCTGCTAATTTGAGCATAAAGAACTTCCAGCACAGAATATTTGCAGCATAAGTGATTTGATATAGTGCACTCTCTTCAATTTATGATCGGGGTTGTGTTGATGGTTACCAAGCAACTTTAAGTCACAAAACTCTAAGAATAAAATCACAGCACATGTATGCAAGATATTATAATACACAAAACATTCAAACACCAAATATTACGTAAAAAAACCCAAGAATGGGAAAAACTACTGAGCCACACTACAAAAAAATCCACTAAAAAGACTTGAAGGTTACAAAATTACAAAGAGCTTATCTCCTTAGCTGAAATACACTAGATCTTACTCTAATATGAAGAGGAGAGGAAGCAACCACCATTAGAAGTTTCTCTTCCAACATGCAAGGGATATCTTGCACAGCAGCTTCTTTAGGGCTTCACCTTGGGATCTCCTCCTCACAGCTAGCATAAGCCTTCAACTGAAAATACCAACATAGTTATCTCCTCCCAACCTCTTTGCGTAAGTTTCCAGCTAAAATTCAAACCCTGAAAGGTCCAAAAGGCCCTCCAATTTTCTTAGGGCGTAACCTGGACTGAAGCAAATTTCTGGCAGGCACTACGGCACGCAGCAGTGCCTGATTCTCAGGTTTGGACCTGCTGCGGTGCATGTTAGTGCCCGTGTCTTGGGTTGTCACTCGCTGCGACGCATGTTAGTGCCCGTGTCTTGGGTTGTCACTCACTGAGGTGGGCTGTAGCACCCTCATCTCTGGTTGGCACCCACTGCGGCGTGCAGTAGTGCTTGCGTCTTAGGTTGTCACTCACTGGGTGCGTGGTAATGCTTGCATCTCGAGTTAGATCTGTTGTGGCATGCATTAGCGCCCGTGTCTTGGGTTGGAGCTACTGCAGTGCGTGGTAGTGCCCACATCTCGAGTTTGCACTCGCTGTGGCTTGCAGTAGCACCTGCATTTTGAGTTGGATCCGCTGCGGTGCGCTGCATCACCGATTTTTGCTGCAGTGCCTGCATTTCAGGTTGGATCCGCTGCGGTGCACTGCATCACCAATTTTTGTTGTATCACTTGCTTCTCTATTTTCTGATTGGTAAGACGTGTGATAGCACCTCTATCTTGGGTTGGGATAGCTAAGCGCATTGCGACATGCCACGGAGCACTGCAGTGCCTGTGTTATTTATGGACATCATTTCTTGCTCTGAATCACCTCGAAACCTCTCAAAAGCTCACCGGAGAACCACTAGCATCTCCATGATGTACTAAATAGTCTCCATAACATAATAATCTCCCACTTAGAGACCTTTAGGAAATCTCCACCACTTCCAACTTTGATTATTCATTGTCTTTTTCCATACTTATCAAGAACATGGTGTGGCTCACCCATCTCTCTCTTCATAAACCGAAGCTAACTGAAGCTGCACATAACTTCAGCTTCTCCACTATTACGGCTTTAGTAAGCATATCAGCTAGATTTTTAGAAGTGTGGATCTTCTCTAATCCAAGTTGTCCTTCATCCACCAGTGTTCGGATGTAATAGTAACGGAGTTGAATGTGTTTTGTCCTGGCATGAAATACTTCATTTCTTGCTAGATGAATAATGCTCATACTATCATTATAGAGCTTCACATTCTCATGTTCCTTGCCAAATTCTGCCATGAAACTCTTCAACTAGATTATCTCTTTACTTGCCTCTATAATGACAACGTATTCCGCCTCCGTGGTAGATAGTGATACGATGTTTTATAGCCTAGAGATCTAGCTCACCACTACACTTCCTAATATATACACATAACCTGTAGTGCTTCTCTTGCTATCAACATCTCCTGCAAGATTTGAATCTACATAACCCTGTAAAACAATATCAGATCTTCCAAAGCATAAAGCTTTGCCCACTGTACCTTTTAGATACCTTAGGATCCACTTGATTGCATCCCAATGATGCTTTCTTAGATTTCCTATGAATCTGCTAACCACTCCCACTACATGGGAAATATCCAGTCTCATGTAGATCATCGCATATATCAAGTTCCAAACTGCTGAAGCATGCTCATTCTCTTCTTCAAACTTTGGCATCTGCTCCTTTGATAAACTGAAGTGACTTGCTAAGGAAGTACCCACTAGCTTTGCTTGTAATAACCCTAGTGTTGTTACCCATCAATTAGTGACCTAATTGACTATATTCCTTTCTATTAGTCTTATAATAGTATTAGGAGTCTCCATATCAAATTTCATGCGATTTGGAGATCATTTGGCAATTTCCAAGATTTCCTAGTTTTTTGATAATTCTGAGAATGCCTAATTTATTTAGACTTCAGAATCAAAAATGAAATCCACCATTGGACTCACCACGCCCAAATTAGCTAGGGGAGGTATTTTGGAAGTGTTAGGAAGTCGTCGAATTTTCCCTGAATATTTTAATAATATTTTAAATACCCAAAAAATTAAGATAATTAAATTAACCTCCAATCAAAAATCCGATTGTATTTTTGAGTTCCCTACACCTCAATTAGATAAGGGTGAATTTTTGGGATTTTTCGGAGTGCGTTTAGTTATTTAACTTTGAGTAATAAAATGTGTATAATTAATTAATTATTTTAAGTAATTAAAATTTATTAATATAAATTTTAAATAAAAATTTTGACGTTAATTATTCAAAACCACGCGGATCCCATGTGTGAGACCAGCGCACGGGACAGCGATCCACACGGATCGTGGCCGTTGCGCCTTTTCCTTGCTGGATCAAATGGTTCGGGAGCGACTCGGTACGATAAGACAGATCCAGCCATTCGATCACTAGATCGAATGAACGGCTGGGATTGACTTCCTATACATCCTCCTCCAGCTCAGCCATGATTGCCTGGCAACTGATGGCTGTAGCACAAGCCGTCAGTCCAGCCCCTCCCAGCCTACTCGAGACCCCCCATTCCTCTCTTTAGTGTTTGTGGAATCATTTGAGACCCTTACCTGGAGCTGGGAGCTGCGAAGCTGATGACATGAGCTCTTCAAAGTACACCGTGATCGACATTTTTGAATCCATCTAGGTACCAATCCTTAGCTCTTTCCCTAAAATTGATTGCACCTATATTTATTTTGAGTGGAGATCAATCGATCCGAGACTTGATCGAACTCAATCGAGCTAGATCAAGTCAGTAAGGATCGAATTATCCATAGTGGGTTCTAGGGTTTTGATGATGAAATCTAGGGCATCACTTCATCTCCATTCTAGGCCACCTCTTGGGTCGATTTAAGGTTCAATAGGTTGGCCTTGGAACGGGCTTCGATTTGAGGTGCGAGCCACTTCGCCAGACCCCCGGGATTAACCGGGAGGTCCAGAATTAGGGCGTGTCTCGTGGACCCCCTTTCGAGGATGAAGCGGTTCAGACCGCGTGTTCCGTGGTCCATGTTTCTTTCCTCGACCGGGCCGGTTTACTCAAGTCGACCGCATCATCTTCCTGGTTCCAAGGCTGACGCGTGTTGACTTGTTGAAGCGCCGCATCAGCCATAGATTTCAGTCGGTGCTGAATTCAACGTCACTTTGTCTTTTGTGCCGCTGCCGCCATCAGGCCCCGTATTCAGCACCATTAAAATATGTGCCCTAGAATTCTGCAATTTCTTTTATTCTGTGCTGATGATTAAATGATTAGGATTCCGTAATGATTAATTGGTTAATTTTCATTTAATTATAACTTTGAAAATATAGATCCAATCAATACAAAATTATATATCATATTGATCAGAAAAATGAGTAGATCAATAATATATAAATTAATTTCTATTTTGATAAGCATTTTAATTAGTCAATATTTAAGATTAATTAATTAATTATAAATATAGATTTCATCATTTCATGTGACCTAATTTGATCATTTAAAGTCCAAATTAAATGATCAAATAGTCCATTTCACTCATAAAAATGTGAGGAATAATAATATGACATCAAAAATAATATTTGAACCATAATTTTCTTAATAACTTCTTAACCCTAATTAGGAGTCACAAAAATCATAATTTTCCAAAGTTGTCCAAAATTGACATACTTAGTGTCATTTTTCTCCTTATAATATAAAGATTTCAATTATATGTAAATCATTTACATTGGACAACAATTTATGATTTAAGGTTTTTGATTCTTACTTAGTATTATTGTGATTATTCCAAAATTCTATATGGCATATTTTAGGTTTTATAAAACCCTAGGATAGCTAACATGTCACATTTATTATCTTCCTTACCAAATTAGATTGCATTTAGTATGAGCTTAGTTCTCACCTTTCTAATTTTGTGAATTTAATTTCCAAGTGCTTAATTCACCTTTCAACCCTAAGGTAGAAACCCTAGGATTGATTTACAAATTGAATTATTGTTGATCCCTAAATCTATTTAGTTACACCCATCGAGTGTAGATAGATTCAATACCTTTATAATGGTAGATTAGCAAATCAACTAGATACAGTTTAGTGACTAGATTAGAACTTTGTTCATTTACCTTAACCTTTAAAGCCTCCTCTTGAATATTTTAAGAGCTAGTATTAGAAATCCTATGTCACTTAGATTAGTTTAGGAATCCTATTGAATTCCTTAAACATCAATTATTAGAATACTTAGAACTTATAGTTCTTAAGTCCTATCAATTACTTATCTTAAACCTTTCATTTACTTATAACTTAGCTAGACTAATACTTGATTATTTAGACCCTTCAAAGTATAACCTAGCTAGTGAACTCTAGTAAGCTTTAGTGAACTTACATTAACTTCTAGATTTTTAAGTTAGATATTTTCTTTATCTTAGTCTCTTCCTGTTAGACACCTAAGCCTTAATTTAATTATGTAATTGAATCTTATATTTTAGGATGTGATTAAGAGCTAGTTCCTAATTATATCATTTATACTTATAAATTATTTTGTTATATCATATTAATTGAATTGAATCTACTACTTTCAAAATCCCAACTACTACTATACTTAAAATTAACTTGAGATCAATATCTCAAAGTTAATTGGGAGCTCAATTAGCTCCAATTATTAGGTAGATCATTAAAAATTAGATAACTTTGGATATCACATAGTTACAATTATTGAATTTTCCTTAAATGCTTGCTTAACCTTGAGCCTAATTCATTTGAATTATTCATATTATACATTGTGTATGAATAAAACTTTCATATTAAAAATACTAGGGGTTTATATGGTGGATCAGTCTAGGGCAGGCTAAAAATGGAGTAATAAAGAGACATCACATTCTCAGAAGGTGAATGTGAGTATTTTAGGATTTGACCCCGCTTTTCTTTAGTTGTTAAACAGACATGTTTAACTCCTCACTTCATTCTGAATATGCCCATAGAATTAGCACAGATTAAAATAACTTCAATTAATTAACATGTGAGATCTTCTTTAATCTTATAGATTGTTAAGACTCACCAAAGCTTTTAGCTATGTTACTTTCTATAGCTATAGACTATGTGAATCTTAGACTAATAGACTAAGATCTTCCTTCAATTTTCTTACTATGCATTTTATATGATTTAGAACTGTACTTTATTTGCTTACAGCTTACTTAGATTATAGTGAATGTTGTAAAATTACATTTAAATGCTTCTCTGTTTATTTTCCTTACTTAGCATAAGTTTATTTGAACATATACACGCTTTACTTTATTTACTATCATATGAACATTAGCTTATTTCTAGTTTAATTAGGATGCTTTTACCCTTGTACTATTTGTAGACTACGAAGTATACTTAAGTGAGTATTCTAACTCACTTTGTTTTCTTACTTACTTTTCCTCACTTGTATGCTTACTATATTGCACCCATGCTTGTGCTAAATTTTGTAACTAGTAAGTGATATCCAATTATAATAATAACATATTTAGCCAATCTTAAACTGTACTTAGACTATTTAGTATAACCCAATTTTCTATTTCTTAGCTTTGCCCTATTATAATTAAATACCAAAATGTGATAGATCAAGTGTATTTGGAGGCTAATAGAGCTGGACCAAGCACTAAAAATTAACTGCTTCCGCTTATCATATACTAAACTATATAACTTATTATAAATTTCAAGTGAGCTTTAAGTTTATTTCTTTACTTTAAGTTTACTGTTGGTTTGTAATAAATGTTATTTACTTTACTTTTACTACACTTTGTTGGAGCTTAATTTATATTTAAATGCTTGTGATGAATGAATGGATGAATGTATTGAATGGATGAGTGGTTATAAATGTACAAAAATGAATATTAGTTAAGTCATTAGTTGCATACCAACTTGGATATTAATTGGAATTAATTGTATATTCAATTATTTATAGAATTGGAAACTAGTTTCTTATCTAAGTAATAATATTTTTATATCTACATGTGAGTATTAAATGTTGTGATGAAGCAAATCTTAGGGTAGACAATTGTTTAACATGTAATTTTCTCCCTTTAAACTTTTAGAATTGTAAATGAGCAATCCTATGAAATGGATTGAATTCTATTTTAAAATTAGAAATGAGCAATCCTATAAAATAGATTGAACTCTGTTTTAGAATTGGAAATGAGCAATCCTATAAATGGATTGAACTCTATACTAGAATTGGAGCTAAAATAGATTGATTGCATGTTAGTTTAGGTTATTTTCCTTTCAAATTATAGCTTCCATTGGAATAGAAGTCTTGCATGTCTACTTTACAGGTGTTTTCTTAACAATTTATAAAGGAGACTACCTAAATTCTTAAGAATTTTAGGACTTATAAATTTTGTTGAAAAATGTAGGCTTATAACTCACATGTCAAATACTCAATAAATATCTAGAATTTCATATCTAAGATTGAATGTATTCATTTTAATTGTTTTAAATTATAATCTCATGTTTCCTTATATGTATCACATGCTTAGTTATATTTTATTCTCACTTATAAATCCATGTAATGTATCTTCACTTATAAATTACTTAATACTATTCATAATTTTCTTACTATGCATTTTCTATAATTTAGAACTGTACTTTATTTGCTTACAACTTACTTAGATTACACTGAATATTGTAAAATTACATTTAAATGCTTCTTTGTTTCTTTTCCTTACTTAGCATAAGTTCATTTGAATATATGCATGCTTTACTTCATTTACTATCATATGCACATTAGCGTATTTCTAGCTTATTTAGGATGCTTTTGCCTTTGTACTATTTGCAGGCTACGAAGTATACTTAAGTGATTATTCTAACTCACTTTGTTTTCTTACTTACTTTTCCTCACTTGTATGCCTACTATGTTGCACCCATGCTTGTGCTAAATTTTGTAACTAGTAAGTGATATCCAATTATAATAATAACATGTTTAGCCAATCTTAAATTGTACTTAGACTATTTAGTATAACCTAATTTTCTATTTCTTAGCATTGCCCTATCAGATTTACATACCAAAATGTGATAGATCAGGTGCATTTGGAGGCCAATGGAGATGGAGCAAGCGCTAAAAATTAACTGCTTCCACTTATCATATACTAAACTATATAGCTTATTATAAATTTCAAGTGAGCTTTAAATTTCTTTTTTCACTTTAAGTTTACTGTTAGTTTGTAATAAATGTTATTTACTTTACTTTTACTACACTTTGTTGGAGCTTAGTTTAAATTTAAATGCTTGTGATGAATGATTGGATGAATGTATTGAATGGATGAGTGGTTATAAATGTACAAAAATGAATATTAGTTAAGTCATTAGTTGCATTCCTACTTGGATGTTAATTGGAATTAGTTGCATATTCAATTATTTATAGAATTGGAAACTAGTTTTTTATCTAAGTAATAGTATTTTTATATCTACATGTGAGTATTAAATGTTGTGATGAAGCAAATCTTAGGTAGACAATTGTTACACATGTGATTTTCTCCCTTTAAACTTTTAGAATTATAAATGAGCAATCCTATGAATGGATTCAACTCTATTTTAGAATTACAAATGAGCAATCTTATAAAATAGATTGAACTCTATTTTAGAATTAGAAATGAGCAATCCTATATAATGGATTGAACTCTATACTAGAATTGGAGCTAAAATGGATTGATTAAGTATAACTCACATGTTAAATACTCAATAAATATCTAAAATTTCATATCTAAGATTGAATGGATTCATTTCAATTATTTTAAATTACAATCTCATGTTTCCTTGTATGTATCACATGCTTAGTTATATTTTATTCTCACTTATAAATTCATGTAATGTATCTTCACTTATAAATTACTTAATACCATTCACAATTTTTCCTTCCATCTTAACTTAAGATCTCTTCTAAGTCCTTGGCCAAACACAATATCTAATGATTTGGATAAGTTTGCTTCTAATCTAGAATTAGGTATTGTGGAGACATATCAATGTTGAGTTAAGTGATTCTCAATATTGGGGTCGCCACAATTAGTATCAGATCCAAGTTGAGAACTTTAAGTTAAGACAAACACATCCAATCATCCAAAGCAAACAGCACATTATGGTAAAAATTAATAACTGACATCTTAGGACAGTAAACACATTTTCAATTAAATAAGTGATCTAAATTTATAACTTAAACTTTAATTTAATTTGCAGATGGCAGATCCTAGTGCTAAATTAAGACTTTATACCAAATTGTTCTTCTAATATTGGGAGTATGATCATTAGTATGGGTCAATGTTTGGTAGAGTTTACTTGGGAGTATCTGCTGCAGGAGGTGATGTTCTGAATAAAATTTTGAGGTTTTGTATATTTCAAGGCGATTGTTTCCCTCAGTTAGCTAGGGAATGGCTCGCCAATATTACCATGGTATTTGAGGCCATAGAATGCCCCAAACACTTACGCCTCCAAATTTTGGATGAACTCTTTGATGACTACGCCATAAATTGGTGGTGTCATGTGCATGGAGTACTCATTCGTAGATGTAGGCATCTTCATCGTGTCCCCACTTTTGCAGACTTCAAAAACATATTTTATGCAAAATTTTGTAACTAGTAGTACTAGTCTTTCTTTTACTCTTTCTTCTTTCCTTTTAGTAGCTTTGTAAATAGCTTCTTCTTACTTATGTCTCTTTCTTTTCCTCCAAAGATTGTAATCTCTTAAAAGCTTTAAATTTTAATGAGAATTTCCCTTTCTTACCTTTTTTAGTTTCTGAATAATGTTTTATTTTTCCTTTCTTTAGAATGGACCCAAATCCTAATACTCCTATTGAACCAATAGTGGAAGAACCAACTTCCACTAGGACTTCTCAAACGGAGCAAATGCAGAATTTGTTGGTTATGATGAAGGTAATGGTAGAAGCACAAACACATGCAGCGGAAAGGATGGCTTCATCCTGCAACCTTTCCCAACCTTCTCTAGTTCTATCCCAAATTTGCCCAACTCCTCCTCAAGCTTCTTCACCTATTGTTCCTAAACTTCCCTTAGCTCCATAGCCATCCTTAGGCCCTATTGTGGATGCCTACCTTCTCACCTTTCTTCATCTAAACTGATGAATCTAGAGATTATATCTAAATAAAGGGGAAAATTCATCTATTCAAGATCTTTATGCTGCTCCTAAAATCAATTTTTTCTATTTTTTTCAGGGAAATGGAATCCAAAGGAGTTCTAAGGCATTTCTGCAGAGTTTTTAAAATTTATTAAAGAAAAATAGCTGCAGCGCGCTGCTGCGTGCGACCGCGCGCCGCAGCGAGTTGCAGCGGAAATATCTAAACTATATGAAAATTAATCTCAACTAATTGAACAGTGTTTTCTTAAAATGACCCGCTACAGCGGAAATATTCATAACTTTATAAAACGGGGGCTTAACTAATTGAACATTGTTTTTCATAAAATGACCTACTATAGCGCGCGGTCACGCGCTGCAGCGGTCTGCAACAGGACATCTTCAAAAGCTCAAACGCGGTAGCGCACGGCAGCGTGGGAATTGGCGATTGTGCGAAGATCATTGCACGCCGCAGTGCCACGGCGCGCTGTAGCAGCCCGCCGCAAATTTTTCCCAGACATGCATTAAATGCAGCTGGGGGCATAACCTATATAGTGCATTTTGTCCCCAGCCATCATTCACTGCAGCAGCCCGTTTTATTTGAAAAAGGAAGCTTTGAGGTGATGTTTTGGGTAAACAATTGAGGATTATTGTCACCTCACCATAAATGGAGGTTATTGTCATGATGAATTCAGATTTTTATATGGAAAAGCTAGTTGAAATGAAGAGGAGGATGGCAGCCCCCCCCCCCTTCCTCTAAATTCCCCTCCTCTTGACTAGAGGGGGGCTAACAATTTTAGCAAAAATTCTACTAAGTAAGGCGGAGAGCCAAGGGAAAAGAGGAACTCCTCAAGGGTGGAAGGCAAGCTCTTGCTTTGGAAGAGTAGGAAGAAGGCAGCACTAGTGACCTAAGGAGGGAACATTGAGAATGAGAAGAAGGATTCCGGAGAACTTCTACGGAGTGTTCCTAGTATCTTCTAAACTCGACTCTTGTATTTCTATTTAGTTGACCATAAAAGAGTCTTTATCCATGGATGTGTTATTCTTCTTTTCTTGTGCAATGAGTAGCTAAACTCCCTTGAGAAGGGTTTGGGGTTAAGTCCCATTTTCATAATATAATATTAATGTATGAATGTTTTCCCTCAAGCATAATTTGTTTGTAATTTTAATGTCTTACTAAGAAATTTATATCTAATTAGTCTTAAATGTGATTATGAGAAAAGAACTAAAAATAAACTCCAATAACTAATTGTCTTATGCTCCTTAGCTCACCTTAAGTTGGGTGCTAGATTATGAGTGCATGAAGGCTTGGAACTATGTGAGAAAGTTCATAAGCTCAATGCACCTCAATCTAAGCTCAACCAAAGAGTTGATGCAAGTGATGCTAAGACCCACTAAATGAGCTCCTTAGCTTAATATAATTAAGGTAGAGGAAGGAAGTGTTGAGCGCTCATAAACTAAGTGACATAGTCGTTGAGCCCAACATGTGAATCCCTCATCTCAACTATGTATGATGCGAGTGATGCTCGTAGAGAAATCAATGCTTGTAAGATCCTAAGGTTTAAAAATCAAGCTCTCCTTTATCAATAGAATAAGACTAAAATTTAAATCCCAAGAATCCTACAAGAATCTTTGTGCCAAAGTAGAACCGAATGTGAGTTCATTTTGTGCACAAGATTTGAACTTGTAAGACCTTGAGCTAGACTCAAGGACAACAATATGCACTTGATTTTAATTGAATTAAATGATAAAGCTTGAGAAAGCAATCTACATAAATATTATGTCATAGCATGTGGGATGGCCCCAACTCTCCTCTTTCTTAAATCTTGCTATTTTACTTAGTGAATATTTGTTCTAATATTAGACCACTCATCCAATACATACTATAGCTTAAACATTAGTGAGAATAGATAAACCTTGGTGCCAAATCGACCAATTCTCTGAGGATCGATAAATTCCTAGAAATTCACACTTTCCACTTATTACTTCAGACCACGTACACTTGCGTGTAAGCGCAGACGTGTATTTACTATCTGTCATGAACCCTCCAGGTTTCAATAGTTCAGTCTCCCATTTCGAAGCCATAGACTGGCTGAAGGCAGTTGAAAAGACACTACCAAGTATTAAGTGTCCGGAGAGCGAATGTCTCCATCTTGCAACCTACCTATTCCACGGAGAAACCGAGTACTAGTGGGATAGTGAGTTGAAAACTCGCTTCTCTGAGGATCAAATAAAAGACATCCCTTGGGATGAATTTGAACAAGTATTCTGCGAAGAATTTATTCCTCCCTCTGCCCAAACCATAATAGAAAACAATTTCAAACAACTTACCCAAGGAAATCATTTTGTGCACGACTACGAGATGGTGTTTCATATACTCTCTCATTTTGCTCCAAATCTAGTCCATACTGAGGTAGCTAGGTGCACTAGATTTTTGTCCGGTATTAGAGATTCTATCAAAAGTCATTTGATGTCTCAACATCATGATAGTTTTTCCAAGCTCTTGGAAGATGCTCGTATGGTAGAGTACCATCAATCTCAGATAAATCTAAGAAAGCGCTCCCATCCTCAACCCTCCAGATCAGAACCCTTGAAGAAAAATTGCTCCCATGGTCCAAAATTCTTCCAGCTAACTTCTAGTCAAAACTTAAATCAAAATTCTAGCCAGAACCCTAGGCAAGGCCAGTAAGGAAGACCAGAAGCAGTATGTAACAGACCCCATCCTTATGGGAAGTGCTACCACACAGGTGGTAGCTATTACGTATGCGGCAGAACAAATCATAAACATTGGGACTGTCATGATACCTGGACTATGGACAAGGTAAAGATCAACCATTAAGGTTCTGTTCAGAATCAAATTCCTCTAATTCTCAACTGCCAACGCTTGCCTTGATGCCTCCCTCTACTGGTGGAAGTGGTCAGCACCAAAAGGGAGTACCTCCATCTTCCTCCAAGAAAGGCCGCTACAGTAGGAAGGAAAAGGGCAAGTTTGTTGCTCAACCACCTACTGTACCAAGGGTATACTGCTTTGTCTTCTTCAACTGCCCCAGATGACAATAGTGTGGTTACCAGTACGCTCTAAATTTAATTTCCTACTTTTGGTTTTTCATTTTCCTTCCATAATTTTTTATTTCAGCATTTTCCTACTTTAATTTTCATTAGTGTAATTAGAATATATTTTCCTTGCTATATGAACTCTAATTAACAAAAACTAGTTCTGTGACACTCTCTTTGACACTGGTGCTAGTCACTCTTTCATGTTAGTGAGTTGTGCCTCTTCTTTAAATCTTCAACATATTAGCCTAGGTAGTCCTTTAATAGTTCAAATGCCATTTGGTGCTGAGATGTGTGCTAATAAGTTCTATTTAGTAGACATCCCAATCAGTAACCAATTTTCTAATCCAAACTTATTCTTATGTCCATTACAAATTTTGACATGATTTTAGGAATGGATTGGTTAAGTAAATTTAATGCTGTAATAGATTGCTTCCATAAGCAAGTTTCACTTAAGGTTGGAAAGAAACCTGAAGTGTTTATAGGAAAACTTGGCTTGACTGCATCCTTAATCAATACTATTGAAGCTAAGCACCTCATCAGTAAAGGTTGCTATGCAATCCTAGTAACTCTAATCGGTGAAGAGAAGCAAGTAAGTAGTCCAGAAGAGACTATCATCGTTAGAGAGTTCCTGGATATGTTCCCTAAAGACTTACTTGGACTACCTCCTCTGCGAAAGGTAGGGTTTTCTATTGAACTTGTCCCTGAAACTCAACCTAAATCTAAGGCTCCTTATAGAATGGCTCAAAAATAAATTGCAAAAGCTTAGAGAGCAATTGCAAGAGTTGTTAGAGAAAGGATTTGTTTGCCCTAGCATGTCACCTTGGGGAGCTCCTGTCCTATTCGTTAAGAAGAAGGATGGTTCAATGCAGATGCATATAGACTACTGTGAGCTTAATAAAGTGATTGTAAAGAATAAGTATCCTCTCCTTGGGATTGATGATTTGTTTGATCAACTCACTGGAGCAAAGATCTTCTCCAAGATTGACTTAAGATCAGGTTACTACCAGATTAGAGTCAAGGATGAAGATGTTACCAAGACTGCATTCATGATCCGATATGGGCATTTTGAGTTTCTAGTCATGTTTTTTGGACTGACAAATGCTTCTTCTATCTTCATGGACCTGATGCAGCGTATTCTTAAGCCGTATCTCGACGAGTTCGTCATCGTTTTCATCTACGACATCCTGATCTACTCGAAGTCAGCTGCTGAGCATGAAGAGCATCTGCGTATTGTTCTATAATTGTAAAGAGAAAATAAACTTTTTGCTAAGTTTTCTAAGTGCAAGTTTTGGCTCAAGTCCGTGGCATTTTTGGGTCACGTGATTGATGCTGAAGGCATTAAAGTAGACCAATAAAAAAATCCAAGCTATTCAACAGTGGGTTAAACCTAAATCTGTAATAGAGATCCATAGTTTCTTAGGACTCACTGGTTATTACAGAATGTTTGTTCTAGGATTCTCTCTAATTGCTTTGTCGTTAACTCAATTAACTAGAAAAGATGTTTCATTCATCTAGAGCACACCCTGTGAAGAATCTTTTCAGAAGTTGAAACAGTTATTGACTTCTGCTCCTATTCTAGTACTACCTCATGAGGGTAAAGATTTTTAGGTTTATATTGATGCCTCTAAGGTAGGGCTTGGTTGTGTTCTAATGCAAGATCACCGTGTTATAGCCTATGCCTTTAGACAGCATAATCCTAGTGAGAAGAACTATCATGTACACAATCTTGAACTTGTAGGAGTAGTTTTTGCTTTAAAGATCTGGAGATACCGCCTGTATGGAGTTAAGTGTGAGATGTTTACTGATCACCAAAGTTTAAAGTACATCTTCACCCAGAAAGAGCTTAACTGCCATCAGCGTAGGTGGATGGAGTTACTTTGCGACTATGATTTGGAAATCCAATACCATTCGGGTAAAGCTAATGTCGTAGCAGATGCTCTAGGTCGTAAAGCGACTTTATCTTCCCTTTGTTGCAACAAATCTTTAATCAAAGATTTTGTCAGATTGAATCTTGAGCATATCAGTTCAGCTGATTTAGGCACTTTACTATTTGCTATTCAGTGAGATGATTCCCCGTGATCTAAGATTATCGAAGCTCAGAAGGAAGATTTGAGTTATTCTATGTTAGTTTCTGAAATTGTTAGTTGCAAGAGATCTGAATTATGTCTTAATGATGAAGGTGTGGTATTTCAAAAGTCTAGATTATGGATTCTAAAAAGCTTGCAGTTACAGATTTTGTCTAAAGCTCATAACTCTGGCTATGCAGTGCACCCTGGTAGTTGTAAGATGTATCAAGATCTCAAGCAATCATTTTGGTGGTCCAGCATGAATCAGAATATAGCTATTTTCATTTCTAAGTGCCATCCCTGTTCCTTAGTCAAGGTCGAACACCAGAGCCTGGTGGACTTCTTAAACCCTTAGACATTCCTGAATGGAAGTGGTCTGATATCTCCATGGACTTCATTGTAGGTTTACCTAAGAGTAGATCTGGTTCTGATTCTTTTTGGGTGATAGTCGATAAACTCACTAAGCCAGCCCATTTTTTAGCTATTTGTCAGATAGATCCAGTTGAGAAATTAGCTAAGCTTTATCTTCAGAATATCATCCATTTGCATGGTACACTGAACTATATAATTTTTGACAGAGACAGTAGATTCAGTTCCAGATTTTGGTCAGCTGTTTAGCAAGACTTGGGGACAAGTTTAGCGTTGAGTCCTGCTTTCCACCCCCAGATAGATGGTCAAACTGAGTGTGTTAATTAGTTCTTGGAAGACCTCTTGTATCTTTGTGTTTTAGACTTCGGTGGATCATGGGAAGATCATTTAGCGTTAGTTGAGTTCGCTTACAATAACAGTTATCAGTCTAGTATTATGGATCCTTATAAAGCTCTTTATGGAAGGAGGTGTACAACTCCAGTTGCTTGGATTAAAGTAGGAGACTCTTAACTTTGTGGTTCAGAATTGGTAGAAGAGACTACTCAAAAAGTTCAACTGATCAAGCACAATATGACTGCAGCTCGGGATAGACAAATGAAATATCATGATGCTTGTCATCGTCAGTTTGAGTTCTAAGTAGGTGATAGAGCTTATCTTAAAGTTAGTCCGATGTGTGGTGTGCAGAGATTCGATGTGTCTGGAAAGCTGAGTTCAAGGTATTTGGGACCCTTTGAAGTGATTGAGAGGATTGGAACATCTGCTTATAAATTAGAGTTACTAGAAGACATCTCAACTGTACATAATGTATTTCATGTTTTATCACTAAGAAGGTGTTTGCTAGATCCAAGTTAGCAAGTTTAGATACCTGAAATGGAACTGCAACATAATCTGACTTCCACCATTAAACCTATTACGATTCTGGGGTGGGATCTTAAGCAGTTAAAAAACTGTAGCATTCCTATGATCAAAGTCCACTGGCAGAATCATCCAGCTGGTAAAGCCACGTGGGAGAAAGAAGAGGATATGCTAAAGAAGTTCCCATAATTCCTTTCTTAATCAGGTAGATTTAGTTCTTTCAATTTCTTTGTTGTTTCTATAAACTTCCTTTGTATTTTCTATTTCCTTATTTTTATTGGTTGTGTGTCGTGGGTGACACTCTTTTTAAGGAGGGGAGTCTATAATAACCTTAGTGTTGTTACCCATCAATTAGTGACCTAATTGACTCTAATCCTTTTCCATTAGTCTTATAATAGTATTAGGAGTCTCCATTTCAAATTTCGTATGATTTGGAGATCATTTGGCAATTTCCAACATTTATTAGTTTTCTGATAATTCTGAGAATGCCTAATTTATTTAGACCTCATAATCAAAAACGAAGTCCACCATTGAACTCACCACACCCATATTAGCTAGGAGTGGTATTTTGGAAATGTTTGGAAGTCGTCGAATTTTCCTCGAATATTTTACTAATATTTTAAATACCTGGAAAATTAAGATAATTAAATTGACCTTCAATCAAAAATTTGATTGCATTTTTGAGTTTTCCACACCTCAATTAGGTAAGGTTGAATTTTTAGGATTTTTTGAAGTGCGTTTAGTTATTTAACTTTGAGTAATAAAATGTTTATAATTAATTAATCATTAAAAGTAATTAAATTAATTAATATAAATATTAAATAAAATTTTTAACATCAATTATTTGAAATTGTGTGGATCCCGTGTGTGAGACCAATGCACGGGACAGCGATCCACGCGGATCCTGGCTGTTGCGCCTTTTCTTTGCTGGATCAAACGGTCCGGGAGCGACCCGGTACAATAAGGCAGATCCAGCCGTTCGATCACTAGATCGAATGAACAGCTAGGATTGACTTCCTATACGTCTTCCTCCAGCTCAGCCACGATCGCCTAGCGACTAACGGCTGTAGCACGAGCCGTCAGTCCAGCCCCCTCAGCCTACTCAAGACCCCCCATTCCTCTCCTTAGTGTTTGCTGAATCATTTGAGACCCTTACCTGGAGCTCAGAGCTGCCAAGCCGATGACAGGAGCTTTTCGAAGTTCACCATGACCAACATTTTTAAAGTCATCCAGGTATCAATCCTTAGCTCTTTCCCTAAAATTGATTGCACCTATATTTATTTCGAGTGGAGATCAATCGATCCGAGACTTGATCGGACTCAATCGAGCCAGATCAAATCAGTAAGGATCGAATTGTCCATAGTGGGTTCTAAAGTTCTGACAGTGAAACCTAGGGCATCACTTCATCTCCGTTCTAGGCCACCTTTTGGGTCGAATTAAGGTTCAATAGGTTGGCCTTGGAACGAGCTTTGATTTGAGGTGCGAGCCACTTCGCCAGACCCCCGGGTTTGACCGGACTGTCCAGAATTATGGTGTATCTCGTGGACCCCCTTTCAGGGATGAGGTGGTTCAGACCGCGTGTTCTGTGGTCCAAGTTTCCTTCCTAGACCAGGCCGGTTTACTCGAGTCGACCGCACCATCTTCCTGGTTCCGAGGCTGACGCGAATTGACTTGTTGAAGTGCCGCGTTAGCCATAGATTTCAGACGGCATTGAATTCAGTGCCGCTCCGTCTTTTGTGCCACCGCCAGCCATCATGCCTCATATTCAGTGCCATTAAAATATGTGCCCTAGAATTCCGTAATTTCTTTTATTATGTGCTGATGATTAAATGATTATGATTTTATTCCGTAATGATTAATTAGTTAATTTTCATTTAATTATAACTTTGAAAAAACAGATCCAATCAATACAAAATTATATATCATATTGATCACAAAAATGAGTAGATCAATAATATATAAATTAATTTATATTTTGATAAGCATTTTAATTAGTCAATATTTAAGATTAATTAATTAATTATAATATAAATTTCATCATTTTATGTGACCTAATTTAATCATTTAAAGTCCAAATTAAATGATCAAATAGTTCATTTCACTCACAAAAATGTGAGGAACAATAATATGAAATCAAATTTAATATTTGAACCCTAATTTTCTTAATAACTTTTTAACCCTAATTAGGAGTCACAAAAACCCTAATTTTCCAAAATTGTTCAAAATTGACATACTTAGTGTCATTTTTCTCCTTATAATATAAGGATTTCAATTATATGTAAATCATTTACATTGGACAACAATTTATGATTTAAGGTTTTTGACTCTTACTTAGTATTATTGTGATTATTCCAAAATTCTAGATGGCATATTTTAGGTTTTATAAAACCCTAGGATAGCTAACATGTCACATTTATTATCTCCCTTACCAAATTAGATTGTATTTAGCATGAGTTTAGTTCTCACCTTTCTAATTTTATGAATTTAATTTCCAAGTGCTTAATTCACCTTTCAACCCTAAGGTAGAAACCCTAGGATTGATTTACAAATTGAATTATTGTTGATCCCTAAATCTATTTAGTTACACCCATCGAGTGTAGATAGATTCAATACCTTTGTAATGGTAGATTAGTGAATCAACTAGATCTAGTTTAGTGACTAGATTAGAACTTTGTTCATTTACCTTAACCCTTAAAGCCTCCTCTTGAATATTTTAAGAGCTAGTATTAGAAATCCTAAGTCACTTAGATTAGTTTAGGAATCCTATTAAATTCCTTAAACATCAATTATTAGAATACTTAGAACTTATAGTTCTTAAGTCCTATCAATTACTTATCTTAAACCTTTCATTTACTTATAACTTAGCTAGACTAATACTTGATTATTTAGACCCTTCAAAGTATAACCTAGCTAGTGAACTCTAGTAAGCTTTAGTAAACTTACAATAACTTCTAGATTTTCAAGTTAGATATTTTCTTTATCTTAATCTATTCCTATTAGACACCTAAGCATTGATTTAATTATGTAATTGAATCTTATATTTTAGGATGTGATTAAGAGCTAGTTCCTAATTATATCATTTATACTTATAAATTATTTTGTTATATCATATTAACTGAATTGAATCTACTTCTTTCAAAATCCCAACTACTACTATACTTATAATTAACTTGAGATCAATATCTCAAAGTTAATTGGGAGCTCATTCTCTGTTTCTTTTCCTTACTTAGCATAAGTTCATTTGAACATATACACACTTTACTTTATTTACTATCATATGCACATTAGCTTATTTCTAGTCTATTTAGGATGCTTTTACCCTTGTACTATTTGTAGACTACGAAGTATACTTAAGTGAGTATTCTAACTCACTTTGTTTTCTTACTTACTTTTCCTCACTTGTATGCTTACTATATTACACCCATGCTTGTGCTAAATTTTGTAACTAGTAAGTGATATCCAATTATAATAATAACATGTTTAGCCAATCTTAAACTGTACTTAGACTATTTAGTATAACCCAATTTTCTATTTCTTAGCTTTGCCCTATTACATTTAAATACCAAAATGTGATAGATCAAGTGCATTTGGAGGCTAATAGAGCTGGACCAAGCACTAAAAATTAACTGCTTCCGCTTATCATATACTAAACTATATAACTTATTATAAATTTCAAGTGAGCTTTAAGTTTCTTTCTTTACTTTAAGTTTACTGTTGGTTTGTAATAAATGTTATTTACTTTACTTTTACTACACTTTGTTGGAGCTTAGTTTATATTTAAATGGTTGTGATGAATTAATGGATGAATGTATTGAATGGATGAGTGGTTATAAATGTACAAAAATGAATATTAGTTAAGTCATTAGTTGCATACCTACTTGGATATTAATTGGAATTAATTGTATATTCAATTATTTATAGAATTGGAAACTAGTTTCTTAAGTAAGTAATAATATTTTTATATCTACATGTGAGTTTTAAATGTTGTGATGAAGCAAATCTTAGGGTAGACAATTGTTTAACATGTAATTGTCTCCCTTTAAACTTTTAGAATTGTAAATGAGCAATCTTATGAAATGGATTGAACTCTATTTTAGAATTAGAAATGAGCAATCCTATAAAATAGATTGAACTATATTTTTGAATTGGAAATGAGTAATCCTATAAATGGATTGAACTCTATACTAGAGTTGGAGCTAAAATAGATTGATTGCATGTTAGTTTAGGTTATTTTCCTTTCAAATTATAGCTTCCATTGGAATGGAAGTCTTGCCTGTCTACTTTACAGGTGTTTTCTTAACAATTTATAAAGGAGACTCTACCTAAATTCTTAAGAATTTTTGGACATATAAATTTTGTTGAAAAATGTAGGCTTATAACTCACATGTCAAATACTCAATAAATATCTAGAATTTCATATCTAAGATTGAATGTATTCATTTTAATTGTTTTAAATTACAATCTCATGTTTCCTTATATGTATCACATGCTTAGTTATATTTTATTCTCACTTATAAATCCATGTAATGTATCTTCACTTATAAATTACTTAATACCATTCACAATTTTTCCTTCAATCTTAATATCTAATGATTTGGATTAGTTTTCTTCTAATCTAGTTTTAGGTATTGTGGTGACATATCAATGTTGAGTTAAGTAATTCTCAATATTGGGGTCACCACAGTTGGTATCAGAGCCAAGTTAAGAACTTTAAGTTAAGACAAACACATCCAATCATCCAAAGCAAACAACACAGTATAGTAAAAATTAATAAATGACATCTTAGGCAGTAAACGTATTTTCAATTAATTAAGTGATCTAAATTTCTAACTTAAACATTAATTTAACTTTCAGATGGCAGATTCTAGTGTCGAATTAAGACTTTATACCAAATTGTTCTTCCAATATAGGGAGTATGATCATTGGTCTGGGTCAATGTTTGGTAGAGTTTACTTGGGAGTATCTGCTGTAGCAGGTGATGTTTTGAATAAAATTTTGTTTTTTTGTATATTTCGAGGCGATTGTTTCCCTCAGTTAGCTAGGGAATGGCTCTCCCATGTTACCACAGTATTAGAGGCCATAAAATGCCCCAAACACTTACACCTCCAAAATTTGGATGAACTCTTTGATGACTTGCAATAAATTGGTTGTGTCATGTACATGGAGTACTCATTCGTGGATGTAGGCATCTTCATCGTGCCCCCACTTATGAAGACTTCAAAAACATATTTTATGCAAAATTTTGTAACTAGTAGTACTAGTCTTCCTTTTACTCTTTCTTCTTTCCCTTTAGTAGCTTTGTAAGTAGCTTCTTCTTACTTATGTCTCTTTCTTTTCCTTCAAAGATTGTAATCTCTTAAAAGCTTTAAATTTTAATGAGAATTTCCCTTTCCTATCTTTTTTAGTTTCTGAATAATGTTTTATTTTTCCTTTCTTTAGAATGGATCCAAATCCTAATACTCTTATTGAACCAATAGTGGAAGAACCTACTTCCACTATGACTTCTCAAACTGAGCAAATGCAGAATTTGTTGGATATGATGAAGGTAATGGTAGAAGCACAAACACATGCAGTGGAAAGGATGGCTTCATCCTGCAACCTTTCCCAACCTTCTCTAATTTCTTCCCAAATTTGCCCAACTCCTCCTCAAGCTTCTTCACCTATTGTTCCTGAACTTCCATTGGCTTCACAGCCATCCACAGGCCCAATTGTGGATGCTTACATTCTCACCTTTCTTCGTCTGAACCCTCCAGCTTTCAATGGTTCAATCTCCCATTTTGAAGCCCTAGACTGGCTGAAGGTAGTTAAAAAGACACTAGCTAGTATTAAGTGTCTAGTGAGCAAATGTCTCCATCTTGCAACCTACCTATTCCACGGAGAAATCGAGTACTAGTAGGATAGTGAGTTGAAAACTCACTTCTCTGAGGATCAAATAGAAGACATCCCTTGGGATGAATTTGAACAAGTATTCCGCGAAGAGTTTATTCCTTCCTCTGCCCAAACCATAATAGAAAACAATTACATACAACTTACCCAAAGAAATCATTTTGTGCACGACTACGAGATGGAGTTTCGTAAACTCTCTCGTTTTGCTCCAAATCTAGTCCATACTGAAGTGGCTAGGTGCACTAGATTTTTGTCCGGTATTAGAGATTCTATCAAAAGTCATTTGATGTCTCAACATCATGACAGTTTTCCCAAGCTCTTGGAAGGTGCTCGTATGGTAGAGTACCATCAATCTCAGATGAATTTGAGAAAGCGCTCCCATCCTCAACCCTCCAGATCAGAACCCTTTAAGAGAAATTGCTCCCATGATCCAAAAATCTTCCAGCTAACTTCTGGCCAAAACCTAAATCAAAACTCTAGCCAGAACCCTAAGTAAGGACAATAAGGAAGACCATAAGCAGTATGTAATAGACCCCATCCTTATGGGAAGTGCTACCACACAGGTGGTAGCTGTTACGTATGCGACAGAACCAACCATAAACATTGGGACTGTCATGCTAGCTGGACTGTGGACAAGGTAAAGATCAACCTTCAAGGTTCTATTCATAATCCAATTCCTCTTGATTCTCAAGCACCAGCACTTGCCTTGATGCCTCCCTCTACTGATGGAAGTGGTCAGCACCAAAAGGGAGTACCTCCATCTTTCTCTAAATAAGGCTGCTACAGTAGGAAGGAAAAGGGCAAGTCTATTTCTGAACCACCTACTGTACCAAGGGTATACGCTTTGTCTTCTTCAGCTGCCCCAGATGGCAATAGCGTGGTTACCGGTACATTCTAAATTTAATTACCTATTTTTGGTTTTTCATTTTCCTTCTGTAATTTTTAATTTCAGCATTTTTCTGCTTTAATTTTCATTAGTGTTATTAGAATTTATTTTCCCTGCTATAGGAACTCTAGTTATCAAAAACTAGTTCTATGACACTCTCTTTGACACTGGTGCTAGTCACTCTTTCATGTCAGTGAGTTGTGCATCTTCCTTAAATCTTCAATATTTTAGCCTAGGCAGTCCTTTAATAGTTCAAATGCCATTTGGTGCTGAGATATGTGCTAATAAGTTATTTTTAGTAGACATCTCAATCAATAACCAATTCTTCTAATCCAAACTTATTGTTATATCCATTACAAATTTTGACATGATTTTAAGAATGGATTGGTTAAGTAAATTTAATGCTGTAATAGATTGCTTCCATATGTGAGTTTCACTTAAGGTTGGAAAGAAACTTGAAGTGTTTATATGAAAACTTGGCTTGACTGCATCCTTAATCAATGCTATTGAAACCAAGCACCTCGTTAATAAAGGTTGTTATGCAATCATAGTAACTCTAATCGACAAAGAGAAGCAAGTAAGTAGTCTAGAAGAGGCTATCATCATTAGAGAGTTCCTGGATGTGTTCCCTGAAGACTTACTTAGACTACCTCCTCTGTGAGAGGTATGGTTTTCTATTGAACTTGTCCCTGAAACTCAACCTAAATCTAAAGCTCCTTATAGAATGGCTCCAAAGAATTGCAAGAGCATAGAGAGCAGTTGCAAGAGTTGTCAGAGAAAGGATTCGTTTACCTTAGCATGTCACCTTGGGGAGCTCCTGTCCTATTCATCAAGAAGAAGGACGGTTCAATGCAGATGTGTATAGACTACCGTGAGCTTAATAAAGTGAACGTGAAGAATAAGTTTCCTCTCCCTAGGATTGATGATTTGTTTGATCAACTCACCGAAGCGAAGATCTTCTCCAAGATTGACTTAAGATCAGGATACTACCAGATTAGAGTCAAGGATGAAGATGTTTCCAAGACTGCATTCAGGATCCGATATGGGCATTTTGAGTTTCTAGTCATGTCTTTTGGACTGACAAATGCTTCTTCTATCTTGATGGACCTGATGCAGCGTATTCTTAAGCCGTATCTCGACGAGTTCGTTATCGTTTTCTTCGACGACATCCTAATCTACTCGAAGTCAGCTACTGAGCATGTAGAGCATCTGCGTATCATTCTAGAATTGTTAAGAGAAAATAAACTTTTTGCTAAGTTTTATAAGTGTGAGTTTTGGCTCAAGTCCGTGGCATTTTTGGGTCACGTGATTGAAGCTGAAAACATTAGAGTAGACCAATAGAAAATCCAAGCTATTCAATAATGGGTTTAACCTAAATCTATAACAGAGATCCACAGTTTCTTATGACTCACTGGTTATTACAAAAGGTTTGTTCTAGGATCTCTCTAATTGCTTTGTCATTAATTGAATTAACTAGAAAAGATATTTTGTTCATCTAGAGCGCACCCTGTGAAGAATCTTTTCAAAAGTTGAAATAGTTATTGACTTCTGCTCTCGTTCTAGTACTACCTCATGAGGGTAAAGATTTTTAGGTTTATATTGATGCCTCTAAGGTAGGACTTGGTTGTGTTCTAATGCAAAATCACTGTGTTATAACCTATGCCTCTAGACAGCATAAGCCTAGTGAGAAGAACTATCATGTACACAATCTTGAACTTGTAGGAGTAGTTTTTGCACTAAAGATCTAGAGACACTACCTGTATAGAGTTAAGTGTGATATGTTTACTGATCACCAAAGTTTAAAGTACATCTTCACCCAGAAGGAACTTAACTGCCATCAGCGTAGGTGGCTGGAGTTACTTTATGACTATGATTTGGAAATCCAATACCATCCGGGTAAAGCTAATGTTGTAGCTAATGCTCTAAGTCGTAAAGCTACTTTGTCTTCCCTTTGTTGCAACAAATCTTTAATCGAAGATTTTGTCAGATTGAATCTTGAGCATATCAGTTCAGCTGATTTAGGCACTTTACTATTTGCTATTCAGTCAGATGATTCCCTAAGATCTAAGATTATCGAAGCTCAGTAGGAAGATTCGAGTTATTATATATTAGTTTCTGAAATTGTTAGTGGCAAGAGATTTGAATTACGTCTTGATGATGAAGGTGTGGTATTTCAGAAGTCCAGATTATGGATTCAAAAAAGCTTGCAGTTACAGATTTTGTCTAAAGTTCATAACTCTAGCTATGTAGTGCACCCTAGTAGCTGTAAGATGTATCAAGATCTCAAGCAATCATTTTGGTGGTCTGGCATGAATCGGGATATAGCTATTTTCATTTCCAAGTGCCATCCCTGTTCCTTAGTCAAGGCCGAACACTAGAAGCCTGGTGGACTTCTTAAACCCTTAAACATTCCTGAATGGAAGTGGTCCGATATCTCCATGGACTTCATTGTAGGTTTGCCTAAGAGTAGATCTGGTTTTGATTTTATTTGGGTGATAGTCGTTAGACTCACTAAGTCAGCCCATTTTCTAGCTATTTGTCAGACAGATCCAATCGAGAAGTTAGCTAAGCTTTATCTTAAGGAGATCGTCCATTTGCATGGTACACTGAACTGTATAGTTTTTGACAGAGACAGTAGATTCACTTCCAGATTTTGGTTAGCTATTCAGCAAGACTTGGGGATGAGTTTAGCATTAAGTGCTGCTTTCCACCCCCAGATAGATGGTCAGACTGAGCGTGTTAATCAGATCTTGGAAGACCTCTTGCGTCTTTGTGTTTTAGACTTTAGTGGATCATGGGAAGATCATTTAGCGTTAGTTGAGTTCACTTACAATAACATTTATCACCTAGTATTGGTATGGCTCCTTATGAAGCTTTTTATGGAAGGAGGTGTACAACTCCAGTTGCTTGGATTGAAGTAGGAGACTCTTAACTTTATGATTCAGAATTGGTAGAAGAGACTACTCAAAAAGTTCAACTGATCAAGTGCAATATGACTGCAGCTCATGATAGACAAAAGAAAAATCATGATGCTCATCATCATTAGTTGGAGTTCCAAGAAGGCGATAGAGCTTATCTTAAAGTTAGTACGATGCATGATGTGCAGAGATTCGGTGTGTCTAGAAAGCTAAGTCCAAGGTATTTGGGACCCTTTGAAGTGATTGAGAGGATTGAAACATCTGCTTACAGATTAGAGTTACCATAAGACATCTTGGTTGTACATAATGTGTTTCACATTTCATCACTAAGAAGGTGTTCGGTAGATCCAAGTTAGCAAGTTTAGATACCTGAAATGGAATTGCAACATAATCTGACTTCTGCCGTTAACCTGTTGCGATTCTGGGGCAGGATCTTAAGCAGTTAAGAAACTGTAGCATTCCTATGATCAAAGTCCACTGGCAGAATCATCCAGCTGGTGAAGCCATGTAGGAGAAAGAAGAGGATATGCTAAAGAAGTTCCCAAATTTCTTTTCTTAATCAAGTAGATTTAGTTCTTTCAATTTCATTATCGTTTCTATAGACTTCCTTTGTATTTTCAATTTCCTTATTTTTATTGGTTGTGTGTTGTGGCTGATACTCTTTTTAAGGAGAAGAGTCTGTAACAACCCTAGTATTGTTACCCGTCAATTAGTGACCTAATTGACTCTAATCCATTTCCAATAATCTTATAATAGTATTAGGAGTCTCCATTTCAAATTTCGTACGATTTGGAGATCATTTGGCAATTTCCAACATTTCTAAGTTTTCTGATAATTCTGAGAATGCCTAATTTATTTAGATCTCGGAATAAAAAATGGAGTCCACCATTGAACTCATCACGCCCCAATTAGTTAGAGGTGGTATTTTGGAAATGTTTGGAAGTCGTCGAATTTTCCTTGAATATTTTACTAATATTTTAAATACCTAGAAAATTATGATAATTAAATTGACCCCCGATTAAAAATTTGATTGCATTTTTGAGTTCTCCACACCTCAATTAGGTAAGAGTGAATTTTTATGATTTTTCAGAGTGCGTATAGTTATTTAACTTTGAGTAATAAAATGTGTATAATTAATTAATTATTTAAAGTAATTAAATTAATTAATATAAATATTAAATAAAATTTTTAACATTAATTACTTGAAAATGTGTGGATCCCGTGTGTGAGACCAGTGCACAGGACAATGATCAGCGTGGATCCTGGTTGTTGCGTCTTTTCCTTGCTGGATCAAATGGTCCGGGAGCGACCCGATCTGATAAGGCAGATCCTGTCGTTCGTTCACTAGATTGAATGAACGACTACGATTGACTTCCTGTACATCCTCCTCCAGCTCGGCCACGATCGTCTGGCAACTGACGGCTGTAGCACAAGCCGTCAGTCCGGCCCCTCCCAGCTTACTCGAGACCCCCCATTCCTCTCCTTAGTGTTTGCTGAATCATTTGAGACCCTTACCTAGAGCTGGGAGCTGCGAAGCCGATGATAGGAGCTCTTCGAAGTTCACCGTGACCGACTTTTTTGAAGCTGCCTAGGTATCGATCCTTAGCTCTTTCCCTAAAATTGATTGCACCTATATTTATTCAGAGTGGAGATCAATTGATCCGAGATTTGATTGGACTCAATCGAGCTAGATCAAGTCAGTAAGGATCGAATTGTCCACAGTGGGTTCTAGGGTTCCAACGGTGAAACCTAGGGCATCACTTCATCTCCATTCCAGTCCACCTCTTGGGTTGATATAAGGTTCAATATGTTGGCCTTGGAACAGGCTTCGATTTGAGGTGCGAGCCACTTCGTCAGACCCCTGGGTTCGACTAGGAGGTTCAAAATTAAGGCGTGTCTCGCGGACCCCCTTTCGGGGACGAAGCGGTTCAGACCGCGTGTTTCGTGGTCCAGGTTCCCTTCCTGGACCAGGCCGGTTTACTCGAGTCGACTGCATCGTCTTCTTGGTTCCGAGGTTGACGCGTGTCGACTTGTTGAAGTGCCACATCAGCCATAGATTTCAGTCGGCGCTGAATTTAGCGCTGCTCCGTCTTCTATGCCACCGCCAGCCATCAGGCCCCGTATTCAGCGCCATTAAAATATGTGCCCTAGAATTCCGCAATTTCTTTTATTCTGTGCTGATGATAAAATGATTATGATTTTATTCCTTAATGATTAATTAGTTAATTTTCATTTAATTATAACTTTGAAAATACAGATCCAATCATTACAAAATTATATATTGATCACAAAAATGAGTAGATCAATAATATATAAATTAATATTTGTTTTGATAAATATTTTAGTTAATCAATATTTAAGATTAATTAATTAATAATAAATAAATTTTATCATTTCATGTGACCTAATTTGATCATTTAATATCCAAATTAAATGATCAAATAGTCCATTTCACTCACAAAAATGTGAGGAACAATAATATGAAATCAAACTTAACATTTGAACTATAATTTTCTTAATCACTTTTTAACCCTAATTAGGAGTCACAAAAACCCTAATTTTCTAAAGTTGTCCAAAATTAACATACTTAGTATCATTTTTCTCCTTATGATATAAGGATTTCAACTATACGTAAATTATTTCAATTTGACAACAATTTATGATTTAAGGTTTTGACTGTTATTTAGTATTATTGTGATTATTCCAAAATTCTAGATGGTATGTTTTAAGTTTTATAAAACCCTAGAATAGCTAACATATCACATCTATTATCTCCCTTATCAAATTAGATTGCATTTAGTATGAGCTTAGTTCTCAAATTTCTAATTATGTGAATTTAATTGCCAAGTGCTTAATTCACCATTCAACCCTAAGGTAGAAACTCTAGGATTGATTTGCAAATTTAATTATAGTTGATCCCTAAATCTATTTAGTTACACCCATTGAGTGTAAATAGATTCAATACCTTTGTAATGGTAAATTAGTGAATCAACTAGATCTTGTTTAGTGACTAGATTAGAACTTAGTTCATTTACCCTAACCCTTAAAGTCTCCTCTTGAATATTTTAAGAGCTAGTATTAGAAATCCTAAGTCACTTAGATTAGTTTAGGAATCCTATTGAATTCCTTAAACATTAATTATTAGAATACTTAGAACTTATAGCTCTTAAGTCCTATCAATTACTTATCTTAAACCTTTTATTTACTTATAACTTAGCTAGATTAATACTTGATTATTTAGACCCTTCAAATTTTAACCTAGCTAGTGAACTCTGGGAAACTTTAGTGAACTTACATTAACTTCTAGATTTTTAAGTTAGATATTTTCTTTATCGTAATCTCATCCTATTAGACACCTAAACCTTGATTTAATTATGTAATTGAATCTTATAGTTTATGATGTGATTAAGAGCTAGTTCCTAATTGTATTAATTATACTTCTAAATTATTTTGTCATATCATATTAATTAAATTGAATCTACTACTTTTAAAATCCCAACTACTACTATACTTATAATTAACTTGAGATTAATATCTCAAAGTTAATTAGGAGCTCAATTAGCTCCAATCATTAAGTAGATCATTAAAAATTAAATAATTTTGGATATCACTTAGTTATAATTATTGAATTTTCCTTGAATGCTTGCTTAGCCTTGAGCATAATTCATTTGAATCGTTCATATAATACGATGTGCATGAATAAAACTTTCACATTAAAATTACTAGGGGTTTATATGGTGGATCAGTCTAGGGCAGGCTAAATATAGAATAATAAGGAGACATCACATTCTCAGAGAGTGAATGTGAGTATTTTAAGATTTGACCCTATTTTTCTTTAGTTGTTAAACAGACATGTTTAACTCCTCACTTCATTCTGAATATGCCCACAGAATGAGCACAAATTAAAATAACTTCAATTAATTAACATGTGAGATCTTCTTCAATCTTATAGATTGTTAAGACTCACCATAGCTTTTAGCTATATTACTTTCCATTGTTCTAAACTATAGGAATTGACAGACCTAAAATACGTGGCATAAGATTTAATAGGCTATGTTCTTCTTGCAATGAATTAGATGCTGAACATAGAGGCTCTTCTTAAGCCTATCAAATGTTTTGTACCACTACATTGGCGCTTGCTTCAAGCCATAGAGACTCTTCTTGAGCTTGCACACTAGCTCACATTTTTGTTTCTGTTGACCCTTGTACCCTTCAAGTTGTTGCATGTACAGCTACTCCTCCAGCTCTCTATGAAGAAATGTAGTTTTAGCATCCATTTGCTCCAGATACAAATTCTCAACTGCTATAATGTTCAGTTCAACCATGATAGTTGTCATTTTCACAACTGTGGTGAAGATATCACTGTAGTCAACCACATGCCTTTGCTGGAAACTTTTTACTACAAGTTTCAGCTTGTAGCATTTGCTCCCATTCAATTTTTCCTTCACTAGATAAACCCACTTATTCTGAAGAGCCTTCTTCCCACTGGGTAAGGGTGCCAACTCCCATGTCCCATTTGACATGAGTAATGCATTTCATCATTCATGGCAGCCTCCCACTTGATTGAATCTTCAATCCAAAGTGCCTCTTCCAAGCTTTATGGTTCACCTCCATCCATTAGTAATAAATATAACAAAGAAGGAGAGTACCTCTGGGGCAATTTTGTGACTCTTTTGGATCTCTTAAACATGGGCATTTGTGGTTCAACATTGACTCCCTCTTGAGCTTCTTCTTGTACTTCAACATTTGGCTCAATGCTGTCATCAATCTCTATATTCTGGGGCTCACCATCTGAAGCATCCTTAGAGTTAGTCTTGACTCCAATACAATTCTTATACATTTCACTTTCATTGAAAGTGACATCCTTGGAGTTAGTCTTTTGGTTCTGATTGTTCCAGAACTAGTAACCAAACTCGCTCGTACTATATCCAACAAATATGCACTTGAACGCCTTTGCATCAAGCTTGCTCCTGGATCTTGCATCAATGTGCACATATGATGAGCAACCAAATACTATGAGGTAGTTCAATTTCACCTCCTTTATGCTCCAAGCTTCTTCAAGAATCCCCTCATTCAAGGGTATAGAAGGTCCCCGATTGATTAGATATACCGCCATGTTAATAGTTTCTGTAACAACCCAGGTTGTTACCTTAGTCAATTAAGACTAATCTTAGTCTTAAGACTAACCATAAGTGCTAATTAGGTCAACTGGAGTCAACCTCTAAGACCTAGTCCAAAATAGGAGTCAAACGGATCGAATCCTGATTTCTAATCCATAAACCTTAAAATTTGACCAATTTAATTGACCTTCGATCAAAAAACGGACTTCGCCATCGCGCTCATTGATCCCAAATTAGTTTGGGGTGAAGTTTTCATGTCAATCGAAAGTCGTTGAAATTTCGACAAATATTTTAATAATAAAAATGCCCCAAAAATCGAGGAATCAAAATACTCGTTGGGTCAAAAATCCGACCCCGCTGTTGCATTCATCACCCCTCAATTAGATAGGAAAAATATGTTCAAATTTTTTGGAAATTAAATATATATATATATATATATATATATATATATATATATATTTAGTTAACAGCGCCGTCCGACACCGTCAACTTAACTGGACGGCGCTGACGGCGCCGTCCGATCGGACGGATCCCTCTGGACAGTCCGATCTGCGCGGATCCCACGGCTCACAGCTACGATCCGCGTCGCGCTGTTCAGACGGATCTGGGCCATCCGCGTGGCACGGGATCGAACGGCCACAAGCCTTCGTCCTTGGCCCCGCCGCCCGTGGGCCATGCGGCACGCCCGTCGCCCGCGTGGCCAACCGGCGGCCTCCCCCGCCTCGGCCGGTCTGTCTGAGGGCCTTTAAGAACCTCCCCCGCACCCCCCGACCCCCGGTTACGCGAACCGGAGCCCAGATCTGCCCGACCCAAGCCGACCCCCGTCCTGCCCCCTCCACGACCGTCAAACTTCAGGTACCCTGATCTTCCTCCTTACATACTCAATAATTGCAAATTTAGATTCGAATTGTTATTCCATGAGCCTGATTGACGATCCATCGGCTTAGATCTAGGCTAGCTCAACCGGATCGATCGAATTCACCGATCGATCCACAATAGTTTCCGTTAAACCCGTTCGACCGAAAACCTTAGGACCTAGGGTTTAGTTTTGCAGGCAATTTCGGCCACCTCTGGCGAAGGTCCGCCCATCGACGTGTAGGCCTCGTCAAGGGCTACCGTCGGCTGTGCGAGCCGAGGTGGTCCAGCGCCGGGAAGGCCAGCAAAAGCCGTGCCCTAGCCCGGCGCCCTCGGGACGTCTCCGCGAAGGAGACGAAGTCCGGGTCGGGCCGGGTCGACCCGAGCCCGACCCGGTCGCGTTCGGGTCCGCGTAAGCCAGGTGGGGCCCGCAGCGCCACGTGGCAGCCTCCAAGCTTGCCACGTGTCACGTGGGACCCACCAACCGCGCCGCGTCTCTTCAGCTTCGGTCGTGGGGCCCCTGCGCCACGTGGCAGCCAGCCGGCACGCCACGTGTCATGTGGAGGGCCCACAGCCCGAGCCCGCGCGGCGCTTCGGCTCCCCCGTAGGGCCCACAAGTGCCACGTGGCAGCCCCTGGGCCCGCCACGTGTCAAGTGGGACCCACTTCCCGGTCACCCACGATGTTTCGGCTCCCTGTGGGGCCCACGGTGTCACATGGCAGCCTCTGGCAGTGCCACATGTTAGGTGGGGCCCACTGCCCAGTCATTCGAGCCTACTCGGCTTCCCGTGGGGCCCACAGTGCCACGTGGCAGCCTCTGGCAGTGCCACGTGTCAGGTGGGGCCCACTGTCTGTTAATTAAAAATCAATTAATTACTGTTAGCCTAATTAATTATAGTTAGTAGTTGATTAAATTAAGGATTAGTGTTAATGACTTTTAAACAATAATTTTATAATTAATTAATTATTAATTAAGAGATTAATTAGGATTATTTTAATATTAATTAAACTACAAACAATAATTAGAATAATTAATGATTATTAAATAGTAATTGTAATTAATTAGCCTTAACTAGGTAATTAGTGTATAATTAAGACTAAGTAAATAGTGATAATAATTAAATACTTTGCTATAGTAAAAATAATAATAATAAATATAATTTAATTAATTAATTAATAGATTAATTATTGTTAATTAATAATTAAGCCTAATTAATCACAGATTAATTAAAGATTAATAAATTCAGAAACTATATATATATAAACTTTATGAATGAACAGTAAAATCATTTACTTTTAATAAATGAATAGTAAATTAATACAAATTATATTTTTGAATAGTAAACCTTAAAAGTTTAATAACTTTTTATAGGATGATCCAAACATAGCCAATATAAGTCTCAAAATACTCAGAAAAATTTTAGAAATCAAATAACGTGATGTAAAAATTAATTTTGGGGTACACATAACGAGGTAGCATTTTATGACCTCTTTAGAGCCTCATAACTTTTTACCCAATTACCAGAACATAGTCAATATGGGTCTTAAAATGCTCAGGATAGCGGCCCCATCACTGTAGTAGTATTAGTTTTCTCATCTGGATATTAGGACAAAAAGTCAACCCTAGAATTCTCAGTGAAAATGACCAAAATGCCCTAGACTTTAAATAGCCATAACTTAGTCAAATCAACTCCAAATTTAAAAATTCAAGATGTTAACTAGTTTAGAATTTCAATGTTATCAATAAAATAAAATAATATTAAGGATCTGAACCCTAAAAATTTAGGTAAATGACCAAATTACCCCTGACCTTATTTTGGTCATAACTTGATCGTTTGGAGTCCAATTTGGACGTACTTACTATCTATCTTCAAGTAAGGTAGTAAGGAATTAGTTGGAACTAAGAGAATTCAATTCTGATATATAAATCAAAAGTTGACTTTTTGACCCTTAAAGTAGGGGCAAAATAGTCATTTTACCCTAAGATTGGACCAAGTACTATTAACCTCTAACTAATATTTCAAAACTTATAAACCAATATTATAAAGATCTTAGTGACATTTAAATGAGTGAAATCAACTATTATGTCAGATCCCATGAACTTCTCTAAGTTTAACACTATCACGTAAGGACCTTTCCTAAGACCAGGACTAGATCATATGTTAGAGTTCATTCATTGAGTAAATGGGTTACCTGAATGGGTGGAACCTTAGTTTTATTAGTTTTTAGACTTTTCTTTTATTTTACAACTTATTTTAATTATTTTATCTTTTAACTTTAGTTTTAGGATAGGAGATTCATCATATTAAGTTTGATTACTTAATAGGATTTGCCTTAACTAGTAGATCAATTATAAAATCAAACCTAAAACTTAGGTCTTATCCTTTTTGGATTATGAGATTAACCCTAAATCTCATAGAGTTTGATCCATAATCTATAAGTTTAGAAGATCTTGATCAGATCTTAGTTAGAACGTCTAAAATCACAAAAACTAGGACGTATGATTTATTGATTTAACCCGTAGTCGTCTATCTGATTGAACTAGATTAGAACCTGATCAGTTCTAATCCTTTTTAACTTATAAGGACAAATTTCTAAGTTACACTTGATAGTAGGAAAATGGTGATTCTGAACTTGTATAACTTTGAATAGTTAGAATGGTTAAGTAGAAAATAAATGATATCACCATGTTTGGTAGAGTCCCTTGCTTCTATTTGATATTTTGTTGCTACGCATTCCTTGTACTTTTGTGCCATATTTTCTTGAGCATATCATATAAAATTTTTGATGCATGAATAAAATATTATGAAAATATGGAGACTTTTTAGATTCATTATGAAAATATTAAAGTGATTAATGAGAAGATGATAGTTATATGAGCTGCCTCTCAGATATGTCCTTATTGCCTAGCCTCCTTATGTTGCTAAGGGAAGGAACTGTTCTGTTATGTGCTTAGTTTACTATCCTCCTTATGTCGTTAGGGGTACACCATTGTTGCCTTAGCCGTACTGGTGTTAAGGTTACTTTGTATGCTTAGTTTACTGGCCTCCTTATATCGCTAGGGGCATACAGTTGGTTCCTTAGCCATACTGGTGCTAAGACCCTTCGATTGCTTTTGTGTGCTTAGTTGCCTAGCCTCCTTATGTCGCTAGGGGTACACAGTTTTATGATTTAGCCGTGATGGTGCTAAGCTCCTTTGATATTCAATGGGCTAGATTAGCTCTTTTCTATATGGCAGTCGATGCACGGATATTTGTATACAGTTATGTTGTTTTGTTTACTTTTCAGCACTTTTATTCAGTCAGCTACTTCTTTGTACTGTTTATATATTTCAAGATGTTAGAACGTTGCTGCTATTTATATGTATCATTGCTGAGTTATTTTATTTTAATTGGCATGTTTCTTTTGATCACCAGCATATTTAGGATGTAGAATTTTTCTTACAACACTTGTTTGATTATGTATATTTTTATGCCTTATCTTGTCTAATTCGCATTTGAGGCATGCCTTAGCCTCTCTTTTTGCTTAAGTTATAAATATTGGGTTATAGCTTTTCCCTTTCCTTTGTACTGCTTGTTGCTCCCTTATATACATTGGTTGCTTAGAAGTTATAGAATAGTGATATTACATAACACATATAAAATTTATCAGCTTAAAATATACTTAGACAATTATCTAACCAGATTTTTCCTTTTTTTTTGCTGGGGCCCTACATTGTGAAACCGACAATGGCAGATTCTCTTCAGTTGGACGATCAAGATCTTTGAGTGGAGCCATATCCAGAGGAGGAGCCTATGGAAGAAGCAGCTGTTTAGCCTTCTATTCTTAAGTGAGGATGAGTGTCCTTTTATCTTATTATTTGAACTTAAATTAATATAATAATACAGGTACTGATGACTATGTATTTAGATTTTATACTTATGTTCTGAGATACTTTTCTTTATATTTACGTTGTGATGCCTGGATATTTTATATTGAAAATCGCTTTCGCACTCTGTATGTTTACTTAGATAGTGACTGAATGTTTGATTATATGCTCACACCTTCCCTTATTAAGTGGATTATGGATTTCATCCTAATCTAATTATAAGTGAAGGGTTAGCTAGAGTGACACACCACTCCTCAACTTAATTCTTGTGGATTAAGGGGTGGGGCGCCACAGTTTCAGCCCAAAACTATTTTGAGAGACCCGCATGTAATTTCATGCTTCTTTCTCTTTCTATGATTGCCCTATTTATTTGTTCATCAACACCATTTTGCTGTGGTGTCCTTGGGACTGTGAACTCCCTCTTGATGCCTGTCAAGGCACAGAACTCCTTATCATAATACTCGCCACCATTCTAAGATCTTAAGCACTTAAGCCTTGAACGTGTCTCGTTCTCCACCAAATCTAACCAATTTTCAAATACATCAAACACATCAGATATATATTTTAAGAAGTAAGCCTATACCTTCCTTGTATAGTTATCAATGAAGGTGACAAAATATATAACTCCACCTATGAAAGAAGTAGGAGATGGCCCCTCATATATCTGTATGCACAAACTCAAGTTTCAAACCTTTCAGCTCCCTTCCAACTTTGGAGAATGAAACCTTCTTCTGTTTCCCCAGTACGCAGTCTTCACAAAAATCCAAGTATACTGACTTCAGTCCTTGGAGCTTCCCCTTTGAATGTAGAGATTTAAATCCCCTCTCGCTCATATAGCCAAGCCTTCGGTGCTATAGATTAGTACTTATCTCTTTTGCAGCTATAATAATATCAAACATTTTATTGATTAGATAAAGTATACCTTCCATATTGCCCCATACAATAATGAGTGCACCCTTGGTGACCTTCCGCGAGTCTCCTGTGAAATAGGTATTGTAGCTCTCTTTAGCTAGTTAGCTCACAAAAATTAGATCTCTCCTTAGACATGACACATGTCTAACATCCTTGAGCTTCCAAACTGTATCGCTTGGTAGCTTAACATCAACATCACCTCTGTCAATAATGTCATGTGCCTTATCATCTCTAAGATACACTTTCCCCAAGTCACCCTTGGTGTAACTCTTGAAGGAACTCCTAGACGGAGTTGCATAAAAGGATGTGCCTGAGTCCACCACCCAAGACTTTGTGTTGACAAGTGAGAGGATCAAAGCATCCTAATCTTTCTTAGTAGAAACATTCATAGTGGGGTTCATAATCTTATTGCTACACTTGATTTCTTCAAGGTAGTGCCGTCCTTCTTGAAGTGACTTGCTTTCCCACAGTTCCAGCAATCTCACTTTGCTTTTTGCATCTTGATTTTTCTTATCAAGATATTGACCTATTTCTGCTATGTCTCCTTTCAGTGTGTCTTCCCCTGCTCTCAGCATTTAGTGCTGAGGTAGATGCCTCTATCATGAGATTTCTTCTGCACCTCCTCATTCAGCACAAGCTTGACTATGTCATCGAACCTCAATGATTCATTTTCTGATGAATTGCTGATGGCTGTAACTAGCCCATCCCAACTGTCTGGCAATGAAGAGAGAAACAATAAAACTCAAACTTTGTCATCAAAATTGATGCCCACTGAACTTAACTGGCTTGTCACTGTGTTAAACCCATTGAGGTGTTCAGTCACTGAATGGCCTTCCATCATCTTCATGTTAAAGAATCTATTCATCATGAAAACTTTATTCAAAGCTGAGGGCTTCTCATACATCCTCATCAGGGAATTCATGAGATCTATAATGGTTTTCTCATTAACAATGAAAATGATAGAATAAGATAATTATAAATGAATCAAATCCAATGCAGTTCTATCAAGAACTTCCCATTCTTTATTACTCATAAATGCAGGTTTTATGTTGGCTCCTTTCAATGGAAGATACAACTTCTTTTGGTATAGCAAATCCTCCATCTGCATTTTCCAGAACGCAAATTATGTTCCGCCGAATTTCTCAATCTTGTGTCTCATCTCTTCGGCCATTGCTCCCACTTAAACAGCAAACTCTTCTAAGGACCAACAAGGTAACCTATCTCTGATACCACTTATTGGCAATTTGAGCTTGAAGAACTTCCAGCACACAATATTCGCAGTGGAAGCGATTTGATAGAGTGCGCTCTCTTTGATTTAGGATCGGGGTTGCATTGATGGTTACCAAGCAACTTTAAGTCACAAAACTATAAGAATAAAATCACAGCACATGCATGCAAGAGATCACAATACATAAAACATCCAAACACCAAAGATTACATCCAAGTCTGACTCTCAAGTTTGAACCCACTGCGGCACACCGTAGCACCCGTATCTCGGGTTGGCACCCGCTGCGGCATGCGGCAACTTCCACGTCTCAAGTTGGCACCCGCTGTGATGCACGGTAGCGCTCGCGTCTCAGGTTGGATCCATTGTGGCACGCTGCAGCACCTGCTTCTCTATTTTACAACTGCTGAGGCGCATAATAGCACCTCCGTCTCGGGTTGGGATTGCCAGAGTGCGCTGTGGCACGCTACGATGTGCTACAACGCCTTGTTGTTTCTATACTTCACTTCTTGCTTCGAGTCACCTCGAAACCTCCCAGAAGCACATCAGACCATCACTAGCATCTCTATGATGTACTAAATGGTCTCCATAGCACAATAATGTGCTTAAGGATTCGTTAAGAAATAAATTATATTATTTAACTTAATTGAATTTAAATTCATTTAATATATTTTAAAATATAAATCTAAATATATAAAATTATATACCAAAATAATCATAAAAATATGTAGAACATTAATATGAAGTTAATTTTTCTATTTTGATGATTTATTTTATTGATCACTTTTTAAATATCATTAATAATAATTAAACCCTAATTAAGCCATTTGAAGTTCAAATTGAGCATACTTACTGTCATTTTACTCATTATACTATAAGGAATCTATAGCCACTAATTTTGTGTCATTTGGACTTCATTTAGTGAAATTACATTTTTGGCACTTCTCTTAACTATTAATGAAAATCTTAAGCTTTGAAAATTGCATCATTTGCTTCTTAAACTCTAGGACAGTAGGCCTTAACTTAAAATAAGATTTAGCTAAGCCTTAGGGCATGTTATTAATAGAGAATAAATAATTTAGAAATTATTTTGACTAAATTTAGTTTAAGCTACAACTTTAGAATTATTAATGAGAATCTCTAAGAATGGAATTATGATGGATCTTAGTAAGCTAAATTGTAGTAATTACAATTAGAATAGAACTCTAATACCATAGGAAAGAACCATCTTAGGAGATTTAATGTTATATTCAATCTAGTTTAATTAGTGATTAGATACTCTTAGAATTCAATAAGTGATATAGTGTAGTGTAAGTGGCCATATTATGCTAAATGTACCTATAGTTATTTAAAATGAAATATTAGTAAGACATAGACCTTTTAGGAGTAGCCAATTAAGGTAACCTTAAGAGCTTAATGTTGATAATATTAAGACTTGGAATTCAAATATTAAAAGAAGAGATTTAGTATTTAGAATAGTATGCTAATAAGAGTTAGATCTAGTTAAACTGTGAGATTATTTCTTAAGTCTTAATAGTTTAATCTAATGTGTATGCAAAATAATTAAGCTTAGGGATAATCTAGTAATGTCCCATCAGTGTTATGTTAAAGAATGAGATAACTCTAGCTATTAGATGGATGAATTGAGTATAGGACACTTAAGATATTACAAAGATATGGTAATTAGAGAATAATGATTATATAGATATTTGAATAGTATAGTTATTAAAACCTTATAACCTAAGTAATGAGATTTATAGAATATAAGATAGTTCAGATAAGTGAATTATTAGCAATAGAATAGGATGTTTATTTATAACTCTATAACTATATCTATAAACTATTTTGTCACCGAAATAATACCTTAATTAAATTATTATTTTCAATATCTCATTAACTATTATACTATTATACTTCAATTAACTTAAAGATCTTTGAGATTTAAGTTAAATGGGAGCTTGATTACCTCTAATTATTAAGATAGATAATTAAAATAGAAAATAATAGATATCATATAGTTTACATTAACTTAAATATCCTTGAATGCTGTAACACAATGCGACTAAATCCTTGATACCATACATTAAGACATTATGCATAAAATAAATATTAAATATTTAAACATCCTTCTAAAGGGTGTCATATGGTGGATTATATTGTACAATTGCTATTGAGCCAGGGTAAGCTATGGAGTATCAGGAGACCACACAATTTCTATGAGGGGGAAATGTGTGTTTACAAAAGATCTCGCTTACATTATTATTGAGCAGATGTGCTTAACTTCTCATTTGTTCTGTGCCCACATAACAAAATACAAGATAAATAATCATATATTATATATCTCATCATCTTATTGATTGTGAATGTTTACTATAACCTTATGATTATACTATTTAAATTTATTTCGTCTATAAGATTGAAATTACTTTAATTATTATATTACAGCAATTTTTTATTTGTGCAGTGTAGCTTTTCATACTTATCACTTACATATTTGTCTACACTAATTTTTACTATTAGTTAACATTTGCTTTTCTTGAATATATACATGTCTCTTCTATTTTGTTCAGATGCTTATGCATCACATACTTGCTTTATTAACCTATTTGATATATGTTGAGCAGTCTATTATGAGTTATATACACACCTTCTAACTTTTAGTGCTATTTTTATTATTTTCTATATATTTCCATGCATTTTTGCTCTGCTTTATTAAAATGAAAATAATTATTGTGATATCTGCTTAGTTAAAATAATAATACTTATCTTTAAATTATACTTATACTTTTTAAAGTATAACCACTTATTTTTTCTTTGTTGAATACACCTTACCATATTATAAACCAAATACGGTAGCTCAGGAGCTTGGATCAAATTTGGTGCCCAAGAAAGAACCTGAGCAGTAGCGGATTACTAAAAAACTTAAGCTATTTATCTTTTATATATTATGTGAGGATGAGCCATTTATTTACTCAGTTTGTATAATAACTATTATGTGATGTTTATCTTTTATATTCTTATGATGATTTTAGACTTTCTTTTATATTATATGTATGTATATATATGCTCTATATGCTGAATATTTATTGGATGATGATTTTCTTTCCACCCAAATAGATTTACAAGTAGATGTAGTACTCAATAGTGGCTTAAAACATATTAATCAAGTATTAAGTACTACTGTAACACTCGTTGTTAGGTTAAGATTGTTTAATCTAATAATGGGACGTTACAAATATATACCTCAATATTTTTAGGAAAAGAAGAAGATGGTTGAATTTCAACACAAACTATATCAAAAAGTAATCGAAACTTATTCGTCGTCAAGGAATCATCCATAATCGGAAGACCCATCGAGCTTGCAATTTTTGAAATAGCCGTTTCAGTCCACAGGCAGAGTAGCAAACCCAGGAACCTAATCCAAACAAGGATAGATGAGAAAGCCACTGATGATTGAAGAAAATCTTTGGTCCAAAGCTTAATTAAAAATGGACAGCTAAAGAAGAACTAAGGTCTCCCTCGTAAAATGAGTTAAAAATCTTCATTACAATAGAGTTTAAGAAAGATATGAGAGAGAAGATAAAGACTAAGAACCTTTAAACTTCCTGATTTTGTATATAGCATCCAACAACGTTTTATATGTGTTTCTTCCATAAACAAATCCGACAAGGCAATTAGATCACTAATTTTTGTCTCTCGAGAGCTTTTTCTTCATAAAAAAAAAATGGAAGTAGTTGAAAGAGGAATATAAAAGAGAGTTTTACCATTATTTTCAAACGGAAGCCTCTCACAAGCAAAACCAATTTGTTAGAACTTAGGAAAGGTCGTTATGCATCCTAGGCTTCATATTAGACTTTTTAAAATTACATTATTTATTATTGTAATTTTATAAAAAGAATTTATAATATTTTTTCTATTTTTTAAATTGTAAGAGTAAAATAATCTAATTTCTTGAAAAATATAAAATATTAAAAAGCCCTTAAAATATTTGAATCTACAATTCGTTTGAACAACAAATTTATGCACTAAATAATTATATCATTTTAATATATTATTAAAAATAAAAATGATAAATTACTAAATAAAAAATATTATTTAAATTTATTGATGTAATACTAAAAAAACTTATTTAATGTAATTTCTATATGATTTTAATACAAATTTTAAAATAATATCTGTATTATTAATATTTAAATTCTATTTAATATATTTTTTTAAATATCACATCAATAATTAATAAGATTTGAATAAAATTTCTTTTATTAAATAATAAAAAATATTTATTTATTATTATAAAAAATATATAGTTTATGCTCAAATGAGAGCCGAGCACATTGAGCCACGTGCGACAGCAAATTATATACAAGTAAGAAGCATAAACAGTGAGTAGCCAATCCGAATCAGATGGAGACCCTTCGAGAAGCTTCTGGGAACTCATGGCCAGTAATGCGTGGGAGAATCGTCCGGTTAATGCAGCACCACGTGTCAGGGGCCACTAGATGGCCGGCTTACGTGGCACTTCGTTCCACGAGTAAATGATTCGGGCGTATTACTGTATTAGGGCTCGTCGACTGCCTTATTTTATTTTATTTAATTTTCTTCACAGACGTTAGCTGGTCCTCATTGAGCGATCAAGCTGAAGATCGGAAAAGCTAAGTAGCAAACGAGAAGGGAGAACATTGAGCTTTTCATTCTGGTAGAAGTAGTGAGAAACGCAGTTAATAAAGAGATAAAGATCAGAGGAGAATGAACAGTAGCGGGGGAGCAGAGGAGATGGAGAAGGCCATGAAAGATCTTCTTAAAGAAGAAGAAATAGTGAAGGACGCAATATTGATGTGGGGTTACCTTCCCGGAGTCTCTCCAGAGAGATCTCCATTATTACGTCCTGTTCCTGTTCGCCGTCCAAAATCCGCCTCCGGGGATGCGTGGAGAGACATTTGCGGCGGCGGATGCGGCTTTGCTATGGCGATTTCAGGCATCTAATAAAACTATTCTTTCTTTCTTCATTTTTGTTTTCCCAATCCTTGATGTTTTCCTGATCTCACTTATTGTCTCACTGCACAGAGTAAGTTTTGCAGTGGATCGTTTCCGATTCTGTCTGATAACTACATGCTCTGCTTGTTTTAATATGTGTTTCTTCTTAGCAAGGAATCTTCATTGTTGCCTCAATCTTTAATTCTTGCTAGAATTTCTTTTTTTTTCCCTTGTAGTGTAAATCTGTAGTGAAGTTTTTTGTGTTCTTCCACTTTTTGAAACTTGTTTGATTTCGCACTTGCCTTCTTCTTAAGAAGTGTAATTCTGTAGTGGATGATTTCTCTCCGATTATGTGCTTGTTGTTTTCGTTTGAAAAATGTGCTCAATTTTAATTCTTGATCTCTTTAGTTTTTGCCAATATCCTGCTGATTTCAGGATCCTTTTAACTCTGCTTGTTCCGCAATCATTCATCCCTGTTTTAGGTGTGACATCCCCTTTCTTATCACGTGTTGAGCAGGAATTTTAAATAAGAGAAAATGAAATTATATATTCTAGTTTAAAGGCACTAAGCTTCTATAAGATTTGTTGAGCAAAGATGGGATAGTTTGTTAAATGCAAGATTTAGATACGGTATCAAATTCAACTTCATTGTAAATAGTATTCATCAATAAGCTCTACTAGAAATCACTTCTTCAACACTATAAGTACTAATCCTATACTACTAAGCCGTAACCTCTTACTAACGCTGTTAGTAATGATACCTTCTTGTTGGTTCGTCTCTTTCGAGAACCAACTACGGCTCTATTCGCATATCTGGTGGTACTGTTGCTCAACAGATTCTCATAGTGTGCTTGAGGAACATTACCCTCATATATCCCTGAAGTGAATTGCAATACTTAAAAATAAATAATTGATAATAATATTCTGTTGTTGCATCTGTAAATGGATTGCAGGTGAAAGGTGCAATATAATCTGTAAGAGTTACTGAAAGGTATTGTTTGCTGTACAATATGAAGGCAAACTTTGTTATTAGAAACTTGGTAAATGCTTCTCTTACACTAGGCTTCTCAGCTGATGCCTCCAATATTGACATACAGTGTCCAAGATCTGCATATGCAATTCACAAAATATTTGTGATATACTCAATCTTTGACTTTACTTCTAAGTTTCAGAATTATTATCATACATTACTAACTTGAAGGCAAGTGTTGAGAAAAATATGGCATAAGCTGGTAAATGCAAGATCAGTGCAGAAATTCAATTTCAGATACCTATTGCGGAAAGCATGATGTTTAAGAAACACATCAAGAACAAAACATTTTATTCTAGCGGCTTCTGGTTTTGGCATTTCGAATATAAATTGTTGTGTAAGAATTTATTGTGTATTGCACTAATGTAAGTTGTAAGATTGTATGTATCCTTCAAACTTTTTTACAGAAAGATATACTCCATTTTTTATTACTTAGGACTCGTGGCATACATGGCCCTTAGTCACTAAATTCATTGAGTTATCATCTGTCAAAAGTTAATGCAAGGTTTTATATTGTCATTTTTTGAGTTTAGCAGAATCGGGCAAGCTAATAACATGGGGCTCTACAGACGATATGGGCCAGAGCTACATTACATCTGGAAAGCATGAGGTGCACTTTATTTGAACCTTACTATTATTCTTGCTATTACTTATTTATATTGATGCTTCTATAAACTTTTTGTAGGATATTCCAGAGGCATTTCCTCTTCCCACTGAAGCAGATATTGTGAAGGCTGCTGCAGGATGGGCTCACTGTGTTGCAATTACAGGTTTTTATTCTGTATATCATGTAAACTAAGATTCAATATTCAATCATTGTGCTCCAAACTAACCAGTTAATAGAATGGAATCATGTAAACATGATTGCTATTTTGTTTAGTTTTTGAGTAAATATGGTTGAATTTAACATGGAAAAGATTTTGCTAGTAAATAAATTTATGCATAAGCTTGCGGGGAAGTGTACACATGGGGCTGGAAAGAGTGTGTTCCAACTGGGAGGGTGATCGGAGAACAATCTGCTATAGGAAATTTGGAGAAGGATGAAAGACAATGCGGTTGCCTGATTGAGCAAGACGGTATTAATGATTATCTAATTACAACTGAGTTTGTATGAGTTATTTCTTGAAGGTTCTAATGTAAATCAATTCATATACCGCTGATGATAATTATCTACTTACAGCTTTGTTTGTGTGAGTCATTTCTTAAAACATAATATGATTCAATTCAATTGCAGCAAGCTCTGTGTCGCCAGGCTTTAGGTCTGATAACAGAACAGTAGCTAATTATGAAGGTAAAAGTAATGAGGAAGGCACAAAGCGCAGAAGGTTATCTTCAGCTAAACATGGTTCTGAGAACTCATCACCAGACGATGAAATTCTTTCAACACTTCCCTGCCTGGTGACACTTGGTGTGGGGCTGAAGATTATTGCAGTGGCTGCCGGTGGTCGTCATACGCTCGCGTTATCAGGTGATCCTAATATTTTATTTGAGCGTTCTTATTTCATTATTAATTTGAGGTTTTCATTTAATACTATGAAAATTTGATTATCATATAGTAATCAAAACATTGGTAATGGGTTATTTCTCCAAGGTTTCAGATATTGGTCAGGTGTGGGGATGGGGATATGGAGGTGAAGGCCAACTGGGTTTGGGTTCTCGCATACGCATGGTTTCTTCCCCCCATCTTGTGCCATGCATTGAGTCAGCTTCTTTTGTTAGAGATAGAACATCAGCTTCCAACAAAGGAAACACTATTCTAGAAGGGAATGCTTACAGGGTTATTGGAAGCTGTGTGAAGGCTATCGCATGTGGAGGTCGTCATAGTGCAGTAGTGACAGGTAGCGATTCTCATCAAAGTTGTTAATTTTTATTGTTGAGATCACATTAGTTCGACTATGCTATCTTTTCACACTGATTTTTGAATCTAAAGATGAGCGATCATTTATGCTCTTAAGGTATTTAACAAGGTGTTTTGTGTTTTCATCTTCACCTTGCCCTTTGAATAAGCATGCTTTAATTCCTCTGTAATTTAAGCATACGCATGACAATTTACTTGGAACTAATTATGCTGTTGAGACCTTTGAAAGATGGCTGGCTATCTTGTGTCTCTTTATCTAGTATAGGTATGTTACTATTAATCAAGTCATTTAAATGCTTTCATTACTTGGTTAATTTACAGGCAAAAGTTACCATTGCTCTAGCTAATAAATAAACTTACAGTTGCTTTTTATATTTTAGTTTGCACCTGACAATTTACTTGAAACTACATATGTTGTTGAGATGCAGACCTTTACTGGCGATTATCTAGTGTAGGCATGTTCCCATTACTGGCAATTATCTAGTGTATTTGAATCACTTGGTTAATTTGCAGCCGAAACTTATAATTGTTATTGCTAATAAATAAACTGCATAGGCAGTTGACGTTTAAGTATTTCTTCAATCAGGCTGCATACGAATTATACTACCTTAAAACTCAGAATTGAAATGTTTTTTGGATGCGGCTTTCTTAACATTACACCCATGTTGCTTGATGGCATATCGTATCATTGAGCTTGACATTGTGCTAGTATTAAATAAGTTAGAAAAGAGCAACTTGGTTCAACAATTTAAGGTTTTCTATACAAGTGATTGCTTGGAAAAAAAAATTTTCTTAAAAAAAGACGGTGTTTAGTCCGTTGAAGTGTTATTTTCATTTTTATTAAGTATCCTAGGTCAATTTTTGCATGTCCATTTTGATATTTGTAGTATAGCTTCCATTAAAGAACTCAATGTGCTAGCACCAGCATTATCTTAGTCTGCTAATGTGGGAACTCCTCTCAAAGGAACATATATGCCAACTGTGCTGAAACTTTTGACCGAAACTGGTGTTATAAGGGGTTTACAGGTTTTGCATTTCTTATAAAATACTATTGTGGAATTAATTGTCTCCACCCACCTTCCATAATAATTTCATTTTTGGTGAAAAGTTTCATTCTTTTAGACATATCTTACCTAAGAATATGTAAGGCTTTAATGAGGACAGGATTACTGGATAAAATTTTATTGAGATTGTTTGTATAGTATCATTCAAATATACCACATGTTTTGTGCTACCTTGGTAACATGGCTGACATAGCTCATTCACTTGTATTTCTTGCATGGTGTTATGCATTTGGACAATGTTACATCCCCATGTCCCTTGGGCGAATCCATTTTTTGGTTTACTTGTGATTTTGTTTTCTGATTTTCTCTAATTAATATATTTTTAAATTTTCAGACAGTGGTGCGGTACTAACATTTGGTTGGGGACTCTATGGACAGGTGAGCATTTTTTGCTAATATAGTTTAGCAAGAGAAATTTACTAAAAGTTCCCTGGTATAATCAGGTTGGCCATTTTAGTACAAGACTATTCGACATACCCAATTTTGTCCCCAGTTCAATTTTGTTCAATTTTGTCCCAATATATTCAAGCTGATTCCTGTTAAACTTGTTATGAGCTACTAACAGTTTTGTTTTTCAATTGACAATTTTGTTGTTTTTCACCAAAAAAAACTTTCAGAATTTCAATATTACATGTTTTATGTTCTGGAAGTTAAACATAAAACAAAGTGAAATGCCACTAAATTCTGGGTATAAACTCTTGCAAATGCATATCTGTTAACATCAACTATATATATATATATATACATTTTTATTTATTTATCAATATTTCTAATGAAGGAAATTATGCCAACACTTCATTCTGTTGTAGTGTACTACATTATTAAGGCATGTAAGCAACTTGATTCAACATAATGAGTTTTGTTGATGAGGAGTTTGAAAGCCCTCTATAGCGCGCCACAGCCCGCCGCAGCTTCAAGTTGCCTGAAAGGCAGGACCTATAGCGCGCCGCAACGCCTGGGCGCTCAAGACGTGGGCGCTATGCACGCCACAGCGCGCCATAGCGCCACAGCGCCCAGTTGCCGAGAGGCGGGCGCTATACTGCGCCACAACGCCTGGGCACTCGAGATGCGAGTGTTACTGTGCGCCATAGCGTGTCGCAGCGCCTAGTTATCTGAGACGCAGACGCTATAGTGTGTCGTGACGCCCGTGGCTCGGCAAGCACAAATCTGAGCCGCTTATAAATATTCTTAAGCTCTTTTTAAGGGTTAGGAGGCAAAAATATCCGAAAATATCAGCCTCCATTTGGTTTTGAAGGTGTATGGCTGCGCCATTGAAAAAAGAAAAAGGTTCCTAGGGTTTAGGAAAGGGTTTGTTAGCCCTATCTTTGTAATCTCTTCTCTACGTAGTGAAAAGTTTTTTGCTCTCATCCTCGAGGACATAGGTGTTAGCACCGAGCCACATAAATCCCTTATTTGTGCTGTAATTGCTTGCATATGAATTTTCTTTGCTTTATTTTGAGTTTTTCAACTTCTATAAGCCTTTATTCCGCATTATTTAAATCCTACCACCCGGTTTCGATCCCAACAAGTAGTATCAAAGTGATGTTGCTTTGTTTGTGCTTGAGTATTAGGGTTTGTTACGAGTTGTGTATTATTTTTTGTTTGAGCTTATAAATCAAAAAGAACATGAGGGATAGAGTTGAAGAGGTAATTGGAACTTCGTCGTCATCGGTCGTCATCGGTAGTGGAGAGATCCCTCCATCAAGTTGTGACACATTCAGTGAAGATTGATGTGGCAAATTTAATGGGAAGAACAACTTTGGCATGTTACGGTGCGAGGTGACAGACGCATTATGTGCACTAAATCTGGAGGATGTTCTTGATGGCGAAGAGAAATCAGAAGAAATTTCAGAGAAATTTAATCAAAATGAACCGCAGTGCATGCTGTTTGATCCAAAATTGTTTAATCCATGAGATCAAGTATGCAGTGATGGTGGATACGTCAGCGTGAAAACTCTGGAAATTTCTAGAGGGCAAGTACCTAACAAAGAGTGGAGAATCAACTCCACATGAAGAGGCGGCTCTATTGGTCCCAGATGGGAAAATGAATTTTCATAGATGAGCACCTAAATAAGCTCACAAAGTTGTTGGCAGATTTGCTAAATTTGAATGAGACTATGGAGGATGAAGACAAGGCTTTTTGGCTTTGCTATTGTTAAACTCATTACTAAATGAGTTTGAGCATTTCACCATGATATTGATTCATGGGAAGGATGCTCTGAAGTATGAAGAGGTGACTGCAGCCCTTGTGAATCACGAGTTTAGGAGAAGGGATAAAGAGTTCACCAAATCATATATGATAGATGCTCTTACGCTCTAGAGAGGAAGACCAGACCGAAAAAAGCAATGGCCAAAGAAAAATGCTAACTTCCAAAAGAGAGGAAAATTCAGAAGCCGGAGTATTGGGCACAATCAGTGCGCGTTTTGTTTGGAGACGGGACATTGGAAGAAAGATTGCCCAACGTTGAAAGAGAACCAGCGGGCAAATGGATCTTCCAAGGCAAAGGCAAATATGATTCAGAATGTGGTGGAGGGTTCAGACTCCGAAGTTTCTTTTGTTATTGTTTCAATGGGTCTAGTAATTGACAGCCCCAGTTGGATTATGGATATGGGTACAACGTATTACATATGTTCCTAGAAGGATTGGTTTTGTTCATACAGAAAAATGGACAGTGGTGCAGTCACAATAGGGAATGATGTTACATGTCGTATTGCAGGAGTTGGAAGTGTACTGATTAGAACATATGCAGGAGCAGTACATGAATTGAAAAAAGTCAGACATGTACTGAATATTAAGAAAAATCTTTTGTCAATTGGGCTTTAGAAGCTAAGGGCTTTAAGGTAGTGATTGAGGCAAGGGTCTTGAAGATCAGAAAGGGTGCAATGGCTTATTTGAGATGAGTTAGACAACAAAACTTTTACTATCTTCAGGGAAGTATAGTGACAAGTTCAGTAATTGTGGCTGAAGATTTTGAAGATGCGATGACATTGTGGCATATGAGGCTAGCACATGTAGGAGAGCCTTCACTAAGAGCATTGCAGAGAGATAGACTCATTAAAAGTATAATTACAATTTTGTGAGCATTTTATATTTGTCAAGAAAACATACAAATCCTTTGGTGTTGGCCTCCACAACACCAAAGATATACTTAAGTATATACACACGGATGTTTGAGAACCAATAAAAGTTGCATCATTCAGTGGTCATAGATATTTTATTTCTTTTATAGATGACTACTCCAGATTTATATGGGTATACAGATTGAAGAGCAAAGCAAATGTATTGGAGGTTTTTATAAATAGGAAGAAAATAGTGAAAAATTAAATGATCAAGAGAATCAAGATGACCCGATCAGACAATGGAGGAGAATATACATCTGTTTCTTTTATAAGAGAATGTCAGAATTTAGGGATTGAACACCACTTCACAGTAAGAGAAATATCGTAGGGTAGCAGAACACATGAATTGTATGTTGGTGGAAAATGTGAGGTGTATGTTGTCCAATATTGAGTTGGAAAGAGCCTATTAGGTGGAGGCCCTAGACTATGCGTGCTATTTGATGAATCGTCTGCCATCTGCAGCACAACAAAAAAAACTCTTAAAGAGTTGTGGTCTGGATATCCTATTACAAACTATGACCAGCTGAAAATTTTTGGCAGCCCAGCTTATTATCATGTCAGTAAAGATAAGCTAGAACAATGGGCAAAGAAGACAATTTTTGTGGGCTTTCGACGTGAAGTGAAGGGCTACAAGTTGTTTATCTAGTTGACAAAAAGATCAAGGTGAACAGAGATGTCACCTTTGATGAATAGTTTTTCTTGAGATTAAGGAGTTCTCATCAGGTGGAGGATAATGCTGAGACTTTAGTAAGCAGGTAGAGAGTAGTGGGGTTTGATGTCACCCCTTTTGTTCCACAGAAATTTTCACATCACATCGAGAATATTCTTACAGACGAAGACCACATGGGTGATGTGGAAGAACAAACTAATGTTGATCATGAAACTCTAGTTCAGGAGTCGATTGCGAGAGATAGACTCAGAAGAAATAAAACTCAATAGCCAACCTGGCTTAGAGTCTACACCACATATGCATTATCAGTAGTGGAGGATGTGGTTCCTTTTCATTACAAAGAAGCGGTGACGGACTTAGAAAAATTTATGGAAGCAAGTGATGGATGAAGAGATTGAGTCTCTTTATAAAAAATGAGGCATGAAGGTTGGAGAAATTCCTTCCAGAAAAAAGGCTATTGGTTGCAAGTGGGTGTATGCTAAAAAAGAAGGATTTTTAGAAGCTGATGTGCGCTACAAAGCTAGACTGGTGGCCAAGGGCTTTGCTCAGAAAGAAGAAATCGACTATGATGAAGTATTCTTCTCAGTTGTCAAACACTCATCGATCCGCGAGCTTTTATCTTTGGTGGCACATTTTGATTTGCTGCTTAAGCAGCTTGATGTTAAAACATCATTCTTGCACGGAGAACTAAAAGAGGAGAACTTTATGGTGCAAACTCTAGGGTACATTGAGCCAGGAAAAGGAGACTTGGTGTGCAAACTGAACAAGTCTCTTTATGGGCTAAAGCAATCACCAAGATAATAGTACAAGAAGTTTGATGAGTTTGTGCAGAAAGAGAAGTATCAAAGAAGCCAGTTTGATCACTGTGTGTATTTCAAAAGGCTGCTTCAAGGTAACTTCATTTACCTACTTTTGTATGTCGACGACATGTTGGTAGTAACTTCAGATCAATTTTCGAAGAATTTTGAAATGAAGAACTTGGGAGAGGCGAAGAAGATTTTGGGAATGGAAATCTGTAGGTACAGAAAGGCGGGGAAAATTTGGTTTACCCAAAAGGGGTATTTGGAAATGGTGCTGAAGAGGTTTAGGATTGACGACTCTACAAAGGCTGTGAGTATACCTATAGCAACTTACTTTCGTTTATTTGTAGAATTATGTCCAAAAACAAATTTTGAAAGGGAAGAAATGCACACGGTGCTTTATGCTTGTGCAGTTGGAAACTTGATGTATGTCATGGTTTGCACTAAACCAGACTTGGCTCAAATAATTGGAGTCGTGAGTCGATATATGTACAATCTAGGGAAAGAGCACTGACAAATAGTGATGGGGATATTTTGATATATGAAAGGTACAATTGGTGTCGGTTTACTTACTCAGAAGCAATCTTCAATAATAGTTGTGTGTTGGATACTTGGATTTCGACTATGTCAGAGATTTGGATCGAAGACGATCAATGAATGGGTATGTATTCACTTTAGTAGGATGTTCAGTAGGGTGGAGATGAACTATGTAGTCTACAGTTGCCCTGTCTACGACAGAAGCTGAATACATGGCGGTTACTGAAGCATTCAAGAAAGTTATTTGGATGAAAGGCTTGCTGGAAGATTTGGGTGCGAAGCAAAAGGAGGTAATAGTTTATTGTGATAGCTAGAGTGCTATATTTTTAGTTATTAATTTGATCTGTCACGCTTGCACAAAGCACATTGATGTTAGACACTATTTTGTTTGAGATGTAATTGAAGAGTGTGAGATCTTACTGAAGAAGATCGACACTAAAGACAACCGTGCTGATATGTTGGCAACGGTGCTCACGGCTCCGAATTCACCCATTGCAAAGATCTAGTAAATTTGGAGAAGCATCAATAGGCTCCTCATTTGTAGGAACGACTGGCTTGATCCTTTTGGGAGGGGGATACGTAGGCAACCAAATTAGTGCAGCCGTAATGGTAGAGAGCATAGTGGATTCAACTCACATGTGGAGTACATGAAATCTGAGATGGAGTGTTGATGAGGAGCAGTTTGGAAGCCTGTCATAGCACGCCGCAGCACCCAGTTGCCCGAGAGGCGGGCGCTATAGCGCGCTTCAGCTCCTGGGCTCCCGAGACGCATGCGCTATTGCACGCTACAGCGCGTCATAGCGCCCAGTTTCCCAAGAGGCGGGCGCTATAGGCCCCGCAGCGCCTGGGCACCCGAGACGCGGGCGCTATCGCGTGCCACAGCGTGTCATAGCGCCCAATTACTCGAGACGCGGGCTCTATAGCGCGCTACATCACTTGAGCGCCTGAGACGCGGGCGCTATAGCGCATCGTGGCACCTGCTGCTCAGCAAGCACAAACCTGAGCCACCTAAAAATATTCTTAAGCCCTATTTTAGGGTTAAGAGGCAAAAATATCAAACAATATCAGTCTCCATTTGATTTTGAAGGTGTGTGGCTGCTCTATTGAATAAACAAGAAGGCTCCTAGGATTTGTAAAAGGGTTTGTTAACCCTATCTTTGTAATATTATTTCTACATAGTGAAAAATATTTTTGCTCTCCTTCTCATGGAGGTAGGTGTTAGCACCAAACTACGTAAATCCTTTTATTTGGGTTGTGATTGCTTATGGGAGTAAAATAGAAGCCAAATAATCATAAAGCATATGTTTATAGTACATCATTCATAGCAAGGTATAGCAATGCCTTGCAAGGGTTGGGAGGTTAATGTTGTGGTCGATGATGGCCTGTGTATTGCCATAAAATAGGCGGGTGACCTTTGGTTTTTCACCGCAAAACTAAGGTTTTGCTCAGCTGACAAGCTGTACGGATGATCAAAGACGTTAGCTAAAACCTAAAATAGCCTGAAGAGGGTTACACGGGACAATTAGTTTTGATGAGCATCGATGAGGGCTCCAAATTATATAATATCTCGGGATTTTACATATCTCATAACGAATGCTTATTATATATCATAAAATCTCATTAAGTCATTTTTTTTGAATTATGAAAGAGCAAATCCCCATAATTTTACATTATATTATAATTATTTTAATCAAAGCACTCATTTCAAATACATGTAAACTTCTTGCTTCATACTTTTTACTACAAATAAATCAACCTTAAAAGATATAAAATTACATATCTTATTTTTTAGGTTAGCATGATTCAATGCTTTTTGATATCAATGTTATTAAGATGTAGTATTATTAAATAGCAATGCTTTTAAAGATTCCAATATCTGTTTGGCTCTGGTATTTTTAGATTCAAAATCGGGTGGCTATTGTGTATAGACTTGAAGTTGTGCGTATTATCCTATAAAACAAAGCGATTTTGAAGCGCAACCTTGAAATTGTCAATTGCTATTATATGCTGTTGTGCCATGATCTATCAGTATATTAACTGCTTTCAAGAATCAATATGTAGGTTAGTAGAAAAGATGGAGAAAAGAGAGTATTTTGTTGAAGATGAGGTTCCTTGAATCATGGAGATAATTGCCTTATTTAATGTTTCTCTTTTAATCCTACTGTCCCAATGGAAAGACTATTAGTCCTTCAATTTCAATTTCTCTTCTGTACTTTTTACTCCTGTCATGTGGCCAATTATCCAGTGCGGGAATGGGGCCACAGATGATGAGCTTAGTCCAAAATGCGTGTCTTCTCTTTTGGGAGTCAGAATGCAGGGGATAGCTGCTGGATTGTGGCACACGCTCTGTATCTCAGCCGATGGTGGTGTCTATGCCTTCGGCGGGAATCAGTTTGGGCAGCTGGGAACCGGTCTGGATCAAGCTGAGGTCCGGAATTTAAATTTTGAACTTTAAACTTTAATTTTTACATAAGAAAACATAATATTTTCATTTTAAAAGTTCACGATGTGTTTGAAAAATTCTAAATATACCATTATTAAAGAATATGTGTACAACCATTGTTAAAGGTGCCATATATCTGATTGTTATTCTTCTCGTAGACGCTTCCCAAACTGTTGGACGCCCCTTCATTAGATTGCATGAACGCTCAAATTGTTTCTTGTGGCGCTCGCCATAGTGCTATAGTAACAGGTATTTTATTCAATTAAGATTAATGCTATTTGCATCCCTGCGATAATCATGATAAGGATCATTTGAATTGTTTACAGTTAATCATTATATGGCTGTTCTATCAGTGACATTTCATTTAACTTGCAGATGATGGCAAGGCCTTTTGTTGGGGATGGAACAAATATGGGCAGGTATGAGTAATGTGAATAGTTTGTCCATTTGGAAAAAAGTTAAAAAAGAGAGATAGGGGCAGAGAAGTAGTCAATAATAATATTTTATTGTACAGCTCGGCCTTGGCGATTCTATTGATCGGAACATGCCTTCACAAGTGCCAATTGAGACTCTTCACCTCACGAAGGTTTCCTGTGGGTGGTGGCACACTCTTGTGCTCGCACAGTTTTCAGCTTGAAATTTTTATGTTTTACATTTCCATAATGCGAGCCAAAGCAGCAGCTTCTGTTCTGTTAATTCTTAGGTAGTTCTTAAAAGTACGGTTTGGCAATTTCAGCCCTATATAAATGCATCTATCTATCTGTTCATTTACAATGATTTGCATCCATTCTTTACTTTTCCTCCACTGCTATTGATACGTGTTATTAAGCCTTCTTCTATCTCTTTGTTCCCAGCTTATTTTTGGCGTTTGCAGGTTGATGATTGCTAGTTCGCTTCATTGTCGTGCCACAACCCTCAAGCGATCCACAACTTTTCCTAGTTATTAAAATGCCTAAAATGTGACTATTGGGAGAGTGAATGAGGGCTGCCACAGAAATCTCCTTTCTTAAATGAGAAAACAATAAATAACTGAAGAAATTGTTGAGAATCGGCGTTAAGCAATCAAATTGGCCGCAGCGTTAAGCAATCAAATCAACATAGAAGCAAATAAGAATATAAACCCAAACACAGCAGAACAAGTAATTTATGTGGTTCAGTGTGCATACTTATGTCCACTAGGAGGAAGAGAGAATTACAAATTAGGGTTCACAAATTATAAACCAAGAATTTACAATGGAGTTCTTATAACCTTTTGCCTCAACACCTTCTAATGGCTTGATTGCTACCCTACTTTTGCAAGCAATGGCTTACAATGGTTCGCATTTGAATTGTCATGGTGTAACAACCCAAGCAGTTATCTTAGGTTAATTAAGATTAAATCAAGTCATAATTTTGATTCTAGTATTCTAATTAAGTTATTAGGACATCACTATAAAGACAGTTCAAATCATGAGTTAAATTGATTAAATCTTAATTTTGAGAATTTTAAGAATCTTGGAATTTGACATATTTAAATTGTCTTCAAATCAAAAATTTGATTTTGCCATTGCGTTCATCACCTCCAAATTAGCTAGGGGTGGTGTTTTCAAAGCATTTGCAAGTTATTGAATTTTTGATGAATATTTTTATATATTTTAAAATCCCCAGAAAATGAGAAAATTAAATACTCGTCGAAATAAAAATTTGACTTTGCCGTTGGGTTCATCACCTCTCAATTAGCTAGGAGTGATTTATTGGGAATTCTTGGAATGTATTTAAATAATTAAATTTTAATTAATAAAATCGATTTTAAAACATTAAAATAATAAATTAATTGGAATAGCAAATGGCGCCGTCTCCCTCCACTGACCTCGCCGTTTGATCGGACAGATCATCCGTGACGTCTGATCGCTTGATAAGACAACTAAAGCTTTTCGTCCTCACGAGCGTTACACGCGGCGGAAGTCGCAACGCGCGGCAGTGTCTTTGCCAGTGGATCTCACTGCTTCGAAGCCTCCCAAGCCTAAATTAAATGCCTTCCAAAGGCAAAAATCCTCGATTGGTTCTATTGGAAGTAAAGAGCAATCGAGCCTTCATCTTCCTCATATGGCAGAACTACTTCGAACCGCAGGTACCTCTAATTCCTAAGTTTTGCACTTTCGTTTATACTCAATTCAATCCTATGCTTATTTCGCAGTATTGTAATGAATTTGGTTTCAGATCGATGGCTGGATATTAAGTCTCGATCGTCAATTTCGAATCTCATCTTCAGTAATGTGCATTATTCGCTCTTCGCCTCCGTCCCGATGCCGTCTAGGGTTAGCCACCGTTGGGGCTATAGTCCCTCCCCGAATTGAGTTCGAGCGCCGTTGGAAAGATCGCTTCATGACCTTTCCAATGCCATGTGGTCTAACTCCTTCGGCGGTGATATGACCACATTTTGGCGTGCCCTAGAGGAATCGTTCGTCTTCTCTCGCGACATTCTGTCGTGCCCGAAGGAGGGCCCCACCTCAGCCGCGTGTCGTCCGCTGATGGCACGCCGTGGGACCTGCGGACACGTCAGCAGGTGGGTCCCGCTGATCCTTCTGTGCCTGTGGGTCCTGCGCCTGTAGTGGGCTGTGTCAACTGGGGCCCACCGCGGTAGATTAACTTAGTTTAAATGAATTTAATTAATTTAAGTTAGTAAATTAATTCATTTAATATGAAATCTTTAATTACTCATAACTTACCATCCACAAGTCCAAATATGCTAAGTATATATGTCATTTTGATCAGCAAAAATAGAGGATCATTATGGTATTGTCAATTTTCCAATTGGATATGTATTCTACCTAGTGACATTTATGATCCCTATAAATTGACCTAAATTCTCCTAAACTTCAATCACTCGTACCTTTGCACTCACTTATCCAATCATAGCTAATATGGCTCTTATCTTAACCAAGAGATCCTTAGGAGTGCTCAGATAGTATTAGTTCCCTATTGGAAGTGTAATTTGGCTAATCACTTTTAGGACCCTTCCCTAATTACCCTAATTTTATAAAAATTTCAATTGATCATAACTTGATCAAATAAACTCAAAATTAGGACTTCTAATATACTATTCTAATCAGGAGAATATGTAGATCAGTAAACTATAAAAATATTTAAGTTTTTATTATTAGATTTCTTAATTAGCCCTAATCACCATAAATGTTGATTAGTGAATATTAGCAAAATTAGTAATCTAAATTGAGTGATTTAAGTTTTCGATAGATTCTAGAGTAGATTAGAATCCAGTGGTGAGTTTGGTTTTGTGATTAGTTTCATTAATCACTCACTAATTACTCTTAATTATAATTAGGTCATAACTTAACCAAAAGGAGTCCAAACTGGGTCTACTCCTAATTAAAGTACTTAGTGTATTATAGGGAAACTATAGTCATTGAGTTTGTTGATTTTGGATTTCAAATAGAAAAGATAGGTTTTTGACTCCTTTTAGAAAATCTTAAATTTACATATTTAAACACTAGATTTGTTTTGGTCATAACCTGGCCATTTGGTATCAAATTTCAGTAATTTTTGGTTCTATGGAATCCTTAGAAAATAAACAACAATAGCATAATTAAATTTTTAGATTTCACTTCGTAAAATTACCAATTTCCCTTAATGAGCTAAATCATTAATTTGAGCTCATTAGGCTTAATCCTTATCCGATTTGGGTTTACTTACTCTATATCTCCATATTAGATAGTAAGTAACCATTTGCCATAAATAAATTTTAATTTGGATCTCTAAAAGTCTTAAATTTGAATTTTAGACCCTTAAGTAAGGGCAAAATGATTATTTTGCTCAAATTTAGGTTTAAGTATTCTTAAGCATTAGAATCTTAATCCAATCACTAAAATTAATATTATATCTTTTTTGGGATCAATTTAGGATGTTTAGACTCATTAAATTATCATTTTAAGAAAAATCCTAAAATTCACTTAAAATTTCCTAAGTCTTAAATTAAGCTTCATAAGGTGAATTTAGTTCACCTTATGCTTTCCATAAGATAATCACATCAGTAAAATAAATAGATAGTTAAGATTAACATATATGCTTAAATCTTCTATTTATCCTAAATCTTTTCCCTAGGATTTTCTTTTAATCATTAGGATATTCTTCCTTAGGAATTAGTATTAGAAATTTAGGTTAGAGTTCATCCATTGAGTAAATGGGTTACTCAATAGATGAAACATTGATTTTATAGCTTTTTAGAATTTCATCCTTTATTTATGATTATTTTGTATTTTAACTAGTCTAAATTTAGATATCTATTTTATTAAGCTTGACTTTGCTTAATAAGATAGCCTTATTTTGTAGTTCATGAGAGTTGGGATTAACCTCATACCATTTATTTTAGAATATTTTGGATTAAGTTAAACCCCAATATTTAGAGTTTAACTCTTAATCTCCCAATCTTGAAATGAAAAAATTAAGATTGGCTTTGGATTTAATTAAATTCATCAAATTAGTACATTGATTTATTAATCAACTTATATAAGCGTCATTGATTGGAATATATTAGAACTTGATTACTTCTAATTGCTTTAAACTTTATAAGATTGATAATCTGAGTTATACTTGATAAATGAATATTATAGATCCTAAGCTTGTATAATTTCAGATTAGTTAGAATAAATTAAATTAGAAAACAAGTGATATCATTGAGTTTTGTGTAGTACTAATTACACATTGTCTTGACTGCTTTGCTTCCTTATTTTGGACATTCCTTTTTGTGGAATATTAGATGAAATATAGAATATGTGATGATTGTTCTATGTTAGCTTTGAGAATTTCATAAAGTTATATTCATGAAAAATCAAATGAATAAATTAAAGTTGAATCAGTAAAACACTTAACGCTTGAAATAAAATTTGTTTTACTTAGTCTGCCTTTACAGTATTGTTTTATATTGAGTTTCAGATGCGGTTGTGTGCCTAAGTGTTTGATCATAGTGACCCTAACTCTGAAGTCAACTTGTCTTATCAGGTGTGTAGACACCTCAACGACTTGCATGTGTGAAGCATTTATTCTCTTTCTTCAGCTTAACTACGTGCGTGCCTAAACAAGACTACTTGAAAAGCTGCAATGGTATAGGCAACTACCCGCCTCACCTCGGCCCAAACAAAATAAGTTGATGCGGCCGATTCCTTTCTATTTCTAATATAGCAGCTTGGCTATCGCTTGTTGGTGAATCCACTTCACCTGCTTCGCAGCCTTTTTCTTTTCGAGCCCGATCGCTCGTTCGCTTTCATTTCTTTTATTCCCACATCCGATCCTTTTGATTCGGTTTAGGCAACCACCATTGCATTTGTCATCTGTGAAAGACCCATTTCAATTAGAATTTTGATTTTGAATCGACTGCAACTTCAGCCTTCATAACAAGTGAAACTTTGCCCCCGGGAACAGCTAGAGCACAGAGCTATGAGCTTGGCATTTTAGATAAATAATAAAAAGAGAAAGAAGTGAAGATAACATATCTAATCTAAGAACACTTCGTGCCCTACGTAGCCTTTCATGAGATTGACGTCACGTCAACATCTTCTTTAAAGCATTACTTAGATCCGAAGCATCCTCTTTCTTCTTCTCGGAGGAAGTAGTAAGTCGTGCTTGAAAGCTCTGGTTGGTCTCGATCGTTGAAGAGAGATTCAATGGAAGCTGAGTAGCGGTCGAGCCTCATCTATTGGGCCGGTTGACGTTGAAGCCAAAGAAGAGATATGTTTTTCCGCTCCATCTAAAGAAGAAGCTCAATGGAATGGATAAGGGTATTTGATCATGGAAGGTGATATTTTTATGAACCTATTAATCTATGGTGTTTGATCCTAGATGCTTTAGAAGAATATTTTTGTGGCTAAATTAGCTACCATTTTCTATTATGGAAGGTCTAAGTATGCATATGTTCTCATGATATAGCATATTTTTCTTTATATATTCAGTTTGATTTTTCTTCAGTATTTTATGCAGCACTTTTATATATATGCATTACTTTTCTAGCAAGTTTAAACATTTATCTGCTCAGTAGATATTGATTTCATATGAAAGCATGTTAGGATGCTAATATTTTATTTCAGTTCAGTTATATTCATTTTGTTAATATAAAACCAGCATATGTGGAATTGATCATATTTACTTAGGATGTTTCTTTTCACTTAGCAGTTTTCATATATACATATATATATATTGCTTAACTATTTTCTGTAGCTTTGAGTTGAGGTATGTGCTTACCTCACATTTTACTTGTTATAATTATATGGTTATACATTTTACCACTTTCTTTTGTTGCTTTATTGCTCCTAAAATGCTTAGATTATTTGGAATATCATTTAATACATAAATTTTATAGCCAAAAATGTACTTAGACATTTTGTCTAATCAGTTTTTTTTTTCTTTTGGTTGGGGCCCTGTCATTGTGAAATCAATAATAACAGATTCTGAGCTATTTGAGATTGTTAGGCCTTCTGAAGAGCTTGTTCAGGAGAAGAAGCGTGCCGATGTAGATCATTAGCTTCTTTTTATTTTCTGCTTGTGAGGCTGAGTGTTTAGCTTTCCTTTCATTAAAATTTTAATTTTTTTGTAGTAATACAGGTTCTGATTGTATTTTCTTTTCCTGCATATTTATTCTGAGTTGGATATTTAAGGTTTTATTATGGTTGCATGGATGTTAATATTTGATATTTCTTCTTTCACACTTTGATATTCTGGTATACTCATTTAGTGAATGTCTCATTTTCTCTACTTAGGGCATATCTTTCCCTTATCAGTGGATTAGGAATGTTTATTCTTAATCTAATGCTAAGTGAGGGGTTGCCCAGTAACGATCACCACTTAATCTTAGTTGATTAAGGTGTGGCCGCCACACGTGGGCACTTGTGCATCCATGTTGTGGGTCCACAGGTGCCTGGGCGTGCATGGGCGCTTGACTAATTGGATATCATTCATGCTCTCAAGTGTAATAGCACCAACATGTTTGCCTATATATCCTCCTCCCAAAGGAATCAAGCTGCATGTAATTCTATCAAATGAAAAGCCTATTATTGCTTTTCCATAATAATCAAATCATTGCAGTGGGTAAACTTGATAATTGTAAGCACCTTTATAAATGTGTCGGCTAGGTTGCCCTTGGTGTCAATCTTCTCTAGTAAGATCTCACCACTTTCTATAATATCTCGTATAAAGTAGTGTTGCAAATCTATGTGCCTTGTGCGAGCATGACACACCGGTTTGATACCTAAAAATATAATGCCCTTGGTATCATAAAATACTAGAACCTTCTCTTGTTGCATTCCCAAGTTTTCTAGTAACCCTCATGTCCACTTGCTTCTTTGAATGTTTTTGTGACTGTCATGTATTCAACTTCTATTATTGACAGGGAAATCATAGGCTATAAAGTAGATCTCCACATAACCGGACCTCTTACTAGAATGAACACATCTTCAATTTAGTTCACCAGCATAGTCGGAATCTTCATAACCGACACACAAATTTTCCATTGATAACTACTCTTGTAATAATAAACCATCACCAATTTTATTCTTGAGATATCTGAAGATTTCTATTATTGCTTGCCAATGATGTGTATTTGCTCACAATATTAACTGCCTGTGACAATGGTCTCATACACACCATGAAATACATCAGGCTCCCAATTTCACCCATATACAATATTGTGTATATCTCTTCTAGCATGTCATTGGGCACAAATCTGTAGATAAGCAAAAGTGCGGTGCCAAAGAAATAGATACTGACTTTGTAAAGTCGTCCACTCAAAATTTGTAATGGGAAGAATCTTGTAAGAAATTGGGCTACATCAAAGTCCACTCTTTGTCTGCCTATAGAAATCGCTACACTATCCTTCACTTGATGCAAACTTCTATGTCCCAAGAAGAACTCATATAATTTGACATTTCTGCTAGTAACAATCTTTCTATTAGCTGGGTTTTATACTTTGTAGCCCTTGAATCTACATTGAAATTTAATGGAAATCAACTTTCGTGTTTGTGGCTCCAACTTATACCTCTGACCACCGAATGATGCTGTTTTCTTTTGCACCAAATATTTATGTGCATATACTCAACTATGCATTTGGGGTTGTGGAAACCAACACTAAATAATTTGCGTGTTTTCTTGCTAAAAGTACAATGCTCACAAAAAACTAATTTGCAAGAATTTATACGTTCAAGTATGCATTTCATGTTATGGAAGCCAACACCAAACAATTTACATATTTTATTGCCAAAAATATAATGCTCACAAAAAAGTAATTTGCAAGAATTAATACCATTAATGAGTCCATCTTTCTCTAAAGCTCTCCGCAAAGGCTCTCCAATATGTGCCAGCTTGTCATGGTATCATCAGAGTTCTCTAGCATGACCACTAATCCAATCACTGTGCTCCTTTGAAGATAGTAGAAGTTCTGATGTTTGAATCCATGCAAATAAGTATCGCACCCTTACTGATTTTTGGAACTCCTTCATTAATCACCACCTTAAGGCCCTTGGCTTATAAATCTCAAATAGACCACGAATTCTTCTTGATTTCAGGCGTGTTTCATCATTAGCACACCGCCAACACTAGCAATCCAACATGTGATGTAATTCCCCATAGTGACAGTGCCACTATCTATTTCTATGTATGAACAAAACTAATCATTCTGTGAGAAAATGTGGTATGCACTTAATCTTGATTTGTAGATTACTTTCATGGCTCAAATGATCTGCTTAAGTCTAAGGTTATGCACTGAGCATTTTCGCACAATGAATGTTGTCACGGGCATTCATGACATCAACTCTCTAGTATGCACCTCCATATATCTAAGCTATCTATTGAGCTCAATGGAATTTTCAATTAAAATAATTTACACATAGATTTTACAATACAATTATGTCTTCCAACTTCATCTTTCACATGCATGTAATGAAAGTAAACTAAATGATATTTATTTAAATAAGAAGAGTACATAGTGTTTCAATCCTTACATGCTTACATGCTTAACACCAACCCTCCCCAAAGAGGGTTTAGGCTACCATTGAAATATGAAAACAAGATAAGCAACAAGAAATGATAAGCCTTTGCATGGCTTTTACAGGAAAAGTAAAAGAAGTAAAGGAGGGGTACAATACTAGGGAACATTTGTCACGTTTTCTTGACTCTCTTTCTTCCTTGGATCTTCATTCCTCTTCTGATTTCTGTGCTCCTCTTTCCTTTCAGGTTGTAGCCTTCTTCTTCCTTGGTAAAGGACTCTCCTCTTTTTTGTTATCTACAGCAATCTCTAGGGCAAGGAACTCTTGAACTGAGAAAATTTTGGAACCCTTATTCAGCATTTTTTCTTTGTTTTTATACTCCTATTTTCTCTTTAGCATTTATGCAGCTAACCTTTCCCATTTCTTGAGAATGGAGTTTCATTATGTTTTATTCTATTATTCTTCTGGAAGTGAGAAGTATTAAATGTGTTGTAATCAATTTTGGTTATGGGAAAAGGAAGAGTTATGTTCATTGGCCTTCCCAATGCTCATCTGAATGCTTGTTGTGGAGAAAAATTACAGCGGGTGCTACGGCCCGCTGCAGCGCCACGCTCACTGTACTTCAGGCACTGTAGCACGCTATTGCATGCTATAGCATCGAGCACTCTATCTTGGGTCTGCTGCAGCGCGCTGTAGCGTCTAAGTATCTGTATGATGGGCGTTATGACGCACTATCGCACCAGGATTTCTGTTTAATATACACTATGATGCACTGTAGCACTTGACTTTCTGTTTTTGAGCATGCTACGGTTTCATCATTTCCATCTTTTCCATCTTTTTGGTAATATGATCACTTCCAAGCTGCAATGACAATAAAACACATTAGAAACGCAACTAATTTCAAAAAAATCATGCATTTTAAACATGAAAATGGCTATAGATATGGGGCTCATCAGTTAACTCTTTATCTCTCCATCAAAATTCATAATTTAGTAGGGATGGAGTCACATCTTCATAATTCAGAGCATCCTTCCAATGAATAAGTGCCATAGTGAACTTTTCAAAGTTATCCAAAAATAAGTTTATTAATATCAGTGCATTATTCTCATCCTCCATGGTTTCATCCAAATTGAATAAATCAGCCAATAATTTTGTGAACTCGTATAGGTGTTCATCAATAGGAATTTCCTTTCGCATCTGAAATCAATACAACACCATTTTATGTGGAGATGATTCTCAATGCTCTTCATCATATACATTCTTTTAAGGAACTTTCACATTTTCCTCACTGACATCTCTATTATCACTGCATACTTTATGCTTGCGTAAGTCGTAGGGAATCTTAATAATTCAAATCGATCACATGAGAGTCTAAGTGCTAAGATTGAACCCTTGTGTGTTCATCTTGTGCACTAGACTTGAAATAGTCAAAATTAGAGGACCAATCTAAGGAACACTATATTCACTTGATTAATTATCATGAAAATAAGTTTGTTAAATGTTGCATGAATGTGAGTACGACACCAGTCCATTACAACTTGCATGATGAAAACCCAGCTCTCCCTTCTTTATCAAATAGTATCTTAAATTACAATCTTTGAACTACTAAGTTAGGAGCCACAAAAACTGAAAACAAATTTTTCTAAACATTATTAAAGATAGATACACCTTAGTATCAAAACACATCGTTCCCTGAGGATGATAAATCTTAGAACTTATTTTCCATTATAACTTCAGACCACGTACACTTGCGTGCAAGTGCAGACGTGTATTTACTTTTTATCAAATTTTTGATGCCGTTGTTGGGAATCATATATATTTTGTATTAAGGATAATCTATTAGTCAATAGTGATTTAGACTTATCTTCATTTGCATAAAATTTTATCTTTTTGTAATTATAATTGTTGTTAATTGTTAGTTTAAATTTATTAATCTAGTTATTTTTAAATTCATTTGCTGAACTGCTAAATTGCATTGCTATTATTGTTCAATCTAGCTAAATCTTTGTTAAATTGCATGAATAGGAGACAAAATGTAGACATTCTTTTTGATCCTGAAATTGAACAAACTAATTTAAGAGCTAGGAGAGAATAAAATTTGCTAAATAGAAATCAGCCTACAATGGTAAACTTAGAGGATAACCCAACTGGGGGAGTAGAAGAGTAAGTAGGGCGATCCTTGAGATATTATGCCTTACCCACTATTAAAGGAATCCCTCACGCAATTGTGCGACCCAACATAGCTACTAATAACTTTGAAATTAAGCCATCTACCCTTAGCATGGTGCAAAATAATCGGTTCAGGGGGTTAGCCACAGAAGACCCAAACTCACATATTTCTAATTTTGTTAGAAATATGTGACACATTTAGATACAATAGTGTCACTGATGATGCAATTTAACTTAGGTTATTCCCATTCTCTTTGCGAGATAGAGCTAAAAGTTGGCTCAGTTCCTTGCCCAACGATTCCATTCGCACTTGAGATGATTTAGCTAGGAAGTTCTTAGCTAAATATTTCTCACCTGTAAAGATTGCCAGGCTGAGAAATAAAATAACTCACTTCTGCCAAGCAGAGGGGGAGACTTTGTACGATAGCTGGGAACATTTTAAGTAGTCCCTTAGACGCTGTCCACATCATGGGTTTTTGTAGTGGATACAGGTTCAAATATTTTACAATAGATTGAACGCACCCACCCGGATGCTCATAGATGCAGCGTTTGGAGGATCTCTGAGCAGCAAAACCCAACAAGAGGCCTACTACAATTTGTTGGAAGAAATGGCTGAGAATGCATATTAGTGGCCTACTGAGAGGCTAAACCAAAGAAAGAAGGAAGAGGATAGCATGGGTGAGGCTAATCAGATTTTAGCCTTACAAAATGAAATCGATGCACTAAATCAAAAGATTGGAAGTATGAATATGAATAATGCTCAAGAAGTTTACTGTGATTTTTGTGGAGGAAAACATATAGCGAAAATTATGATTTTAACAACCCCTTCTTAACTTCAAATAATGAGCAGGTAAATTTTTTAAGAAATAATAATGCAAATCACAATACTGTATAAAATAACCCATACTCCAATTGTGGCGCCCCACCCCTTAATCTACAGGATTAAACTAAGGGGTGGTGTGTCACTCTGGCTAACCCTTCACTTATCATTGGATTAGGATGAAATCCACAATCCACCTAATAAGGGAGGGAGTAAACACAGAATCAAATATCAGTCACTATCTAAGAAAAATCATACAGAGTGTAGAAGCAATTTAAAATGAGAAACATCCAAGCATCACAGTATACATAGCAGGAAATATAACTCAGAATATAAGCATAGAAATCCAAATACACAGTCATAGGTATCTGTATTATTACATCGTTTTAAAGTTTAAGTAATGAAAATAAATAAACTCTCTCATCCTCACCTATAAGAACTAAGCAGTTTCTTCTTCCAAAGGCTCCTCCTCTAGATAAGGCTCCACACCTAGCTCCTGATCATTTAACTGAAGAGGATCTGCCATTATCAGTTTCACAATGTAGGGCCCCAGCCAAAAAGAGAAAAATCTTGAGTTAGACAATTATCTAAGTACATTTTAAGTTGTTGAATTTTATGTATTTTATAATATCACCATTTAAATTTTCAAAGCATCAACTACATCCAAAAATAGGAGTGACTAGTAATACAATAAGAAAGGGAAAAGCTATTCACAATATTTATAACTTAAGCAAAAAAAGGAGGCTAAGACATGCCTCAATATAAGCTAAATAAGGCAGGGTATATATCAATAACTACACAAGTGCTAAAATAAAATACTACATCCTAACATATAACCCTAAGTTGTTACTCTAGCTAAACCTAGTTGAATTAAGCTAATCCAACTTTTAATTTTGATTCCAGTAGACTCAATGAGTCATTTAAACCTAACCCTAGAAGTTTGGAATCAATCGGAGCTTAAATAGAAAATTAGGTATTTTTGGTTATTTTTGAACCCTAGAAATACCTATGATAATTTGTTCTCCAAATCAAATCTGATTTTATTTTTGAATTCCCCACCCCCAAATTAGCTAAGGGTGAAATTTTGGGAATTTTTGGAGGTCATTTAGACACTTTTTGGATTTAATTTAAATTGGTTCAATTGCATTTTAGGGTTTTAAACAATCCTTAATTGCAAATATATCCTTCCTCCAACGGTCGGCTAATCCCAAACCGCGGGCGCCATCCGGGCCGTCCGTTCCTTAGAACTTGATCCAACGGCCCGCGCCTTTGATCGAATCTGTCTAATCTCAACCGTTCCGCAGTTCTGAGATTTGATCCGACGGCACCGAACCCATTCGCCTTAAGTATCCCCGGTTGCCCGTTCGATCCGTGGATCTGATCCAACTGCTGATCCAACTCCTCGCACGGACGTTAGATGTCGGGAGATCAAAGCCATCCTGCGCCAACTGCTGATCCATTAGACAGTCCCAGAGTCCCCCGCCACTGTGGATCTTCGTCCCCGAGAGATCCTGCCTCGACAGAGAAAATATCGCCGAATCAGGCCACGTAATCCTGTCTGCCACTCCCGTGCCACGTCAGGAAGACCGTTGCAGATCTTGCCTTTCCCTTCCTAGCACTCCCAGCCAAAGTCGAGGCCTGGTCCACCCTAATTTGGGGAATTAGGGTAGAAGCCTCGTGCCGAGCCAATTTCCAAGCCCGAGCCCTGGCCTCCACTCCTAGGACCCCATGGAGCTTATAAGTACCCTCGGGACTTCACAGTGAGCTCCTTTGCTCACTGTGAATCCCTAATTACTTAGCTAAAGGCTGCTAGAGCTCCCTTCGTCTCAGCAAATTCTCTGCTTTTCCCGAAGTTAGAACCGCTGATAGAGGGCCCGTCTAGTGTTCAGACCCCATGTGCACCTTCATCTATTCTCCAGGAAGCTCAGGAGCACTTCACTTCCCCTCAACCAAGCCTTTAACCTCAGTTACAGGTACAGCCTTTCTTCATTAAAATTTCTTCAGGTCAATTTCGTTTCTGTCTTCTGGATGAGCTCTGGATGTCACCTAGAGAACCCTAGCCACCTAGGAAACCCAGTGTAATTGTCGCCTGGGGCTAAGCTAGCTCTAATCGATCGTATCGATCGATTGAGCTAGCAGCCGAGCCAATGGCTGAGTCCGAGTAAGGACCCAGCAATTGGCTGCACCCCAGGTTATGAAATGTTGGGGGATCGACTCGTCTCACCTCCCTGCAGGTGTAGGTATCGAGCTCCGGCCAGATAATGGCCTCTGTGAGGAGAATTGCCTCCTCGTAGTGCGCCTGAAATGCCCGTATCGAAGGCGTCTCGGGTGAGTAGCACCCCGTCCATCCAGAGGGATCCAGATGGGGGTTCTTAGTCCAATCGATGCGTCTAGATCCCAGGAACGTGTAGGGATCAAGCTGAACTGCCGTCGTCGTCTGAGCGCCGAGAATTTCAGCGCAGAAGTTCACCTGGGACTGACCTGTCGAGAGGTTGAAGATGAAGTCCGGGCCGGGCCGACCCCAACCCGCGCTGTTTTGATTTCAGGCAGCGTCTAATTAATTAATTATAGGAATGTATTTTCAAAGGTTATGCGATTAATTAATTAAATCCTATAGTTGTAATTTAAATAAACTTTCAAAATAAATTAATTTAATAACTTTGGCTATGCTGATCCAAATGATATGATCCAATATACCATTTGAATCAGAAAAATACAAGGAACCTAAATATAAAATAAAATCACAGATCCAATGGTTAGATTTAAAAATATTTGCCCAACTCTTTGTTGTTCTTATTTAAATCATATTAAATTAAATAAATATCCAAATGAGGAGATTAAGGGCTTTGATTGATCCTTGAACCCTAAAGAACAATTCAGACCTTTAAAACTAATTTTGGATATTAATTTCTCTTAATCACTCCTTAATCACCCTAATTAGGGATTAGTAAAATTAAACATAATTAAGCCTTCGATCCTGATAGAGATTGTTTTTAATGCTATCCTCAGTATACTAGAACCATTTGGAAGGGTTGGATTATCATAAGATGCCCTGAAGTTACTAATCCCCAAAATTAGCTTAAATAAGTGATTAGTATTAATTAGCTTAATTAAGTGGTCAAAATCCAAGATAAATGTATTTCCCACCTTATTTATCAGTATGGGACACATTAAAACAGATTAGGAGTAATTTTGTCAACTTAATCCTAAAATTCTAATTTTTGGCCTTAAGAGGGGTATTTTGGTCATTTTGATCAAATATGCTTAAATGCCTTATAAACCTTGAAAATTTCAGTAATCTACCCTAAAATAAATTAGAAATGTTCTCTGAATTCTCATACCAATATTAATGCTACTGTGATCCTTAACTTAAGAAATCTTCACTTAAGCCCTAATTAAGACACTTAGATGTTAAGTAACCTAAAAGAGGTCACCTAGTTTAATGCTTAAACCAAATATTTAAGATTGTCAATAATCACCTTAATGAGTTCAATATAGTTAGATTATAAACCTAAATTCTAAAAGAAATACAAATGGAAACTCCTAAGTTAAAATCTAATTCAAAGTCTAAAGTGATCAAACATCAGATCCTTAGATCTTAGATCTTAGACTTAGATCTTCAATTTGAATTGAACCATCTCCAATTGAAATTCTTCAAATGATTGATTGTTTAACCCTTTGAAACATTCCATGTGGGTATATGATGATTCAATCTCTAAAGATAATGAGATTATCTTAAAGATTGAATATAGATCTTAGATTCTCGAATTCTTAATTGATTATTTTATTTTATAATCAGTAGAGTAACCTTTCACTAAGTTCATAGTTCTCAGATCTTTCAGCTTATAGGATGCTTTATCCTTAACTATGGAATAGAGTGTGCCCCCTAGATTCTTATTAGGACACTCCCCTTAGATTTAGGTTTTGAACACCAAAGTGGAGTTCAAGTCCTGAATCCTTGATCAAGATTTAGGTAAGAGAGTAAAATATTAATAAACTAGGTCATTAATTTATTTACTTAAACTATATAGTCATCACATGATTTTTGGATTAGAACTTGTTAAGTTCTAATATTAACTTTAAGGATGTAAATTTGAGATTCTACTCGATAGCTGGATATTGGAGATCCTAAACTTGTATCTTCTCAAAGTAGTTAGATTTGGTAATTAGATAATGTCAGATTTCATATGAGCTTAGATTGAGTCCCTTACTTACTTTGATTTGATCTGCTTGGCATACCTTAGTTATTGAGCCTTATTCCTTGAGCATAATAGGAGAACTTAGGATATGGATGATACATCCTAAGTTAGTACTTGAATTGCATATCATTCAGTTTTACCTTATTTACAGTTGGTAGAATATGTCCTAGCTTAGTCTGCCTCTTCAGTAGTAGTATTGTATAGATTGGACTCAGACCTAGCATATTTGGATGGCTAGGCTGGGGATTGATTGATTGATATTGGAGGCCCTTTATGGCCTATTGACTGGTATGGCAGTACTATGTCTTAGGCTTATTATCTTTAGCTAGATTATTCAGTATTGTTTTCTGTTTTGTTTTGCCACATGCTTCAGTGGCCTTATTTTTAGTACTTGCTCGCTTGCCACATGTCTCAGTGGCTTTACATAGATTGCCTTGCTTTTGCCAATGTCTCAGTGGCCTTTCTTTTCTTTTTTATTAATTAGCATGTTGTATGTATACTCACATGGTTTACTTATATATATTAACATGTTTAGGATGCTAGAATTATATATTTTCAGTACTTGTGTTTCTTTTATATACCTAGCATGTGTTAATATGATCATAAGCATGTTAGGTTCAGAATTGTATTGTAGTTGCTGTTTCTTTTTAGCATTTAGCCTCACCTTGTTTATTTTACATTGTATGTTCTTCATACTAGTTGCCGGCTATAAATGGATGGTTTATAGTTACCGTTTCTTCATAGCTTGTTGCACCTATTACTGCTTGCATGTTTAGTTAATTTAAATGTGATATCTTTAAAATATTCAGTTCATAAAAATAGCCTAAATTGTACTTAGACAATTATCTAACTGTAACCTTTTTGTTTTGTTGGCTGGGGCCCTGGCATTTGTGATACCGACAAATGTCAGATTCGGACGTGTTCGTGGGTAGTATCGCAGAAGAGGAGCAGGTTCAGGAGGAGGATCGTGCTGCTGCTGTTTAGATAGATCTTGCATTTTATTTCAGTGAGATTGAGAGACATTTTCATTCTATTTAAATTTTAGTTTGTAATAATTAATTCTGGACGTGTTTCATTTCTGCATTTCGATGAGTTACTATATTATTTTCCCTCTTTCTACTATGTATGCTTGTGGATGTTACTACTCGCCTATTGCTTCCACCACTTTGATATTTACATATATATATGTTGATGAATGTTATAGTACTTGGTGACAAGTCCTTGGCTTAAGGCAGGTTGGGTTTACCTAACTTTACTTAAGTTGGGGGTTTGCCATAGTTGGAGCACTGTAATTCCTTGTTGTTAGTACGGGGGGCACCACAGTTGGTATCAGATAATACCATAAGGTGTCAGAATGGGATCTATGATTCCTTTCTACCTAATGGATCGTTCTTTTGAAATATAAACATCAATATAGGTAACATTCATAACATAGTAGTGTCAGTAACTCTATGTAAAATGTAGGAGGAGAATACTCCCATCCTAATAATTTAGTCATCTGGAGTCTAACACAAATGTAATAAAATTCTGTCCTCAGAGTCAAATGAATTCTGGAGAGTTCGATATAAACTATTATCAGCATGCTTTCAAGATAGTTTGGAGCTGTAGCTTCAAGTGGAGGTAGGAAAGCAACTGGCAGATTGAAGGAGTTTCAGCAAAAGGGATCTTAATCTTGGAGAAGCTTTAACAGCAAGCTGTATATCGAGGGCTCAACTTTTCCATATACGCATAAGAATGGTTGAGCCGAGTGGAGTCAATTTTGATACACATAGAGAGTCTTGAGTCACTTTATGTAGATATTGTGAAAGACCTGATGGTGGATTACGCCGGAGTTTGGTGGTATGAGACCATGGCAAGGCTCGAGAAGAAGCGTAACAGGAAGAGTCGGCAAATCACTTTTGAGGACTTTTGTGTAGCCTTTAAGGCAGAGTATATTGATAATGTTTGAGTGATAGTTAGGATAAATGTTATTTCATTCTCAAGCGACCCTATTAGATTTACAATTTTGGTATTGTAATCCCTTATTTTTATAATTAATGAAAGATTTTAATTTCTCTTTCTTAGAGTAAATTCTGAGTTTGTCTTTTTCTTTAAAATTAAACTAGAATGGATTCCGGATCACCACCTACCATTACTCCTGTTAAGAACACTGTTGCCTCTAGTAGTTCTAATGATGAGGTGGCTCATCTGCGAGCCATGGTGGCAACTTTGTTGGAAAATCAAGCTCAACAGGCGCTCGTTATGCAGAAATTACTAAATGATCGTGCAATTCCAGTCACTGTCGCTGCTCCAACAGTATATGCTCCACAAGCTGCTCCTTCTTCACATCATTCGGCGAATAATCTCCTTCACAATTTTCTGAGGTTAAGGCCTCCAACCTTTGGTGGGAACCTGTCACCAATGGATACAGCCGATTGGCTGAAGGCTATGGAAAGGGATCTCATTAGTCTGAAGGTCCTGAACTCGGAAGATGTTCGTCTCGCCACCCGTCTGTTTCATGCAGAAGCAGAATATTGGTGGGAAGAGATCTGAAATACCAAGTTCGCTGACTGCGAGTTAGAGTACATCCCCTGGGATGAGTTCGTCGAGGCCTTCAAGACTGAATTTATTCCCCCATCTGCACAAAACATTATTGCAGACACAATCATGAGGTTGACTCAGGGAAGTCATTCAGTAGCTGAATAAGAAAGGGAATTTTGTAGATTGATTCATTTCGCGCCAGAAGTTACTCATTCTGAGTCAGCTAAGTGCCACCGCTTTCTTTGTGAACTCCGAGGTTCACTGAAGAACCAGATCGTGCCGCTTTGTCTGACTAGCTTCTTCAAACTGGTGGAAACAGCTAAGGTGATTGAGCATCATTAATCTGAAGAGGATCTTAAGCGAAAAGCACAAACAACTCTAAACCCGCAGGGAAACTTCAAGAGACACGGATCTAACCCTGCAAAAGTATATCATCTAGAAGCTGTACTTACTGCCGAACAAACTCAAAACTGTACTAAGCCACATCTGTATGGCAAGTGTTACCATTTTGGCCAGAGGTGTTTCAATTGTGGGCGTACAGGCCACCGGTTCTATCAATGCGACCACATGAAAACGGTAGACGGAGTTCTAATGAAGCTTTATCAGAAGAAGCAAGTGTTCTAAGCAACTCCATTAAACTGGAGAGAACCAAATCTGGCTATAATGCTAGCCCCTTGCTTTTGAAGTTGCTCACACGCAGCCACAAGCTCCCAATTCTCAGAACTATCAGTGTTTTACCTAAAGAAGGTTTGAACTATCAAGTATATACCGATGCCTCCGGAATTGGTTTAGGTTGTGTTTTAATGCAAGAGGGTAAGGTAATTGCCTACGCCTCTCATCAGTTAAAACCCCACGAGCGAAATTATCCAGTTCATGATCTTGAACTTGTAGCCGTAATATTTGCCTTGAAAATATGACGTCACTATCTGTATGGAGTGCAATGTTCAATTTTAACTGATCATCAAAGTTTGAAGTATATCTTCACCCAGAGAGAGTTGAATTGCCGCCAGAGAAGATGGTTGGAGCTCATCAGCGATTATGACCTCAGTATCCAATATCATCCAAGAAAAGCGAATGTAGTGGCCGATGCTCTTAGTCATTGTGCTACTTTAACCTCTATGATTGCATCCAGTTCTTTAGAACCTGAATTTTGTAAGCTTGAGATTTCTCCAGTCAGTGGCGATATGCTGAGTTCGATATTAGCAAATATTAATATGGAACCCACTTTCCACCAAGATGTCTATATCTCGCAAACCAAAGATGATGAGTACCTGAAACTTAAAGCAGATATTGAAGGTGGTCTTCGTCATGAATTGCAGTTGCGGAATGGTGTAATTTATCAAGGTAATCGATTATGGATTCCTAAGTCCATGCATCAAGATGTTTTAATCGAAGGCCATAATTCTGGATATCATATTCATCCAAGCAGTACTAAGATGTATTAGGACCTAAAACAATCATTCTGGTGGCCAGGTATGAAGAAGGATATAGCTTACTTTGTGGCCAAATGTTATGCCTGTAATTTAGTAAAGGCCAAACACCAAAGACCTGGTGGTCTCCTGCATCCATTAGAAATCTCTGAATAGAAATGGTTCGATGTATCTATGGTCTTTGTCATGGGATTGCCTCATGCAAAATCAAGTGCCGATGCAATCTGGGTGATAGTAGACCGCTTAACCAAATCAGCTCATTTTCTTCCCATTTGTCAAACTGATTCTGTAGAGAAGTTAGCAAAACTCTACATCAAAGAAATTGTCAGATTGCATAGGATTCTGAAGTCAATTGTATCTGATAGAGATAGCAGGTTTACTTCCAAGTTTTGGCAAGATGTGCATCAAGATTTGGGTACGACTCTCGCCATGAGTACAACTTTTCATTCTCAAACAGATGGTCAAACTGAAAGAGTAAACCAAGTGTTGGAAGATTTGCTTAGACTATGTATTCTTGATTTTGCTGGTTCCTGGGAAGATCACATCCCGTTAGTGGAGTTTGCCTACAATAACAGCTTTCAAGCTAGTATTAAAATGGCCCCTTATGAAGTGTTGTATGGTATAAAATGCAGTACTCCACTAGCTTGGTCAGAAACAGGAAGCGTTCAGCTCTTTGGTTCATAATTAGTTGAAGAAACCAGTAATAAGATCAAATTAATTCAGTAGAGAATTCGTTCAGCTCAAGATCGTCAGAGCAAGTATCATGATTCTCACCACCATCTCTTAGAATTCAATGTGGGAGATTCTGCTTATCTAAAAATTAGTTCAATGAAAGGTGTCTTCAGATTTGGCATAGCTGGGAAACTTAGTCCCCGCTATGTTGAACCTTTCAAAGTTTTGGCCAAAGTAGGATCATCTGCCTACCGGTTAAACCTTCCTTATGGCTTTGCAGCTGTGCATAACATTTTTCACGTATCATCATTAAGAAGATGTCTTCGAGACCCTTATCATCTCGTTCAACTCCCAGACATAGAGATTCAACCCGATCTTTCTTATATTGAAGAACCCGTCCGAATCTTGGCTCGTGATCAGAAGCAGCTGAGAAATCGCTTGATTCCGATGGTCAAGGTTCAGTGGAAGAATCGAACCCTGGAAGAATCTACTTGGGAGAAAGAGGTGGATATGCGCAATAAATACCCACAGCTCTTTGCGAACCCAGGTATTGTTCTTCTCTCTTTTTCATCTTCTATATTTTACTTGATCTGTTGAATCCCATAATGCTTTTCTTCACTTAGGTGATGTAGGGGACGACATCATTCTTAAGTAGGGGAGTCTGTAACAATCCTAAGTTATTACTCTAGCTAAACCTAGTTGAATTAAGCTAATCCAAGCTTTAATTTTGATTCTATTAGACTCAATGGGTTATTTAAACCTAATCCTAGAAGTTTGGAATCAATCGGAGCTTAAATGGAAAATTGGGTATTTTTGGTTATTTTTGAACCCTAGAAAATACCTAAAATAATTTGATCTCCAAATCAAAATCTGAATTCATTTTTGAATTCCCCACCCCCAAATTAGCTAAGGGTGAAATTTTGGGAATTTTTGGAGGTCATTTAGGCACTTTTTTGATTTTATTTAAATTGGTTCAATTGAATTTAAGGTTTTAAACAATCCTTAATTGCAAATATATCCTTCCTCAAACGGTCGGCTAATCCCAAACCGTGGGCGCCATCTGGGTCGTCCGTTCTGCAGAACTTGATCCAATGGCCTGCGCCTTTGATCGGATCCGTCTAATCTCAACCGTTCCGCGGTTCTGAGATTTGATCCGACGGCACCTAACCCATCCGCCTTAAGTATCCCCGATCGCCCGTTCGATCTGTGGATCTGATCCAACGGCTGATCCAACTCCTCACGCAGACGTTAGATGTCGGGAGATCAGAGCCATCCCGCGCCAACTGCCGATCCATCAGACGGTCCCAGAGTCCCCCGCCACTGTGGATCTTCGTCCCCGAGAGATCCCGCCCCGATAGAGAAAATATTGCCGAATCAGGCCACGTAATCCTGTCTGCCACTCCCGTGCCATGTCAGAAAGACCGTTGCGGATCCTGCCTTTCCCTTCCCGGTACTCCCAACCAAACTCGAAGCCTGGTCCACCCTAATTTGGGGAATTAGGGTGGAAGCCTCGGGCCGAGCCAATTTCCAAGCCCGAGCCCTGGCCTCCACTCCTAGGACCCCATGGAGCTTATAAGTACCCTCGGGACTTCACAATGAGCTCCTTTGCTCAGTGTGAATCCTTAATTACCTAGCTAAAGGCCTGCTGGAGCTCCCTTCGTCTCGGCAAATTCTCAGCTTTTCCCGAAGTTAGAACTGCTGATAGAGGGCCCGTCTGGTGTTCAGACCCCCTGTGCACCTTCGTCTATCCTCCAGGAAGCTCGGGAGCACTTCACTTCCCCTCAGCCAAGCCTTTAACCTCAGTTATAGGTACAGCCTTTCCCCATTAAAATTTCTTCAGCTCAATTTCATTTTTGTCTTCTGGATGAGCTCTGGATGTCGCCTAGAGAACCCTAGCAACCTAGGAAACCCAGTGTAATTGTCGCCTGGGGCTAAGCTAGTTTGAACAGATCGTATCGATCGATTGAGCTAGCAGCCGAGCCAATGACTGAGTCCGAGTAAGTACCCAGCAATTGGCTGCCCCAGCCAGCAAAACAAAAAGGTTACAGTTAGACAATTGTCTAAGTACATTTTATGCTATTTTAATAAACTGATTATTTTAAAGATATCACATTTAAATTATCTACACATGCGAGCAATAATGGGTGCAACAAGCTCTGAAAGAAATGGGTAACTATAAACTATCCATTTATAGCCAATCAACTAGTATGAAAAATAACATACAATACAAAATAAGTAAGCTGAGGCTAAAAGCTAAAAGAAATAATAACTATGATACAAATTCTGATCCTAACATGCTTATGATCATATCAATACATGCTGAGTACATAAAGTATATAATACTGAATAAAACATGCAATTCTAGCATCCTAAACACGCCAATATATATAAGTAACCATGTGAGTATACATACAACATGCTAATTAATACAAAAGAAAAGAAAGTAAAGAAAGCCACTAAGATATGTGGCAAAAGCAAGGCAATCCATGTAAAATCCACTGAGACATGTGGCAAAAGTGAGCAAATACTAAAAATAAGGCCACTGAAGCATGTGGCAAAACAAAAAGAAAATAATACTGAACAATCCAGCTAAAGTAGCAATAAGCCTAAGACATAGTACAGCCATACCAGCCAATAGGCCATCCAGGGCCCCCAATACTGAAATATCAATCAATACCTAGCCAATAGGCCATCCCAATCCTCTAGGCCTGGGTCAATTATACAGAATACTATTATTGAAGAGGCAGACTATCCTAGGACATATTCTACCAACTGCAAGCAAGGCAAGAACTGAATGATATGCAATTCAATTACTAACTTAGGATGTATCATCCATATCCTAAGTTCTCCTATTATGCTCAAGGAATATGGCTCAATATCTAAGGTATGCTAAGCAATCTAGTCAAAGTAAGTAAGAGACTTAATCTAGACTTATGTGATATCTATTATTGTCTAATTACCCAATCTAACTATTCTAAGAATATACAAGTTTAGGCCAATATCTAGCTATCGAGTAGAATCTCAGATTTACGTCCTTAAAGTTAATATAAGAACTTAATAAGTTCTAATCCAAAATCATGTGATGACTATATAGTTTAAATGAATAAATCAATGACCTAATTTATTAATATTTTACTTTCTTACCCAAATCTTTATTAAATAAATCATGATTTAAGGATTTAGGACTTAAAACTCCACTTTGGTGTTCAATTCCTAAATCCAAGGTAGTATCCTAACTATGATCTAGGGTTCACATTTACTACCCAAAGTTAAGGATATAGAATCCTATAAGCTGAAAGATCCAAGAACTACGAACTTAGTGAAGGGTTATTCAACTGATTATAAGATAAAATAATCAATTAAGAACTTTGAGAATCTAAGATCTATATTCAATCTTTAAGATAATTCCATTATCTTATAGATTGAATCATCCTATACCCACATGGATGGCTTCAAAAGATTAAATAATAAATTATTTAAGAATTTCAATTGGAGATAGTTTATTCAAGTAGAAGATCTAAAGTTTAAGATCTAGAATCTAAGATCTGATGGTTTGATCACTTTAGACTTAGGCTAGGTTTTCTAACTTAGTTGAGTTTATTAGACTCAATTTTAACATCTAAAATCATTAGATTCAAGTATTAGGGCAAAGTGACTTCCTTATGATCACTTAAGGTCTAAGTGTCTTAATTAAGGCTAATTGAATATTTCTTAAGTAACTTCCACATTATCAATCATTATTAATCTAAGAGTCCAATAAAACATTAATAATCTATCTAAGGGCGGCTTACTGAATTTTCCAAGGTTGAAGGGGCATTTAAGCACATTTTGGTCAAAATGACCAAAATGCCCTTCTTAAGGCAAAAATTGGGGTTTTAAGGTTTAGTTATCCAAATTAAATCTAATCTATTTTAATGGGTTTCATATTGATTAATGAAGTGGGAAAAATACTTATCTTAGGTTTTGATAACCTAATTAAGCTTAATTAGCACTAATCACTTATTTAAGTGAATTAGGGTGATTAGTGAAATTAGGGCACTCTAGGGCAATCCAACCTCACCCTTAGGTTCAAGTAGACTTACTATGACACTAGGAACTAACTTACCCAAAATCAGAGATTAATTTAGGGTTTAATTTACTAATCCTTAATTAGTGTAATTAAGAGGTGATTAAGAAAGTTAAATATCCAAAATTTGTTCTAAGAGTCTAAAAATATTCCTTATGGTTTTATGAGCAATCAGAGCCCTTAATCAATTAATTTGGTTATTAATTCAATTTATCATATTTTAATTAGAAATAGAAAAGGTTTTATCAATAATTTTAAATCATACTATTGGATCTATGATTTTATTTTATGTTTAGATTCCTTGTATTTTTCTGATTCAAATGGTATATTGGATCATACCATTTGAATCAGTATAGCTAAAGTTATTAAATTAATTTATTCTGAATATTTATTTAAATTAAAACTATAGGATTTGATTTATTAAATTAATAACCATAGAAAATGTTGTTTTATAATTCATTAATAGCCGCGGCCCGAAATGAAAAGGCGCGGGTCGGGGTCGGCCCGGCCCAAGATCCACGACTTCGTCTTCCTCCTCTCGCCGGGTCCGAGCCCGAGGATCTTCAATGCTGAAATTCCCAACACTCGGATGACAGCGGTGGTTCAAATCATTCCCTACACATTCCTGGAGTTGGGGCACGTTGATTGGACTAAGAAGCCTTGTCTGGAATGCTCCCAATCGCCGGGGTGCTACTCGACCGAGGGGCCACTCATGGCGCGCCTATGAGGATCGAATTCTCCTCACATAGTCATCCCTACGAGATGAGCTCAATGCCTACAGGTTCAGAGGCTGAAGGGGATTCAATTGGTCCACTCAGCAAGCATGGGAGATGGGTGAATCACTGAAGTGCTACTCGGGGTGGAGCGCGGAGGGGAGTCAAATTGGGTCGATCGATTCTCAGCCTAATCGATCGATCCGATCGCACTCAACCCTCGATACGATTCGACAATTACCATCGAGAACTTCTAATACCTAATAGACGGCTAATTACGCCGAAGGATCGTCTGGTCCACTGCCAGGCGAGAGCTTAAATGCATACTAAGGAACTAGGATATGAACTTAACACACCATCTATGGAAGAATTGGAAGCAAGCCGAGCTGAAATCAGCTCGACAGAGGAGATAGGGCAGAGGCTGTACCCTGGTTGCAGCAACGAAGACAATGCAGGTAGCCTAGATCGCACCAGAGGGTTGCAGAAGCTCAGCAAGGGGGTCTGAACGCCAGACCTCGCCCTCTATCAACAGACGCAGCAGGTCCAGTCGTCTGGTTCGCTGAGAGCTCCAATTACTTCAGCCAGGAGATGAGGGGATCACAGTGAGCAAAGGAGCTCACTGTGATTATTGGGAGGTACTTATAGACTGGGGGAGACCCTAGGGATGGAAGCTGAAGCTGAGATAAGGCCTTGGGCTCGGACCAGATGCACCTTCAGCTAGCCTAAAATGGGCTAATCCCACCCTCTGGATCGCCCCTAGTAGGCTTGGCCACGAATGGGAAGGTGCTAACGGGTTAGGTGACCTGGCGAAGGAAGTCGCAAACAAGGTTACGCGGCATATGCGGGTGAAATTCTCTCTGTCGGGCCGGGATCTCTCGGGGATGAAGGTCTACAGCGGCTAATAGGGGCACGACCGTCTGATGGTTCATCAGTTGAGATGGAACGGTCCTGATCGTCCGACCAATAACGGCTGAGCGCGGAGATCAGATCGACCGTCAGATTAGGTCTGATAGATCTAACGGGTGAGCGTGTTTATTTGAGACGGGAAGCTAGATGCCGTCTGATCTCATCTCAAACCGCAGAACGGTCGACATGAGATGCATCCTGATCTGATAACACGGCCGTTGGATCATATTCGCGGAATGGACGGTCCGGATGGCACCCGCGGTTGGATTCAGCCGACCGTTGGAAGTGGGTAGATTTGCAATTAGGAATTTTCATAAGCCGTAAATTGTAATTAAACTAATTTAAATTAAATCCAAAATGTGCCTAAATGACCTCCAAAATTCACAAAATTTCACCCTTAGCTAATTTGGGGGTGGGGAATTCAAAAATGAAGTCAAATTTTGATTTGAAGATCAAATTAATTTAGGTATTTTTTAGGGCTTAAAAATAGCCAAAATACAAAAAATTTCAATTTAGCTCCGATTGATTTCAAACTTCAAGGGTTAGGTTTAAATGACCCATTGAATACAATGGAATCAAAATTAAAGCTTGATTTAGCTTAATTAATCCAAATTTAGCTATAGTAACAACTAGGGCTGTTATAGACTCCCCCACTTAAGGACGGTGTCGTCCCCGACATCACCTAAGTGAAGAAAATTCTACTGGGATTTAACAAATGCAGAAGATGGAAAAGAGAGAAGAACAATACCTGAGTTTGCAAAGAGATATGGATATTTATTACGCATATCCACCTCTTTCTCCCAAGTAGATTCTTCCAAGGTTCGGTTCTTCCACTGAATTTTGATCATAGAAATTGAACAGTTTCTTATCTGCTTTTGATCATGAGATAGGATTCTGATAGGTTCTTCAGCATACGAAAGATCAGGTTAAATCTCTACTGCTGGAAGTTGAACGAGATGAGAAGGGTCTTGGAGACATCTTCTTAATAATGATATATGAAATACGTTGTGAACAGCTGCAATGCCATCAGGAAGACTTAACCTGTAGGCAGATGATCCTATTTTGGCCAAAACCTTAAAAGGTTCAACATAGCGGGGACTAAGTTTTCCAGCTACTCCAAATTTAAGGACACCTTTCATTGGATTGACCTTTAGATAGGCAGAATCTCCCTCATTGAATTCTAGGAGATGGTGATGAGAATCATGATACTTGCTTTGACGATCTTGAGCTAAACAAATTCTCTGCTGAATTAATTTGATCTTACTACTGGTTTCTTCAACTAATTCTAAACCAAAGTGCTGAACGCTTCCTATTTCTGACCAGGCCAGCAGAGTACTATATTTTCTACCATACAACACTTCATAAGGAGCCATCTTAATAGTGGCTTGAAAGCTATTATTGTAGGAAAACTCCACTAACGGGATGTGATCTTCCCAGGAACCAGCAAAATCAAGAATATAGAGCCTAAGCAAATCTTCCAAAACTTGATTTACTCTCTCTGTCTGACCATCCGTTTGAGGATGAAAAGCCGTACTCATGGCTAGAGTCGTACCCAGATCTTGATGCACAGCTTGCCAAAACTTGGAAGTAAATCTGTTATCCCTATCAGATACAATTGACTTCAGAATACCATGCAATCTGACAATTTCCTTGATGTAGAGTTTTGCTAACTTCTCTATAGAATCAGTTTGATGGATGGGAAGAAAATACGCTGATTTAGTTAAGCGGTCTACTATCACCCAGATTGCATCGGCACCTGATTTTGCACGAGGCAATCCCATGACAAAATCTATAGATATATCGAATCATTTTCATTCAGGGATATCTAATGGATGCAGAAGACCACCAGGTCTTTAGTGTTTGGCCTTCACTAAATTACAGGCATGACATTTGGCCACAAAGTCAGCTCCATCTTTCTTCATTCCTAGCCACCAAAATAATTGTTTTAGGTCTTGGTACATCTTAGTACTGCCTAGATGAATATTATATCCAGAATTATGGCCTTCGACTAAAACTTCTTGATGCATGGACTTTGGAATCCGCAATCGATTACCTTCATAAATTACACCATTCCGCAACTGCAGATCATGATGAAGACCACCTTCAATATCTGCTTTGAATTTCAGATACCCATCATCTTTGGTTTGCAAGATAGAGACATCTCGATGGAAAGTGGGTTCCATATTAATATTTGCTAATAGTGAACTCAGCATATTGCCACTAATTGGAGAAATTTCAAGCTTACGGAATTCATGTTCTAAAGAACTGGATGCGATCATAGAAGTTAAAGCGGCACGACGGCTAAGAGCATCGGCCACTACGTTTGCCTTCCCTGGATGATACTGAATACTGAGATCATAGTCGCTGATGAGCTCCAACCATCTTCTCTGGCAGCAATTCAACTCTCTCTGGGTGAAGATATACTTCAAACTCTGATGATCTGTGAAAATTGAACACTGCACTCCATACAGATAGTGACGCCATAATTTCAAGGCAAATATCATAGTTGCAAGTTCAAGATCATGAACTGGATAATTTTGCTCGTGGGGTTTTAACTGACGAGAGGCATAGGAAATTACCTTACCCTCTTGCATTAACACACAACCTGGATGGATTCCAGAGGCATCAATATATACTTGATAATTCAAACCTTCTTTAGGTAGAATAAGAATTGGAGCGGTAGAAAGTGCATCTTTTAGAGTTTGAAATGCTTCTTCACATTCAGGACTCCAAATGAATGGAACGGCCTTTTGAGTCAATTTAGTCAATGACGAAGCAATCTGGGAAAAGCCCTTAACAAATTTCTTGTAATATCCCGCTAATCATAGGAAACATCTAATGTCAGAGACAGACTTAGGTTGAGCCCAGTCCTGAATAGCTCTTACTTTACTTTGATCTACTCGAATACCCTAAGCATCGATTACGTGCCCCAAGAATGCAATGGAATTGAGCCAGAACTCGCACTTGGAGAACTTGGCATATAGTTGATGCTCGCGCAAAGTTTCTAGTACTAACCTCAGATGTTCTTCATGATCTCTTAGAGTTGTAAAATAAATGAGGATATCGTCAATGAAGATGATCACAAACTTGTCCAAATATGGTTTTAACACTCGCTGCATCAAATCCATAAAGATTGATGGTGCATTGGTGAATTCGAATGACATCACCAAAAACTCAAAGTGGCCATAAAGAGTACGAAAAGCAATCTTCCCTACATCATCTTCCTTTACTCGCAGTTGATGGTATCCAGACCTTAAATCGATCTTGGAAAATAAAATAGCTCCGGATAATTGGTTGAACAAATCACAATTCTAGGCAGTGCGTATTAGTTCTTTATGGTGGCCTTATTCAATTCACGATAATCTATGCACATACGCATAGATCTATCCTTCTTTTTCACAAATAAAACTGGCGCTCCCCATGGAGATATACTTGGCCTAATGAAGCCTTTATTCAAGAGCTCTTGCAATTGCTCATTGAGCTCCTGAAACTCCTTAGGTGCCATTCTATAAGGTGCTTTGGATATCGGCTAGGTACCAGGGATCAATTCAATAGAGAATTCTACTTCTCTGAAAGGAGGTACACCAGGCAATTCTTCTGGGAACGCATCAACAAATTCTTTGACTACCTTACAATCAGAAAGAGAGATACTCTCTTTTGTTTCGCCCATCATAGTAACTAGGTAAGCATTACAATCCTTAATAATCAACTGTCCAGCTCTAATTGCATTTATTAAGGATAGCTGCGTGCTGGTTTTTCCTACAAATATTTCAGTATTGCCTTGAGAATGGAGAGTGACTTTCTTATTATGACAGTTTATCACAGCATTATTATCACTGAGCCAATTTATCCCAAGGATGATATCAAAGTTAGCTATTGGCAGAACGATTAGTTTGGCCTAAAATTCTTGGTCATTTATCGGAACTTTGATATTACATAATTTATGGGCACTCAGTTGGGTTACAAATGGAAGCCCAACACTCAATGTTTGTGCTAAGTTGTAGGCGTGAAGTTTAAGGTTATTGGCAAATTATTCAGAGATAAATGAGTGACTAGCACCGGCATCGAATAATACATCACAAGGTTGGTTGTTGAAATAAAGTGTGCCTAATTCATACGAATTGTATCAATGACTTGCAATAATAGCAATTCAATTATTAAAGGGAAAGTTCAGAGATGTGTATCTGAAACCACATTGTTATCTTTTACGGCTTCGATAGGAGTTAAGGCATATACTAGTGCAGGACCAGCGGGACGATTGTTGGTCTGCCTTCATAGATAATTCTGAGAGTTAGAAGCTAGTGGCTACGCATGAGCAGCTTCAGAAGCAGGTGCTGGCATTATAGCCAAATTTGGTTCTCTCCGATTTAGCGGAGTCACTCTGAACACTTGCTTCTTCGGATAGGGCTCCATTGGAACTTTGTCCACTGTTTCCGTGTGATTGCATTGGTAGAACCTGTGACCTGTACGCCCTCAATTGAAACACCTTTGGCCAGTGTGGTAACACTTACCGTAGGGATGTGGCCTATCACAGCTTTGAACGGGTTCCGAGGTTGGTGCAGCTTCTAGCTGGTAGACCTTCACAGGATTAGGCCTGTGCCTCTTGAAGGCATCTTGTGGGTTCTGGTTTATTTGCGCCCATCGCTTGAGATTATCCTCAGACTGGTGGTGCTCGATTACTTTAGCTGTTTCCACCAACTTGACGAAGCTAGTTAAGCAGAGTGGTACTATCTGATTTTTCAGCAAATCTCGAAGTCCACAAAGAAAGCAGTGGCACTTAGCTGATTCAGATTGAGTGACTTCTGGCGCAAAGCAAATCAATCTATGAAACTCCCTTTCGTATTCAGCGACTGAATGACTCCCTTGAGTCAACCTTATGATTGTGTCAACGATAATATTTTGTGCAGATGGGGGAATGAATTCAGCCTTGAAGGCTTCAACAAATGCATCCCAGGGAATGTCGTCTAGTTCATAATCGACGAACTGGGTGTTCCTGACTTCCTCCCACCAATATTCTACCTCGATATGGAACATGTGGGTGGTGAGACAGATAGCTTTGGAGTTCAGGATCTTCAGACTGATCAGGTCCTTTTCCATAGCCTTCAACTAGTCAGCTGTATCCATTAGTGATAGATTCCCGCCAAAGGTTGGAGGCCTTAACCTCAGGAAATTGTGAAGGAGATTATCCGCCGGGTGATGTGAAGAAGAAGCAGCTTGTGGAGCATAGACTGTTGGAGCAGCAACAGTGACTGGAGTTGCATGATCCTTTAGTAGTTTTTGTACGATAATTACCTGCTGAGCTTGATTTTATAACAGAGTTGCCTCCATGGCTAGCAGATGAGCCACCTCGTCATTAGAACTACTAGAGGCAACAGTGTTCTTGATAGGAGTAACGGTAGGTGGTGATCTGGAATCTATTCTAGTTTAATTAAAAAAAGAAGACAAACTCAGAATTTACTCTAAGGAAGAGAAATCAAAATCTTTCATTAATTATGGAAATAAAGGATTACAATGCCAAAACTATAAGTCTACTAGGGTTGCTTGAAAATGAGATAACAATTATCCTAACTTGCACTCAGACATTATCAATATATTCTGCCCTAAAGGCTACACAAAAGTCCTCAAAAGTGACTTCCTGATGCTTTCTATTATGCTTCTTCTCGAGCCTTGCAATGGTTTCATACCACCATACTCCGACGTAGTCCAACATTAGGTCTGTCACAATATCTATATAAAGTGACTCGAGACACTCTATGTGTATCAGAATGGACTCCACTCAGCTCAACCATTCTTATGCGTATATGGGAAAGTTGAGCCCTCGGTATACGGCTTGCTGTAGAAGCTTCTCCAGGACCAAGATCCCTTTTTCTGAAACTCCTTCAATCTGCCAGTTTCTTTCCTGCCTCCACTTGAAGCTACAGCTCCAAACTGTCTTGAAAGCATGCAGATAATAGTTTATATCAGACTCTCCATAATTCATTTGACTATGAGGACATAATTTTATTAAGTTTCTGTTAGACTCAAGATGACTATATTATTAGGATGAGAGTATTCTCCTTCTACATTTTACTTAGAGTTCCTGATACTACTATGTTATGGATGTTACATATATTGATGTTTGTACTTCAGAAGAATGGTCCAATAGGTAGAAAGGAATCGTAGATCCCATTATGATGCCTTATGGTGTTCTCTGATACCGTACTGACAATGGAAAGTACAGTGCTCCAACTGTGGCAAATCCCCAACTTAAGTAAAGTTAGGTAAACCCAACCTGCCTTAAGCCAAGGACTTGTCACCAAGTACTATAACATTCATCAATATATATATAGACATCAAAGTGGTAGAAGCAATAGGCGAGTAGTAACATCCACAAGCACAACATAGTAAAAAAGAAAAGAAGATAATATAGTAACACATCATAATGCAGGAATGAAATATATCCATAATTAATTATTACAAATTGAATTTAAAAGGAAATGAAAATATCTCTCAATCGCATTGAAAAGAAATACAGAATCTATCTAAACTGCAACAGCAAGGTCCTCCTCCTGAACGGGCTCCTCTCCTGCATCACTGCCCATGAACAAGTCTGAATCTAACATTTGTCAGTATCACAAATGCCAGGGCCCCAGCCAACAAAACAAAAAGGTTACAGTTATACAATTGTTTAAGTACATTATAGGCTATTTTAATGAACTGATTATGTTAAAGATATCACATTTAAATTATCTACATATGCGAGCAATAATGGGTGCAACAAGCTATGAAAGAAACGAGTAACTATAAACTATCAATTTATAGCCAATCAACTAGTATGAAAAATAACATACAATGCACAATAAGCAAGGTGAGGCTAAAAGCTAAAAGAAACAATAACTATGATACAAATTCTGATCCTAACATGCTTATGATCATATCAATACATGCTGAGTACATAAAGTATACAATACTGAATAAAACATGCATATCTAGCATCCTAAACGTGCCAATATATATAAGTAACCATGTGAGTATACATACAACATGCTAATTAATACAAAAGAAAAGAAAGTAAAGAAAGCCACTGAGACATGTGGCAAAAGCAAGGTAATCCATGTAAAATCCACTAAGACATGTGGCAAAAGCGAGCAAATACTAAAAATAAGGCCACTGAAGCATATGGAAAAATAAAAAGAAAACAATACTGAATAATCCAACTAAAGTAGCAATAAGCCTAAGAGATAATACTGCCATACCAGCTAATAGGCCATCCAGGGCCCCCAATACTGAAATATCAATCAATACGTAGCCAATAGGCCATCCCAATCCTCTAGGCCTGGGTCAATTATACATAATACTATTACTGAAGAGGCAAACTACACTAGGACATATTCTACCAACTGCAAGCAAGGTAATAACTGAATGATATGCAATTCAATTACTAACTTAGGATGTATCATCCATATCCTAAGTTCTCCTATTATGCTCAAGGAATATAGCTCAATATCCAAGGTATGCTAAGCAATCTAGTCAAAGTAAGCAAGAGACTCAATCTAGACTTATGTGATATCTATTGTTATCTAATTACCCAGTCTAACTATTCTGAGAATATATAAGTTTAGGATCTCCAATATCCAGCTATCGAGTAGAATCTCAGATTTACGTCCTTAAAGTTAATATAAGAACTTAACAAGTTCTAATCCAAAATCATGTGACAACTATATGGTTTAAATGAATAAATCAATGACCTAATTTATTAATATTTTAATTTCTTACCCAAATCTTGATTAAATAAATCATGATTTAAGGATTTAGGACTTAAAACTCCACTTTGGTGTTCAATTCCTAAATCCAAGGTAGTATCCTAACTATGATCTAGGGTTCACATTTACTACCCAAAGTTAAGGATATAGAATCCTATAAGCTGAAAGATCCAAGAACTACGAACTTAGTGAAGGGTTATTCTACTGATTATAAGATAAAATAATCAATTAAGAACTTTGAGAATCTAAGATCTATATTCAATCTTTAAGATAATTCCATTATCTTATAGATTGAATCATCCTATACCCACATGGAAGGCTTCAAAAGATTAAATAATAAATCATTTAAAAATTTCAATTGGAGATAGTTTGATTCAAGTAGAAGATCTAAAGTCTAAGATCTAGGATCTAAGATCTGATGGTTTGATCACTTTAGACTTAGGCTAGGATTTCTAACTTAGGATTTCCCATTTATGTTTCTTTTAGAAATTTAAGCTCATAAACTAACTTAGTTGAGTTTATTAGACTCAATTTTAACATCTAAAATCATTAGATTCAAGTATTAGGGCTAAGTGACTTCCTTATGATCACTTAAGGTCTAAGTGTCTTAATTAGGGCTAATTGAATATTTCTTAAGTAACTTCCACATTATCAATCATTATTAATCTAAGAGTCCAGTAAAACATTAATAATCTATTTAAGGGCGGCTTACTGAATTTTCCAAGGTTGAAGGGGCATTTATGCACATTTTGGTCAAAATGACCAAAATGCCCTTCTTAAGGCAAAAATTGGGGTTTTAAGGTTTAGTTATCCAAATTAAATATAATCTATTTTAATAGGTTTCATATTGATTAATGAAGTGGGAAACATACTTATCTTAGGTTTTGATAACCTAACTAAGCTTAATTAGCACTAATCACTTATTTAAGCAAATTAGGGTGATTAGTAAAATTAGGGCACTCTAGGGCAATCCAACCTCACCCTTAGGTTCAAGTAGACTTACTATGACACTAGGAACTAACTTACCCAAAATTAGAGATTAATTTAGGGTTTAATTCACTAATCCTTAATTAGTGTAATTAAGAGGTGATTAAGAAAGTTAAATGTCCAAAATTTGTTCTAAGAGTCTAAAAATATTCCTTAAGGTTTAATGAGCAATCAAAGCCCTTAATCAATTAATTTGGTTATTAATTCAATTTATCATAATTTAATTAGAAATAGAAAAGGTTTTATCAATAACTTTAAATCCAACCATTGGATCTGTGATTTTATTTTATATTAGGATTCCTTGTATTTTTCTGATTCAAATGGTATATTGGATCATACCATTTGGATCAGTATAGATAAAGTTATTAAATTAATTTATTCTGAATGTTTATTTATATTAAAACTATAGGATTTGATTTATTAAATTAATAACCATAGAAAATGTCATTTTATAATTCATTAATAGCTGCGACCTGAAATCAAAAGGCGTAGGTCGGGGTCAGCCCGGCCCAAGATCCACGACTTCGTCTTCCTCCCTCACCGGGTTCGAGCCTGAGGATCTTCAACACTGAAATTCCCAACACCCGGATGACGGTGGTGGCTCAAATCGTTCCCTACACATTCCTGGAGTCGGGGCGTGTCGACTGGACTAAGAAGCCCTGTCTGGAATACTCCCAAACACTGGGGTGCTACTCGACCGAGGGGACACTCATGGCGCGGCTATGAGGATCGGATTCTCCTCACAGAGTTATCCCTATGAGCCGAGCTCAATGCCTACACGTTCAGAGGCCAAAGGGGATTCAATTGGTCCACTCAGCAAGCATGAGAGATGGGTGGATCACCGAAGTGCTACTCAGGTGGAGCACGGACGGGAGTCAAATTGGGTCGATCGATTCTCAGCCTAATCAATCGATCCGATTGCACTCAACCCTCGATACGATTCGACAATTACTGTAGAGAACTTCTAATACCTAATAGATGGCTAATTGCATCGAAGGATCGCAGCACTTGGCAAACCAAAGGCAGACTGGCAGTGCACACTCAAACGGAAAATACGTCATCTGGTCCACTGCCAGGCCTCACTCGAGAGCTTAAGTGCCTGCTAAGGAACTAGGATATGGACTTAACACATCATCTAGGGCAGAATTGAAAGCAAGCTGAGCTGAAATCAGCTTGACAGAGGAGATAGGGCAGAGGCTGTACCTTGGTTTAAAGAGTTGCATCAACAGAGACATTGTAGGTAGCCTAGATCGCACCAGAGGGTTGTAGAAGCTCGGCAAGGGGGTCTGAACGCCAAACCTCGCCCTCTATCAGTAGACACAGTAGGTCCAGTCGTCTGGTTCACCGAGAACTCCAATTGCTTCAGCTGGGAGATGAGGGGATCACAATGAGCAAAGGAGCTCACTGTGATTCTTGGGAGGTACTTATAGACCGGGGGAGACCCTAGGGATGGAAGCTGAAGCTGAGCTAAGTCCTTGGGCTCGGACTAGAGGCACCTTCAGCCAGCCTAAAATGGGCTAATCCCACCCTCTGGGTTGCCCTAGTAGGCTCAGCCATGAATGGGAAGGTGCTAACGGCTTAGGTGACCTGGCAAAGGAAGTGGCAGACAAGGTTACGTGGCATATGCGGGCGAAATCTTCTTTGTCGGGCCGGGATCTCTTCGGGACGAGGGTCTACAGCGGCTAATAGGGGCGCGACCGTTTGATGGATCATTAGTTGCGATGGAACGGTCCTGATCATCCGACCAATAACAATTGAGCGCGGAGATCAGATCGACCGTCGGATTAGGTCTGATAAATCTAACGGGTGAGCGCGTTTATTTGAGACGGGAAGCCAGATGCCGTCTGATCTCATCTCAAACTGCGGAACGGTCGAGGTGAGACGCATCCTGATATGAGAACATGGCCGTTGGATCATATCCGCGGAATGGACGGTCTGGATGGCGCCCGCGGTTGGATTCAGCCGACCATTGGTAGTGGGTAGATTTGTAATTAGGAATTGTCATAAGCCCTAAATTACAATTAAACCAATTTAAATTAAATCCAAAATGTGCCTAAATGACCTCCAAAAATTTCCAAAGTTTCACCCTTAGCTAATTTGGGGGTGGGGAATTCAAAAATAAAGTCAGATTTTGATTTAGAGATCAAATTAATTTATGTATTTTTTAGGGCTCAAAAATAGCCAAAATACCAAAATTTCCAATTTAGCTCCGATTGATTTCAAACTTCTAGGGTTATGTTTAAATGACCCATTGAATCTAATGGAATCAAAATTAAAGCTTGGTTTAGCTTAATTAATCCAAATATAATTATGGTAACAACTAAGGTTATTACATATGGTGATGTCACTTGTTTTCTAATTAAACTATTCTAACTATTCTATGTTACACAAGTTCAGGATCACTATTTTCCTACTATTGAGTGTAACTTAGAAACTCATCCTTATAAGTTAAAAAGGATTAGAACTGATCAGGTTCTAATATAATTCAATCAGATGACGACTCTGGGTTAAATCAATAAATCATACGTCCTAATTTTGTGAATTTAGACGTCCTATCGAAGATCTGATCAAGATCTTCTAAGCTATAAATTATGGATTAAACACTACGAGCATTGGGATTAATCACATAATCCAAAAAGGATAAGACCTAAGTTCTAGGTTTTATTCTAATAGTGATCTAATAATTAAGGCAAATCCTATTAAGTAATCAAACTTAATAGGATGAATCTCCTATCTTAAATCTAAAGTTAAAAGACAAAATAATCAAAATAAATTGTAAAATTCTAGAAATAATAAAACTATGGTTTCATCCATTAAGTAACCCATTTACCCAATGAATGAACTCTAACCTATGATCTAATCCTAGTCTTAGGAAAGGTCCTTATGTGAGGTGTAATGTCCTAAGGAAAAGATGTAGAAGGATTTCTAGGGATTTCACAGTTCTTGATCTAGATACTATTTTTACTCACTTAAATGATTCTAATATAGTTCTAATATTAGTTTTAGTATTTTAAAAGACTAATTAAAGGTTAAGGGTACTTAACCTTAGTTGTAGGCAAAATAATTATTTTATCCCTACTTAAGGGTCCAAAAAGTCAACTTTTAATTTAAGGGTCCAAACTGAAGTTTCTGGATTTTAAATAATTCCTTACTATCTAACATGAAGATAGATAGTAAGTACGTCCAATTTGGATAAGAGGCGAGTTCTAGGTTCAAACTAAGGTTTTTGACTTAATGGCATTTCAGAAATTTTCACTCTAATGAAACCTGACTTTTTATGCAGTTTATTGTAGGTTACCGTTCAAAAAATCCATAGAGTCCAAGAACACTGGATTCTGGGTTCAATTGACTAAGTTATGGATGTTTTAAGTTGGAAGGGCAATTTGGTAATTTTGGGTCGGTCAACAGTGACAAAAACTGAACTTTTCCGTTTGAAATCCAATTTTAGCAAACCCAATTTGGACATCCAATGGTCAAGTTATGACCTAACTAAGGTTAGGAGTATTTTGGTTATTTTTTAAATTTTTAGGGTTCAGATCCTAAATATTATTTCAGTTTACTGATGTAATTAAAATTCTAAACTAGTTAGCATCTTGAATTTTTGAATTTGGAGTTGATTTGACCAAGTTATGACCATTTGAATCTTAGGGGCATTTTGGTCAATTTTCCCTAAAGTCAACTATGAGATCTATGGTTGACTTTTTATCTTGATATCCAAATGGGAAAACCAATACTATTACAGTGATGGGGCCATTCTCCTGAGTATTTTAAGACCCATGCTCCGGGTGCAGCGCTACACGCGCTTCGTGCGTGCGGGTCATGGGTGGGCTCGGGTCGACCTGACCCAGCCCGGGATGCTTTGTCTCCTTCGCGCATGAGACCCCGAGGCTATGCGCTAGGGCTCCAATTCGGCGGCGGTACCGGCGATCACAGCGAGCAACCCGTACGGCCGAGAGTAGGTCTTGACGAGGCCTACCTGACGGGATCGGTCCGGAGGCCGGTGGCGCACGAGGGAAGGAGCTAGAGCTAACCCTAGTTTCCTAGGATCGGCGAGAAGTCTCTAACGGTTTCGACTGTGGATTCTTCCTAAATTGGATTGATCGGAGCCTCAATCGATCGATCGGGTTCGCACATTCGTCAATCACATGCGTGGAATAACGATACTAGATTGAATTGCATCAAATGAGTAGGAATCAGGAGGGTTAGGAGTACCTTAAAGTCGATGGCTGAACGAGGCTCAAGGGTTTGGCTAGCTCGATCGATCTCCGTGGTCAATCCCAAGTCGCGATCGGTCGCGAGCCGAGGTTATGGAGTCAGGGACAGAGCCCACGAGGTGAAGGAGGCTGCCGGTTGGTCTGGATCGCGGCGGGTGCGCCGCGTGGCGTCGGGGACGGAGAAGGCGAGGGAGGCGTAATCCGGGCCGTTGGATATGGCCCGGATCGAACGGTTCCCGCGGATCAGATCCACGGGTTTCGGATCTGCGGTTCACGCATCCGTATCCGTTTGTGCTAACGGGTCGGATCCGAAGGGAGAGGGGATCCGACCCGTTAAGGATATAAAATCTAAATAATTTAATATATTTTACTAATTTTAATTCACTAATTTTATTTATTAATTTTGGCTAATTGTTTAACCCCCAAAATTTTCCAAATATTCACTCCTAGCTAATTGAGGATTGAGGAATGCAATGTTGAGGCCAGATCTTCAATCCGACAAGTATTTTATTTTCTCGATTTGCGGAGTATTTAAATGTTATTAAAATATTCATCGAAATTTTGACGACTTCTGATTGACACGAAAACATCACTCATTGCTAATTTGGGGGCAATGAGCGCAATAATGAAGTCTGTTTTTCAATCTGAGGTCCTTTTAGAGAGGTCAAATTCTAGTTTTTTTTTTTGGATTTTCCAGAAATCAGGATTCGATCCATTTGACTCCTGATTTGGACTAGGTCTTAGAGGCTGACTCCAATTGGCCTAATTAGCAATTATGATTAATTTTAAGACTAAGATTATTCCTAATTGACCAAGGTAACAACTTGGGTTGTTACAGACTCCCCTACTCAAGAACGATGTCATCCTCGAAAACACTCGAGTTGAAAAATAAAGGCAATAATTAAATACGACTTGAATTGAAGTTAAAAGCTTAGAATGATAGGAACTAGAATTACCTGAATTTTTGAAGAGTCTAGGATATTTGGATCTCATATCAGATTCCTTCTCCCAAGTGGCTTTGTTGCAAGAATGATTCTTCCACTGAACTTTGATCATGTTGATAGCATGACTTCTGAGCGGTTTGCGATCACGAGCTAGGATTTGAATTGGCTCCTCGGCATAGGACAGATTTGGCTGGATCTGGATTTCTGGGAACTGCATGAGGTGAGACAGATCTCTAAGGCACCTTCTTAAGGATGATACGTGGAATACGTTGTGCACTGCAGCAAAATCTACTAGTAGTTCTAACTAGTAAGCTGTCATTCCAATTGTCTTCAAGACTCTGAATGGTCCAACATACCTCGGGCTGAGTTTGCCTACAACTTTAAAATGATATACACCCTTCATAGGGCTAACCTTTAAATATACAGAGTCTCCTTCCTGGAATTCCAAGGGACGACGATGGATGTCATGATATTTGCTCTGCCTAGCTTGGGCTGTCTTGATTCTTTGCTATATGAGCTTTACCTTTTTGTTTGTCTCTTCCACCAACTCGAAGCCATACAGCTGAACATCTCCTGTTTCTGCCCATGCCATTGGCGTAGAGCATTTCCTACCATACAGGGCTTCACAAGGAGTCATCTTAATACTTGCCTGGAAGCTGTTATTATATGCAAATTCTACTAGGGGAATATGTTCTTCCCAAGATCCTGCAAAGTCTAGTATACAAAGATGGAGCAAGTCTTCTAGAACTTAATTTACTCTTTCTGTTTGACAATCTATCTGAGGATGGAAGGCTGTGCTCATGGCTAATGTAGTACCTAGATCTTGATGGACTGTCTGCCAAAATTTCGAGGTGAATTGGCTATCTCTATCCGATATAATAGTTTTGGGGATACCATGAAGTCGGACTATCTCCTTGATATAGATCTTCGCAAGCTTCTCAACAGAATCAATTTGTCGGATTGGAAGGAAGTGCGCAGATTTAGTGAGACAATCTACGATGACCTAGATTGTATCAGCTCCAGACCTCGTACGAGGTAGTCCCATGTTGAAATCCATGTATATGTCCAACCACTTCCACTCTGGAATCTCTAGTGGGTGTAGCAGAGCGCCTAGTTTCTGATGCTCTACTTTCACCAGGCAACATGCGTGGCACTTAGCCATAAAATCTGCTATGCTTCTTTTCATTCCCGGCCACCAGAACGATAGCTTCAAGTCTTGATACACTTTGGAGCCTCCAGGATGAATCTGGTATCCAAAGTTATGGCCTTCAGTCAGCACCTCCTGGTGCATGGACTTAGGGATCCATAAGCGATCCCCTTGATAGATAGCACGCTTATGGAATAAAAGATCAGTATGACGACCACTTTCAATGGCCTACTTGAGGCCTAAGTACTCTTCATCTTTGGTCTGTGATATGGACACATCTCTATGAAAAGTGGGTTCCACATTGATGTTTGCCAGCGCTGAGCTGAGTTTGTCTCCACAGATAGGTTTGATGTTCATTTTGCAAAATTCTTTATTAACGGGTTGATATAATGGCATTTAAGGTGGCCTGATGACTCAGGGCGTCAGCTACGATGTTAGCTTTCCCAGGATGATACTGTATATCCAGATTGTAGCACTAATCAGTTCTAGCCATCTTCTCTGCCTACAGTTCAGTTCCCTTTAGGTGAATATGTATTTTAGGCTTTGATGATCTATGAAAATTGAGCATTGGACCCCAAATCTTCAAAGTGAACACTACAACAGCTAACTCCAGATCATGTACTGCATAATTTCTTTCATGGACCTTCAGTTGATGGGAAGCATATGCTATGGAATTCCCTTCCTGCATCAACACCGCACCTAAGCCTATACCAGAGGCGTCAGTATAGACTTGGTAGTTTACTCCTTCTCTTAGGAGGACTAATACAGGGGCAGAAGTAAGTGCATCCTTAAGTGCTTGGAATGCCTCTTCACATGCCGGTGTCCACTCGAAGGGTACTACCTTTTGGGTAAGTTTGGTGAGTGGAGAGGCTATCTGAGAGAAGCCTTTCACAAACCTTCTATAGTATTCGGCCAAACTCAAGAAACTCCTGATCTCAGTCACTGTCTTGGGTTGTACCCAATCTTGGATCGTGCTGATCTTGTTTTGATCCACTCTAATCCCTTGCGCGTCTACAATATGGCCTAAGAAGGCAACAAAATCCAGCCAAAACTCGCACTTTGAGTATTTGGCAAATAATTGGTGGCTCCTTAGCTCTTCTAGTACGGTTCAGAGATGTCCTTTGTGTTCTTTCTTCATCTTAGAGTATATCAAGATATCATCTATAAACACGATGACAAATTTGTCAAGATAGGGTTTCAAGATCCGCTGCATCAAATTAATGAAGATAGAGGGTGCGTTGGTCAATCCAAACGATATTACCAATAACTCATAGTGACCGTATCGAGTTCTGAAAGTGGTCTTAGCAATATCAGACTCCTTTACTTGCAGTTGGTGGTATCCAGACCGCAGATCGATCTTTGAGAACACTTTTGCCCCGGCCAATTGATCAAATAAGTCGTCAATACGGGGTAGAGGATACTTGTTCTTATTGGTCACCTTGTTTAGCTCTCTGTAGTCAATACATATCCTCATTGACCCATCCTTCTTTTTCACGAACAGAACTGGAGCTCCCCATGGGGATGAACTTGGCCTGATAAGACCTTTCTCTAGTAACTCATTCAGTTGCTTATTTAGTTCTTGCAACTCCTTGGGTACCATTCTATAGGGTGCCTTTGAGATAGTTGAGTTCCTGGGATCACATCGATTGCGAACTCTACTTCTCGTATAGGCGGAAGGCCGGGTAGGTCTTCGAGGAAAACATCGGTGAATTCACAAACTACTGGATTCTGAGATATGGGAACTTCTTCTTTCTTTTCCCCTAGTATCGTTACTAGGAAGGCACTACAACCCTTGCTTATTAGTTTCTTGGCTTGAATAACATTGACTAGGGAAGCTCTTGTACTAAAGTTCCCTACAAATGACTTAGCTTGTTTACCACTGCCTAGGGTGATCTTCTTCTTTTGGTAGTTGATGGTGGCATCATGCTGACTTAGCCAATTCATGCCTAAAATAACATCGAAATTGGCTATCAGTAATACTACCAACTTGGCTTCAAATTTTGTTTCTTCGAAGGGGACTTATAGCTTATAGAATTGATTGGCTTGTAATTGAGCTCCAGATGGTAATCCAATGCTTAGAGGTTTTGCTAAGCGATGTACTGATAAATTGAGAGACTTCGTCCAGCTCTCAGAGACGAAGGAGTGGCTAGCTCCAGTGTCGAATAGAATATTGCAGGGTTTATTATTTATGCAAATGGTACCTAATTATGAATGAAGTAGTATACTAGTTACTATTTAAGAAAGTAATAAGAAATGATAGATTGGTTCAGAAGCGTGTACCTCACACCACATGGTTGTCCTCAATGGCCTCAGTAGGTGTGAGAGCGTATACACGGGCCTGACCAGTAGGCTTATTGTTGTAAGGCTGCTTGAGTGGTGGCCTCGAGGTGCTAGGGTGAGAGGTAAGAAGTGCCTCACGTCGAGGGGCAGGAGGTGGCAAGGCTGGGCGAGCTGCCACAGGCTTCTGAAATAAGTCAAGGACTTGGCGGTGCTTAGAATGATCAATCTGATCACCATCAATAGTGTATGTGGCTGTACAGTAATAGAATCCATAGCTTGGCCGTCCACAAGTAAAGCAGACATGACTTCCGTGGTAGCACCGACCATATGGGTGTGGCTTGGTACAGCTGTTGAAGGGATCAGTAGCAGAAGATTCTGCCTCCATTTGATAAACCTAGACCTTTTAGGGTTATCCTATCGGTGCACTGTAGAGTTGGCAAGCCTCTTAGCTTCTTGCAATTGATGCCTTTCTATCACCTTGGCAGTCTCCAGTAGTTCCCGGTAATCGGTCATGTGGAATGGCACAACTTGGGACTGTATGGAGGGTCAGAGACCGCTCTGGAAATGGTGACACCTGTCCGATTCAGTGGGCACTAGGCTTGCGGAGAATCTGGCGAGCCTCTTGAATTCCGCATCGTACACAACCACCGTACGATTCCCTTGCTGCATTTTGAGAAATTCCTCGGTCATGTTGCGGCGCTCAGACAGTGTAATGTATTCAGCATGAAAAACCTCCTCGAACTCTTTGTAAGAGATTTCCTCCAAACGAATGTCAGCAAAGTATGTGGTACGGACTTGGTTCCACCAGTGCTCGGCTTCACCATAGAGTAGGTGTGTGACCAGCCGAATCACTTCCGTCTCCGGGCATTTGATACTTGTCAAGTTCTTTTCTACCATCCTTAGCCAATCTTCTGTGTCTACGGCCGACAGACTCCCGTTGAATGTGGGAGGTCTTAGATGGGGGAAGTTGTGTAGTAATCCATCAGTGGATTGGATGTAGTGTTGATGGGAATACTGGAGCATTAGGGAAGCTTCTGCCGTTGGGCGGTTCTGATTTATCTGAAATACCAGAAGATGCTCCATACGTTCGGCATGCTTGGCCTAAGCCTTCGCGGCCTTCCTAGCCTGCTTTTGGCTTTCCTTTGCTTGCTGCTGATGGGCTTCCACCATCATCTTCACTGCCTCTAGCAAGGTGCTCACCTCGCTGGACAAGGAGCTAGAGGGAGCAGGTGAGGGGCTCTGGCCTGGGTTCATGATGGATTTGCTAGAATCTGAATCAAAATAACATACTTTCAGCATTTCAGAAAATAGAAGATTATAATAGCTCATCTCTTTTTTATTAATTAAAAGCTGAATGATACATCATTGGAAGAAGTAGTTAAAGCATAAGAAAGGAAAGACAGCTACTAGGAAAAACACAGAATCTATCCTATGTATTTTCTCGTGAAAGCTCGGGAAAAGTCTGCGTAGGCTATCTCTCGGTGCTAGCAGGCAAATCTACGTTCAAACACCCATACTTCGTGAGCCCACCACTCCTCCGCGTAGTCTTGGAGGAGGATTTCTATGATGTCGAGTCAGACGCAATTCGGGCATTCTAGCTCGTCAAAGACTTTGGTCACCCTTCGTAACTATTCCTTAGCTAGGATGGGGAAGTCCAGCCCCCGGTACACTGCGTCTTCCAACATCCTTTCTAGTACACTGTCTCCTACTGGGGAGACTCCTTGGACTTCCCTCACATATTTCTTTACCAAGTATATATCAAACTTCCACCTGTCCTTTAAGTGGGTGAAGAGGTCGTATCCTGTCATGCTCGCACAGTAGTATTCATAGATATCTTGATTAAGTGACATAGAAATAATTATTTAATTTAAAAATTAGGTTACAAGGATGCATGAAGTAGTACAGATAATATATGAATATAAGCTAAAATATCTATTCGATGTATCGGGCGGTAAATGCACGATGAAAGTCTTCATAGGTGACGTTGATTCGCATTCCTTCATGTTGACGAGTATGTGCTCGAAGTGTGACGCTCCACCAGTCCTTAGCTTTGTCCTGTAGGAGGCATGTCATGAAAGCAATCTTAACATTATCCGGAATGTTCATAGTTTCAAGCACGGTATCTGTCATTCTTAGCCATCTCTCAGCTAAAGTGGGGAGGTCATATCCTCTAAATACCTTTGTTGGAGTAGTTGATTCAACATCTGGGTTTCAGGGTCTGGTACTCCTTCTATGTACACCTCATGTTGTCAATGGAATTGGGCAGTGCTCTCCCAACCTTCTTCAAATCATCGGTGATGCCACTCAATAGTCATCCTGGTACATCTAAGTATGTCTACTGAAATAGCAAGGTTATGTAGTTAAATTTTAGGGTTCTATTCTATATAGTTGCTTGTGTATTTTGATTATTAGACTTCTTATTCTGAGTTGATATTATGGTGTCCTGGATGTGACTCCAATGTTTTCTGACATAGTGACTGAACTGGCAGAAGAATCTTCCGTTAGGTAGATGAGAATGCAAACTCTAATCTGATACCTTATGGAATTCTCTGATACCAACTGCAGTTCCCCACCCCTTAATCCATAAGATTAAGCTAAGGGGTGGTGTGTCACTCTGGCTAACCCTTCACTTATCATTGGATTAGGATGAAATCCACAATCCACTTAATAAGGGAGGGAGTAAGCACAGAATCAAATATCAGTCACTATCTAAGAAAAATCATACAGAGTGCATAAGTGATTTAAAATGAGAAATATCCAAGCATCATAGTATATATAGCAGGAAATATAACCTAAAATATAAGTATATAAATCCAAATACATAGTTATAGGTACCTATATTATTACATCATTTTAAAGTTTAAGTAATGCAAATAAATAAACTCTCTCATCCTCACCTATAAGAACTAAGTAGCTTCTTCTTCCATAGGCTCCTCCTCTGGATAAGGCTCCACACCTAGCTCATGATCGTCTAACTGAAGAGGATCTGCCATTGTTAGTTTCACAATGTAGGGCCCCGCCAAAAAGAGAAAAATCTTGTGTTAAACAATTGTGTAAGTACATTTTAAGCTGATGAATTTTATGTAGTTTATAATATCACCATTTTACATTTTCTAAGCATTAACTACATCCAAAAATAGGAGCAACTAGCAATACAATAAAAAGGGAAAAGCTATAAATAATATTTATAACTTAAGCAAAAAAAGGAGGCTAAGACATGCCTCAATATAAGCTAAACAAGGCAAGGCATATATCAATAATTACACAAGTGCTGAAAGAAAATACTACATCCTAACATGCTGGTGATCAAAAGAAATATGCAAATTAAATATCTTGACTCAGTAATAATACATATAATAGCAGCAAAATTCTAACATCATAATATATATAAGCAAAACAAGGGAATAATTGACTGAAATAAAATACTGAAGAGTAAGCCAAATATCAACACTTTATATAAATTTCTGTGTACTAACCGCCATATCAGAAGAATTGGCCAATCTGGCATATATATATATATATATATATCCATTCTCATAGCTTTTCTGGGCTAGGGCAAACATATACATATCGATCCATCCCCATAGCCTTTCTAGGCTAGGGCAACATATCTCAATAATACAGTGTAATTGAAGAGGCAGATAATACAATGCAACATTTTTTAGTTATTTTACTTTTATTTTTGTGGACAATTTCAAAAACAACTGAGAAGTCAAGTGCGTCTGCAAGGCTAAATGGGTCCCAAGCCTAACACACTCTCCTCAATGAGTAGTGTTAAGCATCCTGATCTCTCTTTACCCCTGTCCATTAGAGTAAATGTGCACCATAATCCACCGTAAACTGAACCTAAATGCAAATAGTTTCCTAATTTTCTATATTTTCATTTTCATGCAACAATATTTTCTTATATGACATGTCCAAGGAAAATGGCTCAAACATCAAGGAATGCATAGCAACAAAATATCAAAAGTAAGCAAAGGACTCTACTAATATAGTGATGTCATTTGTTTTCTAATTAAATCATTCTAACTATTCCAAGTTACATAAGTTCAGGATCACCATTTTCCTACTATCGAGTGTAACTTAGAAACTCATCCTTATAAGTTAAAAAGAATTAGAACTGATCAGGCTCTAATCTAATTCAATCAGATGATGACTATGGGTTAAATCAATAAATCATACATCTTAATTTTGTAAATTTAGATGTCCTATCTAAGATCTGATCAAGATTTTTTAAACTATAGATTATAGATTAAACACCAAGAGCATTGGGCTTAATCACATAACCCAAAAAGGATAAGGCCTAAGTTTTAGGTTTTATTCTAATAGTGATCTAGTAATTAAGGAAAATCCTATTACGTAATTAAACTTAATAGGATGAATCTCCTATCTTAAATCTAAAGTTAAAAGACAAAATAATTAAAATAAGTTGTAAAATTCTAGAAACTAATAAAACCAAGATTTCATCCATTGAGTAACCCATTTATCCAATGAATGAATCCTAACCTATGATATAATCCTAATCTTAGGAATGGTCCTTATGTGAGGTGTAATGTCCTAAGGAAAAGACTTAGAAGGATTTCTAGGGATTTCACAGTTCTTGATCTAGATACTATTTTACTCACTTAAATGATTCTAATATAGTTCTAATATTGGTTTTAGTATTTTAAAAAACTAATTAAAGGTTAAGGGCACTTAACCTAAGTTGTAGGAAAAATGACTATTTTACCCCTACTTAAGGGTCCAAAAAGCTAACTTTTGACTTAAGTGTCCAAATTGAAGTTTCTTGGTTTCAAATGATTTCTTATTGTTTAACTTGAAGATAGACAGTAAGTACGTCCAATTTGGACAAGAGACAGGTTCTACAGGTTCAAACTAAGGTTTTTGACTTAAGGGCATTTCAAAAATTTTCACTCTAATGAAACCTAACTTTTTATGTAGTTTATTATAGTTTACTATTCAAGGATTCCATAGAGTCCAAGAACACTGTATTTTGAGTTCAATTGACTAAGTTATGGATGTTTTAAGTTGGAAGGGCAATTTGGTAATTTTGGGCTGGTCAACGGGTGATAAAATATCTATTTGATGTATCGGGCGGTAAATGCATGGCGAAAGTCTTCATAGGTGACGTTGATTCGCATTCCTTCACGTTGACGAGTAAGTGCTCGAAGTGTGACGCTCCACCAGTCCTTGGCTCCGTCCTGTTGGAGGCATGTCATGAAAGCAATCTTAACATTATTCGGAATGTTCATAGTTTCAAACATGGTATCTATCATTCTTAGCCATCTCTTGGCTAAGGCAGGGAGGTCATATCCTCTGAATACCTTTATTAGAGTAGTTGATTCAACATCCGGGTTTTAGGGTCTGATACTCCTTCTATGTACACCTCGTATTATCGATGGAATTGGGCAATGCTCTCACAACCTTCTTTAAATCATCAATGATGCCACTCAACTGTCATCCTGGAATATCTAAGTATGTCTATTGAAATAGTTAGGTTGTGTAGTTAAATTTTAGGGTTCTATTCTATATAGTTGCTTGTGTATTTTGATTATTAGACTTCTTATTCTGAGTTGATATTATGGTGTCCTGGATGTGACTCCAATGTTGTCATTCTAATGAAACTTGACTTTTTATGTAGTTTAATATAGTTTACTGTTCAAAGATTCCATAGAGTCCAAGAACACTGGATTCTGAGTTCAATTGACTAAGTTATGGATGTTTTAAGTTTGAAGGGCAATTTGGTAATTTTGGGTCGGTTAATGGGTGATAAAAACCGAACATTTCCGTTTAAAGTCCAATTTTAGCAAACTCAATTTCTATAGCTTCCCTATAATATACTGACTATGTTGATAGGGAGTAAACCAAATTTGGACCTCAAATGGTCAAGTTATAACATAACTAAGGTTAGGGGTATTTTGGTCATTTTCTAAATTTCTAAAGTTCAGATTCTAAATATTACTTCAGTTTACTGATGTCATTGAAATTCCAAACTAGTTAGCATCTTAAATTTTTGAATTTGGAGTTGATTTGACCAAGTTATGGCCATTTGAATCCTAAAGGCATTTTAGTCAATTTTACCTAAAGTCAACTGTGAGATCTAGAGTTTACTCTTTGTCCTGATATCCAGATGGGAAAACCAATACTATTACAGTGATGGAGCCATTCTCCTGAATATTTTAAGGCATATATTGACTATGTTTGGTCAACTAGGTCAAAAATTATGGGGTCTTAAATAGATCATAAAATGCTAATTCGTTATGCGTACCCCAAAATTAATTTTTACATTATGCCATTTGATTCCTTTTATTTTTTTGAGTAAAATGAGACCTATTTTGAGTATGTTTGGATCATCCTACAAAAAATATTAAACTTTTAAGTTTTATTTAATTTTTAATAAATTAAATTACTGTTCAAAAATATAATTTGTATTATTTTACTATTAATTTATTCAATTTGTATTAATTTACTATTCATTCATAAAGTTCAAATTATATTTTTCTGTATTTAATAATTAATTAATTAATCTGAAATATTAATTATTAATTAAGTATTATTTAATCTATTATTTAATTATTTTTAAATATAATATTATGATTATTACTATTTATTTGTGGTGATAATTACTTAATTATAATACTATTTAAATTAATTAATTAACTGCTTAATAATATTTAATAATTATTAAATAGTAGATTAGAATTTATTAATAATATCTTATTGATTAAAATTAATTAGTCCTAATTATATTTAATTATTCTAATTTAATCATTAATTTTAGTGTTACTCTTTAGAGGAATCTTAATTAAGTTCAACTAATTACACTTACTGATTATTATAATATATTATTAATTAATTAACATTTAATAATTAATAATTCTTTAATAGTAATTAATAGAATTTAATTTTATTAATTAACATTTAATAATTAATAATTCTTTAATAGTAATTAACATTTAATAATTATTATTTATTTATATATTATTGATTAATTAATCATTTAATTAAGTTAATCTTTAGGCTAATAATGGTTAGAATGCTTAATTAACATTTAATATTATTAATTATAAACTAGTTTACTACTTACTGTTTAATAGTAATTAAATATTAATTATTACTAGTTTAATACACTAATCTATCTGTTAATCCTAGTTAACCATTAATTATCCTTAATTAACATTAACAAAACATTATTACTAATATTATTAATTATTCTGCAAGTAATGATCACGGTGGTGGGACCCAGAGGACACGTGGCGCTTTCTGATTGGGCGTGGCAGAGGCGGCAGGGCCCATGGGACACGCGGCGCAACGGCACTGGCCGAAGCGCTGCGTGCGGGCCCCATGCTCCGGGCATAGCGCTACACGCGCTTTGCGCGTGCTGGTCATGGGCGGGCTCAGGTGGACTTGACCCGGCTCGGGACGCTTCGTCTCCTTCGCGCACGAGACCCCGAGGCTACGCACTAGGGCTCCGATTCGGCGGCGATCACAATGAGCAACCCGCACCGCCGAGAGTAGGTCTTGACGAGGCCTACCCGACGGGATCGATCTGGAGGCTAGAGGCGCACGAGGGAGGGAGCTAGAGCTAACCTTAGTTTCCTAGGATCGGCGAGAAGTCTCTAACAGTTTTGACTGTGGATTTCTTCATAAATTGGATCGATCGGAGCCACGATCGATCGATCGGTTCCGCACATTTGTCAATCACATGTGTGGAATAATGATACTAGATTGAATGGCAGCAAATGAGTAGTAATCAGGAGGGTTAGGAGTACCTTAAAGTCGACGACTGAACGAGGCTCGAGGGTTTGGCTGGCTCGATCGATCTCCGTGGTCAATCCCAATTCACGATCGATCGCAAGCCAAGGTTATGGAGTCGGGGATGGAGCCTACGAGGTGAAGGAGGCTGCTGGTTGGTCTGGATCGTGGCGGGCGCGCCACGTGCCATCGGGGACGGAGAAGGCGAGGGAGGCGTAATCCGGGCCGTTGGATCTGGCCCGGTTCGAATGGTTCCCGCGGATCCGATCCGCGGGTTTCGGATTCGCGATTTGCGGATTCGGATCCGTTTGTGCTAACGGGTCGGATCCAAAGGGAGCGGGGATCCGACCCGTTAAGGATATAAAATCTAAATAATTTAATATATTTTATTAATTTTAATTCACTAATTTTATTAATTAATTTTGGCTAATTGTTTAACCCCCAAAGTTTTCCAAATATTCACTCCTAGCTAATTGAGGGGTGAGGAACGCAACGGTGAGGTCGAATCTTCGATCAGACGAGTATTTTATATTCTCGATTTGCAGAGTATTTAAATATTATTAAAATATTCGTCGAAATATTGACAATTTTCGATTGATACAAAAACATCACCCCTAGCTAATTTGGGGGCAATGAGCACAATGGTGTAGTCCGTTTTTGAATCTGAGGTCCTTTTAGACAGGTCAAATTCTAGTTTTTTTTTTTTGGATTTTTCAAAAATCAGGATTCGATTCATTTGACTCCTAATTTGGACTAGGTCTTAGAGGTTGACTCCAATTGGCCTAATTAGCAATTATGATTAATTTTAAAACTAAGATTAGTCCTAATTGACCAATGTAATAACTTGGGTTGTTACACCAATACATACAATATAGGATGGAGAAATCATCGTAATTTTTCTTGCAGTAACAACAATATAACAGGAACATTTAATGGAAACCAAGCATAAAAAAGACAAGGGCAAAACTATAACAATAATTAGCAACCCCAAAATATTGGCATTAAGGGGGCATTTAATGTTTTCAAAGCATAAATAATTCAATTTATGAGGAGAACTAAATTGACCATGAACCGGCACGAAATCTCAATCCAAGGAATTGGGGTATCACTTAGGAATATAGAAGTTCAATTGGGACACTCAATCCAAGAAATTGAGGTAGCACTTAGGAATATAGATGTTCAATTGGGACAAATTTCCCAGCAGCTGTCTACTCGGCAGCAGGGGAAGCTCCCGAGCTCGACTGAAGTAAGCCCGAGAAAAATGATGAGCGTAATCAACTCAAAAAAAGTAAAAAAAGATTGCAAAGAAAATGATTCAGCTGAAGAGACCATAAAAAACAAAACTAGAGAAGTCAACACTAAGAGCATTGAAAATAATAAAATAACCATAAAAAGAGCGGACCCCAGGAGGATAAATATACTGTGTGTCATTGAAAGGTGAAGTCCTTTTAGATCCCTTGTGTGATCTTGGGACTTCCATCAATGTCATACCATTACACATATACTCCCAACTTGGGGTGAGGGGAATGGAAGAAACCTCAATAATACTTGAATTTACTAATCTAGCCTCCATGACCCCCTTAGGATTAGTAAGGAATGTTTAGGTGGGAATAGGAAGTTTCATGATTCCAACCGACTTTATTGTTTGTGAATGGGACAGATGGAGTGAAATCTCCACCTTCATTTTTGGGAGACCCTTCCTGGCTAGCTCAAGAGCTATAATTTATGTAGAATGGGGCATTATGATGATAAGAGTAAATGGGTTGGAAGAAAATATGGATTCAATGCATTCAATGTCTAACAAAAAATTATAAGAGTTGAATGAAAAAAAATATTCCCCAAAACACCCAATTTAAAACTGGAACATGATGTAATTGATTTGGAGAATCTAATGTTGAGATATAAAAAATCTGAAGGAAACCTTTGCACCTCATCTGGAGGTGAGGCTAAGGAAAAGAATAAAAAGAAAAAAACTAAAAGGGGCAAGAGGAAGAAGAAGGGAGCCTTTTTGTCAAATTTTGAAGTAGGGGTAGAGGATAAAATAACTCATAAAATTATGAGTTTTAGCACAACATTTGTTAGTGATCACCCATGTATTTCTGAATTCTGGAGAAGGAGACACTCGCTTAATGTAGTCCCTTAAGGGTCTTGAACTTGTTGAGTTAATGACATAAACCAAGTGCTCTTTGGGAAGCATTCCAATAATTTTTTGTTTTGTTTAGAATTAGTTAGTGTAAAAAAAAAAGAATAGAATTATACAATTTATTTACAACAAGCAATTCTAGAAGATTACTCAAAGTTGTTGAAAAAATTTCTTTGAAAGGTGCTACAGCGCGTCGCAGCAGTTTTAGTCGCTATGGCGCCATGTAGCAGATTTCACTGCTACAACGCACTATAACGGAGTTAAGCACAAGGCAAAATTCTTACAAAACTTGAGGCACTATAGCGCGCTGCAGAGTGCCACAGCGTGCCACAGCATGAGGCAAACAACTGGAGCAGTAATTAACTGCTTGGGATTCCCCAAGCATTCAAAACTGCTACAGCGCGCATAGGGACTCAAAATTTGAAATAAAGTGTTGAAAAGCTATTTTTTACCTAATATAAAGCTGAATTTAGGTCACATTAATTGCATGATATTAAACCAATCGTTGACTATCCTTTAATCATACTTTGAATGATCTTAAGTGCATAAAGCTTTAAGAACTTCTTCTATAAAAGCTACGGTAGGGGAGCAAAAAGTTTGCACTGCTTATTCTTGTCCCATTTCTGCTCAAATCTTTCCAGAATCTTCACTACCCTCTCATTCCCAATGTCTTCCCAAAAGAAGAGCATGGCTAGCAAAGATGCAAAAGCCTCCCCATTGGGGGGAGCTTTCAATAAAAATAGGTTCTCATTCATTGATGCTGAACAAAGGGTTAGCCAAGTAACTTCTAAGAGGAAGCTCATTCCGGAGAGGGGCTTCACGCATCCTTTCCTTGTGCCATACGATAAAGTTAGAGACCGAGAATGGGACAAGCCAGCTGTTCAGTTTTTCCTTACTTAGTTTCTTTTTCCCAGTTTTCCTGCAGTTGTACTTTACTTTACTTGTTACTTATATTCAGCTTTATTACTGTATAGTTAGTTGTGATGAGAAGTCTAACACGGGGTACTTTTGGGATCCGACAATTTGCTAGATCCCGAGCAACTTGTAGAGATGGGGCAGGAGGACACACAGGAGATCTAGGAGGAGTACGTGGAGCCTTAGTGGATCGGGCATCTACCTTTATTTTCAGCTTTATTTCAGTACATTAGACTTTATATATATTTTTGCATTTAAAACAGTCTGTAATAAGTTCTGGATGTATCTTTTACTTTCTTTTTCTGAGATGAATGTTTACTATTGCTTGTGATGAATGTATTCTAGATGTATTGCTTTTAGCTTCCACACTCTGTTATACTACTCTACTTAGTATTGTGATGTGACCAGCATACTGGAAATGCTGATACATTGATGATGTATATTGGATCCTCACTCATTCTTTCAATCCAATGTATGTGTTAGTCTAATACTTAAGGTAAGTGTTCCACTCTTATCTTAAGCATTAGCTCTTGATGCTACTCTTAAAATCGAGTCAGTAGCCTTCAGCATGGCTCAGTCTTAGACCCACCTATTCGGGAAGATGGGTCTTGCTTGTATACCCGTCCTCCCGAGTAGCGCACCGCTCCGCCGCAGGATGTACACATATCTCTTGTCTTTTGCGCGCAGTGATGGGGTGGGGCGCTACAAAAAATCTGACATCACCATTGAGTTTATCACCCCTAAATTAGATAGGGGTGATATTTTGGAGGCATTTGTAAGTCGTTGGATTTTTGGCGAATATTTTAATCTCTAGAAAATGAGAAAATTAAATACTCGTCGAAATGAAAATCCATCTTCATCGCGGCGTTCCTCACCCTTCAATTAGTTAGGAGCGATTTATTGAAAATTTTTGAAATGCATTTAGTTAATTAATTTTCATTAATTAAATCGGTTCAAATTAATTAAATATTAATATATTAAACTTAACTAACTGGTGTCCGTTAAAGCTTATCACGTGTGCTGTCTAAATCCATCCTCATCATTTGGATCACACAACGTATCTGGATCGTTCGATCACAGATCGAGCGATCGAGCACCTTCGTCCCCACGCATTCTGCGCGTGGCTTGCGACTCCTACACGCGGCAAGGCAAATGATAGATGGAGCTCGCCACAGCCCTTGCTCGTCTTTTAAGATCTTAATCGATCATAAATTGCACGCATTTCATTATGGGGAAGGTTGGAACATCTGTGAGCATTCGAGTTGTGGTTTGAGCCTTTGAAGTTTTGCAACCATCGATCAGGTATTCTTCAAACCCTAAATCCTTCCATTTAAAATTCATATTCTCTTTTCATATATCTATTTTGCACACTCTATTATCATTTGATCGGTTCGATCGAGTTCAATCGACCCTGATCGAACCAATTTTGTAGAAGCTCTACAGTTGTCAATAGTAACACCCTGGTTTGTCTCCATCCCATATCCACTGATCTAGGGTTTTCCTTTCCCGTGGATGTAGGCCTTCTCTGTTGTCGGCCCGGCTAGTATTAGCTAGGTCTCATCAAGGGCTTTGTGTTGCCATGCGGGCTGAGCCCCGTCATCACCGGGATGTCACAGGAAATTCATGTCATAGCTGTAAACTCTCGGTATGAGTTCGGGAGGAAGAAGGATATTTGGGTCGGACTTGGTCGACTCGGGCCCGACCCACATGTATGGGCCGTCTGTGTGGAATGGTGGGGCCCGCGCAGTGCCTCAGCTTATATCTGCTTGGCACGTGGTTTGGGGTCCCACACGCCTGGGTTAGCCGTCGTATCGCCTTGTGGCATATTGCAGACCACGCGATGGGGCCCACCTCCTTATCGTAGTGTCTGATGTCATGGGGCCCTCCATTTAATTAGTTTTAAGATTTTAATTTTATCTATTAATTAAATGGAATTAATTTAAATTAAAAGGTTAATTGCAGAACCTTTAATCCTCCATAATTTGTAACCTAATAATCCAAACATAGCAAAAATGTAAATCATTTTGATCAGTAAAATTAGAGAATCATTATGGCAGTATTTATTTTCCAGTCGGATGAGTATTTCACCTAGTGACATTTAGGACTTTTGACTAATTACCTAAACATCCTCAAACTTCAAACTATCATGACTTTGCCCACAGTCACCCAATCATATCTAATATGGGTCTCATTTTAATTAGGTGATCCTCAGGAATGTTTCATTAGTGTTAGTTTCTTTGTTTGAAGTGTAATTAGCTTAATCACTTTTAAGACCATACCCTAATTACACCATTAAAACCTAGAGCTTTAATTGATCATATCTTGATCAATTGAACTCCAATTTAGGTCTTCCAATATACTTTTTTAGTCAGGAGACCTAATAAATAGTAAATTGCAAAAATATTTAAGTTTTGGTGATTAGTTTTTTGAATTAGTCCTAATCACTCTAAATTTTGATTAGTGAATATTAGCACAATTAGTTATCCAAATTGAGTGATTTAATTTTTTGATAGTTCATAGAGCATATTAAAATCTAGTGGTGTGGTTGGTTTTGTTATTCTGTGATTAATTTCACTAATTACTCACAATCACCCTTAACCCTAATTAAGTCATAACTTGATCAAATGAGGTCCAAATTGGGCCTACTCCCAATTATAGTACTCAGTGGGTGATAGGGAAACTATAGCTACTGAGTTTACTAAAGTTGAATTTTAAATGAAAAAGTTAGATTTTTTACTCCTCTTAAGAAACCCTAAATTTACATAATTAAACCCCAAACTTGTTTTGCTCATAACTCAACCATTAGGCATCAAAATTTTGTTTTCTTAGACTATATGGAATCCTTGAATAGTAAGCTTTAACAAACTAAATAAATTTTTAGATTTTATTATGTAAAATTATCAATTTGCTCTTATGAGTCAAATTCCTTAATTTGAGCTCATAAGCCTTATTTCTTACCCAAATTTGGTGTTGTTACTGTCTATCTTCATATTAGACAGTAAGTAATCATTTACCATTAAATATTTTTGATTTAGAGCCTTAAATTAAAATGTAGCTTATTAGACCCTTAGGTGGGGACAAAATAGTCCTTTTGCCCAAATTTAGGTATAAGCATTCTTAAGCGTTAGAATCATAGTCTAATAATTAAAATTAGTAAATAAAGTAATTTAAAATTTAATTAATATGATTCTTAAGCTATTAATCAAGTTTCCAAATAAAATCCTAAAATTTATCTTAAGTAAATTCAAAGTAGTGCTAAGCTTCATAATGTGAGATTCATCTCACATTATGCCTTCCTTATATCTCTAAGTCTTTCTCTTAAGTTTTCAATCAAGATTAGTTAAGGTTAGTGCTTGAGTATTCATCTTAGTTCCTTAAGATCTTCTCCTTCAAGAATTAGGAATAGAACTTAGGTTAGATTTCATTCATTAAAAAAAATTGGGTTACTCAATGGGTGAAACCTTGGTTTTACTAATTTATAGATTTCCATAGCTTGTATATGATTATTTAATCTTTCAACCTTAGACTTAAGAATAGAGATCCATCTTATTAAGTTTAATTTTACTTAATAGGATATGCCTTAATCTTTAATCTATGACATTGGTTCTTAAATTTTAGTCCTTTAGTATTACCTTAAGATTAAGTGATTAAACCTTAATATTTGAAGTTTAATTCTTAATCCTTCCAATTTAATTTGTCTTAATCAAGATGGGTTTTGGTTGTTTAAAACATTAAACAAGGTTGATTGATTATTTATTCAACTGTTGTAGTCAATATTGATTTAATCAAATTAGAACTTGATAAGTTTTAATTTTTTTCAACTTATAAGGTCGTGAATCTGAGTTATACTTGATAGTAAGAATTCAAGCTCCTGAGCTTATGTAACTTGTAATAAATAGAATGAATAAATTAAATAATAAAAGATATCACTTGTGTTTTAGTAGAGTCTCTTGCTCACTTTGAATTTAATGCTTTGCTTACCCTGTATTTGAGCTTTATACCTTGGACATATATAATGGACATAGGATATTTGATAAATATCATATGTCAATTTAAATTATATGAATATCATTAGCATTATTATATGTGTTTTCAACTTTTTGATTTTCAATTCAATAGGTTGTGACCTAATTAGTTTGCCTCTTCATATTTGGTTCGGCCTTGTAGTGTGAATGCTAGTTTTTCGGTGAAGTCCACCTAGGGGTACACCTGCTAGTTTGTCAGAAAGATAGTGTGTAATAGCCTTGTTGTGACTTGTTTAGTTAGTGTTCTGATATGGCAGTACAAATTTTAGGTGCACTTTGACTCTTCTATTTGGTTCTTCTGCCTTAGCTCAGCAAGCTAAATGAGATATTGTGCATATTTTCAGTTCAGTTGGCTTGTTTAGCTATAATAGTGTTTCAATTTTGTATTTATCATTTTTAGTATGCTTTTACTGTACTTTTGTACTTACTTATTGTTTACTTGATTACTAGCTTGCTTATATTATATGATGCTAGCCTTACTGACTTGTTATTATTTAGGATGCTAGTTTTGCTTATTTGATTATATATAGGATATTAGATTTGCCTTCAGTTATTTAAATGTATCATCATGTTCTTTTACTTTATGTTAATTAGCATGAGCTTACATTGATTATAAGCATATTTAGGATGAGTTTTCCTTTCAGTTATTAATATTTATCCCTTAGTTTATGCCTAACCTTATTGCAAATATGGTTGGAGGTATGTACTTACTTCCTCTTTTGTTTAAGTCATAAACTTATTGTTCATAGCTTCTTGTTCATTTAATATGCTTTCTTGCACCTATTTTATTGTTTAGAAGCTAAGTCTTAGTGGTGACATCTGAAAAGAAATTGAATAATATTCAGCATAAAATGTACTTAGACAATATTCTAATAATATTTTCTCTTTTTTGGTTGGGGCCCTATCATTATAAAACTGATAATGGCAGATTATGAGCTATTTGAAGTCGTGGAGCCTTTTGAAGATTGAATTTAGGAGGAGGTTTGAGCTACTGAAGAGCCTTAGTTCCTTAGCTCTTTTTACTTCTTTGCTTGTGAGGATGAGCATTTATTTCATTTTTTGCTTAACTCTTTTAATGTGTTGTAATAATACATGTTTATTTTGTAATTTCTTTTATTGCACTTATTCTGAGTTGTATATTTTTACTTCTACATTGTGATGGAATGGATGTTCATATTTTGCTTTCGCACTCTAAATGTGATTCTTGTATTTATCATTTAGTGAAATACTTTGTAAATGGCAATTTCCTTAATTCTATTGGATTAGAAGGAATGTCTAATCTATCTATAAGTGAGGGACTTGTCATTTGATGACCACTTCACCATAATCATGGTAACTTAAGAGTTAATAGGACCATGGTGGGGCTGGGGTGCCACACAACCTACCGCTCCAAAGTTCCAGAATCATTTCAAAAAGCAGGTGAATAATCATCCTGCTGCTCCTGCACAAGCATATGTTTTCAAAAAATCAAAGATTTATAGTAAAATAAGAGAACAAATACAAACATCTTTATGCTAAAATTATCTGTTTTGAGTGGTTTTTCACCAATTTCAGGGAAAAAGAGGAGCTGAACTAAATCTGGGCAAAAATAGAAAATCTGTAAAAAAATTGCTGTAGCGCGCCGCAACGGGCTCAATCCGAAAGCTCGGTGCTACCGTACGCCGCAGTGGGACTCACTAGACCAAGATAACAAAATTAATCAAGGCATTCCTCTACCATGTATCGCAGTGGGCTCAACTCGAGAGCTCGACACTACCGCGCACCACAACAGAACTCACTGGACTTAGACTTAACTGAATTATTAAATGCCCTTGCTACAGCGCGCTACAGTGGGCTCAACCTTAAAGCTCGGTGCTACTGTGCGCCATAGTGGACACAAATTGAGAGCTCATCGCTACCGAGCGTCGTAGCGGAACAACAGGGCAAGGAATTAATTAAAGGAAATTCAAGGAATCCCGCTACCATGCGCCACAGCGCACTATCGCATGCTGCAGCAGCACAAACCTGAGAGCTTGGCACAATCACACGCCGTAGCTGAAAAAAATAGAGAGGTTGGCGCCATCACACACTGTGGAGGGCACAAACCTGAGAGCCCGGCGCTATCATTTGCTGTTGAGGGCACAAACCAGAGCGGGCATTCACTTAACAAGATATTGAAGCAAAACTGCTGCAGCGCTTGCAAGCGAGCTGTAGCGCGCCGTAGCGCCCTACGTAATTTTAGCCAGAAATGAGCATAGTAGCCATTAAGGAAGGCCAAATTTCTTATATCTCTTGCCTTCCCATAGTAGCCATTAACTAAAAATTCAATTAATTATCCTCCTTTACAAGAGAACAAAGGAATATTCAGTTTAAGGCATTAAATTCTTGAGGAGATGGAAGGTTGGCTGAATTAATGAAAGACACTTTGCTCAACATCTATAAAAGCTGAGAAGAAATACTATGGGAGGGTTGTTCCCCTCTTTGACAATCCCAGTTCATAAATTCTAAAGCCACATAAGGAGAGAAAAAAGAACCCTTTCCAAGGAAGGAGAAGGTGACCATCCAAGGGAAGCAGAAAGAACATTTGAGGAGCAAGAAGGAAGGCAAGTTGGTGAGCAAGGAAAAAATCAAGAGAATGCCAAAATGATGTTCCTAGTATTTTTCCTTTATCTCATATTCATTTTCTTGCTGTAGAATAATGCAAAGGTTCATTTCCTTGTATTTTATTTTTTGGGTTTCACTTGTGATGGAAGGCTATACCCTCCTTGAGGAGGGTTGGGGCTATGTCATGTAATCATTATGGGATGACATGGTATTTGTACTAAAATTCTCAATAAATAAAATCTTTATCATTTTATGGTTTTGATATGAATCTTGGTTGAATGCATGCCATGTGAATGAATGTTTTATTTAAATTAAGTGGTTATTAATGAAAAAAATATCAAGCCAACTAACCATATTAAATTTAGGGAAATGCACATAAAGGTTCTCACTGCGAACATATATTCGTGGTGCGAGAATTCCTGGTGTAAACACCTTAAGATTTGTACGATGAGTTGTACTTAGTAACTTAACTCTCTTAGAGCTCCATAGCTCACCAATTGGCATAAAGCTTAGAATATGTGCATTAGTTCTTAGAGCCCAGTGGCAAGCTCTTGAGCCTAAGAGCACTTTTCTTTGAGCTCTGTCAAAAGGTTGATGTAATGTGAGCCAAGAACCACCAATTACGCTTCGGAGCTCATTTAAAGGAGGAAGAGGAAGAATTGTGTGCTTGTAAATGAATGTGACATAATCCATTACGTGCTTGTGGATGAATGTGACATAACTCATTTCCACACAATTCTTCCTCACGTGCTTCCACCAATTAGGCTTCTATTGATTAATCGTATGTTTGATTTTAGAATAATCATCCTTCCATTAGCAAATTTTGATATCATTCTCGAAATAAATTAGTTTAGTAGTCATAATGCTGTGATAAATTGCCTTAAGAAGAAGGTCACTATTCATTCCTAGAGCAAGCCTACAACCTTCATAGGTAAGATTAGTACTCAGTCATCATTAATAAATGCTATCAAAGTGGAGAAATTAATCAGTAAAGGATGTGATGCTTTTTTTATCGCTATGATGGGTAAAGAAAAAGAAAGCATTTCTATCTCTGATTGTAAGGTGGTGAAAAATTTTGCTGATGTATTTCCCAAAGATCTGCTAGGAGTACCTCCGACCAGAGAAGTAGACTTCTCCATTGAAGTAATTCCTAGTACTCAACCTATATCTAAAGCTCCTTATAGAATGGCACCTAAGGAACTACAAGATCTTAATGAACAATTGTAAGAGCTCTTAAACAAAGGCTTATCAATCCTAGCATGTCTCCTTGGGGAGTGCCAATTTTATTTTTAAAGAAGAAAGATTGATCTATGTAAATATGTAGAGATTATCATGAGTTGAATAAAGTCAATATCAAGAATAAATATCCTTTACCTAGAATCAATGATCTATTTGACCGGCTATTTGGAGCTGTCATATTTTCAAAAATCAATTTAAGATATAGATATCATCAATTGTGAGTAAATGATGCTGATGTTGAGAAAACAACTTTTCGTACTCATTATGGTCATTTTGAATTCCTTGTGATGTCTTTTGGGCTCACTAATGCTCCATCGATATTCACAGTTGATGCAGTGAGTAGTTAAACTGTATTTGGACAAATTCGTTATTCTTCTTCATCAACGACATTCTCATTTACTCTTAAACTTTAAAGGATCGTGAGGATATTTAAGTAGAGTATTAGAATCCTTGTGTGATCATCAGTTATATGCCAAGTTTTCTAAATGCGAATTTTGGCAAAAATCTGTTGCATTCTTGGGTCATATAGTCGTTGCCCAAGGTATTTGTGTTGACCAAATGAAGGTAAGTGCAATCCAAGAATGGGTATAACTCAAGTTAGTTTCAGTTATCAAAAGCTTATTGGGATTGGTCAGATACTATAGAATGTTTATTAAAGACTTCTCTCAAATCACCTCACCTTTAACTAAATTGACTCAGAAAGCCATTCCTTTCGTTTGGAGTCCTGAATGCGAGGAAGCATTCCAAACCTTAAAAGATGCACTTTCTACCGCTCCAATGTTTGTTTTGCCTAAAGAAGGTTTGAACTATCAGGTATACATTGATGCCTCTTGAATTTGCTTAAGTTGTGTATTAATGCTAGATGGTAAAGTAATTTCTTATTCCTCTCATCAATTAAAACCTCATGAAAAAAACTACCCCATTCATGACCTTGAACTTGCTGCGGTAATTTTTGCCTTAAAAATCTGGCGTCATTACTTATATGGAGTTCAATTTTCTATTTTTACTGATCATCATAGTGTGAAGTATATCTTCAATCAGTGAGAATTGAAATACAGGTAGAGAAGGTGGTTGGAGCTTATTAGCAATTATGATTTGAGTATTCAATATCACCCAGGTAAGGCAAATGTGGTGGCTGATGCTCTTAGCCATTGTGCTGCCCTATATGTTATGATTGCTTCAAGTTCATTAGAGGAAGAGTTCTGTAAAATTGAAGTTTCTCCAGCACATTGCGATATGTTAAGTTTACTTCTGAGTAATATAAATGTGGAACCCACTTTTAATATAATTGTCTCCATCTTGCAAACTAAAGATGAAGACTATTTGAAGTTCAAAGTCGACATTGAAGGAGGTCACCGTCATGATTTGCAGATGCGCAGTAACATAACCGATCAAGGGAATCATCTGTGGATTCTTAAATCCATGCAACACAAAATTTTAGTAGAAGGATATAATTCTGGATATCATGTTCATCCAGGCAGTACTAAAATGTACCAGAATTTAAAGCAATCTTTTTGATGGCTCAATATGAAGAAGAGAGTAGTCAATTTCATGGCTAAGTGTCAAGCTTGTAATCTAGTGAAGGCTGAGCACCAAAGGCTTAGTGGTCTTTTGCATCCTCTAGAAATCCCTGAATGGAAATTGTTTGATATCTCAATGGATTTTGTTATGGGATTGCCTAGCACGAAATCTGGTACCGATGCAATCTAGGTTATCGTCAATCGATTAACTAAATTTGCGCATTTCATTCCTATCCATTAGATTGACTCTGTCAAAAAGCTTGCAAAGCTTTATATTAAAGAGATTGTCAGGCTACACAGTATCCCTAAGTTGATAGTATTCGACAGAGATAGAAGGTTTACTTCTATGTTCTGGCAAGTAGTGCACTAAGATTTGGGGACTAACCTAGCTATGAGTATAGCTTTTCATGCTCAAATGGATGGTTAGACTAAAAGAGTAAATCAAGTTCTTGAAGGTTTGCTTAGGATTTGCATTCTCGATTTTGCCAGTTCCTGGGAAGATCATATCCCATTAGTGAGGTTTGCATATAACAACAGTTTTCAAGCCAGTAATAAAATGGATCCTTATGAGGCCTTATATGGCAAAAAGTGAAGTACTCCTCTTGCATGGTTAGAAATAGGAAGCATTCAGCTTTATGGATCTGAATTGGTTGAGAAAACTAATAGGAAGATTCTTCTAGCTTAGCAAAAAATTTGCTCTGCTCAAGATCGTCAGAGAAAATATCATGGTGCTTATCACTGTCTTTTAGAATTCAGTATTAGTGATTTTGCTTATCTAAGATTAAGTCTGATGAAGGGTGTCTACAAATTTTGCATAGCAGGGAAACTCAGTCTCTGCTATATTGAACCTTTTGAGATACTAGCTAAGGTGGGATCATCAACCTACAGGTTGATCTTCCTTATGGCTTTACAGCTATTCACAATGTGTTCCATGTGCCATCATTAAGAAGATGTCTCAGAGACCTTTCTCATCTTGTTCAACTTCTTCCAGTGGAAATTCAATTCAATCTTTCTTATGCTAAAGAACTAGTTAAAATCTTAGCTCGCAATCAAAAGTAGCTAAGGAATCGTTCAATTCCAATGGTTAAAGTCCAGCGGAAGAATCAATCACTAGAAGAATCTACTTGGGAAAAAGAAGTGGATATATGCCATAAATATTCGCAACACTTTGCAAACTCAGGTACTTTTCCTATTCCCTTCTATTCAGTTGTTATTCAATATTTCATTTTCATAGTACTTTCTTCACCCGAGTGATATTGGAGACGACATTGTCCTTAAGGAATTTGGAATTATATTCCTTCTATTAATTAGCCGATTAATGTTTATATTTAATTCTCCTATGATTCTAATTAAGCAAAACATTCAGATTAAATTATTTCCATAACTTTGGCTATACTTATTCAAATGGTATGGTCCAATATACCATTTGAATCAAAAAAACATAAGGAACAATAATATGCAATAAAATTTTAGATCTAATGGTTAGATTTTTTAATTTAGCCTAGTCTTTCCCTGAACTTGATTAATGCATAATTAATTCAATTAATGTCCAAAACTTATGTTTAAGGTCTTTGATTATTTATAATATAGAGGAAAACTTAATTATGCCCTTGGAAATAATTTAGGAAGATTAAATATGCTAATCTCCTCTTAATTATCCTAACCCTTGATTTGTGAATTAAGCCTTGATTAACCTTCTGATTTTGGTAAATCAAGTTCCTTCTACCTTATTTAGAGTATTAGAACTCACCTATGTGGTTGGATCATCTTATGGAACCCTAATTTCCCTAATTACCTCTATTAGCCTTAATGTGTGATTAGTGCCAATTAAGTTAATCCCAAGTTTAACCTTGAATTAAAGTATCTTAATTTTCTCATTAGTGAATATTAAGCTTATTAAAATAGATTTGAGCTAATTAAATGCTTAAATCATATAATCCTAAATTTAGCTTTGACCAAAATATTATTTAGCACCCTTAAACCTTGGAATCTTTAGTAATGTGATTATAATCAGTAATGAAATGCCTTATGAGAATCTTAAGTATAAATTTCAAGTTTAGATCTTAAGTGATCAAACCTTAGATTTTAGATCTTAGATCCTTTGATCATCTAATTGAATTATACCACCTCATCTTGGAAATCCTTATTTGATTGATTATCTTGAATCCTTTGAAACCTCCTTGTGGGTGTAGGATTGATTCAATCTATAGAATAATGTGATTTCTCTATAGACTGAATATAGATCTTAGATTAATATGTTCTTAATTGATTATTTTATCTTCATATAGTAGAATAATCTTTCCTTAAGATCCTAGCTTCTTGATCTTTCAGCTTCTAAGACTCTTCTACCTTTAAATTATGGTTGGGTGTGAACCTTAGATCTATAATAGGTTAGTACCTTAAATTCAAGATTTGAATCCCAATATGGAGTTGAAGTCCAAAATTCTTAATCTTGATTAGCATAATCAAGGTTTGAGTTGAGTGATTAAAATAAATTAATTAAGTCATTGAAATATTTACTTTAAATCCTGTATAGTCATCATTTGATTATGAATTAGAGCTTGTTAAGTTCTAATGTTAATTTTAAGGTCATGAATCTGGGATTATATTTGATAGTTGGATTTTGGAGATCCTAAATTTGAATTCTTTCAAAATAGTTAGAATGAATTAAATTAGATAATAATGGATATCACATAAGTCTAGTTGAGTCTTTTGCTTACTTGAATATTGTTGCTTCACATACCATATATAATGAGCCTTTTCCTTGGGTTTAATAGATGAACTCAGAATGCAGAGGAGTATTCTAGGTTAGTATTTGAAAGGCATAAACATTCATCTAATTTAGTAGGGTGTGATCTAACTTAGTCTACCTCTTCAGTTCAATTCTTTGTTTATAGAATAGACTCAGACTTAGCCCTGTGGTTGGCTAGGATAGATACATGTGGCATCCCATGCCCTAACCAGCAAGATTAGACTTAAGGGGGGGTGTGCCACTCTAAAAAATCCCTCTTTTCTCATTGGATTAGGTAAGATCCACAATCTATTAATAAGGGAAGGATGTGCACAAAATGAATTCATATTATCAGTCACTAAGTCAATACAAGTACATGGTGTGGAAGCATGAAAAGTAAATAATACATTTATTTCATCATACATTAAGGGAGAGACAAAATAAAACATAGCTCAAAAAATAATAGTGCAGAAAAGTAAACACAGTCACAAGTGTACCTGTATTATTTCAAAATTTACTTAAAGTTTAAAATAAAAAGGCAATATCACTCATCCTCAAAAATAATATAAAAGAACTAATGATCTTCTGCTCCACCCTGAAGTACCTCCTCCAAAAATAGTTCCTCCACAGGGACTGGATCTTCAAACTATTTAAATTCTGATATTATTAATTTAATAATGCTAGGGCCCCAACCAATAAAAGAAAAATCTTATTAGAAAAATTATCTAAATATATTTTAAGCTAAAATTTTATTATACATTTATTAATATAACCATTCTCCTAAACTTAAAGTAGTAGAAAAATAAACTAGGAGCAATAAAGCATTAAATGGAAAAGTGGTATATTATAAATTAAGCATTTATAATTAAATAAGAATGAGGCAAAAGACATGCCTCAAAAGTAAACTAAAACAAGCCTAAGCATACATATATAGGTAAATAAAATACTGAAAAGAAATGCTACATCCTAAACGTACTGATGATCATATAACTTATGCAAGTTTAAAAGAATCAATCTAACTGTGTTACACATAAGTAAGCAATAGCAACAAGTCTTGCATCCTATAATATAAAGTAAAGCAAGTAAAGTAGTTGACTAAAGTAAAAGTAAACTGAAAAGTATAACTGAAATTAGAAAGTAATATAAGTAAAATAATAGTGTTATAACTGCCATACAGATGAGGGCTAAATCTAGCCTACTGAAATCAAAAGGATTCTTAGTGTCAACAAGGAGGCTCAGGCGACAAAATTTCCTAACGTCAGTAAGGAGGCTAGGGCAGAAATATTCTTAGCAACATAAGTGGCTAAGGCAAAAAACTTTCTCCTAGCATAAGGAGGCTAGGCAGAAAAATATATATAACTAAACTGAGAGGCAATATTAACACATGTAATTCATATTTTGGTTATTTACTTTACTTCTATGGACAATTTCAAAAGAAGCTGAGGAGTCAAGCATGTCTGCAAGACTATACGGGTTCCAAACTAAACAACACACTCCTCAATGAGTGAAGTTAAGTAATCCTTATCTCGCCTTCTCCCCGCCCATTAGGGTACTATGCACAAAAGTCAACCAATAACTGCACCCAATGTAAGGTTATCCTAAATATTCTAAGTTTTCATTTTCATGCAACAATATTCTTGTATAATATGTCTATGGATTTAAAGCACAAATTTCAAGAAATGCGTAAGCAACAAAATTCAATAGTGAGCAAGAGACTCTACTAAAACATGGTGATATTATTTGTTATCTAATTAAACCATTCTAACTATTCTAAGTTACACAAGTTCAGGAACTCCAATTTATATTATCGAGTGTAACTTAGAAGCACTTCCTTATAAGATAAAAGGATTAGAACTGATTAGGTTCTAATCTATTTCAATCAAGTATGACTATATATTAAGTAATAAATCATGACATCCTAATTTGATAAATTTAGATGTTCTAAACTAAGATCTGATTAAGATATACTAAACTAAGAATTATGGATTAAACACCGCAAGCTTGAGTTTAATCACATAATCCAAAGGTACAATCTAAGGAATCTAGGGTTTTACTAAAAGTGAACCACAAATTAGGGCAAATCCTATTTAAGCAAAGTCAAGCTCAATAAGATGATTCTCCTATCCTGAGTCTAAGGTTGAAAGATAAAATAATCAAAATTAAGTTGTTAAATCTAGAAACTAATAAAATCAATATTTTATTCATTGAATAACCCCATTATTCAATGAATGAAATCTAACCTATCATCTAGTCCTAGCCTTAAAGAGATCAGACGACAAGATCTCTACCTCTCAATTCAACCGTCAAATCATTCTTTGGATCCGACGGCTATGAGCAAGGGATTGTTGAAACACACCTAATATTGGATTAGGAACCCAATCCAATACTAGGGTGTTACTATAGCACCTAACATTGGATTAGGAGAAAGTTAATCTAATATTAAATGCTATGAGGCTAGGAATCTTTGTGAGGTGGATAAGTTAAGTAGTTAAATATACAAGTAGAGAATAATGCAACTAGTAAATACATTCAATCAATTATCCAAACCAAGTAGGTAAATTAAAGTAAATCCATCACAAAAATAAAGTAAAGTAAGGTGAAGCTTAACCTCATTGGCTAAGTCGACATAGTCAAAAACTATGATAAGTAAGCTGTAACAACCCAAGATTATTACCCTAGTCAATTAGGACTAAACCAAGTTCTGATTTTGATTCTAACACTCTTAGTAAGAAATTAGAGCTACACCCTGAAGTTTGGTCCAAATCAGGTGCCAAATGGATCAAATCTTGATTCTGGGAATTTTAAGAACCCTAAAATTGACCTATTTAAATACCGCAAATAGAAAATCAGACTTTACTATTGCACTCATCACCCCCAAATTAGCTAGGGATGATGTTTTCGAGGCAATTGAAAGTCGTTGAATTTTCATTGAATATTTTAATATATTTAAAATACCCCAAAAAAAAAGAAAATCAAATACCCATCAAAATCGAAGTTCGATTTCACCGCTGTATTCCTCACCCTTCAATTAGCTAGGGGTGATTTATTTAGAATATTTTTAGAAGCAATTTAATTAGTTAAATTTTGATTAAAAAAATTGAAATAATAATAAATTAATTATTATTAAAATTGCTTCTAACGAACCGTCACCCGCGCCATTTCTCATCCTTCGCTCAATCATCAGCTCCCCATCTGATCAAATGTGAGATTTGAGCTGTTTGATCGACCCAAACAAACAGCTCCAAGCCTGTCTTCCCTACCCCTTTTGCGCACACATCGCATGATGCAGAGCCGCAGCACGTAACCAATCGCTGTGTGCGGTTGCCATAGAGACTCCGCCGATGGCCCCATCTAAGACTTGTGGTGATTTAGAGCTTTGAAGGAATTGTCAGGGGTCTTCTGGTGCCACAAGAGGAGATCTCGACCGAGCCCTAAGTTTTCACCGTTGATCTAAGGTACTCCTACACTCTATTTTCCTTCATGCAATCTATGCATCTTTATTTTGAATGTTGGTTTTATGGAATGGATTGATAATTATCCAGACCCAATTGAATCTGATTAGGTTAGATCAAACCCATTTGGTCTGTAATCTACAGTGTGACATAGTAAAGGCTCATTTTGCACCGCCCTTAGCTTCTAGGGTTAACTCTAGTCGGAGCTACAGGCCATCTCAACCTCTGGTCCACCCACCGTTGGGTTGGTCTCAGTTAGTCCTTCCTGATTCCATGCAATCAGGCTCTTGTCGTCGTTGAAATGGCTGCTGATCGGCGTGCCCTAGTTAGGTACCTCAGCCTCTCCGCTCGTCTATTGTCGAATTGAGGAGGGTGCATCCCGCTAGTTTGTCAACAACCGCAGGTCCTGCGCCCTTTCTTTACAGTGTTAACCGGGGTCGGGCCCGCCTCTGTCGATTTCTAGACTTATTAAATTGGGGTTTATTTAATTAGTTAAGTTAGTTAAATTAAATTAATTTAGGTGCAAATATTTAGACATACATATCTTTAAATCTAGAAATCGAAACATAGCATATATAAATATATATATATATATATATATATGTCATTTTGCTCAGAAAAATATAAGAAATATTATAATAGTGTTTAATTTCCATTTGGATTCCTATTTCTATTAGTGACATTTAGGACCCCCTCAACTAGTGACCTAATTAACCCTAAGCTTCCATTCGCCATAACTTTGTAACCCTTGATCCAAACATAGTCATGTTACATCTAATTTTAATCAAGAGAATGTCAGGAATGCTATGATGGTATTAATTTTTTATTTAGAGTATAATTTGACTAAAAACATTTAGGACTTTTCCTTAATTACCCCTTAAATCCTAGAAACATCATTTGACCATAACTTAGTCAATTAAACTCCAAATTTGGTCATCCAATATTCTTTTTGAGCAAGAAAATCTAATGATCAATAAACTGCAAAAGTAATTAGGATTTGGAGATTAGTTTTCTTAATTAGCCTTAATCACCCAAAAACGTGATTAGTACATAAGTTAATTAAATAGAGTTCAAATTAGGTCTACTCCTAGTCATTGCACTCAATATCTTATAGGGAAGCTTTAACCATTAAATTTGCTGAATTTAGTTGAGAAAGTTAGGTTTTTGGACCTTTTATAAAGCCCTTAAATTACATAATTGAACCCTAATATTGTTTTGTCCATAACTTGGCAAATTGACCATAGAATTTAGTAATCTTAGACTCTATGGAATTCTCAGACAGTAAACAACATAAGCTTAATTGAATTTTTATAGTTCCCTAAATAAAATTACTAAACTACCCCTAATGAGCTAAAACCTTAATTTGAGCTCAAAAGGCTTAATCCTTGTCTGATTTGGGTGTACATACTGTCTATCTACATATTGGATAGTAAGTAATCATTTAGCAATAAATAATTTAAATTTAGAACCCTAAATCAAAAAGTTGCATTTTAAACCCTTAAGTAGGGGCAAAATGTTCATTTTGCCCAAAATTATAGTTATGCATTCCTAAGCCTTAGAAACTTGAATTAGTTATTAAAATCAGTAATAGAAGTGATTTGAATCAATATTAATTCATCTAAGTTCATTTAAACTAAGTTTCCAATGAAACTCATAACAGTTCTTAGGTTAGGATTCTTCCTTAAACCTTAGGACATATCCTAAGAATTTAGATGTAGATTTAGGTTAGAGTTCTTTCATTAGGTAAATGGGCTACACAATGGATGAAACATTAGTTTTATTAGTTTAAGAATTTCATCTTTTATTTGATTTTCTTATATTTAAACTTTAGTTTGAATTAGAGATCCTTCTTATTAAACTTAAATTTGCTTAATAAGATAAGCCTTAATTATAGTATATGATAGTTGGGTTTAATCTTATACCCTTAGTCCTTAGAGCTTATTGGATTAAGAGGTTAAACCCCAATATTTGAGTTTAACCCTAAATCCATCAATCTTGATTTTTATTAACCAAGATTGGCTTGGTGTTATTAAAATCATAAATTTATGACACTTGATTTATTATTCAACTTATATATAAGTGTTACTAATTGTATTATGTTAGAAATTAATTAGTTCTAATTACTTTAAACCTTATAGGACTACAATTCAGGGCATTGTATTTGATAGCTGGATATTGGTGGTCCCAAACTTGTATAATATCAGATTAGTTAGAACGGATTAATTTTGAAAATAAGTAGCATCACAGAGTTTTGTGTAGTGCTAATAATTACCTTGAATTAGTTGCTTTGCTTCCTTGTATTGAGTAATTACATTATAGCAAATCAGGTGAACATAAGATGTTTAATGAGTATTTTATGTTAGATTTGAAAGTTGTATAATGCATAATCACAAGTAAATAAGATGAGATAAATTAAAGGTAAATCAATGAATTAGATAACATATTAAGTGAATGTGTTCTAATTAGCAAGCCTATACAGTCGAATGATGATATTTTTAGTACAGTTCAATTCCTAGGTGTTTGATCCTGGATGATGTTGATATTCCCAGGTGTTTGATCCTGAATGATAATATGGTATTTTTTTTTCAATGGACCTGTTGATCTAGGTGTTTGATCCTAGATGCTTCAAAAGATTTACTTAGTGGCTAGTGGAGTCACCATTTTGTTGTCATGGTATGTCTAATTACACACACATCCCATTTGAAGAAAATGCTTCATTATTTAGATTTTTGTTCAGTATTTTTAGTATTTATGTAGCATCTTTAGTACTTTTCAGTATTTGCAGCATGTCTAGAATTTACATTATTTTCAGTATTCCAGCTTTGGTTTTTTATGCAAGCATATTAGAATGTTAGATATAATTTAGTAATGTATATTTATTTAATTTATGGAATCAGTATGACTAGAATTGATCATATTTACATAGAATGTTTCTTGTATATAGTTATTTCTCTTACATATTCATTGTATAACCTTTCAGCAACTTTAAGTTGAGGTATGTACTTACCTCAAATTTTGCTTTAAGTTATAAATGCATTATTTATATCTTTTAACATCTTTTGTTGTTGCTTTATTGCTCCTAAAATTCTTAGAATGTTTGTGATATCACTTAATACATGAAAATTCAAAGCCTAAAATGTACATAGATGACAGACCTAGAATACGCGTCTGCGCTTTCACGCAAGTGTACGGGGTCTGAAGTAATAAGTGGAAAGTTTGAGTTTCCGGGATTTATCGAACCATTGAGAATTGGATGTTTTGTTACTAAGGTGTATCTATTATCACTAATGTTTAAGCTATCGATGTCTTGTTTAAGTTGGTTCCAGAATAAGCACAATAATCGCTTAGTAGAAAATAAGTTAAATAAAAGGAAGAGGAGAGTTGGGTTTCTCCCACATGACATGATAGATACCTTATATATGATGATTCCTCAAGCGTTTATCTTTCATTTTCCTTAATCTAAATTAAGTGCACATTGTCTTTCCTTGAGTTTTATCTCGAATAATTATAAGTTCAAATCTTGTGCATGAAATGAACACATAGTCAATTCTATTTCAGCACAAAGATCCTTATAAGATCTTAGGTTTATAGATTTTACCTCATCTCTTGATCATGGAGATGAGGGTTGTTAATTCTTAAGATCTTATAAGAATTGATTCCACTAAGAGTATCATGCGGATCACACATAGTTGAGGTGAAGGATTGATTTCATTGGGCTCAATGACTATGTCACCTCATTCATGAGTACACAACTATTCCATTCCCTCCCTCAATTATGTTGAGCAACGGAGCTCAATTAGTGGGTCTTAGAATCACATGCATCAACTCTTTAGTTGAGCTTAGATTAAGGTGCACTAAGCTCAAGAACTTTCTCACATATTTCTAAGCTCTCATGTACTCATAAATCTAGCATCAAACTAAGGCGAGCTATGGAGCATAAAATAACTTAGTTCTTGAGTTAAGAAGTATTTTTTCTTTGGTCCACATTCAAGTCCACAAGAGTCTTATACATTTCTTTAGCAAGTCATTAAGCTCACAATTTTTATTAATACTTGAGGAAAACTTCATACATTTTATAGTAACTATTAAAACATGTGGGATTTCCCCAACCCTCCCCAAGGGAGGTTTAGCTCTCCATTATAAAAGAGATAAAAAAGAACACACATGGATAAAGACCCTTTCATGATCAACTATGAAAAGAAATTACAAAAAAAAAGCTTAGAAAATACTAGGAACATTCCTTGGGAAGTTCTCCAGATTCTTCTTCTCCTTGCTTGAAGTGCTTCTCTTGGGTCCCTAGTGCTGCCTTTCTCCTCCTTTTCCTTAGCAAGTTGAGCTCCTCCACCCTTAGGGAGTTCTTCCTCTCTTCTATGCAGCCCCTCTCTTACTTAGGTTGAAGTGAGCCAAGTTTGGAACCCTCCTCTAGTCACGAGAGGTGGTATTTATAGATGAGGGGCTGCATCTTTATTTCCATAATCAAAACCAGCAAATACCTTTAAAATTCTGGAGTAATGATGGCAAATTCCAAATGATGGGTGAGGTGACCAATATTTTCCATTATTTTATCTTTCTCATCACATTAAAAAGACCATTTTCCATTAAAAAATGGAGCAGCAACAGGAGGAATGATGGTTGGAGACAAGAGGCTGGTTGGGTGTCTTGTCCCAGCTGTAATTAATGCTTCTGTCAGACAAAATTGCGGCGGGCCGCTGCAGCACGCGGTAGCGGATGGTTTTGCGAAAAGGCTCATTGAGGCACATTGGGGCGATCTAGATTGATAAGTAAAGGGCCGCCACAGTGCGTTGTAGCGTGTGTAGTGTGCGGTCGCACCCGTAGCTTTGCAAATTTGCCCGCTGCAGTGAGTTGTAGCGCCCGCGATTACAAACTATCCCACTGCAGCGCGCAATCACGCCCGTGATTCACAAAATGGCCCGCTGCAGCGTGCGATCGTGCCGGCGATTTGCAAAATGGCCCGCTATAGCGCGCGGCAGTGATGTTTCTTTAGAAAATTTTGGAAATTTGTCCAAATTTCTCGAAATTCGTTGGATAGGTATTTTTCCTGAAAAGATAAACAAAATTGGATTAAAGAGCAGTTTAATTATGAGAAATGAATGAAATTTTCCTTTATTTGAGATATAATTTATGGATTTATCACACCCCCACACTTAAATTTTTGCTCGTCCTCAAGTAAGCTCAAAATTGTATTTTTCTATTTTTTAGGTATGAAAGTCAATAAGAGACATCAATTAGATTTTGATGAGTAATTCAAGGTATGTGCTTAACTGAAATGACCAAAATTTTTTGGCATTAAATTTTTTGATATGAAGCAAGGTTAAAAAGTTAATCTCCAAGTATTTGATTTTAGGCTTGTCACTAGGTAATGAGGAAGGTTCCTTAGAAAACTTAGACTAGAGAGGTAGTGAAATACTCAAGGGTTTTATGCCATATGTGCTCCTTCTTATGAATCACAAGATGATAAGATTAAAGGAGAGATATTTTTCATCATTCTTTTTCATTTCATTCATTTGGGAGAGATATTTTTCATCATCCCTATTTTTATGTTTTTCTCTTTTCATTCTTAGGGAGAGATACTTTTCTTCATCCCCAATTCATATCTTTGTGATCATGAAGTTATACGGGAGCCTAGCACACTCTTTTAGAGTACTCAGCATAATCTCTAGTCATTAGTCAAATGCCTTCCCCAACACTTAGTTCTTAGCATTGGTTTAAACTTTTTTTTGGAGATTAGATTATCCTTAATTCATTCCTAAATTAAGAGTTTTAATGTTATCCATGTATTTGATCACTTTTTATTAAGCACCCTTTTACTTCACATCATTTCTTTATTGGTATCTTTATGACTTGCATTTCTTGAAAAATTCAAAAAAATATGTTATTTTTAAATGCTAGAGACATTTTGGAAATATGAGAATTCATAAATTAAGTTCTCAAAATAAAACACTCAAACACGAAAAGTACAAAAAGTAAATAAAGCAAAAAAAAAAAAATACAACCTATTTATTCATGGGTCTCTTCCTCCTCCTCTGCTCCCACGTTGTAGGCGAAGTCGCATGGGTAGCGCGAGTCTGGAATGGGGGCACCAATAGGCGGTCTTGGCAACACGGAGGGGTCTGGTCCTCCTTGTAAGCTCTAGTCCTCGAACATTAGCCTTAGGGCTTCATGAAATTCGGACTGAAACTGGCGTTGCTGAATGAGTTATTTTTTAAAGAACTGCATGTCAGTGGCCAATCCCTTGCTCAGATCAGCATGTCGTGAGTGGAGTCATAGCAACAACTTATTAGTGAGAGAAAGGTCAAACGAAGAAGACATTTCCCCTGCTCACCCCTCCTTTTCTTGGGCAGCTTCTGTTCGCTAGCCCGACCGTTCAGATTTGAACGTGCAAGGGCGGTGTCGGGGGAGACGATGGAGTTGGAGGAGAGGATTTTGACCCCTTGGGCTTCGCAAATCCCTGATATCAAAGACCCGAAGGCCAATGCAGCGCAAGGTCCCTTAAGAGCCTTTTAAAGCTGCTCAAAAAGAATACTCGAGATGCGGATCTCGCCCGGCCTAACCAATGAGCACAAGAGGAGTGCTTTGGCACGGGTGACTTCAGTTAAGTGACTCATATGCATAACAGAGCTGGAAATGAAAACCAGCCATGCACTACTCGTATCCGTTAATTTGGAATGAGGAATATTAGCTAGTCCTCCCTCCCAGTCGGTATTTTTATGGACGAGTTTTGCAACGAGATCAAGGGGAGCGTGGCGAGACTCCAAGAGTTCAAGGTAAGAGCAAGAACTTACCTCCTCAAGCCCATAGAATTGCTCAATTTGAGCAATCCCGAAGGTGACTCCCTTACCTCAATAAAAGATCTTCTGTCAGGCTGCATTAATTGCATTGGCGTACACCTCCAGGACTATGGAGGGGTACATGGGAGATCTCTTGGTCACCATCTCCCTCCATCTCTGAGGGTCTACTTGCTCCACTGGCATGGGCAAGCAGGGGCTAAAGCTCTTCTCCGGGATTAGCTCCCGCTGAGAAGATATAGATAAGAACCGGTGTTCGGCTTCTGCAGAAGGGAACCTTTTCTTGTTAAGGGTTCCCCCGGATGAGGAAGCTTTAGCCTCCATCCTAGGAATCGACTTCTTGCTGGAAAACATGATGAAGAAATTAGAGGAGAGCAAAAGTCTGTGAATAAGTAAAAAAATTAGAAGGTACAAGGATCACCCCCCCTTGCCTCCCCTTAAATAGCCAAGGCATTCAAAGGGAAGATAGTTATGGTCAATGGGCTTTCCCATGCCATAAATGTAATGATCCATGTGAAGGGGGGGGTAGCTTTTTCAGCCCCACCTTTTTGACTGCATGGGAAACCCAAATATCATAACTTTTTGACTGCAAGGAATCCAAAGCGGTCAAGAAAATTTTCTACAGCTGGAGTAGACCGCTGTAGCGCGCTATAGCGGAATTTCCGCTGTAGCGCACTATAGCGAATTTTCCGCTGCAGCGCTGTCACGGGATTTCCGCTGTGGCGCGCTGTCACAGAATGTTTGCTGCAGCGCGCTATAGCGCTGCTTCAATTTTTTTTTTTGTTTTTGTTTTTGTTTTTTTTTTGTTTTTTTCTTGGGTTGCCTCCCAAAAAGCGCTTAATTTAACATTTTTAGCTAGACTAGCTAACGATCAAATTATCGGATCCGGAGGTTTTTCCTTCCATAATCTTAAGGTGTTAATGTGAACACAACCCTCAAGGTGGCTCGAACCCTCGCCCTCTCTACCTTCCCTCATCGGATCAATTCTTTCAAGTTTTAACTTAAGGGGAATTTTCTTCTTCCTTTTACCCTTCTTGTTTTCTTTCTTCTCACTCCTTCCTTACTGCCCTTTAACGAGAAAGGAGTTGAGCTATTATCTGAATTCTTTTCTTTTAACATAAAATTTTCAAGAACATTATCCATCATAATTCTTTCTTCTCTCATTTTCTTTCTTACCACTTTTTCCATCTCTCTTTGTTTAAAGAAGATAGGTTTAAGATTGATTAGCTCAGATTTCCCATTAATTTTTATGCTCATCACCCTGTAGCCTATATCAATAATAGCTTTTGTGCTCATAAGAAAAGGTCGCCCAAAAATGATTGTGGAGTTCTTGTTCCATCTATCCCACTTGCACACCACAAAATCAGTTGGAACAATGAAACTCCCCAATTCAACTGCGACATTCTTAATGATACTGAGAGAGGTAAGGGATTCTAGATTTGCAAATTCTAGAATCATGGAGGTGCATCCATCCCTCCTACCTTCAGATGTTCATAAATATGGTAGGGCATAACATTGACTGAAGCACCAAGACCACACAAGGGATCTAAAAATACTTCATTTCTAATTATACACGGAATACTCAACCTCCCGGGGTCTTCACATTTTGGAGCCATGAGCTTTTCACATTCAAATCCCCTTATTCCTTCATGAGCATCTAGCTCTTCTTTTATGGCACTCATTTTATCAATATTAATTCCCCCATATGCCTCTTCAGAATGAATCACACTAACAAGCTCCCTTGGGTTCACTTAAGTGGACAGGGTAGAGCTCCTTGCTGCCGAATGGTCAACTGCTTGGAGATCTGCCCCAGTTGGATCTCTATGTTCCTAAGGGATGCTTCTATCCCTTGGATAGAGGCATCGTGGTGGGTGATTGTGGCTTCGGTGCAGCACATGAATTGGTTGGTTTCAGCCTTAAAGGAGTTGAAAGCTTCTTCTAAATTTGGGTGGTGATTGTTATGATTATTTCCATTATTTACTCCTTGCTAGTTTGATGAACTCCCCCCATATTGATTTCCATTATAGTTATTATTATTACTCCACGAGAAATTAGTGTGGTTTTTCCACCCTATATTATAGGTATTGGAGTAAAGGTTGTTCATTGTGTTGTTGTTTCTTAAATAATTCACTTGTTTGGTATTCGTTTGTACGAAGGGGTTATTCAAATTGCAGCTCTCACTATTGTGTCTCCCTCCGCACAACTCATATTGTATTTTAGGAACAACGTTAACATTTATTCTCTTAATTTTCTCATTCAAGGCATGGATTTCTTATCATAAAGCTGTTATTTGATTGGATTCATTCACCTTCATAGATTCTTTTTTAAGCCTTTCAGAAGGCCATTGGTATGCGTTATTAGCCATTTCTTCCAAGAGGTCATAAGCCTCATCTTGGGTTTTACTACTAATAGAACCACCACCGGCTGCATCAATGAGTGCCCTTGTAGGAGCATTCAAACCATTGTAAACGCAGCAGTGAGAAAGTAATTTTTCCTAACAACCATGGGTCAAAACCTACCCTGATCAGTCTCATCGATATCTACCTACCGCTGTTTGAACTTGCATCAACAAGGGAAACTCATGATGTGGGCAATGCCTTAGGCATTCCTTAAATTGGTCCCATCCATCATAGAGTGTCTCACCTTCCAACTGAGTAAAGTTGGTTATCTCAATTCTCAACCAGCAGTTTTTGCCAAAGGGAAATATTTGGCTAAGAATTTCTTAGCCAAATCATCTCATGTTCGGATCGAATCACTTAGAAGAGAGCTGAGCCAACTCTTGGCTCTATCTCGTAAAGGAAATGGGAAAAGCCTTAATTTAACCACATCTTCCGAGACACCATTAAATCTGAAGGTGTCACATATTTCAAGGAAAGTTGAAATATGTGAATTTGGATCTTCAGTGGCCAATCCCCCAAATTGATTATTTTGAACCATACTCATAGTGGAAGGTTTGATCTCAAAATTATTGGCTTTTATATTAGGCCTTACAATTGCATGGGGGATTCCCCTAACAATGGGAAGTGCATAATCTCTTAGTTCTCTCCCCCTAGGCTCTCCTAATAGCTCTCTAAAATTTTCATTATAATTTTCCATAACAGTTTGTTGGCTTAACAAAATATTTTGTTCTCTCCTAGCCTGCAAGTAAATTCTCTCAATTTCAGGGTCGAAAAGATAATCCGTGCAAACTCTTCTACTCATACACAACAATAATTAAGCTATCAAAAACAAATATAGCAATAAGTTCAAAGATTCAGCAATAAGAAAATAAAGCAGAAAAGTATATTGTTAGTACCTATAATTACAAAATCAAAAATAAAAAGTATATGCAAAAAAATGCTTAAATCACTAGTTACTTATAGATTATCCTTAATACGAAATAATTTCCAATTTCCCGACAACGGCGCCAAAAACTTGACAGACCTAGAATACGCGTTTGCGCTTTCACGCAAGTGTACGTGGTCTTAAGTAATAAGTGAAAAGTTTGAGTTTCTGGGATTTATCGAACCACAGAGACTTGGATGTTTTGTTACTAAGGTGTATCTATTATCACTAATGTTTAAGCTATCGATGTCTTGTTTAAGTTGGTTCCAGAACAAGCATGATAATTACTTAGTAGAAAATAAGTCAAATAAAAGGAAGATGAGAGTTGGATTTCTCCTACATGATATAATAGATAGCTTATATATGATGATTTCTCAAGCGTTTATCTTTCATTTTCCTTGATCTAAATCAAGTGCACATTGTCTTTCCTTGAGTTTTATCTCAAAGAATTACAAGTTCAAATCTTGTGCATGAAATGAACACATAGTTAGTTCTATTTCAGCACAAAGATCCTTATAAGACCTTAGGTTTATAGATTTTACCTCATCTCTTGATCATGGAGATGAGGGTTGTTAATTCTTAAGATCTTATAAGTATTGATTCCACTAAGAGCGTCATGCGCATCACACATAATTGAGATGAGGGATTGATTTCATTGGGCTCAATGACTATGTCACTTTGTTCATGAGCACACAACTATTCCATTCCCTCCCTCAATTATGTTGAGCAACGTAGCTTAATTAGCAGGTCTTAGCATCACACGCATCAAATCTTTAGTTGAGCTTAGATTAAGGTTCATTAAGTTCAAGAACTTTCTCACATAGTTCTAAGCTCTCATACACTCATAAATCTAGCATCAAACTAAGGTGAACTATGGAGCATAAGACAACTTAGTTCTTGAGTTGAGAAGTCTTTTTCCTTTGGTCCATATTCAAGTCCATAAGGGTCTTATACATTTCTTTAGCAAGTCTTTAAGTTCATAATTTTTATTAATATTTGAGGAAAACTTCATATATTTTATAGTAACTATCAAAACATGTGGGATTGCCCTAATCATCCCTAAGGAAGGTTTAGCTCTCCATTACAAAAGATATGAAAAAGAACACATACATGAATAAAGACCCTTTCATGATCAACTATGAAAAGAAATTACAAAACAAGAGTTTAAAAAATATTAGGAATGTTCCTTGGGAAGTTCTTTAGCCTCTTCTTCTCCTTGCTTGAAGTGCTTCTCTTAGGTCCCTAGTGCTGCCTTTCTCCTCCTTCTCCTTAGAAGTTGAGCTCCTCCACCCTTGGGGAGTTCTTCTTCTCTTCTATGCAGCCCCTCTCTTACTTAGGTTGAAGTGAGCCAAGTTTGGAACCCTCCTCTAGTCAAGAGAGGTGGTATTTATAGATGAGGGGCTGCATCTTCATTTCCATGATCAAAACTAGCAAATGCCTTTAAAATTATGGAGTAATGATGGCAAATTCTAATTGATGGGTGAGGTGATCAATATTTTCCATTGTTTTATCCTTCTCATCACATCAAAAAGACCATTTTCTATTAAAAAACAGAGCAACAGCAGAAGGAATGATGGTTGGAGATAAGAGGCTGGTAGGGTGTCTTATCCCAGCCACAATTTTTGAAGTTTGTATCTTCAAAAATTAATAAAAAGATTTGAAAAATTTTTACACGGGTATATCTTTCTCATCAAGATATACCTCAGTGTCAAGTTTCGTTATTTTTTGGGAAAAAATGGAAGAGAGAGAAAAAGAGAGAGAAAGAGGAGAGAGAAAAAGAGATAAGAAGAAGGGAGAGAAAGCCAAATTGAATATTCAAAGCATTTATGCAAAAGATGATAAAATTTTTTTCATCCAAATAATGGAGGAGAGAGAAAAATAAATAAATAAATAAAATAATTAATTAATTTAAAAAAACTTGTAAATACACCCTCTCCCCCCTCATTCTCTGCCATTTCTTTTCCTCTCCTCCCCCCCCTCCACTTGTCCCTCTCTTTTCCTTGGCCACCATCGATTCCCCCGCTGACCTTCAGTAAAGCCTCATCAACACCATGATAAGGTAATAAATGTGAAAGAGATGAAAAATTTTATATTCTTTTCATTTCATCTTCTTTATTTAATAATAATAATAATAATATTATTATTATTATTAATGTTATTATTATTACTATTATTATTATATTTATATTTATTCAAATTTTCTTTTTTTATTATATATATGTACATATTTCTTAATTTTTGTAACTTTTATTTCTATCATTTTCTTTTTTCTCTATATATGTATATATTTCATAATTTCTTCAATTTTCATTTCTGTCATTTTTTTTTTTAATATAAGTATATATTTCTTAATTTCTGCAATTTTCATTTCTGTCATTATCTTATTTTCTATATATGTGCATATTTTTAAATTTCCGCAACTTTTATTTCTATAATTTTCTCTTTTTCTATTTAAGTATATATTTCATAATTTATGCAAATTTTATTTCTGTTATTTTTTTTCTATATATGTATATATTTCATAATTTATGTAACTTTCATTTCTGTCATTTTTTTTATATATGTATATATTTCCTAATTTCTGCAACTTTCAATTTAGTTATTTTTCTTTCATTTAATATATATATATATATATATTATTACATATAATAATAAAAATGGTTATATTTTAATATATAAAGATAAATAGTCAATATATTATTAATATTGATATTTTTACTAAAATAAAATGAAAGATATTATACTTTTAATTTAATTATTTTACTTGCAGCTTTTGCATCGCTATTAAGTTTTGACTCATATTGATATATTTATATGAAATTTTGTGCTCAGAACTTGAAATAAATAATCATAAATCAGTATCATGAGTTCATTTAGATTGATCTCAGGTTTGTACAGACAATACGTTAAGCCAAGATAGGCAGATATCTGGACAAATAAAGAGATTGCTCAAAGCCTTTGAGGGGAAATATGTAGTTATTCATGAACCCATATTTCAGATAGTTAGATAGACGTATTTAACTCCTTGATATTTCTGTAGCTTTTTCAGTAGAATAAATATTAAATATTGCTATATATTTTTTCAGAAGGAGCACATATCTTAAATATGTATATTGTATTCATAATCCTAAGAATTTTGCAAGCATATCCTACTTAAATATCATATTTTATTTGTATATGCTTCTTATGCAGAAACATGTCGCTTAATATTACATACAAAATTTATTATCCTACAAACCTTATTTAGACCTTTGTGTCTAATTAAATATTTGATTTTATTTTTCTTGGTTCACACACACACACACACACACACACACACACACACACACACACACACACACACACACACACACACACACACACACATATATATATATATATATGGTAGTTTAAGAATAATCTCTGTATCAAGTCCTTGAGGAGGAGTTGATACATGATGGAGCAACTTAAATACTAATTTTCTTAAGTTTTAAATTCTTGCTTAGTGTGTAACATATTTAGTAAGACAATTATTATCTCTATAATGAATATATTTTCTTATTATTCTTGTATTTTTGAGTGTTGCAATGAATATGGAAGTGTGCATTTTATACGCCTCTAAATACATTGTTATACTAAACGATGGATTAGCTATCCTGACCCAGCGGTGGGTCGCCACAGCACTTGCCGATGCCTCTCGCGCCAAAGGATCTGATGCCCTAGCTCCACCTGTCCACCTGCCAGCCACAATCAGGCACAAAGAGGACATATAGTGCCATGATCTGTGCCATCGAATTAGGATCTAGATCCGACATTCGGATTGGGTTGATTGACCTGGGACCGTTCGATCGACCTTACTTATCATGCACTGACCCAGATTGCAGTGATCCATTGTTTCACACATAGGAGCCTACACCGAATCCCAGTATATCTGAATTTGCTGTTGGGATTAAAAATATTTAATATATATTATATTATTTTAAATATAATAATTAAATATTCAAGTTAACTCATTTAATTACTTAAATTTAAATAATCAAATGTACTCTAAAAAATCTCAAGAATTTACCTTTACCTATATGAGGGATGAGGAAGTCAAAAGTAAAATTAGATTTTGATCGAACATCAATTTAATTATCCTAATTTTTTGAGTAATTAAATATTATTAAATTATTTGGGAAAAATTTGATGACTTCCAAACATTCCCAAAATACCACCCCTAGTTAATTTTGGGGTGAGGAGTCCAATGGCGAACTCCAATTTTTATTCCGAGGTCAAAATAAAATAGGTATTTTCAAAATTATCAAAATAATTAGGAATGTTCATCGATCGCAAATGATCTCTGAAATGCACTAAACTTGACATGAAGGCTCCTAATACTTATATAAGAGTGCTAGAAGTAAAATGGAGCTATTCTGGCATCTCAATAATGGGTAACAATACTAATGTTGTTACAACAGTCTTGAATGTGATTATGAGAAAAGAACTAAAAACAAACTCCAAGAACTAATTGTCTTGTGCTCCTTAGCTCACCTTAGGTTGGATGCTAGATTATGAGTGCATGAAGGCTTGGAACTATGTGAGAAAGTTCATAAGCTCAGTGCACCTCAATATAAGCTCAACCAAAGAGTTGATGCAAGTGATGCTAAGACCCACTAAATGAGCTCCTTAGCTCAACATAATTGAGGTAGAGGAAGGAAGTATTGAGTGCTCATAAACTAAGTGACATAGTCATTGAGCCCAACATGTGAATCCCTCATCTCAACTATGTATGATGCGAGTGATGCGAGTAGTGGAAATCAATGCTTGTAAGATCCTAAGGTTTAAAAATCAAGCTCTCCTTGATCAAGAGAATAAGATTAAAATTTAAATCCCAAGAATATAACAAGAATCTTTGTGCCAAAGTAGAACTGAATATGAGTTCATTTTGTGCACGAGATTTGAACTTGTAAGACCTTGAACTAGACTCAAGGACAACAAGGTGCACTTGATTTTAATTGAAATGATAAAGCTTGAGAAACCAATCTACTTAAATATTATGTCATAGCATGTGGGATGGCCCCTACTCTCCTCTTTCTTAAATCTTGCTATTTTACTTAGTGAATATTTGTGCTAATTTTAGATCACTCATCCAATACATACTATAGCTTAAATATTAGTGAGAATAGATACACCTTGGTGCTAAATCAACCAATTCTCTGAGGATCGATAAATTCCCGAAAGTCACACTTTCCACTTATTACTTCAGATCACGTACACTTGAGTGCAAGTGCAGACGTGTACTTAAAGTCTGTCAAGTTTTTGGCGCCGTTGCCGGGGAATTGATTTCTGATTTGAATTAAGGACAATCTATAAGTAACTAGCGATTTAAGTATTAAAGATATCAGTAGTTTTTTATTTTTTGTAATTATCAAAGCTAACATTTTACCTTTTTGTTATTTTATTTTTGCAAATCTGAGTGATCTTTATTGCCAAACTCGTTCTTGATAAGCCATATTGTAACTTGTATGAGTAAAAGAGTCTGTACTGAATATCTTTTTGATCCCAAAATAGAAAAAACATACTTACAAGCTAGGCGAGAACGAAATTTATCAAACCAATAAGCTGTTATGGATAATTTCACTAAAAATTTAGAAGTGCCTAGGAGTAGAGCACTTAGAGACTATGCACTGCCCACTATTAGGGGAATCCCCCATGCGATTGTAAGGCCAAATATAGAAGCCCACAATTTTAAAATCAAACCTTCCACACTGAGTATGATGCAAAATAATCAGTTTGGAGGATTAGCCACTGAAGATCCTAACTCACATATTTCAACTTTCCTTGAAATATGTGATACCTTTAGATATAACTGTGTCTTCGAAGACGAGGTTAAGTTGCGGCTATTTCCTTTCTCACTGAGAGATAGAGCCAAGAGTTGGCTGAGCTCTCTACCAAGTGATTCTATCTGTACTTGGGACGATTTGGCTAAGAAATTCTTAGCCAAATACTTCCCTTCGGCTGAAACTATACGGTTGAGAATTAAGATCACCAACTTTACTCAGATGGAAGGTGAGACTCTTTATGACGGGCGGGATCGCTTTAAGGAGTGCCTCAGGCATTGCCCACATCATGGGTTCCCTCTGTGGATGCAAGTGGGAACCTTTTACAATAGTTTGAATGCTCCAACGAGGACACTCATTGATGCGACCGCTGATGGCTCAATTAGTGGAAAAACCCAAGAGAAAGCTTACGACCTCTTAGAAGAAATGACCAATAATGCTTACCAATGGCCCCTCTAACCAAAAATGAAGGTATTACTTTTTAACTCTAGATTAAGACTTTTTCCTGTAAAACTAAAATCACGTTGGACAGGACCATTTACCATCACTAAAGTTTTTCCTCATGGAGCTGTCGAAGTTGCCTCCAATAATAGCACTTTCAAGGTGAATGGAAATCGTCTGAAGTTATACTTGGAGGATGGAGTCTTTCAAGAGAAGGGCGGATGGACCCTTCAAGACCTTCCAGATGAAGGAATCACATAAGATCTTTCCTGTGTCAGGCTGAGACACTAAAATAAGTGCTTATTGGGAGGCAACCCAATAACTAATTATGTTGTATTTGTTCTTTTTCATTTTTCCATTGTATCTTTATTTTAGTACGTTTTTATTTTGAGATTTCAATTTATGAATTTTCATATTCCCGCATTTTTGAGTTATTCTTAATTGACATATTTTTTCTGAATTTTTCAAAAGAAATGAAAATCACAAAAATGTAAAACTCAAATGTGAAATAAGTAAGAGTATGCTTAATAGAAATGATTGCATGGATTATAAGCAATAAAATGTTGTAATTGAGGAATCAATGGAGGAAAATCTAAATCTCCAAAAATTTAAATAGATGCTTGAGCTAAAGTGTGGTGGAAGGCATAAGACTTAAACTAAAAAATATGGCATAGATTCTAAATGGAGTGTGCTAGGCTCCCGTAGGACTTCATAATCACAAAGATGTTAGGGATGAAGAAAAATGTCTCTCCCTAAGGATGAAAAGAATAAAATATTTATGGAGAAAGGGATGATGAAAAATATCTCTCCCAAATGAACAAAATGAGAAAGGATGAAGAAAAATATCTCTCCTTTAAACTTTTCATCCTTGTGATTCATAAGAAGGAGCACATATGGCACAACTCTAGGAACCTCTAACCATTTCTTTAGTCTAAAAGTCCACAATGAATTCTACCCATCACCTATTATCAAGCATTGAAAATTTAAACATTTGGAGATTCATTGATTAAACCATATATGGCCATAATTGAAAACATTAATATTGCCACATTATTCATTTCAATTTTGTCATGCACACACCTTGACTTATACATATTCTAATTGCATTGTTGTGACTTTCATCCCTACAAAATAGGAAAAATATCATTTTGAGCTTACTCGAGGACGAGCAAGAATTTAAGTGTGGGGGTGTGATGAATCCATAAATTATATCTAAAATAAAGGAAAATTTCATTCATTTCAGATCTTTAAGATGCTCCTAATTCAAATTTTTCTATCTTTTTCAGGGAAATGGCATCCAAAGGAGTTCTAAGGCATTTCTGGAAACATTTAAAATTTATTAAAGGAAATTTGCTATAGAGCGCTGCAGCGGAAATATTTCAGACTATATAAAAATAGGAAAATAAACTAATTGAACAGTGTTTTGCAAAACAAGCCGCTACAGCGCGCGGTCGCGCGCTGTAGCGGGTCATCTTCCCTTGTTAAAACGTGGTAGCGCGCGACAGCGGGTGACTTAGCAATATTGGTATGTACATTTACACGCCGTAGCGCGCCACAGCGCGCGGCAGCGGCCCACCGCAATTTTTTTCCTGACAGCATTTAATGCATCTAGGAATATGACCTCTATCCTGCACTTTGTCCCCAGCCATCATTCCTTGCAGCTACTACATTTTATTTGAAAAAGAAGGTCTTGAGGTGATATTTTGGGTAAACAAATGAAGATATTTGTCACCTCACCATCAATGGAGGATTTTGCGATCATGAGTTCAGAATTGTAAATAGAAATGCTGGTTTTGAAATAAAGAAGAAGAAGGCAGCCCCTCTCCTTTAAATACCCCTCTTCTTAACTTGAGGGTTCACAATTTTAGCCAAAAATCTACTAAGTAAGGAGGAGTGCCAAGGAAGAGAAGAACTCCCCAAGGGTGGCAAAGCAAGCTCTTGCTTTAGAGGAGACGGAAGAAGGCAACACTAGCGACCTAAAAAGGGATCATTGAGAAGGAGAAGAAGGATTCCGGAGAACTTCTAATAGAATGTTCATAGTATCTTCTAAACTCTATTCTTATATTTTCTTTTTAGTTGATCATGAAAGGGTCTTTATCCATGTATGTGTTTTTCTTCTTTTCTTTTGTAATGAGTAGCTAAACTCCCTTGGAAAGGGTTGGGGTGAAGTCCCATGTGCATGATGTAATATTAATGTTTAAATGTTTTTCCTTAAGCATAATTTATTTTGTGATCTTAATGTCTTGCTAAGAAATATTTTATCTAATTTAGTCTTGATTGTGGAATAAGAGTAAAGAATTAAAAAAGTTCAAGAACTAATTGTCTTGTGCTCCTTAGCTCTCCTTAGGTTAGATGCTAGGTTTTGAGTGCATGAAATCTTGGAACTATGTGACAAAGTTCTTGAGCTCAATGCACCTCAATCTAAGCTCAACCAAAGGGTTGATGCAAGTGATGTTAAGACCCACTAAATGAGCTCCTTAGCTCAACATAATTGAGGTAGAGGAAGGAAGTGTTGAGTGCTCATGAACTAAGTGACATAGTCATTGAGCCCAACATATGAATCCCTCATCTCAACTATGTGAGATGCGAGTGATGCTCGTAGTGGAAATCAATGCTTGTAAGATCCTAAGATTTAATAATCAAATTAAAATTTAAATCCAAAGAATCTTTGTGCTGAAGTAGAATCGAATGTGAGTTCATTTGGTGCACGAGATTTGAACTTGTAAGATCTTGAGTTAAACTCAAGGAAAACAATGTGCACTTGATTTTAATTAAAATGAATGATAAAGCTTGAGAAATTAATATATATAATTGTTATATCATGGCATGTGGGATGGTCCCAACTCTCCTCTTTCTCTCAACTTGCTCTTTTTGCTTAGTGATTATTGTGCTAATTTTTAGACCAACTCATCCAAATACATTGTAGCTTAAACATTAGTGAGAATAGATACATCATTGGGTTTAAGTTCTTAAACTAGGATTCTAAGTATCTAAATTTTAAATTATTCAATTTCATATAATACTTATGTTTTGAGCTAATGAGAGTTTCATTGAGTCTAATAAAACTCAATGAAATATCTAAGTTTTAACTTTTTAGATTTAAATATCATGGGAGAAATCAATGGGATCAAACTATATTCTATGCATTTTGACCTCATTCTCTTAAAATAATAATATGTTTAGGGTCTAAAAGGTAACTTTGAGAATAAAGAATATAAATGGAATCTTTCTAATTCTATGACATGACTATTTTATGAGCAAATCAACTCCTTAAACATTGAAATTGAACATCTATAGGTCCTAATAAAGACTAAACATTACCTTCCTAAATGCAAGAGTAATTAACAAAATTGCTCACTAAAATCTATATTTTAATTCATGTTTTCATTTTTATAATTTTCAAGTAAAGTGATAATACTACTTAATAAGGAGGTCCTACGTCATGATATCATGATTTTCAAATAACAATCAATCACTAACAATGTTAAAATCTATGCAAGTGATGTATGACGCTATATATAGAGGTCAATAAAATAGCATAATGAAATAAATACAAAACTCAATAAAGTTCTAAGTATTTAATGTACCTCGCATGAACAATTTGATTTTGCATCTTAAAGGTTGGTTGAAATGAGGTAGCATTCATAGCACCTGAATTATTTGATGAGATGCAATGTACCTTGACAAGTGTTAGTTTCCTTATTAACTTTCCAGACTATATGAATCTTACACAAATTACTCTATAGCTAAGGATAGCAATTTAAAATATAACATGCCAAGGAGGGATCTACAATAATATATGAAATGGCCTGATAAGAGTAGCAACCATCATTCTTATGAGGATTTAAAGATACACATAAAGTATAATTCCTTATACATTGATGGAGATGAATCAAATCTAATACTAGGCTACAACATTCCTACAAATACTCATGATAATTAAAATGAGAAATGACAAGTAAGAATTAATGTTGTGGATTAATGAATCATTCTAGCTTGCCATACTAATATCAAGCAGGGATTAAATTAGAAGATTTATAATTGCTCAATTTGCATGAACTAATTATCATAAGAGATGTATTCTGAAGCCCTGTACCCTCCATTGTTATGCTAATACCAAGATTATCTTGATTACGATAAATACGGTCACCGTGTGGCAACCCTCCCAACAATAGTCGAGTTCGACATAAGCCCAACTTGCCTTAATTGGAAGACTTATCACCAAAAATTGAGAGTCATGCATCAAAATATCAAAGAAGCAGAAGCAAGTAAATGTGTAACATCCGCATCCACAGTACAGTAAAGAAAAAACTAATACAGTAACTCAGCTCAATATGAAAATGCAAAAAGTATAAAACATCCAAAATATTTAATTATTACAAACTAAATTTAAATGAAAGGAACACTTGTCCTCACAAGCGGGAAAGATAAAATTGCTAAGTTTTGACAGCAGGAAGGTCCTCCCTCTGATTAAGCTCACATCCTGAAGCAACCTCAATGAACAACTATGAATATGACATTTTTGGTATCATAATGCCAGGGCCCCAACAAAGAAAAGAAATACTTACCGTAAGATAATTGTTTAATCACATTTTAAGTTAATTTAATGAAGTGAATATTTTAAGATACCATAATTCACTAACATGCAAATATTTAAAAAAGTGCAACAAGAAACAAATAACAGGATAATTATAAATAAAACATTTATAACTAAGCAAAATGAAGTATGTAAAACCACATATCTCAAACAGAAGTTGCAACAAGATTAGATACTAAATAAATAATAACTGAAAATTTTGAAAGAAAACTCATCCTAACATGCTCCTAAAATATCATTTTGAGCTTACTCAAGGATGAGCAAGAATTTTAGTGTGGGGGTGTGATGAATCCATAAATTATATCTAAAATAAAGGGGAATTTCATTCATTTCAGATCTTTAAGATGCTACTAATTCAAATTTTTCTATCTTTTTCAGGGAAATGGCATCCAAGGGAGTTCTGAGGCATTTCTGGAAACATTTAAAATTTATTAAAAGAAATCCGCTACAGCGCATTGTAGTGCGCTACACGGCACCGCAGCGGGCTGCTGCGGAATTATTTAAACTATATAAATAGGGGAGCTCAACTAATTGAACAGTGATTTTGCAAAATAAATCGCTACAGTGCGCAGTCACGTGCTGCAACGAATGTATTTAAATCATATAAATAGGAGGCTCAACTAATTGAACAGTATTTTGCAAAATAAGCTGCTCCAGCGCGCGGTCGCGCGCTGCAGCGGTCTGCAGCGGAAATATTTCAAATTATATAAAAACGGGAAAGTAAATTAATTGAACAGTGTTTTGCAAAACAAGCCGCTACAGTGCGCGGTTGCGCACTGCAGCGGTCTGCAGCGGGTCATCTTTCCTTGTTAAAATGCGGTAGCGGCGGCAGCGGGTGACTTAGCAATATTGGTATGTACATTTACATGTCGTAGCGCGCCACAGTGTGCCACAGCGCGCTGCAGCGGCGCGTCGCAATTTTTTCCTGACAGCATTTAATGCGTCTAGGGATATGACCTCTATCCTGCACTTTGTCCACAACCATCATTCTCTGCAGCTGCTACATTTTATTTGAAAAAGAAGGTCTTGAGGTGATGTTTTGGATAAGTAAATGAAGATATTTGTCACCTCACCATCAATGGAGGATTTTGTAATCATGAGTTCAGAATTGTAAATTGAAATGCTGGTTTTAAAATGAAGAAGAAGAACGCAACCCCTCTCCTATAAATACCCCTCCTCTTGACTTTAAGAGGGTTCACAATTTTAGCCAAAAATCCATTAAGTAAGGAGGAGTGCCAAGGAAAAGAAGAACTCCCCAAGGGTGGCAAAGCAAGCTCTTGATTTAGAGGAGAAGGAAGAAGGCAGCACTAGCGACCTAAGAAGAGAACATTGAGAAGGAGAAGAAGTATTCCGGAGAACTTCCAATGGAGCATTGCTAGTATCTTCTAAACTATATTCTTATATTTTCTTTTTAGTTGATCATGAAAGGGTCTTTATCCATGTATGTGTTTTTCTTCTTTTCTTTTATAATGAGTAGCTAACCTCCCTTGGGGAGGGTTGGGGTGAAGTCCCATGTGCATAATGTAATATTAATGTATAAATGTTTTTCCTCAAGCATAATTTATTTTGTGATCTTAATGTCTTGCTAAAAAGTATTTTATCTAATTTAATCTTGAATGTGGAATAAGAGTAAAGAATTAAAAAAATTTTAAGAACTAATCATCTTGTTCTCCTTAGCTCACCTTAGGTTGGATGCTAGTTTTTGAGTGCATGAAAGCTTAGAACTATGTGACAAAGTTCTAGAGCTCAATGCACCTCAATCTAAGCTCAACCAAAGTGTTGATGGAAGTGATGCTAAGACCCACTAAATGAGTTCCTTAGCTCAACATAATTGAGGTAGAGGAAGGAGGTGTTGAGTGCTCATGAACTAAGTGACATAGTCATTGAGACCAACCTATGAATCCCTCATCTCAACTATATGAGATGCGAGTGATGCTCATAGTGGAAATAAATGTTTGTAAGATCCTAAGATTTAATAATCAAGCTCTCCTTGATCAAGAGAATAAGATTAAAATTTAAATCCAAAGACTCTTACAAGAATCTTTGTGCCGAAGGTGAACCGAATGTGAGTTCATTTTGTGCACGAGATTTGAACTTGTAAGACCTTGAGTTAAACTCAAGGAAAATAATGTGCACTTTATTTTAATTAAAATGAATGATAAAGCTTGAGAAAATAATATACATAATTATTATATCATGGCATGTGGGATGGTCCCAACTCTCCTCTTTCTCTCAACTTGCTCTTTTTGCTTAGTGATTATTATGCTAATTTTTAGACCAACTCATCCAAATACATTGTAGCTTAAACATTAGTGAGAATAGAAACACCTTAGTGCCAAATTAACCAATTCTCCGAGGATCGATAAATTCCTGGAAATTAACACTTTCCACTTATTACTTTAGACCACGTACACTTGCATGTGAGTATAGACGTGTATTTACAGTCTATCAAGGACTAATGCAGAAGTTAAAAAATGCTTCAATTTCTGAAAAGCTTCTTCACAGTCTGTGTTTCAGATGAACAGTACTTCCTTCCAAGTTGACATCATTAGTAGTGCGGCGATTTGAGAGAATCTTGGAAAAACCTTCTGTAATATCCAGTAAATCCCAGGAAACTGTGAATATTGGTTACTAATATGGGTTGCACCCACAATTGAATAACTTGGCTCTTCTTCTAGTCAACTTTAATACCCCCAGCATAAATCTTATGACCCAGAAATGCCATGGACTTGAGACAAAATTTCCACTTATAGAACTTAGTAAAAAACTTATGGATTCTAAGTAATTCAAGAACAACATGTAGATGCTTCTCATGCTCAGCAACTGACTTCGAATAAAGCAGGATGCCATCGATAAAAAGAATGACGAATTCGTCGAGATACATCTTAAGGATTCACTGCATCATGTCCATGAAAATAGATGAAGTGTTAGACAGTTCAAAAGATATGACTAGAAACTCATAGTGTCCATAATGCATCTTGAATGTAGTCTTTGGAACATCTTCATTTTTAACACAAATCTGGTAGTAACCTAACCTTAAGTCTATCTTGAAGAAGACTTTTGCTCATGCGAGCTGATCACACAAGTCATCGATTTAGGGTAGAGGATATTTGTTCTTCACTATCACCTTGTTAAGCTCTTGGTAATCAATACACATCCGCATCGAACAATCCTTATACTGTATGAATAGAATGAGAGCTCTCTAAGGTGGCATGCTAGGGCGAACAAAGCCTTTCTTATAACTCTTGCAGTTGTTTTCTCAGCACTTGCAGCTCTTTGGGTGCCATTCTATATGTGGCTTTGGATATAGGCTGAGTTTCTAGGATTAGTTCTATTGAAAACTCTTGCAACTCTTAGTTCTAGGGCGAACTAAGCCTTTCTTATAACTCTTGCAGTTGCTTTCTCAGCCCTTGCAACTCTTTGGGTGCCATTCTATACGGGGCTTTGGATATAGGCTGAGTTTCCAGGATTAGTTCTATTGAAAAATCCACTTCTCTAGTAAATTTACAGGGAACACATTTAAAAACTCCATAACAATGTTGGTGAAGGCCCTATCTTCCTTGGATTCATCAATTAAGGCTACTGAAATTGGGTCACAACCCTTACTAATGAGGCGCTTATCTTCTATAACATTAATAAGTGATGCAGTTAAACCAAGCTTACCTAAAAAAACTTCAGGTTTATTTCCTACCCTTAACATAACTTTCTTTCAATGGCAGTCTATTACGATGTTGAACTTACTCAACCAATCCATGCCTAGAATTATGTCGAAATTCGTGATCGGCATAACTATAAGCTTTAATTAAAAAGTTTGATTGCTAATCCAGATATATAATAAGCAAACTTATTAGCACACATTTCATCTTTAGCTGGCATCTGCACTTGCAAGGCATTGCTCAAGCTGAAATGTGGAAGGTTGAGGGAAATGACACAACTCTCAGATATAAAAGAGAGTAGCAGCCATATCAAAAAGTGTGTCACAAGGTTAGTTTTTAATAAATAAAATTCCTATAACAGGAAAATAAAACTTTATTTAGCGAATAATGCAATAAAAGCACAAAAAATAAATACGCATGAAAGAAAGACATAATAATAAAAATTTAAACATAAAACATACCAGTGAATGTCGTTATCTTCATGGGCAACAACATAAGCTAGAGCACACAAGGGGTATAGCAGGAGATTGGCCAATAACGTTTTCCATCACATTGCTCCTCGCTTGAGCTTGCTTTTGGGTAGGTGTAGGTGCTCCCCTTGAGCCCTGAGCACTTCCACCAGCTAGAAGAGGCATTATGGCAAGCGCTAGAGCTTGAGCATTGACCGGAGTGAGGTTATGAATGGTAGCTTGGTGATTAATCCTTGCTTTGTTTATGGTCCATACTGCTCTACTGTCCCAGTACTGGTGGCTAGTACTGCCCTAAGTATAGCATCGACTAACATAGTGGTAGCACTTGCCGTACGAATGTGGCTTCTGGCAATGAGCTCCAGTATTTCCAGGTTGGGTTTGAGTCTTAGTGAGTTGGTAGGCTTTGGGTACCTGTGAGCAATTCCATTTGAATTGTTTGGACTTGGGAGTTGCAGAATAAGGTCTCTTCTTGAGCTCCATCTGGGTTTGACGGTGCTCAATCATCCTAGCTCCCTCCAAGAGCATAGAAAAGTTATCATGATGCTAGGATATTAGGTGGCTCTTGATTGAATCCTTCAACCCCTTGAGAAAGCGGATGCATCTAGCTATATTTTTGTACGAACGAGATCAGGAGAAAAAAAAATAGTTTCTTAAACTCCATCTCATAGGAAATAATTGTCTTATTTCCCTGACTGAGCTACATAAAATCATCCTCTAAAATTGTCTGAGTAGACAGAGGAATGAATTCCTCTTTTAAAGTATCTTCAAATTGTTCCATGAGATCTCCTCAAAGCAAACTTCAAAAAAAAGAGATTTAAGTTTGCTATTCCACCAAAATTCAGCTTCCTCTTAGAATAAATGAGTGGTAAGGCTAATTGACTCGCTCTCAGGGCACTTTATACTTTTTAAATCCTTCTGGATGACTGACAAACTGTAAATACATTTCTGCACTCATACGTAAGTGCACGTGGTCTAAAGTAATAAGGGTTTGTGAAGTTCTAAGAATTTATCGTCCACTAAGAACGGAGTGTTTAGTTATTAAAGTATATTTATTTTCAATGATGTTTGGATAAAGGATAAGTTGTGATTTTGGTTCCAAATTAATAAGCAAAGTTCCTTAATTAGAAATTACTATTTGAAGAAGTAGGGGGAGTGGGTTTAATATGCAGTTCATTAAGGAGTTTAGTGTAGTACTCATCTTTATCAACTTTACATGTCAAATTACTCAAATATTTTAATTATGATCAAGCAACAATAGCCTTCCTTAGAGTTTCCTCTCATTTCAACTATGTCATATTTAATGCTCAAGATGAACTCAAGAAGGTTCAACCCCGGCACATAAACCCTCATGAGATAGATATGAGTTAAATCAGATACTTACGTCTAAGTTCTGAAATATCATGTTTTAATTATTGCAATCACATAAACTTGATCCCACAAAATAGCATAACATGCATCCGTCAATGTAGTGCCCTGCCCCATTGCCGCGCACAAAAGAGATAACATAATCAATTTCAGCGGCGGAGCGATGCGCCACTTGGGAAGGAATTTCCCATCTCCCCGAATAACTCAAACTAAGACTGAAGGGCAGCTGACTCAACCCCAAAGGAGGGTCAATAGCTAATACTTAAGATAAGAGTAACATCCTTATTCTATGTATTATAAAAATACAAACATTGGATTTAAAATACAACATGAAGGATCGTATATATGCATCAAAATATTAGCATTTCTAGTATGCTTATCACATTACAATACTAAGTATAAGCACTATATCAATAAAGTACAGAAGCTAAGAGAACATCCATAAACTTTTATTACAAAAGCTGAATAAAACATCCATCTCAGAAAATAAAAGAAAGTACATCCAGAATTATTACAAATAGTTTACTGAAAAACAGGAATTTAGTCTAAGTACTGAATTGAAAATAATAACCAAGAAAAATAGTAAAGTTGAAGAAGAGTTTACTAGTGATCCACAAACTCCTCTTGGATCTCTTGAGTATCCACCTGACCTGGCTCCACTAACTGCTCTTGATCTAGCAAATTGCCAGATCCCAAAAGTACCACGTGTTAGACAATGAGTCTAACACATCAAAACTAATTTAAACAATTCTGATTATTTAATTAACAATTAAAAAATGTAAGTAAAACCTTGCAGAAAATTATAAAATAGCTGAAAGTATAAACTGTATAAAACTAAAATAAAGTAAGGCTGACGGTGTACATAATACTAAAAAAGAATAAAAACAATATATGATCCGAAACTGAGTAAATAACCTGGAAAACTATGTTGTATGCCACTAAAGTCATGCATCCGTATATGCCATGATACTATATGCCACTTATTTGTAACCTAAATGTCACTGAACTGTTATGAGTCGTATGGTTTAATGTCTACATATTTGATTGGGAATACAATATACTGTGATGCCGATGCATCTTGAAATTTCCCGGTTGATATATGCAACATTTGTAACCCATAAATCATCACTAATATTCATACATCATGCTTATGTACATGCTCATGTCTCTACACTACATGTCTTAAAATCTAGAAATCCAAAAAATGCTTTAAAATTAGATAATAAATCAAATGTCTCCATTGTGTAAAATCCATCTAAATGGATTCTGACCCTGAGTTCTAATTTTAATAACTAATTTTACTTAGGATTTTACTTAAAATTGTCAGTTGAAAAGGTTGTATACACATGGTTGTAGGTTTTAAAGAAAGGTGAATTTAACACTTAGTTTGTTTAATACTGCACTTATCGAAGCGCACTTCGATAGGTGGCAGAACTCGATCACAATTTATATCTCAAGATAAGCTATTAAATACCTTAATTATAAGCATACTTGATGTTCTATGCAAGGTGACTTGAGATACTTAGTTTATTTCAAACTGCACTTAACAAAGCACACTACGATAGGAGGCAGAACCCGGTCATAGTTTATATCTCAAACTAAGGATCTAGTTCATTAATTGTAACACTCTTAGACTTGGAAGATTTACTCTAATAGGAATGTATTTGTCTAAACCCTCGAGATAGCACCTAATCATAAGTCCACATTAGAGTGACTCAACCAATCCTAAATATTGCTGAAGTGACTCAGCATCATGGATATGCATAATCATATCCAACTAATAATTTGGGTTATAACAATTCTATTTAGCAACCAAGGATTTACCAAAGCTATAAATCCTAACTCTAATTGGGTGAATCCTACACAAGGTTCCAAGAGTGTGACCAAAAGGTCACTCAATATATGTTACTACCACATGGGAGGAATCTCATTCAAAGTACTTCAGGTGTTCCTTCCACAAGGGCCTAAGATCAATCTTTTAAGGCTAAGAAGGATCATCTAAGTTCCTATCTCAAGTTTCAATAATAAGTTCTTCCTACCTCAATGTCATATCAATTGATAAGGCTTAATAAGTATTGCATTAATAACCTAAGGTAAGACCATAAAGATCTTACACTTATAACAAAAAAGGACAATTAAGTCTTATATTTTAATTTATTCTTATTCTTTTTAAGTTTGAATAGATTATATCAGATGGGTAAGCCCATCTGATCAACACCTATACTATAATTATGGGATACAATCAAGAATCTTATTAGGAGTTGATCACATTGCAAATCAGTATATTTTAATGGTTTATCTCATGCTAATAGTCTTATATAAGAGAAAATCTGGGATCTTAAGGTACATGTCTAGATAATAAATTGCATAATTTTCTTAATAATCTTAGCACTTCTAATTCAGTGGTTTATGATCAATGTCAAATCAGATATATTATTGGAATTATGCAAGTTGAATTGAGTTTCAATCAAGTTGCTTGATTAAGTGATTAAGGATTTAGATCTTAGTCAGACAAGTTAGGGTTTAAACCCTATCCTTACCAAATTAAGACCAATAATTTATTTATAGATCAATGACAAATCAATGCAATATTAGTGTATTATTGATGGCAAATTTTAGATCTAGATTAAGTATCATTTACTTAATCAAGTTCATAATGTTCTTATGTTCAAATATAGTTTAGTATCAAATTAAGTTAATCAAGGTTTCCAAATCAATGTTAAAGTTCTCTAATATACATAAACATTACATTGATTAAAAATAATGAGTAATTAAGTCTAATCAAATCTTAAATCAAACACAAAAGGGATTATCACTTGATTATAAATGTAAAGCAATTAAATTCCATGCAATTTGATTATTAAGTTCTACTTCGTCATATAAGAAATAAATGATTCTAACATTGACATTTGGCACAAAAACATTTAAGTAATTCATTAAACGATCTAGAACGTACTATTCATGGTAAATGTTGGATTTCCTATTGATCCACTGAAATTCACCTACACATTCGTACAATGCTTAATTTTACTAAGTTTAGGTTCAAATTATATATATTTTGGCCCCATTAGGGTCCTAGAGGCATTAAAATGCAAAAAAATCACAAATCTGGGCAATTCCAGATAGTTCAGGGCAGCGCCTCCTACACGAGAGCCAAGTGCTACGGCGAGCTGCGGCGCTAGTATTTCCGAGGCACGGGCACCATGGCGCGTGGCAACGCTTTCAGGCGCTGCCGAGGATTTTAGCGCACTGGCGCACCGTAGCAGCTAAAATAGCTGCGGCACACTACAGTGCTACAATTTCTCGAATTTGGATGCTGCGGTGCACTATAGTGCAAGAATTTCTCGAATTTGGATGCTGCGGCGCGCTGCGATGGTTTTCAGTGGGGTGGTGCGCCGCAACGCTTTCAGTCGCTGTGGCGCACTACGGCGCTCAATTTCCCAAGAGATAGATGCTACAGAGCATGGTAGCGCTAAGCACTACGGTGTGCGGCAGCGCAATATGGTGGATTTAACATGAGACTCGAGTGCTACGGTGCACTGTAGCGCCCGATAGCGATTTCTCCTGCGCGAAAAATTGTAACGGGTCTCTTTTCACACTCAAATACTCCCAATTTTGGGCATCCCACGGGTGATGCCATATATTGATGGAAAGGTCGTTCAGAGACCTTTACATTGATTCTAAAATCGATATGAATGGATTATTCAAATGATCAGAAAGTAGAGCCTTAGCTACGGGTATACTGAAATTATTCTATTTTGATAGAAATTTTAGTGGAGGAATGGGCTTCAATTGGACTCATTAGAGTCTGACTAAGGCGCGGTAATCACACATAGAATCCATAGCTAATTGAAATATCATTCACAATACTTTGCTAAATCAAATGAAGGGTATAGCATAAGGAAGAGTATCACAAATTGGTACTTTAGCCTTGAAGGTATGGAAGCTTACCTCTGCTAGTTCCTTGGAAGCTTGAGAACTTGAAGGCTCCTTTAGCAGCATGCACAACAAATGAAGGGAAGGGGAGGAGAAGCTTCAACTTGAGAACAAAGAAAGGAAGGAGAGGGTTGAGCTTCTATTTTAAAGGAGGAGAAGAGGAGATGGTAGGGCATGGGCTATGGGAGAGGACTTCCTCTCCCATCACAACATTTAAGGGGAAGAAGAGGGGCCTCATCCTTGCGTGCGATCATGAGAAGAGGTGCCAAACATAGGGATTTAGCTAGCCAGAGAAAAAGGGAAAAGAAAAGAAAATTAAAATGGATTTAAATGAATAAATAATTATTCATTTCAAATTTTTAATTTATTAAAAATTCAGATTTGATAAACGCGCTCCGAAGAATCCCAAAAATGCAACTCAAGCTAATTTGGGGGTGAGTAATTCAACAACAAAATTGGATTTCTATTCTGACAATTATTTAATTATTCTATTTACCGGTGCATTTAATTACATTAAAATATTCACGAAAATTCGACGACTTCTAAACACACCCAAAACATTATCCCTTTCTAATTTGAAGGTGACGATCGCAACAACAAAGTTAGATTTTGATTTCAAGGTCAATATAATTACCTCAATTTTTAATTAATTAAATATATTAAAATATTCCAATTATTGGATTGAGCTCTAAATCACTCCAAAATTTTAAGGATTGGTTCTAATGATTGGATGAGCTCAATAGAGTGATAATTAGGCTGCTATTAAATAATGATTAGGCTAAGTAACATTCTAGGGTTGTTACAGTCGAAGTTTAGGTAACGAACTAAATCAATGGGCTAGCAGATTATATCACATTTACCCACAAGCACTCAATTCTTCATTGTCCTCCTTTAACTAAAATAAGCGATGGATCATATTTGGTGGCTCTTGGCTCACATGTGTCAACTTCTCAACTTAGCTAGAGGAATAGTGCAATAATTCTTAAGAGCTTCTCACTGGACTCTCAGCAATTGTGCTCTTGTTCCTAGCTTGAGCCATTGATGAGCGAGGAGCCTAAGATCGCATAAATTTATATCGCTCAGCTCATCATTTCAGATCCTAAGTAGTTGCACTAATTATACTCATGCAGCAAATATTATCACAGATATTTATGGCGATGATGCTCGATGTGCAAGTCCTTAGTTTAGAAATGATCAATAAGCTTGATAGTTCCCTCATTTAAAAATATTTAACTTAAAAAAAATCATTCATTACACAACATGCTGATATATCCAGATTATATATCATCATATATATCCCTATACTTTGAGTAAGAAATGGTGCTTTTTCAAGAAAAAGGAAGAAACTAGATTGCATGGTTGAAATACCAATTTCTGGGACAAAATCGCCATAGCGCGTGTAACAACCCTAGTTTTGTTACCCGTCAATTAGTGACCTAAATGACTCTAACCCTTTTCCATTAGTCTTATGATAGTATTAGAAGCATGCATTTCAAATTTCGTGCGATTTGGAGATAGTTTGGCAATTTCCAATATTTCCTAGTTTTTCTGATAATTCTGAGAATGACTAATTTTGGAAGAACTTAGAATTGAAAATGGAGTACACCATTGGGCTCACCACACCCAAATTAGCTAGGGGTGGTATTTTGGAAGTGTTGGAAGTTGTCAAAATTTTTCTGAATATTTTAATAATATTTAAATACTCTAAAAAATAAAATAATTTAATTGACCTTCGATCAAAAATCTGATTACATTTTTGAGTTCCCCACACCTCAATTAAGTAAGGGTGAGTTTTTGGGATTTTTCAGAGTGCATTTGGTTATTTAAATTTAATTATAAAATAGAGTATAATTAATTATTTAATTAAAGTAAGTAATATAAATTAACATATATATATATATATATTTATTTCAGTTTATTAATTCTTTTGACCATGCGGATCTGCTGTGTGGGTCTAAACAGCGTGCAGCGAGATACGCTGATCCAAGCCGTCGCCTCTTTTAGATCTGATCCAACGGCACCTTATCCCTCAGGCGGATATGGCCATCGGATCATTACCTTGATCTGATGGTCCCGATTGAGTCTCTGTACGTCCCTCTCCCCACGACCTCTATACGTCAGGCTGGGTCAGGCGTCGTACTCCCAGCCATTTTTCTGGCCATAATACATTCCCTTAGGCCATTTTCTTAATTTTGGAAAACTTACGAGACTGCTAGTGACCTGTGGGAGCTTAGTTCGGCCATTATTTAGAGCTCAAGCAAACCCTAGTTCTTCAAAATTTCTCAACGATGGCAGAGGTATGGTCATCAATTTTACCATTTAAATCCTAATCTTTGCTCTTCTGCATTTTTCTCTTTAATATCCCCATCTGTAAGATTGTTTCGTAGTGTTTATTTGAGTTTATCTACCTTCGATTATGGTTAACTCCTTGGATAAGTATTTTCACTGAAACATTTAAACATAGATTTTTATGGTTGAAATCTGTCAGCAATGGAGACTATCTCTGGTTCCATTTTTCTATGTCATCTGATAGAGCTTGTAAAGATCTATCGATCGACAGTTGATCCGGGTATAGAGGTAATCGTATTCATTTGTTTAACAAAACCCTAATTCCCTTACCTTAGTCTCAACGGGGATGAAGGTCTGATGTTTTGAACCGGTGCGGTTTGTTGCTTTTCTCAGACCAAACCGATTTGAGTCTTTAAAAATTCGGCCGTCTATCGAAAGATGTGGAAGACGCGTGTCGACCTCTGGGCAGTGCTGCGTGTTCTAATGATGAGGCGGCGCTGCCTTCTGCGGGAGTCTGTGCTGCGCCGAAATCCGTGGCCTCATTCATCACTGTAAGATGAATAAATGATTGCATAAATCTTAAATTAATATTTTATTAAGTTAAATTTAAATTTTTATTTAATTATAACCTTAAAAATAATAATCCAAATAATGCAATATTATATACCATTTTGATCACAAAAATGTGTAGATTAATAATATGCAAATTAATTTCTATTTTGATAAATATTTTAATTAGTCAATATTTAAGATTAGTTAATTAATCAGAAATTAATTTCATCATTTCATATGACCTAATTTGATCATTTAATGTCCAAATTAAATGATCAAATAATCCTTTTTACTCACAAAAATGTGAGGAATAATAATATTTAAATTTAATATTTGAACCCTAATTTTTTTAATTACTTCTTAACTCTAATTAGGAGTCCCGAAAACCCTAAATTTTAAATGTTGTTCAAAATTGACATACTTAGTGTCATTTTTATCCTTATGATATAAGGATTTTAAATTTATGTTTATAATTTCAATTGGACAACAAATTGTGATTCCTGAATTTTGACTCTTAATTAATATTAATGTGATGAATCCTAATTTCTTAGATAGCATGTTTTGGTATTATAAAACCCTAGGATAGCTAACATGTCACATTTATTATTTCCCTAATCAATTTATATTACTTTTAATTGAGCTTAATTCTCATTTTCTAAATATGTGAATCAATTGCAAATTGCTTGATTCACCTTTCAACCCTAAGGTAGAAACCTTGTGATTGATTTAAACATGAATTGCAGTTGATCCTTAAATATATTAATTACATCCATTAAGAGTAGGTAGCCTTAATATCTTTCTAATTATAGATTATTGAATCAACTAGATCTAGCTTTTAGTGACCAGATTAGAACTTAATTCATTCATCATAATTCGTAAAGCCTTCTATTGAATCTTTTAAGAGCTAGTAATAGAAATTCCTAATTTACTTAGAGCAGTTTAAGAATCCTATTGAATTCTTTAAACTTTAGTTGCTAGGATACTTAGACCTTATAGTTCTTAAATCCCATCTTTTAGTTACTTTAAACCTTTCACTTTATTATAAACAAGCTAAATTAGTATTTGATTAGTTAGATCCTCCAAACTATAGCCTAGCTAGTGCACTTTAGTGAATTAATCTTAACTTCCAAATTCCTTGAGTTTAATATTTTCTTAATCTCAACCCTTTCCTACTAGTCACCTAAGCTTTGATTTAGCTATCTTAATTGAATCTTATAGCTTAGGATTAGAATAGAACTAGTTTATATTTGTATTGATTATACTTATAAACTATTTTTGTCATATCATAATAAATGAATCGAAATTATTATTTTCAAAACCCCAACTACTACTATATTTACAATTAACTTGAGATCAATATCTCAAAGTTAATTGAGAACTTAATTAGCTCTAATCATTAAGTAAATCATTGAAATTAGACAACTTTGGATATCACTTAGTTGCAATTATTGAATTTTCCTTGAATGCTTGCTTAGCTTTAAGCCTTACTCATTTGAATCATTCATATAAGATATTGTGCATGAATAAAACTTTCATATTAAAATTAATAGGAGTTTATATTGATAGATCAGCCTAGGGCAGGCTAAAAATGAGTGATAAGGAGACCTCACATTCTTAGAAGGTTAATGTGAGTGTTATAGGTTTTGATCCTGCTTTTCTTTAGTTATTAAATAGATGTGTTTAACTCCTCTTTTCATTCTGTATGTGCCAGCAGAATAAGTACAATTTAAAATAACTTTAATCAATTAATGTATGAGATCTTCTTCAATCTTATAGATTGTTAAGACTCATCATTGCTTTTAGCTATGTTAATTTCCATTATTCTAGACTATGTGAATCTTAGACTAATAGTCTAAGATCTTCCTTCAATTTCTATACTATGCATTTTCTATGATTTAGTACTGTACTTTACTTGTTCATAGTTTACTTAGATTACAGTGAATGTTGTTAAAATTATATTTAAATGCTTCACTATCTCTTTTCCTTACTTAGCATAAGTTCTTTTGAACATATATATGCTTTACTTCATTTACTTTTATATGCACTTTAGTTTCTTTCTAGCCTATATAGGATGCTTTTACCCTTGTTTTATTTTTAGGCTAGGATATGAATTTATATGAGTATTCTAACTCACATTGCCTTTTATTTACTTTCATTTTCCCACACTTGTATGCTTACCTTATTGCACCCTTTCTTGTGCTTATCTTATAACTAGTAGTCATATCCAATTAAATAATAATATGCTTAGCCCACTCTTAAAATGTATTGAGACTGTTTAGTCTAACTAGATTTTCTATTTCTTGGCTTTGCCCTATCACATTTAAATGCCAAAATGTGATAGATCAAGTGCATTTGGAGGCTAGTGGAGCTGGACCAAGTGCTAAAAGCTAGGTGCTTCCGCTTATAATATAATAAAATATATAACTTATAAATTTCTGCAAGTGAGCTTTAATTCTTACTTTCATTTAAGTTTACTATTGGTTTGTAATTAATGCCAGTTACTTTACTTTCACTATACTTGTGTTGGAGCTTAGTTTTATATTTAAATGCTTGTGATGAATAAATAGATGGATGTATATGAATGGATGTAAATGAATATTAACTAAATTATTAGTTGCATATCTACTTTGAATGTTGAATGGATTTAGTTGCATACTAAATTGCTATTAGAATTGGAAGTTAGTTTCATATCAAAGTTGAGAATCTTTTCTTATCTTCATATATATATATTAAATGTTGTGAATTGAACATACTTTTGGGTAAATAATTGTAACATATGTATTTTCTCACTTTAAGCTTTTAGAATTAGAAATAAGAAATCCCATGTAATGGATTGACTTTACATTAGAATTGGAAATAAGTATTCCCATGTAATGAATTGACTTTATATTAGAATTATAAATGAGCAAATCCTATGTAATGGATTGGCTCTATATTAGAACTGGAATTAAATAATCCTATGTAATGGATTGATTTCATGTTAGTTTTAGGTTGTTTTTTCTTTCAATTATAACTTCCAATGGAGTGGAAGTCTTGGATGTCTACATTGTAGGTGTTTCTTTAGCCATTTATAGTAGAAACTCTGCTGAAATTTTTAAGAAATTAATAACTTAGAAATTTTATTATAAAATTGTATACTCATGTTTCACTAATTAAATATTTAGAATTTCATATATAGAATTGCAAGTACTCTCATAAATTGTATTTAAATTACATTCTCACATGTTTTAGTATGTATTGCATCTTCATATGCATTATACATAACACACTTCATAAAATTTCCTTCCATCTTAACTTAAGACCCTCTTCTAATTCCTTAGCCAAACACAATATATAATGATTTGGATTAGCTTCATTCTAATCTAGTATTAGGTATTGTGGTGACGTATCAACGTTGAGTTTAGCAATTCTCAATATTGGGGTCATCACAACGCGCCATGGCAACTCCTTTAAAAATTCTTCACCTGGAAGCAGAACTGTAGACCTGGAGAAAGACCACTACAGCACGCCACAACACGCTGCAGTGCGCCACAGCGTCATGTCGCTAAAGATAAATTAAAATTATACAGATGAGTAATTGAACAGTAATACGAAAGTTTGCACGCTGCATCGCACCGCAGCGCACAACAACATCATTTCTCAAGGAATTATTAAAACTTTATAAGCAAGTAATTGAACAGTAATATGAAAGTTAGTACGTTGCGGCACGCCACAATATCATTTCTCGAGGAATTATTAAAACTTTATGAATGAGAAATTGAACAGTATTACAAAACTTTCTCTGTTGCAGCATTCTACAGCAGATAAATTTTTATTTAATAAGACTATAGATGAACTAATTAAACAATGAATATGAAAGTTTATCCACTATAGCGCGCCACAGCGGGAAAATTTTCATTTTATAAAACTATAGAAGAACTAATTGAATAGTGAACCCAAAAGTTTATCCGCTGTAGCGTGCCATAGCGGACGCTGCAGTCATCGAACAAAAAAAGATACTAACTTACATGTAGGAACAATATTTGGAGCACTACTGCTCCAGCACACCGCAGCAGAACAGGATTTGGAATGCGGTTACCATAGTGCACCGTAGAGGAACAGTGTTTGTAACACTACTGCCACAGCGCACCACAGCGTGCCACTGTGGACGGTACAGAAATGTCATAATATCAATTCAGGCAACATGGTTGGCCACAAAAATGTGACCTTTGGCCTTCCCTAGCCTTTTGAAAACAGATGACTTAATCCTTGCTGAATCCCAATAGGTTTAAATAAATAAGAACATTAAAAGGGATTGGATTAAAGTCAAGGATGAGGAAGAGTCACACATTTAAAACTTTGAGGCTGAGTGCATCCGTATTTAAGGGCCAATCTCAGACCTTAAAAGGGTTCTAACTTTTACTATTCAAAGACCAAGAAGAAAGGCTGTAGGAGGAGAAAGAAGGAGAACTCTCCAAGGGGAAAAGAGGACCAAGGACAAGAAGAATGGAAAGACATCAAAGAACAAAAGGTGGAGCTTCAAGAGGACAGCGCAGGAAGAGTCAAGAGAACCTCTGAGAAGCTTCGGGCGATTCCTTGTGTTTCTCCTAAGCTTCCATAATCTATTTCTTACCGTGAACTGATGGTGATGTTCACTTTTCCTTGTATGTATGCTCCTTCTTACTTAGTAATGGAAGGCTAAAAGCCCCTTGGAGAGGGTTGAGATGTAATTGTAAGCTAATGTAAGGGATAAATGGTGTAGATGATATTATTTGAATGTAATAAAAAAATTCGTATTTATTATTTTTATTTAATGTTTATATGAATGCTTGGATGAACAAAATTCTAAATTATATTGTTTAAAAGAACTTGTGTTCCAATGCTCATCTATTGGGTAAGAGCATGGAAATCATGCAAGTAGAGCGAAGAATTATGTGACAAAGTTCTCAAAGCTCACTTGCACCCTTCCTTAATAGCTCTCCCAAGAGATTGATGCTTGAGAACCAAGTTCTCCATTAATCTTGCTCTACTGCTCAGCAAAGTAGAAGAGATGAGAGGACACTAGAAACTTTTATGGATGATGTGACATAATCCATTGACCCAATGCATCCTCCCATCTAGCTAAACTGCGTGTGAAGCGCATGATGCATGGTAAATGGAAATCTTGCTTAAGAGGTCATCTAAAATATGATATATCTTTTGGTAACCTTGATTTAGGAAGTCAAAATTATAATTAATGAAACTTAATCTCATGAGAGTTTATGTGCTAAGGAAGAACCCAAAAGAGTTCTCCTTAAGCACTAAACTTGAACCTAATGAAATTGAAGGGTACTCTGATTCCAATGGTGTTCACTTGATTTAATAAAGTAAATAAATTAAAGGTATACATTCAATAATAAAGTCAATTCACCAACCTTTATAGCTATTACAGTGAAATCTCAACTCTCTACTTTTAATCAAAGTAGTATCTTTACTTAATGTCTTTTGAATCGCTAATTGGGAACCAACAAAAATCAACCAAATTTGTCATCTAAACATCAGTAAGAGAAAATACAACTTGCTATCAAAATACCCATTCCCTGAGGATCGATAAATCTCGGAAGTTAAACTTTCCACTTATTACTTCAGACCACGTACACTTGCGTGCAAATGCAGACGTGTATTTCCATCTGTCAAGCTTTTGGCGCGTTGCTAGGGAACGATATTTTATTTGTTTCAAGTACAATCTTCTAGTAATTAGTGATTTAGAACTAATTCATTTGTGTATATTTTCTTACATAGCTATAATTAATTTCTTTATTTACTTGCTTTTGAGAAAAATTAGAAAAATTTCTATAGAGATCTAGTGCTAAAAGTATTGCTCATCGCTTATTATCATTGCAAATTTCTTTTTTCTGCTGGCCATTTGTGTGTGAAATTTATATTGTTATAATTTGCTCTAGCTAGTTGATCTTTAACTGCATGAGTAGGAGAAACCTTGTTGAATTTTCTTACGATCCTGAATTTGATAGGACTATTCTAAGGGCTAGGAGAGAACAAGTATTGCTTAATCAACAAAACACCCAAATGGAAGATTTTGAAGTGAAGTAAACTAGTAGAACCAATAGTGAATGCTAGGAGAAGACTTCATAGAGAATATGCACTTCCCATAGTAGAAGGAGTCCCCAATGCCATCATTAGACCTCCTATTCAGGCTAATAATTTTGAAATTAAACCATCCACATTAAACATGATTCAAAACAACCAATTTAGTTGGCTAGCATCGGATAACCCAAATGCGCATATTTCAAACTTTTTGGAAATATGCGATACCTTTTGATTTAACGGGGTATCCGATGAGGCGTTGAGATTGAGATTATTCCCATTATCACTGAAAGACAGAGCAAAGGTTTGACTCAGTTCTCTACCTAGCGAGTCTATCAGGACTTGGGACGACTTGGTAAAAAAATTCCTAGTCAAGTATTTCCCACCTATCACGATAGCCACGTTGAGGAATGAAATGTCAAATTTCACTCAGATGCTTGGTGAGAATTTATATGACAGTTGGGAACGCTTTAAGGACTACTTAAGGTGTTGCTCGTATCATGGGTTCCCTTTGTGGGTGCAGGTGCTGATTTTTTATAACGAATTAAATGCACCCACAAAGACCCTCATTGATGCAGCTGCAGGAGGATCATTAAACAGTAAAACCCTTAAAGAGACCATTGATCTCTTTGAGGAAATGGCTAACAATGCATACCAATGGCCGACTGAGTGGTTAAATTCAAATAAAGTGGAGGTGAATAATGTGAATGAGTCAAATCAGATTCCTGAATTAAGAAACAAAATTAATATGTTAACCCAAATACTAGAGGGAATGCAACAAGTTTCTAATCATAAGGGAGAAAATGAGGGAGTGAATGTGTTCAAAACTATAGAGCCCCACAAACTAAGGAGGGAAGAAGCTTAGAATATTCTCTAAAAGAATTTAGAACTGACATAACTAATTTTATGAACAGAACAGATGCAACATTAAATCAACACAAAAACACACTTTTGAATCAAGAAAAAGCTGTCTAAAGAATTGAGTTGAAAATAAAAAAATTATGATGCAACTAAATCAACCCTTCTTGGTAAGAGCCATAGGGGACTATGGGAATAAATCAGGAAATTCCATAACTTTAAGAAGTGGAAAAAGTACAGAATCTATTATAACAACCCAAGTGTTGTTACTTATCAATTAGAGACCTAATTTACTTTAATCCTTTTCTATTAGTCTTATAATAGTATTAGGAGTCTCCATTTCAATTCTCATGCAATTTAGAGATCGTTTGATAATTTCCAACATTCCTAGTTTTCTGATAATTCTAAGAATGCCTAATTTATTTAACCTCAGAATCAAAAATGGAGTCCATCATTGAACTCACCACACCCAAATTAGCTAGGAGTGGTATTTTGGAAATGTTTGGAAGTCCTCAAATTTTCCCCGAATATTTTAATATTATTTTAAATACTCAAGAAATTAAGATAAATAAATTGACTTCCGATTAAAAATCCAATTTCATATTTGAGTTCCCCATACCTCAATTAGGTAAGGGTGAATTTTTGGGATTTTTAGAATGCATTTAGTTATTTAATTTTGATTAATAAATAGGATATAATAAATTAATTAATTAAAGTAAATTATTTAATATATATGATATATATTTTAAATAAATATTATCGAATAATCCAAACAACAGTGATTCGCTGCACGCACCCGAACAATGCACAGCGGATTGATTCGATCTGGACCATCTAGTTTTTTTCAAGCTAGACCCAACGGCGCTCGACCTCTCCGCTACACCCAACTGTCAGATCAGGTCGCAAAATGGACAGCTCGGATGGATTCCCAGTCCTTCTTCTCCACACGATCTCTGCAACTCGTAGGTGAGGACAGTCTAGTCCTCCAGCTAGCCTCTGAGAGATTAAATTACTCCTCCATCCTTCTTCTAGGCATGTTTGGCACTTATCGCAAAGTTTGGCTGGAGCTGAGAGCTGCTAAATTGCTAGATATGGCTCATTCTAATTTAATTGTAGTTATATCAATCTCTTGTCAATAGCCGTCGATTCGAGACTCTATCAGGCTCAACCGAGCCTGATCAACTAAATTAACCCTTAGGAATTAACGGTGATATCCAGGTTCGTTCTTGTGATCTAGGGTTTGGTTTTGTTGACACCACCGTTGATTCCAAGTGCTAATATTAAGGTAGTTAATTCAGCCTTGTCAAGAGCTTTCTATCCTTGTGCGGGCCGAGCCAGAAAGTTGTCGGAATCGACCTAAGGCTAAGACCCTAATAGGGTTTCTTCAGTTGATTCGCGGGGACGACGCGGTCTGGACCGCGTGTGTTACGATCCTGGTTCTATCACTGAAATGGAATGGTTCGATCGCGGGCTGCTGCTCAAAGACCGTGGGTCCCGTGTTGCTATGCTGCACTCATATGAGTTGCCGCGTGTCTGACGGCGCGCGAGTCTCGAGCCACTATCAGCCGCCTTTAAATTTCCGCGCCGTCACTTTCCACCGTATTATGTGCCCTAAATTTCCGCATTTTTTTTATTCTCTGCTGATAAGTAAATGTTTAGTCTTAAATAATTAATGATAAATTATTGAAATTTCATTTAAATTATAACTTTAAAAATAATAATCCAAATAATGCAATATTATATACTATTCTCATCACAAAAATGAGTAGATTAATAATATGCAATTTAATTTCTTTTTTTATAAATGTTTTAATTAGTCAATATTTAAAATTAATTAATTAATTATCATTTAATTTCATCATTTCATGTGACAATATTTGATCATGTATGTCTACCTTGTAGGTGTTTGTGTAGCCATTTACAGCAGAAACTCTACCTAAGTTCTTAAGAAAATAATAACTTGGAATAATTTGGTAAAAATGTAGACTTATGTCTCACATGTTAAATAATTAGAACTTCATATCTAGAATTATAAATGCTCATATTAAATGTTTTTAATTTACATTCTATCATATCTTTGTATGTATTACATCTCTATATATAAATTACATAATACTTTTCATAAATTCCCTTCCATCTTAACTTAAGACCCTCTTCTAAATCCTTGGCCAAACACAGTATCTAATGATTTGGATTAGTTTCCTTCTAATCTAGTATTAGATATTGTGGTGACATATCACTATTGAGTTAAGTGATTCTCAATATTGGGGTCATCACACCTTTAGTATTTAAGAATTCTAAAAACACCTCTCAAGTTTTGGGAGAAAGATCAATTGAGGAAAAAGAAATCAATAAGGATAAAGGGAAAGAGATGAATGAGGAGCCAATATATAGATGACTAAACCTTCTGATCACACTCCTCACATCCTCTATCCTCAAAGAATGGCAACGGAGAAGCTTGAGAACCGGTTCCAAAAATTCCTTGCATAGACTATAGAAGATTAAATAAGGCAACTAGGAAAGATCACTATTCTCTCCCATTCATTGATAAGATGTTAGATAGGCTGGCCGTAAACCTTTACTCTATTTTTTGGATGGTTACTCGAGGTACAATCAGATTTTTATAGCCCCAAAAGACCAAGAAAAAACAACTTCACTTGCCCCTATGGAACATTTGCCTTTAGGAGGATGCCCTTTGGTCTATGTATTGCACCTGCAACTTTTTAAAGATGTATGATGGCCATCTTTTCTGAAATGATAGGAGATTTCCTTGAGATCTTTGTGGATGATTTCTCGGTGGTGGGAAAATCCTTTTAAGAATGTTTAACAAACTTGGGTAAGGTCTTAAAGAAATGTGAGGAACTAATCCTATTATGAATTGGGAAAAGTGCCACTTCATGGTGGAGGAGTGTATTGTCTTGGGTTACCTTATATTAATAAAAGGAATTGAGGTTGATAAGGCTAAAATTGAGGTTATTGAGAAATTTCCTTTACCCCCCAATGTAAAGGGAGTTAGGAGTTTTCTTGGGTACACAGGATTTTATAGAAGGTTCATAAAAGATTTCTCTAAAATCAGTTTACCTTTGTGCCAGCTTCTAGGAAAGGATGTTGAATTTATATTTGGTGAAGACTGCACAAAGGGATTCAATGCAATAAAATCTGCTCTCATTTCAGCTCCAATAATTTCTACTCCTAGCCGGGATCACCCCTTCAAAATCATGTGTGATGCTAGTGATCTTGCGGTGGGAGCAGTTCTAGGACAGCGTAGGGAAAACATTTTCTATTCTATTTATTATGCAAGTAAGTTAATGCATGAAGCCCAAAGAAATTATGCCACCAATGAAAAAGAGCTTTTAGCGATTGTTTTTGCCTTCAGCAAACTCAAGGCGTATCTTATTGGATCAAAAATAATCGTGTACAAGGATCATGCTGCAATCATGTATCTTCTTCAAAAGAAAGAAGTAAAGCTATGACTCATACGTTGGGTTTTGCTTCTACAAGAATTTAACTTGGAAATTCGTGACAAAAAGGGGTGCGATAATATGATGGTTGATCACCTCTCTTGAATGACTCATATAAACTGGAAGGAGAAGAAATTTGTGAAACTTTTCCTGATGAACAGATGTATACAATTACAGTAAGAAATCCTCCTTGGTTTGCTGATTTTGCCAACTATCTTGTAGAAAGGGTAATCCCAAAAGAATTTAACTATCAACAAAGAAAATGTTTTTTTGCTGATGTTAAGAATTACTTTTGGTATGATCCCTTCCTATACAAATGCTGTGCCGATCAAATTCTAAGGAGATGTGTTCCTGGACTTGAAACAAATAACATCTTATATCATTGCCACACATCCCCTTGTGGAGGGCATCATGGTATTGATTGAACAGTGACAAAGATGCTACAATCTGGATTTTATTGGCCCAAATCATTCAAGGATGCTGCTGATATTGTAAAGAGCTGTGATAAATGTCCGAGGATGCGAAATTTAGGAAAAAGAGTTGAGTTACCTCTAAATGAAATCTTTGAAGTTGAACTCTTTGATGTTTGGGGGATTGACTTTATGGGCCCATTCCCTACCTCTAATTCAAGTAATTATAGAGTGGAGTATGTGTCCAAATGGGTTGAAGCTATAGCTTGCGCAAATAATGATGCCAAAACTGTGATCAAATTTTTGAAAGATCATGTCCTCTCTAAGTTTGGTACACCCCGTGTCCTAATAAGTGATGGTGGAAAACATTTCTACAATAAACAGTTAGAAACTCTCTTAAAGGGGTATGGGGTGAAACATAAGGTTGGTACATCCTACCAATTCAAACCAGCGGCCAAATAGAAGTGTCAAATCATGAATTAAAGCAAATCCTAGAGAAAACCATTAACAAAAATAGGAAGGATTGGTCTATGAAATTAAACGATGCACTTTGGGCGTATAGAACAGCATTCAAAACACCTTTAGGAATGTCCCCTTACAAGCTGGTTTATGGGAAATCTTGTCATTTGCTGGTAGAGTTGGAACATCAGGCCTTTTGGGCAGTGAAAAATCTGAATTTTGATTTGAAACTAGTAGGTGAGAAAAGAGTTTTGCAATTGCATGAACTGGATGAATTCAGGTTGTTAGCATATGAGAGTGTCAAGCCGTATAACGAGAGAATTAAGAAATGGCATGATAAGCTGATAAGACCAAAATAGCTAGAACCGAGAATGAAAGTATTATTATTTAATTCTAGGTTGAGGCTCTTTCTAGGAAAGCTAAAGTTAAGATGGACTGGCTCATTTATAATCAAAAAAATATACCCCCATGGAAGTGTGGATATCACTTCATTTGCTAGGACAATAAAGGTGAATGGGCACCATCTAAAACCTTACTAGATGGATCTGAATTGCAAGAAAAAGAGAGATGGTTATTGCATGATCTTCCAAAGGAAGGAGTCATGTAGATGAGCTAAAATGGCGTTAGACTGAGATGTAAAACAAGCGCTCGATGGGAGGCAACCACATTAATAAGGTTGTGCTATTTTCTACTTTATTTTATTTTTTTCTTTTTTTTCTTTCTTTGTTTTGTGTTTGTAATTTTGATTTCAGTTAATAAAATGAATTCCATATTTAGCGCACCCTCATTTTTGTTAAAATTAAACTTGAAAAATATTTTATGAATGAGATAAATTTCTGGGTTCAATGTCAAAATCAAATGTGTGTAACTTGGGATTCAAGTATGCTCGAAATTAAGAGGAAAATGAACATAGGTTATACACCCTTTATTCAATTTATGAGTCTACAAAGTTTGGTTTCTAGGACTTGAAATGAAATGTGCTTTAAGTTTAAGTGTAGGGGGGGGAATCTAAGAACTAAAACTAAGATGGCAAGAGGTGAGGATAATTTAAGGTGCTAGGCTCCTGTAGGACTTAATGATCACAAGGGACTACATCAAGGAATAAAGAAAAATGGCTCTCCCTTTAATGCTGAAATTTCAAAAAGGGAAAAACAAAATTATCTAGGGATGATCAAAAATATCTCTCCCAAGCAAAAATAATTGAATATTTAGAATGAAGAAAAATATCTCTCCTAAATTGATAAAATGTTCCTTGTGAATCATAAGAAGGAGAACACATGGCACAATTCTCAAGCACTTGCCAATTGCAGCATTGAGGTTTGAATTTTAGTATCATTCCCCAAATTAAAAATATTAAGCATAACATTTTGATTTAAAACCAAATGAAGTGTAGAAATATGAACTTGATTGGATGGGTAGTAGAAACTTAAAGAAATGAAGTAATCTTAACTAGAGCATACTTGATAACTAAATTCATTATACATTAGATTATTACATTGAATACTTAAACAAAAACAAAATTCAAAAAATCACATTTTTGAGCTTACTCGAGGACGAGCAAGAAATTAAGTGTGGGGGTGTGATATATCCAGAATTTATAGCAAAAATATAGTGCTTAAACATTCATATCATCATATATATTCCTATACTCTTGAGTAGAAAATGATGCTTTTTCAGGAAAAAGGAAGAAACTAGACTGCATGGTTGAAATACCAATTTCTGGGATAAAACCACCACAGCGCACCATGGCGACTCCTTTAAAAATTCTTCACCTAGAAGCAGAACTGCAGGCCTGGAGAAAGACCGCTGCAGCTCGCCACAGCATCATGTCACTAAAGATAAATTAAAATCATACAGATGAATAATTAAAAAGTAATACGAAAGTTTACCCGCTGCCACGCGCCACGGTGCCCCGCAGCGCGCCACAGCGTCATTTCTCGAGTAATTATTAAAACTTTATAAACGAGTAATTGAACAGTAATACAAAAGTTAGTACGTTGTAGCGCGCCATATCATCATTTCTCGAGGAATTATTAAAACTTTATAAACGGTAAATTGAACAGTATTGCAAAACTTTCTCCACTGCAGCGGGCCATAGTGGGTAAATTTTTATTTTATAAGACTATAGATGAACTAATTAAATAGTGAATCTGAAAGTTTATCTACTGTAGCAGGTAAATTTTTATTTTATAAAACTATAGAAGAATTAATTGAACAGTGAACCCAAAAGTTTATCTGCTGTAACGTGCCACAGCAGACACTGCAACAATCAAACAAAAAAAGATACTAACTTATATGCAGATGTAGTTGTAAGAATATGTAAGGGATAAAAAAATTTGTATTTATCATTTTTATTTAATGTTTGAATGAATGCTTGGATGAACAAAATTCTAAATTATAATGTTTAAAAGAACATGTGTTCCAATGCTCATCTATTGGGTAAGAGCATGGAAGGTAGTGCAAGTAGAGCGGAGAAATATGTGACAAAATTCTCAAAGCTCACTTGTACCCTTCCTTAATAGCTCTCCCAAGAGATTGATTCTTGAGAACCAAGTTCTCCATTAACATTTCTCTGCTGCTCTGCAAAATAGATGTGGGATGAGAGGACATTGAGAACTTCAATGGATTATGTGACATGATCCATTGACCCAATGCATCCTCCCATCTAGCTAAACTGAGTGTGAAGTGCATGATGAATGGTAAATGGAAATCTTGCTTAATAGATCATCTAAAATATGATATATATTTTGGTAGCCTAGACGTAGGAAGTCAAAATTCTAATTAATGAAACTTGATGTCATGAGAGTTTATGTGCTAAGGAAGAATCCAAAAGAGTTATCCTTAAGCACTAAACTTGAGCCTAATGAAATTGGAGGGTACCCCGATTCCAATGGTGTTCACTTGATTTAATAAAGCAAATAAATCAAAGGTATACATTCAAGAATAAAGCTTTTCACCAACCCCTACAACTATTACAATAAAATCTCAACTCTCTCCTTTTAATCAAACTAGTATCTTTACTTAAGGTCTTTTGTATTGCTAATTAGGAACTAACAAAAATCAACCAAATTTGTCATCTAAATATTAGTGAAAGAAAATACACCTTGGTATCAGAACACCCATTCCCTGAGGATTGATAAATCCCAGAAATTAAACTTTTCACTTATATGTTGTTCGTTGCGACGCGCGATAGCGGAACATTTTTGGATTACATAAAGTGAATTTCCACTGCGGTGCGCGGTAGTGCTGAGCTCTCAAGTTTGTGTTCACTGTGGTGCGCTATAGCACCGAGCTCTATGGTTTTTGTCCACTGCAGCACTTGGTAGCAGAACATTTTCAGATTATGCTAAGTAAATTTTTGTTGCGGTGCGCGGTAGCGCCGAGCTCTCTGTTTTCGCCCGCTGTAGTGCGCGTTAGCGATGAGCTCTTGGGTTTATTCTCACTGCGGTGCGTGGTAGCGCCGAGCTCTTGGGTATGTGTCTGCTACGGCGCGTTGTAGCGCTGAGCTCTCGGGTATGTGTCTGTTGCGGCTCACGGGAGCAGAACATTTTTGGATAGCGCTAAGTGAATTTCTATTACAGGGCGCGGTAGCACCAAGCACTTTGTCTTGGCTCGTTGTAGTGCGCAGTAGCGCCGAGCTCTCAGTCTTGGGCCGCTTTAGTGTGCTGGGGCATGCCACAGCGATTTTCTTCCAAAATTCCTTATTTCAGCCTAGATTCAGTTTATCTTTTCTTTTACTCTGAAAATTATTGAAAGCACATTAAAGTATATATTTTTAATAAAAAAGTGTTTATTTTTATTATCTTATTTTAGTATAAATCTTAGATTTATCACTCCCCCGGACTTAAATCCTTGCTCATCGCGAGTAAGTTCAAAAATAAATTTTTCTATTTTTCTATATTGTAAAATTTAATAGAATATGTGTGAAGTGTTTTCGCCATTTCAGGTTTTACTTAATAATGTGATTAGAAAGATTCAACTTCTAACAAGTCCCATACTAATGTTTCTCTTTCTTTTGACTATTTTAGTTTCCATTTTCTAAATGTATGATGCTCAATTCTTAATTTCTGGGGGGAAATTTCTTAGATTGCTTAACTAAGATAAGCTAGATTCAGTGTGTTAGAATCTTGTGCCAATTGTGCTTCTACTTTTAAAATGCAATGAACATTTCTTCTTAGGAGAGATAATTTTCTTCATCTTATTTTTCTCAGTTTTCTTATTTTGAGAGAGATATTTTTCTTCATCGCTAGATTTTTATTTTGCATTCAGTTCAAGGGAGAGACATTTTTCTTCATCATCATCTATTTTCATTATATTCATTAAGTCCTACAGAGGCTTAGCACATTCTTTGTTTTCCTATTTCTCACCTTTATAAGCCAAGTTCCTTAACTCCACCACCTCACATAAATTTTAAGCATCATACATTCTTGATTTGTTGAGACTTATAGTAATTTGAGAGTAACACTGTTTAACATGGAAGATTTTAGAGCTATTCATTTTGCTTGATCACATTTTGTTAAGTAATTTAGAATGAAGAAATTCTTCATAAGTTCAATCACAATTAAATTCAGCCCATTTAAATTTTTAGAAATTTTTTTTGAGATAATGATATTCAAGTTGCACAAAAATTGGGGAAAATGATTCACTAAGATTTATTTACACAAAACAAAAAGTACAGAATTGAAATATCAAGAAAAATAAAAAAAAGTTAAACAAAGCAACTATAACCTATAGATTGTCTTCATCCTCTTTCTCTTCTTCTTCCTCTTCATCGTCATCTTCCTCCAGCCATTGTGTATTTGGAGGGGGTTCATAAGCTAGGGGTTGTGGCAGCACATCGTCACTCAGTCCACCATGTGAGCTCCAGTTTGAAAATATCATTCTGAGAGCTCAGTGGAAATCTTTTTGAAATTGGCGTTGTCTAGACAATTCGGCCTTGCGATACCGCATATCCGTTGCCATACTCTTCCCCATTTGCACTTGATAATCCCTCATTCTGTTCATTCATTGTTGTAAATGTTTAAGTGATGAAATTATACTAGAGGAAGATGAAGCTTTGCCATCCTTCCCTTTTCTCTTCTTGCTCCTCTTTCATTCTTGAAAACTAATTCAAATTATTTTGAGTAAGTGTAACTCGAGGAGGGATTGTACATCGATGGATGATGCCTTAACCCCTTGGGCAAGGCGTATTCCAGATATCAATGACCCAAAGGCTAGCATAGAGCACGACCCCGCAAAGGCATTCCACACCTATTCAAAAATAATCATGGAGATATGTATATCTTCATGTCGCTCGATAGCATAGATTAAAATCACTCTTGATCACGTTACCTCACCCAAATGCCCAGATAGAAATATTATGCTTGATATGAGAACATGCCACGCATTGCACGAGTCCCTAAGAAGGGCTCACGAAATATTGGCTAGATTCCCTCTCCTGCCAGCATCACTAGAGGTGGGGGCACTTACTATAGCCACCAGATCATTCTCTAAATTTAGCAAGGCTTGGTATGCACACTCCTCTACTGCCTTGAGATCATATAAATGCTCGATTTGCTCAAGTCCAAAATCTATAGCCTTCCCTCGTGCAAAAACTTTTCATCCATTCGCATTTATAGCATTGGCGTACACTTCTTGCACAAGGGATGGGTAAGAATCGGTTTACAAGTAGATTAGTTTCTCCCTACCCCGGTATGAAATGTCACCGTGGAAAATATGGAAAGGGTGTTTAAGCCCCCTTTCCGGAATTAGCTTCCTTCTGAATGTTATTTGCACAGATTATTGCTCGGCCTTATAACAACCCTAGTTCTTATCATAGCTAAACCGGGATTAATTAAGCCAAACCAAGATTTGGTTTTGATTCCATTAAACTCAATGGGTCATTTAAACCTAACCCTAAAAGTTTGGAATCAATCCGAGCTAAATCAAGAATTTTGGTATTTTTGGCTATTTTCGAGCCCTAAAAAATACCTAAATTAATTTGATTTCTAAATCAAAATCTGATTTCATCTTTGAATTCCTCATACCCTAATGAACTAAGGGTGAATTTTTGGAAATTTTTGGGGATCATCTAAGCTTAAATTGGATATATAAATTTAATAGGAATTAATGTAATTATTAAATAGAATTATATTAATTAATTTAATTATTTAATTAAAATTAAAGGATAGGATTTGCTGTCGGGACCGCGGTAGATCTGTTGCGGGGTTCCGACAACGGCACATAGCTATGGACCAGTAGGATGCCTAGCACGCATGTTGGCGTGGCTCGTCCGATGGCGCGATCTACCCACGCCGTGATTAGATCGTAGCCGCTCGATTGGTAACCCGATCCAATGCTGGGTCTGGTCTTGGACTTCAGTAGGCAGTCAAGAAATTGCAGAAAATTAGGTTTGCCACCCGGAGGGTAGGTGGGTGTTCAAAAATTTGTCAATTCGGCTATGCGTCCCGATGTTGATCCGACGCAACTGACCGGTGATAGTCGCAGCACTGGTCTTCTGCGTCCCGTCCTAAGTAAGCTCATATCGAGCATTGGATCATTTCAGTTTGATCTGACGGGCAATCTATATCCCCGATCGACCGTTGTTGATCGAGAGATCGGAACCACCTAGTCCTAACTGAAGGTTCATCGAACAGCTGCGCCTTACTCGACGCTGTTCATCATCGTACCGGATGCGAAATCGCTTGAAGCTCCCGACAGGATGCCAATGTCCTGCCCTCGTGGCAGTACAGGGATGGAATCTTGTCCCCCATGATCTCACTCGCACCCTCATCGCCATAGCCAGATTATTCTCCTGGATTTGCCCCTTCTTCGTTCGGAGCCCCCCAATCGACAGCCATGTGCCAAAGTTGTGGGCTCGATCCTGGCTCTGGAAGCTCATCTCCGAGCTATAAATAGCCCTAGAACTTTGGTAGCCCAATGTTTTGCTTTTGGCTTTATCCCCCTTAAGCTTCCCGTGCCTCTCCATTCTAGGCCCTTCTGCCCCTCAGGTTGGCAACCTGTTCAGCTATTAGTGGAGCTCAGTTCGATCATCTTCCACTGATCATGGGTGTGGTTTGATGTTCAAACCCCCAGCTGCATGTGTGGAGCTCAACTACCCCAGTGTCCTCTATCGTGCTCGATTTCATCTAGTCCAGGTACTCCCTTCTCCCAGTGAGCCAATTCAGCTCACTGTCCTACATCTTGTGATCGTTCGCCTTAGATGATGAGTTAGGATCCTTCCTTGTTAGTCTCTGTGGTTGGTTGGGGTGCTGGCGATCTCTGGCAATGAACCAGATAGTATCACCACCACTTGCAGGTCCATTGCCAGTCAGCTCAGAGCCTTTGGCAACCCTTGAGGGCTGGAGACTGTCCTAATGCTCGATCATCCGCTACTATTGATGTCTGATTGAAGTAGTGATGGTCATTCATACCTTGATCGATTGATTTAGTTCAAATTGATCGATACGGGTTCAGCTCACGTTAGCATCTGATCGAATAGCACTCCATCAATTTAGTCCGACGCCAAGCCATTTTGTTCCTTCAATCGCTCAGCCTTAGTGGCCTTAGCAAGTTGAGCTATAGGTCGGAGAGTATCTCCCTCTCTGTAAGAGCAATTCCATCCTCACAGCTTCGCACTAGAAGGCGCTTTGGCCGAGTAGCACCCCAGTGACACGGCGCATCCCATAAGGGGTTTCCTAGCCCAATCGATGTGTCTATCATCCCTGATGGTGTAGCCACTGAAATCCAGCCACGAGATGGTCTGGAGTGGGAGAATTTGGTGCTTGAAGTCTGCCCTAGGGTTCGGGCATCGGAGCATCCGCGGGAAGAAGACGACGAATCACGGGTCAGGCCGACCCGACCAGCGCCTTTTGATTTCGGGCCGACAGAATAAGAAATGAAATTCTGGATTTTATTTCCTTAAGGAAATAAATTCAAAAATTCAAACCTAAAGTTTTTATTTAAATAAAAATACAGAATAAATTAACTTAATAACTCTAGTTATACTGATCCAAATGGTATGATCTAATATACCATTTAAATCAAAAAATACAAGGAATATGAATATAAAATAAAATCACATATCAAATGGTTGGATTTAAATTATTTGATTTAAACCTTTCATGTTTTGAATTAAATCATAATAAATTCAATTAATAACCAAATTAATTGATTAAGGGCTCTGATTGCTCACTAAACTCTAAAGAATAACTTCAGACCCTTAAAACTAATTTTGGACATTTAATTTTTTTAATCACTCCTTAATCACCCTAATTGAGAATAAGATAATTAAACCCTAATTTAGTCTCTAATTTTGGGTAGGTTAATTCCTAATGCTATCTTAAGTCTATCAAAACCTAAGTGTAAGGTTGGATTGCCCTAAGAATGCCTAAATTCACTAATCACCCTAATTGGCTTAAATAAGTGATTAGTATTAATTAGCTTAATTAGATTGTCAAAACCTAAGATAGGTGTGTTTCCCACTTCACTAATCAATTTGAGACACATTAAAATAGATTAGAAGTAATTTTGATAATTAAAACCTAAAATCCCATATTAAGCCTTAAGAGGGGCATTTTGGTCATTTCGACCAAAATGTGCTTAAGTGCCCCTTAAATCTTGGAAGAATTTAGTAAATTATCCTTAGTTAGATTTTAATATTATCTGAACTCTTAAACTAATAATGATAATAATATGGACATTAAATTAAGAAATCTTCATTTAACCTTAATTAAGACACTTAGATCTTAAGTGATCCTAAAGAAGTCACTTGGCTTTAATAAATGGGTCTAATAAATTTAAATGCTAAATTTCATTCTAAATAAGTTCAATTTAGTTCATTCATGAACTTAAATGCCAAAAGAAATGAAATTAGTAAAGTTTAAGTCAAAACCTACCTTAAGTCTAAAGTAATCAAACATCAGATCTTAGATATTAGACTTTAGATTCTCTACTTGAATTGAACTATCTCCAATTGAACTTCTTTAAATGATTTATTGTCTAAACCTTTTGAAGCCTTCCATGTGGGTATAGGATGATTCAATCTATAAGATAATGAAATAATCTTAAAGATTGAATATAGATCTTAGATTCTCAAGCTCTTAATTGATTCTTTTATCTTATAATCAGTAGAGTAACCTTTCACTAAGTTCTTAGTTCCTGAATCTTTTCAGCTTATAGAAATCTTTATCTTTAACTTGGGTATTTTGAATGAACCTTAGATTCTTATTAGGACATCACCTTGGATTAGGATTTGAACACCAAAGTGGGGTTTAAATCCAAAATCCTTAAATCTTGATTTACTTAATCAAGATTTGGGTAAGAGAGAAAAATATTAATAATTAAGTCGTTGGTTAATTTATTTAATCCTTATAGTCGTCATATGGTTTTGAATTAGAACTTGCTAAGTTCTAATATTAACTTTAAGGTCGTAAAACTGAGATTTTACTCGATAGTTGGATATTGGAGATCCTAAACTTGTATCTTCTCAGAATAGTTAGATTGGACAAGTTAGATAACAACAGATATCACATTAGTCTAGATTGAGTCTCTTGCTTACTTTGACTTGATAGCTTGGCATACCTTGAATATTGAGCTTTATTCCTTGAGCATAATATGAGAACTTAGGATATGGGTGATACATCCTAAGTTAGCATTTGTACAGCATATTATTCATCAAGTTTTTGTAGTGCTTTTAGTTAGTAGAATAAGTCCTAGCTTAGTCTATCTCTTCAGCTCTAGTATTGTATAGATTGGACCTAGGCCTAGCAGAAATGGATGTCTAAGATTGGTATTATTATTGGAGGCCCTGTATGGCCTTTTGTCTGGTATAGCAGGACTATGTCTTAGGCTTATTGCTACTCTAGTTCAGTTTTCAGTATTGGTTTTTACCACATATTTCAGTGGCCTTACTTACAGTACTTGCTTACTTTGCCACATGTCTCAATGGCTTATCTTCATATCATATTTGTTGGCTTTGCTTTTTGCCACATGTCTCAGTGGCCTTTTTCTTTTGTATTATTCAGCATGTTGTATGTACTCTTTTATGGATAAATTATGTATATTGGCATGCTTTGGATGTTAGAATTTTTTGTTATATTCAGTATTTGTATTCTTTTATAATTAGCATATTTCAATGTGATCATAAGCATGTTAGGTTCAGAAATGTATTGCAGTGCTGTTACTTTTAGCTTTTAGCCTCACCTTATTTATTTTATGTTGTATGTTATTTTACATACTAGTTGCTTGCTATAAATGGATAGTTTATAGTTATCCCATTTCTTCACAGCTTGTCGCACCCATAATTAGCTTGCATATTTAGTAAATTTAAATGTGATATCTTTAATTAATCAGTTCATTTAAAATAGCCTAAAATATACTTAGACAATTGTCTAACTGTAACCTTTTTATTTTCTTGGCTGGGGGTCTGGCATTTGTGATACTGAGAAATATCAGATTCAGACTTGTTCGTGGGCAGTGTTGTAGGAGAGGAGCAGGTTCAGGAGGAGGATCGTGCTGCTGTTGCTTAGATAGATTTTGCATTTCTATTTTTCAGTGAGATTGAGAGACATTTGCATTTTTCTCTTAAATTTCAATTTGTAATAAGTAATTCTAAACGTATTTCATTTCTGCAGTGTGATGAGTTACTATGTTGTTTCTTTTCTTCTACTATGTATGCTTGTTATTGTTACTTTACTTTTTGCTTCCGCCACTTTGATTTTTGTGTATACTGATGAATGCTTATAGAAGTTAAGGTGACAAGTCCTTGGCTTAAGACAAGTTAGGTTTTACCTAATTTTACTTAAGTCAGGGATTTGCCATGGTTGGAGTATCGTACTTCTTATTGTCAGTACGGGGACCCCACAGTTGGTATTAGAGAACACCATAAAGTGTCAGAATGGGATCTATGATTCCTTTCTACCTAATGGAGCATTCTTCTGAAATATAAACATCAATATATATGTAACATCCATAATATAGTATTATCAGTAACTCTATGAAAAATGTAGAAGGGCAATTAAGTCATGTTGAGTCTAACAAAAACTTAATAAAACTTTGTCTTCAGAGTCAAATGAATTCTGGAGAGTCCGATATAGACTACTATCTACATGCTTTCAAGTTAGCTTGGAACTGTAGTTTCAAATGGAGGCAGGAGAGCAACTGGCAGATTGAAGGAGTTTTAGCAAAAGGGACCTTGGTCTTGGATAAGCTTCTACAGTAAGCAATATACCGAGGGCTCGAACTTTCCCATATACGCAAATGAATGGTTGAGCCGAGTGGAGTCAATTTTGGTACACATAGAGTGTCTCGAGTCACTCTATGTGGAGGTTGTGACGGATCTGATGCTAGATTACGCAGGAGTTTGGTGGTATGACACCATTGCAAGGCTCGAGAGGAAGCGTAAGAGGAAGCATCAGGAAATAACTTTTGAGGATTTTTGTGTAGCTTTTAGGGCTGAGTACATTAAGGATGTCTAAGTGATAGTTAAATAAATGTCATCTTTTAATTTATATGATTTTAGAAAAATTATGTTTTTTGGCATTTTCTAAATCGCAATGTAATCCTTTATTTCTACAATTAATGAGAAATTTTGATTAGTTTCTTTAAGAAAATTCTGAAATGTGAGTTACAATGTTTAGTTAGAATTAATCTTGGATCACCACCCGCCATCACTACTATCAAGAACACCATCGCATCTAGTAGCTCTACTGATGAAGTAGCTCACCTACGAGCAATGGTGATGACCCTGTTAGAGAACCAAGCCCAACAGGCAATCATTATGCAGAAACTAATAAATGACCATGCAATTCTAGCCGCTGTTGCTGTTTCAGCTATCCCTGCCCCACAACCTACTTCTTCTCATTACTCCATGGATAATCTTCTTCATAATTTCTTGAGGTTAAGACCCCCAACCTTTGGTGGTAATTTGTCACTGATGTATACAGCCGACTGGCTGAAGGCTGTGGAAAGGAATCTCATTAGTCTGAAGGTACCGAACTCGGAAGCCATCCGTCTCACCACCAGTCTATTTCATGCTGAAGTAGAATATTGGTGGGAAGAGATCTGAAACACTAAGTTTGCTGACTATGAATTGGAGGACATTCCCTGGGATGAGTTCGTCGAAGCCTTCAATATTGAATTCATTCCCCCATCCGCACAAAATATTATTGCGGACACAGTCATAATATTGACTTAAGGGAGTCATTCAGTAGCTGAATACAAATGGGAATTTTGTAGGTTGATCCGTTTTGCACCAGAAGTTACTCATTCTGAGTCAGCTAAGTGCCACCGCTTTCTCTGTGGACTCCAAGATTCACTGAAGAATTAAATCGTGCCACTCTGCTTGACTAGCTTCTTCAAGCTAGTGGAAACAGCTAAAGCAATTGAGCATCACCAATCTAAAAGGGATCTCAAACGAAAAGAGGAAACTACTCTAAACCTGCAGGGAAACTTCAAGAGACACGGGTCTAATTCGGCGAAGGTCTATCAGCTAGAGGCTGCACCGATTGCCGAATAAATTCAAAGCTGTACTAAGCCTCATCCATATGGCAAATGTTACCACTTTGGCTAGAAGTGCTACAATTGTGGGTGCCCAAGCCACAGATTCTACCATTGGACTCACACGGAGATATTGGATGGAGTGCCGATGAAGCCAACCCCACGGAACATGTGTTTAGAGCGACTCCGCTAAGCAGAAGTTAACCAAATCTAGCCATAATGCCAGCACCTGCACCCGAAGTTGCTCTAGCACCATCCTCTACTCCTAGCTCTCAGAACTATCACCGGAGGCAGACCAATAATCATCCTACTGGTCTGGCAGAAGTATATGCCTTAACTCCTATTAAAGCTGCAGAAGATAATAATGTGGTTTCAGTAATACATCCCTAAACTTCTCTTTTGATAATTACATTTCTGTATTTTAAATCCTTATAAATTGCTAATGTGAAACTGTGTAAATTTAGGCACACTTTATTTCAACAACCAACCCTGTAATGTATTAGTCAATACCAGTGCTAGTCATTCGTTTATCTCTGAACAATTTGCCAATACTCTTAAACTACACGCATTCAACTTAGCACAAAAGTTGAGTGTTTGACTTCCGTCTGGAGCCCAACTAAATGTCGAGAAGTTGCGTAATATCCAAATACCCATAAATGATCAAGAATTCCATGCCAAACTAATCATCCTGCCAATAGCAAACTTTGATATCATCCTTGGGATGAATTGGCTCAGTGACAATAATGCCGTAATAAACTTTCTTAAGAAGAATGTCACTCTCCACTCCCAGGGCAAGCCTGCAATTTTTGTAGGAAAAACCAGTACATAGTTATCGTTGATAAATGTAAATAAAGTCGAACAGTTGATCAATAAGGGATGCAATTCTTATCTAGTCACCATGATGGGTGAAACAAAAGAAAGTATCCCTCTCTCTGACTGTAAAGTAGTTAAGGAATTCACCAACGTATTTCCAGAAGATTTGCCTGGTGTACCTCCTGCTAGAGAAGTTGAGTTCTCGATCAAATTAATCCCTGGTACCCAGCCCATATCCAAAGCACCTTATAGAATGGCACCTAAGGAACTTCAAGAACTCAATTAATAATTGCAAGAGCTCTTGAATAAAGGCTTTATCAGGCCAAGTATGTCTCCTTGGGGAGCGCCCATTCTGTTTGTAAAGAAGAAGGATGGATCTATGCGAATGTGTATAGATTATCGCGAACTAAATAAATTCACCATAAAGAACAAATACCCATTGCCTAGAATTGATGATTTATTTGACCAGTTATTTAGAGCTATTATATTCTCCAAGATTGACTTAAGGTCTGGATATCATCAATTGCGAGTAAAAGAAGATGATGTGGGAAAGACCGCTTTTCGCACTCGTTATGGTCACTTTCAATTCTTAGTGATGTCTTTTGGACTCACTAATGCGCCATCAATCTTCATGGATTTGATGCAGCGAGTTCTTAAGCCGTACTTAGACAAATTCGTGATCATCTTTATCGAAGATATCCTTATTTATTCTAAAACCTTGTAAGATCATGAAGAACACTTGAGATTGGTGCTAGAGACTCTATGCGAACACCAGCTGTATGACAAGTTCTCTAAGTGTGAGTTTTGGCTTAAGTCCATTGCATTCTTGGGGCATGTAGTCGATGCCCAGGGTGTTCATGTAGATCAGAGTAAAGTGAGCACTATTTAGGACTGGGTTCAACCTAAGTCAGTCACCGATATTAGAAGTTTCTTGGGATTAGCCGAATATTATATAATATTTGTTAAAGGCTTTTCCCAGATCGCTTCACCGCTGACTAAGTTAACCCAAAAGGCCGTTATATTCATATGGAGTCCTGAATGCGAGGAAGCATTTCAAACTCTAAAAGATGCACTCTCCACCACTCCAGTTCTTGTTTTACTTAAACAAGGTTTGAACTATCAACTATATACCGATGCCTCAGGAATCGGTCTAGGCTGTATATTAATGCAAGAGGGTAAGGTAATTGCTTACGCCTCTCATTAATTAAAACCCCATGAGAAAAACTATCCAGTTCATGACCTTGAACCTTGTAGCTGTGATCTTTGCCTTGAAAATATGACATCACTATTTGTATGGAGTGCAGTGTTCAATTTTCGCTGACCATCAAAGCTTGAAATATATCTTCACTCAGAGAGAATTGAATTGCCTCCAAAGAAGATGGTTAGAGCTCATCAGTGATTATAACCTTAGTATTCAATATCATCCAGGAAAAGCAAACGTAGTGGTCGATGCTCTTAGCCATCGTGCGACTTTAACCTCTATGATTGCATCCAGTTCCTTAGAACATGAATTTCGTAAGCTCAAGATTTCTTCGGTTAGTGGTGACGTGCTAAGCTCGCTTCTAGCCAATATCAATGTGGAACCCACTTTCCACTGAGATGTCTCAATCTCGCAAACCAAAGATGATGAGTATCTGAAATTCAAAGCAGATATTGACGGAAGTCGTGGTCATGATCTGCAGTTGCAGAATGGTGTAATTTATTAAGGTAATCGATTGTGGATTCCTAAGTCCCTGCATCACGAAGTATTAATTGAAGGCTATAATTTTGGGTATCACATTCACCCAGGCAGTTCGAAGATGTACCAGGATCTAAAGCAATCATTTTGGTGGCCCGGTATGAAGAAATATGTAGCCGACTTTATGGCTAAATGTCATGCCTGTAATTTAGTAAAGGTTGAGCACCAAAGACCTGGTAGTCTTCTGCATCCATTAGATATTCCTGAATGGAAATGGTTAGATATATCTATAGATTTCGTCATGGGATTGCCTCGGGCAAAATCTGGTGCCGACGCAATTTGCCTTATAGTAGACCGTTTGACTAAATCAACGCATTTTCTTCCTTCCATCAAACTGATTCTATAGAGAAGTTAGCAAAACTCTACATCAGAGAAATTGTCAGATTGCATGGGATTCTGAAATCAATCGTATCTGATAGAGACAACAGATTTACATCTCAGTTTTGGCAAGCTGTGCATCAAGATCTGGGTACTAGTCTAGCCATGAGTACAACTTTTCATCCTCAGATGGATGGCCAGACTGAAAGAGTAAACCAAGTCTTGGAAGATTTGCTTAGACTGTGTATTCTCGATTTTGCTGGTTCCTGGGAAGATCACATTCCGTTAGTGAAGTTTGCCTACAATAACAATTTTCATGCCAACATAAAAATGGCTCCCTATGAAGCAATGTATGGTAGAAAATGCAGTACTACTCCGCTAGCTTGGTTAGAAATAGGAAGCGTTCAGCTCTTTGGTTCAGAATTAGTTGAAGAAACCAGTAGTAAGATCCAATTAATTCAGCAGAGAATTTGTTCAGCCCAAGATCGTCAGAGCAAGTATCATGACTCTCATCATCGTCTCCAAGAATTTAATGTGGGAGATTCTACTTATCTAAAGGTCATCCCAATGAAAGGTGTCTTTAGATTTGGAGTAGCAGGGAAACTCAGTCCCCGCTACGTTGGACCTTTCAAGGTTTTGGCCAAGGTAGGATCACCTACTTACCGGTTGAATATTCCCGATGGTTTCGCAGCTGTTCACAATGTATTTCACGTATCATCATTGAGAGATCCAACCCGATCTTTCTTATGCCGAAGAACCTATCAGAATCTTAGCTTGTGATCAGAAGCAGCTAAGGAACTATTCAATCCATATGGTCAAAATTCAGTGGATGAATAGATCCTTAGAAGAATCTACTTGGGAGAAAGAGGCGGATATGCGCAATAAATATCCACAACTTTTTGCAAGCCCAGGTATTGTTCTTCTCTTTCCCATTTATTGTAATTAAAACTTGTTCTATCCTAGTAGGATTTTCTTCACTTAAGTGATGTCGAGGATGACATCATTCTTAAGTGGGGGAGTTTATAATAACCCTAGTTATTATCAAAACTAAACCTGGATTAATTAAGCAAAACCAATATTTGGTTTTAATTCTATTGGACTCAATGGGTCATTTAAACATAACCCTAGAAGTTTGGAATCAATCGGAGCTAAATCAAGAATTTTGGTATTTTTGGCTATTTTTGAGCCCTAGAAAATACCTAAATTAATTTGATTTTCAAATCAAAATCTGATTTCATCTTTGAATTCCTCATACCATAATTAGCTAAGGGTGAATTTTTGGGGATTATCTAAGCCTAAATTGGATATATAAATTTAATAGGAATTAATATAATTATTAAATAGAATTATTTTAATTAATTTAATTATTTAATTAAAATTAAAGGATAGGATTTGTTGTCGGGACCACGGCAGATCCGCTGCGGGGTCCCGACAGCGGCACATAGCTATGGACCAGTAGGATGCCTAGAACACATCTTAGCGTGGCTCATCCGACGGCACGATCTACCCACGCCGTGATCAGATCGTAGCCGCTTGATCGGTAACCTGATCCACCGGCCTTCCAGTCCCATTCTAAGTAAGCTCAGATCGAGCATTGGATCATTTCAGTTTGATCCGATGGGCGATCTATCTCCTCGATCGACCATTGTTGATCGACAGATCAGAACCACCCAGTCCTAACCGAAGGTCCATCGAACGGCTGCGCCTTACCTGTCGCTGTTCATCATCGTCCCGAGCACAAAATCACTGGAAGCTCCCGACAGGATTCAAACGTCCTGCCCTCATGGCAGTACAGGGATAGAATCTTGTCCCCCATGATCTCACTCGCACCCTCATCACCATAGCCAGGTTATTCTCCCGGATTTGCCCCTTCTTCGTTCGGAGCCTACCAATCGACAGCCATGTGCCGAAGCTGTGGTCTTGATCCTAGCTCTGGAAGCTCATCTCCGAGCTATAAAGAGCCCTAGAACTTCAGCAGCCCAATGTTTTGTTCTGGCTTCATCCCCCGTAAGCTTCCCGTGCCTCTCCATTCTAGGCCTTCTGCCCCTCAGTTTGGTGACCCGTTCAGCTATCAGTGGAACTCAGTTCGATTGTCTTCTACTGATCATGGGTGTGGTTTGATATTCAAACCCCCAGCTGCCTGTATGAATCTCAACTACCCCAGTGTCCTCTGCCGTGCTCGATTTCGTCCAGTCCAGGTACTCCCTTCTCCCACTGAGTTAGTTCAGCTCACTGTCTAGCATCTTGTGATCATTCACCTTAGATAATGAGTTAAGATCCTTCCTTATTAGTCTCTGTGGTTGGTTGGGGTGCTGGCGATCTCTGGCAATGAACTAGATAGTATCATCACCACTGGCAGGTCCATTGCCAGTTAGCTTTGAGCCTTTGGCAACCCCTGAGGGCTGGAGACTGTCCTAATGCTCGATCATCCGCTTCTATTGATGTGTGATCAAAGTAGTGATGGTCATTCATACCATGATCAATTGATTCAGTTCGAATCGATTGATATAGGTTCATCTCGCGTTAGCATCTGATCGAATAGCACTCCATCAATTTAGTCCTAGGCCAAGCCATTTAGTTCGTTTAATCGTTCAGCCTTAGTGGCCTTAGTAAGTCTAGCTATAGGTCGGAGCGTATCTCCCTCTCTGTAAGCACAATTCCATCCTCACAGCTCTGCACTAGAAGGCGCTTCAACTGAGCAGCACCCTAGTGACTCGGCGCATTCCATAAGGGGTTTCCTAGCCCAATTGATGCGCCTATCATCCCTGATGGTGTTGCCATTGAAATCCAGCCACGAGATGGTCTAGAGTGGGAGAATTTGGAGCTTGAAGTCTGCCCTAGGGTTCGGGCATGGGAGCATCCGCGAGAAGAAGACGACAGATCACGGGTCGGGCCGACCCCGACCCGCGCCTTTTGATTTTCGGCTGACAGAATAATTAATGAAATTCTGGATTTAATTTCATTAAGGAAATAAATTCATAAATTAAAACCTAAGGTTTTTATTTAAATAAAAATACAGAATAAATTAACTAAATAACTCTAGTTATACTGATCCAAATGGTGTGATCCAATACACCATTTGAATCAGAAAAATACAATGAATCTGAATATAAAATAAAATCATAAATCAAAGGTTGGATTTAAATTAATCGATTAAAACCTTTCTTATTTATAATTAAATCATAATGAATTCAATTAATAACCAAATTAATTGATTAAGGGCTCTGATTGCTCACTAAACCCTAGAACAATTTCAGACCCTTAAAACCAATTTTAGACATTTAATTTTCTTAATTACTCCTTAATCACCCTAATTGAGAATTAGTGAATTAAACCCTAATTTAGTCTCTGATTTTGGGTAGGTTAATTCCTAATACTATCTTAGGTCTATTAAAACCTAATGTAAGGTTGGATTGCCCTAAGAATGCTTAAATTAAATAATCACCCTAATTAGCTTAAATAAGTAATTAGTGCTAATTAGCTTAATTAGATTGTCAAAACCTAAGATAGGTGTGTTTCCCGCTTCACTAATCAATTTGAGACACATTAATACAGTTTAGAAGTAATTTGGATAATTAAAACCTAAAATCCCATATTAAGCCTTAAGAGGGGCATTTTGGTCATTTTACCAAAATGTGCTTAAGTGCCCCTTAAATCTTATAAGATATCTTTTGTTAGATTTTAATGTTCTCTGAACTCTTAAACTAATAATGATAATAATATGGACAGTAAATTAAGAAATCTTCATTTAGCCTTAATTAAGACACTTAGATCTTAAGTGATCCTAAAGAAGTCACTTGGCCTTAATAAATGGGTCAAATAAATTTAAATGCTAAATTTCATTCTAAATAAGTTCAATTTAGATAATTCATGAACTTAAATGCCAAAAGAAATGAAATTAGTAAAGTTTAAGTCAAAACCTACCTTAAGTCTAAAGTAATCAAACATCAGATCTTAGTTCTTAGACTTTAGATCTTCTACTTGAATTGAACTATCTCCAATTGAACTTCATTAAATGATTTATTGTCTAAACCTGTTATAGCCTTCCATGTGGGTATAGGATGATTCAATCTACAAGAGAATAAAATTAGCTTAAAGATTGAATATAGATCTTAGATTCTCGAGCTCTTAATTGTTTCTTTATCTTATAATCAGTAGAGTAACCTTTCACTAAGTTCTTAGTTCCTGTATGTTTTCAACTTATAGAAATCTTTATCGTTAACTTGGGTATTTTGAATGAACCTTAGATTCTTATTAGGACATCACCTTAGAGTAGGATTTGAACACCAAAGTAAAATTTAAATCTAAAATCCTTAAATCTTGATTTACTTAATCAAGATTTGGGTAAGAGAGAAAAATATTAATAATTAAGTCATTGGCTAATTTATTTAATCTTTATAGTCATCATATGGTTTTGAATTAGAACTTGCTAAGTTCTAATATTAACTTTAAGGTCATAAAAGTGAGATTTTACTCGATAGCTGGATATTGGAGATCCTAAACTTGTAACTTCTCAGAATAGCTAGATTAGACAAGTTAGATAACAACAGATATCACATAAGTCTAGATTGAGTCTCTTGTTTACTTTGACTTGATAGCTTGGCATACCTTGAATATTGAGCTTTATTCCTTGAGCATAATAGGAGAATTTAGGATATAGGTGATACATCCTAAGTTAGTATTTGTACAGCATATCATTCATCAAGTTTTTGCAGTGCTTTCAGTTAGAAGAATAAGTCCTAGCTTAGTCTGCCTTTTCAGTTCTAGTATTATATAGATTGGACCCAGGCCTAGCAAAAATGGATGTCTAAGATGGGTATTATTATTGGAGGCCCTATATGGCCTATTGTCTGGTATGACAGGACTATGTCTTAGGCTTATTGCTACTTTAGTTCAGTTTTTAGTATTAGTTTTTGCCACATGTTTTAGTGGCCTTACTTACAGTATTTGCTTACTTTGCCACATATCTTAGTGGCTTATCTTCATATCATATTTGTTGGCTTTGCTTTTTGCCACATGTCTGAATGGCCTTTTTCTTGTGTACTACTCAGCATGTTATATGTACTCTCTTATGGATAAATTATGTATATTGGCATGTTTAGGATGTTAGAATTTATTATTATATTCAGCATTGGTATTCTTTTATAATCAGCATATTTCAATGTGATGATAAGCATGTTAAGTTTAGAATTGTATTGCAGTGCTATTACTTTTAGCTTTTAGCCTCACCTTGTTTATTGTGTGTTGTATGTTGTCTTACATACTAGTTGCTTGCTATAAATGGATAGTTTATAGTTATCCTATTTCTTCATTGCTTGCTGCACCCATAATTAGCTTGCATATTTAGTAAATTTAAATGTGATATCTTTAATTAATTAGTTCATTTAAAATAGCCTAAAATGTACTTAGACAATTGTCTAACTATAACCTTTTTATTTTGTTAGCTAGGGCCCTGGCATTTGTGATATCGACAAATATCAGATTCAGACTTGTTCGTGGGCAGTGTTACAGGAGAGGAGCAAGTTCAGGAGGAGGATTGTGCTGCTGCTGCTTAGATAGATTTAGCATTTCTATTTTTCAATGAGATTGAGAGACATTTGCATTTTTCTTTTAAATTTCAGTTTGTAATAAGTAGTTCTGGACGTATTTCATTTCTGCAGTGTGATGAGTTACTATGTTGTTTCTTTTCTTCTACTATGTATGCTTGTGGATGTTACTTTACTTTTTGCTTCTGCCACTTTGATTTATATGTATATTGATGAATGCTTATAGAAGTTAAGGTGACAAGTCCTTGGCTTAAGACAAGTTGGGTTTTACTTAATTTTACTTAAGTCGGGGATTTGCCATGGTTATAGTAACGTACTTTTTATTGTCAGTACAGGGACCTTACAGCCTCCACCGAAGAGAACCTCTTTTTTGTTGAACGAGCCTCCAGAAGTTCAGGCTATCGCTTCCTTGCTAGCTACACTCTTCTTTTAGATGCCATTGGTGAAGGAGTGGTGTGAGAAACATGTGAATTCAGATAGAAAGTTTTAAGCACAAAGAGTATGATGGATACCCTCTCCCTTCTCCACTATTTATAGACCAAAATTTGTTAACCTTTCCTCTAAATTTATCATTCAAATAACATTTATGGCTGGTCATGGATGGTCATTGAGTCTTGCCATAAGTGTGATTTGATTTTAGCCTTTAGAAGGAGAGAAAAAAGCATCATTGCAGTAGTTTTTTTCAGATTTTAGGTCTCAAGGTGCACTGTAGCAACTTTGACTGCATGGGAATTCCCAACTTTGACTGCTAGGGAATTCCCAAGTAGTCCATAAAGGCTCCAGCTGTGCGTCGTGCGCTGCAGCACGTTGTAGTGTGCTGTGGCGCGCAATAGCGCGATGGTTCCTGCTTAGGTAAGCATTAGAGTTCAATTTTGCTCCAGTGCGCCGCAATAGATTTCAACGTTGTAGAGTGTCGTAGCGGCAAATTTCGCAGCAATGTTGAAATCCGCTGCGGCGCGATGTAGCGCTTGCTACAAAAAAAATTCTGATGTTCAATCCAATTTTTTCAGAATTTTCAATTATAAAAATGAGGTTGTATTTATTTATTGCTAAGAAAACTAAATATTCCAAAACACAATAAGGTGAAAAAAACTCAAAAGAAAAAGTAATCAAAATAAAGAAAAAACATATGGGTTGCCTCCCATAAGCACTCGGTTTAGTGTCGGCAGCTCGACCAATTTAGGAGCTTAAGTGATTAATTATTTGGGGGTCTTTCTTTCCAAATTCTCAAAGTGTATGGGTGAGTACTAACATGGGTTGTGCTCAAACCCTTTACTTCTTCTTTCCCCTTATCCTTTACTTTCTCCTGAGAGTTGGGTCCAGAGGATCCCTTCTTCTTCCTCTTACCCCTTCTTATTTTTTTTTCTTTTCATTTCTTCCTTGGCATTTCCTTCAGAAGTGGTGCTTTGGTTACTTACAAAATTTTGATCTATCAACCTTAGACTCTCTAGTTGAATATCCCTAGACGATGATTCTCCCCTTTATTTCCTTCTCCAATATAATACAACATCTTTTTCTTGTGAATAGTCGGTTTAAGATCAATATTTTCAGTTTTCCCATTGATTTGGATAGTCATTATTCCCCTTGCTACATTTAAGATTGCTTTGGTGGTATCAAGAAATGATCTCCCAATGATGATAGTGGAATTTACATTCGATCTATCCCATTTGCAAGTTATAAAGTCAGTGGGACCAGCAAAGCTTCCCAATCTGACGACCACATTCTTGAGCACTACTAAAGGGGTTAATGAATCTTAATTTTCAAATTCTAAAATGATGGGGGTGCTCTCCTATCCCTTAATTCCTAATCGATCATATATGTACTGTGAAATAGCATTGACTAAGGCTCCTAGATCACACAAAGGATCTAAAAGAACCTCACCCTTTATTATGCAAGGAATATTCATCCGACTGGAATCCTCATATTTAGTTGCAATTAAGTTCTCTTCTTCAGCCCTAACATTGACTTTCCCAGACCTCCATTCTTTAGTTTCCCTCCCATATTTATTTCTTAGGCAGTCCTTTTCTATCATCTCGAAATTAATGACACTCACCGTCTCCCTAGGATTCACCTCAGTCAAACTAGAAAAAGTTCTCTGCTGATGTGTGGACAGCTATTGGGAAATTTGTCCCAGTTGGATTTCATTGTTTCTAAGGGATGCCTTAATCCCTTGGATTGAGGCAACATGACGGTTTAGTGTTATTTCAGTTCTCCTCATAAATTGAGTGATTTTAGCTTTGAAAACATTAAATGCTCCCTCAAGGCTTGCATTTTGTGGTTGCTGGTTGTTGCCATAATTTTTCCCTTATTTATTTTGTGAGTTATTTCCATTAAAATTTCCAATTGTATTGTTGCTACTAGTCCTAGCTCCACTATCCAAATGTGCTCTTGATCTTCTGTATTTGATTTTTAATATGGTAGGGCATAGCCAAAAAAGTAAAAATAAGTGATTAGACTTAAGAAGTCTTAGTACATTTTAAAGTTAAGCTGAGCTTTATTTAAATTTAGATGGATATCACATTTATAATTTTGTAATTAAAAGAGTAAGCGGAGCACTAAGCATCAAAGTAGGGTATGAAAACTATATAAAGATAGTAAGTAAAGTATGAAGGAGTAAGATACTCACATGCAAGTTTGCTCTAACATGCAACAATAAGTATGGGAAAATATATACATCATAATAAAGCTACTAAATTGCATATGAAAGCATAAATGAATACATAAATATGTTTAATGAATATTATACTAAGTATAAATGATAGAAGCAATGGAGTATAAAATGTAAGTAAAATAACATACGCTGCATAAAGTAAAAACTAAATAGTAAAGTAAAGTGAGACTTAGTTATATGGACTAAGAAAATATTGTCAAATATTATAATATGTAAGCATAAACAAAAGAGCTATGAAAAGTACTCAAACAATCAATAAGATATTGATAAAATAATGCTAAGTTGTTCAAGTGATTTAGGGTTTTCTATTATGAGGGCATAAATTATAGAATGAGTGAGAAGTTAAGCACGACATCCTAACTAAGTAGAAAAGCGGGGTCTCCAAAAACACTCACATTCACCCTCTAGGATATGTGAGGTCTCCTTGTTACTTTGTAGCCTACCCTAACTTGAAATCCTACATCTGAAACCCTTAAGTTTTATATTCTTAGTATTTTATTTATGCACAATGTCTTTATGAATGTTAAATGCTATAGTCTGAAAGCAAAGCAGCATCCAAAGAATTCAAGTTAATTGCAAATTATGTGATATCCTTTGTTGTCTAAGATTTAGCTATCTAACCTAATGATTAGAACTGTTTAAGCACCCAATTGACTTAAACACATCAATCTCTAAGTCAATTTGAAGTAATAGTATAAGTAAATTAGTTTTGGAAAGTAATAATTTGATTTAGATTTAATTAAATGGAAAAATAATTTATATATATAAGCATACAATATGACACTAATCCTATACTATTCTTAAGCCATATATTCTATATAGGTTGCTAGACATAAGGCTTAATGTGCTAATATGAAGTGATATAGGATGTAGGCTCACTACAAATAAGAGGTGTAAGTTGTAGGTTCACTACTAAAATCTAGCTAAGGCAAGTAGATCTAGGGTCCTAGCTCAAAGGTTCACTAGTTTAACTAGAAGTTCACTTTGGATGTTCTACAAGCAAAGTTAAGGGAAAGATTGTAATCTAATAGCTATAGGTTAACTTATGATTTTAAGGATTATAAGACTATCTTATAAGGCTAAATTACTCATAATGGACTAATTAATATTATGCTAGAGACTAGAGGGAATAAGGTGAGATTTGAAGTTGGAAGGAAAGGCTCACTAAGTCTAAATCTAAATGTTAGAAAATAGTTCTATTATGTTCACACACCATAAGTAAAGGCAATTTAATAGCTTAGTGCTCATAATATATAGGTTTGATACACTTAGAATGGCAATTAAACAAGATTAAGGATTCTCATCCTACACTATCTCTCTTAATGTTGAGACTTAAACCACATGTTTACTAAGCTACTCAAGCATCTAAATACACTAATCATAGCTTGATCTCATAATTTAAAGTGACATGGAAGTCCAAATTATAAATTATTCTTGTTGTCTTAGGGCATAAAGGGCCTAATTATGCAAGTATAAAAGTTAGGAAAATCAAAATATATGGAGAACTGAAGAGCCAAAAGTCCAAATTATCCAATTGATGTCCAATTAAAGCAAGAATAACAAATATGGAATCCTAACATTACAAGGAGAAGAATGACATTAAGTAAGTTAGATTTGGGCAACTTGGAAAATTAGGGTTTTAAAACTCATTGTAATTAAAAAGTGATTAAGAAAAATAAGCTTCAATTCTTAATTCTGATTTTACCATTATGCTCCTCTCATTTGTTTGAAAAAAATGATATATAATTTTGCATATTTTGGATAATTATTTTTAAAGTTATTCAATAAATAAAATTTGCATTTTAATTATCATTATTATTAATTTAATTTAAAATTCCATTATCCCTAACTGACTCTAATGGATGACCCTGACTCCCAGAACCAGACGCATCATCCCCATGACTCAGCGGCGCAGTTTGGGAATCTACTTGACCGACTGGTACAATAGCTCAAACCACACAAGACCTCCATCCTCGATAGAAGCTAAAGGGCCCGCCTAGGGTTAGCCCTCCCGGTCAAACACGGGGGTCACATGGTGTGGCCCACACATCGGTGTGAAGGTCGCTTAAGAGCCAGCATTCCAAGGTAAGAATCAGAGCCTTATAGCAACTAGGGTGGCTGCATAATGATGCCTTAGGTTCGATCCCGTCGGCTAGGGCACCGCACTTGTAAGGTATTGCTGAGACGGGACAAACTGAACTCAATTTAGCTTGAATTAGCTTGATCCACACAATCACAAAATAGAGTTTTGAACAATACTTGAAGGAAATTGCTAAGTAGAATGCGTAATTGAAGGTGTACCTCAATTGGTATATTTAGGTGCTAGGGTAAGGGTTCCTTGAATCCATCAATAGTAGGTTATTCTAGGCTTTCACAAGCTCACAGATTATAACAATCCAAGGTTGTCACTCTACTAAATATAGGCTAAACGAATTGCTAATTCTCATTCCATTAGATTTGAATAGCCAATTTAACCTAACCCAAAAAGTTTGGGAATAATTAGAACTCATTTGAGCAATATGGCTATTTTGCCTATTTTAGGATCCTAAAAATTAGCTAAATTAATCTAATCTCCAAATTAAAATTTGATTGCATTTTTGAATTCCTCACCCTCAAATTAGCTAAGGATAAAATTTTGAGAATTTTTGTAGATCATTTAAGCCTATTTTGACTAAATTTAATTAGGTGAAATTGCAAGATAGGGTTCACAAATTTCCATAATTATACTTCTATTCTATCCAATGGTCCTCTAATCCAGACCGCAGAAGCAATCTAGATAGTCTGCTCTTTCCTTGTGCCCTAGATCTAATGGCACATCTTTTGTTCGGTCGTATATCTGATCAACTGTCGGATCAAATCCATGATCCAACAGCAAATCTCTCACCCACTGTTTGTTGTTAAGATGGATCGTATCTTAGCTGTAGCCCCATCCATTCCATCCATCAGATGGTCCCGAGCGCTCCCGAAACTGTGAATTGTCTCCTTCTTTAGATTCCGCCCAATTGTGGGAGATCTTTCGTACCATTATTATCAGAGCCTATCGCCACTCCTCTACCCACGTCTGCTAGGCCATTAGAAATATTACCTTTGTCCACTGAGAACTCCTAGCTGGTCGTGAAGTTCGGGCAACTCCAATTGAATTAAGTTGTATTGGCATCGACCCGAGCTCTAGCCGTGGACCTGAACCTGGGCAGCCACCCCCTCTCCATCCCCTGACTATAAATAGCCTAGGAGCTCCACATTGAGTGCCTTTTCTCACTGTGATTAGGTTCAATCACTCCTCTCCTTAGCAGCTTAACCCTGCATTCCCGGTGCTTCCAGCCTCAATTTTCAAGTAGTCTATGGGTGAGGTCTGGTGTTCAATCCCCCAGCAAGGTGCAGTTGAGTTCAATAATCCATAAAAGCTTCCCAGTTGTACCTGCCTTCAGCTCATCTAGGTACCTACCTTCTTCCCATCAAGTAATGTAGGCTTGACATTATGTCCATTGCATTAGTTTATCTCTGTGTTGTGCTGTAAAGATAGAACCCCCCATATTCAAAATCATGGCCATGTTCTGAGCCATTTAGCTCAATCCAGATAGTAGACATTGCTGTTTGAGAGGAGTCAAACTATCCAATGAGGACATCGATGCCTCACTAAATTAGGAAATTTAATTCCTCTACTATCATCCTATGATTGAATCCCCTTAGTTACCCAAGCTTAATGTGATTATCATTAGATCTTGGGCTAGCTTCGATTGATCACTTTGATTGATCGAGTTTTGACACTGCCTGTAGCTGAGCTTGAGTAAGGCCCCAGTGATCAGGCACCTCTTAACCCTCATGGCTTTAGGATTTTGATCCGCTCCATCGCACCAATAGTGTAACGATCAAAATCTTGCCAATCAATAGATCATGTGGGAATTATTTTTGTACCCACAGTAAAACCCAAATTCTCGAGCTAGAGCCTTTAGGAGGAGTAGCCATATGGCGTCCCCAAGCTACCTATCGAGGGTTTCATGGTGTAATCAAAGTGCCTTGTGTCAAGGAGTGTTTAGCACTTGGAATGAGGCGTGTGATGGTCTATTACTTGAAAAATATCCATCGAAAGCCATGACATAGCATCAAGCCATGAGGGAAGGGTCAAGGATGAAGGCACAGTGTAATGGTAGGGTCGCCCCCAACCCGTGTAGTTTGGTTTTTGGGTTATCTGAATATTCTAATTTATTGAAATTAAAATACTTAAGCAAATTCAATTATAATTATTTAACCTATGATATTTTAATTAAAATTATTCATTAAAATTTTCAAAATAACTTTAGCTATACTGATCCAAATGGTATGTTCCTATATACAATTTTGATCAAGAAAACCTAAGGAACATTAATCTTAAATAATATTCTAGTTTTTATGACTAAAATTTTGAATTCAACCTTAATTATCTCTAGAAAGTAAGTAGTGATTAATGAATTCATATCTCATCCAAATTGCATGATTAGGACCTCTAATTCTCATAGGACAGATGAGAATCTAATTATTCTATTAAAAATGTTTTAGGATTTGTAAATTCACTAAACATCTCTTAATTACCCTAATTAATGATTAGTGAATTATTAGCTTAATTGATCTCTAATTATTAAGATGATGGTACCAATGAACTCCATAAGTCATAAAGAACCCATTTGTTAGCTTAGGTCTCACTTTTAAAGCCTAATATTGTTAATCACCCTTAATGACCTTGAAAATGAATTAGTGCTTTTAGGTCTAATCTAAGTGTAAATTTGATAATTTAGGTGTTAATTCTTTCATTAGATAGTAATGAACTTACTAGAATTGATTGAAATCAATTTGGAAACCTAAGTCTTAAAACCTCAATTCTACCCTTAGGAGGGGCATTTTGGTCATTTTTGCCAAAAGTTAGTTTAAGAGCCCTTAAACTCTAGAATTATAATTAAATGCCTTAATTTAGTAATATAATAGCTTAGGATCATTCTATAAGCTCTCAGGCTTGAATATTGAATCATAAATGCTAAACCCTAATTTATTCCTAAAATTAACTTAAGGAGTCCTTAGACTCTTATGGTGAGCTTAGATCTATAGTATAAACTCATCAAATGGCTCATGATTAAAGGATCAGTTAGCCCCTTAAGGTAAGTCCTAGAACTTCAAAACTCTTAGCGCTTAATAAGTAACTTCACCAATGCTTAGAATAATTTTAATGCTTATCTTAAATTTATGCCTTAAGAAAATCTTAAGTCAACCCCTAGTAAGATCTTAAGCATTTAATCTGAACCCTTACATCAAAGATTCTAATAGCTTAGATTATTGAGTGATTTGAGCTATTTAATAGATGAAGTTTTCTTAAATTATAGCCTTTCTTCCTAAAATACTTTAGGAAATTTTCTTAAGTGTTTAACTCCATAAATCCTTCTACTTAGTGGTAGGTTGTTCAACTCTATTGAATAAGGAAGTTCTTTAATAGATTGAATCAAATCTCTATATTATAAATTTTTACTTGATTTTTTTATCTTCTAATTTTATACTTCAGCCTTTCTAAATTAAGATCATATTCTCCTTATGCTCTAAGCCCTTAAAAATTCTATACCTTAGAGTAAGGTGTTGTGTGAAACCTTAGACCCTTAGATGTTAGCACCTTAGATTTAGAGCTTAATCCCAACATTGGAGTTTAGCTTTAAAATCTTGAATCTTAATTTTGTTGATCAAGATTGGTTATGGGTTATTAAAAATACATTCATTAGGTAATTGATTTATTATTAAACTTTGATAGATGACATTTTTTATTATAAATTTGAACTTGTTAAGTTCTAATGTTTAACTTTAAGGCTGTGAATCTAGGATTATACATAATCATTCGATATTGGAGATCCTAAGCTTGTACTATCTCAAAGTAGATATAATGAATTAAATTAGGCAACAACAGATATCAAATGTATTTTTGTAGAGTTCTTTCTTACTTTGATTTTGTAGCTTCGCTTACCATATATTTGAGATTTATACCTTAGACATATTAGTATGCATTGATATTTGATGATTATCCTATGTTAAATTTAAAATGTATAAAATTTATTTAACTTTAAATCAATACATTCAGCTCTTCAATTATCAGCACAGTAGAGCGTGTTCTAGTTAGTCTGCCTCTTCAGTTGAGTTCTTTTGTAATAGAATCAACTCGGATCCAACCATGATAGGTTTGGATGATACATGTCTTACTCTATAGTCTAGCTCGGATCTAGCCCTATGGTTGACTAGATTATACATGTTGGACTTTCTGTTCAATAGCTTTGTTTTGTAAATTTCTATTATGGAAGTACTAACTTAGGCACATCTCTAAATTTAGTTCAATTTCAGTGGATTCAATTAGCTAATTCTCTGTTATAACATTTTCTTTATATATGCTTTTCTATTTTCTGCACAATTTTATAATTCAGTTTAGTCTAGTTTTTTTTAGTTCAATTTTACTCAGTTCTTTTTATATATAATAGAATGATAATGATGCTTGTTTTAGTTTACTTATATGCTTTAGTCTAACTTGTATTTTTGTAAATCAGCATGTATTCATATGGTCATAATCATGTTATGTTGTGTTTTACTTTTTGTAGTTTCAATATTTATAGTTGTAAATTTGATTATAGCCTAACATTGTTGTAGCTTCGAGTTGAGATATGTTTTCTCATAATTTTTTTTGCTTAGTTATAAATGTTTATTTATAGCTTTCATGTTCTTTTATCATTTGTTACACCTCTTTAAATGCTTAAATATTTAGTAAATGTAATATCTTAAATATGTAATTTTCATTAAATCAACTTAAGATGTATTTTGACAATTGTCTAACATAAGTTTTTATTTTTCTTGGCTCAGTCCCTGGCATTGTGATACCGACAATGTCAGATTCAGAGTTGTTGTAGAGGTACCATCAGGTGAGGAGCAGAGCTAGGAGGAGGACCTTCATGTTGTTACAGAGGAATAAATAGACTTACTCTCTTGCTTGTGAGGATGAGTGTGCCTTTTTAATTTATTTAATTTAGAATTGAAATAATTAGTGTTCTAGATGCTTTTACTTTTCTACACTTCTATACAGAGTTGAGCTCTTATTCTTTCCTTTTTATACTATGGAATGGATGTTATATTTGCTTATTCTTTTGCACTTTGATCTATCTTATATGTTGATGAATGGCTTACAGTTACAGGTGCCATATTTTGCAATTAAGGCAAGTTAGGCTAAAAACCTAACTTGACTGTAATTGGGAATTTGTCACACAATGACCGCTCTACCGTAATCATGTTAATATTAGTATTAATATGACCACGGTAGGGATGGGGCTCCACATTAATGACAAGGGAAAAGGAATGGGAGATAGAGAAATTAAGTGGAGGGTTATAAGCCTTAAAGGAGGTTGCTAGTGGCTAGCAGCTTGCCTGGGGTACGGTGCCCTTGTGCTTACAGATGCACGATCGTAGGGACGTACAGTCCCTGCTTGTAAAGTGTCAGATTTGGCTTAAAAGGAGTGGATGTCCCAAATGCAACGATCTAGCTATCTTGTGCACTGATACCAGCAATTTGCAGCTGACCATTGGATATGATAAATTAATATTAATTTGAAATAATTATTTAATTAACAAATTACAGCATCTTCTTTATTACTAAAAATTAAATAGCCAAACGAGCTCCAAGAAATTCCAAAAATTCACCATTGGCTAAATGAAGGGTGATGAACTCAAAAATGAAGTTGGATTTTAAATTTGGGATCAATTTAATTATCTTAATTTTATGAGTATTTAAATATAATAAAATATTTGAGAAAAATTCGGTGAATTCCAAATATTCCCAAAATACCACACATAGCTAATTTGGGGGAGACGAGTCCAATGGTGAACCCTAATTTAGATTCTAAGGTCAAAATAAATAACATATTTTTAGGTTGGTTAAAATAATAAAAAGTAATCATTAATTGCAAATGATCTCGAAATCACACCAAATTTCATGTGTAGGTTCCTAATACTATTATAAAAGCAATAGAAGTAAAATGGAGCTAATTAGGCTGCCCAATAATGAGTAACAAAACTTGGGTTGTTACATATACTCAACAAAATTCTCAAGTAGTGGCTCTATCTAGGGGATTGTCTACTATAGTTAGCTAAATAATGGCTCTATCAAGTCTCTGAAGCCTTCCAAGTGATAGATTGTCTTATTCCAATCTGCTTTAGAATCTTAGAACAACTATTTGATGACTATGCTGAAGAGAGGTGGTAACATTCTTACTTGAAGATAGTTTGTGAAAACTGTGGATACTATTATCCACCTATTTATCTAGACCTTGAAATTATCTTTTTTGCCATATTTTATAAATGATTGTTCATAATAGTGTAGTAATTTTCCCTTATCATTTGCTTTTAGAATTTCCAAACTTATCTTTAAACCTAGTTTTAATGACATCATTCTCATTTCTAGTTCTTAAATTATCTCTTCCTTTTTCCATAGAATGAATCCCAAACCTAATACTCCCAACCCTTCTATCGAGAAGGCAACCTCCACACGTTCATCGACTATTGAGGAGATCAAAAACTTAGCATAATTGATGAAGATAATGGTAGAAACTCAAACCCATGCTGCGGAAAGAGAACTTAAACCTCCTACTCCACAAGTTATCCATGTGAGTCCATAACCATCACCGGGACATCTAGTTGATGGATTTCTTCATGCATTCCTCAGACTAAATACCCTTGCCTTCAATGGGCTTGCATCATCGATCGAAGCTGCAATTTAGTTCAAAGTCATTGGAAAGGACCTGTCTAGTATAAAGTGTTTTGAATGTGAATCCATCCATCTTACTACCCACATGTTTGCTGATGAAGCAAAGTATTGGTGGGATAAGGAACTTAAGACTCATTTTGCTAGAGTTAGCATTGAGGAAATCCATGGAAAGAGTTTGAAGAAGTCTTTCAGGAGGAGTTCATCCCACTATCTGCCCAAAATATAATAGAGGATGAATTTATCCAACTGACTCAGAGAAATATAATTGTTCTTGCATACGAAATGGAGTTCATAAAACTATCAAGGTTTGCTCTGGACCTAGTACGTTATGAGGTGGCTAGGTGTAGCAGATTTTTGAAAGGACTCAAGGATTTCATTAAGGATCACCTTGTGTCACAACACCACACCTATTTTGCCAAATTGTTGGAAGGAGCAAAATTAATAGAGCATCATCAGATGCAAAATGAGCAGAAGAAGCGACCTCTTCCATCAACTCCCAAGTATAAACTGTTTAAGAGAAACCATTCCCAAGCAATGTAGGTCTACCATACGACACAAAAAAATAGGATAGACAAACAGTTCATTGTCAAAGACCCCATCCTCATGGGAAGTGTTACCACCTAGTAATTGAAGTACATGTGGCAGACCAAGCAACAGGTAATGGGATTGCAAGGCTATGTGGATCATCGACAAAGTGAAAATCAATCGTTCACTTACTATTCACAACCTCATGCTCGAAAATGCTCAAGCTCTGGCATTAGCCATAATGCCACCTCCTTCAAAAGGGTATGTACAATATCAACAGGAAGCACCTCAACCTACTCCAAAGCAAACTGAAGTCAAAAAGAGCTAAAAGGGCAAATTTTTTGCCAATCTTCCACCTTACCTCGATTGTACGCCGTGACACCCATTGTCGCTCAGGAGGACAACAAAGTCATTACAGGTATGCTCTAAGTTTATTTCTTGCATTCTATCTTTCTTTTTCTGCCTATTTAATTTCTTATCTTTAATTTATGAAATGGTGAATTAAAATTAAAATTTGTCATAGGAACTCTATCTATAAGTAATCAATCATGTGGCACACTATTTGATACGGGTGCTAATCACTCATTTATATCTAAAAGGTGTGTTCAATCCCTCAACCTCCAATAATTTAGTTTAAGCAAAGCCTTACATATTCTAATTCCATCTAGAGATGAGCTACATGCAAGTAAATTTTGCATTCTTAATATTCATATTAGTAACCAGCTTTTCCAAATTAAGTTGATAGTTATTCTAATCACTAAATTTGACATAATTTTAGGAATGAACTAATTGAGAAAATTCAATACAGTCATTGATTGCGAAAAGAAGAAGGTTACTCTAAGAGTAGGCAAAAAGCCTAAAGTCTTCATAAAAAAACTTGGGTTTACTGCATCCTTAATTAATGCAGTCAAAGCTAAATTTTAATTATTAAGGGTTGTGATGCATTTCTAGTGACTATGTTGGAAGAAGCCAAAGAAGATTAATCTTTGGAAGACACCAGCATTGTCAGAGAGTTCATGGATGTGTTCCCGAAGTCCTGCCAGGACTGCATCCTTTAAGAGAAGTAGAATTTTCTATTGATTTGATTCTAAGAAGTTAGCCTAAGTCCAAAGCACCATATATGATAGATCCCAAAGAGCTGCACAAGTTTTTAGAGCAATTGTAAGAGTTATTAGAATAATGCTTCATTCGCCCAAGTATGACACCTTGGGGAGCTCCAGTATTGCTCTTAAAGAAGATGGATAACTCAATGTGGATGTACATAGATTACTACGATCTGAATAAAGTGACTGTCAAGAATAAGTATCCCTTATCGAGAATCGAGGACTTATTCGATGAATTAGCTGGAGCGAAAGTCTTCTCTAAGATAGATTTGAGATCGGGTTATTATCAGGTTAAATATGATGATATCCTTAAAATTGCATTTAGAATATGATATGGACACTACGAATTTTTAGTGATGTCTTTTGGACTGACAAGTGCTCCATCTATATTCATGGATCTGATGCAGTGTATCTTGAAAACCAATCTAGATCAATTTGTCATTGTTTTCATAGATGATATCCTAATTTTTTCTAAGTCTAAAGCTGATCATAAAAGGCATCTTTATGCTGTCTTAGAGCTGGTTAGAAGTAATAAACTTCTTGCTAAGTTTTTAAGGTGTGAGTTTTGGTAGAATTCAATAGCATTTCTGGGTTATGTTATTGTAACACCCCATCCCATCACCGTGCGTAGTTTATTTAAGTGATAACAAATTGGCGGCAAAACGGTGCGTTACTCGGAAAGGAAAAAAAGCACAACCTCCCCGAATAACTATTTCCAAAATCTGCTAAGGTTCAACCTCAAGAAAAGAGGGCTGAGTACTAATCCTTAAGATAAGTGTAGTATCCTTATCTTAAGTATAAGGCAAGGTACTCAGGTAGTTTGGATTATAAAGAGAATTTTGATCCAAGTTACACGAAAACTAGTAATTTATAATTTTCCTAATCACATCACAAAACTAAATATAAGTAGAAGTATAAACATAGTGTGAAAGCTAAAGCATACATCTAGAGACATTCACCATAGAAACTGAAAAAACATTCATCTCAGAAAAAGAAAAGAGAAACATCTAGAGTTATTACAATGCTTTTAACAACTATAGAAATAAATTTTAAGTACTTAATATAAAAATTGAACAGAAAGTAAATTCTAAAGAAGAGTCCACTAATGCTCCTCAAACGACTCCTAAATCACTTGAGTGTCGACCTGATCTGGCTCTACAAACTGCTCAGAATACAGTAAATTATCGGATCCCAAAAGTATAAAGTGTTAGACAGGAGGTCTAACACAACGAAAGCTATTCTAACAATTTATAATTATCTACTATTTAACATTTAAATAGGTTAGACAAAACTATAGAAAAAGACAGTAAAAAGCTGAACGCCAAAATAGTAGAAATCTAAAGTAAAGTAACTGAAACTCTAAGCTGAAAGTGTATGTAAAGAAAACAATAATTAAATTTGAAACCATAACTAACTGCTGAAATATGTATAAAATAGTATGAAATCTTAATCTGAGTAAATGATAGTGGAAAACTATGTTGTATGCCACTAAATTCATAATTATGCAATAGAATATGCCACAGAACTATATGTCATTAATATGCTGACTGGGTGTCTAATGGACACACCTTTAATTTTCAAAGTGAGCAAATGCTCTACTAACAGATTTCTTAGGTGAGCCAAATCACTCCTCTAATGCTGACATGACTTATGCATTTAAATATGCCAAGGTTTTAATGTCGGTATGCTTTAAATCATCGACAAATCCTGAAATCAATTTAATATCAAGTACTGCTTCCAATTATCTCCATTGTGCAAAATTCACCTAAGAGAATTCTGTCTCCTGAGACTAACTTACTGAGTTATATAAATCAAGCTCATATAAAACAATCTGCTGAAGGGATTGAATACACATAGTTGGTATGTTTCTAAGAAAGGTAATTTAATACTTAGTTTGTTTAACTACACTTATCGAAGTGCACGACAATAAGAGGCATGACCCGGTTACAGTTTATTCTCTCAAATAAAGTTGTTAAATACTTTAGTTACAACCATACATTGTTCTCTAAAAGGATGGCTTGAGATATTTAGTTTGTTTAACTGCACTTATCTAAGAGCACGTTAATAAGAGGCATGACCCATTTACAGTTTATTCTCTCAAATTAAGCATCTAAGTTTACCCAGTTATAAGACACTTAAGCCTGGAAAATTTACTCTAAGTTGGATTGTACTTATCTAATCACATAGAATAAGACCGAGACTCTAGAATCCTACTTAGATTGACTCATCCAATCCTAGATATCACTGAAATACTTTAGCGCTATGGGTATACACTTTCACATTTTACTGATAATCTGTTGATTTCCACCATTCAATTTAAATTACTAGGATTATCAAACAAATGGATTTTTACTTCATAGAAATGGTACTACACAAGGTTCCAAGAATGTGGCCTAAATGCTGCTCAAATTTAAGTTACTACCACAAGAAAGAAAACTCATACTAAGCTCTTAGGTAATCCTACCACTTGGGCCAACGATCAAGCTTCTAAAGATGAAAAGGAGCATCTAAATTCCTACCTCAAGATGTGGTCAACAAGCTTATCCTACCTCAATAGATCAATCCTTTATGGCTTTAACTATTATTGTTTATTCATGCTAAGGCAAGATCATCACAATCTTGCACTTCAAACTTAAGAGAAAATCAAGTTCTAAGTTCTGCACTATTTCCACCATTCTTAGTTTCTTAAAGTTTGATTTGACCAGATCAGATGGGTGAACCCATCTGATCAACACCTATGCTAAAAATCAAGGGATTTGATTTCATAAATTCTTAAGGAATGATTCGTTCATAAATATATTCAATTTTATAGGTTACATTATGCTGGTGGTTTTACTTAAGAGAAAATTAAGGATCTGAAGGTAAGTATCTAGATTGACCAATCACATAGCTAATTAATGATCTTAACAGTTCTAAGTTAATAAGTTAAGATCAATGTCAGATCAAGGTGCTTTATTGGAATTATGCAAATTAATTTATCTTTAAATCAAACCATTTTACTTAAGGTGATTAAGGATTTTATACCTTAATCAAGGTAAGCAAGGATTTAATCCCTAACTTAACCAAATCAAGATCACTTGTTTAATTTAGAGTTAATGACAAATCAGTGAGTTGTTGATGTATTGTTGATGTTTAAATTTAAGATTTAGGATTAAGTATTAATTACTTAATCGCTTCTTTAAATTCTTAGGTTAAATATTAATTCTGCCAAATTCATGAAATCAAGGTGTTTAAGTTCACTTAATAGTTTTCAAACATTCATCTTACTGATATGATAGCATAAGAGCACAAATTTACATAAAATAGAAAGTAATTAATGCTAATTGAATGCTGAATCTAGAAACATGGATTAACACTTGATTATAAATTTAACCATTAAAACTACATGAAACTTGGCAGAAGTGTTCTAATAAATAATGCAAATAATCAGAGACTATAATTGAGGGTTTTGGCAAAGTAGAAACCCTAGTTTTCACTAATCATACTTTTATAAGATTATGGCATAATTAAGAAAATAATAGTTAGAAAATTAATTCACCTAGCACATGTATTCTACTAGGCACTAGAAACATAATGGCACCTAAATCCTACAATTTGTCTAAGTAAACATGCTAATCAACCCAAATTAGGTTTTACAATAATTAGGTCAAAATAAAAAATCTAACCATTAAAAGTGCAATATTATTTTGTATTCTGATTCCTTATAATTTTCTAAATATTTTGATATATGATTTCAAAGGGTTTAGACCAGTGGATCAAAAGTTATTCAAATAATTTAATCTACATTTTTCTAATTTAATTTCGCTAAAATTTCATTAATCATATTATTTTTCTTAAGGAAAATAAATCCAATTAATCGGATTTATATTAAACATGCTCGGCCCATTACCAAAAGGCATGGCTTGACTGGGGCCTGGGGAACCCGGCACTGTCGCACCGCGTGAGTCATGGGCTGTCCCAGCCCACACAGTGGTGTCGTCCCCAACCATTCTTCCCCGAGATATGGGAATTAGGGTTTGCTTTTGCGGCCAAATTTTGGGTGTCCCGACTATGTCTTGGACCAAATTTGATATTTACACAATCAGTGGGCCAAGATGTGTCGGTCGCACCCATTAGCCGCTTGTGAGGAGGTCTGGTTCACCCAGAGGTCTCGCTGCAGAGCTACTATGGGGAGACAATTCTCCCCGTAGAGGCTATAATTTTCTCTGGGTTCGATCCTTCACCTTCAGAGAGGTGAAGCGAATCGAACCCCTAAGGTGGCTAGGTCTGCGGTGGTCTAGATCACTAGTTATTTACTCAGACCCTGCCTTCTTACGGGAATTAGCCCAATTGAGCTAATCGATCGATCGAATTTGGCATAAGGCGCAATTATATGTGCAGTGGGTTCAATATTATAATATGTTCCATTGCAAATCAAATGGAGGGAGCTTGAGCCTCATTGCCTCAGAGCTTGTAAAGGGGGGTACCTGATTCGATGGGGGAGCTCGGATCAAGAAATTAAGGGAAATGTAGGATTCTAGATGACTTTTTGAGAGCACTAGGGGTTCTGAACACCTGGACAAACCTTCTATCAGCAGTTCGCAAGCACTAGATTCTCCGGGAGAAGCTTCAAGCAGACCAGCAATGGCGAAGAGGGAATCAACTTTAATTGATCAACAAATGATTCCAGGAGGGATCATGAGGCTATTTATAGCCTTAGGGAAAAAAGGAAAAGAGCACGGACTGGGGAGGCCTGAGAGATCGGGCTTTGGCCGAGCTCTCAATTTTCAATTTGAGCTCGGTCAGGTCACGGGGCCCGATCAGGGATTTTCAAACAGAATGGGAAGGTCTTAACGACCTTGCTGAGCTGGCTAGAGGAGTGGAGGACAATGCCTGTCGTCGGGGTACGAGAGATCCTCTAGGTCTGGGGTACGGACAAGTGGAGACGATGATCCATAGTAACGGTTGGATCTGGAGCTATCTGATCTTTCAATCATTACCGTAGAATTGTCCTAATGATCCGGATCCTCACAGTCGAATCTGGAGCAATCCGAGTCATGGGATCCAAGTGATAGATCTAACGACATATCCGTGATCTCGAGGGATTAAATTCTAGTTGTGCGTTCTACTACCGCAACGATGAGATGAGCGGGGGCTCTGCTGTTGCGTGACATAGGATCCATAGCAAATTGCTCGCAGTCCGCACAACGGATCCCGATAGTTAATTTTGTTTTTAAGGGTAGGTTTGCAAATATAAAATGTTGGGATCCCTTATGTGCAATTATCCTTATTTAATTTAAATTGAATTATGGTCCAAATGACCCCCAAAATATCCCAAATTTTTACCCCTTGCTAATTTGGGAGTGAGGTATTCAAAAATGTAATCAGATTTTAATTATGAGGTTAAAATGTTTTAGGTCTAAATTAAGTCATCCAGGCTGATCCAATAACAAAATTTCCATACAGAGGTTCGATTGACCTAGAATTTTCTAGGTTAGCTTAAAATGTTATATTGAATGTAATGGAACTATAATTAAGACATTATTAAGCTTTGATCAAGTAAGGTAACAACCTAGGGTTGTTATAAACTCTCCCCCCTTATGAATGATGTCATCCTCAACATCATCCTAAGAAGGGAAAAGAAAATGCAGAATTTAAGAACATGATTAAAAATTAAAGGATACTTGGATTTGCAAAGAGATTTGGATACTTTCTTTGCATATTAGCTTCTTTTTCCCAAGAAGATTCTTCAAGAGAGCGATTCACGCACTGACCTTCACCATATGGATAGAGCAATTTCTCAGCTGCTTTTGATCATGAGCTAAGATTTTAATAGGCTCCTCGGCATAAGAAAGGTTTGGCTCTAGAGATACAGCAGGGAGCTGAATTAAATGAGATGGATTACAAAGACATCTCTGCAATGACAAAATATGAAATACATTGTGGACCGCAAATAAATCCTCTAAAATTTTCAATCTATAGGCTGTAGAGCCTATCTTCCCTAATATTTTTAATGGCCTAACGTATGGAGGACTGAGCTTTACAGCTACACTAAAATGATATACTCCTTTCATCGAACTCACTTTGAGATACGCAAATCTCTAACATTGAATTCCAGAGAATAATAATGGGCATCGCGATATTTACTCTAACAATCTTGAGTTACTTTAATTCATTGTTGGATTAATTGCACCTTCTTATTTGTTTTTTCTACTAAGTATGAGAACCATATAACTATACACTGCCTGTTTTAGACCATGCTAAAGGAGTACTGCATTTTCTTCTGTATAAGGGTTCATACAGAGCCATGCCAATACTCGATTGGAAACTGTTATTATTAGCGAATTCTACTGAGGGAATATGATCTTCTCAGAAACCTCCAAAATTCATAATAATAGATGTAGAAGATCTTCCAAAACCTGATTGACTCTCTTAGTTAGACCATCTGTTTGTGGGTGAAAGGTAGTGCTCATGGCTAGGGTAGTCCCCAAGTCTTAATGCACAGCTTGCCATAATTTGGAAGTGAATATGGTATCAAAAATAATATTATAAGGTTGATCGCTTATCATTAAAGAGCCTATGATTATAATAATAATAATAAATCATTGTTTGAAACATTTTAGAAAAAATAAACTGATAATGACTGGAATTAACATAAATTTAAGACATACCTAAGACGACGTCATTATCCTTAGGTGTCGAAACAGAAGTTAGCATATATACTCTTGAAGAATATAGGCTGACCTAGAAGCAGGAGCTGCTTCTTTAGGCTTCACAGATGGAGTGGAAGCTGGCATTATAGCCAAGGCAGGAGCTCAGCTGTTCAGAGGTTGTGGACAGAAAGTTTGATTATGCCGTGAATGTGTGATGAGCACTCCGTCGATAGTTATTTTAGAATCACAGTGATAGAAATGGTGGCCCTGTCAACCACAAGTGTAGCACACGTTACCCTTAATGAAGTTGTGGATGTTGTTTTTTCTTACACTTAGTGATTGTGATCATAACTGCTCCAAAGAATGGATCATAAAGTAGATGAGAACACTCTTTTTATCTGACACTTTATGATACTTCTTTGATACCAACTGTAACGCCCCATCCCGTAGCCAAGCGCAATTTATTTAAGAGATAACAAATTGGCGGCAAAATAGTGTGTTACCCGGGAAGGAAAAAAAAGCATGACCTCCTCGAATAACTGCATCTGTAAAATCTGCTAAAGCTCAACCTCACAAGAAGAGGGCTAAGTACTAATCCTTAAGATAAGTGTAGTATCCTTATCTTAAGTATTAGGTAAGTTATTGTGAAGACCCACTTAAGTAGTAATAAGTAAAACTCTTAAATATCAAGGTGCCTTTTCAGATAATTGTGGAGTTCTTGATAAGAACTTTAAAGTTAAGCGTACTCATATGGGAGCACTCCCAAGATGGGTGACCTACTGGAAAGTTATCTTCTGAGGGCAAAACTGTGAGGCCTTTCATGTCAAAGTGGACAATACCTTAGTACTTAAGAGTTTGTGCTATTACAAATGGTATCAGAATAGGCCATAGGGTATGTCAGATAGGAGCTAAGTGCCATATAGGGAAAAATACCACTTCATGTGTGTAGCCTCTTGAACCCAAAATGATTAAGGTGCTACATAATTATGGGTACCTCTTGTGCCTGTAGGGGTCACCTCTAGTCCTATCTACCCAATGGAAGGCTCTTGGATTTGTGTGTTGATATTGATGAGGACATCAGTTACTTAAGTTGGGGAGATTGTGAAGACCCACTTAAGTAGTAATTAGTGAAACTCTTAAATATCGAGGTGCCTTTTCAGATAACGATGGAGTTCTTGATAAGAACTCCAAAGTTAAGCGTGCTCATGTGGCACTTCCAGGATGGGTGTCCTGTTGGGAAGTTGTCTTCTAAGGGCAAAACCGTGAGGCCTTTCAAGCTAAAGCGGACAATATCTTGGTGCTTAAGAGTTTGGGTTATTACAAGTATTCGTGTAGTTAGGATTATAAAGATAATTATGATCCAAGTTACACAAATACTAGCAATTTATGATTTTCCTGATCACATCACAGTACTAAGTATAAGTATAAGAAAAAATAGAGTGCGGTAGCTAAAGGATACACCTAGAGATATTCATCATATAAACTGAATAAAATATTCATCTCAACAAAAGAAAAGAGAAACATCTAGAATTATTACAATACCTTAGTACTTAAGAGTTTATGCTATTACAAATGGTATCAGAATAGGCCATAGGGTGTCAGATAGGAGCTAAGTACCATATAGGGCAAAGTACCACTTCATGTGTATAGCCTCTTGAACCCATAATGATTAAGGTGCTACATGGTTATGGGTATCTCTTATGCCTGTAGGGGTCACCTCTAGTCCTATCTACCCAATGGAAGGCTCTTGGGTTTGTGTGTTGATACTGATGAGGATATCAATAACTTAAGTTGGGGAGATTGTGAAGACCCACTTAATTAGTAATAAGTGAAACTCTTAAATATCGAGGTGCCTTATCAGATAATGGTGGAGTTCCTAATAAGAACTCCAAAGTTAAGCATGCTCATGTGGCACTCCCAGGATGGGTGTCCTATTGGGAAGTTATATTCTAAGGGAAAAACTGTGAGGCCTTTCAGGCTAAAGTGGACAATATCTTAGTACTTAAGAGTTTAGGTTGTTACAGGTATTCATGTAGTTAGGATTATAAAGATAATTATGATCCAAGTTACACAAATACTAGCAATTTATGATTTTCCTGATCACAATACAGTACTAAGTATAAGTATAAGTAAAAATAGAGTGCGGAAGCTAAAGCATGCATCTAGAGATATTCATCACATAAATTGAATAAAATGTTCATCTCAAAAAAAAGAAAAGAGAATCATCTAGAGTTATTAAAATGCTCTTAAGAAATATGGAAATAAAGTCTAAGTTCTGAATTGAAAAATTGAACCTATAGTAAATGCTGAAGAAGTGTTCACTAATGCTCCTCAAACTGCTCCTGGATCTCCTGAGTGTCCACCTGATCTAGCTCTACAAATTGCTCAGGATCTAGCAAATGCCAGATCCCAAAAGAACCACATGTTAGACAAGAAGCTTAACACAACAAAAGCTATTTTAACACTTTATAATTGTCTACTATTTAACATTTAAATAGCTTAACCAAAACTGTAGAAAAAGATAGTAAAGTAGCTCAAAGCTCAAAATAGTATAAATCTAAAGTAAAGTAACTAAAATTGTAATATGAAACTGTAAACTAAAACTGTAAGTTGAAACTGTATATAAGGAAATAGCAATGAAATCTGAAATAACAACTAACTGCTGAAATATGTATAAAATAGTATGAAATCTAAATATGAGTAAATGATAATGAAAAATTGTGATTTATGCTACTGAATTCAAAATTATGCTTCTAAATATGCCACAGAACTGTATGCCACTGATATACTGACTGGGTGTCTCATGGACACACCACTGATTTCTTAAGTGAGTGAACACTCTGCTAACTGAGTCCTTAGGTGAGCCAAATTGCTCCGCTAATGCTGACATGACTTATGCATTATGATATTGTATGGTTTTAATGTCGGTATGCTTTAAATCATCGACAAATCCTAAATCAATTCAATGTCAAGTACTAATTCATTTATCTCCATTGTGCTTAATTCACCTAAGTGAATTATGAATCCTGTGTTTAATTTTCTGAATTATTTAAATCAAGATCATATAGAACTATCAACTAAAGGGATTGAATACACATAGTTGGTTTGTTTCCAAGAAAGGTAATTTAACACTTAGTTTGTTTAACTACACATGCGAAGCGCACGGCGATAACTGGTTACAGTTTATTCTTTTATACTAAGCTGTTAAATACCTTAGTTACAACTATACATTCTGCTCTAAAAGGATGACTTGAGATATTTAGTTTGTTTAACTACACGTATCTAAGTGCACAACGATAAGAGGCATGACCCGATTACAATTTATCTCTCAAACTAAGCATCCAAGTTTACCTAATTATGAAACACTTCGGCTAGGAAAATATACTCTAAGCTGGATTATACTTATCCAATCATATAAGATAAGATCGAGACTTTACAACCCTAATTAGAGTGACTCATCCAGTCCCATATTTTACTGAAATACTTCAGCACTATGGGTACACACTTTCATATTTCACTGATAATCTATTGATTTTAACAATTCTATTTAAATAATAAGGATTATCATACTACATAATCTTTACTCCATAGAAATGGTACTACACAAGGTTCCAAGAATGTGACCTAAAGGCCACTCAAATATAATCCTACCACAAGGGTCTAAAATCAAGCTTCTAAAGCTAATAAGGAGCATCTAAGTTCCTACCTCAAGATGTGAACAATAAGGTCTTCCTACCTCAATAGATCAATCATTTATGGCTTTAACAAATATTAATTTATTCATGCTAAGGACAGATCATCACAATCTTGCACTTCTTACTTAAAAAAGAAAATCTAAGTTCTAAGTTCTGCACTAATTACACCATTCTTACTTTCTTAAGGTTTGATTTGACCATATCAGATGGGTGAGCCCATCTGATCAACACATATGCTTAAAATCATGGGATTTAATCTCATAACTTATTAAGGAATGATTGGTTCATAAATCCATTCTATTTTATAGGTTACATTATGATGGTGGTCTTACTTAAGAGGAAATCAAGGATCTGAAGTTAAGTATCCAGATTGACCAATCACATAGCTTATTAATGATCTTAATAGTTCTAAATTAATAAGTTAAGATCAATGTCAAATTTGGGTGCTTTTTTGAATTATGCAAAATGATTTATCTTTTAATGAAACCATTTTACTTAAGGTGATTATGGATTTTAGACCTTAATCAAGGTAAGCTAGGATTTAATACATCACTTAACCAATTCAAGATCACTTATTTAATTTAGAGTTAATGACAAATCAGTGAGTTATTGATGTATTGTTGATGTTTAAATTCAAAATTTAGGATTAAGTATTAATTACTTAATCACTTCACAAGATTCTTAGGTTAAATATTAAAGTATGCCAAATTCATTAAATCAAGGCGTTAAAGCTCACTTAATAGGTTTCTAAGATTCATCTTACTAATATGATAGCATAAGAACACAAATTTATGTAAAATAGAAAGTAATTAATGCTAATAAACCCTAAATCAAGAAACATGGATTAGCACTTAATTACAAATCCAACCATTGAAACTTCATGAAAGTTGGTAGAAGTGTTCTAATAAATAATGCAAATAATCAGAGACTATAATTGAGGGTTTTGGCAAAGTAGAAACCCCAATTTTCACTAATCATGCTTTTACAAGATTAGGGCGTAATTAAGAATATAATAATCAGAATATTAATTCACCTATCACATGCATTCTACATGGCATTTGAAACATAATAGCACCTAAATCATACAATTTGGCTAAGTAAACATGCTAATCAACTCTAATTAGGTTTTGGAATAATTAGGCCAAATTAGATAATCTAACTATTAAAAGTGCAATATTATTTTATATTCTGATTCCTTATAATTTTTTGAATATTTTGATATATAATTTCATAGGGTTTGGACTAGTGGAACACAAGTTATTCAAATAATTTAATCTGCATTTTTCTAATTTAATTTCCCTAAGATTTCATTAATCAGATTAGTTTCCTTAAGGAAAGTAAATCCGATTAATCGGATTTATATTAAATGGGCTCGTCCCATTAACAAAAGGCACGGGTCAACCGAGCTTGGGGAACCTAGCACTATAGCACCGTGTCGGTCATGGGATGACCCGGCCCGCACAGTGTTGTCGTCCCCAACCCTGCTTCCCCGAGATATAGGAATTAGGGTTTGGCTTCAGCGGCCAAATTCCAAGTGTCCAGACCATGTCTTGGCCCCAATTTAATCCATACACAATCAGTGGTCCAATACGCGTCGGTCGCATCCACTAGCCCCTTGTGTGGAGGTCTAGTTCATCTTAACCTTACTCACTCAAGAGGTCTCACTTCAAAGCTACATTGGTGAGACAATTTTCCCCTAAAGGACACAATTTTCCCTGGGTTCCATCCCTACACCTTTAGAAAGGTGAGACAGATTGAACTCCCAAGGTGGCTAGGTTTGGGGTGGTCTGGATCACTGGGTCCTTACTCAGGCCCACCCATCTTATGGGATTTAGCCCAATCGATTGATCGGGGCTAGCTTAAGGTGCAATTAAATGTGCAGTGGGTTTGATTTTACAATATGTTCCATTATAAATCAAATGAAGGGAGCTTGAGCCTCATTGGCTTAGAGCTTGCAAAGAGGGGTACCTAGTTTGATGAGGGAGCACAGATCGAGCAATTGAGGGCAATGTAGGAATTTAGCTGACTTCTAGAGAGTACTAGGGGTCCTGAACACCTAGAGAAACCCTCTATCAGCAGTTCACAAGCACTAAATTCTTCGGGAGAAGCTTCGAGTAGACCAGTAATGGAGGAGAAGGCATCCACTTCAATTGATCAATAAACGATTCCAGGAGGGATCCTGAGGCTATTTATAGGCTCAAGGAAAAAAGGGAAGCTACCATAGGCAAAGGGCTGGGGACGGAGAGGCCCGAGAGTCGGGCCATGGCTGAGCTCTCAATTTCCAATATGAGCTAGGTCAGGTCACGAGGCCTGATCAAAGATTGCCAAATAAATGGGGAAGGTCTTAATGACCTTGCTGAGCTGACCAGAGAAGTGAGGGACAAGGCCTGCTATTGGGGTACAGGAGATCCTCTCGGTCTGGGGCCCGGACAAGTGGAGACGATGATCCACAGTGATGGGTGGATCCGGAGCCATTTGATCTATAGATCAGAACCACAGAATGGTCCTAATGATCTTGATCATAACGGCCGAATCCGGAGTGATCTGAGCCATGGAACATGAGGAATAGATCCAATGACAGATCCGCGATCTTGCAGGATTAGATCCTAGCTATGGGATCTAATAGCGCAACGGTGAGATAAGCGGAAGCTCCTTTATCGTGTGATCCAGGCTCTACAGTGGATTGCCCATGGTCCGTACAGCATATCCCGATAGTTAATTTTGTTTTTAAGGGTAGGTTTGCAAATATAAAATGTTGGGATCCCTTATGTGCAATTATTCCAACTTACTTTAAATTGAGCTATGGTCAAACTTACCTCCAAAAAGTCCCAAACTTTCACCCCTAGCTTATTTGGGGGTGAGGAATTCAAAATTGTAATTATATTATAATTCTGAGGTCAAAATATTTTAGGTCTAAATTAGGGCATCTAGAATGATCAAATAGCATAATTGCCCTAGAGAGATTTGATTGACCTCAAATTTTTAGGGCTAGCTTAAAATATTATAGTGAATGTAATGAAACTATAATTAAGACATTATTAAGCTTAGATTATGCTTGGTAGTAATCTAGGGTTGTTATAGTTATTAACACTGAAGGAACAAGGATTTATTAAAACAAGATCAGTGTTCTTCAGCAGTGGGTGCAACCCAGGTCTATGACTAAGATCAGATGCTTTCTGGGCCTAACTAGGCAATATAGAAGGCTTGTCCTAAGATTTTCTCAAATTGTAGCGCTTCTAGCCTAGTTAATTGGGAAGGAAGTTATGTTTATCTAGAGTTTGGAGTGTGAAGAAGCCTTACTAAAGCTTCTAAGTTATATACTGATGCCTTTAAGGTATGATTTGGATACGTCCTGATGCAGGAAGGAAAAGTGATAAATTTTTCCTCTAGCCAGTTAAAACATAATAAAAAAAAATGCCCCATTCCTGATTTAGAACTTACAATAGTGGTTTTTGCCTTTATGATCCTGAGATACTACCTTTATGGAGTTAAGTGTGAAATATTTATAGATTATCAGAGTCTAAAATATATCTTTACATAAAAAGATCTTAATTACAAGCAATATAGATGGCTAGAATTAATCTATAATTATGAACTGGAAATTCAATATCACTTGGGAAAGGCTAGCATAGTAGCTAATGCTATAAGCTTTAAAGTAATGTTATCTTCACTTTGTTACACTAATGCCTTAGTTGAGAAATTTAAGAGGCTGAATCTTGAGCCAATCAGATCAGCAAACTTGCGTAAGCTATTGTTTGCTAGTTAGTCTGAATTATCATTAAGATCAAAAATCATAGATTCCCAAAAGGAAGATGAAAGTTATTCCAAGATTAAGTCTGATATTAAAGGAGGAAAGAAATTGAAATTGCGCTTAGGCTTACGGTGTGATCTCTTAGATAAAAATACTATGGGTTCCTATAAGTCTGCAATTGAAAATTCTTTCAAAAGCTCATAATTCAGGTTACACTGTCCACCATAGTAGTAGTAAAATGTACCAAGACTTGAAAAAGTCATTCAGGTTGACAAGCATTAAGAGAGACATTGTCATATTTATCTTTAAGTGCCATTCATGTTGTTTGGTCAAGATGGAACACCAGAAGATTGATGGAGTTCTTAAGTTGTTAGAGATCCCTGAATAGAAATGGACTGATATTTCCATATATTTCAAAATGGGATTGCCAAAGGGAAAATTGGGAGCTAATGCGATTTGAATGATCATCGATAGACTCGCCAAATCATCCCACTTCATCCCGATTTGCTAGACTTATTCAATTGAGAGGTTAGTGAAGAAGTATATTAAGGTGATCGTTCATCTACATGGGATGACAAATTTCATAGTTTTAGATCAAGACATTAAGTTTACATCTCATTTTTGGCTAGCCATTTAGCAAGATTTGGGGACAAACTTTGCTATGAGCACCGCTTTTCTTCCCCAAATGGATTGTTAGACTGAGCATGTAAATCAAATTCTAGATGTTCTCTTGCATCTCTATGTATTAAATTTTGGTGGATATTAGGAATATCACCATGCCTTAGTGGAGTTCTCTTACAATAACAACTGTCAATCTAGTATTGGTATGGCTCCTTACGAAGCGCATTATGAAAGGAGATACAATACTTCTTTAGCCTGGATGGAAGTGGCGACACTAAGCTGTATGGTTCTGAGATAGTTGAGTAAACTATAATAAAGGTGCAACAGATCAAGCGTAATACGTTAGCAGTGCAAGATAGACAGAAAAAAATATCATAATGCTCATTACCATTTTCTAGAATTTTATATTAAGGAAAGAGCTTATCTGAAACCTAGTCCCATGCATGGAAATCAAAGGCTTGGAGTGTATAAAAAGCTAAATACAAGATATTTGGGACCCATTTGAGGTTATTGCTAAAGTGGGAACATGGTGTACAAGTTTGATCTACCTGAAGATTTTTCTACTGTACATAATATTTTCCAAGTCTCGTCACTCGAGAGGTGTTTGCTGGATCCAAGTCTTCAAATTTAAATTCCAGCTATCAAACTGCAACCCAATTTAACTTATATTATTGAGCCTATTCCAATTTTGGGATGTGACCTCAAGCAATTAAGGAACCATAGTATCCCAATGGTTAAAGTCCACTGGAATAATCACTGAATCAAAAAAGTCATGTGGGAAAAAGAGGAGGATATGTGAATGAAATTTCTAGAGTTCTTTCTTATTCGAGTAATTTTCAATCTCTTATCTTTAAATTTTTATTTTTTTTCTCAATAAATTTATTAGGGCATTGAGGATGACTTCCCTTTTAAGAATAGGAGTCTATAATAACTGATGAACCTATTACTTATATGCATTTTAGTGTTAGAAATTATGTTTTTCATATGATTAGTGTACTTTAATATATGTTTTTGTGGAATTTCAGGATTAAGAGCTCAAATAAAGATAAAATAGAAATCTAGTTGAACATGGCATTGCAGCGCGCCACAGCGCGCCTCTATCACGCCATAGCATACCACAATACACCACAGTGCACAACGGTGCACCACAGTGCTCCATAGTGTCGTTATTCCTTAGAGAAAGAGCTACATCAAGCCGTGGAAGACATAAACTCAAGAGCAAGGCACTACAGCATGCCGTGTTAGATGCATTTAAGAGAGCCAGGCACTACTGTGCACTATAGCAGACATAAACTCGAGAGCTAGGCACTGCAGTTCACTGTCGCGGATAATATTCCAGAAAGCCAAGAGCTACAACGCGCCATCGCGGGTAGTTTCCAAAAATCTAGAAAATTATGTTTTTCATAAGATTAGTATTACATTGATATGTGCTTTTATAGCATTTCTGGATGAACAGCTCAAATTAAGATATAAGAGAAATTTGGGTGAAGATGGCACTGCAGCACACCACAGTGCCCTTGTTCTAGAGAGCAAGGTACTACAGCAGGCCATGACGGACATAAACTCGAGATCAAGGTGCTACAGCACGCCATGGCAGATGCATTCTCGAGAGCCCGGCACTATAGCACAGCGTAGCAGACATAAACCTGATAGCCTAGTGCTGCAGTGCGCCATGGCAGATAAATTCCCAAAAAGCAGGCGCTACAGCACACCGTGGCAGACAATTTTGAGAAAGCAAGGAGGAGCATCATGCTGTAGCTGATGCTAACCTGAGAGTTAGGCCCTACACACGTCGTAGCGCCCACCAAAAGGAAACTTGGCTCTACATCGCACCATAGCGCCCGCTACAATTATGCTTTGAAAATAGCCTCCTAATCTGCATTGGAAAACCAACGAACTTAATTCTTTTCATTTTCCCACACCATAAATTAATGGCATGCATTTAAAATCCTTTATTATCAAGAGAATAAAGGAATAAAACATAAATATGAATTAAAATCTAAGGGAGAAGGTGGCTGGTTGCTTTGATGAGTGGAGGCTGAAGAAAGGGTTATTAAAGGGAAAATTAAAGACACAAAGAAGGTTCCAAATTTCAGTTTCAGTTCTTATTCTTGAGTGTTGCTTGTAAGAAAAATTGAGGAGAGTCCCACACCCCAAATAAGGAAAAGGCTGCAGCTAAGGAAGAGGAGAAGCACAGAGAGTAAGGAACCATGGAGATTAAGGGAAGAAGAAATCAAGGCGAATGTGACAGTTGTTCCCTAGTATTGTATTCCATCTTTATCCCTTGTATTTTATTGTAAGAGCCATGCAAATGCCCAACATTTCTTGTCGCTTTCCTTGTACTTCTATTTTAATGCCCAACATTTTAATGATGCATGTAAAAGTGATGGATGTAATACATTAACTCTTTTTATTAATGGAATATTAATTAGATCTTGAAATGTTTGAATATTATATGAATTAACAATTGGAAATTGGTATATCTTAATGTAAATTTTTTTTTATATATGTTTATATGAAAACCTCATAGAGTCCAATGGTTGCCTTGCCCTAGATCCGTCCATGCATGAGTGTTAATATCGCAAATCACAGTGACAACATTAACTGTGCTAAAATAGCCCATGCGCAACTCTGGACAAGTGCTTCATCATTTAAGCCATGAGGATCATTAACATTCCTTAAGCTTCATAGCTCACTCTTGATTTATGCGAGGTAATTGAGCATGTCAAGCTATGTGCTATGTGACAATCTCATTTTTCTTTGAAACACATTACCTTAGCTAAATTAAGAGTAGATGCATGTGAGTTGAGAACTACCATTTGAGCTCCATAACTCACCCTTAGTTTATGCTAGGATCTAGAGCGCTATGAGCTATAAGTGCTGTAACATAAGCTTATTTAGCCTAGTAGCTCGTTTCCTTAGCTAAATTAAGAATAGATGCATGTGAGCCATTAGTAGACTCAAGTTCATGTGATATTCAACTTAAAATATAGATTTTATTACTTAAACGTAAGAGATGAATTCATAAGCTAAATAACATGATTACCTATGTGCCGAGATTGAACCTTTTCAGTGCTCATCTCAGAGCACTAGATAAGTCTTAGCACATTTAGAAAGTTCACTAGAGAAGACTAAATCTCTTGATTAAGAAATGAAAATTAAACTAATTGACTTGATATGAAGTTGAGAAGAAGGGCACTTGCATGATCCCATGATACTTTGCCATGTTGAATCCCAACTCTCTCCAATTTTTCCAAAATAGTTTCAAAACCAAAGAAACCCCGAAATCATAATTTAGGACCCAATCCAAAACTATTTGATCACTTAAACATTATTGAAGTTAAGTATACTCTAGTAACTAAAGTAAATATCATTACCAGAGGATGATAAATCTCGAGATCTTACCATCCCATATTACTTTGAATCATGTACACTTACGTGTGAATGCAGACAACATATTTTTAGCATGTGAGCAAACCTAGTGTTGTTACCCATTATTGGGTAGTCCAATTAGCTTAAAGACACTGCCATTAAACTCCTAATAACATTAGGAGCAAACACCTGAAATTTAATTTTCAACAAATGTTTTGAGCAATTTAATTAATCTAAAAATTTAAAAAAAGTTAAATTGACCTTCGATTTAAAATCCGACTTCATTTTTTAGTTCCTCACCCCAAATTAATTAAGAATGAATTTTTGGGATTTTTTGAAGCTCAATTTCTAGCTTAATTTTAATTTTTAAGATTTGTATAATTAATTAAATAATTAATTTAAATTTAATAAAAATTTCATTATATCCGATGCGTTGGATGGATTACGGGACAGAAAATCCTGTAAGATTTAGCCATTGCAACTTTTAATCATGCAGATCAGATGGCGAGTAATCCATCTGATTGATCTAACCATTGGATCATCGACCTAATCCAACTTCCAGTACACGACAGAGCTCTATGCTCTGTCATGCTCTGCATGTCACTCAACTGAGCATCGCAGGCGAAGGACCACAGCCCCATTTTCCCACCTCCCTTCCCCCACTGTCTTAAACCTCAAGCTCACCCACATTGGACTCTTCTCATCTAGCTTGAGCATTTGGTGTGGAAAATTGTTGCTAAGATCCGTTGTATTGCCATCCAGAGCCCATCGAAGCCTTGCCATCATGAACTTGAGGTACGCCTCCACCGTTCTTACCAATGCCTATTTCCCTTATATTTTGATTCATAATTACCTAGCTGGCCCTATCATTCCCCGAACTTAATTGAGCTTGGTCAAGCCCGGTTAGGGCTTGGTGACTTGGGCCTATATAGTAATGTACAGTTCCCGAGTGGGGCCGAAGCCAACGTGGTGCACCAGTCCACCTTCATCATTGGTTAAGTACTCCTTGGATTGGTCGAGGACCAAGGAGTACAATGTCATCCTGGTCGCACCCTGTGGTGGACTGTGGAGGGCTGAAGAGCTCTCCACAGTAAGCCCTAACCTATCAAGACTAAAGTTAGGTTTTAGGTTGGTTAAGCCCAACCTAATTAGGGCTTTTAGGGGCATTGGAAAGATCACATCACAAACTTTAATTTAGTGGGTTGAATGCATCCTAAGACAATTTGTGTAATGCCCCAATGCTAAGTTTGTCAATTCTAACCCAACACTAAGTGTTACCATAGTTCTTAACACTAAATTGGTAGGAATCTAACTCATTATTCAACACTACATGTCCAAGGATCTTTTTGCAATAAAAAAAATTTTAGTAATAATAAAAAGCATTACATAAGCATGTAAGGACATACACATCCATCATCCAAGCCAAGCATAATATGAAGAATGAAAAATACGTTCATCACATAAAAGAAAGTAATAACATCTAGAATCTAAGTTATTACAAATAATTTATAAATATATTAAAATGCACTCATCCTCACAAACAAATGAAAAAGATGCAAATCTTCAAATGCTAATGATGGCCGATACTAGATCCCACTCGAAGCTCCACAAGATGCTCTTGAGCTACCGTATTTGGTATTTAATACAGTAGGGTGCAACCAACAAAATAAAAATAAGTTATTAAACTTCAAAAGTCTAAGTACATTTTAGGGTTACACTAAGTTTTGCTTAAGTTTGAATGGATATCATATTAGTCATTCACAATTTATTTGATTTAAGTTGAGCATTAAGCAACAAAGGAAAATAGATGTATAAGTATGTAAAAATAGTAAAGTAAGTAAGGGAAGTAAGGTACTTATAAGTAGTGTGCATGTGAAGCATGTAGGAATACATGAATATGTTCATTTGGAATCATGCAACATAATATTTAAGAGAAAGTTGTATAAACATAAATGACAGCAAGTAATCAACATACACTGCAAGTAAGTAAAGAAAAATTGAATTGTAAGAAATAATAGATGTATTGTACAGTAAAGTAAAGTAAGGTTTAGTCACAAGGTATGAGTAAGCATAGTCAAAAGACTATGATGAGTAACCATAGTCAAAAGACTATGATAAGTCATTCACAATCAATAGAATTATGAGAAATATAATGTTAAATTATTTATCTAATTTAAAATAATATTCTATGTGCAAATTTATAGAACAAATGAGGAGTTAAGCACATCTGCCTAACTAAGAAAATCCGGGTCTCCCATAACACACACACACACACCTTTTAGGACCTGTGTGGTCTATATATCTCTCCATAGCTTGCCCTGGCATATTAGCCCACCATATAAAACCCCTAAGTTAATGATTTAAAGTTTTATTCATGCGCAATGTTTTAATGTATGTCCATGGCTATAATCACAAAGCATATCAACATTCAAGGAGTTCATGTTATTTGTAAACCATGTGATATCCATTATTATCTAATTGTGTTATCTACTTTAATGATTGGGGCTAATCAAGCTCCCAATTGACTTAGACATAAACAATCTCTAAGTCAACTAAAGAATAATATTATAAATAATTGTGTTTCTTAAATTTATTTGAGAGTTATTTAAGTGACAAAATAATTAATAAGTATATATATGATTCATGAAATTCAATCCAATCATACTACTAATTCTCCCATTATCTCAAGCTACTAGGCTTAGACTAGGGCTAGGGATCTTTAGCTAGAAGGGGAATTGTAGGATTTCTAGCCTTAAGTTTACTAAGGCATTTAAGGGTTTAGAGAAATATTAGCTCATCCACTACATTAAGTTGACTAACTACATTATAATGTAGTCCAAATAATCAAGGTACTAAGTGAAGGTTTTCAAATCACTATCTCCTAGATTTGGAGCAAAAGTACTAGGAAACTTAGAGTTAACTGAGAGAATAAGCTATTATAAGGAGCTATTAATACAAAATTACATACTAGGATGACTAGGGTTCTACCTACACTTGTGGAATGTAAGAAACGAAGCTTAGCTCAGACTAGCATTTTAAGGGTCCTACTAATAATTCTTACAAACATGGGAAACTAGCCAAACTAATCTCATCCTGGAATTTAGAACTACTATAACAATCAATTGTTAAATCAGTCATAAGAGTTTTCACTAACCTTCATTTTCTATGTTGAAGAACATTTCTAGGTTTGCTAAAAACTATACTATTTAGTGTTTTCCTAAGTTTCTCTTTTCCTAAAATCATACTCAAGATGTTATCAAGGCTCAATATAGGTTTAAGTTTGCTGTCCTAGGGTTTAGAAGATTAAAAATATGGAAGTTCCTAATACAAATAATTCATTAAGAAATTTAAGTGCAAGAAACACAAGTTCTCCAATTGAAGTCAAAATGAAGTAAAATAAGCAAATATGTGATCCTTAAAACATAAGAATTAAAATGATAGTAAGTATGCTCAATTGGGACATCATTTGTCTTAATTATAATTTAATTGCTCCTAACAACAATTAAAAAGTGTTTTGCAAAATGAATAGTGCAAACCAAATTAAATTACATATTAAGGACTTTGAGATCCCATTAAGGGAAATCTAGTGTCCAGTCATTTCAAATGCCTAGCTAACCTTAAGGAAGCTGCTTGTATCCAAGAACATTTCCAATTTCAAATGAACAAGAAATAGAAGGCTCATTTCATTCCTACCAAAAAAGAAGCCTTCAAGCACCATGGACAACAAAAGTATACCATCTTAAGGTTTAGCAACCACTAGTAGCTACTTCATAATGCAACTACCCTCACCCTTATGGTAAATGTTATCATGAAATAAATATTTGTTATACAGGTGGTAGATAGGACTAATAATACTGTAGATACAGATTTGAGAAGAAAATTGATAGGGGTTATCATCACACACTCTGAAAGAGATCAAACATTTTGTTCTCAACCCTTGAACAGTCGAGCCCCTGCATTTGCAGCCATGCTGCCACTTGCATCTATTCCAGCACCAAGGAAAGTGCCTACTCATGCTCCTACCCAAAATCATTAGGGTTGAGTGAACCAAAATCACCAACCCTCTGCTCTTGCTAGAGTAGATATGCTTACTTTAGCTACTGCCCTTGAAGATAATAAAGTTATCTCAAGTATGTTTTAATTTTTGTTCATTTATACTTCCTATTATTTCTTTATATTATCACAATTTAAATTGTAAATCTATGCAATAGCACATTAGATGTTAATGGAAAAATCTACAATGCCTTATTCAATACTAGTGTAAGTCACTCATTTGTGTCTAAGAACTGGGAAAAATCCTTAAAGCTACCCTACTATTGATTTGCAAAATCTTTAAGCCTAGAGCTACTTTCTGGAGCCCGTATGCAAGCTCATCAATTCTGTGACTTAGTTATACCCATCGGTGGACAAAATTTAGAAGCCAAGCAAATTTTGAGGTGATACTAGGGATGAACTGATTAAGCAAGCATGGTGCCACTATAAACTGCCAAAATAAGAAGATCACTTTTGACAGTGGAAGTCAAGCAATTCATGAAAGGATGCGATGTGTTCTAAGAATCTAGGTTGGTTGAAAAGAAGAAATATATTCCTATCAACAAAAATCACCTAGTTAAAGAATTCACAACATTTTTCTCAATCCCCTACCTGGTCTTCCTCCAGTTAGAGAAGTGGAGTTTTCTATTGAGCTTATTCCAGGGATACAACATATTTCCAAAGTTCTGTATCACATGGCACCCAAGGAACTATAGGAAATGAACAAGCAACTTTAGAAATTGCTAGAGAAAGATCTCATTAGGCCATGCATGTCTCCTTAGGGAGCATGAGTTCTCTCAGTTAAAAATAATGATGGTTCTATGCATATGTGCATAGACTATCGAGAGCTAAATAAGCTGACAATCATGAATAAATATCTGTTACCTTTGATCGATGATCTATTTGATCAATTGGTTAGAGCCAAAGTATTCTCCAAGAATTATCTGCAATTTGGTTATCATCAGCTACAAGTCAAAGAAGAAGATATAGAGAAGATTGCATTTAGGACTCGATATAGATATTACTAATTTTAGTGATATCCTTTGATATGACAAATGCACTGTCCGTCTTCATGGACCTAATGCAATGCGTACCAAAGCCCTTCTAAGATAAATTTGTAATTATATTCAGTGACAATATTTTTTATCTATTCTAAGAGTGAAGTGGAGCACCAAAACCACTTGAGAGCTGTGTTAGAAGAGCTGTGCAAGCATTAGGTCTACACTAAATATTTCTAGTGTGAGTTATGGCTTGATTATGTGGCATTTTTGGGTCACGTTATAGATGCCCAAGGACTCCAAGTTAATTAAAAGAAACTCAATGATGTACCAATTTTTAAAAGGATTTTTGCAAATTGCTTCTCCTTTAAAAATGTTAACCAAAAACTATTCCTTTCGAATGGGCTCTAGAATGCAAAGAAGCTTTTTTAAAGCTTAAGTAGGCTCTTACTCTACCCCATTTTAACCTTACCCAAATAAGGTATGGATTGTCAATTCTTCACTGAAGCTTCAGGATCTGGCTTGGGATGTGTATTAATGCAAGAAAAGAATGTCATCGCTTATGTATCTCATCAACTGAAGCTGAATGAAAGAGATTATCCTGTACTTGATCTTAACTTGCTAGTGTAATGTTCACTTTGAAAATATGGCGACACTACCTATATGGAGCTAAGTGAGAAATTTTTACCTATCACCAAAGCTTAAAGTACATTTTCATTCAGTATGAATTGAACTACCATCAAAGAAGATGGCTTGAACTTATCAGCAATTACGACCTCAATATTTAATATTATCTTGGTAAAGCGAATGTAGTAGCAAGTGTCCTGAGCCATCATGCTATTCTCTATTTGATGATTTATTAAATAGAGTATAGAATATCTACATGGTTAAATCCTGTCTTCATTAATAGAAATGAGTTCAGCAAACCAACCATCCTCAGAGATGTCTCCATCGCACAAATAAAAGATGAAGACTGTAACAACCCAAGTTGTTACTTAAGCAAATAGGACTAATCCAAGTTCTAATTATGATTCTAATATCCTAATTAAGTTATCTAGAACTGACATCTAAGATCCAGTCCAAATCAGGGATCAAATGATCAAATCTTAATTTTTGGAAAATCGAGAAACCTAAAAATTTGACTTGTATAAATTGACCCATAATCGAAAAACTGATTGCCCCCAAAATACATTGGGGTGCTATTTTCATGTCAACCGGAAGTCGTCAAAATTTTGGCGAATATTTTAATATTATTTAAATACTTAAAAAAATCAAATAATTAAATGCTCATCAAATCAAAAATCTGATCACAATGTTGCGTTCCTCACCTCTCAATTAGCTAGGGGTGATTTGTTGGAAATTTTTGGAATGCATTTAATTGATTAATTCTAATTAATAAATTAGATTCAAAAATATTTAAATAATAATAATATTTTAAATATTATTAACGGCACCGTCCTAATTAACCTAACGCCGTTCCTATTTCATCGCTTGCACCGTCTGATCTGATGGATCATTCTGATCCGTCTGATCGAAAGATCAGACGACTCAAAGGCTGCCTTCCTCGGTGAGCTCCGCGTGTCAGAGGATTTGACGCGTGTCGCCCTAGCCTTCACACCGCGCACATGCTGCCACTCAGCACCACTTCGAGACCCCATTAAATCCATAATTGGACCTTCCTCATTTGTTTTCAGAATTCAAAGACCTTGTGGTAGATCAAGACTCTCCAGATCGAACCCTATCTTCCCTTCTGTCATTCACTTGAGGTACCTCCTACCCCTAATCTTTGCTTAAGTTATACTTTTCTTTACTCTTAGATGATTGTGGAAATCCAAACTCTATCGACCGAGCTATACGAATCGATCGGTACAAAATATTTTTCGCAAACCATAATCATCGGGTGAAACAAGAAGCCGAAGCGTCGCTCCCATTCGATTAGGGTCAGGCTGAACTCATCCGACCGATTCAAGTCAGTGTGGGGCCCACCATGATGCGCTGTCTCGCATCTGAGGATGCCACATGGTTAGTTTGGGTCCCACCCATGAGAAAGTTTGAGCGGGTTTGACTGCAAGTCCTGCAGTCATAATGACTGTTTCCCATGGTACCTGCCAGTATCCTGCCGCCAAATAAAATGGCGCCATGTGGCTTTCTGCGGGCCTCTCCGCTGTTGGCTCAGGTGGGACCCGCCGCCCTGTGGATCTTTAGGATAAAATAATAAATTATTTTTATTAATTAAAAGTTAGTTTAATTAACATAATGCAATTTAAATGATTAACAAATTAAATTGTGAACTTTAAACATTCATAAATTTAAATCCACTAATCCATATGTAGCAAATATATATACCATTTTGATGAGGATTAGTATGGAACTATCAGATTTCAGTTTAGATAAGTATTTAACTTAGTGACATTTAGGATCTCCACATTAAACCCTAAATGTCCCAAAACTTCATTTAACCATATATTTGCACATACTTACCCAAACATACCCAATATGGATCTTAAATTACTCAGCACACTCCCAGGAATGTTCTAGTAGTACTAATTTTGCTATTTGGGTAATATTTTGACTAATCACTTTTGGACCCAAATCATAATCTTATAAGGCTTTGTAACCTCTAGTCCAAACATAGGCAATATGTGTCTTAAAGTGTTTAAAAAAGCCTCTAGAATAACCTAGTAGTGTTCAATTCTCTGTTTGGTTTAGTATTTGCCTAATCACATTTAGGACCTAACCCTAATTACCTTAATTAACCCAAGAACTTCAATTAGCCATAACTTGGTTAATTGAGCTCCAAATTGGGTCTTCTAATATACTATTTTTATCAGGAGGACCTAATTAACAGTAAACTACAAAACTATTTTAGATCTAATGGATAGATACCTTAATTAGCCCTAATCACCTTAAAACATAATTAGTGAATATAAGCATAATTAATAATCCAAATTGAATAATTTTAGTTTCTAATTACTCCTAGAGTAGAATAGAACTTAGTGGTATAGTTCATTTAGTGATTCTATGATTAATTTCACTAATCACTCACAAATCACCCTAAACCTATTTAAGCCATAACTTAACCAAATGAGGTCCAAATTGGGTCTACTCCTATTTAAAAAACTCAATGGGATATAGGGAAGCTATAGCCACTGAGTTTATCGAATTTAGACTTAAATTAGAAAAGTTGGGTTTTTGGCCCCAATTAAGAAACCCTAATTTTCCTAATTTGCCCTAAATCTTGTATTGGCTATAACTTAGTGAATACTTATCAAAATTTAATGATTTTAGGTTCTATGGAAACCTTAAGCAGTAATCCTCAATAAACTGATAAAAATTTTAGATTTTATTAAGTCAAATTACCAAATTGCATTTATAAGTCAAATTCTTTAATTTGACCTTATAAGGTTTAATACTTATTCAAATTGGATGTACTCACTGTTGAACATCATATTAGATAGTAAGTCATATTTTCCTTTCAATAAATTCTAGTTTAGAGCCCTAATTCATAAAGTTGAATTTTAGACTCTTAAATAGGGGCAAAATGGTCAAAATATTACCCAATTCTTAATTAAGCCTCTAAAAATCAGTATTGTGACTGATTTGAAATCATTTTAGAATAATTAAACTCTTTAAAATTACATTTTAGGAAAAACCCTAAAAATCCTTCAAATTTCTCTAAGTCCTAATTTAAGTCTCATAAGGTGAAATTAAATCACCATGTGCCTTCCCTAAGTTCATAATATTATAATAATGATTAAGTAATATCAATATTAAAGCTTAATTATTCTCTTTATTCTTTCCTTCAACGTCTAGGATCTTATTTCCTTAGGATCTAGCTTAGAAATTTAGGTTAGAATTTATCTATTAAGTAAATGGGTACTTAATGGATGAAGATGAAGATTTTATAGTTTTCTAGAATTTCATCCTTTATTCTTGATTATTTTGTAATTAAACTTTAGATTTAAGATTAGAGATCCATCTTATTAAGCTTGCTTTTGCTTAATAAGATAACCTTAATTATAGCTCATGAGATTTGGGTTTAACTTTATACCATTAGGATTAGAACCTATTGGATTAAGAAGTTAACATCCAATACTTAGATTTTAACATCTTAATCCCACAATTTTGATTTATATTAATCAATATTGGCTTTGGATTCGTAAGATTATCAATTAGGACGTTTGATTTATTATTTTAAACTTGATTAAGCGTCATGTGATTTATATATGTTAGAACTTGATTAGTTCTAACTTCTTTCAACTTATAGGATCGATATTCTGGATTTATACTCGATAGCGGGATATTGGAGATACTAAACTTGTATAAATTAAGATATATAGAACAACTTAATTAGAAAATAAAATGATATCACAAAGTTTGTTTAGTGCTATTTATACCTTGAAATTTGAATACTTTGCTTCCTTATTTTGGACTTTTTACTTTGACATATTATATGGAACATAGTATATTTTCTATGTTAAATTGATTCATTCATAAATCATTTTCTTAATTGAAAAAAAGAATTTAAAGTAATGAATATTATGTAACTTATAGTGGATTATATTTTACTTAGCCTACCTGGACAGTGTGACTTTACTTTTACTCTAGGATGTTTCTCCTAGATGCTCAGATGATACTTTACTTTTGCTCTAGGATGTTTCTCCTAGATGCTCAGCAGATACTTTGTGACATTACTTTGATCTAGGATGTTTCTCCTAGATATTCAGATGGAATTAAGTGGTATATTATTCAGATGGAATTAAATGTTATTGGATCTGGGATGTTTCTCCTAGATTTTTCAAATAGATTCTTTTAACAGGCATTTACTTATTGGCAAGACTAAGTAAGAATATGTTTATATAAGTTAGTCTATTTTACTTTACAATTTTAATACACTTCTTTAGCTACAGCATTTTCAGTATACTTCTTCTTTATACAGCACTTTGATTATATTCAGCAGTTCCTTTAGCACTTACAATTTTTCATGAAAATTTGTATTTTATTAGCAATTTATATATATATATATATATATATATATATATATATATATATATATATATATATATATATATATATGATGTCATATTAGGAAGTTAGAACTTTACTTTCAGCTCAGTATCTTCATTTTATATTGTAAACTAAAATTATTAAATTAATCATATTACTTAGGAATTTTATACTTAGTAGATTTCATTATTTGATGCTTAACCCTTTTCTACAGCTTGATTTGAGGTATGTGCTTAGCTTACATTTTGTTTGAGTTATAATTAAGTTAATTATAACTTCACCACTTTTCTTTGGTTGCTTTACTCCTCCTACTTTGCTTAGAGGTTGTGATATCATTAAAAGTATTAAATGCTTAGCCTAAAATGTACTTAGACTTAATGTCTAACTAGATTTTCTTTTCTTTTGGCTGGGGCCCTGCATTATGATACCAAGAATGGCAGACTCAGAGTTGTTTGACTAAGGACCTTCTGAAGAACTGGTTCAGGAGGAGGAGCGTGCAGAAGAAGACTCTTTGTTCTTTCTTTTACTTTGTGAGGATTGAGTGACCTTACTTTACTGCCTTAACTTTTAAGTTATTTTGTAATAATACATGTTTAAATTATTTCTCTTGTCATGCTCATGTATTCTGAGTTATACAGTTCATATCTAGATTGTGTGGATGTTATTACTTATCTTTCTTCCGCACTCTGATATATTATAGTATGCTCATTCAGTGATTGGTTCTTTTGCTCTCATACTAGGATATATCTTCCCTTGACATTTGATTAAGAAGGTTATTCCTTAATCTAAATGCTAAGTGAAGGTTTGCCTGTTGATGACCATGTCTTAATCTCAGATGATTAAGGGGCAGCCGTCACAAAGACTACTTGAAATTCAAAGTTGTTATCAAAAGTAGTCACCACATCAACCTACAACTGCGAGGAAGTACTATTTAACAAGGGAATCATCTATGGATTTGCAAATTGATGCATCAAGAAATTCTTATCGAAGATCATAATTCTGGTTATAAAATTCATCCTAGTAGTGCAAAATGTATCAGTACTTGAAGCAATCCTTTTTGTGGCCTATAATGAAGAAAAGTGTGGTAGAGTTCATTGAAAAATGCATTGAGTGTAATCGGGTCAAGGTCAAAGATCAAAGGTTTGGAGGATTACTGCTTCCATTTGAAATCCTAAAATGGAAGTGGTTCGACAAATCAATGGTCTTTGTTATGAGATTACCTAAATCAAGATCTGCAATTGATGCAATCTAGGTTGTAGTTGACAGACTAACCAAGTTAGCTTATTTTATTTCGATTCAATAAATCAATTTAGAGGAGAGATTATTAAAGGAATATATCAAAGAAATCAGAAAACTCCATGGAATTCCAAAGGCAATCGTATTCTATCGAGATATTATGTTTATATCTAAGTTCTAGAAAGTTGTGCATTAATAACTAGGAACTACCTTGTCCATGTGCACTACTTTTCACCCTCAGGCCAATGGATAAATAGAAAGGGTCAACCAAGTCCTTGAAGATCTCTTGCATCTTTGCATTCTAGATTTTAGAGGTTTCTATGAATACCATATTATGCTTGTAAGGTTTGCTTATAATAATCGGTATCAAGCAAGTATTGGCATGTCCTTGTATAAAGCTCTATTTGGAAGAAGAGGCAGCACTTCACTTACCTTGTTAAAAATAAAAAGCATACAACTTTTAAGGTCTGAATTAGTCGAAGAAACCAACAAGAAAGTGCTGCTCATTCAATAAAGGATTCGTGTGACTCAAGATTATCAAAGTAAATACCATGATGCCATGCATCATCTTATGGAGTTCAAGGTTGGTGACTATAACAACCCTAGGTTGTTATCATGCAAAATGAATGTGGATTGATTTAATTTTTTTTAGCATCATTGCTTTTAGAACATTAAGATAAGCCTATCTGGAATATTTAAAGTCCATTGGACTTCTCTAAGTCAAAAATTGCAATTTGATCAATCTAGATGCCCTAGTTTAGACCCAAAATATTTTGATCTCAGAATTAAAATTTGATTGCATTTTTGAATTCCTCACCCCCAAATTAGCTAAGGGTGAAAATTTGGTGCAATTTGAAATTCATTTGGGCAATAATTCAATTTAATTTAGAATGGTTTAATTGCACTTAAGGGCTTATAACTTTCCATAATTGCATTTTTACCCTAATACCTAATATAACAGCCAGGATTCGCTGTGCGGACCGCGGGCGATCCGCTTCGGAGCCCGGGTCACGCAATAGTGGGATCCCTCAAATCTAGCCGTCGCGCCTTTCCATCTGACTGTTAGGATTAGAATTGCGGGTTCGCCGTTAGATCAACCCTAATGATCCTATGGCGCAGATTTAATCTGGTTCGGCCATTAGGATCCAGAGGATCAGGACCGTCACGCCTTCCCGATCGATGCATCAGACGGTCCACAGCACACCCGCACTATGGATCTTCGTCCCTGCCAAGACGCGCCCGATAGGGAGGATTCCCTATACTGCCAGTGGCCTCCCCTGTCCCCCAGGCGCACCTCCATCTCAGCAAACTGTTGCTGGTCTTCCCCCAAATGCCATGATACCCCAATTGGGCCTTGTGGCCCGGCGGAGCTCGAAATGGAATTTTGAGAGCTCGGCCATGGCCCGCCCTCTCGGGCCTCCCTAACCCGAGCCAGTGGCTCCAGAAGCTTCCCTAAGTGTAGCCAAGCCTATAAATAGCCTCAGATCTGCTTCAATTGCTGCTTGCTGATAAATTGTAGCTTCTGAAATTTGTCGCCATTACCGAAGTCCCAGAGCTTCACCCAGGCGCTCCCGTGCTCTTGAACCACTGATAGAGGGTTACTCCTGGAGTTCAGGACCCCTAAGAGCTTCCAGAGTCCCTGCAGCAGCGAGCCACCATCCGTCTTCCAATCCGTCAAAAATCAGGTATCCCAGTTGCAGGAATCGAGTCAATAAGGCTCGAATCCTATTCCATTTGATGCATTTCTATTCTTATTGTCGTTTCGAACTTAGCCGTATCGTACTTAGGGCCTGAGTTAGCCCCGATCGATCGACTCGATCGATCGGGCTAGTTTCCTTCTGGATCGCCTCGGTCGAGTAAGGACCCGGCAATCCAGGCCACCCCAGACCCCCAGACCAGAGGGCTTCGATCCGCCTCACCTCCCTGATGGTGTAGGGATCGAGCCCGGGGTCTGGCATGGCCTCTGTGGGGAGAATTATCTCCCCACAGTAACATAAATGGTGAACGCCTCGGGTGAGTAAGGTCTGGCTGATCCAGACCATCTCCCAAGGGGCTTCCGGTCCCAATCGATGCGCCTGGACGTGGTGATGGTGTAGCAATCGAATGCTGGTCGATCCGTAGACCGGATGCACTGGAATTTGGCGATTAGGTTTTTCCTAATCGGCCTCTTCCGTGGGACGAAGGATCGGGAACGACGACACTGTGCAGGCTGGGTCAACCCATGACCCGCGCGGTGCGACAGTGCCGGGTCTCCCGGGCCCCGATTGACCTGCGCGCTTTCGATTTTGGGCCGAGCCGTTTAATTAAATCGAATTAATGGAATTATTTTCCTTAAGGAAAATAGTTTGATTAATCAAATCATAGGAATTTGATTAAATAATAATACAGAATGTATTTTCTTAATAACTTTTAATCCACTGGTTAAAATTTTATGATATCTTAAATGAAAAAATGTTCAGAAAAATCTCAGGAACTTAAATATAAAATAAAATCACACATCTGATAGTTAGATCTTTAATTATTTCCTAATTATAGTGAATCTTAATTAGGGTAGATTAGTAAAATTACTTATCCAAATTGTATGTTTAGGGTGAAATTAGTTCACTGATGTTAAGTAGATTACATGTGCCAAGTATAACATTTTTCTAAGTTCTGTAAAGGCAGTTATGCCCTAATCTTGTCAAATCATATTTAGTGAATTTTAGGGTTTATACACCTTGGATCATAGCAAACTCAGTCTCTGATTACTTGTATGATTAATTAGGACTTGCATGCCAAATTTCAAGTAATTTGAATGGTTGGATTTTTATTTATGTACTTATCCTTTTTGCTTGAAATTAGGGTTTGGTTAGCATTAAGTAAACACTGTTTGTTAAACTTTAATCATTATTTTGGCTTATAACAGTAAACCAAATAAAATAAAATCACCTTTTATATACTTATTAAGTATACTTGAATCAATTTAAAACTATAGAATCTTGAATATCTTAATTAACTTAAGAATTCCTAAGATTTGGATCAAGCTTTTAAGACTTGATCTAGATCTAGGATTGCCACCAATAATACAAAATTAATCTACTGATTTGACATTGATCTTTAAATATACACTTGATTTGACTTAAGATTTGAGAAGGAGTCAAGCCCTAATCTACTTAAGGCAAATCTAAAACCATAACAACCCTAACTCAACTATATTGATTACAAGACTGTGAATTGAACATTTTCTAATAATACATCTGGTTTACTATTGATCCTAAATATTTGAATTAGACATGTTAAGGTTAATAATAAATCTATGTGATTGCTTGATCTGAATCTAAACTTTAGATCCCTGATTTTATCTTAAGAAAGAAGACTAGCATAAGAAGACAATTAAAATCATATTGATTAAACAAGTGATCTAATCCTTAACAATATGCTTGATTTAGTTCCCATAATCTTAGTCTAAGCGTGATCAGATGACTTAATCATCTGATCTGATCATCCTAAATCTAATCATGAACCAAAACCTAATAGATTAATATCAACATCTAAAGAAGAGATCTTGATGCTCTCTTAATAAGATCATCTTAAATTATCTAAAAGACCTAAATTTATATATCATGAGGTAGGAGGCCTTGTATGAATCCTTGAGGTAGAAGTATAGAAGATCCCTTCACTTTAGAGCTTGATCAATTCTCCTTGTGGTAGTAATCCTTTAAGACACTAGAAGAGATACATCTCTTTGTGGTAGAATCCATATTAAGTGATCCCTGATCACATTAGATTTGTGAAACCTTGTATAGGACTTACCTACTAGTCTAAGACTTGTAGTCTTGATAAATCATTGCTCTATTAAATAGATTTGATTGAACTACGATTGTTGGGTAAGTGTAGTATAGTATACCCATATTACTGGTCCCCAGTAATAATCTGGATTGGTTGAGTCACTCTAAGTAAGATTTGTCTTTGTTGCTATCCTGCGGGCTTAGGCGGACATAACCTCACTTAGAATAAATCAATCAATCCTAAGAGCGTATTAAATGGGTACCCATTCCTTAGATTTATTGAAGGACAGTTGCCATCAGGCAATGCCTCCTGGCGAAGATCGCTTCAATAGGTATGGCTTAAATAAAACTAAGTAAAGGGGAATTACCTTCCTTAGGATGCTAAGTATGATTGTGAATTTAGTGACTAAATGCTTAGTTTGAGATACAAAATCATCATCGAATGGTGCCTCCTAATGAAGATCGCTTTATTAGGGTGGCGTAATCAAACTAAATGCTGAGGGTCCTATCTTTGCAACGTATTTAATATCTGTATACAATCACCTTGCCTAGTGATTTTTAAGTAAATAAGCAACTTTAACTAAATATCGATCTAGAGATTTGGATTCAGAATCCTTTTAGCAGGATTCTACACAGTGGAGACTTAGGATTCATTATTGTTCCTTACTATATTTCTCATGGATTTCAGGATTTTTCATTCATATCATACAATGGCATAAGCATAAGCATAAACATGAGTTGAACTCATTCCTTCCGTTCTGACATATGATTATTAGTGATACAGTATGAGATATGGAATGTTATATATACACAGACTAGGGAAATTCAGGGTGCATCTGCATCACTATACTGACTTCCTAACTGTTGTACTTACATTGGACCGTACGACTCATAGACCTTCAGTGATAGTTCTGTGATATACCGTGATATAGCATATCTGTGAGCATTGTTTCAGTAGTATATAGTGCAGCTTATAGCATCCTTCTCAACATCTGACATGTTCATATATTTTCAGCATTTGGTTTTGATGCAGTTTGTCTTTTCTTAGTTCCTATAGTTCAGTTATTTGACGCTTTATAGTTTCTCCTGCACTTTTACTTTATGTTCTTGCATATTTATTATATTTAGATTAGCTTGTATAGCTAGCTTCGATGTGTTAGACTTTTTGTCTAACACGGGGTACTTTTGGGATCTGACAACTTGCTAGATCCTGAGAAGTTGTTGGAGATAGGTCAGGAGGACGTCCCAGAGACTCAGGAGGAGCACTTGGAGCTGTAGGGGATTGAGCACCTACTTTTACTTTTTTGTCCTTTTCAGTATTCTGGCTAGACTCTTTATATTTTTGCATTATTATGGTTTGTAATAAAACTCTGGATGTACTCTTACTTTTCTTTTCTAAGATAGATATTTTCTACTGCTTGAGATAAATGTATTCTGGATGTTATGCTTTTAGCTTCCGCACTCTATTATATTACTATACATAGTATTGTGATGTGATCGGCGTACTGGAAACGCTGATATATTTTGTAATGTACATGGGTCCTTCTCTCCTCCCTTATACCTTATGTACGTACTAAGTCTAATACTTAAGATAAGGGTTCCATTCTTATCTTAGGTATTGGCTCTCGAGCCTACTCTTAGGGCTCAAGTCAGCGGCCTTCAGTATGGCTTTGTCTCTTTAAACCTATTCGGGATGATGGGTTTTACTTGTATGGCCCACAGTTCCCGAGTAGCGCACTGTTCCGCCGCCAAACTATGGATTATACTCGTATTTTGCGCATGGCGATGGGACGGGGGCCTACAATGACTTTGCAAATCTAAGAGTTAGCCCAATGAATGGTGTGTTCAGATTTGGCATAGATGGGAAACTCAGCTCCTGTTACATTAGGACTTTCAAAATTTCAACGAGAGTAGTATCTTCAGCCTATAAGTTAAAACTCTCAGATGACTACTCAGCTGTTCACAACATATTCCATGTATCATCATTGAGAAGATTTCTTCAAAATTCTTCTCATCTTATTCAACTCCTAGAAGTATCTCTTCGTCCTGATCTTTCTTATGTGGAGGAACGATGTCATCCCCGACATCACTTAGTGAAGAAAGTACTACATGGATTGAAATATTTAAACAAAACAGATGAGAAGGAAAAGAACAGTACCTGGACTTGCAAAAAGCTGAGGATATTTATTGTGCATATCCACTTCTTCTCACAAGTAGATTCTTCCAAAGATCGATTCTTCCACTGAACCTTGACCATAGGAATTGAACAATTCCTTAGCTGCTTCTGATCATGAGTTAAGATTTTAACTGGCTCCTCAGCATAAGAAAGATTAGGTTGGATTTCTATTACTGGAAGTTGAATGAGATGAGATGGGTCTCTGAGACATCTCCTTAATGATGATACATGGAATACATTGTGGACAACTGCAAAGTCATTAGGAAGATTCAACCTATAGGCAGATGATCCTACTTTGGCCAAAATCTCAAAAGGCCCAACATAGCGGGGACTGAGTTTCCCTGTTACACCAAATTTGTAGACACCTTTCATTGGACTAACTTACAAATAAGCAGAGTCGCCAATATTGAATTCTAAGAGACGATGATGAGCATCAGGATACTTGCTCTGACTATCTTGAGCCAAATGAATTCTCTGCTGAATTAATTGGATCTTCTTGTTAGTTTCTTCAACTAACTGAGAACCAAAAAGTTGAACGCTTCCTGTTTCTAACCAACCTAATGGAGTACTGCATTTTCTACTGTACAATGCCTCATAAGGAGCCATTATAAAACTTGCTTGGAAACTATTATTGTAGGCAACCTCCACTAACGGAATATGATCTTCCCAAGACCCGGCAAAATCAAGAACACATAGCCTAAGCAAATCCTCCAGAACTCGATTCACTCTTTTAGTTTGACCATCCATTTGAGGATAAAAAATTGTACTCATGGCTAGAGTAGTACCCAATTCCTGATGCACAGCTTGCAAAACTGCCCTTTGGTCTGACGGATAGGAAGAAAGTGCGCTGATTTAGTTAAACAGTCTACTATAACCCAGATTGTAACGACGCCAGATCTTGCGCAAGGCAATCCCATGATGAAATCCATAGATATATCAAACTATTTCCATTCAAGAATTTCTTATGGATGTAGAAGACCACCAGGTCTTTGGTGCTCGGCCTTTACCAAATTGCAGGCATGAAACTTATGCAGAAAATCAGCTACATCCTGCTTCATACCGGGCCACAAAAATGATTGCTTTAAATCCTGGTACATCTTAGTACTGCCTGGGTGAATCTGATACTCAAAATTATAACCTTTAGTCAACACTTCACGGTGCATAGATTTAGGATTCCACAAGCGATTACTTTGATAAATTACGTCGTTGTGAATTTGCAAATCCTGATGACGACCACCTTTAATATCTGCTTTGAATTTCAGATAATCAATGTCTTTAGTCTACGAGATAGAGACATATCTGTGGAAGATAGGTTCCACACTGATATTTACTAGAAGCAAACTTAGCATATCGCCACTGACTGGAAAATTTCCTAGCTTACAAAATTCTTGTTCTAAGGAATTGGAGGCAATCATGGAAGATAAAGTAGCATGATAGCTAAGAGCATCGGCCACAACATTTTCTTTTCCTAGATGATATTGAATGCTCAGATCATAATCACTAATGAGTTCTAGCTATCTCCTTTGACAATAATTCAATTTTCTTTGGGTGAAGATATACTATAAACTTTGATGATTTGTGAAAATTGAACACTGAACTCCATATAAATAGTGTTGCCAAATTTTTAGAGCAAAGATTACTACTGCAAGTTCAAGATCATGAACTGGATAATTTTTCTTGTGGGGTTTTAACTGATGAGAGGCGTAAGTGATTACCTTACCCTCTTGCATTAACACACAACCTAGTCCAATTCTAGAAGCATCAGTGTATACCTGATAGTTAAAGCCTTCCTTGGGCAGAACAAGTACTGGAGTGGTAGAGAGTGCGTTCTTCAAGGTTTAAAATGCTTCCTCGCATCCAGGGCTCCAAATAAATGGAATGACTTTCTGGGTTAACTTAGTTAAAGGTGAAGCGATTTGGGAAAAGCCCAGAATAAACTTCCTATAATATCCGGCTAATTCCAAGAAACTTCTAATATCTGTGATTGTCTTAGGTTGAATCCAATCTTGAATAGCGCTTACTTTATTTTGATCTACACGAATACCCTGGGCAATGACGACATGCCCCAAGAATGCAATGGACTTAAGCCAAAACTCACATTTGGAGAACTTGGCATACAGCTGATGTTCGCGCAGAGCTTATAATACTAACCTCAGATGTCCTTCATGATCTCTTAAGGTTTAAGAATAAATGAGGATATAGTCGATAAAAAGATTACAAATTTGTCTAAATATGGCATTAGAACTCGCTGCATCAAATCCATGAAGATTGACGGTGCATTGTGAGTCCGAAAGACATCATTAAGAATTAAAAACGACCATAGCGAGTACAGAAAGCAGTCTTTCCTACATCATCTTCTTTTACTCGTAGTTGATGATATCCAGACCTTAAGTCAATCTTAGAGAATATGATAGCTCCAGATAATTGGTCGAATAAATCATCAATTCTAAGAAGTATTAATTCTTTATGGTGACTTTATTTAGTTTGCAATAATCTATGCACATTCACATAGATCCATCCTTCTTCTTTACAAATAAAACGGGTGCTCTCCAAGGGGACATACTTGGCCTAATAAAACCTTTATTCAAGAGCTCTAGCAACTATTCATTGAGTTCTTGAAGTTGGTTAATTGCCATTCTGTATATAGCTTTAGATATAGGCTAGGTACCCACAGCTAATTCAATAGGGAACTCGACTTCTCTAGAAGGAGGTACACTAGGTAGATCTTCTGAGAATACGTCGGTGAATTCCTTAACTACTTTATAATCAGAGAGAGGGATACTTTCTCTTGCTTCACCCATCATAGTGACCAAAACAGCATCACAACCCATACTGATCAAATGTTCAGCTTTAATAACATTGATCTGCGATAACTGTATAATGGGTTTTTCTTATAAATCTTTCAGACTTGCCCTGGGAATAGAGAGTAACCTTCTTTTTCAGGCAATTAATCATGACATTATTGTCACCATGCTAGTTCATCCCAAGGATAATATCAAAGTTTGCTAATGGCAGGATGATTAAGTTGGAGTTAAATCCCTAACCATTTAATAGAATTTTGATGTTACAAAACTTATGAGCACTTAGTTGGGCTCCAGATGGAAGTCCAACACTCAAGGATTTTGCTAAGTTGTATGAGTGTGGTTTAAGGATGTTGGCAAAACATTCAGAAATAAACGAATAACTAGCACCAGTGTCAAATAACACATTGCAGGGCTAGTCATTAAAATAAAGTGTGCCTAATTTATTCATACGAATAGCATTAACAAATTGCAATAATTATGGTACTGAAACGCAATTAAAAAAAAGGAGAAGTTCAGAAATGTGTACCTGAAAACACATAATTGTCTTCTGTGGCTTCCAGAGGCATTAAAGCATACACTCGCACAGGACCAGCAGGATGGTTGCTTACATGCTTCCTGGGATGATTCTAGAATTTAGGAGCTGAGGGCTGTTATGGAGCAACTTCAAGTGCAGGTACTGGCATTATTGCCAAATTTGGTTCTCTCTTGTTCAGCGAAGTTGCTCTAAGCACTTGGTTCTTTTGAGATGGCTTCATTGGAACTCATCCACTATTTTCGTATGTGTACAGTGATAGAACCTGTGGCCTGGTCGCCCACAATTGTAGCACTTATGTCCAAAGTGGTAACACTCGCCCTATGGGTGAGGCATATTACAGCCTTGTATTAGTTCAGTAGGGGGTGCAGCTTCAAGTTGATAGACCTTTGTAGAGTTTGTTATGTGCCTCTTGAAGGCTTCATGCTGGTTAGGAGTTGATTATGCCTTTCGCTTGAGATCTTTTTCTGAGTGGTGATGCTCAATCACATTAGCTGTCTCTACTAGTTCAAAAATGCTAGTCAGGTGAAGTGGAACAATATGATCTTTCAATGAATCTTAGAGTCCATTAAGAAAGAGATAGCACTTAGCTTATTCGGAGTGGGTAATTTCTGGAGCAAAATGAATCAACCTACGAAATTCCCTTTCGTAGTCAGCAATAGAGCAACTTCCTTAAGTCAACCTTAGCATCGTGTCTGCAATGATGTTCTATGCAGATGGGGGAATAAATTCAGCTTTGAATGCTTCAACGAATTCATCCCAAGGGATGTCTCCCAATTCATAGTCAACAAATTTTGTATTATGGGCCTCCTCCCACCAATATTCTGCTTCAGCATGAAATAGGTGTGCAGTGAGACAGACAGCTTCTGAGTTTGGGATCTTCAAACTAATAAGAACCTTCTCTACTGTTTTCAGCCAATCGACTATATCCATTGGTGTTACGTTTCCACCGAAGGTGGAAGGCCTTAGTCTTAAGAAGTTATGAATAAGACTATCCATAGAGTGATGGGAAGAAAAAGTATGTTGCAGAACAGGAACAGCGGGAGCAGTAGCATCAACTGGTACTTTATCAGAAGAACTGCTTGAAGCGATAGTATTTTTGATTAGGGTAGCAGCAGGAGGTGATCCAGAATTCATTCAAATTAAGCAGCATAAATCTAGATTTCAGAATCATTCTAAGGAAGACAGAAATTAAAATTTCTAATAGATGCCAAAAATTCTCATTACTTTTGAAATGAAGGATTACATAAGATTTAGAAAATACCAAAAATCATAGCACTACTAAAATCAAGAAATGATAATTACTCTAACTAGCACTCAGATTTCCTTAATGTACTCAGTCTTAAATGAACACAAAAATCTTTAAAGGTCACTTTCTGATGCTTTCTCTTGCATTTTCGTTCAAGCTTCTTGATGGTATCGTACCACCAGACTCCCACATAGTCTAGCATCAAATCTGTTACCATGTCAACCCAGATAGACTTTGGACACTCTATGTGCCTCAGGACTGACGCTACTTGATTCAACCACTCTTGTGCGTAGATGGGAAAGTCAAGCCCTCGGTACGCCATTTGATGTAGAAGTTTGTCCAAGACTAGGGTTCCTTTTGTTGAAACTCCTTTGATTTTCCATTTGCTCTCTTATCTCCATTTGAAACTATAACTCCAAGCCAACTCGAAGGCGTGCAGATAATATTCCAAATTGAACTCTTCATGATCCATTTGGTCCTAATATTAGAATGTATTGGTTTTTATTAGCTATAGATGACTAGATATTTAAGATATGAGTTTTTACATTCTACATTTTTTAGAGAGTTACTGATAGTACTATGTTATGGATGTTATGTCTTGATATTTGTAGTTTAGAAGATTGGTCGATTAGGTAGAAAGGAATCATAGATCCCATTCTAACACCTTATGGTGTTCTCTGATACCAACTATGGGGCCCCATACTTTCCCAGCCATGCTAATACCGATATTAGCATAATTGTGAGGAGTACGGTGCTCCAACTGTGGCAAATCTCCAACTTAATTAAAGTCAGGTTGGACCCAACCTGCCTTAAGCCAAGGACTTGTCACTTGGAACTGTAAACATACATCAATACAAATCAAAGTGGTGGAAGCAAGAAATAGTATAATATAACATCCACATCACCATATAGTATAAGAGAGTAAAAGAAATAGTAACTCAAATCAAATGTAGAAAAGTAAATACATCTAGAATTTAATTATTACAAACTGAATAAAATGAAAGTAAGGATCTCTCAAAACCTCTCTGCAAGAAAGAAAATCTAACTAAACAGCTGTAGGAAGATCCTCCTCCTGCACTGGCTCCTCTCCTGTGGCACTGCCTACGAATAGCTCCAAATCTGACATTTGTTGGTATCACAAATTCTAGGGCCTCAGCCAACAAAACAAAAATGTTACAGTTAGATAATTGTCTAAGTATATTTTAGGCTATTTAAGTGAACTGAATATTTAAGATTTCACATTGAAGGGTTTTAAAACATACAAGCATTATAAGGTGCTACAAGCTACAAAGAATGGGATAGTCATAAACTATACATTTATAGCTAATCAATAAGTATGTAAAGATAACATACAAATCAGTAACTAAACATGGTGAGGCTAAAAGCAAAATAATTGTGACTACTGAAATAAATCTGCTCCTAACATGCTTATGATCACATGGATACATGTTGAGTATATATGAACACAAGTGCTGAAATAGACATACAATTCTAGCATCCTAAACATGCCAATATTTAATACTAATCAATAAGAGCATATATACAAGCATGCAAATAAATATGTAAAAGGCCACTGAGGCATGTGGCAAAGTAAGCTAAGTACATGCATGAGCAAAAACTAAGGCTACTGAAACATGTGGCAAAGTAAGCCAAGCACTAAAGTAAGACCATTGAAGCATGTGACAAAGCAAAACAAATACTAAAAATTGAATTGAAGTAGGAGTAAGCCTAAGACATAGTACTGTCATAACAGAACAGACCATACAGGGCCTCTGAACTGAAAGTTCAACATGTGTCCATCCTAGGCATCCACAGAGTTATGTTCAAGTCTATTCTATAACAAAATAAGAATTGAAGAGGCAGACTACGCTAGGACATACTCTACTAATTGAAAGCACTAAAAGAACTGAATGAATGCTCTACTTTTCAAATACTAACTTAGGATGTATTTTCCATATCCTAAGTTTACCTATTATGCTCAAGGAACAAGGCTCAATATTCAAGGTGTACAAAGCAGTCAAAGTCAAAGTAAGCAAGAGACTCAATCTAGACTTATATGATATCTGTTATTGTCTAATCTATTCAACTAACTATTATGAGAAGATACAAGTTTAGGATCTCCAATATCCAGCTATCGAGTATAATCCTAGATTCACAACCTTAATGTTAACAATAGAAAACAAGTTCTAATTCATAATCATATGACGACTATAAAGATTAAAGTAAATGGATCAATGACCTGATTATTTTTATGATTATCACTTAACCCAAATCTTAATTAAATAAATCAAGATTAAGGATTCTGAACTTAAACTCCATTTTTAGTGTTCAAATCCTGAATCCATGGTAGTATCCTAATAAGGATCTAGGGTTCACACTCAAACATAATCTAAATGAGCAATACCTTATAAGCTAAAGGATTTAGGAACTATGATCTTAATGAAAGGTTGTTCTAATGCTATAAGATAAAATAATTCTTAAGAACTAAGAATCTAAGATCTATATTCCTTAAGAATCTGCATACCATCCGTGATGGGCCAACCAAGGAAGCTTTCAATGCCAAAATTCTCAATGATTAGGTGATGCCAGTGACCCAATTTAATCCCTACACGATCCTAGTATTGAGGTGCATCAATCCCACCATTAAGCCCTCTCTGGGATGCACTAGATCTTGGGATGGCTATTCGATGGGTTTGGCCCTACTCACAGCATCTATGGTTTACTGTGAAGAGGAAATTCTCCTCACAGAGACAACCATTTGGCCAGAGCTCAATTCCTACACCATCCTGTTGGTGAGGCAGATCGAAGCCCTCTGGTCATGAGCTTTGGGGTGCCCTGGATCATCGAGTCCTTACTCGAGCTTGACTATGAGCTCGCGGCAGAAACCAGACTTTCGAACGATCACGATAGGCTAGCCCAAACCCTTTGGACAATCACGTTGGGTTTCCTAAGTGGCTAAGGCAATCTAGGCGATATACAGAGGCTCATCTAGAAGCTTTTATGGAAAAATAAACTCACTGAGTTCAGTGGGAGAGGTTGTACCTGAAGTCGAGGTTGCAGGCACGGCCACGAGGAATTGAGGTGAGCTGGAGTTTCCCAAGTAGCAAATACAAGTTTACAGGGAGTCTGAACACCAGACAGACCCTCTATTTGTGGTTCTAGGCTCTAAGAATGCCGAGAAATTTCCGAGATGATGGAAGCTTTAGAGGACTTTGGCTGGGCAATTGGGGATTCACAGTGAGTAAAGAGACTCACTGGGAGGTCCTGGGGGTATTTATAGGTCTAATGAAGCACTGTGGGTGGATTCCAGAGCTCAAGAATCATGGCATGACTTGGGCCGAAGGAGAGGCTTGGCCCAATGGTTGGGGGCACATTGGGGAGATTACCACTAGCAGACGATCACGCCGAGGGTAGAAGAGGAAGATTGGAAAAATTCCCGTACCGCCACGAGGACTGGATGGACCAGTCTATCAGGGGGAGCTAGAGGCGGACGGAGGCAAGGCGAGGGAGACGATCTACAGCGCTCGAATGGCTAGAACCATGGGCAATTGGGGATTCCCGTGCCCGATGTCTGATGGATCGACCGTTAGTTTCAGACGGCTCAGATGGGTTACTTAAGCAAGATAAATGATAGCCGTTAGATGCGAGCGATGGATCTGTTGCTTAGGATTAGATCCTACCATGGAGGAGATCCCGCCATTAGATGGTTTGCGTTAGGATGCGTGCCATAGCATTGAATGGCTAGAACCCATGCGCTAGTGTCGAGACCCCGCAGTGGATATGTCGCGGTCCCAACAGCAAATCCCATATATTAAATAAATATATATATATATATATATATTTAATTTAATTAATATTAAATTATTTCATAATTAACTTAAATCCTAATTAATTATATAAATCCAATTAAGTATTAAATGAACTCCAAAAATTCCAAAAAATTCACCCTTAGCTAATTAGGGCATGAGAAATTCAAAAATGAAATCAGATTTTAATTTGAAGATCAAATTAATTTAGGTATTTTCTATGGCTCAAAAATAGGGAAAGATACCCAAATTCTCAATTTTGCTCTGATTGATCCCAAACTTCTAGGGTTAGGTTTAAATGACCCATTGAGTCTAATGGAATCAAAATTAGGACTTGGTTTAACTTAATTAATCTGAATTTAGCTAGGGTAACAACTAGGGTTGTTACAAATTAACATTTGATTTGGTATGCTCCATAACCTGCATAAGTCCAACAACTCTTGCTGATTTGTCATTGATCTTAGACTAGTAAACTAGAAGAATTTAAGAGCTATAACAAACTTATGTGATTTATTATCTGAATCTATACTTAAGATCCCTGATTTTCTCTTATATAAGACTCTTAGTATGTGATAAATCATGAAACTATATTGATTTGCAAAATGATCAACTCCTAATAATATTCTCAATTTCATCCTATAATTGTAGCATAGGTGGTGATCAGAGGGGTTACCCATCTGATATGATAAATTCAAGCTTAATAAATGCAACTTATGATCTTAGTACAAATTATTTAGTTAAATGTTAGATGTGTAAGATCTTGATGATCTTATAATAAGATTTATATGTAATGAATAGCCTTAACAAATGTTAATACAATGAGGTAGGAAGGACTTATTGTGACATCTTGAGATAGGAACCTAGATGATCCTTCTTAGCCCTAGAAGCTTGATCTTAGATCCTTGTGGTAGAACTACCTAAAAGTACATAGAATGAGATTTTTTCCATATGATAGCAGCCTATATTAGGAGATCTTCTTGGTCACATACTTGGAACCTTGTGTAGGATTCACCTCTTGTAGCCTAAATCGCATAGCCTTGGTGATCCTTGTTGGTTCAATAACATTGATTAAACCTAGATTATTAGTTGAGTATAGTAGTGTATATCCATAGTATTGGATCTCTCCAACAATATTCAAGAATTGTTAAGTCACTCTAAGTAAGGTTTATCTTTGTGCTATCCTACTATCTTAGGCAGATACAATCTTGTTTAGAGTAAATTAATAAATCCTAAGATTGTTATGAATAAGGACTTAATTCCTTAGTTTGATTAAAATAAAATGGCCAATGGGTGATGCCTCATAGCAAAGAACGCTTTAATGGGTATGGGTTAAACAAACTAAGTAATTCGAGTCACCCTCTTTAGGACACCAAGTGCACTTATAATTAAGGTATTTAATAGTTTAGTTTGATGAAAATAAGAAAATTACCAATGGGTGTTGACTCCTAGCAAAGAATGCTTTACTAGGTGTGGCTTAAACAAACTAAGTGTTAAGTTTACCTTTACTAGAAACATACTAAATATGTGTATACAAACATTCCAACTGATGATTTTAAGTGAAATTCTAAGTAAAGTTAATTATTAAAATTAGTATTAGGAGTCAGAATCCATTTATATGGATTATGCATAATGGAGACATTTGATTCATTATTTGACTTTAAATTATTTTCTGGATTTCTGGATTTTAAGGCACGTAGTGTAAAAGCATGAGCATGAACATGAGCATGAAGTATGAGTATCAGTGATTATTTATGGATTACGGAATGTTGCATATATCAATCGAGGAATTTTCAGGATGAGTAGTATTAGATTTGTAACTGAATATATGTAGACATTGGACCGCATGATTCATACCCATTCAATGATAATTTGGTTGCATATCAATTGCATATTATATCGTGGCATATACAGATGCATGACTTCAGTAGCATACAACATAGTTTTACATATTATTACTCCATTTCAGATTCATTACTATTTTTGTTTACTTTCAGTATTCAGTTTACTTTTCAGCTTTACCTTACTTTACTTAAGTTTTGTATAATTTTTGACTTTTAATTATTTGACAGTATTTATGCAGTTTGATTTCTATCTTACTATTATGTTGAATAATATCTTTAAACTATAAGAATTTGCTATTTTTTAGCTTAATTATACTTAGACTTTATAAGCTAATATTATTTTTCTTTATTGGCTTGACCCTGTCATATATGTACATATGGCAGCATTAGGTTATAGATCAAACCTTGCATTTGGGGGTGTGCTTATGATAGAAGGTCAAGTAAAGTTTGTGGCCTGCAAAAAAGGAAGAAATTGTTGATATTAAAATTTATGTTGCCCAAATTTAATTTAATATAATAAATGAGTTTCTTTCTTATTATTCTGCATTTTCTATATTGTATGTGAATAGATATATGTGGATAATATTTGAATGCCTTTTTGTTATTTTTTGCACTGCTTTACTTTTGTTTCTGCTAAGGTCTTGCTCATCTTAGGATTAATGCCATGGATATTTCAATTATTATCAGTGGAGTTAGTTATGACCATCACTTAATTGTAGTTGAGTTAGTGTTACTCGACAATGGTTAAGAGGCGGCCGTTACAGATGCAAGGTATTGCCGAGTGGTTTTCCCTCTCCCTCCATCCTCCAATCGAGGGTGTTGAAGTCCCAACTTCCTTCTTCAAAGCTTCCACATCTCCTTCCTCTTTTGGTGGAATGCTTCGAGTTGCAGACCATTGATCTCTTCCATCTGATGAATGAAGATGTCAAATTCTCCGTGTCCACCTCTTTTCCATAGCATGGCCGAAACTTTCCACCTGACCAAACTCTACCTCCTCTAACCTTGAGCTAAGTTGCAACCCTCTTTGCTCTTAAGTGCTAGTCGATCTTCCACCTCTCAATCCTCCTCAGTCAGGACAATTAGGAGTCATCGAACCTTTTTCCTGTTCACTCAAATGTAGACACTCCATTGAGAGAATATTGCTCAAGGCAACATTAATTCTCACAGTTCAACTTAAGCTCATCTTGGTGCAATCAATCATAAGGAATGTAAGAACATTCCATTTGCCTTCCTCTTCATCACCGATTCCTGCAATACTTCTACCTCATGTGTCAACTCTACGTCAACACCATCAAGATACCTAAAGCGGATGTAGTAGCAGGTGTCCTGAGCCATCATGATATTCTTTGTTCGATAATTGCTGAAAACCCATTAGCAGATGAATTTCTTAAACTGGGTATAGAACATCTGCACGGTGAAATGTTGAATTCATTAATAGAAATGAGTTCAGTCAAACCAACCATCCTCAAAGATGTCTCCATCACATAAATAAAAGATGAAGACTACCTGAAATTCAAAGTTGATATCAAAAGCAGCTACCACATCGACCTACAACTACGAGGAAGTACTATCTACCAAGGGAATCATCTATGCTTTTGCAAATCAATGCACCAAGAAATTCTTATCGAAGGTCACAATTCCTACTATAGAATTCATCCTGGTAGTGCCAAAATGTATCAGCACTTGAAACAATCCTTTTGGTGGCCTATAACGAATAAAAGTGTGGCAAGGTTCATTGCAAAAATGCTATGAATGTAATCGGGTCAAGGCCTAAGATCAAAGGTTTGGAGGATTACTACATCCATTTTAAATCATAGAATTGAGGTGGTTCAAAATATCAATGGGCTCTGTTATGGGATTACCTAAACCAAGATCTATAGCTGATGCAATCTAGGTTGTTGTCAAAAGACTAACCAAGTCAGCTCATTTTATTTTGATTCAATAAATTGATTTAGAGGAGAGATTAGCAAGGAAATTTATCAAGGAAATCATCAGACTCCAACAAATTCCAAAGGAAATCGTCCAACTATTCAGGTTTGAATTAGTCGAGGAGACCAACAAGAAAGTGCAGCTCATTCAATAAAGGATTCGTGTGACTCAAGATTGTCAAAGTAAATACCATGATGCCATGCATCAACTTATGGAGTTCAAGTTGGTGTTTTTGCGAATATAAAAGTTAGCCCAATGAAGGGCACATTCAGATTTGGCGTAGATGGGAAACTCAGATCCCGTTACATTGTGACTTTCAAGATTTCAAGGAAGGTAGTATCTTCACCCTATAAGTTAAAACTCCCAGATGACTTCTCAGCAGTTGACAACATATTCCATGTATCATCATTGAGAAGATTTCTTCAAAATTCTTCTAATCCAATTTAACTCCTAGAAGTATCTCTTTGCCTAATCTTTCTTATGTGGAAGAACTAATTAAAATCTTAACTCATGATCAGTGATAGTTCAGAAGCTGCTCTATTCCTATAATAAAAGTGCATTGGAAGAATAATAGCCTTAAAGAGTCTACCTGAGGAAAATAAGTTGATACATGTCAAAAATATCCAAAGCTATTTAAGAATCCAGATACCTTTATATTATTTCATGCATGTAATTCTGTAATTTCTTACCCTTCTTAATTATGATGTTGAGGACGACATCGTTCTTAAGTGGGGGAGTCAGTAACAATCTTGGGTTGTTACCATGTCTAATTTGTGCTTAACTATATCTTAAACATTGTGCCATTAAGTTCTTAAATTCATTAGGATCTAACTCTAAAAATTTAAGGTTCATCGGATTTTGTTTGGAGCAATTGACTAATAAGTCAATTTAGTGGCCTAGAAAATTAATTAAATTAAATTGATCTCTAAATTAAATTATGAATGCATTTGTAAATTTCACACCATGATATGTTTCAAGTTTACCAATTTAGTCCAACATGATATGTTTCAAGTTTTTCTAATTTTTGAGTTACGAGTTGATCGTAGCAAATTTTTAAAGTTTTCACTTTAAAATTAATATAAATAAAATATTCATCCATATTTAATAATATTTTGATGTGTGCGTTCATCACATATAGATGCTCAAAATGGTCCAAAGTTTGTAATATTTGGTGTTTAATCTGAAATCAATCAAAGCTTGAAAGTTTCTAGCGAATTGTGGTCACTCGATCGCAATTCAAAGCTCCTAAATGATTTGGGCTACTTTTATAATACCCCACTTTACCCTAAGTTGGAAACCTAATTCTTCCACTCTTATTTTTTTTCTAAGCCGACTCTCTCTATTCTCCCTGTCGAGTGATGCAAGGTATTGCCGTGTGCCTCTCCCTCTCCCTCCAGCCTCTGATCTAGGGTATTAAAGTCCCTACTTCCTCCTTCAGAGCTTCCACATCTACTTCCTAGTTTGGTGGAATGCTTCGAGTTGCAGACCGTTGATCTCTTCTATCTGATGAATGAAGATGTCAAACTCTTATGTCAAAGAGTATTTAGCACTTGGAACCAGGCGTTTGATGGTCTGTTACTTGAGAAATTGCCACCGGAAGCGAAGCCCTATCATCAATTCATGAGGGAAGGGTCGAGGATGAAGGCACACTTTAGTGGCCAGGTCACCCCCGACCCTGCGCAGTTTGATTTTTGGGTTATTTGCATATTCTAATTTATTGGAATAAAAATCCTTAAGAAAATTCAATTATAATTATTTAACCTATGATATTTTAATTAAAATCATTCATTTAAATTATCTAAATAACTTTAGCTATATTGATCCAAATGGTATGTTCCTATATATAATTTTGATCAACAAAACCAAAGGAACATTAATCTAAAATAATATTCTGGTTTCTATGATTAAAATTTTGAATTCAACTTTAATTATTTCTAAAGAGCAAGTTGTGATTAAATAATTCATATCTCAGTCAAATTGCATGATTAGGACCTCTAAATGTTTTAGGACAGATGAGAACCTAATTATTCTATTAAAAATGCATTAGGATTTGTAAATTCACTAATCATCTCTTAATTACCCTAATTAATAATTAGTTGATGGTTAGCTTAATTGATCTCTGATTTTTAAGATCATGATACCAATGAACTCCATAAGTTATTTAGAACCCATTTATGAGCTTAGGTCTCACTTTTAAAGCCTAAGATTGTTAATCACCCTTATTGACCTTAAAAATAGATTAGTGTTTTTAGGTCTAATCTAAGTGCAAATTTGACAATTAAGGTGTTAATTCTTTCATTAGATAGTAATGAACCTACTAGAATTGATTGAAATCAATTTGGAAACCTAAGTCTTAAAACCTCAATTTTACCCTTAGGAGGGGCATTTTGGACATTTTAGCCAAAAGTTAGTTTAAGAGCCCTTAAACTCTAGAATTATATATAAATGCTTTAAATCAATAATATAATGGATTAGTTTCATTCTATCAGCTTTTAGGTTTGAATATTGAATCATAAATACTAAACTCTAATTTTCTTCCTAAAATTTACTTAAGGGGTCCTTAGACTCTTATGGTGAGCTTAGATCTTTAATATGAACTCATCAAATGACTCACGATTAAGGGATCACTAAATCCCTTTAGCTAAGTCCTATAACTTTAATACTTTCAGTGCTTAGTAAGTAACTTCACCAATACTTAGAATAATTTTAATGCTTATCTTAAATTTATGCCATACAAAAATCTTAAGTCAAACCCTAGTAAGATCTTAAGCATTTAATCTAAACCCTTAGATCAAAGATTTTAATAACTAAGATTATTATGTGATTTGAGCTATTTAATAGACGAAGTTTTCTTAAATATTAGCCTTCCTTCCTAAAATTACTTAGTAAATTTTCCTAAGTGCTTAACTCCATAAATCCTTATTAATAGTGGTAGGTGCCTCAACTCTATTGAATAAGGAAGTTATTCAATAGATTGAATCAAATCTCTATATTTATAAATTCTTACTTGATTGTTTTGTCTTTTGATTTTAGACTTCCGCCTTTCTAAATTAGGATCATATTCTCCTTAGTCTTTAAACCCTTAAAATTCTCTACCTTAGAGTAAGGTTTTGTATGAAGCCTTAGACCCTTTGGATGTTAGCACCTTAGATTTATAGCTTAATCCCCAAATTGGAGTTTAGCTTTAAATTCTTGAATCTTGATTTTCTTAATCAAGATTGGTTATGGGTTATTGAAAATACATTAATTAGGTCGTTGATTTATTATTAAACTTTGATAGATGACATTTCTTATTATAAATTAGAACTTATTAAGTTGTAATGCTTAACTTGAAGACTGTGAATTTGGGATTATACTTGATCGTTGGATACTGGTGATCCTAGGTTTGTACTATCTCAAAGTAGATAGAATGAATTAAATTAGAGAACAACAGATATCACATATATTTTAATAGAGTCTTCTTACTTTGATTTTGTTGCTTCGCTTACCTTGTATTTGAGATTTATACCTTAGATATATTAGCGAACTTTGATATTTTATGAGTATCCTATGTTAGATTTGAAATATATAAACATTATATAACTTTAAATCAATTCATTCAACTCTTCAAATATCTGCTCAGTAGAGCGTGTTCTAGTTAGTCTGCCTCTTCAGTTGAGTTCTTTTGTAATAGAATCAACTCGGATCCAACCATGATAGGTTTGGATGATACATATCTAATTTAATAGTCCTAGCTCGGATCTAGCCCTGTGGTTGGCTAGATTATACATATTGAACTTTTAGTTCGATGGCTTTATTTTGTCAATTTCTATTTTGGTAGTACTAACTTAGGCAGATCTCTAAATTTAGTTCAATTTCAGTGGCTTCATTTAGCCAATTCTCTGTTATAGCATTTTTCTTAATAAATGCTTTTCTGCTTTCTACACAATTTTATAATTTAGTTCAGTCTAGTTCTTCTTAGTTCAATTTTACTCAGTTCTTTTTATATATATTAGAATGATAGTAATGCTTGTTTCAGTTTACTTATATGCTTCAGTCTAATTTGCATTTTTGTAAATTAGCATATATTCATATGATCATAATCATGTTATGATGAGTTTTACTTTTCATAGTTTTAGTATTTGTAGTTGTAAATTTGATTATAGCCTAACCTTGTTGAAAATTTTGGTTGAGATATATTTTTTCATAGTTCATTTTGCTTAGTTATAAATGTTTATTTATAACTGTCATGTTCTTTTGTCATTTGTTGCACCTCTTTTAATGCTTAAATATTTAGTAAATATGGTATCTTAAATATGTAGTTTTCATTAAATCAGCTTAAAATATATTTTGACAATTGTCTAACATAAGTTATTATTTTTCTTAGCTGGGTCACTGGCATTGTGATACCGACAATATCAGATTCAGAGTTGTTCGTAGAGGTACCATCAGGTGAGGAGCAGAGCTAAGAAGAACACCTTCCTGCTGTTGCTGAGGCATAAATAGACTTACTCTCCTGCTTGTGAGGATAAGTGTGCCTTTTTATTTTATTTTATTTAGAATTGAAATAATTAATGTTCTGAATGCTTTTACTTTTTTGCACTTTTATACAGAGTTGAGCTCTTGTTCTTTCCTTTTTATGCTATGGAATGGATGTTATATTTGCTTTTGCTTTCGCACTTTGATCTTTCTTATATGTTGATGAATGGCTTATAGTTATAGGTGCCATATTTTGCAATTAAGGCAAGTTAGGCTAACAACCTAACTTGACTGTAATTGGGAATATGTCGCACAATGACCGCTCTATCGTAATCATGTTAATATTAGTATTAATATGACCACAGCAGGGATGGGGCCCGACACAAATGACAAGGAAAAAGGAATGGGAGCTAGAGAAATTAAGTGGAGGGTTGTAGGCCTTAAGAGAGGTCGTTAGTGGCTAGCAACAAGCTTGGGATATAGTGTGCTTGTGCTTGTAGGTGCACGACCGCAGGGACGTACAGTCCCTGCTTGTGAAGCATCAGATAGGGCTTAAAAGAAGTGGATGACCTAGATGCAATGATCAGGCTATTTCGTGCGCTGATCCGAACAATTTGTAGTTGATCGTTGGATCCGATAAATTAATATTAATTTGAAATAATTGTTTAATTAATAATTTACAACAACTTCTTTATTACTCAAAATTAAATAGCTAAACGAGATCCGAAAAATTTCAAAAATTCACCCTTGACTAAATGAGGGGTGATGAACTCAAAAAGGAAGTTAGATTTTAAATTGAAGATCAATTTAATTATCATAATTTTATGAGTATTTAAATATAATAAAATATTCGAGAAAAAATTGGTGACTTCCAAATATTCCTAAAATATCACCCATAGCTAATTTGGGGGAGAGGAGTCCAATGCTAAACTCTGATTTTTATTCTAAGGTCAAAATAAATAATATATTTTTAGGTTGGTTAAAATAATAAAAAATAATCATCGATCTCAAATGATCTATAAATCACACCAAATTTCAGGTGTAAGTTCCTAATGCTATTATAAAAGCAATATAAGTAAAATGGAGCTAATTTGGCAACCCAATAATGGGTAACAAAACTAGGGTTGTTACACGTACTCAACAAAATTCTCAAGGAGTGGCTCTATCGAGGGATTGTCTACCATAGTTGGCTAAATAGTGGCACTATCGAGTCTCTGAAGCATTCCAAGTGATAGATTTTCCTAATCCAATATGCTTCAGAATCTTAGAACAGCTCTTTGATGACTATGCTGAAGAGTGGTGGTAACGTGCTTACTTGAATATAGTTTATGAAAAACGTGGATGCTATCGTCCATCTATTTATCAAGACTTTGAAATTTTCTTTTTTGCCAAATTTTATAAATGATTGTTCATAATAGTGTAGAAGTTTTCCCTTATAATTTTTTTTTAGAATTTCCAAACTTGTCTTCAAACCCAGTATTAATAAAATCATGCTCGTTTCTAGTTCTTAAATTATCTCTTTCTTTTTCCATAGAATGAATCCCAAATCTAATACTTCTGTAGCGCCCCATCCCATCGTCGCGCGCAAAAGGTATAACAGATCGGCGTCGGAGCGGTGCGCTACTCGGGATGAACAAACAACAACATCTTCCCGAATAGGCTTACTAAAACTAGCCACACTGAAGGGCTGCTGACTTAAACCCAAGAGTAGGATCGAGGGTCAATACTTAAGATAAGAGTAGAATTCTTTTCTTAAGTATTAGACTAATACGTACATTGGATTTAAAAGGTTAAATAGGAATCCAATATACATTATCACTATATCAGCATTTCCAATATGCTAATCACATCACAATACTAAGTATATTAGTATAATAGAGTGTGGAAGCTAAAGTAAAACATCCAGAGTACATTCATCACAGAGCAATAGTAAACATTCGTCTCAAAAAAGAAAAGTAAAATATATCTAGAATTATTACAAACTAATTTTTAAATGATTCAAAAGTAAGGTCTGTCTGAAGTACTAAAGCAGAAACTGTAAAGTAAAAAGGTGGAAGACAGATCCACTAAGGCTCCACGTACTCCTCCTGGATCTCCTGCAAGTCCTCCTGCCCTATCTCAACAAGTTGTCGGGATCTAGCAAATTGCCGGATCCCAAAAGTACCCCGTGTTAGATAAGAAATCTAACACATCGCAACTAAACTAAGCGGTACTAAAGTAAATACAAGTTGATAGTAAAGTAAACAAAACTGTAGGAAATAATAGTAGAAGCACTATGCAACTGAAATTTTAAAGACTAACAAAGTAAAAGTAAACTGAAAGCATGATTAGTAAAAATTATTTTCTTAATATGCCCTAATCTTGTAAAAGCATGATTAGTAAAAATTAGGATTTCTACTTAACCAAAACCCTCAATTATAGTCTCTAATTATTTGCATTATTTATTAAACACTTCTGCCAAGTTTCATGAAGTTTCAATGGTTAGATTTGTAAATAAGTGCTAATCCATGTTTCTTGATTTAGGGTTTGTTTAGCATTGATTACTTTTTATTTTATGTAAATTTGCATTCTTATGTTATCATATCAGTAAGATAAGAGTTAGAAACCTATTAAGTGAACTTGAACACCTTGATTTCACATAATTTAATATTTAACCTAAGAATCTTAAGAAGTGATTAAGTAATTAATACTTAATCCTAAATCTTGAATTTAAATATCAATAATACATCAATTACTCACAAATTTGTCATTAACTATAAATTAAATAAGTGAACTTAATTTAGCTAAGTTAGGGATCAAATCCTAGCTTACCTTGATTAAGGTCTAAAATTTTTAATCACCTAAAGTAAAATGGTTTGATTTAAAGATAAATCAATTTGCATAATTCCAATACAGCACCCAAATTTGACATTCATCTTAGCTTATTAACTTAGAACTATTAAGATCATTAATAAATTATATAATTGGTCAATTTGGATACTTACCTTCAGATCCTTAATTTCCTCTTAAGTAAGACCACCAGCATAATTTAACTTATAAAATAAAATAGATTTATTAACCAATCATTCCTTAATAATTTATGAGATTAAATCCTATGATTTTTAGAATACGTGTTGATCTGATGGGTTCACCCATCTAATCAAGTCAAATCAAACTTTAAGAAAGTAGGAATGGTGTAATTAGTGCAGAACTTAGGACAGTTTCCAATCGAGTGTTGGCATGGCTCCAAAAATTGTATTGTAGGTGAATTTCCTAATGTGTTCCTTGAAGACCTACCTAGCCTTCCTCCTATTCGAGAGGTGGAATTTTATCAAAGGTTCGTTATTCTATGCACCTAAGGAGCTTAAAGAATTGATGAAGCAGCTTCAGTAGCTGTTCGAGAAAGGTCTCATCCGACCAAGTTCATCTCCTTGGGGAGCGCCAGTATTGTTCATGAAGAAGAAAGATGGGTTGTTGCGCTTGTGTATCAATTATTGTGAGCTGAATAAGGTGACCATTAAGAATAAATATCCTTTGCCGCAAATTGATGACCTATTCGATCAACTATCAAGAGCTAAAGTATTTTCCATGATTGATTTGTGATCTGGTTACCATCAGTTGAGAGTTAAAGATTCGGATTTAGAAAAGATAGCCTTTAGAAATCATTATGGGCATTATGAATTTCTAGTAATGTCTTTTGGCTTAACTAATTTACCGTCCATCTTCATGGACTTAATGCAGCATGTGCAGAAGATATATTTGGATAAGTTTGTCATCATCTTCATCAATAATATTTTAGTCTATTCCAAAAGCAAAGTAGATCATGAAAAACACTTAATAATGGTGTTAGAATAACTTAAAAACCACGAACTTTATGCCAAGTATTCCAAGAGTGAATTCTGGCTTGGCTTAGTCACTTTTCGGGGTCTTATCTTAGACGCTCAAGGAATCAGAGTAGATCATAATAAGGTTAGAGCCTTTCAAGATTGGTCACAGCCAAAGTCTGTGACTGATATCAGAAGCTTCCTGGGACTAATGGGTTATTATAGAAAGTTTGCTAAAGGCTTTTCTTAAATACCATTTTCTTTATCAAAACTGACTTGAAGGCAATGCCATTTATTTGGAGTCCTGAATGTGAGAATACATTTCAGTCGTTAAAAGATGCCCTCTCTTTGGCCCCAGTACTTGCCTCACCTAAAGAAGATCTCAATTACCAAGTCTATATTGATGCTTCTTGAATAGGCTTGCAATGTGTAATGATGCAGGAAGAAAAGGTCATTACTTATGCATCTCATCAACTAAAATCGCACAAAAAGAATTATCCTGTCCAAGATCTGTAACTGGCCGTTGTAGTGTTTGCTCTGAATATTTGGAATCATTACCTTTATGGCATCCAATGCTCCATTTTCTCAGATCACCAGAGCCTGAAGTATATTTTCACTTAGTGCAAACTTAATTATTGTCAATAAAGATGGCTTAAATTAATCAGTGATTATGATTTAAGTATCTAGTATCATCCTAATAAACCAAATGTTGTAGCGGATGCACTCAGCCGCTATGCTACACAATCTGCTATGATAGTTTCCAGTTCTTTAGCAGAAGAATTCTATAAGCTCGATATTTGGCCCATTCGTGGTGTTATGCTAAGCGAGCTAATATCCATGAGTTCTGTAGATCCCACTTTTCATCGTGATGCCTCCATCTCACAAATAAAGGATGAAGACTATCTGAAGTTCAAATTGGAGATCAAAAGTGGCTATCGCTTTGAACTGCTCTTGTGAGAAAATATAATATATCAAGGTGATCACTTATGGATTTTCAAATCCATGCATCAGGAAATCTTAGTCAAAAGCCATAATTTTGGGTACCAAGTCCATCTTGGTTGTACCAAAATGTACTAAGATCTAAAGAAGTTATTCTGGTGGCCTAGAATGAAAAAGTATGTGGCAGAATTTGTGGCAAAATGCCATGCTTGTAATCTAGTGAAAGGAGAACACCAAAGGCCAGGAGGACTTCTCCATCATTTAGTAATTCTCAAATGGAAATGGTTCGGTGCGGATTCTATTTGGGTCATAGTCGATCGACTGACCAAATCAGCACATTTCATTTTAATGCGTCAAACCAATTCTGTAGAGAAATTGGCAAAGCTGTACATCAAGAAGATTGTCATGCATCATGGAATTTTGAGATCAATCGTATCTGATCGTGATAGCAGATTCACTTCCAAATTTTGTCAAGCTGTGCATCAAGACATGGGGACTACTGTGAAGACCCATTTAAGTAGTAATAAGTGAAACTCTTAAACATCGAAGTGCCTTTTCAGTTAACGGTGGAGTTCCTAATAAGAACTCCAAAGTTAAGTGTGCTCAGGTGGGAGCACTCCTAGGATAGGTAACTTACTGGGAAGTTATCTTCTGAGGGCAAAACTGTGAGGCCTTTCTAGCCAAAGCGGACAATACCTTGGTGCTTAAGAGTTTGGGCTATTACAAATGGTATCAGAGCAAACCATAGGGTGTCAGATAGGAGCTAAGTACCATACAGGGCAAAGTACCACTTCATGTGAGCAGCCTCTTTAACCCATGATGGTTAAGGTGCTACATGGTTGTGGGTATCTCTTGCGCCTGTAGGGGTCACCTCTAGTCCTATCTACCCAATGGATGGTTCTTGGATCTGTGTGTGGATACTGATGAGGATGTTAGTTACTTAAGTTGGAGAGATTGTGAAGACCCACTTAAGTAGTAATAAGTGAAACTCTTAAATATCAAGGTGCCTTTTCAGATAATGGTGGAGTTCCTGATAAGAACTTCAAAGTTAAGCGTGCTCAGGTGGGAACACTCTCAGGATGGGTGACCTACTGGGAAGTTATCTTTTGAGGGTAAAATCGTGAGACCTTTCTGGTCAAAGTGGATAATACCTTGGTGCTTAAGAATTTGGGCTGTTACAACTACCCTAGCCATGAGTACTGCCTTTCACCCACGAACATATTATCAAACTAAAAGACTCAATCAGGTTTTGGAAGATCTCCTACATCTATGTATTCTAGATTTTGGATGTTTCTTGGAAGATCATATTCACTTAGTAGAAAATTCAGTACTCCTTTAGCATGGTCTGAAATAGATAGAGTACAGTTAAATGATTCAGACTTAGTAGAAGAAACAAATAAGAAGGTGCAATTAGTCCAACAGCGAATCAAAGCAGCTCAACATCGTCAAAGTTAATATCACGATGCCCATCATTACTTTAAGGTATTCAATGTTGGAGATTTTGCATATCTCAAAGTGAGCTCGATGAAAGGAGTATATCATTTTGGTGTAGCTGGAAAGCTCAGTCCTCGCTACGTCAGACCTACTGGGAAGTTATCTTCTGAGGGTAAAATCGTGAGACCTTTCTGGCCAAAGCGGATAATACCTTGGTGCTTAAGAATTTGGGTTGTTACAACTACCCTAGCCATGAGTACCGCCTTTCACCCACGAACATATTATCAAACTAAAAGAGTCAATCAGGTTTTGGAAGATCTCCTACATCTATGTATTCTAGATTTTGGATGTTTCTTGAAAGATCATATTCACTTAGTAGAAAATTCAGTACTCCTTTAGCATGGTCTGAAATAGATAGAGTACAGTTAAATGATTTAGACTTAGTAGAAGAAACAAATAAGAAGGTGCAATTAGTCCAACAGCGAATCAAAGCAGCTCAACATCGTCAAAGTTAATATCACGATGCGCATCATTACTTTAAGGTATTCAATATTGGAGATTTTGCATATCTCAAAGTGAGCTCGATGAAAGGAGTATATCATTTTGGTGTAGCTGGAAAGCTCAGTCCTCGCTACATCTGACCATTTGAAGTATTAGAGAAGATAGGCTCTGCAGCCTATAGATTGAAACTTCCAGAGGATTTCTTAGCGGTTCACAATATATTTCACATTTCATCATTGCGGAGGTGTCTTCTTAATCCATATCATTTAATTCAGCTCCTAGCTATATCTCTCTAATTGAACCTTTCTTATACAGACGAGCCTATTAAAATCTTAATTAGTGATCAGAAATAGCTAAGAAATTGCTCTATCCCTATGGTGAATGTTTATTGCAGAAATCATTCTCTTGAAGAATATACTTAGTAAAAAGAGATCGATATGCAAATAAAGTATACAAGTCTCTTTGCAAATCCAAGTATCCCTTAATTTTGAGAAATGTTCTTAAATTCTGCATTTTCTTTTCCTTTTTTAAAACAATGTTGAGGAAGATATCATTCTTAAGTGGGGGAGTCTATAACAGCCCTAGGTTATTACCTAGCTTAATTTAAATTTAATAATATCTTAATTATAGTTCCATTGCATTCAATATAACATTTTAAGCTAACCCTGAAACTTTGAGGTCAATCGGACCTCTCTAGGGCAATTTTGTCATTTGATCAGTCTAGATGCCCTAATTTAGACCTAAAATATTTTGACCTTAGAATTAAAATCTAATTGCATTTTTGAATTCCACACCCCCAAATTAGCTAGAGGTGAAAGTTTGGAATTTTTGGAGGTTATTTGAACCATAATTCAATTTATATTAAATAGGGATAATCACATATAAGGGATCCTTACATTTTAGTTTTGCAAACCTACCCTTAAAAACAAAATTAACTGTCGAGATCCGCTGTGCAGACCGTAGGCAATCCACTATGGAGCTCGGGTCATGCGACGGTGGAGCCCCCACTCATCTCACCATCATGCTATTAGAACCCATGGCTATGTTTTAATCCCGCAGGATTGTGGATATGTCGTTGGATCTACCCCTCAGATCCCACGGCTCGAATCACTCCGGATTTGGTAGTTAGGATCTGAATCATCAAGACCGTTCAGCAGTTCTGATCGATAGATCAGACGGCTCCGGATCCACCCATCACTGTGGATCATTGTCTGCACTCATTTACACTCATCCGTGCCCCAGACCAAGAGGATCTTCCGTACCCCGATGGCAGGCCTTGTCCCCCACTCCTCTGGCCTGCTCAACAAGGTCGTTAGGACCTTCCCCTTCTATTTGAAAATCCTCGATCGGGCCCCGTGACCCAACTGAGTTCAAATTGGAAACTGAGAGCTCGGCCATGGCCCAGTCTCTCAAGCCTCCTCGGTCTGAGCTCTTTGCCTCTAGATGCTTCCCTTTTTTCCCTGAGCCTGTAAATAGCCTCAGGATCCCTCCAGGAATTATTTGTTGATCAATTGAAGTGGATTCCCTCTTTTCCATTGCTAGCCTGCTCGAAGCTTCTCCCTGAGAATTTAGTGCTTGCGAATCACTGATAAAGGGTTTCTCCTAGTACTCAAGACCCCTAGTACTCTCTAGAAGTCAGCTAGAATCTTGTATTTCCCTTAGTTTCCTGATCCAAGCTCCCCCATCAAACTAGGTACCCCTATTTACAAGCTCTAAGCTAATGAGGCTCAAGCTCCTCCATTTGATTTGCAATGGAATATATTGTAAAATCAAACCTGCTACACATATAATTACGGCTTACACTAGCTCCGATCGATCGATTCGATCAATCGGGCTAAATCCAATAAGAAGGTTGGATCCGAATAAGGACCTAGTGATCAAGACCATCCCAAATTTAGCCACCTTAGAGGTTCGATCCATTTCACCTCTCTAAAGGCGTAGGGATCGAACCCAGGGCAAATCATGGCCTCTGTGAGGACAATTGTCTCCCCACAGTAGCTTCGAAGCGAGACCTCTTAGGTGAGTAAGGTTCGGGCGAACCATACCTCCTCACAAGGGGCTAGTGGGTGTGACCAACGCATCTTGGCCTACTGATCGTATAGGGATCAAATTTGGGCCAAGACACGGTCGGGACACCTGAAATTTGGCTATGGAAGCCAAACCCTAATTTCCATATTTCATGGGAAAAGGGTTGGGGACAATGGCACTGTGCGGGCTGGGTCAGCCCATGACCTGCGCCTTCTGGTAATGGGTCGAGCCCGTTTAATATAAATCTAATTAATTAGATTTATTTTTCTTAACAAAAATAATCTGATTAATGAAATCATAGGGAAATTAAATAAGAAAAATGCAGATTAAATTATTTGAATAACTTTTGATCCACTAGTCCAAACCCTATGAAATTAATTATCAAAATGTTCAAAAAATCATAAATAATTAGAATATAAGATAAATATTGCTCTTTAATAATTAAATTTTTTGTTTGGGCCGAATTATTGCAAAACCTAATTTGGGTTGATTAGTATGTTTTCTTAGCCAAATTTCATGATTTTAGTGCCATTATATTAGTAATTCCTTGTAGAATGCATGTGCAAGGTGAATTATTTTTCTAATTATTTTTTTCTTAATTATGCCCGAATCTTGTAAAAGCATGATTAGTAAAAAATAGGGTTTCTACTTAGCCAAAACCCTCAATTACAGTCTCTGATTATTTGCATTATTTATTAGAACACTTCTGCCAAGTTTCATGAAGTTTCAATGGTTAGATTTGTAATCAAGTGATAATCCATGTTTCTTGATTTTGGGTTTGTAAGCATTAATTACTCTCTATTTTATGTAAATTTGTATTCTTATGCTATCATATCAGTAAGATGAATGTTAGAAAACTGTTAAGTAAACTTGAACACCTTGATTTTATTAATTTGTCATAATTTAATATTTAACTTAAGAATCTTAATAAGTGATTAAGTAATTAATAATTAATCCTAAATCTTGAATTTAAACATCAATAATACATCAATAACTCACTACTTTGTCATTAACTCTAAATTAAAATCAATAATACATCAATGCCACGTGTCTTGTTAAGGATTAAATCCTAGCTTACCTTGATTAAGGTCAAAAATCCTTAATCACCGTAAAATGGTTTGATTTAATGATAAATCAATTTGTATAATTCTAATAAAGCCCAAGATTTTACATTAATCTTAACATATTAACTTAGAACTATTAAGAATATTAATAAGCTATTGGACTGGTCAATCTGGATACTTACCTTTAGATCCTTAAATTCCTCTTAAGTGAGACCACTAGGATAATATAACCTATAAAATAGAATGGATTTATGAACCAATCATTCTTTAATAATTTATTAGATTAAATCCCATGATTTTTAGAATAGGTGTTAATCAGATGGGTTCACCCATTTGATCTGGTCAAATCAAACTTTAAGAAAGTACGAATGGTGGAATTAGTGCAGAACTTAGGACTTAGATTTTCTTTTAAGTTAGAAGTGTAAGATTACGATGATCTTGCCTTAGCATGAATAAATCAATAATAGTTAAAGCCATAAATGATTGATCTATTACGGTAGGAAGAGCTTATTAACAACACATTTAGGTAGGAACTTTGATGCTCCTTATCAGCTTTAGAAGCTTGATCTTAGACCCTTGTGGTAGGATTACCTAAGAGCTTAGTATGAGTTTCTTCCTTGTGGTAGTAACCTAAATTTTAGTGGCCTTTAGGTCACATTGTTGGAACCTTGTGTAATTCCATTTCTATGAAGTAAATATTGATTAGTTTGATAGTCCTTGTTGTTTTAATAGAATTATGGAAATCAGTCGATTATTAGTAAAATGTGAAAGTGTATACCCATAGTGCTAAAGTATTTCAGTAAAATCTAGGATTGGATGAGTCACTCTATATTGGATTATAGAGTCTTGGTCTTATCCTATTTGATTGGATAAGTACAGTCCAGCTTAGAGTAAAATTTCTAGGCCTAAGTGTTTCATAATTGGGTAAACTTGGATGCTTAGTTTGAGAGAATAAACTAAAATTGGGTCATGCCACTTATTGTCATGCGCTTTGCTAAGTGCAGTTAAACAAACTAAATATCTCAAGTCATCCTTTTTGAGCACAATGTTGGGTTGTAACTAAGGTATTTAACAACTTAGTTTGAGAGAATAAACTGTAAACGGGTCATGCCTCTTATCATTGTGCGCTTCAATAAGTGAAGTTAAACAAACTAAGTGTTAAATTACCTTTTTTGGAAACAAAGCAACTATGTGCATTAAATCCCTTAGCTGAAAGTTCTATATGAACTTGATTTATATAACTCAATAAATTAGACTCAGGAGACAGTATTCACTTAGGTGACAATAGAGATAAATGGAATTAATACTTGATATTGAATTGATTTTGGGATTTATTGATGATTAAAGCATACTGGTATTCAAACCTTAGCATATCATAATACATAAGCCATATCAGCATTAGTATAATGATTTGGCTCACCTAAGGACTCTGTTAGCAGAGCATTCACTCACATAGGAAATTAGTGGTATGTCCATGAGACACCCAGTCAGCATATCAATGGCATATAGTTCTATGGCATATTCAAATGCATAATTATTAATTTAGTGGCATACAGCTTAATTTTACAATATCATTTAATTATATTTAGGTTTTATATTATCTTATACATATTTCAGCAGTTAGTTACAGTTTCATATTTAATTGCTATTTTCTTTGTATACAATTTCAGCTTACAGTTTCAGTTTGCAGTTGATGAATCCATAAATTACATCTAAAATAAAGGGGAAAATTCATTTATTTAAGATATTTTTTTGCTGTTCCTAAATCAAATTTCTATATCTTTTTTAGGAAATGGATTCCAAAGGAGCTTTAGGGCATTTCTGCAATTTTATAAAAATATAACAAATTATTCCGCTACAGCGTGCTGCAGCACGCGGTCGCGTGCCGCCGCGGGCTGCAGTGGAAACATTTAAACCATAGTAAACAGGCTCCCAATTAATTGAATAGTATTTTTTCGCGGAATTCACCACTACAGCGCGCGGTCGCGCACTGCAGCGGCTTATCGCAGAAATGTTTATGATTATAAAATGGGGGCTCAACTAACTGAACAGTGCTTTCTACGGAATTCACCGCTACAGCGCGCGGTCGCGCGCTGCCGTAGTGTATCGCGGAAATATTTATGATTATTAAATGGGGCTCAACTAATTGAACAGTGTTTTCTGCGGAATTCACCGCTACAGCGCGCGGTCGAGCGCTGCAGCGGTGTATCGCGGAAGACTTGGCTAAATAATTCGGGCCGCCCAACTAATTTAATAGTATTTTTTACGGAATTCCCCGCTACATCGCGCGGGTCGCGCACTGCAGTGGTCTGCCGCGGAAGACTTGGCTAAATAATTCAGGCTACCCAACTAATTAAACGGTTGTTTTTTGCGGAATTCCCCGCTACAGCGTGCGGTCGCGCGCTTGCAGCAATCGGCCACAGAAATATTTCTCTATACAAACGGAAAAAAGAACTAAATGAACAGTGTTTTCCGCAGAATTCCCCACTACAGCGCGTGGTCGCGCGCTGCAGCGGTCTATAGCTGAGGACTTGGCTAGAATTTCTTGGAACCAAGGCATGCAGCAGCATGCTACAAGGCGCTACAACGTGCTACAAGGCGCTGCAGCGCATTCCAACGCGCTGCAGCGGCCCGCCAAATTTTTTTCCATTCAGAGCATTTAATGTGGCTGGAGACATGACCTCTATCCTGAATGTTGTCTCCAGCCACCATATCCTGCAGCAGCTATTTTTGTAAAGCTTTGAGGTGATGCGTGGCTAAAAAAATGGGATTATTGTCACCTCACCCTAAATTAAAAATTAATGCAATGATGAATTCAGTATTTTTAAAGGAGAAATTTGGTTGCTTATGAGGAGGAGCATGCAGCCCCCCCTTCTTATAAATACCCCTCCTCTTGACTAAAGGAGGGTACACAATTTTAGCAAGAATTGCCTAAGTAAAGAGGAGAGCCAAAGGAAGAGAGAACTCCCCAAGGGTGACAAAGCAAGCTTTTTGCAAAGGGAGAAGAGGAAGAAGACAGCACTAGCATCCTAAGGAGAAGGTAATTAGAAGGAGAAGAAGAATCCCGGAGAACTTCTACGGAGCATTCCTAGTATCTTCTAAACTCAATCTTGTATTTTCTTTTTAGTTACCATGAAAGGGTCTTTTGCTATGTATGTGTTTTCCTTATTTTCTTGTGTAATGAGTAGCTAAACTCCCCTTAGGGAGGGTTGGGATGAAGTCCCATTTTGCATAATGTAATATTATTGTGTGAATGTTTTCCCTCAAGCATGATGTAATTGTGATTTAAATGCCTTACTAAGAAATTTCTATCAAATTAGTCTTAATGTGTTTATAAGAAAAAAACTAAAGAATCCAAGATCTAATAGTCTTGTGCTCCTTAGCTCACCTTTGGTTGGATGCTAGATTTTGAGTGCATGGACACTTAGAACCATGTGAGAAGGATCTTGAGTTCAATGCACCTCAATCTAAGCTCAACCAAAGAGATGATGCAAGTGATGCTAAGACCCACTATTTGAGCTCCTTAGCTCCACATAATTGAGATTGAGAAATGAAGTGTTGAGTGCACATGAACTAAGTGACATAGTCATTAAGCCCAACATGTGATTCTCTCATCTCAACTATATGAGATGCGAAGTGATGCTCATAGTGGAAAATCAATGCTTGTGAGATCTTGAGATTTAAGAAAATTTAAACTCTTCTTAAATAAGGAGAAAATGAATTAACTTTATTTCTCAAGAATCTTACAAGAATCTTTGTGCTAAAGTAGAACCGAATGTGAGTTCATTTTATGCACGAGATTTGAACTTGTAAGCCTTTGAGCTAGACTAAAGGACAACAAGGTGCACTTGATTTCAATTAAACTAAATGATAAAGCTTGAGAAACAAATCCACACAAGTATTATATCATTGCATGTGGGCTGGGCCCAACTCTCCACTTTCTTTAAATCTTGTTATTTACTTAGTAAATATTCATGCTAATTTTTAGACCAACCAACCAATATAAACTATAGCTTAAACATTAGTGAGAATATATATACTTTAGTGCCAAATCAACCAATTCTCTGTGGTTCAATAAATTCCTGGAAAGTCACACTTTCCACTTATTTCTTCAGACCACGTACACTTGTGTGCAAGTGCAGACGTGTATTTACAGTCTGTCAACAGTTTCAGATTATAGTTTCAGTTACTTTACTTTAGATTTATACTATTTTGAGCTTTCAGCTATTTTATTATCTTTTTCTATAATTTTGTTAAAGATATTTAAATGTTAAATAGTAGATAATTATAAATTGTTAGAATAGCTTTCGTTGTGTTAGACTTCTTGTCTAACGCATGGTACTTTTGGGATCCGGTAATTTGCTAGATTCTGAGCAGTTCGTAGAGACAGATAACATTGACTCAGGAGATCTAAGAGCTATTTAAGGAGCATTAGTGGACTCTTTTTTAGCATTTACCTTTTATTCAGTTTTTTAGTTCAGTACTTAGAATTTATTTTTGTGTTTATTAAAAGCATTGTAATAACTATGGATGTTTCCCTTTTCTTTTTTTGAGATGTTTTTAATTTCTGTGATGAATGTCTCTAGATGTATGCTTTAGCTTTCGCACTCTATTTTTACTTCTACTTATACTTAATATTGTGATGTGATCAGAAAAATCATAAATTGTTAGTATTCATGCTACTTGGATCATAATTATCTTTATAATCCAAATTACATGAGTCCCTTACCTAATACTTAAGATAAGGATTCTACACTTATCTTAAGAATTAGTACTCAACCCTCTTCTCTTGAGATTGAGCCTTAGCAGATTTTACAGATACAGTTATTCCGAGAGGTCATGTTTTTTTTCCTTCCCGAGTAACTCACCGTTTCGCCGCCAATTTGTTATATCTTAAATAAATTATGTGTGGCGATGAGACGGGGCGTTATAATAACATAACCTAGAAATGCTACAGAATTTAACCAAAACTCACACTTTAAGAACTTAGTAAAAAGTTTATTACTTCTAAGTAGCTCTAAGGCAGCACGAAGATGCTTTTTGTGATCAGCTTTGGACTTAGAATAAATTAGGATGTCCTCTATAAATACAATGACAAATTTTTTTTAAGATTAGTTTTCAATATCTACTGTATCAGATCCATGAATATGGATGGAGCATTGGTCAGTCTAAAAGACATGACTAAAAATTCATAGTGCCTATATCATGTTCTAAATGCAGTCTTAAGGATATCATCATATTTAACCTTAACATAATAATAACTTAAATCTCAAATCTATCTTAGATAAGACTTTCTCTCTAGCTAATTGGTCGAATAAGTCATTGATTCTTGATAAGAGATACTTATTCTTGACATTCACTTTATTCAGCTCACAGTAATCTATGTACATCCACATTGAGTCATCCATCTTTTTTATGAACAATACTAGAGCTCCCCAAGGTGACATACTTGGGTGAATGAAGCATTTTTCTAATAACCCTTACAATTACACTCACAACTTGTGCAGCTCTTTGGGATCTATCATATATGGTGGTTTGGACTTAGGCTGAGTTCCTAGAATTAAATCTATAGAGATGTCTACCTCTCTTATGGGATGCAGCCCTAGCAGGACCTCCGAGAACACATCCAAGAACTCTCTTACAATGCTGGTGTCTTCCAACGATTAATCTTCTTTGGCTTCTCCCAACATAGTCACTAGAAATGCATCACAACCCTTAATAATTAAATATTTAGATTTGACTGCATTGATTAAGGATGCAGTAACCCCAAGTTTTTTTATGAAGACTTTAGGCTTTTAGCCTACTTTTAGGGTAACCTTCTTCTTTTCATAATCAATGATTGCATTGAATTTTCTCAACCAGTTCATGCCAAAACTTTTGTCAAAATTAGTGATTGGAATAACTATCAACTTAGTTTGGAAAAGCTGGTTACTAATATGAATATTAAGAATGTAAATTTTATCTGTATGCAGCTCATCTCCAGATGGAATTAGAATATGGAGGTTGAGGGATTGAACACACTTTGTAGATATAAATGAGTGACTAGCACCCATATTAAATAGTGTGCCACATGATTGATTACTTATAGATAGAGTTCCTATGACAAATTCAAATTTTAATTCACCATTTCATAAAATAAAGTTAAGAAATTAAATAAGCAGAAAATGAAAGATAGAATGCAAAAATAAACTTAGAGCATACCTGTAATGACTTTGTTGTCCTCCTGAGCCACAATGGGTGTCACGGCATACAATCGAGGTAAGGTAGAAGATTGGCAAAAAACTTTGTCCTTTGAGCTATTTTTAACTTGAGTTTGCTTTGGAGTAGGTTGAGGAGCTTCCTATTGATATTGCACATACCCTTATGGAGGAGGTGGCATTATGGCTAATGCCGGATCTTGAGCATTTACGAGCATGAGGTTGTGAATAGTAAGTGGACAATTGATTTTTACTTCGTCGATGATCCACACAGCCTTGCAATCCCAGTACCTGAGGTTAGGTCTGCCAAAAGTATAACATCAATTACCAGAGTGGTAACACTTCTCATAGGTATGGGGTCTTTGACAATGAGCTATTTGCCTACCTTGTTTATTTTATGTCATATGGTAGTCCTTCAATGCTTGGGAATGGTTTCTCTTAAATAGTTTATACTTGGGAGTTGATGGAAGAGGTCTCTTCTTCTGCTCATTTTGCATCTAATGATGTTCTATTAATTTTGCTCCTTCCAACACTTTGGCAAAATAGTTGCGGTGTTGCGACGCAAGGTGATCCTTAATAAAATTCTTGTGTCATTTCAGAAATCTACTACAACTAGATGCCTCAGAATGTACTAGGTTCAGAAACGCTCTATCAGCTGTTCTCAAGCACTGGATTCTTCAGGAAAAGCTTCAAGCAAACCAGCAATGGTGGAGAAGGAATCAACATCAATTGATCAACAAAAAATTCCAGGAGGGATCCTGAGGCTATTTTTAGGCTCAAGGAAAAAGGGAAGCTTCCAAAGGCAAAGGGCTGGACCAGGGAGGCGGAGAAATCGGGCTATGGCGGAGCTCTCAATTTCTAATTTGAGCTTGGCCGGGTCACGAGGCCCGATCGAGGATTGCCTAATAGAAGGAGAATGTCCTAATGACCTTGCTGAGCTAGCCAGAGTAGTGAGGGACAATGCCTAATGTTGGGGTACAGGAGATCCTCTTGGTCTGGGGCGGATAAGTGGAGATGATGATCCACAGTGATGGGTGGATCCAGAGCCATATGATTGATCGATCAGAACCATAAAACAGTCTTGATGATCCGAATCCTAATGGTCGAATCCGGAGTGATTTGAGCTATGGGATCCGAGGGATAGATCCAATGATAGATCCGCGATCTTGATGTATTAAATCCTAGCCATGGGATCTAATAGCACGACAGTGAGATGTGCGGGGGCTCTGCTGTCGCATGACCCGGGCTCCACAGCAGATTGCCCAGAGTTCACACAGCAAATCTCGACATTTGATTTCATTTTTAAGGATATGTTTACAAATACAAAATGTTGGGATCCCTTATGTGCATTTATCCCTATTTAATATAAACTGTATTATGGTCCAAATGACCTCCAAAATTTCCTAAGCTTTCACCCCTAGCTAATTTGGTAGTGAGGAATTCAAAAATACAATTAGATTTTAATTCTGAGGCCAAAATATTTTAAGTCTAAATTAGGGCATCTATACTGATTAAATGGCAAAATTGCCGTAGAGAGGCCTGATTGACCTTAATCTTTCAGGGTTAGCTCAAAATATTATATTGAATGCAATAAAACTATAGTTAAGAAATTATTAAGCTTGGATTATGATAGGTAGCAACATAGGGTTGTTACAGTTATCAATGCTAAAGGAATAAGGGTTGATCAAAAAAAGATCAATGTTGTTCAGCAGTGGGTGCAACCCAGGTCCGTAACTAAGATCATAAGCTTTTTGGGCCTAGCTAGCCAATATATAAGATTTGTCCTAAGATTTTCTCAAATTGCAGTGCCTCGAGCCTAGTTAACTAGGAAGGAAGTTTTGTATATCTGGAGTTTGGAGTGTGAAGAAGCCTTCCAAAATCTGAAGCATATATTAACTTCTGCACCAGCCTTAGTGCTACCCCAAGTGGGAAAATATTTCAGGTATATACTGATGCCTCTAAGGTATGACTTGGATACATCCTGATGTAGGAAGGAAAAGTGATATATTTTCCACTAGGTAGTTAAAACTAATTAAAAAAAATACCCCATTCCTGATTTAGAACTAGCAACAGTGGTTTTTGCCTTTAAGATCTGGAGGCACTGCCTTTATAAAGTTAAGTGTGAAATATTTATAGATCATCAGATTCTAAAGTATATCTTCACACAAAAAGATCTTAATTACAAGCAACATATATGGCTAAAATTAATCTATAATTATGAACTGGAAATTCAATATCACCTGGGTAAGGCTAGCATAGTAGCTGATGCTATAAGCCGTAAAGCAATGTTATCTTCTCTTTGCTATACAAATGCCTTAGTTGAGGAATTGTAGAGGCTGAATCTTGAGCTAATCAGATCAGCGGACTTGCGTAAACTATTGTTTGCTAGTTAGTTTGAATTCTCATTAAGATCAAGAATTATAAATGCCCAAAAGGAAGATGAAAGTTATTCCAAGATTAAGTCTGATATTAAAAGAGGAAAGAAATAAGAATTGCGTGTAGATGATGACGGTGTGATCTTTCAAAAAAAAACACAATGGGTTCCTATAAATTTGCAGTTGAAAATTCTTTCAGAAGCTCATAATTTAGGTTACACTATCCACCCTAGTAGTAGTAAAATATACCAAGACTTGAAGAGGTCCTTCAGGTTGACAAGCATTAAGAGAGACGTTGCCCTATTTATCTCTAAGTGCCATTCATGTTCTTTAGTCAAGACTGAACACCATAAGCTTGACGGACTTCTTAAATAATTAGAGATCCATGAACAGAAATGGACTGATATTTCCATAAATTTCAATATGGGATTGCCCAAGAAAAAATTGGGAGCTAATGCGATTTGGATGATCATCGATAGACTCACCAAATCATCCCACTTCATCCCGATTTTCTAGACTGATTCAATTGAAAGGTTAACCAAGATGTATATTCAGTAGATTATTTATCTGCATGGGATGACAAATTGCAGAGTTTCAGATCAAGACAGTAGATTTACATCTCTTTTTGGTTAGCCTTTTAGTAGGATTTGGGGACAAACTTAGCTATGTGCACCATTTTTCATCCCCAAATGGATTGTCAGACTGAGCATGTAAATCAAATTCTAGATGATATCTTGTGTCTCTGTGTATTAAATTTTGGTGTATATTGGGAAGATCACCTTGCCTTTGTGGAGTTCTCTTACAATAACTACTGTCAATCTAGTATCGGTATGGCTCCTTACAAAGCGCATTAGGGAAGGAGATACAATACTCCTTTAGCCTGGATAGAAGTAGGCGACTCTCAGCTGTATGGGTCTGAGATATTTGAGTAAACTATAATAAAGGTGCAACAGATCAACAATAATATGTTAGCAGTGCAAGATAGATAAAAGAAATATCACGATGCTCGTCACCATTTTCTAAAATTTCAGATTAAGGAAAGTGCTTGTCTAAAATTTAGTCCCATGCATGGAATTCAAAGGCTTGGAGTGTCAAGAAAGCTAAATACAAGATATTTGGGACCCATTCGAGGTAATTGCTAAAGTGGGAACATGGTGTACAAGTTAGATCTACCCAAAGATTTTTCCATGGTACATAATATTCTACATCTCTTCACTAAGGAGGTGTTTGCTAGATCCAAGTCAACAAATTTAGATTCCATCTATCAAACTGTAGCCCAATTTAACTTATATTGTTGAGCCTATTATAATTTTGGGATGTGACCTCAACCAATTAAGGAACCATAGTATCTCATTGGTTAAAGTCCACTGGCATAATCACTCAGCTAAAGAAGTCACGTGGCAAAAAAAGAAGGATATGCAAATGAAATTTCCAGAAAATTTTCTTATTTGGTTAATTTTTAATCTTTTATTTTTAAATTTCTATTTTTTTTCTTTGTAAATTCATTAGGACATTGAGGAAGATGCCCCTTTTAAGAGAGGGAGTCTATAATAATTGATGAACCTACTATTTATAGGCAATTTAGTGTTAGAAATTATGCTTTTCATAGGTTTAGTGTACTTTGATATGTGTTTTTATGGAATTTCAGAATATAGAGCTCAAATTCCAGCACACCATAGCGTGCCATAATGCACCACTGCGCCCCATAACGCGCCATAGTGCTCTGTAGTGCCCTTATTCCTGAGAGAAAAGAGCGACATCAAGCTGTGGAAGACATAAACTCACGAGCTGGGCACTACAGCATGCCATGTCAGATGCATTCCTGAGAGCCAGGCTCTACAACACACAGTAGATATATAAACTCAAGAGCCAGGTGCTGCAGCATGCTATGGCAAATAATACTCCCGAGAGCCGGGCGTTGCGGCCTAATGTGGCGGATAATATTCTTGAGAGCCTGGCGCTACAACGCGCCATGGCGGGCAATTTACAGAGAGCTAGTAAATTATGTTTTTCATAAGATTAGTGTAACTTTAATATGTGATTTTGTGGCATGTTAGGATGAAGAGCTCAAATTAAAATAAAAGAGAAATTTGGGTGAAGATGGCACTATAGCGCCTGCTGAAATTCTGCTTTGAAAATAGCCCCTAGTCAGCATTGGAAAACCAACGAACTTAATTCTTTTCATTTTCCCACACCATAAATTGTTGTCATACATTTAAACTCTTTCATTACTAAGAGAATAAAGGAATAAAACATAAATATGAATTCAAATCTAAGGGAGAAGGTGGTCGGTTTCTTTGATGAGCATAGGCTGAAGCAAGTGTTATAAAAGGGAAAATTAAAGACTCAAAGAAGGTTCCAAATTTTAGTTTCAGTTTTTATTCTTGAGTGCTACTTGTAAGAAACATTGAAGAGAGTCCCACACCCCAAATGAGGTAAAGGCTGCAGCCAAGGAAGAGGAAAAGCACAGAGAGTAAGGAACCGCAGAGATTAAGGGAAGAAGAAATCAAGGCGAATGTGACAGTTGTTCCCTAGTATCGTATTCCATCTTTATTCCTTGTATTTTATTGTAAGATCCATGCAAATGCCCAACATTTCTTGTTGCTTTCCTTGTACTTCTATTTTAATGGCAGCCTAAACCTCCCTATAGGGAGAAGGGTTGGGCAAGATGCATGTAAAAGTCATGGATGTAAAACATTAACTCTTTTTATTAATGGAATATTAATTAGATCTTGAAATGTTTGAATGTTATATGAATGAACAATTGGAAATTGGTAAGTCTTAATGTAAATTTTTATTTATATATGTTTATATGTAAATCTCATAGAGCCGAATGGTCGGCTTTCCCTAAAGCTGTCCATGCATGAGCGTTAATATCATAAATCATACTGACAACATTAACTGTGCTAAAATAACCCATGCACAACTTTGGACAATTGCTTGATCATTTGAGCCATGAGGATCTTTAACATTCTTTAAGCTTCATAGCTCACTCTTGATTTATGCTAGATAATGGAGCATGTCAAGCTATGAGTTGTGTAACAAGCTCATTTAGCTTTGTGACACATTACCTTTGCTAAATTAAGAGTAGATACATGTGAGCTGAGAACCACCGTTTGAGCTTCACACCTCACCCTTGGTTTATGCTAGGATCTAGAGCATTGTGAGCTATAGGTGATGTGATATAAGCTCATTTATCCTAGTAGCTTGTTTCCTTAGCTAAATTAAGAATAAATGTGTGTGAGCCATTGGTAGAATAAAGTTCATGTGATATTCAACCTAAAATATAACTTTTATCACTTAAACGTAAAAGTTGAATTCATAAGCAAAATCATATGATTATCTATGTGCCGAGATCGAACCTTTTTAGTGTTCATCTCAGAGCACTAGACAAGATTTAGTACATTTAGAAAGTTCACTAAAGAAGACTAAATAACTTGATTAAGAAATGAAAATTAAACCAATTAACATGATATAAAGTTGAGAAGAAGGTACTTGCATGATCTCATGATACTTTGCCATAAAAATTAGATCTGATGTGTTGGATGAATTATGGGACAACAAATCTCGTAAGACCTAGCCATTGCGCCTTTTAATCAGGCAGAACAGATGGCGAGTAATCCATCTGATTGATCTAACCATTGGATCATCGACCTAATCCAACTGCCAAAACACGACAGAGCTCTGTGCTCTGTCATGCTCTGCATGTCACTTAAATGAGCATCGCAAGCGAAGGACCACAACCCCATCCTCGCACTTCCCTTCCCTCATTATATTAAGCCTCAAGCTCACCCCCTTTCAACTCTTCTCTTCAATCTTGAGCATTTGGTGTGGAAAATTGTTGCTGAGATTCTTTTGATGATATTGTTTTAACTTAGGGTTTCAAAATTACCTTTCCTCTCCTTTCAGTTGAGCATAATCCGTTGTATTACTCTGAAGCCTTGCCATCATGAACTCGAGGTACACCTCCACCGCTCTTATCAATGCCTATTTCCCTTATGTTTCAATTCATTATTGCATTACTTAGATGGCCCTATCATTCCCCAAACTTAATTGAGCTTGGGAAAGCCTGGTCAGGGCTCAGTAACTTGAGCCTATACAGTAATGTAGAGTGCCCGAGTGGGGCTGAATCCATCCTGGTTCACTAGTCCACCTCCATCATCGATTAAGTGCTCCTTGGATTGGTCTAGACCCAAGGAGTACAATGTCGCCCTAGTCGCACCCTATGGTGGACTGTGGAGGGTAGAATAGCCCTCCACAATAAGCCCTAACCTATCAGGACTCAAGTTAAGTCTTAGGTCATTTAAGCCCAACCCAATTAGGGCTTATAGCGGCATTGGAAAGATCCTATCACAAGCTTTATTTAGTGGGTTGAATGCATCTTGAGACTGTTTGTGTAATGCCCCAATGCTAAGTTTGTCAGTTCTAACCCAACACTAAGTGTTACCATAGTACTTAACACTGAATTGGAAGGAATTTAACTCACTATTAATAACTACATGTCTGAGGATCTTTTTATGATAAAGAAAATTTTAGTAATAAGAAAAAGCAATCACATAAGCATGTAAGAACATACACATCCATCATCCAAGATAAGCAGAGTATGAAGAATGAAAAAATACATTCATCACAGAAAAGAAAGTAAGAACATCTTGAGTCTAGGTTATTACAAATAATTTATAAATGTATTAAAACGCACTCATCCTCACAAATAAATGAAAAAGATGCATGTCTTTAAGTGCTAATGATGGCCGGTACTATATCCCACTCCAAGCTCCATAATATGCTCTTGAGCTATCGTATTTGGTATTTAATACAGTAGGGCACAACCTACATATATTTTAGGGTTACACTAAGTTTTGCTTAAGTTTAAATGGATATCACATTAGCCATTTACAATTGATTTGATTTAAGTTGAGCATTAAGCAACTAAAGAAATGGATGTATAAGTATCAAAAAATAGTAATTTAAGTAAAGGAAGTAAGGTACTTATAAGTAGTGTGCATGTGAAGCATGACGGAATGCATGAATATGTTCATTTGGAATCATGCAAAGTAATATTTAAAAGAAAGTAGTGTAAATATAAATGAAAGCAAGTAATGTACATACACTACAAGTAAGTAAGGAAAAACTAAAATGTAAGAAATAATAAATGTATTGTACAGTAAAGTAAAGTAATGTTTAGTCACAAGGACTGAGAAAGCATAGTCAAGAGACTATGGTAAGTCATTCACAATCAATAAGACTATGAGAAATATAATGCTAAATTATTTATCTTATTTAAAATTTTGTTCTATGGGCAAATTTACATAACAAATAAGGAGTTAAGCATGTCTGCCTAACTAAGTATGGCTGGGTCTCCCATAACACACACACACACACTCTCCCTCTAGGACATGTGTGGTCTATATATCTCTCCATAGCTTGCCCTGGAATAATAGCCCACCATATAAAACCCCTAAGTTAATGTTTTAAAGTTTTTTTCATGCGCAATGTCTTAATGTATGTCCATGGTTATAATCACAAAGCATATCAACATTCTAGGAGTTCAAGTTAATTGCAAATCATGTGATATCCATTGTTATCTAATTGAGTTATCTAGTTTAATGATTTGGGCTAATCAAGCTCCCAATTAACTTAGACATTAACAATCTCTAAGTCAATTGAAGAATAATATTATAAATAATTGTGGTTCTTAGATTTATTTGAAAGTTACTTAAGTGACAAAATAATATATAAATATATATATATATATATATATATATATATATATGCTTGATGAAATCCAATTCAATCATACTACTAATTCTCCCATTATCTCAAGCTACTAGGCTTAGACTAGTGCTAGGGATCTTTAGCTAGAAGGTGAATTGTAGGATTTCTAGCCTTAAGTTGTTAACTAAGGCATCTATGGGTTTAGAGAAATACTAGCTCATCAACTACATAAGTTGACTAACTACATGATAATGTAGTCCTAATATGAAAGGTACTAAGTGAAGGTTTCAAATCACTATCTCCTAGATTTGAGAAAAGGTACTAGGAAACTTAGAGTTAACTGAGAGACTAAGCTATGATAAGGTGATATTAATACTGAGCTATATACTAAGATGACTAGGGTTCTACCTACACTTGAAGAATGTAAGGAACTAAGCCTAGCTCAAACTAGCATTTTAAGGGTCCTACTAATGATTCTTGCAAACATGGGAAACTAGGCAAACAAATATCATCCTAGATTTGGAACTACTTGTAGCGCCATGCCCCGTCGCCGTGCACAAAAGAGATAGTGATAATTAATTTCGGCAACGGAGCGATGCGCCACTCGAGGAGGAATAACCCGTCTCCCTGAATAGCTGAAAACCAAACCCATCTGAAGGGCTGCCAACTCAACCTCAAGTAGGGTTGAGAGCTAATACTTAAGATAAGATTAGTATCCTTATCCTAAGTATTAGGCAAATACATAAATTGGATTTAGAATACTGATAAACTGTAAATACATGTCTGCATTTGCACGCAAGTGTATGTGGTCTGAAGTAATAAGTGGAAAGTGTTAGTTTCTAGGATTTATCAAACCATGGAGAATTGGTTATTTTGCTACTAAGGTTTATCTATTATCACTAATATTTAAGCTAAGTTGTAGTTGATTGATTTGGTTCTAGATTAAGCACAATAATCACTAAGTGGAAAATAATTTAGATAAAGGAAGAGCAGAGT